>CM066731.1:161927000-163383666 GCA_033961575.1 Aselliscus stoliczkanus | reverse complement strand
TGGGATTTCTGTCTCTAGAAACCTGTAAACCATTAGATCATTGTTTTGGCTAGAAGCAAATGGAGAGTGTATTGTGTGCTAGGACTGCCGTAACGAAGTACGCAGACTGGGGAACTTAAACAACAGATATTTATTTTCTCACTTATGGAGCCTAGAAGTCTAAGATCAAGGTGCTGTTAGGACTATTTCCTCTGAGGCCCCTATCCTTGTCTTAGACATGGCTATCTTCTCACGATGTCTTCATATGGCCTTTCCTCTCTGGGTCCTAACGTCTTATAAACACACCAGTAATATTGGGTTGTAGCCCACCTTAATAACCTCAGTTAGCTTAATTACCCCTTTAAAGAACTGATCTCCAAATATAGTCACACTCTGAGGTACTGGGTGTTAGGATTTCAACATATTAATATTTGGGGATACAATTCAGCCCATAAGAGGTGGATCGTGTAATATTTGGAAGTTATATTGAGGCCATCTGATAATGCTATGAAATATGTTGGTGTCCTGAATAAATAATGATACTTTGTTTCGTGAGTATACTGAGGAAGGTAACCTGAGACTTAAGGCAGAAATTTGAATAATTTTAAACATTCTCTATTTAGGGAAATGGTCATTTTGACCCTTGTCCCTAGATTTTTGTTTTAATACACAGCCCTCCTGTTTGGGTGGCTCCCAAAGGAGGAAAGTAGCACAACAGAGCTGTCATAGACTCCTGTGGAATGTGCCATCTATGGAGTGGATAAGATGTATCATCAATATCATGGGAAGTCATGTCTTGTCATGTTTGGAAACATTTGACCACTTCCTGGTTGTGGATTTCAGGGAAGGGAAAGCAACCAGTGTTCCTAGTTTACTTTCTGTTCTAGCCAGCTGCTAAGCCACCAGTTCTCAGGCTGGTGCTTAGAACGTTCCTTTATTAATGAAGGCAAATGTGTTTTAGGAGAAAGCTCCGTATTGATCCTGCTTGTCCAGTTAGTTAACTCCCATTAACTGTTACATTAAATCATTTGTATTAAATATGTGCATTGAGCCAGAAACAGGGATTTCCAATCAAATCTCGTTTGCAGATGAGAGGCTTATATAGTCTAATTGGTGTGTTCTTCTAGCATGTAATAATTAGTTCTCTATTCCTTAATGTTTAAAATCTAATGGGGTCTCCAACTCTGGGCCAGGTGCTTCCCTTACTGTGTGGATTTTATGAAGCAATGCGGTCAGGTGCTTATCTGAAGATTTAGCTTAAGAGTAACTTTTAGGTATGGGAACCTATATAAGATATACCTTAAAATGCTTTTTCCTTTGATGAAGGCTAGCAGTTATATAGACATGGAGAATGTTAAAGTCATCTAATCTAATTATGTATGACATAACTTGTGTCGCTTAAACTTGGATAACTTAAACTTCACAGTGTGTAGAATATAGGGCTGGTAAACTATTTTCATGTTACTTGTTTTGAGACCCATAGCACCTATGTGGTTGAGATTTTTATCATTTTGCAGATGAAGACATTTTGCCTCAGATGTTAAATGTTTTGTCCAAAACAATGTATCTATTATTGAGTGGAGGAGCCATGGCTCCAAGTTCAGTGTTCTTTCCATTATCCCATACTTGCCGAGAACTAAGTCAATCCTTTAAGTCTGACTTACTGTGTAACAGAGCGTTTTTCTTGGACTAGTCATTAAATTAACACAGTATGTTGAAGCAGAGTGATTTAGCTTTGTGTTCCCCATAGCAGAGGGAAAAGACTCATTGTAGGCTTTCTATCTTTTTTTATAAACTTTAAAAATAATGTCTTTGCCAGTTTCTCAGGGCACCTGTGGAAGTCACAATGATACAATGATACTCAGAAATCTCAAAGAAATTAAAATTATTTTCCTTTTTTTTGGTATAGGTATATTTTTTCATAGTTAATATGGTTGGGAGTAAATAATCACACTCAAATGGGAAAAAAAAAATTGGGGCAGGGAAAGCTCAGAAAACCCCTGGAGAAAGAAAAATTAAGTGGGAAAGATTACTTCATAGAAAGTAATTACTCCTCCAAAGTTATAGAATGTTCTAAAATTTGTCAAAATCCTGCTGTAATTATCTATTCACTTAATAATTTCCTTGCTCTAATCCTTTTTTCTTCACAAACTTTCTTTTCTAAATTTTTCTGTAGCTCTTTTTCAGAAGCACTCTGTCCTTTGTATTATTGTTTATGCAACAGTATGACTGAGGTACATGTGATGTGACTCAGCCATACGAGGTGGACCTGAGATGTGAAGCCAGCCATTTTAGCATGGGGTCAGGCTCATGTCTAGATGCACCTGACTTAGGTGTTCTCCTTTACCTGACATTTCCCTGATTCTAATATTTAGTTTCCTCCCATTTTAATGATATTTTTCCCTGAGATACTTTTTAGTCACAGTATCTTTGATAGCATCCTAAGAGGCATCAAGTGCCAAGCTCTCTCAATATTTGATGTCTCTCTTCTCTTCCTTTCTTCAATTTTTTTTGGTTGCATGATATTTGAAGGTTGTTATACTCAGATTGTTTAGGTTGGGATTGACCGAAACCCAAATTCAAAATAAGTTAGGCAAAAATAAAAATTTATTAGTTCATGTGACTGGGGTCTTACTTTAGGCAAGGTTTAAGCTATGGGGTTCAAATGAAGTTGAAGTTGAAATGAAATTCATTCTCTCTTCCTCTCCCATCTCTCAGCTGTTTACTTCTGGGTTGGCTTCTGTTCCAGTTACTTTTGCCACAAAGCAAACCACTTGAAACGTTCCACTACCTTCGTGGTACTCTGTGGGTCAGAAACTAGGAAGGGCACAGCAGGGATGGCTTTTTTTCTGAGATACGATGTCTGGAGACACAACCAGAAACAACCTGGGTGATGAGTGGGGGCCAGAATTGCGAGCAGTCTCATTCACTCCCATGAATGGTGATTGATGCTTGTTGTGAGCTGGGAACTCAGCTGGTGCTATTGTCCAGAATACTCACATGTGTCCTTTCCTTGTGGCTGTGTGGGCTTTGTCACAACATAGTGGTTGGTCCATGAGCAAGCATCCCAGGAGAACCAGGTCAATCTGGTTTGACTTGTATGTCCTAGCTCAGAAGTCACAGTGTCACTTTTGCCATATCACAGATTCAAGGGGAGAGAATATAGACTTCATTGCTTTACAGGAGGCATGTCAAAGAAAAGAAAGTGGAATAGGACATATTTTTGCATAAACATGATCACCCATAGGGCTGACTCTCGCCTGACTCTGTCCACATGGTGGTGAGCATGGTCCACAAGGACCCCAGGCACACAGAGTCCTTATTGCTGGGGACCTCAGAAGGAGGAAGACTGTCTCTCTGTGTCATTGTCAATCCCAAGAAAAAAGCTCTGATTGGCCAGCCTGAGTCACATGGGCCCCAGTGGCAGAGAAGTAGGGCCATGTGATTGACAGCAGATGCTGACAAGGCTACAGTAAGCCAGTGGCAGTCAATTCCCAAAAGGAAAGTAGTTTTTTTTGATACCAGAAGGAAAAAGGGATATTGGCAGACAAAAACAACCAATGTTCACTACGGTTGGTTTCTTTAATCATTAAATAGTATATGCTGTTCCCTCCTTCTTAATCAAATCAGCTTAATCAAATAGTATATGCTGTTCCCTCCTTCTTAATCAAACCAGGAAGCCTATATTTTTCTGTGATAGCATTCATCAGACTATAATTGTTGATTTGTTTTTTCATCTTCCCTGTTAGAATCTAAGATTTGTATTTGTACATTCATGATTCTTTCTACTTGATACTGTGTCTACAGCATTACCTGAATCCTAGAACAGTGGTTCTCAAAGTATGGCTCCTGGATCAGCAGCATTGCCATTATCCGGAGACTTAGATATCAAATTCTCAGGCTGCTATCCCAGACCTACTGAATCAGAAATTCGGGGGAGGAGGGTGGTGGTGGGCTCTTTAACCTGCCCTATGGGTGATTCTGAAGCATGCTGAAGATTGAGTTCTAGGTGCTCAAAACAAACAAACAAACAAACAAACAAACAAACAAACCCAAAACTGTTTGTTTACTGTTGACTGAGCAAAGTGTATCCCCTCCCCACAGGACTTTCTGTAAAACCCTCTGGCCAGTGGTGTGGACTGCATGTGCACTGGCCATTTGTTTGGTCAAAGGCAGACACTTTGCCAGGGAGGATAGTTCACCCCAGCAGAACTAGAACCAGGACCTTCCATGGAGGCACTGCCCCTCCAATCGCGGTGAATGGAAGAGTTTTCCAGGAGTGGGCAGGTGGAGCCAGGCAGACTTGGGGCCCTTCTATGGTTACTGCTGGAACTGCAACTGCTCCTAGAGTCAGTGCTGCCAGGAACCTTCAGGATATTACAAGCTATGAAAGGAAATGTTGCTTGTCCTTACATTTACATTTTCTTTTCATCATGTTGACATGAACACAGTATGGCAAAAGATACCTTATTCCAAATAGCACAAGATGTTTCTCCTCTGTATCCCAGCCTCTGTGCCTGCACTGTGTAAAGACACATGGAGACAAAAGCACATATGGCCAAATTATCTCCTCAGTTACACATGTACAACTACTAATGATTTCAATGGGAGTTGCCCGTAATAACCAAGGGTAGGATTTGGCCCATGCAATTTAAATTGAACCAAAGCCCAATTTGTAATACTTTAGTTGAAAACCAGCGGTGATTATAAGACTAGCATGTGATTAAAGCTTCACCTTCAAAATCTGCTGCCCAGAAATAAAAAAGTTTAAAAATCATTATGTGTTTTTTTCAACTTGTAGTAAAGGATGAATTGTTAAAATTTCCAGCCTAAGAAAAGAATTAAAGTATTGGGGGAAATTGGATATTCAGGGCGGCTGTTTTTCATTACTCTGCAGCTAATGAAAAAAAGTGAGACTTCAAATAGGATTCTGCTTTCATTATTTCTAGTTCCCGAAAAAAACCTTCATCACGTTTTCTGAAACCATATCTACAACTTTTTTTTCTGAAGTTGATCTAATCCTGAAAGATTTTTTATGCATTTTCAAGTTCTTAATTTTTAATTATTACTTAAAAATTCTTCATCTCCATTCTCTATTGTTGCATAATAAACTAGCCCAATACTTTGTGGCTTAAAAACAGCCATTTATTTTCCTCACAATTTTATAGGGCAGGAATTCTTGGAGGACTAACTTGGCCACTTGTCTCTGCTCCACTGGCATCAGGTGGGACAGCAGGGACTGTAGGGTTCCTTTTCAAGATGGCTTCCTCACTCACTTTCATGCTCCTCTCTCCCTACCTGGCCTGTCCAGGTGGCTTGGGCTTCAGACAGCCTGGAAGCCTCAGGGAAGTCACCTTTCTTTCCCACTGGTTGTCTTCCAGAAGACAGGAAGTGGACCCTGCCAAGCTAGTTAATGCTTCAGCGAAAACGGGAACAATGTCACTTCCATCATACCCATTGGACAAAGCCGTCACAGACCCACCTTGACTCAAGGGGAGGGGAAACAGATTCTGCTTACTGATGGGGCAATGACAAGGTCCAGTGCAAGCACTTGGGGAAGATGAGAGAGGGCATAGTGACCATTTTTGGAAAGTACAACCTGCCAAATTCTCAATACCTGAATTAGCTTAACATATCTTTATTTCAACAGCCATTATTAACTTTTGTATCCAATTCATGATACCTGTTGTGTAATCACGAAAACCAAACAGCATATCATTTCCTATGGTTCAATATGCAGAAACTGTTCAACCTCTATACAAAGGAAACAGTGTAGCCATGTTGTTGTGTTCATTTTTAATTATGAAATGATGAAAGTCTGGATGGAAACATGACAAAAATAAATAGCCTGATTTCAGAATCATGGAAGTTTGCTTAATTACCCCTTTTATAGATAAGAAGGTCTGGTGAGATTTCCTACATACAGAACTACTTTGTCTTAATTTGGGTTTCCTTTAAAGCAGACTCTAAGACAGGGACTTGGTCATGGCCAGTTTGAAAAGTGATCCCAGAAAGCAGCTGTGAGGAAATGGGGAAAGTGACAGGGAAGGAGGAAATCCACTGAAAGGCAAGTCAATGAGTGGGTCAACCACATGGACAACTGAGGCTCAATCTCACTGGAGACACCCCCGAGGAACTGCATGGGATGGACCTCAGAAATACGCTGCCAGAGGATGGGGAGCCTGGCTGATTTATCCACTGACCACCATCCTCCCTTGGTTGATCATTGCCTGTGGCCAGGCACTTAACTCCTGCTCTCTGTTGTGCAAGTTTTTGTGATGCCAGAGAAATCCTCAGGTAGAGAAGAGACAAGCTGGTGCTTAAGGTAGGAAGTTGACTGCTAGAAACTGTCACCATACTGGCTGGTGGACTCAGGTATATCAAGGGGTTATGGGGCAAGGCAGAAATAGCGTCTTTTACGTGGTTGGTAAAGCCAATTAGTAGAATGGATGTTGAAGTGTCATAATCACTATCATTTGGGAGACATTTGCTATATTCCAAGTGTTTTATATGTATTATTATTGAGTCATAATAACAGTCATATGGAATAAGTATTAATAGTACACTTTTTTCACAAATGAGGAAAAGGGGGCTCATAGAAGGTTAGTAAGTGCTCCAAAGTCATTTGGATAGGAAGTGACAGAATTGCAATGTGAACCTCCATCTTTTCGATGCCATAATCCCCACTCTTAACCATGATACTATTCTAAAAATACACTCACTATCTCTATGATATCTCCCCTGGACTCCTTCAATGGTCTCCCAGATCTTCTCCCTGATGTCACTCTTGCCTGCCGCAGAGCAGCCAGAGTCGTTTTTAAAAAATACAAATCCAGATCATGTCTTTCTCCTCCACTAGCTTCTGATTGCTTTTGGAATAAAATCCAAAAGGCCATACCAACACCTACAAGACTCAGCATGATCTAGACCCTCTTTACCTCTTCAATTTCACTGCACCATATTCACTTGGCCCTTTGAGCTCCAAATGCACTGGCATCGCCCCCCTTCTGTCCTCTAACACGTAAGCTTGTTCCTGCTCAGGGTCTTGGCAATCCCTCTTCCCTCAGCTTGGAGTGCCTTACTCCTGGGTCTTTGCATAGCTGGATCCTTATTATTTAAATCTCGACATCAATGTCACCTCCTCAGAGAAGATATCTCGCCCAAATTATGACACAACAAATCAGGTTTCTGTGAGCTATGAATCTTTCGTGGCTTGCCCTTGCTTTATCTAGAGGGGCGTATAATACATAAACAACATAATTTATACACATGCATGGATATATATCTCTATCTATCTATCTATCTATCTATCTATCTATCTATCTAGATATAGATATATAGAGAGATTTTGTTTATTTATAGGAAGTGACTATCATTTTGCATATTTGTCATTGAGCAGCATATCTGTCTTAGTGTCATCTGCACTAATAAAACTTGTTGTTTTGATCAAGTAAACTATGCCAAGGGGTGTGTGTGTGTGTGTGTGTGTACACACACACTTGTATTGATAGGAGGAAAATCTAACTCAAAGATAATATATGAGTCCTTCACTGATACCTTCCATCATATTTGCATCTACCCTCAGATGTGGACATCTATGAGCTGTTATTTTTTAACAGCTTTTTTGAGGTATAATTTCAGTGCAATTCAAACATTGTAAGTATGCCATTCAATGATTTTTAGTTAGTTTAGACAGTGTGGACCCATCAACACAATCCAGTTTTAGAATATGTCACCCCACAAAGTGTCTTCATTCACTTCCATTTGCAGTTGATTCCTGTTTCCACCTCCATCCCTAACTAACCACTAATAAATATGCTTTCTGTCTCTGTAATTTTGTTTTTCTAGAAACTTCATACAAATGAAATCTTACTACATGTTGTATTTTGTGTTTGGTTTCTTTCACTTGGCATAATGTTTCCAGGTTTATCCATGTTATTTCATGTATAAGTAGTTTGTTCCTTTTTATTGTATGGGTAAACCAATTTTTTTTCTTTTACCCATTCGCTAGTTGATGGACATTTGGATTGTTTTTAGGTTTTAGCTAGATATTGTAAATAATGCTGCTATGAAAATTTGAGTAAAAGTTTTTATGGCAATATATGTTTTTACTTTTCTTAAGTATAGTAGATACATGATTGGCATATGGTAAATGTATGTTTAACTTCCTGAGAAGCTTGCCTGTTTTCCAAAATTGCTGTATCATTTTCATTCACAACAGCAACCTGAGTGTTTGAGTTTCTCCATATCTTCTGCGACACTTGGTATTGCTAGTCTTTTTGATTATGGCTATTCTAATGGGTGTGTAGTGGTGTCTCATTGTGGTTTTAATTTTCATTTTCCCAATGACTACTGTTGAGCATCTTTTCAGAATCTTATTAGTTACTTGTATATCACCTTTGGTGAAATGTCTATTCAAACCCAATTTTTACTTGGTTGTTTATCTTCTTACTACTAAGTTTTCAGTAGTGTAATATTTTTAAAGCTCTTTTGTTTGTTGCTTTTCTTTTCAATAGCATCAGGATTGTCTCCTGAGTGATGGTGTTATGGTAAGGTAACATTAATACATTAAGTGGCCTTGGAGATCATTTCTAGTATTTCCTAAAGTGGTGGTCCAGGGAGGAATGTTTTAGGCACTGTTGAAAGAGCTCCTTTGTTAAAGAAATTTGTAGAGCTCTGATTACTGTATTCCTTGTCTTGGAGGATCACAGTATATGTCAGCATATTAAAGGTCCTGAGAATTTCTGTGATAATAACCTGTTAACTCTTTATCCCAACATCTCCTGAACTTATCTGAGCATAGGTCACATCAACAAGTAATTAAGACTCGTGATATTAAAATATTTATAAAACAGAATTGTTCCAAGCTGTGTTTCATGGACCTAGTGAGTAGATGAACATTGAAAAAAGAGGTTGAGAAAGTTTAAATGATTTGCTCAAGTTAGTGGCAAAGTTGGTGGGGAAGAACATAGTTTTCTTGATACCCATCTTGATCCTCTGTCTTTAGTATTCCCACCAGCTGCTGTCAATAACCCAAAGAAAAGAAGACAAGTGAGGCTGAAATATAGATCGTCAATTCCGACTAGTGGGTTGGCACAGGATGACTTCAAAAGACTTCCTCTCTTTCACACCCAGCTAGTAGGATACAGGCTATTCTATTAACATGCTTCTTTTCCATTACCTTTTAGTTTTCAAAGGCTAATATATTTAATTTAAAAATTATTTATTTATCTGTGAAGTAGGTTGGGAGACCCGAGTTTGGAGCTCCTTTAATAGAACTGATTATAAAACAATCAAAAATTGGGTCTCCCTCTGCATCTTCTTTTTCTCAAAGATTCTTTGATTGATTATTTCAATAAGTACTGATTTATTCCTAGCTATAACTGGCCATGCTTTAGAGACTAAGAGTATAGCAGTGAACAAAGCATAGTCCGTGTGCTCATGGGTGAGTATGAGGACAGGGACGATCCAGAAATAAACAGATAGATGATGTAATGCTAGATAGTGTTATGTGCTCTGAAGAAAAATAGGACAGGGTCAGAGGGAAAGGAATGATAGTGAATAGGTAAGGGAGTGATTTTCATAGAGCCTTGAATAAAAGGGGGGAGAGAGTCATGTGACATCTTTGGGAAGAATGTTTAAAGCATGTGAATGGGAAATGCAAAAGCCTGAGTGAGAACTGGGCTTGGTGTAACGGAGTAGGGCTAAGTGCAGCGAGAGGGAGAGTGCAGGAAACCGATGAGGTTAGGGAGGGTACAGTGGGGGGTACAAGGAATTATAAGGTGCAACTGCTGCCCCTAGGAGTCATAACTTGGGGAGTGGCACAGTTGAAAAACAAAAAGAAACTTTATGATTTAAATCCATTAAAAAATTATGTTTTTCTACATGGAATTTTCATGGAACTGACCAATAGTTGCTCCAAAAAAAGTTGGGGTGTGAAGAAAATTTCTAGATAATTTTGGGAACTGCCTACCATACACTCATCTTGAAGATTCACGACACACACGCACACACATATGCGCACACACACACACATTATTCTGAGAAATTCAGCAATGGAATTTAATTTTATATTTAACTCATTAATTTAATGTTTTACCCAATGTATACCAAAATATTTATCATGAAGATCTTTTGTTTCTTAAAGAATGCTTACCATCATCCTGAGAAATAATAGTGTGAGGTAATTTATTTCATAAATTGATGACTTCCTCTTTGGGTGATCAGAATTCTCAGGAATTAGTTTCTCCAGGTTCCTGTAGACATGTCCTTGTCCTGTTCACAGAAGGTGTTGAATGCCGCACTAAGCCCATGGAACTAAGAGGGTATATTAGGAGTTCAAAAAGTTTTATCTTTATTTAAATTTAGACAACTCATCTTTTTACTTTAAAATACTCCCCCAATTTTGATCATGTCAGCTATGAAGATGAAATATAATAAAGATGAGAAATGTGCAGTCTTATTAGATCCTGGCTCAACTGTTGGGACATCTCTCCTAATGGCTAGTCTTCTGATTTATGACTCATCTGAAACATGATAGTTTTAAAAGAGTCCACCATAACAACATTGTTAAAATGCTAGATAAATTCCACTATGGTTATCAGATGAGAAATGTCCCCGCTAGGAATGATATATTTCAAGAAATGGAATTCACCTGAAATTTTATGTGTTTCAGAATGAAATAATCCATGATTTGTGCAGGGAGGCCATAAACCCTATTATATTTATGGAACACAGAACTGTGAGACTTGGCGTATTGCCTCCATTAGTGGTGGCTCTTTTGAAAACTGCAATGAAGTCCACCTGTGCCATCTTTCGTTAGACCTTCTGCAGATGTAAGGCAGCCAATGAAGTTTGGGAGTTGGTTTTTTAACATGTGACTTTCAAAAATTGGTCACATTACCTTGAACATCAGGGAAAGCTCAAAAGCTCAAAACAAATTTATCAGGAAAAGAAAAATGAATAAAAAAATAGTTAACCAAGTCAATATCTCACTTCCCTTTACAAGTTTTCCTTCCTTGGGTATATGGCAGCCGTCAGTGTGTGGTCTCTGCCTGGGATAGTCTGGAAACAATGCTTTCAACAACTGGGCTTTCGTGCCTGGGGCCCCGTGGAGGGTGTACCTTAGTAAGGATGACCGTGTGGGTGTTCTTCCAAGGTTGTGTGGCCAAAAGGTTACACCTCCCGAAGGATGCAGGCTTGGATAGTCATTAAGACACTGGATTAATGATGAGCTGTGTGAAATGAGGCAAGTCAGACCTTCTCTCCAGATTTCAGTGTACTTCTCTGAATGGAACCTTTGAGTTCTAAAGCCCTGTGATTTCACATTTTTTATGCCCAAATTATTTTCGGGTTATTGTCCCTTTATGTGGTTTAAAGGCCAAGTAAATAAAAACAGTTAAGAAATTCAGTTTTGGCAAGTGTTTCATGTTCATGTATTCAAAGTTTCATCTTTTTGGACCAGAAACCAAAAGCCCAAATTATTATTTCACTGTTTCCCCCTCTACACCTTTAAGCCATATAGGAATATGAGGGTGCGTACTCTTGGATATGTATTTATCTCCCTGTGCTTTTTGGATAGTCTGTTCTTCCAGCTCTCAGTGGTTTACTTTTCCCATTTCTTCCAAATTGGGGCCACATGGCCTTCTGCCTGAGTTCCTGTTGAAGGAAAATGGGATTTTAATCTATGAGAGTTAATTGCCATCAAGGTTGGTCTGTTCTGCTGAAACCAGAGTCCACTTTTCTCAGCCTTTCCAAAATCCAACCTCATGTAATTACCCATGTAGAGGGAAGGGCATCTGTGCCTGAAACGCTTGTGTGTCCTGACCCCGTCTGTTACTTCCCACATCCTTCTGATTGCTTCCACATCTACCTCTTTCCCAGCATCTACAGTTTTTTTACATCCTCAGTGTGTGTGTGTGTGTGTGTGTGTGTGTGTGTGTGTGTGTGTGACAAGTAGAGACAGAAAGCCAGCATCAGCACTGACATCCTGAGCCATGTCTGCTCTCAAGGTCAGTTCCATGACCTTGTTCTCTGAGACACTGAGGTTTGATATCCTGGTAGAGAGTGACCACGACGAGAGGTTAGATGACAGGTTAAATCATCACATTTTATAGTGAACATCAAGGAATTCCCTGAGTTCTTAAGCTGCTTTGTCATTTTAAAACATTGCTCCTTGACTTCTTTTTCTTTTTTCATGATTCTGTTTTACAGGAAATTTCTTGGAGTGAGTACGCTGCCAGTCTTGGTGACATTTTGTTTGCATTCAGGTCTTGAAGGCAAGGAAAATCTCTTGTCATGTTTATGAGCTTGTAGGTGTTAGGAAGAGAGCCTCCTTTTGCACAACCTCATGTTTCTATGATGTGTGTGTGTGTGTGTGGGGGGGGCACGGGTTAGAGGAAAGCCCCCGTTGCTCACTGCCTCACTTTCATTTGTCTTTAGGGGATAAACTGGGGTTATCTGATGGCAGTTTGGGAGAAGAACATGGCACAGCCCTTTCCTTCTCTTTCTCTGTTTCTCTGTCTCTGTATCTCTCTTCTTTTTCTATGTCTATCAACTTGCAGAGACAGCACATCTGGTCAACTGCTGGCTCAGCTCCAGACACCCAAGAAATGGACAAGATTGTTAAATTCAAAGGTGAAGCATCAATACTTTTAGTCAGAACTTCCCATCAGCCACATCCTCCCATCTAGTTTGCTTCCTTCTTCTTCTTCATTTTCTTCATCATAAGCAGTAAAGCTAATATTTTGATGTCCAAGTATCTTGCTTGCTATGTCTTTCTCTGAGCCCTGGAGAGGACATCTCATCGGCCCTCATTCCCTTTCTGTTTGGAGACCTATGGCGTTTTCTGCCTCCTAAATTTTCCCCTTTTTGGAGTGTTCCATGAGACTAAAAGAAACATCCAGAAATTTTTTTACCAATAGAAACTAGACTAGCCTTTCAGAATCAATTAAGACAAATAACAAAGACACTAGGGAAGTTTACTTAGCAACACAACAATCATCATGATGGAATGATTTAATCATTTCCACTGTAATGGAAATGGGAATAATAACCTAGCCTCAATTTTCAGAAACATTTAAGTGCATAAACACATGTTCTTTAGGGCTGCAGTTTTCCAGTAATCAGTTTCTGCTTTTTACCCACCTGTGCAACAGTAGGGATTAGTCGAAACTTTCAATTACACATCATACCACACGCATGCCGTGTGGGAAATGCAGCATATTAAGAAACATAGTTTGTAGCTTTCCAAACAAACATGAAAAGGGATATTACACAGGGTGGTTCTGGGGAATGGAAGAGGGAACATAATGGTTATTGAGGCGTGAGGAGTTGCGGATGTTAAGCTGAACAGAGAAAGAACTGGCATGGACAAAGGAGGGAGAGGGTTGCAAAGTTCGTCCTTGAATGGCCAGCTTGTTGAGTCTGGCATTCTGCAATCCTCTTCTATGATCACCTATAATACATACTGATTTTGGTTTTGAATATTTGGCTTCTAGAGGCAAAAACTCAAAAATTTCCCATACAATATTATACTTTAGTGTATTGTGATTGTTTTACCCCTAACGAAAAATGCCAGCTAATGAAGGTCTCTAGAAAAGACATTTTTTACTATGAAACTTTAAGTTTACTTAAAAAGTCAAACCTTTATTAAATTGGAACCATTTTTGGAAAAAGAAGTGTTAGTATGTTCAAAAATTTCACTTGTTTTTCAAGTGTTTTAACATTTTCTTACAATTATGAAGATATCTATGAATGGAGTTTCTAAAAGCTTTGAGTTTTATCATAAATATTTTACATGGCTACAGATAGAACAACTTTTCTTTCTCTGGTGCTCCTGGCAAAGCTTTTCAGTTGCTGGAAAATAAAGGGGAGACTGAAAACATGGAGGTAAGGCCTTCTCTGGTTGTGTAGGTCAAGAAGGTGTTACCCAGGCTATTTTTGATAGAAGGTCCCTCAGGTGAATGTCTTTTTGTTCAGAGAGTGAATTTTTGTCCCTCAAACTGGCACCTTCCAGTCTGCTGGCCTGGACTCCTTCCTGTGCACCTGAGAACGCTCAAGGAAGCAATTCACAGTTGTTCTTGGACTTCTTGGAGAATTTACAACAGCCTGATTTTTAAAACATGAATGCTGGAGCACTGCCTGATTGTGAAATGTTTTTAAGGTGTTATAATACGCTTTGCAAGGCCCGCGTTTTAGACAGAAATAAACAAGAAGTTCAAAATTGAGCTATGCATAGGTAGAAAGCAAATATTTGGGGAAAAAAATAATAAAAAGTTAAAAGTAATTGGATGTCTGGGGAATTGTGTCTTGGACTGTCTTCTTTAATGATTTGCAAAGAACTTATCAGAAAAAAGTAGGGTAAATGTGTTTCTACTGACATTTTTCCAGCAGGTTTCTTCACAGTCAACTCAATTTTTAAAAAGTCATGTATGTTTGATTGAAAAATAGTCCCGTATATCTGGGAAGGCTGTGTTTTTTAAGGGAGCATGGATTTTGGGGAGAGGTGACCAGCATGGGTTTTGGGGAGAGGTGCACATGGAATAGAGGAGGAAGACGGTGGTATCCTCCTCCAGCGAGATGGTCATTGGTGTGGGGGGCATTGTTGATTGATGGCTGCAATTGGTTTAAGATTGATCCCCAGCTCTAGCTTCTTGGGTAGACCCTAAGGACCAGACCCCAGAGTAATTCTACCTCACTGGCTGCTATAGTGAATGGTTCATAGGTAGGCATGTGACTGATAGGGTGACGCTCATGTCTTTCATTGCTAAATTAGAAGCAGTCTGTCTTCTAAAGTGTAGTCTATGGGTTTCAGGCCTGGAATTACTATAGCCATTTTGCTACCATGACAGAGAAAGCCCTCTTGAATATAATCTACTGAGGACTAAGCTAACCAATGCGTACTAGTCTCTTGGTCATATTATTTTCTGGAATTAGTTTGGAGGTGGACACATAATTAGAGTAGGTCCTTAAGGGAGAAGCTGATAACTTTTATTCAGTGGTTGGGAGGACAAAAGTTCTCACTTCTTTGGGGGTGCTATAGCATGAGAATCTGTGGCCATTGTGCAACAATGAAAGAAGGTTACCTGAGGACAGAGCCAGCACATGGAGGAGGCAGAGTCTGAACAACTGTAGAGAAATGTGGCTGAAACCTTGATCCAACCACTCCTGAAGTTTTTCACTTTTCTCAACTTTCAATTTTGTGAGCCAATATTTTGTATTACAAATAAATAAATTGGTTGAGTTGGAAACATGAGTTGATTTAAATAAACTTAAATTAACATTACTCCCTAAAGAAGAGTTGATATGCTGTACTTTTGTATGCTATTATACATACAGAAATGCACATTAATTTTTTACAAGTGTCCTAAGAGGAACATTAACATGTAAAAGACAAAGAACAATAAAACATGCAAATTAAAATCTACACCTTCTCTATGTAGGTCAAATGTCACAGTCACTTAGTTTCAACTGATTTACTGGAGAAAACACAAAAGCATGTAATAAGAATCAGATGTATTACAAGTTGCATATAACTAATTGGATTCAAGAAAATCTTGGAGATGTTTCTGCTTGTTTTTTGAGCAATCCGACAATTTAGTCAAAATAGAAACTGTCTTCTTTCAATTCGTAGCAACAAATGAAAAATATACAGTACAGCATAAGAAAACAATGCAATTGTCTTCAGCTGAAAGACACACACACATACCAAGAAAACTACAAACATATATACACAAACACACAGAAAAAAATTATACAATGATATACACACAAATAATTTACCCAAACAAAAAACTAAACTATCTCACATGCTGAAATTCATGGGTACAAATACACGAAGAAAGGGTATCTTCCCTACTGAAACAATTACAGTTTGCTCTTTTGCTCTAACATGACAACCCAAATAATTGAAATACCCAGTGGTTATTAAATTTATGATAAATATTTTAATATTTGCATGACTTTTCCTTCTTTAAGAAAGCAAAGAACAAAGCTGTTACATAAAATTGTCCAAGAACCAAATCAAACCCTAATGTAAAACTAATGGAATTAGAAAGTGCCTTGAGCTGCTGCTGCTGCTGCTTTTTTTTTTTTTTTTTTTTTTTTAAATTTAAGGCCACAAGGCAGGTAGAACAAAGGACGAGGAAAAAGACAGAGGGCTTGGTAAGAAAGAGTGAAGAAATAGAAGGAGGAAGAGAATGAGAACTAGAATTACGTTATTTAGCAAATGAGTAAAGGGTAAATTAGAGGGTCAGAGGGAAATGCACAGATAATATTTCTGGGATCTTTAAGCCCCATCATCACCATCATTATTTTCTTCCACCAATCCATCAGCTTAGCTATGGTCAAGAGTATGTCAAAAAAGCCATTTGCATTGGTCAAGTCAGTTATCTTAATAACAAAAATTGAAATCAAAGTTTTGGGGATTATAAGAGCAAAACCAAAAATTGTTCTGAAGATAATAATTGCAGTCGCTGTTTTGCCCACAGCCCTGTCTAAGGGAAGAGTGCCCTGCCCACTGTGCCTGTTGAATGGGTTCTCATGTTTTATACCTTGTTTGTTTGGGCCATGTGCTCACAGATTATTAAGCCAGAGGTGGGCATCTGATTCCAGGGCTGCAAAACCATGACCTGGCACTAGGAGACAAACTGGAGCAATCAGGTTTTCCACCTTAGGGATCGAAATAAAAAAGCACAAAGGAATCTGCCAATTGGCAATAAAACGGAAGCTGTCAAGTTGCCTCGGGGTGAATTTGAGGCATCATAAGCCAAAGCCATGTGCAGCCAGAAGTATGAAGAAGCAGGTATTTGGAAGATGGAGAAAAAGATGCAGGCTGTGGAGCGTATTGGATTCTGTGGTGTCAGAAGGCTTAGTCATACTGATGGCAGAGCATAGAGTAGGGAGATACAAACTTCTTGCTGGCGTTCCTGGAGACGCTGTGATCTCCCAGTTCTTCCTGAGTTGGGTATCTTGGCACCTGTTTTGTGAGAGAATGGATTTCCCTGGGGGTGCCAAGTGTACCTCTGCAATACACCCCCCTATTACTTGAGCTAACTTGAGTGTGTCTCTATTCCTGCAAACCAAGGAGTTGGCTGAAACTCTTCTCAACTCATTTTAGGCATTTTTGTCTCTAAACCTTCAATTACATGTAAGAAGTAACTGGGGAACTTGTTAGAAACAGAGTTGCCTGGAACAGGGTCTGGAGAAGAGCCTGGGGTCTGGTTTGTGCTGACGAAGCTGTCAGGGGACTGGGACTCGGGAGCCACTGCCTCGGCTCATGTTATCTCTTTGGTTCACATCTTCTAATCTTGTGGCCCTCAAACATGTTGGTCTCAGGATTTATCTTAGAAGTTAACATTGAGACATTTTTTAAAAAAATTATAAATGTATTAAAAATAATACACCCATTACATGTATTAGTTTCCTGGTGCTGCTACAAAGAGACTTCACAACAGAAACTTATGGTTTCATAGTGTTGTAGACTAGAAGTCTGAAATCATATAGGCAAGGTTGGTTCCTTCTGAGGCCTGGGAGGGAGGAGCTGGTTTATGTCTCTTCCCTAACTTCTGGGAGCCTCAGGTGCCATTCTCCCTGGGTCTTCACATTATCTTCCTACTATGTATTATGTATATCTGTTTCTGTGTCCAAATTTCTTTTTTTATAAGGACACCAGTCATATTGGACCTAGGCCCACCCTAATCACTTCATCTTTTTTTTTTTTTAAGTCCACCTAGTTGGGCAGGGGGCAGAGGAGGAGGAGTCGCACAGCCCACCATCCCATTTTGGCAGGTCAACTGGCAACCTTGTTGTTAAGAGCACTCACTCTAACCAACTGAGCCATCCAGCTGCCTGTTGGCAACTCAGCAACAGCTCAGCTCAGGCACAGCTCACTGGCCCACGTGGGAATCGAACCGGCAACCTTGTTGCCTCAAAGCTCACGCTCTAACCAACTGAGCCACCCAGCTGGCCCCCTAATCATTTCATCTTAATTTGGTCATCTGCAAAGATTCTATTTTCAAGTAAGGTCACCATCACCATCACAGGTACTGGGGGTTAGGAATTCAACATATTTCAGGGAGACACAATTCAACCCATAGCACATGTTGACACAACATATTTTTGTGAAAATAACCATATTTTCTGACATAAATACATTGAATGAAAAGGTGGATTTTTTTTACATTTTTATAAATCTCTTTAACATCTGGCTTAATAGAAGACAGCTAAATTCAACTTCCCATTTTGCTGGGATATATTGTTTTAGCTGAAGTATATTGAGAAGATGTGATTTCACATGTAAATGTAGTTGGAAAAGGGGAGTTATTTTAAAAGCCTTTTAAGATGGTATTGAATAATTTTCCATGATACTATACCAAAACTTGACAAATTGTAGTTTTATAAAGGTTATTGCTATGTGGAATTGAAACCATGTTGATAAATTTTTCATAGGTTGTTACTTAAAATTCATTGGTATGTCTTGCAATTTGAAGGTTTCTTTTTATTTATGCATATTTTTGTAACATCAGCAATGGCCATTTCAAAAAATATCAGTTCCCAGAATTACACAGATTTCCTAAATGTACAGTGGAAGTTTTCCACTGTACTCTTATGAGTGAATGAGAAGGAAAAAAAACATGTAATGTCTTAGTACTTTTATAAAATATTTTTTACCTTGTGGATCAACTAAAAAGATTGCAGGGACCCTCACTGGTCTCCAGGCCACACTTCGAGAGCTTCTGTTGTAATCCATTCTTTTTTTTTTTCTTAATTAAAGTGTATTGGGATGATAATGGTTAGTAAAGTTACATAGGTTTCAAGTGTACAATTCTATAATATAATACATCATCTATATATTACATTGTGTGTTCACCGCCCAGAGTCAGTTTTCCTTCAATCACTATATATTTGACCCCGTTTATCCTCATCTACTATGCCTCTCCCCCCTTACCCTTGGTAACCACTAAGTTATTGTTTGTGTCTATGAGGTTTTGTTTCTTTGTTTGTCTTGTTCCTTTGTTGTTTTCAGTTTTACATCACACATATCAGAAAAATCATATGGTTCTCAACTTTTTCTGTGTGACTTACTTTGTTTAGCATAATCTCAAGATCCATACTTGTTATCGCAAATGGCACTATTTCATCTTTTCTTATGGCAGAGTACTATTCCATCATGTATACTATTCCATTGTGTACCACATCTTCTTTATGCAATTATTTATCAAAGGGCACTTTGGTTGTTTCCATGCCTTGGTCACCATAAATAAAGCTACAATGACCCTCATACCCTGTTCGTGGGAATGCAGATTGGTGCAGCCACTATGGAAGGCACTGTGGAGGTGCCTCAAAAAATTAAGAATAGAATTACCATATGACCCGGCAATCCCTCTTCTGGGTATTTACCCCCAATATTTGAAAACATTTACCCGTAAAGATATATGTAAATCATTATTTCTTATTGAAATTCTACCAACAGTTCAAGTATCACTTTAAATTCTCTCTTCTCTAGGCATCTTAAAAGGTTTCCTATGTAGATGGAATGGCCTCTTCCTTTGTATGGCTCATTTGTATCCTCACTATGTGGTCCCCTTGGGAAACCCAGGGGCTGGATCTTATTGACATTTTTATCGTGATAGGTAAGAACACAGTGCCTTGAGACAAATCTTTTTGGCTTTGAATTAGATCAAATTCATTATGTTCTTTTATGCAGAACAGCTTTTAATAATCAAAGGACCCAGCTTTAACTGTTGCTAATTGCTGATGTTTATCATAACACAGGCTTTTTCATCAATTAAAAAAAATCCTGACTTTCCTACCTTGTGAAGGAAAATCATTTGTAAAAATAAATGCCACATATGCTTTCTCGAAATAGGTGTACCCTCAAGTTTTTACAGGTGCCTTTCCCTCTGTCTAGGTTGTTCTCTGCCTGGCAAACTTCTACTTATTTTTCACAATGCAAATCAAAAGTCTCTTTGCCTGATTTCATGAGATATTATTCTACTTCTAAAGTAATTTTACTCCTTCTGTATTGTGCTTTAAGCCCTCTTTGCATTTTTCTCTTAGAGGAACCTCTGTAAGGTGTCTAGTGGTTCAGAGAGGGAGAGATCTATTTCTCACTTGTGTTGTGTAGTTGGTAAGGGCGGGGGTGCTGTGCTGTGTTACTCATTTCTATATGAGTACCTTGAATGAGTACCCAGTCATCTTAACAAATGTATGATGGATCCTGTTTTCAGCCAGACCCTATTGGTTTCCAAAAGCAGAAATTCAACTCCAACTCAAATAACATGGGGAATTTGTGAGTGGATATTGGTTGGGCGAAAGGTTTCCAGAATTGAAGAGCAGCTGTATACCACAAGCGCCAGGCAAACATGAAGCAGGGCTGCTTCAGGAAATTCAGAGACTAGAACCGGGACTGGAATGCTTTTAGAACTCCATGCCTCGTCTTCATGTCTCTCTGTAGACTAGCTTTCTTCATGAAACTAGAACTGTGGCTGCTAGGACCAGCAGCTCCTGGAATCATATCTTACTAGCATTGCCATCTGCAAGGAAGCAACTTTTCTCCCAGCCACAGTTGAAACATCTCAGGACCATCAGATGGTCTTGTTTTGGATTATCTGCTCAATTCCTGGACACATGACAGTGACCAGGAGGGTGAAGAACTAGACTTGGCTCAGACTGGATCATAGGCACATCTGAGGGGCAATTACTGTGTCCAGGGAGGGAAGTCATGATAAAAGATGGCAGCAATCTTTTGAACCTAATTATTACAATGGGGGATTAAAAGGAATAAAAGAGTGGGGAGAGACAACTCCTCAAAAGAAGGTAAGTTCTGTTTTCAGAAAAAAAGGAGGAGTCCTAGATAGACTAATTATTAATTGTCCACCACAATAACTGCCTGGTTTGTCTTTACAAAATCCCTTGTGAAGACATTTGAAAATACCATGTTAGCCAGCCATGTCCAATTTAATCATGTTGTATGCTTTGGAATAGTGACATCAATTAATATCTGTGGCTGAATGAACTTACTTATTTAATAATTTCATTTTAATATTTCAGGTTACACGCTTTCCTAGTATTGCAAATCAGCACTTCACAGGGCAGGGAACTGTTTGTTATTATTTTTCTATGGTGAATAATGTGATGAAATTACATGGGTACTACTGGATTTTATACAAAATTGGCATTCACATTAGTTTCCAACTAATTGGAATAGTTTGCCCAGGATTACTCTGGTACTGAGTATGTGGACTTCCTAGGGTAGCTATTGTCTTGATCAGACCTTCACGAGGGCTGGATATAAGATCTAGAGCCACTGTGCAATTCAGAGGACTTGGCCCTTTCCGTCTACTCTTGAATACGAAGCACAAGGCCTAGCACAATGGTTATAGGTTGACTGGTCACCTCAGAACAAACCCAATGTTTAACTGCTCTTCCCCAAATAATCCAATGTCATATGAGTGAATCTGATACTCCACTGTCACCTTATTCCTACTTTTTTTTTCAAAGATTTTATTGGGGAATTGGGAGTGGGGAACAGCATTGGGGAACTGGGAAAGGGGAACAGACAAGTTGCTGTCCTTTTGTTCTTCAGTCTAGTTGTGGAGGACATTGCTGCACTGGCCCATGTTGGTATCACCATTGTGCTCCTCTCAGGTGAGGCAGATTGGTCGCCGGCCTCTGGATGGTCGCTCACGGTGGCTATCGGCAGCTCACGCTGGCTGCCGGCCACTCACGCTGGCTTCCGGCCACTCACTGTAGCCTATGGCAGCCCACTGCAGCAGGGGCTGCAGCCTACACTGTCGCCGGGATCTTACAACAGCCCAGCTCCAGGTGGAGCTGTTGTTAGCTGTAGAGGGCAGTGTCACTGGCCCTCACATGTGGGATCCGAACCTGGGCCGCTGGCGTCCCAAGCCATCTCTTAACCAATGCATCACTTGGCCTGCCCTATTCCCACTTTCTTATTCATTTATCAATTACTTCTTAATTTTTGTGATTGCCTATCATTTGTTGACAGCCTAGTTTGATATTTTGTACACAGAAGTCTCTCAAATATTTTTGCCCTCATCGTTCTATTATATTTGCTCTGGCGAAGATCACCAATGTTGATATCAGGTTAAATGTTAGAGGGCACTTTCCTAGGTTTCAATCTATATTAGATTTCCTCTATTAAACTATCTCATTCTTCTGTTTTTTTTCTTTTATAGCACTTAATATAATTTACAATTATACACTTATGAGTTTATTTGATTAATGTCTTCTCTCTAACTATAACCTCATGAAGATAAGTTGGATACCATATCTTTGTTCATTGTTTGGATGCCCTATATCTAACATAGGAGTTGACATATTAGGTGCTCAAAGCAATGTTTGTTCAATGACTAAATAAGGAAAAGAAAATACATTTTTTAGTCCTACTCTTCCATGAAATAAAATCTGCCTGACATGCAACAGGTAATTCTAAATAATAGAAAAGGGGCACATGAAAAAAGAAATGGCAGACAGCCAAAATACAAAGTTGACATAGGTTTTTTTATTTTTAAAATACTATCTCCAAAAATGGCCTATGCCCTATGATGCTCTTGAGCACTGTGAATATGAAGTACACATGTTTTATATTTGAGTACATGGAAGCAGGAAGCATCTGGCTCCCCATTGTGAGCACTCATAGGGTGAGTGGTGGCGACTAAATGCTACCCCCCCTTGAGTTCTCTTTACTTCTTCGCCTTTCAGACCAAAGAGATTGATCAACAGAGGCCAGTGGTGTGACCATCTTCTAGGACTGGTGCCCAGGGCCTTTCCTTCATATTCTGATCACCTCTGAGGGGAAGAGGAAAGAACACATTGAGGCAAGACTCATTTGCACCGAAAACATCTTCCTTTCTCTGAACTCTAGCATTTGTTGTTCAGTTAAATTGGAATAATTTCTTTTCAAAGAAAATAGACAAGCTATATTTGTTTTCCAACACTTTATCAACATTAGAGTATTTACCAAATTCTCCTCTGTGTGTAGCACTTTGAAACTTGTATTCTAGTTCCAGTTCTGCCACTAATTAGCTGTGTAACTTGGGCATGACATTTTGTTTCATGTTGTTTTTTACTTTTATTTCCTTATTTGTGAAAGAAACAAAACGAAACAAAAACAACAACAAAAAAACCATTTGAATAGACTAAGGTCTTTCCAGGTTTAACAATCAAGGAAGAGAAAAAGATATCATATCCTTTATTTGTGAGTTTATTTAATACAAAGCAATCATTTGCTCAAGAAAACAAGGAAATTAATTAATTAACTAATTCTATAGTCCTGTCCAGACCTATGGTATAGTGATACATACAGTATGCACATTGGAGCCTGAGCTTGAATTCTAGCTTTGACAATTCCCTGACTCTGGACAACATATGTAACTTCTTCGTGTCTCATTACCTTAAATATTAATATAAAGGGAGGACAATGACACTAGTAGTTAACTTAAAGGATTGTTGGGGGGAGTAAGTGGTAAAATGTATAAGATGCCTAGAACATATAATAAATAGTCAATAAATATTGCATATTATTTATTGAGAAATAACTTGGTGTCCAGCACACTACACTGTTAAGCATCGGTGATATAAGAATAAATAATGGAGCACCTAGATTGTATTGAATTCAATCAAGCCTCTAAATCACTGGTTCTTAACCTGGCTGCACATTAGAATCACCTGAAAAGCTGGTGAAATTCTATTTTGTGGCACTTTGTGGAACTTGGGGCTCAGGAACCAGAACAAATGCTGATACTCTGGTTACTGTCATTGCTGTGTGTAGTAACTGTCCTTTGCCTCTG
The DNA here is from genome assembly GCA_033961575.1 of Aselliscus stoliczkanus. NCBI lineage: Eukaryota > Metazoa > Chordata > Mammalia > Chiroptera > Hipposideridae > Aselliscus > Aselliscus stoliczkanus. Next base: position 163,359,871 of record CM066731.1, on the reverse strand, counting down.
ACACAGGAGTTTTGTGTCTTTTCCCAGCATCCATGCAACTCATACCTGTTAGCTTGCAAGTAGGATAAAAATCTCAGGCCCTTCATAGGTCATGACAAGAACTTATCCAACCATAAACTCATATAACTCATGGTTAGAAAAGAGAAAAAGAACCATTTAAGCAATACTAAGAGGATATAATCAACCAAACTTGGGACAAAATAATTCCACAGGAGAAACAATCCAATTTCTTTAATAAAGAAATAGTATGAAGTAAAAGGGTGGACAACTGTTATATATTAAAGAGATTTAAGAGACTAATATCGATCCAATAAAATACATGAACCTTTTTTGAACCATTATTCAAGTAGAACTTGCCATTCATTTATTCATACATTTACTCACACATTCATTTATCTGGGCTAGGAGCTGGAGATACAACGATGTAAGATATAGTCTCTATTTTCAAGAATGTCATCATTTTTAAAAAAGGGAAACAAATATGTAAACACACAGAAGCCCAAAAGTAATACCGACACTTGTGGAGATGGGGCTCCAGCTTCTGTCTGGTGTGACTCATGGATTATGGAGATGAAGAAAGAAGAGGAGGAGTAGGTTATATTGAGGCTGAGATTCCTGAAGGTCATTCAGGTGGACACATCCAGAAGGTACTGGAATCACACAACCAGGATTGCAATAAAGATTTAACTCTCATTTACTTATAAGTGGTAGCTGAAGCCAGGAGTGTGAATGGAACTATTCAGAGAAGATATAAAAATGAAAAAAGAAGGCATAAGACAAAACTCTGGGGAATGTGAACTTTTGAAGATAGAATAGAGGAAGACACTATAAACTCAATTGTTCATAAAACAAAATTCATATGTTGAAGCACTAACCCCAAATATGACTGTTTTTGGAAACAGGGCTTTAGGAGATAAAGTTAGATGAAGTCAGAAGGGTGGAGTCCTAATCCAATAGGATTGGTGACCTTATAAGAATAGAAAGAGCTCTCTCTCTCTCTCCACATGGCAAGTCATGTGAAGATCCACCATGAAGTCAGCCATCTGCAAGTGAGGAAGAGAGCTCTCACCAGAAACTGACTCTGCTGGATGTTGATCTTAGACATCTAGCCTTCAGAATTCTGAGAAATAAACTTCTGTTGTTTGAGCCATCTAGCCTATGATATTTTGTTATGTAGACCAATCAGAGAGAGGAGAAGGTAGTTGGGCAGCCTCAGAAAAGGAGAAAAGGTACCAAGGTAGAGTGGTGTCATAGAAGTCAAGGGAATAGTAAACTGAATATGCCTCCAAAAGGTCATAATGTTTGACACATATTTATTACACTTGACAAATAGTAAGTCATTGGTCACCAGGGTGTAGAGGTGGGTGGAAGCCAGATCACAGTGGACTGAAGATTAAATGTGAGTTGAAGAATTAGGTTGTCTAGAGACTGTTTGCACTGGCCTTAGTAACCTAGGAGCTTGTCAGGAGTTCAGACTCTCAAGCCTCATCTTAGATCTACTGAATCATCATCTCATTTGAACAAGATGCCCATAAATTAAAGTTGAGAGTCACTGAGGTAGAGGCTAAACCATTTCTTCTAGGTAGGAAACTACCTGGGAATAGAATGAGAGAGGATTGGAATATAGACAGGGGGAAGCAGAAGTAAAATTTTAAATGGGAGGCATCTGACTTTGTTGACAATCTGTGAGGAAATCAGTTGAAAGGGAAAGATTGAAAATAAGAAAGAAATAACCAGTGGAGCAAGGTCATAGCAGGTGACACCGAGAATTTAGGTGGAGAAAATAGCCTTCTTAGAGAGTAGAGACACTTCTCCCTTTAACCTGGGAAAAATAAAATATTGGCTATGTAGACATGAAGTTTTAAGTAAGGATTAGGAGTCGAGGGAGTATGTATCCAAGAGCCTTATTTTAATTCTTTTCTCAATGAAGTCGAAGGCATGAACACCTGCTTAAGGAGAGGAGTGAGTGGACTGAAAGGAAAGTGGTTAAAATGAGGATCCATGGGGTCTGGGCTGGATAGGAAAGTGTGTCTGCATGAATGTGTGAAGGGACAAAATGAAAGAGAAGGAAAGAAGAACTGGCATACTGCATGAGAGCCCTGAGGCCAAGGATTAGTATATAGGAGTTAAAAATGCCAGGGGCGAAGCAGTTCTGGACAATCACAAAGTGTTGTGGGTGGCTACAGGAGTGGGTGGCTGAGGAGTGGTAAAAGATTGTTAGCATTACAAAGATTAAGAGAATTTTGAGTAGAATATGTCAGATAGATTGTAAACATGGGTTTTGAGGTCATCAGTGGTGACAGTTGGGTGGAGACAAGACAGAGAGCTAGATTTGGACCTCAAAGTTCAAAGGAAGCTTCATTATGACTGCTAGGAGGAAGGTATAGAGGCTGGAGGAGGAAGATGGGTTAAACCTCAACAAAGATGGTGTGAAGGTTAGTTCTCTTTGCAAAGCTGGAATTCAAATTAGGTAGAAGTATTTCATGATATCATATCTATATTTTTTCAATTCAATCCTACTAATTCTTCCAATTGTTTTTGTTTATGTAGTCCAATTTAACTAAAATAGAAACACCTGCTATGGTTTCATACCAGTTGTTCTATTGAACCCAGGAACTAGAGCACATATTAGATTTGTGAAGTAAGCAAGGTTATGAAGAATATTTTTGATTGTACAATACAACTTATATTTTTGTATTTCTCAGCTACCCATTTTTAGACATATCCTAGCCACTTATGTGCTGTTTTGTTGATTTCTGAGCTGGTCTAAAACAAACTATGAGAATGTGTATGTATTGATGTTATAGTTGCGGCGATTGAAACTGAATGGCAGTGGTGAGGTGGGAAGGGAAATGTGTGCTGTACCTGAGAGTTTGCCAAGGCACAAAAATCTGGATTTCCCTATTGTTTAACTGCTTCCTTGTGACATTTCAGTTGGTTGATAACAATTATTTTTTATTTTTTTATTAGCTAGACCTTGGGTTTATAAAAGATAAATCATTAATTAAATGCATGTTCTTGTAATACAGACATATGATTCTATTAGTAAAGCCACTTTACTGCCTTGGTTTATTTTAAAAAATGAGAAGTGGGGCGAGAATCTTATTATTATTTACTTCTTATGTGAAGCTATGTAAAGCACCTTTGGAAAAATGTACTTTAAGAGTGAATATACTGTGGACAAGCAAAGCATGATAGCTGATAGCTAGGGTCAAATGGCCGCAGCTCGAATTCCAACTTCCTGCTTCCTTACAAGTTATTTGTCCTTTTAAGTTTTGTTAGTTTAAGCTATACAATAAAAATAGAAATAACAGATTCTGCCTCTGAGAGCTGTTAAGAGAGTTAAATGGTATATTATATAGCAAGCCTTGCCACAGGGTCTGGTACGTAGAAAGAGCTCAGCATTTATTAGTTATTTTGATATACTTTCTCATGGAGGTATATCAAAGTAAGAAAAATTATTTTTCTACTCAAATAGTGATGTAACTAGGAACTCTGGAAAAACTTGGGGGGAAGAAATGGGATGAATATATTTCTAGAAACAAGAGCCAGAAAGTTGTTACAGGGGCAAAAAAAGAAGGATGAACAAATTTGACAGTAATCAAAATGCTGGGAAGTGAGAAATAAATGTAAGTCATGAGCAATATGGTAGGTACAGTGGGAAAAGCAATGGCCTAGGGTTCAGCATCCCTCAAGTGGCCTCAGAAAGTCACTGGCTGTCTCTGGGCCTCAGTTTTATCATAAATGATGTAGGGACGATATTCCTGGCCAAATGTGTTTGTGAAGAAAATTTTAATTACATGGGGAAATGTTTATGAAATAACATTAAGTGGGTAAAAAGATACATGCACATGTGTGCACACAAAGCGGGGGTGGGGGCAGGGGGAAGAAAAACAACTGAGAAGTATGCCAAAACATCAATAGTGATTGTATTGCTGAGTATTAGGATTATAGGTTATTTAAATTTTTTTTTTGGTCTAAGTTTCCCTGCAGTTTTCATTAAAAAAAAAAATCATAAGCATGTATTGCTACTTAATAGGGGAAAAAGTTACTTTAAAAAATGAAATAATGTGTGCCAAAGGTATGCCAACAGTGCTAGGCAAACATTGAGTAGGGGACTTCATAGGTGTTGGTTAAATCTGAATGAACTCTTCAAAAAGAAATCGCAGCTATATGTCCATTAGATGATGCTGTTCAGAGAAAACCAATGGAAAGACAAGAACCATCAAACATGCCACCACTATGAGGCCTGGACTTAAGCCGTCAAGTGGATGTTAGGAAAAACTTTGACCACTGACCCTGAAGGGGTGTGTGATTGCCTCTACTTCCTTCAGGACAAACAATGAACATTTCAGCTGTTCTTGTTCTGGCTACGATCAGAACCATGTGAAGGATTTAAAATCTCACCAGGATGACATGTTACAGAGCAGCTGGTTGGCTGGAGGGGTCCCATAAATGTCACCAGGTTACTCATACCAATAGGGGAGGCAGGAGACAAAAATACTAACAATAATTCTTTGCATTCATATGACATCTTTCATCTGAAGAGCTCAAAGTATTTTACAGATGTTATATCCATTAAAATGTATGTGGCAAGCATTATTCTCCCTGGATTACAGATGGGGAGGGGCCTGTAATTCTGTCATTCGGGCTAAAACTGGAATAAACGTATAATTATCTTTGAGAGGAAATCTTTCTAATGTAACCCTTTCCTTCTGCAGTTTCCTATTGCTTCTGAGTGAATAGGACAGGTCACATCTTTGGGCCTGGAATATCTGCTGCAGGTATCCAAACACTGAAATGAGATCACCTCTCAATCTTTTTCCCCAGACGAAACATATTTAACTTTTCAAGGCTTTCTTCAGAAGCCCGAGCTTCCCTTTCTAATTTCCCTACAACCTGGAGGTGGTTTTCAAGTTGAATAACTAAAACCAGTGCCGGGTGCTTCAATGCAAATCCACCAGTGAAGTTACCTGAATAAACCGAGGATTTTTGGGTTAGATTTGTGTTTTGTAGCTGGGCCTTAAAAAGCTAGGCTGTTTTGGCATCGTTCTGATAAGCCAATGACTCCTAGCCTATTTCCTAGTTTCAAGAGCTTCTCTTTTCTTTTTTTTTCTTTGATTTGGGAATTCAAGTTCTTTTAAAAACGCAAAGTATCCCACGCTCTTAGCATAGCAACTATTATTTTTTCATATTCCACTTTGTCTTTATTCATATTTATCTTTTCACAGGGTTAAGGGAAGAACATACTTGCTATCTTACATTCTTTAAATTGTATTTTGCTATGGAGATTCACATAAGCACTTTCCTCCATTGCTTCTTGGAAGATGAGCACAATGTTGACTGTACAATGAGGATTCTAAGTTTGTATTATAATTCACACAATCAAACTATTAGAAGATACTAGAATTGCCTCCAGTTTTTCTATTACTGTAAATTGTTCTTTGTTGGGCATCTTGCACTTAAAGTTTCTTTTATATTTTTGGTTATTTTGTTAGGAACTTTGGTTGCATATTTCTGAACAGCTTTCCTAAATGACTCAAGCTAGTTACAGGGTCCCCAATAATGTGTGACATTATCAGTTCCACTGTGCTCTTGTTAGAACTGAGTTTTATCATTTTTTGAATTGGTGAAAATGTTTACCTTACTTTAAAATCTAATTTGAATTTCTTTATTATTTGCAAAATTGGCAATTTTACTTTAAAAAAAATTTTTTTTTAGCAGATTAAACATACTCCTTTTTTGGGAGTTACACATTGGATGAGGGAAGTGTATAAAATGAAACTATGTTTTAAAAAATCTTGATGTGAAAATAGTAGCGAAAATAAAATAAATTTTTCACTATGAAGCTCCTTTCATTCCTGGGGCCCAGTGTATTGCTTTATTCTTTAAAATGCTTCTATGAGGTAAATGAGAAACACTATGAATCAGTTTTTTTATTTTATTTTTCAGACATATGAATAGTTACTAAAAATTACACCAAAATAAAATTTTTAAAGCTCTGTAACAGTGATAGGAATTTTCTATTTTAAATTATTATTATATTTATTGAGGTGATATTGGTTAATAAAATTATATGGGTTTTAAGTATATAATTCTATAATATGTTATCTATATCTTACATTTTGTATTCATCACCCAAAGTCAAATCTCATCTCACCATATATTTGACCCCCTTTACCCTCTTCTACCTTCCCTTCCTTCCCCCTTCCCCTCTGGTAACCACTAAACTGTTGTCTGTATCTATGAGTTTTTGTTTCTTGTTGCTTTCTGTTTTATTTCCCACATATGAGTGAAATCACATGGTTCTCGACTTTTTCTGGCTGACTTATTTTGCTTAGCATGATAATCTCAAGATCCATCCATGTTGTTGCAAATGGCAGTATTTCATTTTTTCTTATGGCTGAGTAATATTCCATTGTATATATGTACCACATTTTCTTTACCCAGTCATCTATCGAAGGACACTTCTGTTGTTTCCATGTCTTGGCCACTATGAATAATGCTGCAATGAACATAAGGATATATATCTCTACAGATATGTTTTCATAATTTTTGGGTAGGTACCCAGAAGAGAGAATACTGGACCATATGGCAATTCTATTCTTAAATTTTTGAGTTAACCTCCATACTGTTTTCCATAGTGGCTGTACCAATTTACATCCCCACCAACAGTGCATGAGGGTTTCTTTTTCTCCACAGCCTTGCCAACACTTGTTATTCTTTTATCTTGTTTATCATAGTAATTTCTAACAAGTATGAGGTGGTATCTCATTGTGGTTTGGATTTGCGTTTCTTTAATAGCTAGTGAAGTTGAGCATCTTTTCATATACCTGTTTTCCATCTGCATGTCTTCTTGGGAGAACTGTCTGGTTGGGTACTTTGTCCATTTAAAAACTAGATTGTTTATTTTGTTGTTGTTGACTTACCTGAGTTCTTTATTTATTTTGGATATTAGCTCCTTATCGGAGGTGTTGTTTGCAAATATCTTTCCCCCTAGGGTTGGTTGCCTCTTTGCTTTGCAAATCAGTAGTAAAGACGAGGAAAATAAGAACAGTACTTGGTGCCATGACTTAGGCCAATTGCTATGTTACAGCAAATGACACTGATCACGTTTCCTCACTGGTTCTCACTATATTCTCATAGCAACGGAGCTTCAGTCTCCGGCTTAGCCCGATTCAAATTCTTCAGGCATTATTGCTTTTCCCTTTGTGTTTTCAATACACGCATGATTATTTATCCTATGCTGGGATGGTGGAGGGAAAAAAATCAGTTGAGCAATTGGCAACATACAGCAGAGGGAAAAGCACTTGTGAATTTAAACCGTTCTCAGAACTAAAATGATTTTCATATGCATCAAAGAGCCAAATTTGTTTGTGCATGTAGACACCAGCTCAGACAGACTGACTGTCGTTAGTGATATATTTAATATTTGGATCTAGCTCGAATCCCTGTGAAACCTTATTTATGATTTAGCTCTATGAGACATCCTGGCCATGAACCGTAGATTTTAAATTCTTTGACAGTCTGAGGTTGACAGATTCCCAAAACTGTGTGTTCTCATTATCTCTGTGTGGAGTTGTCTCAGGTTATACATTCAGATGTTTTCTCTCTTTTGCCATCCTGCGAACACGTAAACATGTAAGCCGCCTCCTACATAAACTAGGTTTCCTTTTGAAGCTTACGGGAAGGAATATGTTTCGTCTTTCAACCATCAATGGTTCTTGGTCCTTTTTCAGAGCAGGACGCGCTTCAGTTAGACAGCTGGGAGGGAATTTATTTTTAATAGCATGCAGCTCAGTGCAATTTTTGGAATTTAAAGTTTTGGAAAAAAAATCACTGATCATGTAAACAATGAGAACTTGTTGCGTGAGTTATTTTCCGATGGTGTCTCTCCCGTAACCTTCCGCCTCGTTCACATTTACTCCAAGCGAAATGAGGGAGAAAATGGATTGAGGACACACACTCATCTTACATAGTTCAAACACTTGGACTGGATTCATTAGCAGAAATGCTGCAGATTATTAAACAGTGAAGCCTTTTCAATTGAGAGATAAAGTAATGAGAAGTGGCAGGAGAGAGGTAGGAATGCCGACAGCAAAATATCAGAGAAGGGTTGATAAGATCTGAGGGAATCTGAGACACATCCGATTCTGGCTTGCGATGCCCTCTACTGCCTCCTTCGCTCTCTGCCCAGGACTTGGTCCCTGGCACTTGCCAGTAACTTCTGTTGTGAAAGAGATCTGGCCCCGTTTCGTTTCTTCCCTTAGTTCCCGCACCTTATCTTCAAGGGGGCTCTGGGTCCGCCTACCTGCCCCTGGCAGGCCTGGGTTGCTGTGGGGCTAAGACCCGGCTCCGCAGTTTCTGCTTAGACCACCTGAGAGTAATTAAGTGGCCTCTCCTACCGAGAGCTGAACCGACTGGTTTCAAAATTCTATTTTCCTGGAACATCTTGTTGAGCTGGAATGCTTCGGCAGTTAAGAAACCACTGCTCACACCTGAACAAATCAGCCTGTTTTTCCTGAAATGTAGTCTGTCCATGCTCGCCTCCTGGCACCCGGTTTCGGTGACTGGCAGATCCAGTTGTCTGGCTGGAGTGGGCCGAGGTGAGCTCATTGTATCATCATAGACCACAAAGTTAAAGAACGCAGAAAATCAAGAGAGTGATATTGATGGATTTGTAGTCCAAGCATGCAAACAGATCAGATGAAAACACCCAGGGAAAGAAAGACCGGTGAGCATGTCCAAAAATACTGGAAAAGGTGAGTCTACCTCCAACAAAGTCAATTTTCCAAAGAAACAAAGTTTTTGAAATATAAAATAACCCTTATGCGACATATATGAAACACACATTCACACACACACACACACACACACACAATATATATATCTACACCCCACGCCTTTTGTTGGAAAGTAAGTAAATTCTTTCAAGGTTCAGAGTTCTGGTCTATAATTTTATTACCATTATTACCATTATTATTAGTTGCCTTACTATTTGCCACCTCTTTTTCTATGGACAAAAGGCAGTAATTCCATGCTAATTTATAGGGCAATCTGAGAAAAAGAATGTGGTCAACTTAAGTCTAAACAAATGCTTAAAAAGCACTTAACTAAATGAAGTTTTGGAAGTGGTTCTCCCATATCCAGACCTAAAGGTAACAATTTTGAAAAAAAAAAAGTACAAATTAGAAGCATTTAGGAAGAAAAGTGTACTAGACCTAGAAAGCATATTTTTCCCCCTAACATTCCATTTCCAGGGGCTGAGTTGGCTCCTTACTTTCCTCTTACTACAGGGGAAACTACTCTTGAAATGTTTCAAAGAACCACTGTGACTAAAGCACCAAATGCATTCTGAGATTGGTCCTCTCTTTCCCTTCCTGCCCAGGAGGAAAAAAGTCTCCCTTGTAGCCCATAGGATGATGCTACGGACCCTGGGGTCACTGCCTGCAACCAGTGGACAAAATTGGTTCTTTGGGACCGGGCACGATGGTTGGAGATTAGACATAGTAGCCAATGGGCTACTATGCCATGGGAAAATAAATAGTTCTCAAATAAACAGATAAACACAGCCCCAAGAAAACCCAGAGATGAAACAAACTCTTATTGTGATCAAGTCTCATTTCGGTCCTTCAAGCATTTTTGTGTTTTGGTTAATGCCAGCCCTCAAACTACCCTTCCCTACATGGACCCACACACATATTTGCTCTAAAGCAGTAGGGTGGTATCAAACAATAAGAATGGCCTCCAGAGCCATGAGAGCTTATTTCCACTTTTTCTTTTCCTTGTTGGACCCATAGTTTTGTATTCATGACGATCTTAACTTTAGGAGATACGCTAAACATTTTGAAGGTCGATAGATTCTGAGATGAAATTTTAGATTGGGGGAAGCAAAACACAAGTTTGGCTTTGGATGGTAAAATAAGTATTTAGAATGAACAATCCAATTCCATACACTCAGGTGTAGGCTTGTCCATCATGGCTTCAATGGTGATTCCCTATCAGAGGCTGAGAGAATGGTGGGACCCCCTCCTCATCTATAACCAGTCAGATTCCTTCCTCTTAATCCAAGTGATAAATACAGTAGCTGGCAATCATTGACTTATTTTATGTAATCTTACATGCAATATACAAAGTCATGAAAAGTTAACAGCAATAATATGTTTTATATCCAGGGCTTCCAACAGTGGGACTCAGTGCTGCTAGGAATCTATGTTGATTGTGCTTCTTGCTGGTGGGTTACTTCAGTGGCTAATATAATAAATGTGCTTATTTCAAGAGACAGTTTTAAGCCACAGTTACATTTTATTGCTCCTTTAAAAGTAGTTCTCACAAATCCCATATCACTGAAAAGCATGTCAACCCAATCTTTTATTGAGTGCAGCCCTTGTCCTATTTATGACCCACAACTGATGCCCTGGGCCCAAAAATGTGATTTCCCTGAAGCAGAGCAGGACAAGAATCTCAGCTCCGACGACAGGAAGGCATTCCACAGAACCATTTTACTGTAAAAATGCTCCTGTTGCCAGCATTCCAGATAGGAAGCAAGGATTCTCATGGCTTCTGCTGCTGCAGGAAAAGCACCGAATGTTGCAGAGAAGGTAGCTCTAATTGGTGTGAAACATCTTGAATTGCTGAAGTTCTAGTGGACTTGAAAAAGCCTCTGGAGAATCAAAGGAAGAACAAAATGATGTAATGGCCTTTAAAAGATAAAATACAAACGGAATGAAAAAAGCTTTAATTCATTTCAGAAAGAGATGTCAACCCTTATTGTTTGTGGATAAAGTTACCAGATAATCTTTCTCATTTCAAAATCAATTTTGGGAGGGGGAACAGCAGGCAGGAAGAGGAAAATCAAACAATTAGTGCCACCTAGCGGTTGCATAGGATAAAGACAGAGAATTTTAGCAAATGGGAGACTAATTTTTACAACTGCAGTGCCTGAGAAATGTATAGTCAGGCCAAACTATAGATTCTTAGAGAAGTCTGGCTTGCATTTATGTTTTCGTTTATTCATTAAGTCATGACCATCAGGTGATGTGGCAGCAGTTTTAAATATTCTTGATGAAGACTAAACAGAAAAGAGTTAAGACCCTAAAAGTAACATATAGCAAAAAAGCCTTTCAGTGTATTTTGAACATATAACTTTTGCTATGTGTCAATCACGTCTGAGTTAAAACTACCAAGTGAGGGCCGGCCAAGTGGCGCGGTGGTTAAGCGCTGGCTTGGGACACCAGCGGCCCCGGTTCGGGTCCCAATATGAGGGCCAGTGACACTGCCCTCAAGACAAAAAAAAAAACAAAAAAACAAAAAAACTACCAAGTGATATTTATGGATAAGAAATCTGCATCTATTTCAAAATATCATGTTAATGAGAGTTTTGGTACCTATAAACAATAAACAGGATCTAAATCTAAATTTAGATCACTGTCCTGAGGGTCTGTTCAAGAGGAACGGAATGGAATCAAAGGGTCTGTGAGCGTGGATGGGGAAAAAAATTACAATTTTGTTTTCAGTACCCTAAATCTGACGTTTAGGACTTCCCTCAATAAGAATATGGGCTGCAAACCACAATAGTGTTAGCAATTCCTGGGACTTTGACACCAAAAGAAATCAGATATTTTCGTATCATTGTACATGTTCTTCACTACTTACAAAGAATAATAGTTAGTAGATCTGACACCAGATAATACTCTTTTTAATGGGTAATAAGGAAGCAAATATATTTCCGTGTCATACATTTGGTTTTAAAAACACTTACATAGCTGTTTTCAATATATTTCATTCTCTTTGTGATCCTATGTATTTTAGTTAAGGCATCTACAAAGATTAGACTACCAAAGAGTCCATGTGCAAAAAGGTAAACTCTGATCTAAAGACATAGTTAAATTATAAAGTGGAACACACATAGTTTAGTAGTTAAGAGCTCAGTCTCCTGATTCAGTTACTTGGATTCAAATCCCTCTCTAGCTGGATCTTTGACTTAGTTGCTCTGTGCCTCAGTTTACCCACCCATGAACCCACCTCATAGAAAAGGTGTGAGCTACAGATGAGTTGACTCACACGAAGCATCGACGCAAGCATGTAACCTTTAGACATTCCCAGTGTTAGTGCTCGTCATTGCGCGAGGCAGTTCCTGAGTTTAGAAACCTCCAGGCAAAAAAACGAAGATACGAGATTAGCAACCTAAATTTACTATCTAATCTACCGACGGTTTTGACTAACAAGCATGCTTTGACAAATGTTTAATTAGGAAGTACATGTTTCAAATATTTCATTTAAGAAGGAAAAACATAAATTTTGAATACTTTTAAACGAATACTTCAAATAACCTTCAGAGGGTATTTGTAACCCCATTTTCAAAACCTTGGATAGTTAAGTGACTAGATGAAGTGATGAAAACACAAATTAAAGTATTTGGGGAGTTAGTTTTCACTTCCCTAATCTTCAAAATCCAAATGCTTTAGGAGTTCTCAAAATGTACTTGAAAGATAAGACGTTTTAAAAGTTGGGAAATCCATCTATATTTGTAAAAAGAACTGGTTTACAAGGCTAAGCTCACCTAATGTGAGAGTTTATCCCACACTGGAAGGGGAAGAAAGAACATGCTGAGTGCTTTCACACATGTGCACTCATCTGATCTTAGCAACAAACTTAGGGATCATGGTTTTGCCTACAAAAATATTTTAAGTACATAACCATGTTTTAGGCATTTGGGGTAAGGAGAGTGGACAAGATACGTAAGGTCCTTGTCCTTGTGGAGTTTAATTTCTTCAGGTGAGGGTGAGGGACAGGTAAGTATGATCACTTGGCTGATGGAGAAAAGAGTCAAGGGATACATAACTAACCCATGTTAGGTGCAAAGAGCTGCTGAGACAGCAGAGTGAAAACATTAGAAAGGCTAGAATGTTAAAGTTAAAGGAAGACATAGTTTTTTCCTTTGTTAATTAGGAATTCAGAAGCTTTTAATCTGTACCCCTCCAAACGTGTATCTTCATATTTCAACTTCTTTCTGGCTTCATCTATAAATGAGAAATCATGAATACACCTGTCATGAGGTGTTGCCTATCTGTGAAAGAGAGAATGTGTTTATAGGGACCAGATTTCCCCACTGACCTCACAATGATCTGATCAGTGTGGGTGTATTAATGGCACAACAGGACTGAATATTTAAAATTGAGAAAAATCAAACTGTTGTGGATGGGAATTCAATGGGAAGGGAGTTTATTTTTAAAACAAAACTTTAAATTTAAATACCTGGGCTCAGTTAGTGCCCTGGAACCACTCCACAGGGCTGGGTCCACATTTACATCTCAACTTAAAGCATGTTGCCTGAGAAAGGTTGCGCGGTGCGTGTTCTCTCTCTCTCTTTCTCTCTCTCTCTCTCTCTCTCTCTCTCTCTCTCTCTCTCTCTCTCTCTCTCTCTCTCTCTCTCCCCCCCCTCTCTCCCCCTCTCTCCCCCTCCCCCTCTCCCTCTCTCTCTCTCCCTCCCTTCCTTCCTCTACCCCTTCTTCCCCTCTCCCCCCCTCCCCTCCAAAATCCCACCAGCTTTTCTTGTGGAGTAATTGGCAGGTTAGGACCTCAACCTTCATTGCATTCCTCCGAAACAAGGGGCTTCTTCAGCAAAAGAGATGAAGGAGTTAGTGGCTCACGCTGAGCCATTCTTTCCAGAGAAATGAATTCTAGCTCTGTTTGAAGAAGCTCGGTGAGGCCAAGCCTGGAGGCTCAACACTTCAAGAGCTGCTCACTCTTGATACAGTCAGAGCTGGTTTTCCTCCCGGCCTCCTTTCTAACTGCTTCCTGAACTTCTCTGTCCTGAAATTTTTGGTGATTTCTGCTCCTTTTTGCGGGGGGGCCAGCCCCCGCTGACCAGGGTCCCAAGAAGGTGGACACGGAGTCGGCGATACGAAAGACAGAAAATCTTTATTACAGTAAAGGCAGAAAAAAAGAAAGTGGAGACACCGGAAAGAGGTTCTCAGAAGTGTCACAGCTTATTGTTAAAGCCTAGCTCCTTTTATAGGGGCTTTTGACTATTATCTTAATTACAAGTTATGTTTCACATGACCATGATGTTTTTCCTTACTCAGAACTTTTACTTTTTTGTAATTGTATCTTTCCAGGGTACACTGTGGCCTGTTCAAGGATTTTACTTATCATCTAAAAAGTGGTTACCATGGCTACCTTACAGGGCATATACTTGAACTATTGTCAAGAGTTTAGGCAAGAAACTATTTCTATGTGATTATAGCAAAAGGGAGTTTCAAACTTTTCCTATCTTACAAAGAGCTGCATGTTTTTGTAATAGAGGGTAACATCTGTTTCTCAGTCAAAGCTTCAGTATCTGTTGCTAGCAATGTACAGAACAAAGAGTTAAAACAAGGCTGTTAATTAAAATAACTTATGGTCAGTAAGTTGCCTCTTATCAGAACTTTCATGGCCGAGAGACCTTGGTCTCCTGGTCTCCAAGGAAACCTTTCACAGCTGCACAGGCAAGGACGAACGATAGCACCAGTTTCTCACAGAGGCTGTCTGTTTCTCACAGACTGGCTTTTTTAGGTCTATGTGGCCAAAGGCCTATGCCTCAGTTTCCAAAGGGGCTTGAGTCCCCAATATCTCAGTTCAGGGGTTCCCCACGGAACTACCGCCTGGCTTAGGTTGTCTCCCCTCGTTTAGGAGATCTTACCCGTCTTTGGCTGCGTAGTTAGCTCATTGGGGTATACAGGAACTTGCCATAAATGCAGTGAGTATATTGTCTCCTATAGGAGGAAAGGCACATGGGTTCTTAGAGGCAGGAGATATTACACGACCAACCATAAGGCAGCATCCCTAATATCCAGTGCTGAGCAGGGCAATGTGGCCTTGTCAGACACTGGGGGGCTGTCGGCTTCCCACATATCCCCCTTCTTTATTATTTAAAAGGCACGCCTGTGACCCCAGGCGGCTAACGAGTGACAGTGCCTGTCTTAGGTGTCCCCCCAATGAAATAATAACCTTACCCGTCATTGGCACTTGATCCTCTAGCGATCAAGCCCTGTCTTAGGTTGGTTACATTCAAGGAGGTCCTTACCCGTCTCTGGCTAGCCTGTCCTCGCTGAAGATTAGGGTAGTGGGCTAATAAGCAGGTGATTGAGCTTGAGACTTTGCCTTAAGTTTGATCTCATGGATATTGGCTTGGACTTTCATCATCTGTTTGAGAAAACATCTAATGAGGGCGGGGAGTAGACACAGAACCAAACAGACACAAATGCCCAATGTAAGAAACGTTACAACAGAATGGGCAATATTAGGCATAGACGGCAGAGCTTTTTTCATCATATCAACAAACTGAGAGGCAGCTTGAGCTGCATCAAATTTTAAGGGTTCAGCTTCTCTCATGTTTTGTATATCATCATGAAGCCGAAACATATCCAAAGATAAATTAGCATTGTGCCAAATTCCTTGAAGATGTAGGCGAACTCTATTCCAATCATGTTGACTACTATTATATATTTTTGGGGTTACACAAATCCAATGATATTCTGAATGACATCGTAAACGAGACCATACTTTTAAACTTTGAATTTCATCATCTAAATATTGAACCATATCATATAATGCATTTACCTTTTGTTCTAACTTTTTATCTATATCCTCTTGGGTTCCTAAGGCTAAAGTGACATTTTTAGAAAGTGTATTAACATAATGAGCATTTTGAACAGACTGTGAAAGAGACACAGCAGCAGTAGCAGCAGTTGCAATTAAAGTAACCAAAGCCATAATTCCAGCAATCAAAAGCCCTATAAATCTTTTTGGTCTACTTAAAGCATATTCAATTTCTTTAAAAATCTGTAGACTTCTCTCATCATACCAAGGTCCAGAAACATTAACAGGAAGCATAACAAAAGATGGTTGATGAAATATCATAACACGGGTCCCAAATGGTACCCAAGAGACACAGTTTGTTAAAGTACAATTATAGCAAGATACATAAAATCTTAAACCATTAAAAGTAATAGACAAGTTTCCAACCAAGAGTACATAAGGAGAGGGAACACAGGGGGATACATTAACAGAGCAACTAGTTGAAGTACAGGGAGTATCTGGTCTACAAACAGTTACAGTTTGAAAAATTTCACCCATTGCTCCTGCAAGTTTCCAAAGAGAGTTTTGTTGATATTGTGTGTCTGACTTCCATATTCCAGAGGCCAGTCCCCTTGTCCAACTTGTTTTGTTACTTTGAGACCAGTCCAGAATATACCGATTTACTCCAGGAATATTGTATCTCACTGGCATGTTGCTATGGCACATTCTCCAGGGGACAGCTTTGGTGTTCATAGACCGGGATTTTTGGGCTCTCCCAGACGGACGGATGGTGGATGAGAACTGGGTGGCCGAGCAGAAGGCCTGCTCCGGAGCAGTGGAGAAGGGATGGCTGGTGGACTGTATGGGCTGGGTGGTGGCCTGGGCACGGCAGGGGGCTGCTAAGGTGGCTGCGGTGGCAGTGTGAGCACCAGGAGGCGGCAGCTGCGGCACGGGCAAATCAAACGATCTGGAATCCAAACTGGAGTTGTCTGTGTCCTAAGGAAATACTTAAGCATACCCTCTTTCCCTGGGTTAACAGTATGTCCGGTCCCTTTTAGGTACCAATTAACAGGTCCTTCCATTTTACTAAAGCCCTAGGCTGACACAGGTCAGAGTTTTAATGTTTATACATAGATGAGTGTTTTGATGTATCTATTTTTAAAATACGACCGGAGAGTCAGGGGTTAACATTGCAAGGGCAGTGGAGCTGAGGACCAACCCTGCACTCCAGGGGGTTGCTGTGAAGAGCTCAGGGACAGATTTAAATTGTTAAATAAGTTGTTGCTGCTAAATGGGTTGCAAATCGATGTTTCTATTGTTGTCTGGGCCCAAGGCTGGGGCCCTGGGGCATTTCCCAGGTTGGATGAAAAAGGACTTTAGAGTTAAGATTTTTAGATGGCAATAATTGTCCATTTTTACGATATTTAGAATGGCAATCTATCAACAATAATGAAATCCCTTGTTGTATCCTGGACGTATAGTCTGTGGCATCAAGGGTGAAGTTTGTTGTGAGACATTAGGAACATTTTGTGGCTGTATATTTTGTGATTGGGGAGCTCGTCTAGTCTTAGGACAGTGTCTGTTAAAGTGTCCCGGTTCCCCACAATTATAGCAATTGTAGCCATCATTATTATTTTTATTATTGGGAGTAGCCTGTGTTGACTGAGTTACTGTCTTAACATCCCTTTAAGGGTGGCAGTTATTGCTTACTCCTTGAATAAAAGCTGGAGAAGACATCAGCACAGTGTTATACTTAATCATTAATAGTATCAGATTTACAGATATGCTGAAGTAGATTTTGACATGTAGAACTTGTGTTTTTAAATACCAACTGTTAATTAAAATATCTGCGGCTTTATCGTTGGTAATTACTTTACAAACCGCTTGAATGAGGCGAGACAAAAGTTTTTGAAAGGCTCCTCACTTTTTTGAATTATGGTAGTTAATGTAGTTGGTTTTCCTGATGAAGCAGGGAGTTCTCCAGGCATTTACAGCACAGTGACTTTTTTTTAGGACCTTTTTAGATAAATACATGAGGTCTTGTGTATGAGAATATTTACCTCTTCCCATAAGCATATCTGTAGTAATTGAATCACGTTTACTGGCAAATTTTTCTGTCCTATCATCATATTCAGTCTTCCAAAGGAGATAATCTCCGCCTGTTAAGCAGGCTTTACTAACTTGAGTCCAATCATAGGGAGTCATCCATTTTTCTGCCAATGTATCAATTAAAGAAAGAGTATAAGATGTTACAGGTTCATACTCTGTACATGTAAATTTCAGCTCTTTTAAGATTTTATAGGGCAGGGGCTCCCAGGAAGGCCATTCATCTCCTTTTCCGATCCATATCAAAGATCACTGGACAACTAAGAGTAAAATCAAATTTTTCGTTTTGCCTCTGCCTCCTCAATGGCTCTATGAAACCGAGATGTGGATTAGAATTACGTGGAGGCATAGGTATTACAGGATGTTTTAAAGGAGGTTGGGGTTTTACGTATTCTTCATTTTTAGCTGAATATTTTGGGGACCTGGCCCCTTATCCTCCTTTTTAGTAATGGGAAAGTCCCATAGATCTTGTTCATTATACTTGGCTGTCTCTGTTTCCAATTTGGCAGCATCTGGGGGAGGGAGGTTTTCGCCTCTCACTGTCTGAATTATTGTTCAAATCTGTATATTTTTTAACTGAAAAGGCCAGATTAGTTTTAGAGTGAGCAGTGGACAACAACGACGTATGTTTTTCAGATAGTGCTGTTGGCACAGAAATAGTCTCTGGAACGAGTGTATCTTTAATTAAGTTCCAGAAGGCAACAAAAAGTAGAAATTTAGCTATCTGAAAAGTTCCAACCTTTAAATCTCTGGCTGCAAGAGAGCAGCGAATTAAGTTAATAAAGAGTTTAAGTTTCTTAGATTCAGTTTGACCCATATTTAATGTTAGTAAGTATAAGGGATAGAAAGAAACAATCACTCGATATCCACTCTGATGCTCGTCTGGCCGCGCCCCTCTGGACTGAGTCTGTCTTGGCAAAAGCTCTGCGGTATAAGCCCCCGCACAGGTGAACGAGTCAGTCGCCGTTTAGCCTTACGACAGAGGACGGAACCGCAGATTAGAGCCCATTCAAGTTCCGTAGCAAAAGCCGTGGAACTATATGCATTCACTCACACAATCACACTCTTACACACGAAATGGTTAGTAAGATATATGTGTTCTAAGGACCTATTGTCTATATTCTAAGCTACAACAGCACCTTATTTGTGCTCTTAAAATTCTATGACTACTCCAGCACTTCTTATATTGAGTGCAAATACTTATTACTACTCCAGCACTTCTTATATTGAGTGCAAATACTTATTACTACTCCGGCACTTCTTATATTGAGTGCAAATACTTATTACTACTCCGGCACTTCTTATATTGAGTGAAAATACTTATTACTATTCCGGCACTTCTTATATTGAGTGAAAATACTTATTACTATTCCGGCACTTCTTATATTGAGTGCAAATATTTATTACTACTCCGGCACTTCTTATATTGAGTGAAAATACTTATTACTATTCCGGCACTTCTTATATTGAGTGCAAATATTTATTACTACTCCGGCACTTCTTATATTGAGTGAAAATACTTATTACTATTCCGGCACTTCTTATATTGAGTGAAAATACTTATTACTATTCCGGCACTTCTTATATTGAGTGCAAATACTTATTACTATTCCGGCACTTCTTATATTGAGTGCAAAGATTATCCACTATCACACCTGGCGTCACCAACCAGGGGGTCTGCAGTACCCTCAGTGGAAGCCTATCCGTGTTGAAAATGTACATAACCTTTTCTCTTAAAACAACAAACTAAAATAAAAAAACTTACCTTCAGGTCCCTGTTCGGGCGCCACTTGCGGGGGGCCAGCCCCCGCTGACCAGGGTCCCAAGAAGGTGGACACGGAGTCGGCGATACGAAAGACAGAAAATCTTTATTACAGTAAAGGCAGAAAAAAAGAAAGTGGAGACACCGGAAAGAGGTTCTCAGAAGTGTCACAGCTTATTGTTAAAGCCTAGCTCCTTTTATAGGGGCTTTTGACTATTATCTTAATTACAAGTTATGTTTCACATGACCATGATGTTTTTCCTTACTCAGAACTTTTACTTTTTTGTAATTGTATCTTTCCAGGGTACACTGTGGCCTGTTCAAGGATTTTACTTATCATCTAAAAAGTGGTTACCATGGCTACCTTACAGGGCATATACTTGAACTATTGTCAAGAGTTTAGGCAAGAAACTATTTCTATGTGATTATAGCAAAAGGGAGTTTCAAACTTTTCCTATCTTACAAAGAGCTGCATGTTTTTGTAATAGAGGGTAACATCTGTTTCTCAGTCAAAGCTTCAGTATCTGTTGCTAGCAATGTACAGAACAAAGAGTTAAAACAAGGCTGTTAATTAAAATAACTTATGGTCAGTAAGTTGCCTCTTATCAGAACTTTCATGGCCGAGAGACCTTGGTCTCCTGGTCTCCAAGGAAACCTTTCACAGCTGCACAGGCAAGGACGAACGATAGCACCAGTTTCTCACAGAGGCTGTCTGTTTCTCACAGACTGGCTTTTTTAGGTCTATGTGGCCAAAGGCCTATGCCTCAGTTTCCAAAGGGGCTTGAGTCCCCAATATCTCAGTTCAGGGGTTCCCCACGGAACTACCGCCTGGCTTAGGTTGTCTCCCCTCGTTTAGGAGATCTTACCCGTCTTTGGCTGCGTAGTTAGCTCATTGGGGTATACAGGAACTTGCCATAAATGCAGTGAGTATATTGTCTCCTATAGGAGGAAAGGCACATGGGTTCTTAGAGGCAGGAGATATTACACGACCAACCATAAGGCAGCATCCCTAATATCCAGTGCTGAGCAGGGCAATGTGGCCTTGTCAGACACTGGGGGGCTGTCGGCTTCCCACACCTTTTGAGCCCTTCCTTCCTTAATTAGGGTACCCTTACCTCCCTACCAGGCTCAGCAACTCATCTCTGGGTCTTTAACTGTGGCTCCGTTTGCTTCAGTTTTCTCCAGGGAGGAGTTGGTGGCCTGAGGCCTATTCCTGTTCTGCTGTCTTTCAGTGCCCCCTCCTGGCCAAAGCGGTCACTTCAGTCAACCCTTAAGGTTTAGACGCTAGCTCAGAAAAGAGGATCAAAACTTTCAAAGGTTTATTTAGTCTGGCTTTCTAGCAGATAGTCAGGTTTGAGGGAGGAAGGGAGGGAGAGAGAGAGGGAGAGAGGAAGAGAGGGAAAGGAGGGAGACAGAGGGAGGAAGGGAGGGAGGGAGAGGCAGAGAGAGGAGGCTGGAATAGTTTTCTTGTTTTTATTTGAATCTTAAATACAGGTAACTATGTTGAAAAAGATAGTCTTAGTAATTTTGTTTCAGTGAATTTAAACAAAAACAAGTGGTTTCTTCCAATATTCAGAATAGCATCTCTTGATCCGCAATCTCTAGTTAATTGTACAATTCTGAGTTTTACATAGTTTGAAGAATCTTGCACACTAATCAGAGCTTCTGATATGCACTTCCAGGTGATGCTGACACACTGCTCGCCCTCTATGGACCACACTCTGAGTAGCAAGGCAATCAAATCATCTGATTAAAGGGATTCCTTCTAATTAAAGTGCAAATGAATGTGAGGCCCAACACAGCTGGTGTTTGCATATTAATGGGAGATGTGCTTTATCCAGAAACCCTGGGAGCTTTCAGAAAGAACAGTGGTGTAATCCATACTTTTCCTTTTAAGCCTCCTGTGCTAAAATGATGACCGGGGAGGGATAGGGTCAATTGCTGGAAATTTGCAAAAGTGTTTCCTTGGCTTCCCATCCCTTTTCTATGACCCTTTCCAGCTCTCCCATCCATGCGTGGCTCAACATAACCATGCCTTTTCTGCTCTGCGATTCAAGGGAATGAAAAAGCTACACGTTTTAAAAATATTACAAGTATTATACATATTACAAAAATTACATACTCTTGCATGATAAAAAGGTTTATCAATTCTCCGTAATGGATGGGTTCATATCCCCATTTTGCCACAGAACTCAGGTGCATTACAGCATATTTCCTAACCAAGTGCTTGATGAGCCAATAGTGGCTTCTAAAAACCAGTCAGGTTTCAATAATTTTAGAGATAAAAGAGCAGTAAAAAATCAGCGTCAGAATTGGTGCTACTAAGACTTAACCAATATCTATTTAATAAGGACATCCCTCTGGTAGAAAGATTACTGGATTGGAGCTAAGGGAGTTTGGTTCTGTTTCAGTTCTGCTCTGGCTGAGTGATCCTGAGCAATAGCAATAGAAACTGAGCTTCAGTTTCCCCATCTGTCAAACCTATTCATTAGTTGAACAAATGTTTATTGAGCGCTCACTATGAGGTCTTCTAGTTAGTACTCAATACTCAAGTATTGGTCAAATTCTTATGCCTGTTCAAGTCACTGGATGTTTGAACTTTGCATGTGCTTGCTGCCAAGAAATGATTTAGGCACCAAGAATTAGGACTCTGTTTCTTGCTACGTGCTCCTCACGTGCTAGGAGGCCACACCCTCTTGTTTCCTGTCGCTTTCCTGAATCTGAGATTGTGTCTGGATGTCCTGAAGACTCAGCGGGCAAGTTTCTGTAGGAACTTCCTCTGGTGGGTGATGGCCAAGGAAGGTGTCCAGTTGCACATGAATAAACACGTGTCTGTGATCTGGGGCTGTTATCACGTGGGTGTGCTCAACTCTCAGAGCTGCTGTCACTGGCCAAGAGAAAGTACCTGAGAAATCTGGGACCAGATGGGACCAGGGCTGGGAACTTCCTCAGCCACAGGGCCTGCTCCAGAGCCAAGAGTGCAACGTATAGTGTCCGAAAGGTCAACTACTTTATGGCTCCGGAGAATCAGCACATTCGGAATGGTGCCCCTGCCAGCAACTTGGAGCAGAGGGAAGAGGCTACAACCTCCAGGGGACGGACAAGGGCAAGGAGGCCGCAAGGTGTTGAATTCCTGCCTGATGGACTGTGATGGTTCTAGGCAAAGCTCCAGACCCAGAGGTGGACTGGAATACTAAGGAGATGGAGGCTGAAGTCGGGAGAGAGAACAAGGCTGCAGCCTGATGCTCAGGGCTCATCAGACACCAAGCCTGCAGTGGCAAGATGAATTCCAGACTCCGCACACTGGTGTTAATCCTTGCCCTGGGGGATTACTGAGAGCCTGGGCAGGGCCGTGCCTGAAACTGGTCAGGACAGGCAAGGCAGTGATCATGAAGAAAACATGAGAGGAGGAACTCTGGGTGATAGCCTCAGTCCCAATATTGTCACCTCCATCCGCCCCTTACTGGGGCATTTCATTATGCTGGCAGGAAATCACTTGGAAGGTTTTTTTAAACAAGAGTTTTTCTCAAGTGTTAATACTTCTGAGAGACATAACATCTTAAGCCCTGCTTCCCTCTTCCTGTGCTGAAAATTCTGGGGCAGTGTCCTCCCCAAGGCCATCATGTAGCTAAACAAATTGAGTAGCAAGTTGATGACTATTTGCAGGGAGGGCGAACACACCCTGTGGGGATCTGTGAAGTGTGTCAGTGAGAAGGTATTTGAAATGACTTACTTTAGGATCTGGACTGGGGTTGGGTGACTTTGGGAGAGGGTCTGAGGAACAGGGGTTTGTTCCCGAATGGCTTCAGTCAGAAAACAGGGACAGTTCTATGATTAGGCATCTCAGGATGGTAGCCTTATCAAAAGGGAGGCGAGCATAGAGCAAGGATACAACTGTAATTGGTAAAGAAGTAGCAGTCAATCATATTAGCCAGAAGTGACTGGAATGTTTGGTAGTTTGTGGACTTAATAAAGACCATATTTTTGTCTGTTCATAGAGAAAATTATGAAGTGCCCTTGTTTTGTGTCGCTTTCCCATGGCCTCAGAGTGACTGTTGGAGGTCAGTGTTCTGTGAGACGTCCAACAGGGGCCAGCGTGGCTCAGCTGTGAGCAGCAGGCCAGCTCCTAACAATACCTAAACCTAATTACAAGTGCCAGACCGATTCTCAGATGTCAGTGTACTCTGGCCCATCCTTTCCTAGCACGTTGGAAGAAGTGGGTTTAGTATGTGTATTTTTGATAGAGTTATGGGAACACAGAGAAACTCATGTTCTCAAGCTAATATTTGACCGCCAGTGTTCATGCTTCACGTTACAGTCAGGAAATACAGTACATTCCATAACACTTCCTTCATTCCACCCAGATGTTGTTATTTACATTAAAAAAAAAAAAGAGAAGTGATGGCATAGAAAGTTAAGGAAATTACCACCAATCATGCAAAAGGTAAACCAGGCCGAATTAGGAACAATACAGGCTAAGCTTCTCTCATCACACACTAGTTGGTCATCAAAGTCATGGGAAGGCCACCTGTTGCTAACAGTGCACCCCAGGTGGCTTTGTAGGGGAGCATGGTGGTACAGGTGGTGATGAAGACAATGACAGTCTTTAGGGCTAGGAATGTATCTTAGGCATATCTGACTTTTCTTTAATAGAAATATATTCATTTTTAAACATAACCCATTGTATCATTATCTACAGACATTTTTTGAGCTGTTACAGTTTCAACCAGTTTTGTCACTCTGGGCAATAAGACCCTTGAGTTTACTGACCATTCTGTTAAGGAGCATACCCTCTTTCAATTTATTTATACTTCTATTTATTCACTAGATTATGTGCTACTTGAAGGCAAGGACAATATCTTCATGAGCTGCTAGAATGCAATACTGACTAACTGACTATGGTGAATGATGCTTCTCTAGCTTCTAATGAGTTATATCATCTCAGTATTTCTTTTGACAGAAGATTTTATGACAAACTCAAAATCTCATCACCACCATAATTGAAATTGTCTTTAATCCTTCTCTGTTAAATGAAAACAAATATCCACAAAAGACTTAGACATAAATGTTTATAGCAGCTTTATTCATAAAATCTCAAACTAGACACAACTTAAATGTCCATCAATAGGGGAATGGATAAACAAACTGTGGTGTATTCATACAATAGACTACTACTTACCAATGGAAAGAAAGCAGCACGTCAACAGGGAAAGTTCTCAGGAACACTATGCTGAATAAAATGAGCTGGACATGAAAGATTACGTATTGCATGATGAGATATATGTGAAACTCTAAAAAGACGAATTTCATTTACAGTGACAGAAAACACATCAGTGGTTACCCAGACCTGGAAGTGAGAGGCTGATTGATGGAAAACGGCACAAAAGAACTGTTTGAGGTGGTGAAAGTGTTCTACATTTGACTGCGGGGGTGCTCAAACAGATTTATACATTTGTCAAAACTCTTGAAACTGTACACCCGAGACTGGTGAATTTTATTGGATCCAATAAAATTCCAATTTTATTGGAATCACACAGTGAAGTTGATTTTTAAGAAGTTTATCTTGACTCCACATATCTGTACAGTTACTGTCTCTTTCTTTGATCCCCATTTAGAGCAAAACTTCTCAAAAGAACTGTCTATGAGTATACTCTTTTCAGTTCCTCTTCAGTGATTCTCTTTAAGAGAAAGGACTCTTGTCAGGGTCATGGATGACCTCAGTGTTGTGGCTCCAGGGGTCATTTCTAAGTCCTCGTCTTATGAGATGTCAGCACAGCTTGACAAAGCAGCTCATGTCCTCCTTCTCCACGCACTTTCATCAACTCTCAAAGAGCTCCTACGTCACTAGCAGCTCTTCCTTAGTCTCCTCTGCCTCTTCATCATTGCTTAGACCACTGACTTTTGGAGTCTTACCTCTAGATGATCTTATCCTGAGAGCCTGTGTTTGAAATGCCATCTTTATGCTGATGATTCTCAGACTTCTATTTCCCCTGCACTCCAGATTCATGTAACTACCTACTTATTCATCATGTCCACTGGATGTCTAACCCACACTCGTCATGTCCCAATCTGACCTCCCGATTTCCAGTGTCTCCACCAATACCCCTGCCTAGCAAACCTGCTTCTCACACTGTCTTTCTCAGCTCAATTGAAGGCAACTCCATCCTTCTAGTTCCTTAGGCCCAAACCTTGGAGTTACCCTTGGATCTTTCACATCCCTCCTTCATTCCTTTGAAATTCTGTTGACTCTACCTCAAAAATATCTCTAGATCTAACAACACTCTGCAGTCTTATTTCAAACCAAGCCACGGTTGTCTTGCATGGATTCTTGCAATGGCTGCTACTTGATGTCCTTTGATGACTAAGCAGTTGCTTTTGCTTCCCCTGTAGTCTAATCCTCACACAGAAGTTAGCATAATCCTATTAAAGTGCAAGTCAGATCATGCCACACTGCTGGAAACAAATGCTCTAAGCTCTAAGGCTAGTGCTTTAGAGGCACATCCTTTACCTAACCACCTGGCAAGATCTGAACACCTCTTGCCTCCCCTTTGCTCATGCTGCTCCAACTACACTGGTCACCTTGCCATTCCTGGAACGCACCAGACACCCTCGTGGCCCAAGGTCTTTGCATTTCCTTTTCTCTCTACACCCTTCTGGAATGCTCTACCCCAGATATCTCCATGACTCACTCCTTTACTCCTTTAGGACTTTGCTCAAGCGTCACTTCCTTAGGACAGATCTGGGATAGGCCCCTGAAAATTGCAATTCTTTCCATGTCTTTCTACACTGGGATTCCCTCTTTTTTTCTCCTGTTTTATTTTCATAGAATTTATGACTACCTGACATACTATTTATTCTACTTATATGTTTGTTTGTTGTACACTTTCCTCCACTTGAATGTAAACTGAGGCAGGATTTTTTTTTTTTCTTTTTTGGTCCATTTCATTGGCATTTGTCTGCAGAGCCTAGACTATAGTTTGACACATAGGAGATTTAATTGTCAGACAATTAAATCAGCAAGCTAGTTTCAATGATGTTGCTAATCTTTTTTGATATCAGAGGGATTATTCATGATGAATTTGTAACAACAGGACAAACAGTTAACCAAGTTGACTATTGGAAAGTGCTGAAAAGGCTGCATGAAAAAGTTAGACGACCTGAACTTTTTGCCAACAATTCATGGCTCTTGCATCATGACAATGCACCAGCTCGCACAGCACTGTCTGCGAGGGAGTTTTTAGCCAGTAAACAAAGAACTGTATTGGAACAGGCTCTGTACTCACCGATCTGGCCCCCAATAACTTCTTTCTTTTCCTGAAGATAAAGGAACTATTGAAAGGAATATATTTTGGTGACATTCACGACATCAAGGGTAATACAACAACAGCTCTGATGACCATTCCAGAAAGAGTTCCCAAATTGCTTTGAAAGGTGGACTAGGCACTGGTGTGGGTGCATAGCTTCCCAAGAGGAGTACTTCGAAGACTATAATGATATTCAGCAATGAGGCATGTAGCACTTTTCTAGGGTGAGTTCACAAACTTAATTGTCCAAACTCGTACTGTTCATTAACGAATGGAAGGAAACTGAGGCATGGGGAGATTAAATGAATTGATAAATGCCATCTAAGAACTGCTTTTCAGAAAAATCAAGACCCTGCATTTGGACCTTACCCTCACACTAACTTCCCAACACTGGAAAGATGGTTCTAGAAATTAGTTACCATTTTTTAAGTTGTTTAACTTTGGCAGAGCATTCTGAAAATTTCTCAAATGTGATCACTAACTAATTGATGAATTCACCACTGTGACAGGGTTTGTGATAGCTGATGAAGAAAATACAGGCATTCTCCACCAGCCTCTGAAATAACTATGTTTTTAAGTGTTTCCATATTATCTCTACTTAAAAAAAGCTGAAAGGATGCTTGCTCAGGGATGGAGGAATTTGTATGAAATTTTAGTCCCGTTCCCACAAATAGGAGCACTTGGTGATGAGGCCCAAAATTGCCAGGCTTGGGTCTCGTTGGGCAGGGTGTTCCCTGGTTGGGAGGTTGTGAATGTGGACTAGACTCTAGTGGGTATGTTCCTGAACTCAACTTATAGGTAAATATACTTCCAAGACCCGCAATACTCTAACAAAGAAAGTGTGAACCAGTGCCTACAGTGTGGCTTTAGAGCAGGTGGTTTAGGCCTGCACACAAATAAAGCAATGATTCTGACATATTCTTGTGATGAAAGGGAATCATTTCTTAGTGACCTTAATAAGCTTACTCAGGTGTGCCATTTGTTCAGTGTGCTGTGTCGTGCCACTCAGGTCTCCAGACCATGCAGATGTGCTTGGTAATTACCTTGCTGAAATCCAGATTAGTTATTGTTTGGATGTCAGCTCCCTGAGAATGTGCCAAATAACTCTCAGACAACAAGGAATTACCAACCGTACTTGCCTGATGAAGGCGCCTGCTTTTTTCATGTCACGTGTGCTGCCAGGGTAGGCGGACCGGTTCAAGGAAATGAACTTGCTTCTACACCGGAGCAGGCCCCCACTGATCCACCTTCACCCCGGTTAGGGAAGTCCCACCTCCATTACCTCCTCTGATGGGCTGGCCCCCCCCAGACAGCTCCTGCGCCTTCAACCACCAACAAACAATCTGACATTTGTCCCTCCGGCATCTCCTCTGCTTGGGAACTTCTAAAGTGCTATTGACATTATGACATCAGAAAATTTGATAACCTAGAAATTAGATCTGTTTTGGAAACTTGAGTGCAAACACTACATGCACACACACACACACACACACACACATATGTATACACACACACACATCTTAGAGATGTTTGTTTTCTATGGTGAAGAGCTATTAAAAGTCAGCAGTTAGCCTGCTAGGTTGAAGTCTGTTTCAACCTTCTACTTGTTCTCTCCGAACACATTTTCTTCTTCCTAAAATGAGGATAAAATAGTAATTTCTCTTGTTCAGGGTTTAATGAGGAAAACAGTACACATAGAAGTATCTCACAAGGAACCACTCATGAGTTGGGAACACTATCGTGCATTGGAGTTCATTATCAACCAAGTTCAAACAGAATTTTACATGTAGATAGATTAGGGTTTCAGCTGACAGGACATGTTCTAACCCTCTAACCTTTCTCACTTTCCTCTTCTCAGGTCCCTGTAAGGTACTCAGCATAGTGCTTGGTACGCAGAGTTTGGTAAACTTTAGTTATTACTATGACTATTATTATTGTGTGCTCTGAGGTTTAGGAGGTAAAGATCATCCAATGGATAAACAATTATCCTAAGTGCTTACTAAGCACTGGGGTACAAGTGAGAGAAGCGAAAGCATTTAAAACATGGAAACTGCAATTTATCTGGTAAGGCTGACATACTTATTTATACCTACCTGGGCTCCAAAGCCTGGTTTTTAAGGAAGAACACGAGGTTTGGCGTTAGAAAACTTCATTCAAGTTCCGGCCTGCCACTTACCAAGTGGCTCCTTGAACCATCCAGTTAACTCTGACCCTTAGACTCTTTAATCTGCAAAATGACTATAATAAAAATCAGGTTTGTGGTCAGGATAAAATGACATAATGTATTTAAAACACTTTACTAAAGGGCATATACATATTAACTCTTATCAGGAGTTATGAATTAAAATCTTATATAACAAGAGTCTAATTAAGAACACAGTAAAAAGTGTTCAGGTAAAGGGGAAAGTCACTGTGGCTAGAATAATCCTAGAAAATGGACCTAAAACTAAACATTGAAGGAAGGATATGGTTCAAAAAAAGATGAAAGTAAATTTTCCACTGGGGAAAGCAGTATGAGCAAAGGTATGGAAACAGAAATGCAAGGTACATGGCTAGCAACCATGAGTTGACCAGTTCAGGGGGGTGCAGAATCTAGATAGGTAAGCAGTGGCCATCAGGGTCCCATGGTTACAGTAAGTTGTGATGGTCGAGAGTGACATGGTATGAAGTTAGATAGGCCAAAGCTTTATTCTGGCTTCTGCTATTTACAAACTCTGTAATCTTGGGCAAGTCAAATTTTCTTCTTGGAAATGGTGCCTAACTCTCAGGATTGTTGTAAATACTAGATGGATCAATATTCATACATATAAAGCACCTCGCAATGCTGGGTGCTTAGTAATCACTTAGAAAATATCCAGTGGAGTTTAATCATTCTGACCTTTTTCACACTGATCTTCATTGGTTATTATCAGACAACCAAAAGCAGGGTCTATTTAATTGCTCACTGCATAAATGATAACATTAATGGAATATATCAACAGTTCTATCAGCCAAGCAAATCAATCACTTTATTCTTTTAGATTCCCTTTTGACCACATACATATCAAATCATAGTTTTAACAATAGTAGAGATAAAAGTTTGATAGCAAATGCTGTGTATATATTTTTTCAATTATACATTGAAATGCCGTGCATAATTTTTTTCTAATCTTGAGTCTACTGGAATTTTGGTAACCCAAATACTTGAAAATATCTTTGAATCTTTAGATCCCTTCTGTCATTTTCAAGGGACATTTTATGAGTGATGTTTATTTTTGCATTTATTTGTCTGTATCTCTCATCTGAATTTTGGGGAAGTGTTGCAGAATGGGAAAAGCCCAAGAGCAGTGGCTGTCAACCATGAGAACTCCCTCCTCCCCTCGCACACATCCCAGGGGACATTTGGCAATGTCTCGAGACATTTTTGATGTCAAAACTGGGAGGTAGCTGGGAGGATGTTGCTACTGATATCTAGAGGGCAGAGGTCAGGGAAGCTGCAAAACATCCTACAGTGCACAGGACAATCCCTCCATTCCCAACAAAATATCTATTATGTTAGAGTTGATAATCTAGATAATGTCTTTCATCTTCACTTTCTCGAGTTAGATTTATGACATGGCCAAAGGTCCTTGACATAGGTAGCTAAGCCTTAGATGATGTAACCTGGCATTTTCCCCCCTCCTTCATGTCTATGTCAGCCCACTCTAAGCCTATTTTCATTGGCCACGGTAGAATGGGAACTACTGGAAAACCCTGCTTCACAATCGGCAAACACAGCTACTATGTTTGTGTTTAACTTGCTGCAACCAAATGAATCATCGCTCTCTACTCTTTGTAAGTTGAAGAGTCAAACATTCAATTAGAACCTGTTCAATTGCCCATGGACATCACCTGATAGAGGTCTACTTTCTATTGGGTGCCAGGTGCTGTTTCAGGGGCTCATTGCATTCCTAATATTTCCCATGCCTCTTTGTAATGCTATATTTTATCAAATTTAATAAGCCATCAATTATAGCATGCATCATTATTTCTTTCTCGGTGGTATGTATTCCACTGGGAAAGAGCAAAAATGCTGCTAATTTTCATTGTAAGATGCCACCTCTGGTAGGATATATGTCAATTTCAGATATGTGAAAATTGTGCATCCTAAAGTTGATGAAGTATGGTCGTTATTGTCCACATTATTGAATCACATTCAAGTTATTTTCCTTTTAATATGTATCTTTTCAATATTTTAGATTTTACTTTTGAGTAAATTCAGTATTTCAAAACTATAGTGCTCTAAACTGTGACCATACTAAATGTGAGCAAAAATTGTGTTCAACAATAATAGGATGTCTTTCTAGGTGGACATACCCAGGAATTCTTTTATCTTAAGGACTATAAAAGAGGAAATGTTTTGAAACCCCTGGAATATAACACTATAATGTGAGTGTATATATTTCTGTTTATATTTTTGTCCACTGGTGTATCTATACATCTATCAGACTTTAGGTTATGGCTCCTCCCTCACTCATTTTGACATTCAGAATTCCTCAGTCTTCCATAATAATATTGATATATTCCTAAAAGTTCCTTAACCTCTACTCAACAGCCCTAAAATAGAGAAGCGACTAATTTTGGCTGCAATGAGGAGCAGACCTGATTGAATCCTTTGATCTTCGTCTCATTTTCTTGTTCTTTGCAGCTATTGGCAAGGTCACAGAGAGGCAGAAATGTCACGGTATAACAGGTAATGATTGAAAACCAAAGCCCAAGTCCAGTGATGGTAGCTCTAGCCAGCCAGAGAAAAAAGAGCTGTGTTATTTGTGTCTCTAGGTTAAAGGTGAACATGATGATCATTATGAAACAGCACAGTTCCTTAGCAGGTCATTTAAGAAGCTTACCAGAATCTGGGCTCCTCAGCCCTACAGCAGTGGTGGTTCACACAGATTAGCAGTTTAGTTTGGACCACAGCAGCCTCCCCTTATCGGCGGTTCCACTTTCCATGGTTTTGGTTACTTGAGATCACCTGTGGTCAGAAAATATTAAATGGAAAATTCTACAAGTAAATCATTCATCAGTTTTACATTTTGCATCCTTCTGAATAGTATGATGAAATCCCCCGCCAGCCTGCTCTGTCCCACCCAGGATGTGAATCATTTCTTTGTCCAGTGTATCCACACTGTAGATGCTCCCACCCGTTAGTCACTTAGCATCCCTCTCAGTTATCAGAAGAACTGTCATGGTATCACAGTACTTGTGTTCAGTATCTCTAATTTTACCTAATAGTGGCTCCGAAGTGCAAAAATAGTGATGCTGGAAATTCAGGTATACAAAAGAGAAGCCATAAAGTGCTTCCTTTAAGTGAAAAGGTGAAAATTCTTAATAAGGAAAGAAAAAAAATTGTATGCTGGGGTTGCTGAGATCTACGGTAAGAACAAATCTTCTATCTGTGAAATTGCCTAAGTTACAAATGAAACTTTATTATAGGTATGTATGTATAGGAAAAAACATAGTTTGTATAGGGTTTAGTACTATCTGCAGTTTCAGGGGGTCTTGGAAAAGGGGGGACTACCGTATTGAATTATAGACTAACTAGGGAATATAATTTTTTAAAAAATTTGCTGTTTGAATGAAAATATGCAAAACCCATTTCTGTGGAGCAATTTACTATCGTCAAGATTGCTTTCTTCAAGTCTTCTCCTTAAAGTGAACAAAAATAGTTTTTATTATAAATTCAAGTAAAACAGTAAAGTGATAATGTGTTTATACTCCAAATGGCTGACAAAAGCTTCCATTTCCTGTATAGCTCTACAATCTTTTCCTGAGAAAATAATCCAAGATTTTCCCCTGACTGTACAAATAAATGCCAAAAGATACAAAATTAATTATTTCCATTGAGAAAAAAAAATTGTATTTCTCGAATATCAAGTAAAAAATATTTGTAGCCGCACAACTTGTAATATGGACCCAGAAGATAAAAACAATTCATGTGAAAAGAACAAAATTGTGGCAAAGCAGTTTAATGGAATGACTGAAAAATAAGCTTGTATGAAATAATTACTGACGTAGGCAGGGATGTAGAATGTCAAGCCTGGTGATTTTTAAATCAAAATGAGAACTTTTAAGTTTATTTTAAAGCTGTAAAAACGGCTTCTTTTTGACAAGGACAAAGTTACACAAAACTCTGCAGTCAGGTCTCTTGTGGCAAATATAATGACAGATATGGTAACCTAAAAAGTTTTATGTAAGACGTTTTTCATAGAGTCAGAAGTATTTCTTCTCTTATACTAAATTTCAGAATACGTTTACTTTACTTTATTTTATTTTATTTTTTGAGGGCAGTGTTACTGACCCTCATATGTGGGACCTGACCCGGGGCCGCTGGCTTCCCAAGCCAGTGCTTAACCACTGCGCCACTCTGCCGGCCCAGAGAGTATGTTTACTTTAAGAAATCATCACTGGTGTTTGTAATCGCAAAGCACGGTGTAAGTGTCTAGACCAGGAGTTGTCAAACTTTTGAGATGGAACAGCCAATCCTGTCCCTCACAACAATTTAAAAATTATTCGAGAGCCATAAAACAAATGAAATCACCATTATGTGAATAATATCCTTTAAAAATTTTATAAATGAAACTATGATAGGTTTATTTTCATTTTCAATTTTACTTCAGAGCCACATGTATGTACCCGAAGAACCATATGTGGCTCACTAGCCACTGTTTGCCGACCCCTAGTCTAGACTCTAGAGGAAAACGTGCCAGAAACCCCCCTTTTTGCCTCTCAACAATGGATGCCAGATCTCTTGGGCAAGGTGCTCAATGTGCAGAAAACTGTCTCCATAAACATAAAACGGGGATGGAATTTGCTCAGCAAACTCGCGGAGATCATTTGGAGTATCCAATAAAAGAATGCAGGTGGAAGCATTTTTACACTGTGAAGTGCCATAGATGCAATATGCTTTTCAATGAGCAAATGGAATTACTAAATACCCTGAGGTTAATCTAAGATACTGGCTCGAAATGGAGAATGTTTCTGTCACTGTTCTAATCTGAAGAGTTTTTCAATTCTTAAATATTTACATTTAAATGAAGTATTTGTCTCTTTATGTGTCTCTTCCTTTACTCTTTTAAATTTTAAATCCTCCCCATTTGCCTTCAGCTTTTTATTGACTTTCATAATATTTATGTCTTATATTGTTTGCTGTTGTGCATTGTGATCATATTGTTTCTGTTACCATCTTATATTGTCATTTATAGATTCTTTGGTCTCTTTGTAACTGAGTGCCTACTACGTGACAATTACTGTTTTATTTTCTGGGGATAGTGGTAAAAAGACAGGGTTCCCCTCACCCCCAAATCTTTTTTTTTTTTAAATTTTTTGAGGGCAGTGTCACTGACCCTCACATGTGGGACCCGAACTGGGGCCACTGGCGTCCCAAGCCAGCTCTTAACCACCGCGCCACTCGGCTGGCCTCAAAATCTTTATATATATATATATATATATATATATATATATATATATATATATATATATATAAATGCTATGAAGAAAGAGAAAAGAGTGACTCATAAATAATGAAGCTGAAGTGGAGGAAAAAATGATTCCAGATGAAGGAAGAGCAAGCACCAATGATCTGAGGCAAAAAGAGCAGGGAAGCCATGTTAGTGGACTAAGCCTGGTAGAGACTGGGTAGGAGCTGAGAGATAGGTCAGTGAAAATCATGAATAACTTTGTCAGCCATGGAAAGGAGTTTGTGCTTTATTCCAAGTGAGATGGAAGCCACTGGGAAATTTGGGTAGGATAATGATATGATCTGATTCATGTCTGCACGGATCACATGGCTTCTTTATGGAGGATTGACAGCAATGAGACCAATAAGATGGCTTTTGCTGTGTTTCTCAGGAGGTAATGATTGTTTAGACTTGGATGATGGTGGTGGGGATGATGCACAAAGGTCAGTTTCAAGGTACATTTTGAATGATATGGGGCAGGAAGGGCTCTCTGGAGGTTTTGATCTGTGCAACTTGATAAGCTGTGGAGCAATCAGCTGGAGGAGATTAAAGAAGTAGATTTTTATGGTGATGGGAATTCAAGAGTTCTGTTGTAGATGTGTCAAATTTGAGGTGTTGCACAGACAGATCTTTGAATATGGCATTTGGGGTATTCTGGGATAGAGATATAAATTTGAGATTCTGTACTTATAGATTGTGTTTAATCCTATATCAGTGGGAAACGAACCTTGATAAACACAACAACAAAAACACCTGAATATTAAGGACGAGTACACTGTAATATGTAAAAGCTAGAAAAAGGAAGAACCAACGAGGGAGGGTAGGAAGGAAGAGCTGAAAAGGTAGAAGGAACACAGAAAAGAGCAGTGATTCAGAAGCCAAGTAATGGGTTTCAAAGATGACTGAGCTTGATGCTTGGCAGAGAGGAGGAGGAAGATGAGGATGAGAGTGAACCATTGGATGAGGCAAAAGGAAGGCAAAAGCAGTTGTACTGGATATCCTTGTGAGTGACCTCAGAATCTTCTTGGCCTCATCTTTAACTCCAGTCATTGCTGCAGTGGGCAATGCCCAGTCCAGCTTTGCCAGCTACTTTCTCATGCAAGCAGACAGCACCTTGCTGCTAGTCTACCTTATGTACCTCTGTGTTCTGCCCAGGTCACAGGGTGAGTTCCCTGCTGTAATTTGCTCTGCACAAGTACAACCAGCAAGTGTGGGGAATTTATTGTGCACAGGGCCCTTCTTGAACAGAAGGGAATATGACCTATGGATTAATGTTTCCTACTTGTATCCTCATGGTGAACAGTTCTGAGATGCATCTTATAAGGTCCTCAGAAGGTCTAAGAGGGACTGAATACCAGTCACCCATAATGGCGGATGACTTAATATTATATCCTTGTATTCCCTTCCCTCTTTCCCTGTTTATTTCCAGCCTTTCCTCCATGCCAGAAGGTTACATTTGTTCTTCCTAAGATACGCCCCTGTGAATCCCATTCCTGCCAGGCTGACGTAGGTAGTATCTTAGGATGGTCCAACTGGGATATAGAGCACTTGTTTTTAGATGAAAGAGCTTACACACTGAATCAGCACCTGGTTGGTATGAACTGGTAGGAATTAGGGGAACACATGCAGACATAATTCTTCAGAACATCAGATTATCTGCCAAGGTGGCTACATGATGGGGTGGGGATGATAACATAGAATATAGGGCTGTGTAGGAAAGAACTGATTAATGTGGGAAGACTTCCTTTTGACTTGGAGTTCAACATTCTGACATGTACTGGAGCTGCCCCCAGAACACTGCTGAGATAGCTCCTGAAAGCTTAGCCTAAATTATGGCCAATTCAGTAAATTACATAGAGCTACTGGAACTGCCATGACATGGTATTAAGGGAGGGGTTAGGGAAGAGCAGATGTTGGGGGTGGGGGAGTTTATCGTGTGATATTGAACACCTGGGAGGACCCAAAGGACATTTCTTTTCTTCACAAAGGAAAGCTCTAGTGAAGGGCACTGGTGTGTTTGATTAGCTCCAAGGATGGCTGTCGTCTGTAGGCTAGGGATGAAAGTAGGAGATACTGCCATGGGCCTGGGTTCCCAGCATCAGAAATGATGGCATTCTGAAATGATGGGAGAGGTCAGGGGCCAGAACTTAACCAGCAGATGCAAAGTGGGCATAAATATCACAATGGGTAGTAAGGCTAGAGGGTAGCGATGGTGGCTTGATGTTCAGGTAGAGATGGCTTCTAATCATGGTTCCTGAAAGGGGAGATAGATGGATAGTTTACAGGGCTGCTAATTAATATAGTACAAAACAAGTGGTGAGTTAGTAAGACTCACAATGAGACAGTCAGCTGCTGCAATCAAAATTTGGTTTCCTCACCCAGTTCCCAAGTCAAATTCAGTTCATAGACTGGGAGGCCATTGATTGAAGGGGAGTTTAGATCCCCTTGAAGAATAGCTGTGGGCTGAATGCTTGTGTCCCCACAAAATTCATATATTGAAATCCTAATGGTCAATGTGATAGACTTGGTAGGTGGGGCTTTCAGGAGGTGCTTAGGTCATGAGGGTGGAGCGCTCATCAATGGTACTTACTATAAAGGAGACCTCACAGAGCCTCCTGTGAGGACACAGCGAAATGTTGACAGTCCGCAATCCAGAAGAGGGCCTTCACCAGCACCTGCCCACACTGCCCACTGACCTTGGGCTTCCAGCCTCCAGAACTGTGAGAAATAAGTGTATGTTGTGTATAAGCCACCCAGTCTGTGGTATTTTGTTATAGCGGCCCGAATGGACTAAGACAAGAACATTCCAATTTATATAATAAACATTTCCCTGAACCTTTCCCAAAGAGTCCCATGGTCATCCTCTCAGGGAACAGGGAATTAGGGAAAAGGGAATGGCTAGACTTTTCCAGGATTGCTGGGGGTGCATGAGTCCTCAGGCCTACCAGAATTCAGAACCACCCCGGTCCTGCAGTTAGAGTGGGGTTTAGAAGACCAGAAGATACATGGCGTTCTGGACCATGACTCTCCCTTAGTGGGGCCAACACATGTTCATGACTGAGGACATCTTTGTGGATGCTGAAGTCACTAAAATTGCTATCAGGAAATAGTGACAGAGACAAAGATGTTGAAATCAATCAGAGAACAAGGAGGTGATATCCAGGAGGTGGCTAGATTATTGCAATGGAACTGGTCTGATGGAATAACCTTCAACAACACTGGGATTCTTGAAGGAGAAGTGGCCTGGAAGTATGAGCAACGAGGGCTTTTACCTCATTCCAGGCCCACTCTGGAAACAAAACAAAACAAAACAACAGCCATTACTTGATCAAACCATAAACTAATACATGGTACCATGAAATAGGGACCATGAATTGTTCTCTTGGCTTACCACACGTTTTGCTCACAGCCGCCTAACTCGTCCATCTGGCAGCTTTCTAGGTGATTTGGTTAAACACCAGGAACCATTAGACCTCAGACACAGAATGGAGATGACATTCATTGCTGTTCAGCTCAAAGTCTAAAGAAAAATGCTTTTCAGCCTCCTTCCCCTCCCTGCCAGTGCCCCTAGCAATTGAGAGCATTAATGAGATAATGTTCAAAGGGGCTGTAAGCTCATTGGAAGAAAGGCGGTCCATAAATACAAGGTATCATTATTCCTTGCTACCAGGTGATTCTGCACAGGTGTTTCTTTCCTGCAACCTTAAGTTCCATAATGCTTTGTCACACCCATAATGGATGTCACACCCAGACAGGAAGAGTCCTTGTTAAGGGAAATTCTGTACCATATGTTCCCTACTTGTCTCGTCTTCTCTGAGAACCCACATTTTGACTTCAGCCCTCAAGTCTCAGATACCACTTTCTACAATACCTCAAGGCATTCTGTAGATACAATAAAAGGATTAACTAGGACAAACAGAAACCACTCTATGGAATGAATTTCTGTTCAGTTTATGCTGGCATATACATATACATACACACATATATACACACATACATATATATTATAAATGTATATTGTGTATTTACTCTCTCCATATGTAAATATGCATAAGTAGCAAATGACATAAAACATGCCCCCCAAAAGAGGATAATACTGGCATTAATGCTCAGCTAAGGTACTAATGAACCTTTAAGCCAGGACGAGACAAGAGATGAATGTGTCTCTATTCTGTCTCTATTTAGATCACTTTCTTCTGCTCATCTTTGATCTGCTTTGATATTGCTCGCTGTTTTATATTCTCTCGTGATTCATGCATATTTTGTGATAATTTATTGTGATGTGATGATTCGTGATAATTTAGCTTCTTGATAATACTTCAAATTTGGACTACAAGGGATAGATTAGATTCCACTCTGTTCCTTTTCTATTGGTTTCTGTGTAGGTCATTGCAACCCTGGAATATCAACAAGAGTGGGCCTCCTTCAATGCACACTGAAAAATATCCAAGTTGGAGCATTCTGAAAATAGACCACAAATGGCCTGTCTCCATGGTGCCTGTAAAGGTGGGAAGGGCTATAAACCCTTTTTGTCAGAATGGGCAGGTGTTTAACTCAGTAGGCTGGATGCTGTCTGAGCAGGTCAGTGTCCCCACAATGGAGAACAATCAGAACTGATATGAATTGAGTGCTCACCATGTGCCAGACCCTGGGCTCAGCGTTGCTGAAATGCAGCCTTCTTTTAGGATCTCTTTTTCTGTTAACCACCGAACATCCTCCTCCTTAACCCCCAACCTAAACTCTGCCTAAAATTTTAGTTGTTGCCTCTCTTGGGTTTCACTGTGAACTTCAGTACATGTAAATTAGAATTTGTATGCATTTCTCAGAATTCTCCAAAGAGAAGTTACAGGAACCAAATTCAGTGTCTCATCAGAAGGCAAATTCCATGTACTTGTACTCATTTTAGCTCTGAGATGGCTGATTGCTCCAGTTTTGGAGACTGAGTAAGTTTTGAGATGGGGCACTAGAATCCCTTGTTTCACCCCACTTCTGCCAGGATCCCTCCATGTACACATTCTCTTCTATACTTGGTGACACTTGAAGGCTCCAAGTCTTCTCCCTACTGGGATCCCCATATTTCTCTATAATTTAATGTCTTGTTGTCAGGGTTAAGGGCTTGGAGCTATCTTTCTTCTACTGTGCAGATATTTTGTGGCTGTTTGTTTTTTAATTAAAGGGATCTGCTATCACCACTCCATTTCTTTTGTTCAGTGTTAAATTTCCTTCCAGGGAGGAACATGGTTACATGGGGCAAGCCCTTTCAGACACACAGGAGCCATAGAATGACCCAGAAATAATGTTCTCACCCATCTTCCTACCTTGGTTCAATTGGTTGAGGCAAGTTACTTTGGTTGACCTTTAGCTAAGTTGCTTCAACAGGCAGTAAGTGATCCCTGTGTGTGTATGTGTACAGGGATTTAAAACAAAGAGAAATATAAACAGACTAGAAAAGAAGCAATGGAAAAGAAAATATTTAAAATGAAGCAGAGAAATGAAGGTTTCTCAAACCCTTAATAAAGCTACATATAGTAAGTTATATTTCCTTCATTTGCCCAGTAAAAGTCACCTGTCTTTATTTACTTCACCCTTTTATTTTTCCATTGATCTTCCCCAGGGAGCTGCCTCTCACTCCCTCTCTCATGCCCTCTCCCCGCTCCAACCTTTATTTATTTATTTTTCCTCAGATTTAACACAATCTGTTCAATTCTGGCTCAGGAGAAGGCTCTTGTGGCTTATATTTTTAGATCTGAATCTCTAGTCTCTAGAGACTGGAATCTCTAGTCTCTTTCCTGGCATAATCCAAGGGAATTGCTTAGGATGTTCTTTGGAATGTTCTTTCATGAGATCTCCAAAAATATGGTCTCTCTATAGCTATCACTTAGGGTTTTCATCTTAAATATATCTGCTCTCCTTGTCTGAAAATTCTGGGGTGTGGAGGCATTTGGGGACTGGAGGGTGGCCAGACTTCTCTATAGCTTTAAAGGTGGTGATACTCTGGTATGGAAAGAAATGTCAAAAACAAAAACAAAACAAAAGCAGAGTTGGAAAACAGAGTGAAAAGTCCTGACACTGCCCTGCAGAGGTGTTTGTGTAAGAGATTATTTCTTCTCCAGCAGCCACCTGTGTGGGAGGAAAGGGGTTCCTTTCTTAGGCTTTCCACCTGGCCTATACCTACCAGAAAAAGGAATCCAGAAGTACTGATTCTTCTCAAGGCAGGAAAGCAGACAGAGCAGTGACCTGGGAAGTCATTTTGGCCACTATATGGGACTTGATTTTAATTTGCCTCAATTGTATGAAGAACTAAAATGTGCCAGATCCTGTGTTAGGCTCTGGTGTCCTAAAAGATAAATACAGTCAAGAAGGATGGGCAGGATTTGTTGCCTCATTGGACCTGGGGCAGTGGAGCAAGGGTGTGGTAGAGGATGGCTCCCAGGTATCCTAGTTGGGCAATTAGGAGGAAGGTGATGATGTTAGGGAACAAAAGGACCATAACAGGAGCAGGTTTGAGCAAGGCAAGGCAGGGAGGGAGTGGGGAGTGATATGTTTGGTTTGGTAAGTGCTGATGGAGCAACCATTAAGGCATCCAAACGGAGATTCTGGAAATGGGTGGAAGTATAAATTGTAATCTCAAAAGGGAGAGTTCAGGGTTGGAAACTTGATCTGGGAATCATCAGTGCAGGTAGAGCCAGTTACTAAATCATTCATCATTGTATTTCCTAGTATGGATAAATGGAATAAATATCTGCTGTGAAAGAATAAAAAAAGTTTAAGTTAGTCTATGACCCTGTTTCCTGGCTCAGAGCTCCTGAGACCATTGTAATTTCCTAAGTGATAGCAGTACTAGAAGAATGTTTTGTTCTAAAAATTGGTCTTTTTGTACCAGTTCATGACACAGAACTCCTAAATCCCTTGGAATTTCCTGGGTAATAACAGAGGTTTTTATTCTAATGAGGTGACCTCTGCTGGGCTCCTGGATAGCTTCAGGAGCTTAGCAGAGTCTTTTATTCTAGAAAGTTGAGACTTTCTACCTCACCCTCCTTTGTCTGGCAAGGGGAGAGGGACTGGGGATTGAATAAATGATTGGTCATGCCTATGTGATGGAGCCTCCATTAACATTCTAAAAATACAGGGTTTGGAGAACTTCTGCATTGGTGAACACATCTACATGTCAGGAGTATGGCTAACCCCAACTTCACAGGGATGGAAGTTTCTGCACTCACTATCCTTCTGTACCTCACCATATGTATCTCTTCACCCACCTGTTCATTCATATCCTTTATAATAAATAGCTAAATGTAAGGGAGTGTTTTGTTGAATTTTGGGGCCATTCCAGGGAACTATTAAGCCCAAGGAGGGGGTATGGGTACCTGATTTACACCTGGTTGGTTAGAAATGCAGGTGGCAATCTTGGACTTGTGATTGGCATCTGAACTGGGAGCAGTCTTGTGGGACTGAGCCCTTAACTTGTAGGATCTGATACTAACTCCAGGTAGATAGTGTCAGAACTGAGTTGAATGGTAGGACTCCCAGACGGTGTTAAAGAATTTCCTGATGTGTGGAAAACCCACACATCAGGTGTCAGAAGTACTGTGTGTGTGTGTGTGTGTGTGTGTGTGTGTGTGTGTGTGCAAAAGAAAAATACCTGCCCTGATAAATTCATGGGGTTATTGCAATCATCAAATGGGATAATTCATATAAAAGTATTTTTAATGTACAAAGGGATGGATGTGATTGTGAGAGCTTAGTATTATTGTTTGATCACTGTGTTTATAATATGAATCTTAGCAGATTGGGATATAAAGTGAGAAAAGATCAAACCCTTCTCTCATGGAGCTTGCAATTACTGAAGGGCCTGGAAAGAATATCTGTGCCTACAAAATAATGAGGAAGGTGACTGTTTTAGAGGTTCTTCAAGGATTTGGGTGACAGAGAGGAGTACAGCATGGGGAAATTTCCTGGCAGAGAGATAAAGCGTCAGCCTCTGCTTCATTAGCAGCAGCCTACGTCCAGGGTTGTATGACTTTGTCCAACCTGAATGACTTTTTTCAGGCCCTTTTCCATTATACAGGCAATTTATAGGGTGCTTCTTTGGTTTGGAAGACAACCACTTATGGAAAACCCTGAAGCCCCCGTTAATACTTTCTCCACAGAGAGCGATAGTGTCTGTTGGCAAATCATAAAAACTACAGCCAGGACTGCCTACATAATTTGTGGGGCTCAGTGCAAAATGAAAACGTGCCCCCCTTGTCTAAGAATTATTAAGAATTTCAAAATGGTGGCAGCAGAACACTAAACAAAGTGCAGGATCCTTCTAAGCTTGGGGCCCTGTGCTACTGCAGAGGAGGCCCACCCCTGAAGCTGACTCTGCCTGCAGTATTTCCAGAATCTGCAATAAGGACATCACCTGGGTCACTATTTGAATTGAGGGAAAAAACCTGAGTCTCCATGCATTCCTGAACAGTAGTTAAATAATCACAACAGGCATCTCTTATGCGCTGGGCCAGCCCAGAAGAGGGCACAGATTATGAGAATAGACAAAGCTCTCTTCTCTCGAGCATTTGCTTGCTTAGTGAAAAAAAACACACAAAAACATACGAGGTCTAACAATTAAGTTTGCGAACTCATCCTAAAAAAAGTTCTACGTACCTCATTGATGAATATCACTATGGTCACCTTCAACGTACTCCCTTTGGGAAGCTATGCACCCACACCAGCACTTAGTCCCCCCTTCAAAGCAATTTGGGAGCTCTTTTTCTGGAATGGCCATCAGAGCTGTTGTCATACACTTGGTGTCCTGAATGTCATCAAAATGTATCCCTTTCAATATTTCCTTTCTCTTTGGGTAAAGAAAGAAGTCATTGGGGGCCAGATCAGGTGAGTAGGGAGGGTGTTCCAATACAGTGATTTGTTTACTGGCTAAAAACTCCCTCACAGACAGTGCCATGTGAGCTGGTGCATTGTCGTGATGCAAGAGTGATGAATTGTTGGCAAAAAGTTCAGGTCATCTAACTTTTTCATGCAGTCTTTTCAGTACTTCCAAATAGTAAACTTGGTGAACTGTTTGTCCAGTTGGCACAGATTCACAATGAATAATCCCTGTGATATATATATATATATATATATATATATATATATATATATATATATATATAAAGCTAGCAAACATCCTTGCAACAAGTTCGCAAACTTAATTGTCTTTGTAGAGATATTTTGGCAGAACTGCCAAAATATGTAGGGCTTTATCACATGTTATTGGAATACTAACCTTCTCCTTGTATTAATTCCCTTTTCCCTGCTTCCCTCTGATTTTCTGTTTTATATTGACATGGTGCTTGTATCATATGCTGCTTTAAATAATTTCTTAAAAAAATGAAGCAAAGTAATAATAAAAACATAAACAAACAAATGAATACATAATAGAGAGGAAATGAATTTCTAACCCATCTTCAGAAACCCTCACTACTTGTTTTCCCCACTTCCCTTCCCATTGCATGTGTTCCACAAACCCTCTACAAAGAGGGGAGAAACACCTGGCACAAAACAAAGTGACTGATGGGCTCATGAGCATTTGCTGAAGAGTGAGGATCACATGACTAAGTCATCCAATTACACGTCTTACTGCTCAGTCCCATGTTGGTGACTTGCCTATGTGTTGCAGGAAGAGGTACATATGCACACAGGAGAACAAAACTCCATGAAAGAAGAGAATGGGTCTTGCTTTAACCAACTCCAGGTACCGACTACATTTCTTGTCACAAGTGGAATGTACTTGATGGTGAGAGAATGGGGCTTTTCCGTGGGGGGCTGTGGAAATGGCCATAACAGCAGGATAGATAACTCTGGTTTTTAAGATAAATTAGTCCCAGGTCTGCAACTGACGGTTGGGGAAGCAGTCCTTTGAACTTTTAGAATCTTTTCAGCCTCTCGACTTGAGGGTTCGAGGTAGAGGCATGCTCAGCTGTAGATACTCTCCTGTGTGGTATTTTCCATAAATTTAAATCTTGCTGCTAATACAAAAGTACAGTGCAGATGCATCTCACTCTGTGTAACAGCCATGTTCCTGGACATTTCCATGTAAATTAAGCCCTTGTACAGTAAATGGAAATCATTTAACATACAGCTGAGCAGCTCTCAGCTCAAAGGAACCCTGGAGTGAATCCTTTTGAAAGCAAGATTCCTCTGTGATTTAAGTAATCACATTCTAATTTATATTTTCTCTTAATTTGGATTGTAACTTACAGAGTTTCTTTATAAGTCCTTACTTAATGTAAGTAAATAAATTAGTGCATATCCTATAATATTTTCCCCAGGGCAAAATGATCATAGATGTGCCCTTTTTGTAATTATATTTTAAGTCAATGATTTAATCATAGCCTTAGGAGAGATACAGATCTCACGAAAGGTTTCTGCTCATTAGCTCTTACAAAGCAGTGGCAGCCAGAGTCAAGTTTGTTCATCTAAGAATGGCTGTTACACTGAGGTGTCCTGAGCTTTTGATGAGAGGGTGCAGAGGACTATGGGGTATGCAGCGTTCATGAAGAAAGAAGGAATTGGTGTAAATCATACCTTGATTCAGTGGCTTGCCTTAAACCTGTTTGAGCTGGTCTCTTAAAAATCACTGAGCTTTAATTTCCTTAGCTTTAAAAATGGGCTAAAATCTTACACATAGTGTCTCTGTGAGAACATGGAGGCACAATTTTCACAACACACTTTATAAAG
This sequence comes from Aselliscus stoliczkanus, assembly GCA_033961575.1. Lineage (NCBI taxonomy): Eukaryota > Metazoa > Chordata > Mammalia > Chiroptera > Hipposideridae > Aselliscus > Aselliscus stoliczkanus. The sequence goes on along the minus strand of CM066731.1, from coordinate 163,314,944 downwards.
TGCTGAGTACAAACCACCTTGTCATTGATAGAGACCAGGTGGGTTTTGTATTTTTTTAAAATTTGATCTCTGCTATTTAAACACAGCATTATCCTGGCAGCCTATGATTCAGGTTTTTCTATTTGAGTCTACCCACTTCTTTTAAAGGTTTTCCAGAAATTAGCAATCCTCCTCAGACAAGACCATCTCATCCCTTTGAAATGATGTATAGCAGGATTTCTAGAGAAGAGAAACTTCGCCCTCTAGTGTGGCCCGTGAGAAAGACATCTATGAATTTATGAACTTGTCACACTGCTTTTTGAACAGGCTGCTCTCTGAATTATTAGTTTATTCTACCCTTTGAATTGTACTGTCACGTCTTTACTAATTTAATTTGGCTGCTAGATATTTACTCGACCACTTTTCCAATGAGCTATTTATGTTTTATAATATTATATATTCTGCTGACTTTTTAAGACATTGAAGACAAGTAAAATTTTCAGAATTAGTGTAATTTTATTCCGACTGGGTGGTATTTTTATAATCATAATTGTAATGGGAATGCTAAATAGAATTTTGCCTTAATTTATTTTGCTTTGATTTGGCTTCAAATTAAATAACCTCAATCAAGATTATGAACTAAAGTGGCTGATGCTGTGTGTTTTAAAAGACCCTGCTCCTGGCGAGTAGAAAAATGAACGCTCCCATAATTCCAGAATAATGACAGGCATTTAATCACATTAGCATATAATACGCTAATGCATGAGATTTTTTTTTCCTGTGGAATTATATTGTTTTAAATGGACGTGGGTGCATCTTCATCAAGCTTTGCGCTTTATGCCAACATTTTTATTCCTTTTGGGGACATCTCAATAGAGACAATGTAGCAATGTAGGTTTCACAAAGCACACAGTTAAATGGACAGATATTTCACTATCTTTGTTTTCCAATCATGTGACAATATGTATCTTGATTCCTATTTCTGCCTTTTAGCAAAAAAAAACAAAAAAACAAAGACTTAACCAAGTCACTCTCAGGACTGGTGGTGCACTTGTGTTGGCGTATACCCATGTGCAAGAACCAATTGTTAAAATTTCAGGAATTCTACACACTGGTTATTATAAAAAATTCATTGCTAAAATTAATTGTATAAATTTACAACTAAACCAATTGTATTGAAAAGAAAGACTATAAATATACAAAACCCATCACTTCCTAGTTAGGTGGGCACTGTAATGGAATGCGAGGTAGCCACACTTGGGGTCCACTCCTGTGTATCTGTCCCCATGCTTCTGCTCGGCCTTGCTCTTTCGGCCATTTTCCTTCCCAGTCTCTGCCCAGCTGGCCAGGCCTATCACCACTGCCCATGAGTCGGGTCCCTTCTCTCTCCCCACAGATTGGATGTCCAGCTGCTGTCCCTAGCTGCCTGCCTATGAGCAGCATTCTCCCTCACCTTTGTCTTTCAAGGCCATCCCTGAGGGAAGCTGTAACACAGCTGCCCCTCACTTTCATCTTGGACACCATGCAAAATGGAGCCAACTCATGAAACCGAGCTCAGGCTTTGTCCTCTTCTATCTGATTGTACCGCATTCTCCATATGGTGGAAGGTGTGAGCTGAGAATGGTGTTAATGTGATGTTGGAACATGCTTGTCCGCTCTGATTCTTTTTATGCTCAATCCAAATGTACCATCTCCATCTTATGATGGATTCCTGCTGGGCCCTTCTGACTTGGTGGGTCTGATGGGTCTCAGGTCAGGGTCAGTAATTCTGGCTGGATGATTGCTTATGGTCCTATCTCTACCAGGGTCAAGCAGCATGATGGGGATTGGTTTTCAATAGGTGCAGAATTCTCCATTGCAGAGGACACGGTCTTGCTCCCAACTTCAAGGCCTGTGGTGTGATTCTCCTACTGGGACATGCCGCAGACTATACAGAGTCTTGTCTCACTGTTGACGTTGCTGACATTACAGAGTCTGCCAGACAGTGGTAGGTTGTTTGCATCACAGCCTGGATCTGCATCAGGACCCCTTCCTGCTCTAGCTCCACTCATAGATCGCAGCTTTTCACATTACCCTGTGTATGGGCTAGAAAAGCAGCTCTAGGTGTGGAATATATTGCCCTCCAGAACCTCAAGAGGCCCAGCTGTTTCTTTGTTATGGGGTGTGTGATGCAATCAACTGCCTTTTGCTTTGGAATGGTTGTCTCGGGGCACCCCTAACTACTGAGTCATTAAGTGTTTTGTAGATGTGGCAGGTTCTGGACCTTTGCAAGGGTGATTTCCTACCCTCTGTAGCTCATGAGTGGCCTGCAGCATGCAAACCACCTCTTGCTCATCCAACTGGATGTCACTGACATAGTGGACCCATATGCCATTCTGTGCGATGTTCAGATGCTTCCTATCTCCTCTGACTACTTTTATGTCAGAGAGAGAGAGAGCAGGAGAGTTTATATAGCCTTGGGGCAAAGCTTTAAACATATTCTGTTGTTTATTCTATGTGACTACAAACTGTTTCTGATCCTCTTTTCTCATAGCAATAGAAATGAACACTTTCATCGAATCAATGGCCGCCCATCACACACCTGAGGCAAAGGTTCCACAACGAGCAGTTGGGGTTGAGCCTGTGGTAGTCTACAGTCCTTCTTCAGGATTTACCTGGGGGCGCGAATGGTGAATTGAACAAGTATGATGGGGACCCTGACCCCACATCCTTTAGATCCTTAAGGAAGTCACTCACATCTGCCATCCTCAGGGGTGCAGTATTGCTTTTGATTCATTTTCTTGGCCAGAGGAGGTCAGCTTTAGAGACTTCTAGTTTGCTTTCCCCTCTCTGTAAGTTTGTACCCACAGAACAAGGTGTCCACTGCCAAAAACATTGATTTCAGTTATATATTTTGGGACTGGAGGAATGGTACTGAATGGGTCTGTAGGCCTAATGTGACGCAGGGGATGTGAAACATGGTCAAGATTCCACTGATTACGTGGCTTCTCTATGCCCCAACTCTAGTAGTGGGAGAGGCCTGGGATACTTCAGGTGTCTGGGTGTTAATGTTGATTCCAACGCTTTGTCCAATCATTCTTGAGGTGTCTGGGTAGCTCACTTTCTCCAGCGTGCAATTATACACACACGGCTGTGGGTCCCTTTGCAGAAGGACTAGAGGATTACCACTGTGTGTACTTGGCTTGATCCCTCCTGCTGGAGACTTGGCCAGTTTGGAAAATTAGCTCAGGTCTGGAAACTGGGAAAGGGATTGCAGCTGTCCCCTGGGGTGACTGCCTTCAGCCTCCTGGTCATGCATTCTTGATTTCTGCCACTCCAGACTGAGTAGCATTGTTGTCAGTTGCCCATCTATTTCATCCCCCACCCGGAGTCACTGTATCTCCTTAACCATCTCCATAACTTATGCAGGTGGGACCTCATTGGTGGCCATTTCCAGTTTGGCCAGCCATTTTGAGGTCCCCCTCCCCAGCTTCTTGGAATTAAATACCACTGCCAGATGCCTATTGTTTTAGCATGCTATCATCCTACCAGTGAACTGAGTTCTCTAACAGCTTCGTCTACTGTCAGCCTGGGCAAATGACAGCCTGGGCCTTCCAAGGACAGCCACTATGAACGTCTTCGTGATGCTGGTGCCCCTCTCCCCAGCACATTCCTATTGGTTTGGGTGTGTCGTGTCCTCTGGGCTTTACCATGGCACATGAGCGTCTGAGGGGGGTGTCTTCTGGTCATGCGTAGTATGTCTGCCAGCATGCCCACTTTCCTGAGCCTTTTCATCTCCCCCTCCACCATTTGCCATCACAACTCTGTCCTTTCAGCATTGGCCACTGCTTGTTCCATGCATCTGGGAGTCATGCTAGTCATGAATTAGCATCCTCTGCTAGGGTCACTGCCAGGGTATTGAATTCTGTCTCTCAGGACCGAAAGATAGGATTCAACTGAGTCAACAGTCTCTTCCTGATTCAGTTTCATGTTCTGCCTCTCTTAGCTAAGCATCCTTAGAATTCAGCCCGACTGGTCCTTCTCCCCGCTGGAGCATCCTGGCTTGGTCTCACCGCTCCTTTGGGGTGTAGTCCTCTCCTCCTTGTCAGGTCAGCACACTCTCAGCTGGGTAGTGCTATGACTTAACCCTAGTTGTAAACCTAGTGGCTGGGATTTTGAGAAGGCATCCACTGGTTCTGTTTCTAATACAATCTTGATAGAACTTTCCAGGATTCCTAGATTTGCTAGGGACCTGGCTCTCCTTTTACACAGGATCCTTTGTATCCTCTGTTGGAACACTTGTTCCATGATGTGGTCTTTCCCAGTAGAATGTAAGCGCCATGAGATTGACAGGAATAGCCTTTGTTTTACCCACTGGCATATTCTCTGTGCCAGGTTCTGTGCCTGACCTAGATATGTAATAATGTGTGGCTCGAATAGGCCTTGTCATAAAGGCCAACACATACTGAATGTTCACCATGGGTCAGGCTCTGTTTAAACTCTTCCATGTGCACTAGCTCATTTAATCTTTACCTTAATCTTCTGGGTCATAAATTATCATTTGTGCCTATTTTGCAGAGGAGGCTGTTAGCCTGCCCTTCACCTGTATTCCCACATCATCCACTGTCATAGCAGTAACTGCAGGATGTACTTTGAATTATTTCTACCTTGAACTTGAAGCACTATGTGAGTGTGGAATCACAGAAATTCAATGAAATTGTATGTGTGTATTTATAATAGAATGAGTGAATAAATTCACTCCCAGAAATTAACTAGAATGTTGTAAGCATTTTATAATGTCATTCTTTTTGTTACAGGAATACTGCATTATAGACTATTCTTAATTCATGCCCACTGTTAAAAGGAAGGTCAGATCTTTTAATCTCAAGTTTATGAAGCCACTATCGTACTCATCTTTACTATCATCTGTGAGTAGTAAACAAGCGATATATTTTATAGACCGGGATATGCAAAACTTTATTACACATGAAGAACATGCTTCTTTTATGTGTGCCTCCCTCCTCTTGCAAATGCAAATCCATGTTTTATGTCTGTGAACTACCAGCTCACATTCTGGTGATTAACAGCCCCATGTTAATGTGGTGAAAGAAATTAATTTTAGATGTGTTTGGAGTTTCGAAGTAATTTGTGTAAAAATAAACCTCCTGCGATTCAACCATTTCCTACCAATCTGAAATATGCTGCCCTGGAAAATGTGTTCTTGGCACATTTATCATAGATCACAGCTCATTATTTCAAGGGCCTACAGTGTCTCATTGCACATTTATTTGGGAACTGAGCCTTAATCATATCTGTGGTTTTAAGAGTTCCTGTCCTATAAGATTTGTGACAATTTTTACAGAAAAATTTTAAAAGGGAAAAATCTCCCAGACCTGGAACTGAAAGAATGACAATTTTATAGAGCATTAAAAAAGAGTTATAAGGGCTTACCTACATGAAAAGAATGGCTCCCGTTTTATGTTCTGATGAGCAAACTCAATTTTTACTTCCATTCAGTAGTTCTAAGCAGAGTTATATTCTGAGCATATAAAATTCTCTGCCTTCTGAAATTTCACAATGCTTTCTTTTCTTTCTGAGTTTCTGTAAGGACCAAGTAGGTGAAATGGTAATTTAGAAACAGGAAATCAAGAACAAATCTACATTACCAAAAACAGTACTTTTAAAATATAGGACTTTTTAAAAAATTTTTTTCAATTATTTCAACTAATATTTGGGACTCTGTCATGTACTTGTTACTGTTCTGAGTGTCTTAGATATATCAGTGAAGAAAACATACACAGTGAAGTGCCTAGGGGAGCTTACATTCTATTAAGAGTAAACATCAAACAATAAGCTCAACATATGATCAAAATACAAAGTATGTTAGAAGGTGCTAAATGCAATGGGGAAAATATAGTAAGGTAAGAAGAACAGTAGTGTTAGGGGAAGGTCTGCAATTTTAAATGGTGTCACTCTTAATGAGATACTGATATTTGAACAAAAACTTAGAGAAAGGGGAGTAGGACTTGAAGATTACTGGAGAAACATTTTAGCTATACGGAACAAATAGAGGGTCTTGTGGGTCATGATAAGAACTCTGGTTTGGGTCTGGGTCTGGAATATTCAAGGACCAGCCAGGGGGCTATGGTAGGGAAGCAGGGTCATCAAGAAGGCCAGTCATAAAACATGAGCTCAGAAAGGGATCCACAGAGCTCAATCACAGAGGGTCTTATGGGCCATTAGAAGGACTTTGGCTTTTGCTCTGAGGGAAATGGGGAACCAATGGATTTAAGCAGAATGACATGATCAGTTATGAGGATGGTGCTGCTGGGTTAAGAACAGACTGTGAAGTGCAAGAGTTGACGTAGGGAGATCAGTTAGAAAACTTACGACGGGTTAGGGAAAAGATGATGTTGGCTCAGACCAATGGAATAATAGTGGAGGTGATTAGAAGTGGCCAAATTTTGGATATAATTAAACAGAAAGCAAACAGACTTTCTGACAGATTAGGTATGGAGGTGTACAAAGGAATAAATCAAGGGTGAATCTAAGGTTTTTGGCTTGAGCAGGTTGCAGGATGGAGCTACCATTGACTGAGATGGGTGAGGCTCGGGGAGAGCAGGTTTGGGGTGGTGGCGGAGGTAGTGGACATCTGCAGCTCAATTTTGAACACATGAAATTAGTAACACCTATCATACATTCAAATGAAGATGTTGAGGACCAATCCAGACAGGAGATATAGCTATGTAAATTATCAGTGTATAGATAATAATTTAAGCCATGAGACTGGTTGAGATCACCTATAGAGTGAATGCAGATTAAAAGGAGAGGAAGTTTAAGGACTTCTTTCATTTTATATTTCTATTTTATGGTTGGCATGATAATTAAATAGCATAATAATAAACAACAAGTATAATGGACACAATAGGTTTAGAAAAAAATGGAATGATTCTTGAGAGGTTGATGCCTCACCTCTTAAGAGCAGAACTGAGTGGGAGTCCAGTGGGTATCACACACAGCATTGCATTGAGGGGATAAAGAGTCAATCTGGAGAGTTGGTTAAGAAGAAATTATTTGAGAGCGTTTTTACTTTATTGATGTGAATAAAAGTCACAGTCAACTCCTCCGTCGGACTGCTTCCAACCTCTACTCTACCACAGACCCAGGCACAGGCAGGGGTTGTTGTGGTTATCATCCAGTTGGCCTCTTACTCTGTCCTCCTCTGACTTCCAGAATACATGCCTACACTCTCTTGCATTCTGGCTTCCAGGTGGGTTCTTCTCAGGGTAAGCACCTGTAGGAAACTAAGGGAGAAAGGAGAGAAGCCTGAAGAGCTTATTTCTCTTTCTTTGTCATAGTTCATTCAGTGTCTATGTCTTTCCATGGCTATAGTTTCTGTTGAATGGTGGCTTCAACTCTCATCTTGGCTCCTGTTACCTGTTGCACCATTTCGTCCCCTTGCCTCTCAGTCCTAGGGCTGGCATTGGCTTCCTGCTGCTTTGGGTGCTCAACATCCATTGTCCATGCCCTGTAAAAGTCCCTTCATTAATCTTTCCTCATTTAAACTTTGAGAAAGCCATCTGGCTTTAAAAAAAAATTTTTTTTTCTGGGACCTTGGCTGATACAGGGGAATGAATGGCTCACTACAGTTGCTTTTAGCTACATAGTATGACAAGCTAATAAATACAAACTCCCACTTCTTCCTCTTCTTTCTCCTAATAATTCCTCATTTGCTCACCTTGCAAGACATCAAGGAGAGGTCACCAAGGAATTGTACATTAATGTAAGAGAAAAGAGTTGACAAAATATGATTCTTATACAGGAAGATATAAAGACTATAAATAATATTTATTATTTAAGTTGAACAGCAAATGTTATTGAGTTCTTTGTTATCTCAAGTACAAATATTTGTTAAAATAAGGCTCCAAAATGCCATCTCAACTTAGAAATGCATGAGGAAGAAATTCTACAATGTTTTTCAGCTGCATTACTCCATAAAATAGTCCGGTATACACAGCCTGCGAAAATCAACAACCACTATTCTTTTATTCAGTTAATAAAATTTTATTGAATGTCTTTCATACGACAGCCACAAAGATAAATACAACCAATTACTGCCTTGAGGATTTTACTGCCTTGAGAGAGAGGTATATTAACAGATAGTTCCTATACAGTGTGATAACTCCTTTGATTGGGGAGAATATAGGGTACTGCAACCCAGAGAAGCACTAAACAGGGGTAATCAGGAAAGGCTTCCCAGAAGAGGTGATACATGAGATGACTGCTGAAGGATGAGTAGAAGCTAGTTGAGTAAAGGAGAGTGGTTGGAGGACAGGTGCTTAGTAGGGGCACCTGTGAGGAGAGAGATACAGATTTTGGAACCTATAACATATAAATAGATGTAAGGCCAAGAAAGTGGACGAGATCTCCCATGGTAGGGATTAAGAGCAGGACTAAGGAGAGATCAAATATCTGTAGATTGGGAATATAAGGAGAAGTCAACAAAGGAAAAAAAACAAAAAACAAAACCTGAGAGCTAGCAGAGAGGCTGGAGAATAACCAGAATAGAATAATGTCATGGAAGTTAAGGGAAGAGTCTGAAGAATGAGCAATGTCAAATATGACTGTAGAAGATCAAAGAGACTGGGCTGGGGGGAAGTTCATTGCGTTTGGCAATTTGGCTGTCGAGGTCTGCCTTTTGGGGATAGTTTGGGTGGTGTGAAGGTGAAGAGGGAGAGACCATGCTTGTGAATCAGTGTTTTCAGGGGATTCACTGTTAAGGGAATTAAAGAGACAAAGCATAGCTAGAAGAGAATACCAGGTCATTCATGAGCTTTCTGTCTTTACATTGGAAAGATACGAATCTGTTTAAATACTGCAACAAAGAAGATAATAGAGAGGAAGAGAGTAAAAATATGGGCTAAGTATGAATGTGTTACTATGAAACAAAATCTGTTCCCACCCTGAAGGAGAAGGAAGGGGATGTTATGATATGCATGAACATGCATTGAGTAATGGATATAGAGTTGTGATTTTAAGTTGAAATTTTACGGTTATAAATTTAACATATATATATGTAAAAATAATATAGCATTTTATATATATATATATATATATATATATATATATATATACATATATATATATATCCCAGTTTATTTGTGACATGTAAGGTTTTTAAAATTTATTTATTTATTTATTTATGTATTTTTTAATGACAGCTTTCTTCTTATTATTTAATTTTTGGATATAGACTGTTCAGCTGTTGCATCCCCACCTTCCAGCTTCTACCACTTTCTCTCTTTCTCTCTCTCTCTCTCTCCCATGTTTAATGTTTATTTTTCTAATATATACATATGTATATATTCATATATGTTTGTAATTCCCTAAGGACATTTTAGGTAACAAGAGTCCTATCTATAAATTTAATTTGCTAGACTTTTTAGAATTATTTAGGTAGTTGGGAAGGTTTGTAAGGCAGAAATTGAAGTTTGTTGTTTTTTTTCAATAAAATACATTACATTTATATTGCAGTTAAAATGTTTAAAGTGTATGACTAAATTTGCAAATTGGAGTAAATTTATTTAGAGCCCTTAAATTTTGTTAAACTTATAACAAAACAAGAATAATAAGCTGAACTGTAAACTTAAGATAAAACATGTAAATTGAATACATTGAATATTAATTTATTAATCAAAACACACTTCTGGACAGTCTTTTCTAAACAAAAAAACTGCTCTGAGGGCACCAGAGGTGCACATTGCATCTAGAAGCTGGTTCTTTGCTGGCTGAGATCTCAGCTAATCCATTGTCAGTTTCTGCCTATCTCTGAACTTACTGTGAAGAAAAGAAAAATAAGACCTGGCTTATTGGAATCATTCTAAATTGAGTTTTCATTTTGCTGGCTTTCTTTTTGTTCTTATTTAATTGTCATAAACAGACTATTCATCTCTGAGGTCCAGCATATAATACTTACCCTATTAAGCACTGCAGAAATCAGAGGCAGGACAGAAGAAATCCCAGCATCACTTTGCTTCACCCCCGGGGTTGGCATACAACCCCCCTCAGCAGCATCTCATGTAAGATGTTGTCTGGCTCCTGTTTGAACAGCTCCAGTCATGGGAAGTACAATGCCTTGATAAAATCTGATTTTTGGACAACTCCAAAAGTTAGAGAGGTCTTCCTCAGATTATGATGTAATGTGCCTTCCTGTCTTCTCCTTCCAATTGTCTTCTGTTTTCCCTAGGACCTATACCATGGAACAGTGGCTTCCGAGTCCAGGTTCTTTCCTTCTCCAGGTTTAGCATGCTTTCTCCTTTCCACTGCTATTTATGTGACATTGGACATTGATGTATAGTGTTTAGAACTGAACCCTCTATGATCTGAGGAGCCCAATCGAGAGCCAGCTGTTGTCCCCTCAGCTTTCACTTCTGCCACCTCCTATTTTTAATGCTCTATCCCCATGGACTCCCACCTTGTCTTTTTTTCCTGTCGGCAGTCTTTGGCAGGCAAAGTTTAGATGCCTGTACAAACCAAATAGTTTAACACACCAAACGTCCTTGTGCCAATTCCCTTCCTTGTTTCAGATTGGTTTTTATACCAAGGGCTGCCTGCCATTCTTTTTATGCAGCATTTATGGTTGAAGTTAAGATTGAATTCTTAGAAACAATAAGTCAGCAGGCCATTTAAGAGCTGAGTCTGTGGAGATCTTAAAATTGAGGGAAATGATAAAAAAACTTTTCTATACTCTTAAGCATAAAAAATTCAGAAATACCGTTGTTACTAGATTTTAAAAGTTCCTGTTTCGGGGTTATATAAAGGATGTGACTCTAAGTATTTCTTGAAGAAACCTTGCAAAGTGAATATGTCTGTTAAAAGAACATGCCATCAGAGTATTTGCCATACTCATTTATATCCAGAAGAAGTCATCCTGATGTAAAAAATTTAAATATGCAAAATTGAAAAGCTTATAAAGGAAGTATAAAATTGAACCTGCAAAAGAATGCAGGTGGTGAGCCAATGCTTTTGCTTTACCAATTTCTTCTGGGAAAAATATACTAAACAGGGGTAGGGAGCCTGCTGAAGGAATAGGGCTGGTGGTTGCTCCCTGGACTGAATTTCCCTATATTTGGTTAAGATTACTTGTATGTATTTATCTGTTTCAACCATCCCTCTTAGCTCATCATTGTTCAGGTACCTTCAGGAAATGAGATCTTCCAAGGTAGGATCTAATGACCATATCCACTAAAGGAAAAGTAATAGAATTTTTGCTGAATGATTTTTTTTTTACTCACCATTAATGCTTCCTTATGATGGTAATGAAAACCTTGAAATATTAACTCAATTAAATGTTTTACAGTGAAAAGGAATTACCATTTTGTAGAAGTTGAATTTCTGGTCTGACAAGGGTTTTAGTGGGTTGGCAAATGCAAGAGAGGTGGTAAAAGAATCAATGAATGAAACACAAATCTCAAAGTTGGGCTTTGAGGGGATTTTCAGCAGCCATATTTTGTTCTGATTAACTCTCCTTTTCCCAGAAGCAAAGAGGATGTGCTCTGCTAGGACATCCATCATCTTTAATAATACCACGAATAATAAGAAAGCCATTCTCAGGCTCTTTTGTTTTAATTAGATGCTGGGTAACTATCATCATAGCTCACTCTATTCTTTCTTCAAGAGAGCATATATTATAGCTTTTGTGGAAGTAGAAGTCTCATTTTATAGACAACTGTTTAAAGTCATTCTCGCTAAAGCATGGAACTTTTTATATTATTCAAAGGAGGAATCTTTGTTTTTTATTTTGTGGGTATTCTTGAATGCCCATTTTCACTTTTTCAGAATTTCCAAGGCTTGGTCTCAGAAATGGTTGAATCCAGTATATTTTTATAACTGCTTGGCTCTTTTTTTCTGAATTGGGGGAGACGAGGTAAAAAGAAATTTGGTAAAGACACTCCAGCTGGCATATAGAGCAGGAAAAAGAAGTAATTTTTTTTGTAGTTATTGGTGTTCTGGATAGAAGCTAAGTTTTTGATCTCCAAGATTTAATAGGTCAAGCTTCCACATTCAAAGCCTCATGAATAATTGAAGTAATTACACAAATAGTTCCGTTAGAAACCCCACCTGATTTATTCAGCTTCTGGTTGTCTCACGTCTGGGTTATTCATTCAGAGCTGCTTCTAGATAAAACTGACAGCTTCAATTACCCAAACCCCAGATCTGTGTGTTAATGGCTATAAATTTGAGTAATTTAAGGCATGATTCTTTGAATCAAACCCAGACTAAGAATCTCAAATGTTTTTATATCCTACCCTAAACTCCCCTTGTACAATAGCTAAGTTATCACTGGACAATTCCAGAATGGTACTGTTGAAAGCCTAGACACTGGTGAGTAAATCATGCTCACTCAACGATGCAAGGTCAAGCCATACCTTCCGTGGCACCTTATGTTAGCCTTTGAAGAGAGAATCTCCAGGCAGAGGAGGCAGAAAGGCTGTTTGGAAAAATAAACTTAGGATAATATCAGAAAGGAAATCTGTCTAAACAATGACCCCTCCTAAATGCTATATCTTTCTGTGCTTTGCAGCACAAAAATTCTTCAATAGAATTTATGCATGGAATTGGATGAAGTTACCCATTGACTTATGTTTTTGGGTGTTTAATGTAGATAAAGTATTTTGGAGCCATGAAAACGCTCTTTAAATATTAATCACACTTCAACATTCAGAGAGTTTCCTCTGCTGTCCTGAAAATCAACCTGACCATTCATGCATGCCTAAAGTCAGAATTTATGACATTCCAAATAAATATGGAAACACAGAAGAATCTAAGTACTTCGTTATGCTTGTATACAATAGTAACAGAAATAAGTAATTTTATCCTTTTAGTTATATGGGGAATAGGGCTAGTGTTTTTCATGGGTAGAAGTATATCTATACTCAAATAAAAGCATATATTTGTTATTCTCTACTACTTTCTAATAAAGTCCATCTTGCAGGTTTGTCTTACACAAGAATTCTAATGCTTATCTCTTTTTTAAAATTTAAGACTTTATTATTTTTTTTAGGGCAGTTTTAAGTTCACAGCAAACCTGAGGGGAAAGGACAGAGAATTCCTATGTACCTCCTGTCCCCCCACATGCATAGTTTCTCCCATTAGCAACATCTCCTACTAAGGGTTGGATTTATTACAATTGATGAATCTACAGTAATTCATCATAATCACCCAAAGTCCATCATATTATAGCTTACATTAAGGTTCACTCTTGGTGTTATAAATTCTATGTTAGGACAAATGTATAATGACATGTACCTACTATTAGGACATCATACAGCGTACTTTCACAGCCTTAAAAATCCTCTGTGCTTTGCCTATTCATCCCCCTCCCTCCCACCATGCCCCAACAAGTAGTTTCACCTTTTCTAGAATGTCGCATAGTTGAAATCACACAGTATGCAGCCTTTGCAGGTTGGCTTTTTTCACTTAGTAATATGCATTTAAGGTTTCTCTATATTTTTTCATAGTTTGATAGCTCATTTCTTTTTACTGCTGCATATTACATTGTCTGGACACACCATGGTTTATCTGTTCACCTACTGAAGGACATCTTGGTTGCTTCCAAGTTTGACAAATATGAATAGAGCTGTTATAAATATCCCTGTGTAGGTTTTGTGCAGACATAAGTTTTCAACTCTTTTGGGTAAATATCAAAGAGCACAATTGCTGGATTTATGGTAAGGGTATGGTTAGTTTTATAAGAAATTGTCAAACTGTCTTCCAAAGCTTTTGTGCCACTTTGGCCTACCAACATTGAATGAGAGTTCCTGTTTCTCCACATCCTCTCAGCATTTGGAGTTCTCAACGTTCTAGATTTTGGCACTCGTGAGCCACAGTTTGCCAACCCCTGGGCTATTCTAATAGATGTGGAGTGGTATCTCATTGTTGTTTTAATTTGCGCTTCCCTGATACCATATGATGTGGAGTATCTTTTTATATGTTTATTTGCTATTTATATATCTTTTTTAGTGATGCATCTGTTAAGGTCTTTTGCCCATTTTCAAATTGAGTTGTTTGTTTTCCAGTTGTTGAGTTTTAAGAGTTCTTTGTCTATTTCAGGTAACAGTATTTTCTCAGATGTGTCTTTTGCAAATATTTTCTCTCAGTCTGTGGCTTGTCTTCTCATCCTCTTGACATTGCTTTGCACATAGCAGAAAATTTTAATTGTAATGAAATTTGGCTAACCAATTATTTATTTCATGAATCAACCTTTGGTGTTGGGTCTCAAATGGTGCCATGATACCCAAGGCTATCTAGGTTTTCTTGTATGTTGTCTTCTGGGATTTATATAGTTTTGCATTTTACATTTGCACTTGTAATCCATTCTGAGTTAATTTTTGTGAAGTGTGTAAGATTTGTGTCTAGATTTACTGCTTTGCATGCGGATGTCAGTTTTTCCACCACCATTTGTTGACAAGACTATCTTTATTTTATTGCTTTTGCTCCTTTGTCAAAGATTAATTGTTTTATTTGCGTCTTCTTCTGACATCTCTGTTCTGTTCCATTGATCTCTTTGCCTATTCTTTTGCCAATAGCATAGCATCTCTTTTTTATTTTATTAAAAACACATTTTTGTTGCATACCCCTCTGCTCCAAAAAGGCAAACAATTTGTGTGTGATGAAATTTTACTTGCTATGGAAAACTAAAGTTTTATTAAAAAGCAAACTGATGAAGATTAAAATGCATTTTTTGGGGACTCCCTTTCACTTCTGAAAGGAACACGATTTTGTCATGTGCTCTCCAATCAATATCAACAAAAATGAAACACCAGAGATACATTTACTTGGCAATTCAATCTGAAAATTATATAAATCTTTCTCTTTTCATTAGGAAACTGCATAACTAAACCGGTTGCAGAATACTAAAACCTACTAAACATCAAAAGAATGAGGGGACAAGCCACAGAGTAGGAGATATTTGCAAAAGACATCTGATAAAGAACTGTTATCCAAAGTATACAAAGAACTCTTAAAATTCAACAATAACAAAATAGAAAACCCGATTGGAAAATTGACAAAAGGCCTGAATAGACAACTCCTCACGAAATAAAAGATATGCAGATGGTAAGTAAACATGTGAAAAGATGCTCAACATCATATGTCATTAGGGAATTTGTTGCAACAAATATGTAGAGTGCCAGGTGGGTACTAGACTAATCAGGGAGGGGTCACTGCATAAATTATCCTCATATACATATCTGACCACTATGCTGCACACCTGAAACTAATATAAAATAATATTGACTGTCAACTGTAACTGAAAAAAGTTAAAAAAAAAAAAAGGCAATAAGACACCAACTCCATGCCTATGAGAAGGGCCAAAATCCAGAACACTGACAACACCAAATGCTGGGGAGGATATGAAGCAACAGGAATTCTCATTCATTCCTGGTGGGGATGCAAAATGGTGCAGCCACTGTGGAAGACTGTTTGGTGGTTTCTTACCAAATGATCTAGCAGTCGTGCTCCTTGTTATTTACCTAAAGAAACAGTAAACTTATGTTCACACAAAAACTGTACACAGATGTTAATAACAGCTTTATTCATAATTGTCAAAACTCAGAAGCAACCAAGATGTCCTTTAGTATAGGTGAATGGATAAATAAACTGTGGCCCATCCAGACAATGGAGTCATATTTAATGCTGAAGAGAAATGAGCTACCAAGCCATGAAAAAACATGGAGGAAACTTAAGTGCATATTCCTAAGTGAAAGAAGTCAATCTGAAAAGGCTGCATACTGTATGCTTCCAACTATATGACATTCTGGAAAAGGCAAAATTATGAAGACAATCAGGAGATCAGTGGTTGCCAGAGTGCATTGAACAGGCAGAGCATGGAGGATTTTTAGTGCAATGAAACTATTCTGTGGCGGATTCCTGTGTAAGGGAGTCAAAATCTTGCCACCCTGGAACTGCCATTCGGGTACTGATGTTAAGCTGTTTATTCAGAAATAAGACTCTGAAAGAAACTTTGACCTTCCCCCCTTTTCTGCCCAAGAGATTCAGAAAGAAACTGCTTCAGGAAGGAAGCCTTAGCCTAATTTAACTTAAGGATGGTAAATAAGAGGGCATCAGACAGGTGCCTGTGTTTCTGAGTTACCCAGCAAGAAATTTCCTGCCACGTATGTTCCACTCTCCCTCAGCTCTCTGTAAACCGTCCATACTCAGTCTCATTTCCAAAATCTAATACCTGACTCTTCCTCTTTTCCAAAAATGTCTTATATCCCCACTGTTGTCTCATTGTCTTTGGAATTTTTATGTTTATGTGAATTCTCAATAACGTTTTGATTTTTTCCTGTTCATCTGTCTCTGTTCATTTATTGCCCAACTAGAAGAACTTAGAAGGTGGGAGGAAAAGTAATTATTTTTTTAGCCCCCACACTGTTGTACATTTATCCAAACCCATAGAATATACAACACTAAGAGTAAATCCTGATATAAACTATGGACTTTGGGGAATTATGATGCACCAATGTGGGTTCACTGATTGTGATAAATGTACCACTGTGGTGGGGATGTTGATAATGAGCGAGATCTTTCCTGTGTAGAGATGGGGGTATATAGGAAATTTCTGTACCTTCACTTCAGTTTTACTGTGAACCCAAAACTGCTCTAAAAATATAAATTTTATTAATTAAAATAAAACAAAACAAATGACTAAGCTTGTCTCACTTTCTTGTTGAGAAAAAAAAAGAATTTTAAAGCAAGGTTGTAAACATGTCATGAATTGTATTCAAAAGTGAAAAACAACATTCCCTTTTGTGAGCTATATTTTGGTTGGGATTATACTTAGGATACTTAATTAGTATGAATTACCCTAATATGTTGAGAAAAATTTATAAGCAACAAAATATGTCTTAAATCTTCATCCTTTCCCTTTTCTTTCTATTCGTGATTTTTAGAAATGACTTCCTCCTTTCCACTTTTTCTTCTTTCACGATGAAGTTGAACTCTCAAAGCTTTAAAAATGAGAATATGCATGTTTGCATTTTCTCTTAAGAAATGAGCCCATGCAAAATCTCAAGAGAACAATATGCCTGTGGAAGATTTCTTAACCAGAAGTACATGTAAATATGCATACTTTTCAGAAGACTCATATTTTGTGGTTTTTTATGTTCCTAAAATAAAATGACATGTTCAGAAGGGATGCAAATAACTCATCAAAGGAGCTATTCTCTTCTCTCTTGAGTATTGTGAGGATAATCAGGGAAGTGACCAATTATCTTGGGTTAATATCATTTACTCTGAAAGGAGGGGTAGTTTTTCAGTGCATATGCTGCCTATGTTTGTTGGGAGAGGGGAATGTATGTGACCTGAGCCTAATATATCTTCTACTAAAAGATATTAATATATGTTTAGACTTTTCAACAGTGTTTTGCAAACTGCAAGGTGTGACTCATAAATGGCTCAAAAATCAGCTGAGTAGATTGTCACCAGTATATATTTTCTAAAACTAGAATAGAAAATATCCAAGTATATGGTGTTTAGGAAGGGTAAATATAAAACTTTAGTTTCAGGGTTAGTTACTGAGTTAAAGTTTAAATTATATGTGATTTTTATTGTGACTTGCAAGAATATAGGTTGAGAACCACTGTTTTAGATCACTTATCTCTCCGTTTAGCTATTAAGAATACAGAGTAATAACAATGCCAATACCTTAAATTTACCCAATTGCCTTTCCCTCCTAAGCACTCCCAGTACATATCATGAATGATATGATCTTATCCATAGCAATAACTATCTCATAAATTATGCAGAAAGCAGCTGCTACAGATGGGAAATGGAAGCCCATGAGAGGCTCACCAAGGGCTGTGACTGAGCTGGCCAGAATGCCTATATGTGGACTTGCATGACAGTGAAGGTGGAGGTGGAGCAATTCACTCCCCACCCCTGGCTCTTTTCTTCAATGGCACATAGCCCTCCCAACCACCTGTCCAAAGGAGATGTTCAATGTTTTAAACAAATGAAAACATCTGGTTTAAAGGGGAAATATTGAAACTCTCTGAGAAGCCACAGAGAAGCCTGGAGATTCAAATGTGCATCAGTACAGAGGTTTGGATTCTGCTACAGTAGTTCTTAGAAGGGGCTTTCCTTGTGAGACTCTGTCCTCTGAGACTCTGTCCTCTTATGCTAAGGTGGGTGCTACCTTCATGGAATGTCAATTTAGCCAGGGGAGAGAAGGACACCTGTGACATTCATCAGGATCTGGACTGGAGTGTCCCATTGGGGCCCTGGCTGCTCAGCAGAAACCAGGAGAAGCTTCAAGCAAAGATGCACCACCCATGAAGATGGCTGTTTCTCAGCTGCCCCAGTAACTCCCTACCTAGCATTTAATTCTTCTGTGAATATTAGAGTTGATTCTGCAGATGGTTTGCCCCTTAAGGCTTCCTCATTCATTTTTCATTTGTAGCACCCCCATTTGACAAGCTCTGGAACATCTTTAAATACGTGGTTGGTGGTCCCTAGTGAAACAATACCCAGGACCCATAAACAACTGGGACTCCATGATAGGCACTGAATAGAGGAGAGAGGCAAGGCAAAGGAAGAACAATGCAACCAGCTGACATTTGTGGGGTGCTTCGTACGTTCCAGGTACCTGCCATGCTCAGGAGATGAGCACCCAATTCTGCTGTGGTGATGGGAGGTTCCCCAAACCAACAAGAAGCATTCTAACACCAGCTGGGTGCCACACTATTCAACTCAATTCTGACACCATGTACCTGGACATAATGTCAGATCCCACAGGTTAAGCACTGAGTCCCACCCATGCCTCCCTCCCCCACGTCAGACATGAGTCACAAGCCCAGTTACCACCTGTGCTTCTCACCTACTGGCTATAGATTGGAGCTTCCAACAACCCCTGCCTTGGGTTCCATTCATTTGGAACTCTAAAAAAGTTTTTTTTTAGACACATTTTACTTACATTACTGCTTTATTATAAAAGACTCTAACTCAGCCAGATGGGGGAGATGCATTGGGCAAGATATGGTCAGGGCTTGGAGCTTTCATGCCCTCTCCAAGCACCCTCCCTGAATCTCCACGTGTTGACCAACCCAGAAGCTCTCTAAGTCTGTCCTATGGAGGTTTTATCACCCAGGCATGATTGATTGAATCATTGGCCACTGGCAAGTGATACAACCTCCAGCCACTCTATCTTCCCTGGAAGTCAAGGGAACTTTTAGTTGTATCTTCTAATCACAAGCTTGGTGCCCCTGGCCCCAAGGGCAACCCCCACCCTTGGGTGACCTAGGACATTCCAAAAGTCACCTTTATTTCTCTCACCGCTTAAAAAGGTCCAAGGATTTTAGAAGCCCTGTGAAAGAAATGGGGATGAAGACCAAATATATATTTCTTATAGTAAATCACAATATTATGCATACATTATCTCCCTACAACCCTTTACAGAGGGTACTAAAATTATCTCTACTTTACAGAGACTCAAAGGAGGGAAGTAATTTGCCTAAGGTCACAGTGGCCAAGCTGGGATTCCAGATATATCTTGCTCCAGAGCAGAGCAATTCTTTCAGGGCAGTGAGTGTGTTCCGTTAACTAGGCAGGCAGCCTCAGGTCCTGCAAAGAGATCCACTATTGATCAATATGGGACTTGGGGCAATTACCTTCTCTGGGTTCTTCTATCAAATGGAGACAATGATACCTTCAGCATTGATTCGTGAGCATTCATTCAAGCGAGGAAAGGTGCAGGAAGCATCGAGTCATTGTCTGGCACACATACAAGTCTGTAGGTTAGTTTTTTCCTAGAGCGAGTGTTCCTCAACCTGAAGTATGGCAGTCAATTGCTACAGACTGCGGGCCACAGTTCAAGCATATGCAGCGACCTGTTGGGTAAAGATGTGGATTGAGTGCAGCTATAGCTCATCCACTGGTAGCAAACCTTGGAGGCCTGCTTTGGACTTGACAAGCCTTTCGCTTTGCTGCTGATGACTCCCAAGCCTGAGTACATGGTTTCTGTTACAAGGTGTCATGGCGCTGCCTGCAGGAACCAGCCAGAAGGTGTCAGAGTCCTCCTTTCAGTGCTGCTGCTTGCCTGCTATAGTCTTTCATTGTCTCCTTCCCTACACCTTCAGAAAATGCAGGAATTGGGGCCTTAGCTATAATGCACATGACGGAAAACACCCTCAGTTGCTTCCCTGTTGTCCCTGCAGTAACTCTCAGCATCTGCTTGAGGATGCGCCAGCCACAGACGTTTTCCCCCTGGTCCTGGGACACTCCAATTTCCCTCCTCATAACATTTGTACTTGTTCTTCCTGCCATAAAAGGCTCTTTTCTTGGCTTTTTGCACTCCTGGCTTCTTACCATCCTATAAATCCCATCAGAGATGACTTCTTGACAATCTCACCTACGGGGCCAATGTCTCTCACTTGTTACTCTCTAACAATTTACCCTTTTTTATTTCTTTCTTTACTTCTATTAATATTTGAAATTGTAAAGTAGACTTCATGAGGCCAGGTATTCTTCTCTGCTTTGCTCACAGCCTCTAGTGCCTGGAAATGTCTTTGGCAATAGATATTTGTTGTGCGAGCAAATTAATGCATGCATGCATTGGTTTGCCTAGATATTACTTATTTTCCCCTGTTGGAATGTAAGCTCCTTGAGAGCATGTCCTTATCTATTCAGTTCACTGCTGTCTGCTGGACCTAAAACAATGCCCAGCACAAGCTAGGAACATCATAAATATTTTAATTTATTAATTATTATTTTTCAATTACACTTGACATTCAATATTATTTTATATTAGTTTCAGGCAAGCAGCATAGTGGTTAGATATTTATATAATTTACAAAGTGATCCCCCTGTTTATTCTAGTACCCACCTGGCACTATTCATAGCTATTACAATATAATTGACTCTTATAATAAATATATATATTTTTGCTTTATATATTT
The DNA here is from genome assembly GCA_033961575.1 of Aselliscus stoliczkanus. Lineage (NCBI taxonomy): Eukaryota > Metazoa > Chordata > Mammalia > Chiroptera > Hipposideridae > Aselliscus > Aselliscus stoliczkanus. The sequence continues at coordinate 163,294,029 of CM066731.1, read as the reverse complement.
TCTTTTCTTTTATTTTTTTAACTTTTTAAAAAAATTATTATTATTATTAATAGTTACAGATGTACAAAACAATGCAACAGTTATTTTTTTTTCACCCCTTACAAAGTGACTCCCTTTCCCCTGCCCCCCCACCCCCGATATCATACATATCTATTACAATTCCACTGACTCGATCCCCACCCTATGTTCCACATCCCATGACTATATATGCATTAAATTATAGTTGAAATATAATATTGTTCAGCGGCAGCTTCAGATGTACAGTGCAGTGGTCAGGCCACTACACCGTCCATGAAGTGGTCTCCCTAAAAAGACATGCATCCTTCTGTTCCCCTAAAAAAAATATTTACAACCTTATTGATTATATTCTCTAAACTGTCTCTTCTGTCTCTGCAGTAGTATTGTAGTTACCAGTTTGTGTTGCCTTGTCCCTTCCCCTTCTCCATCCCCATCCCATCTAGCCCTCATCAGTTTTTTCTGTGTCTTTAAGACTATTTCTATTTCCTTTGTTCATTCATTGAGTTTTTCAAATTCCACATATAAGTGAGATCATATGGTATTTGTCTTTTTCTGACTGACTTATTTCACTTAACATAATGTTCTCTAGGTCCATCCATATTGTTGCAAATGGTACGATTTCTTTCTTCTTTATAGCTGCGTAATATTCCATTGTGTAAATGTACCACAGTTTCTTAATCCAGTCATCTACTGATGGGCATTTCAGTTGTTTCCAAGTCTTGGCTATTGTAAATAGTGTTGCAATGAACATAGGGGTGCATATATTTTTTTCAAATATAATAAATATTTTTAATGAATCATTTAAACTTGGACTCCCAAACCTAGCAGGACTACTGCTTACATTATCACAGTCCAGGGCAGAAGTACAAATAGACATCTATATACCATATGTCTAAATATTTATATATCAAGCTAACATATTAAGTGAAGTATATTCTGTTCTTTTACCTTGATAGATAAGCCTGATAGATACTCTTTTGTAATAATGTAGGCGGAATTTTGGATACTAGGACTTCAGAGTTCCGAAGTTAAGTATTGAAAGGCAGTGGCGTGGTCAGAGTTGTCCCTGGCTGGCCATCCGAGCTCAGGGCCCAGCCTTCTCCTCTCACCCTCTGCTTCATCTCATTCCCTGAGGATACTAAATAAGCACATGTTTGGACACCTTAGCCCATGTATTCAAACTCTTTCTATATCCCTATGGCAAATAGTTACCCCTTGGATGGTCCTTGGGCCTGAAGTTCTGCTAACAAGAGGATGAAGCCAGAGAAGAAACCCTCATAAACCCTGGACGTGGACTTGAGCAGCAGCCTTCAGCATCCTGGAGCAGGGTCTGGGGGCGGGGTGCTTCCAGGCTCTGGGTGAGCACGATCCCTTCACTCTGTGGGCTTCCCAACCTAGGCAAAGAGGCACAGCTAGTGATGGGCAGAGCAAGACTATCTAAAGTTTATGGCCTTTGTAGGAATGTATGTGAGAACGGGAAATCAACTGAGCTGAACTGAGCAGGTACAGAGAATAGAGGGGTGGGGAGAAACAGAAGAGGGTATCTGGGATGGATGGGTGGTTAATTCAGCTGCTGCTGTGCCAGTCTCCTCGTGTGTTCATGATCCCTGTCTACTCCTGGAAGACAAAATGGGGAGGAAAAACGATCACTGAAAATAGACAGAGGTGAAGTGGCAGGTTTTGAGCTAGGATGGTCCTACGACATAAACCCATTAATGTTATCAAAATCAAACCAAATAGGTAGTCATGCTTGGTGAATCATTTTAGTTTATTTCTCAGTAAAATGAAACTGATGTTAAAAAGAGTTCTCTCAATGACATTCAGTGGAAACAGGAGGGAAATAAAGCACATGTAAAGATATATCTATGCTATTAAATGTAAAACTGAGAAGAAATATCCTTGAACTTTTGCAGCCCCACCCTACTACTTCTGAGGTTATTCAGAAGACTTTATATAAAAGTAAATTCAATATCTTAATTTAATGAAACAGTTTTGTCTTTTTTTTTTTTTTCTGTCAAAACGTTTATTGTAAAATGGAGTCTTAAAACAAAGGAAAGCAAAGTTCACATCAAAATGAAATGTATAACACCAACTTGGATTTCTGAATACATTGCGGACTTTGTGCCAGAATATCAAATCCCAACGATGAAGGCAATAACTGAGTAGTCTTACCACACGAGAATAACATTTAATCTTCCATACAAACATTATACAAGATTTGGGCATAGGACTTATTCAGAATAACATTGCAATAGGAGTAATTGCAAAAAAAAATTTTGTCAAAAAAAAACCACCCCACAATAAAGTGATAATGCCTTCTATTCAAAGCTCACACTCCAAGAATAAAAATATTTTCTATTATTTAGTACATTGTCTTTTTTGAGCACCTTCTCAGTACAGACACGAGTTGGGCCCCAGAAACCCAAAGACAAATAATTTAGGACTCCAGCCTTTGAGAAACACATAGCATATGAGATGATCTAAGTAAAGATTTTCTGTGTGTTCTTTCAGATCCATGCCTGTATCCTTTGCTTTTATTGACTCTCTTATAAATAAAATCTTGAAGACATTTTACTTTGTCTCCTAACAGCTTTTAGGTGAAAATGACTAGGTTTAGATAAAAAGAATAATTTAACTTTTAAATCAAAATTCTCCCAATGCAAATACTGAACCTCTTTCATTTTCATTAACTTAACTTAAAGGGTCTTAAAAAATGCATTAAGGTTCGACAGTGGTTCACTTTAATTGTAATTTATGCTTCTTTCCTCCTTTAACCTCTATCTATAAGGGTTTCTTTTCACTCTTTATTTTCATTTTACCTCAGAGCAGTGTTACAAGTCATCACCTTTCTTAGTAACAGGGTCTGTGATAGTCAATAATTATGTGATTTTAAAAAATGATAAGTTCTTCTAATTGCTTTAGCTAATAAAATGCCGTAGAACTGATAAGCCTGACTAATGCTACTTAATTGCCTGTGCTAAAGATAGAGTTGGTTGGCATTCGTTACAGTCTTTTAACTTCGAAGAAGCGATACAAATGTTAGAGAAAATTACTATGAACTTGAAGAAAATGAAGCTTAGTTTCTCTTCTTGTTCATAGGAAGAAATATAAAAGAATCTTAGGCACAACTCTGTTCTACAACTATAAAATTTCATAAAAAGTATTCTTTTCTGAAAGATAAAGCATAACAATGAAAGAAAAAAAATAGATAAATCGGATATGATCAAATGTTTTTAAAAAATGTGGACTTCAGAGTACACCATCAAGAAAGCGAAAAGACAACCCATAGAATGGGAGAAAATATTTGTAAATCATGAATTTGATAAGGGACTTGCATCTAGAATATATAAAGGAGCCTTAAACTCAACAATAAAAAGACAAATAACTGAATTAAAAAAGAGGCAAAAGAAATAGACATTTCTCCAAATAGAGTAGATGTTTGTCCAAAAAGATGTACAGCTGGCTTGTTAGTGCATGAAAAGGTACTCAGCATCATTATCCATCAGGAAATGCGAATCAAAACCATGAGATACCACTTCACACCCACTAGGATGGCTAGAATCTGAAGAGACAGATGATAACAGGAGCTGATGGGGATGTGGAGCGATGGGAACCCTCATACACATGATGAAAATAGGAAATGCACAGCTGTTGTGGGAAACATGTGGACAGTACTTCAAATGATTAAATGCGTGAGACCCAGCGATTCCACTTCCAGATACCTACCCAAGAGAAACGAAAACATGTGTCCACTCAACTTGTACATAAATGTTCATGGCAGCATTATTCATAATAGCCCCAAAGTGAAAACAACACAAATGTACATCAACTGATGAATGGATAAACAAAATGGAGTTTTTCACACAGCCTAATATTATCTGGTAATAAAAAGGAATGAACTACTGATACATGTTACAACATGCATGAACCTTGAAAACATTATGCTAAGTGAAAGAAGCCAGACACAAATGACCACATAGTGCATGGTTTCATTAAAATGTCCAGAACAGGCAGTAAAGTAGACTAGGTGCTGCATAGGGCTAGGGCAGTTGGGAAGAAGTGGGCAATGGCTACTTATGGGTATGGGGTTTCTTTTAGGAGTATGAAAATGTTCTAGAATTAGATACTGGTGATGGTTGCACAAGTCTGTGAAAATAACACAAACCACTGAAATGCACACTCAAATGGATGAATTGTATGGTATGTAAAGTATATCTCAATAAGCTGTTATAAAATAAGAAAATTATCTGCTATTAAAATTTTTAAATATCTTTGTTTTTCAGAGCCTCCTGAGAACTTCTTAGGGTAACATGTGTTCTTTTAACTGGATAGCTTAAAAGAGAGAGTTTTACACTTTTTGCCATATTATTCACATATAATTTCACCCTTTGCTTTCTTCTCAGTAGTAAAATTTAATCAAACCCATTTTTAACTATTTTATGATAAGCTCCATACAGTAATCATAACTTTACTGTTTTTCTTTTTTTTTTTATGTCACCTAAGTATTTAAGTGCTTAATCTGTTTGGTTCTTAAAAGTTTTGGGAAGGATTTCAATTTGAACTCACCCGAAGTCTCCCCATCTGCTCCCTTTCTCCCCTATTCAAGCTTTCATCATTCTTTTCCCTGTCCTTAACAGCCTCCTAATAGGCCTCCCCACATCCTCTCTGGCCTCCATCCAGTCTGTTCTCCACACTGAAGCCAGAATGTTTTCAAAATCCAAATAGATTCATGTCATTTCCCATCAGAAAACTCTTCAATGCCTCCTGATTCTTCTTAAGATAAAGATGAAAATCTTCTGGGTGGCCCATAAGGCTCTGCAGGGCTGGGCCTTGCTACCTTTGCGGACTCACCTCCCTCTGCTCTCCTCCTTGCTCATCCACTTCAGTCACAGAAACCTCTTTCTGTCCCAGAAAACATGTGCTTTTGCCGTGGAGCCACGGCACATATGGTTCCCTCCTCCTGCAGCCCTCTCTGTCCCTTACCCTCCAGACTGCTGCTTAGCTCCTAATTTGTTTGTCAGATTTCAACGCCATCTAAGTATGGTTGCTCTGCACTGTGTTCCTTTCTGTGGCCCTCTGTCTCCCTCAGCCACAATCTCCACTGATTTTCACAGCCAGAAGTTATGGGGACTTCTCTCCCCAGCACTGAAACCCTGGGCTGGGAAGAGGCTGGGACCCCTCGCTCCTCAAGGGGGGAACTTCTCAGCTGAGATATCCCTCCTGATTTTTGATGGTCACATGCAAGTGTGGGACCAGCCTGTTCCGTGTCTCTGACCCTCCTACCAGTCTTGAGGTGGCTTCTTTTGTATGTCCGTAGTTGTATGGCTTCGGTTTGGCTAGAGTTCAAGTGATTTTCAATGATGGTTGTTCAGTGGTTTAGTTGTAACTGATGTGGTCCTGAGGAGAGGGGAACACAGCATTTACCTACTCTGGCATCTTGAGCGGAAATCTCTTGGGGAGATGAAATTTTTTTTATTTTTTTTATTTTTTATTTTTTTAGCTGAGCCATCCTGCTACCTGTTGGCAGCTCAGCAGCTGCTCAGCTTGGGATGGGCATCGAACCGCCATTGCTCAGAGCTCAGCTTGCACTCTTGAGCGAGCTCTTAGTCAACTGAGCCACTCGGCCGGCCTGGGAGATGACATTTTGACAGAGTTCAGGAGGCTGTGTTTTGCTAGGCAGAGAATAGAGGTGGGAAACCATGTGCATAGAAAATATTGTGTTTAGAGAAAAGCAAGAATCCAAGGTGGCTACCACCTGGACAGTGGGACAAGTGGTGAGTGGTGGGTGAGGTGGGCAATGAGGCAGGGCTGCAGTTGAAAGGTTAGGTTGGTCCCATATTGCAAAAGACCTCATGGACAATGGAAAATCTATGAGGTTTTCTAACAGGAACATGATTTGAATAGACCTTTGTGCTAGGACAATAGCTTGAAGAGAAGGATCAAGAACAGACCAAGGGGAAAGAGCCCCAAAGCAGGGCTACTGGTCTCAATAGGGGAAGAGTCCAGAACCATAAGGCCATGCTCTACAGCCCCAGTGTAGGGCTGACCGGTAGGCCAGCAGTGGGAGGTGGGAGCGCTCAGGGCCCCGCTGGTCAAGAACAAAGTGATTCCAGCTTCAGAGAGCAGCCAGACCTCTGGGCAGATATCCAAGTGCCTGTTAGTCATCCTATGAATAAAGAAATGGAAAACATCTCCTTTTCTTGTTAGGTTTTGAGGAATATCTATCTTACTTCTAAAGAGGGTGGTATTTACAGACAAGAGTTAAATTATACAACTCTATTTCTTTTGCCATCTTATCTCTCTTTCCAACAATACTATGAAACAAAGTGACAGAATTAATCAGTATTAAAACTATGCAACTGTTCTTTTACAAGCAGCCTAGTTGGTGGTCATTAAAATGATGGCCTTAAATAAATATATATATATTCACATATCTTTATATATATTTATTCACATATGTGTATAATTAGTTTGAAAGAGTCTCAAATTGTGAGGTAAAGCATGAAATGGCCCCCCAATCCCATCCCTGCCCAGTCATTGTCTCCTCTAGACTTTGGATAACTCACCTTTCCCACTGGGTAGATGGTACCTCGATGTTCAAATTAGTATAATTCCATACCTTTAATCATATGCAATTATTGAAAGTCTATTCCCAGATATTAAAACTTCTAGTCAACTTACAACCCTTCTCCCTGTTTTCCCAGCACAGGTTGGACTTGTGTTTAGAGCAGCAGCCAGGAAGCCAGACTTGGTGAGTGCTCTCTCAATTCCACCCCCACCCCCCACCCCCCGGCGCCTTCCTTTGCTTCTCTGGTATTGGGCAGGAGAGAGGGGAAAGGGGGATGGGTTATGACTGCTGATATGACTCATGCTCATGAGTCTGTAGGCTCACAGTGGATGAGAGCAGATCCAGACTTCATGGGAGAGAGCGAGCTTCTAGCAGTTTCCCTGGGTTTTGGCGGTTGCTTCTCAAGCTCAGCAGTGTCTTTCCTTTGGTGTTCCAGTTGGCTTTCCATCACAGCCCCCTGCTTCAGTTCTTTGACTCAGGTTGTGGTTACCCTCATCACATTTACCCATCACATTGTCCAATCCATTGTAGAGATGTCATCAACAATCGGGAAACTGACCAGATGGTCCTGGATCCCCTAGGACAGGCTGCAGCCCAGCACTGCCCTGCCCTGTGTGTTTCCTGTCTCTCCCACAGCACCAGGGCAGGCGATGTAAGCCTGGTGTTGAGTCAACTTCCCATCAAGTAACAAAAGGCTAGCTCCCCTTTCTGCAGATATGGGAAAATATTAGAAATGATGGCTGTGGGGACGCCATTCCCTGAGAAGGAAAGGCAGTCTCACTTCATGAGCCATTGTATTTTGCCACATTTGTGGTAATTGTCTTATAGCTTTTATGATAAAACTGTCAACCTGGGTCAGCATCCCTCACCTCAGGGCATGTGGAAATCTCAGGCAGAGAACGGAGCCTTTTTGAACTAGATTCTGCCAGACTTTGGTAACTTTCTGCATAATGGGCAACATCTTTACTGTAGTCCTGCCATTTTTAGTAATCAGGGGAGCTGACAAAGGTCCCGTTCAGTCTCTCCCACTACGTGTAGGTGAATCCACTTCCACCTCCTTTTTCAGAGATCCATTTCAATTATCTAATGCTAATAGCAGGTGGATTCCTATATCTTCCAGGGAGTAGAGCGAGGGTCTGGTACCATCTATTAGTCCTTCTCTCGCTTGTATTTTCAACTGCCACATTTCCTAAGGCTTGTAAGTATATTAGGCCACCTTCAGTTTAAAAAGGAGACAAAGGGAAAGTGAGGAAGCCCCTTTCTTGACCCTGTGTTACCCTCTACCTCTCATTATTTCGTTCCTCCCCTGTCCAGCAAAATCCTAGAAATGGTAAACTAGACTTTCTGTCTTCACTTTCTTCCCACTCACTTTTCATTTACTCTTTAATACGTATTTCCAGTTATATCAGAAATATATTTTTATTGATACGTTGTAATGAATACATACAAGCATAAAGAAGAACATGAAAAATTCCCAGAACCCCATCATCGTAGGTAATCATGTTTATCGTTCTGAATGGTTTCCGTCTAGTCTTTTTGTGGTCATCTTTCAGGAGCCACCCTCTTCAGGAACTCTTTCCTTTGCATCATCTTTTCTATGCTTTGGCTTGACCCACATACTCTTTACCTATACACATACTGAACTCGTGTAGTCCCCTGTCCATACCCCCACCAGTTTGTAAACTTTTTTTAGTGGAGAAATAATGTTGACCTCATCTGTGTATCCCCAGTATTTAATACAATGCCTGAAACACAATAGATGTTTACATGTTTAAAATGGCGAGGATATGCCGATGCATAAAACAAATTCAAAGCTGTGCATCCAGATGCACCAGGGCAGGGAGGATAAATAGTGTCTTCTTGAGGACCGATTCTGATCCGTTTGTGATGGCTTCCCGCGATGGTTGTGTTGACAGCCATTAGTGCCAGCCTCTGAGAAGGAACAGCCATCCCTAAGCCCAGGGTGAGGAAGGTCTCAAATAATATAAAAGTATATTTGAATACTATTTTTAAAGATGTGCATTTTTATTACTTTTGAGTGGAGGCTATTGCTGTAGATAGGCAAAGGGTGGCCCAGGAGAGGACCCACTTCAATAACTAGATGAGCTATTTGCATTCAGCATCTAAGCAGGGTTGGTCGTTGCATAGGCAGTAACTGGATTGTATAGACGTGGGTGTTTCTGTGTTTTCTGGAGTACTTAAGCGCTCCCTTGGGAACCTTATGTATACTAACACTTCACAGATATTTCTTTTGTACATAGTAGAAAGGTCAATATGAACCCAGCTCCTTCTTGAATTATGGCAGATTCTAAATGGATGAAGTCAGAATTAATGAGGTTTATCTTTTGTCATTTATTTGCAGAATTTTGTGTCTTTTTGATTTGGTGAACAGCTGTCACTGTGCTTGGTGTTTGTTTTCTTTATGAAAACCTGTGTTAGTGCTGACTGTTTTGAAATAAAAACTGTGAGTGTTCAAAGACATCATTCTAACCAGAGTAAAGCTACTGGTGTGAAACTCCATTCTACCACATATCATTTGGGGCAAGTTTTTTAACCTCTTTAAATCTGAGTATTTTCATCTGTAAAAAAAAAGAAAATGTTTCATGAGGATGATTAAGCAAGATCAGATAAATAAGATGCTTTTTAAAAAAAAATCATGGTGCCTGGCATATAGTAAATGTTAGCTATATTTGTAGTAGTAGCATTGGATCAACCCATTATAATAGTGTGCATATTAGCACTAGGGAAGTATCATATGATTTTTGTGAAATAGTAGTAAAGTAGCAATTCTCAGCCAAGATTGATTTTGTCCCCCAGGGGACATTTGGCAATGGGGAGAAATTTTGGCTGTCACTCCTGACAAGCAGATGCTACTGGCATCTACTAGAGAAACTGCTGCTGCTGTTAAACATCCTACAATGTACAGGACCATTCCCAACAACATAGAATTGTCCTGCCAAAAGTGTCCGCAGTGACAAAGTTGAGAAACTCAGTGGTAAAGGTGTGAGCTCACTTATAGGAGATGTGATAGGAATCCTGAAATATACTACAAATGTATCTAAAACTAAGGTGTTTCATTCTTTTCAATTAATATTAAAGGTTAACAGGTTATTAGTCCTTTATATAGTTATTTCCTGCTAGTAGGTGCTACCTGAGCTATTGTTCCAAAGACTCAGAAAGATTTTGTCCAATTGCTTAATGGGTATGAAATGTACTTCTCAGCTATTCCTGGTGGACACATCCACATGGAGAAAATTTTAAAATTAAATCATTAGGCATAGGTGGTCTATCCTACTTAGTGCTACTCATATTTGTTGTGATTTTTTTTGTTTTGTTTTGTGGGGGAACAGTGTGTTTTTCCAGGACCCATCAGCTCTAAGTCAAGTAGTTGTTTCAGTCTAGTTGTGGAGGGCGCAATTCAGTGGCCCATGTGGGGATCAAACCGGCAACCTTGGTGTTATGAGCACTGGCTCTAACCAACTGAGCTAACCAGCCACCCCTGTTGTGAATTTTTGATCATTGCCAAATTGGCCACTTATAAGTGGAATCAAAGAAAAGAGCAGTTATTTGTTTATAAACTTTCTTTTTTTCCATATTTGGATCAAGTCATACAAAAATTAGAATTGTGTTTCTTAAAAGGTGATCCAAAGACTCCCTGCTCAGAATCACAAAACATACCAGTGCCGGGAGAATCCCTGTATTCCTCCTGAGACGTCCTAAGTCAGAGTCTTTGGTGGGTCAGGCCAGGGAATCTGGATTTTCCAAAAGATTCCAGTGAGTCAAAGCATTTTAATGTTTGAGAACCAACTGGAGTGCAATATATAAGAGGTGTCAAAGGGTCGCAGGCAGGGCTGTGGTTCTGCGGTCTTATTTTTTACATCAGACAGCCTGTGAACCTGGATTAGAATGTATAGATCCCTAGAGCTCTTTGGTTTAGCGTTTTCTTTTATTTTTGTCTTGAAAAGGCCTTCAATATCTTTCTGCACCTGAAGATATTAGTACTGCATTCAATAAAGGAACCCGCTGTTTGAGCCCTGTAAAGCTGTGAGAATGGAACAGCTGTGGACAAAGGTAAGCTGAGTCTATATTTAGAATGTTCTGTGGGGCTGAGTTTATGACAGATTCATTCTTGTTCTTCTTAGAAATGCCTGGGTTTGTAAGACAGAAACAGTTGACTGTATGCTAGCCCTTCAAGCGGGGTAAAATTTAGGGCTATTTATGTGTCCCTTAGGAAAGATGATATATCTAAAAGCACATTTCTCTTCCTTCTTCACACGTTAGTTCTTAAGTTAAAATAACATCACACCTTTGGTTCTTTTTTTATGAGTTGGTACACTTTTGCCAGTGCCAGTATAAAGTCTACTGATGCTAATTGCTACTAAGAATTACATGTTTTAAGAGAAGAGTGGTAGGGGGAGCAAATTAATTCATACTTAATTTGCATTCCCTTGCCAAGTTTGAATTGGGACTAATTTGCAAACTGAATTGTCTCTCTAGCCTTGGTAGAGTTTATAATAATGCCGAAAGTTTCTTAATTCATGGCAGTGCGTTTTTAATAAAGACACATTCACAGCTACAGGCGTGGTGCCTTGTAACATATTGCTAATAATTGGGCTAATAAGATTTTAAAGTTAATTAAAAACATGGGAAAACCTATGAAGTCTGCTGCAGCTCAAATTGGTTGCTGACCAAGCGAAAATACAAAGAGAGAATAAAGTTAAAACTAGTTCATTAGTGACTTACCAATGATGGTCTTTTATTTTTATTTTTTTGGTAGAAAATGACCACTTTTGCATTTCTCTTAAAACAATTGATAACCATTTAACAAGAATTATTCAATGCCCATTATCTCATTTTTTTTTTTTACAGAATTTCCTAAGATAGCCCAAGAGACCACACATAGGGAACTCACCATTTTGTACAATGTATGGTCCATGAGAGTTTGGGGAATGTCCAATATTGCTTCATAGGACAAAGGGAACTTGAATGCTCTGCCTGGCTCTCACCGTCTAGTTGTGACACTCGCAACATCTCTTCCTACCAGGACTCTGGGGCCAATATGGTGAATATTAATATGACCCTTAACTAGTTTTTCAAAGGCCCTTCAAGCTTACCTATTACAAGCCTTCCTCTTGCACTCCTTGTATATCCTTCAACGAAAAATTCTTCCTGCCACTTTGTACAGAGGGATAACCTGGTTCCCCTGTGCAAAGGTGTTGGTGTTCCATAATGTAAAGAGAGGTAGTATCTTTGGAATGTATGCTGGCTTCAATATGGCATCCTGAAGAGGAATAACAGAAGGCACAGATCCCAAGTGTGGTGCAATATAGCCATTTGTAGATGGTAAAATTCTGGGACCTATGCCTGGTTTTTGAGCTGATTTAAATGGTTACCGGTCTTTAAGTCCCTCAGAATTTTATCTCTTGGCCCACTATAACCCAGTATATGATTTGGAATTCTGAAGGTTTTCTCTTTTCTTTTTGGAATGTTCTAGGTCATTGTTCTGAGCCCTGCACCCAGACTATTCTCCCACAAATCACACTGGACTCTGTTCTGATAATTTCTAGCTTTGGTATCCTTTAGTAACTGGCATCATCAAAAGATGCATGCACATGACATTCCAATATGAACTTAATTTAACTTAGGTCATCTACATTTTGAAACTGTCTTTACCCTGCCTCCCCTATCCTCATTCTGTGACCATGAAATTGTTGCATGATAGACATTTGCATGATGACCCATATCCACTACTCATATAGGATGGACATATTCTGTGTCCTAGCATTAGATTCTGATTTGGGCAGTTTCTGTTGCCATCCTTGGGATATGTCAGCATTGGCAGAGACAGCCAGTTGCCTCCCAGTGTCCATTCTTCCCTTCTGCAGAAAGATATGAAGTACAGCCTCGAACTTGAGCTTGGCCTAGGGCTGCTTGGGCTAAAGCTTCCCCTACAGCTAAGGATTGCCATAGGACTAAAGTCTGGTCAATGTGCTGTATGTTTGAGCAGGCTGTTCAACTCTGGGAAACGTCCTTAAGGGGAGGCAACATTCTTTTTTCCCTCTCATTTTCTCCTTCCTGCCAGTTGGAATGTGGATGTGATGGCTGACCCAGGAGCAACCATCTTAGACAGAGGTGATCTGGGGAAAAAAATCCATGGACTGAGTAGCAATAAGAGAAGGAGCCTGGGTCCTTGGCTCTGCTGAGTGTCGTATAGCCCTGGACCATCCAGGGCCAACTTCTTTGAGAGAGAGAAAAATATATTTTCTTGTTTATTTTGACTTTTCCATTACTGCCAGTCAAATTGAATGCTAAGTAATTTATTAGAGGTCCTCAATTCTCCAAAATTCCTTTATAAACCTGCTCCTTAATGTTTGGGTTTCTTTCAAAAAGGCCTAAAGCCCATCAGCTAACAGTTTGTTAAAGGAATTAATGAACATGAGACTTGGAGGCATTATAATGTATTGACTTAAGCATTCACTGAAGGGCGAATGACTGACACCAGGTCAATTTCGGAGGTCATGGTCACTACAGGGCTTCCCCTGTTGAAATCTTCTTCTGGAAGCCTGAGGCTGGGAGAAAAATGGATCAGAAATTTGTCTAGTTCTGGACATTATAAAACAGACCGATCTCTTTATATGAAGAGAAGGGGAAGACAAGATCAAAAATGTTAGAATCGTTTTCAATTTGTTCAAATCAATAACAGTTTTGACCAGCAGAGTTCAGATAGTTACTGAGTCTTGTTATTAGGCACCCCTCTTATTCAAAAGGCCATGCAGGGCTCTGTACAGGACAATAGGAGAGGGGACCTGTCTTCATAGAAGTAAAAATCTAGTCAGGGAATGTCTTGGCTTAGGTTCTTCAAAAAAGCAGGCCCTGAGATCCATATTTAGATCCTAGTAGTTTATTTGTAAGATGATCTCAGGAAACATGGAGAGGAAGCAAAGGGAGGCATCCAAAAAGGTCAGTGTTCTGAGCAAGTAGGACATCATTGTGTTAAGGGTCTTCTCAGGACCTTCCCACCAGGGGGAGAAGCTGGGGTATGATCCATCAACTCTCATTCTTCATTGATTGGGTGTTTGCTCCTAAAGATGTTCACTCATTGGTGGGCTGGCCCTTCCTGTGCATTGACACTGCTGGGGACAGGCAGAGATAGGTGCTGGGGACAAGAAAGCATGGGCACACGTGGGAAGTGGGCATCAAGCTGTCAATGACCTTTGGAGGCATTCAAGGGGCTATCAAGGGGTCCCAACAAAACCTGAAACAGTCCATCCCTTGCACTGCTGGGGTCCCACTTTTAGCTCACTCTGTCCTTTCATGAAGAGAGAGCCACTAACAGAAGGCGACATAACAAATGCTTGGTAGTATAACCTTCAAATCTCTAATGAAGGGCAGATGACTGTGGGCCATGTGTGAGGGAGGGGTTTATGTCTAATATGAAAATTGCTTGAGCCTTGAAGGCTGGCCAGCATTTAAATAAGAGGAGAGAAGAGGGAGAAACAGATACCAGGAATGGGGCATATCATTGGTAAGGGCTTAGTTATAAAAATGTAAAAGGTACAATCTGTGTGCTGGTGGCTGAAGTCAAAGGTCCAGAGTGGGAGGTTAACTTGGAAAAGTATTAAGGGATGCCTTCTCAGGGAGCTTGTAATTCAGACTAAGTGTTCTGGCTTGACTTCCTGCCAAGACATTCTTTTTCTATTTAATGGGACTAAATTTATATATAATTAAAATTTCTAGTCCCAATTTATTGGAAATTATTATACCCTCTTACAGGGGTAGTTTTAAAAGCAAGCAACTGCTCTCAACGTTTTTTTTTTTTTTATTCCGTCATGGCAGACATAGAAAAAAATGATGTTAGCATGCAGCTCATGCTTCCTAGATAGGATATTTCTAATTTCCTATATGTTAACTCCACCCTTTTGTCTCCAGCTCAAAGATACCTCTCACAATGCAAGTCCACAACAATAAAGGCATTAGCAAGATTGAAAACAATATAATTCATCGAAAAGAAAATAATTTGAAAATGCTGGTCTTTTAATATTTATTAGAATAGCACATTATTTGTGAAACACTTCAATACTGGTTGTGACATAACAGTGTTTCTAACAGGAGGGCTGACAACTATTGCTTTAAAAATCAAGGTTGTGAATGGCTGACTTGCAGACAGAAGCCTCAGGCAGACTTTTTGTGATTGTCTCACAATGTTCGGCTCGAAGGGATGGGGGAGAGGATCCCTATGAAACTAAGGCAATGACAACAGCTCATTCCATAGAACCAGGAGTCCAAAGGAGAGTCACAACTCTGAGTTTTGTCAGTCATGTTGCAAATATCCTTGCACTCCAGTATTCCCACATGGGACACACTGGAGCTGCGAAGCACAGTTGCCCCCCACCCCTGATGTGGCCTGCTCTCTCCACTCTATCCCTCCAGGCCTTTTTCTCTCTCTTGCTTTACTTGAATGGTCTGTAGGTGTTTGAATGTGAAATACAACCTTTGGAGCATAAAAGGGACCCCTGGTTTCTGGAGACACCTAACGCCAGTTGGAGCTTATCCTTGGAGGCTGAGAGCCGCTGCCCTGCCTTCATACTTGGACAATTGCTAGGTACTCTCGATTAGGGCATCTCTAACTGCACTAGCTTTCTTACCTTAGTGAAGACTACTTTCTATCTCTATAATCCTTCCATAAATATACTTTTATGTGTCTTCTATTTGTAGTTGGAACCAAATGTCTACAAGAGTATAGTGAACGTCCCCAAGGTCCCCTCAATGTGTCAGTCCTAGCTGAAGTCACCTAAGCTTTTTGTTAAGATAGGATCAATTTAACTCATTGATTAACAGCTAGATCAATAGCCTCCATTCACTCAACAAACAGCTATTTATGGAGAAGCTTTTGTTCACCAGACATGGTTTTAGGGGCTGAGGATACAAAAGGAACTGCACAGAATTCTCTGCCCTCAGTAAACGTATATTCTAGTCAGAGAGGTATCATCACAGACAAATAGATATTTAATGTGTCCAATGGTGAAGGTGCTAGGAAGAAAACGAAGCAGGGTAAAGGGGGGATGAGAGAAGTACTGTTGCATAAGGAATGAGGGAAGGCCTTTCTGAAAGGGTGATGAACCAGAGCCTTGCAGGGTCATGGGAGAAAGGTACATGCAGAGATTTGAGAGAAGAGTGTCTCAGTATTTTAGATGCAGGAACAGTACATTCAGTGTCCTGAACTGGCTGTGTGCTTAGATTTTTTTTTTTTTTTTGAATTAGCAAGGAGGCCAGTGTGGGCAGAGCTCAATGAAAAGTTAATAGGAGATTAGAGTGGAAAAGGGGCTGAGGGGTGGGAGCCGGGGAGGGGAGGGGGGTCAGATCATGCAGCATTTACAGGCAAGGATAAGAATTTTGAATTGTACTCTGAATGATGGCTTTTGAGCAGGCAAGTGACATGATTTGAATTATTATTCAAAAGGATTACTCAGGCTGCTGTGGGGGAAACAATCTGTTGTAGGATGAAAGTAGACACGGGGAGATCAATTAGAAAGCCATTGCAATAGGGTGGCTTGAATTAGGGTGGTAATGATGGAAGTGTTGAGAAGTGGGCAGATTCTAGATAGAGGTACAGTTGATGGGTTTGCTGATGTGAGGTGTGACATAAAAAGGAGCACCAGGATGAGTTCCAGCTTTTGGCTGAGCCTCTGCATTGCTAGACTCTGAGATGGGAAATACTGCAGGAGGAGCAGTTTTGGGGGTGTGGGTGGAGGTAGAAATCAAGAGTTTGGTTTTAGACATATTCACTCTGAGATGTTCATTCAACTTCCAAGTGGAGTTTTGGTCGGCAAATCTGAAACTCAGAGGGAGTTCGAAGATGAAGAATTAAATTGGGGAGCCATCAGTATATTTGAAGCCTATGGGACTAACTTGGATGATTTTTGAGGTAATTATGCATAGAGAAGAGGTCCAAACACTGTGCTGTGGAGTGAGGCTGAGAACAGATGGTTGGGCTTGGCTCATTGCTGGCTTAGAGCAGTTTCAGGGGATGAGGAGAGCCTGACGGAGAGGAGAATTGAGAATGGGGCGGATAAGGCAGCAGTGACTATGGACCATACTATAGTAGGGAACAAAGAAATGGGAAAAGGAGCGATGGCCATATGTTCCATCTCACTGTTCTCTGTTCATTGCTTTGGTGCTGCCTTGGCCAGCCCACTTGTGTCACTCAAATGCCGACACTGACCCACCTTGACCAGTGATACCCTTTGAGCATCTGTTACTGTCTCTGTCTCTCCGTCCTTGCTGCACACAGGTGTGGGTGTTGTCTACTTCTTGGCACCTGGCTGGCATAGTAAGCCTTGGCTCCATCAGAGCCAGGCTCCCTGTTAGAGCTGACACTTACTGGTTAGTGTTTGTAAGTTTCACAAATGAAATTCATTTTAAAAGCACCAGTTAAAATGCTTGTGTTTTGAGGCAAACAATTTTTTTTGTCTCCTGTTGGATTCTTCGGGTACCCTGAGTCCTTTTCATACAGTAGTGTAAATCTTTAATTTCTAAAAAAGAGAAAATATGCATATGTAGGAATGACCGTGGGCTAGATCATTTAACTTGCTTGTCTTGGTAATCTTATGCCTGTCCTTGGAAACAGAATCCTCTAAGCAAGAATTTCAGAGTAGATACTGCTGGCTAATTCAGATGGCTAGTCTCTCTCTCTTTCCATGTCTTTCCTCTCTGGAGACCATGCTTAGGTGGTAGTGCCAAGTCTAAGGCAGAAAACAGAGAGCATTTCCCCTATTGCTCATGCTGATCGGATCTATAGGAGTAATTTCACCTCAAAAATAGATGGGTCTTCAATAAGTATAGATTAAGTGGACACTTTTTAAAAGAAAGCATTTTAGACTCTCTTGGGGTGCTGGTAAACTCTTCAGAATGGTTCTTGCTGGACTCACTGAACCCTGAATTTTCAGATGGGGGAAATTATACCTGTTATTTCCCTTACCATGCTTTATAATCCATCTCTTAGGTCCCCTTCTTTGAAGTTTCCCCCTTTTTTTTGGTAAATGAGTTTTAATTTTGCCTCACCTGATAGGAGGGCTCTGAGGAATTAAGAGATATGTAGCTTATTATCAATTAAAATTTACAGAGTCTTGAAGTCATTTTTGTAAATGGCAATTATATTCATTTTGATTATACCCTTTGGGAAAAGAGCTCATAAGGAATCATATTATCCAAATTCTTCTAGGATTATAGATCAAATTGTAACCTCAGCTGATCTTTGCAAGTTATATTAATCCTTTTCAGGCCCTTTACCCAGGAAAGTAGTAGTTTAGCCTACTCATCAAACCCAACAAGCAAACAAATAAAAATGCCCATTTACAAAATGGGTTATGTGTTGTACAAGCAAATCAAGCTGCCATTTTTTACTCTTTAGAAACACCAAATTCAACCTTTCTTTCCCTTTAGTTGAACAACTTTCCTCTCTGTACTAAATTTCAAATGTCCTGTAATTAGCCCTCATGATATTAGGCCGCTGTGCAATATTCATATTTCTAATAGTGTATTTCTAATAGGAAATGTACAAATAAAATTTTAACATTTCACCTCTATCCCTGATACTCCACTAGCTTAAATATGAAAACTGGTATTGCCAAGGACAAAATGCACACCAACTATATATAATATCAAGACAAGTGAGCCAACCTAGAATAGATACACAAGGTCACTGCATGAGTTCAAGTACAGGCATGAGCACCTTGGATGAGGTGACGAATTAGGAGAGAGTTGTTGCCACAGCTCTAGGGTTCTTCTCTCAGCAATATAGAAGGCCTCAGAGAATATTGTCCTAAGCCCATACAGCTCAGGAAAAACCCCAACCCTATCATTTAAAAAAGTTCCTGAGGTTTTTTAATAAGCAAAACAACCTAATAAATGGATGATAACCAAATAGGCAAGCACTACTCTCAACTCAGACTTGAAGAAACCTGCACTAGTCTGGCCAGTTTATAATTATAATGTGTGTTGTAATTAGATGAGCGATTTATCAGAACTTCAAAAAAATTTGAGTTTCAGTTCAGGGGCTTAGGAGGAATTTTTTCCAGTCTTTGGAAGACTGACTTTCCTTTCAATGCTGAATTTCATTTAAGTTCTGGGTCCAGATGAAAAAAAATAATGTTTTCATTCTTTCCTTTCCATGTAAGTGGTTAGTAAGGAAAGTATTACATTTGGCTTTGATATAAATCGAACCCATTGGACACCATCGTCATGTGGATCAATTTATTTCCCTCATGTTAACTTTGTTTGGGGCCTCTGTGACCTATGGGTAGGCAGAGAATTCAGACTTACCCTCCACTTCATTATTAACAACTATTCTTATTGAATACTCATCATATTTTTTTTTAAATGTAAAGGTATTTTCTATTTAGTACCATGCAAGGGTGTGAATATGTTATGCTAAATGCCATGTTGAAGATGGAAAACTGTAATAAATTGAGATCGCTAGTATGTGACGGGTGTTTAATCTATGGCTTGAAACTTTTTTCCAGCTTGAACTATTACTTTGTATAATTCTTTAAGATATTTCCAGGCATTCTGTCAAGATTGGTGCCTTGATTAGTCAGCCCTCTTGGCATATTTGGGAGGACAAGGGCAGCACACAGTGTAAGAATAGGCAGGCAAGCCCCGTAACACATGTCTAGGACTTCCAAACCTCACAGACATGACAGAATCAGAACCTTTAAAGTAAACACTTCTTACCCCACCACCACTGAGATTAGTCCTACTTTCCAATTCAAACATAAGAAGATCTTGTTGAAAACCAAAGTGATAGCTAGGAGCTCATGTGTCCTAAATTTAATTTGAACTGAATGTTACTATAGAAGAATGTGATATGGAATCTCAAAACATAGCTTTAGATGCAAATTTCATACTGTGATAAGAAATTATTTTAAAGTAATCTCGATGAGACTATATAATAAAATTAAAATGTAAAACATAACTGGGAAGTGATATGATTAAATTATAAGAATGAAATAACATGCGTTTACCCAATTATAGTAAGAAAGCATATGCCAGCTTGATATAGGACCCACCCAAAGCCCATTCACTGGAGAGTTGGTGTAAATCATTTTCTAAATATTTTATAGGGTTTCTCTATAACTCTTTTGGTGGGTCTTTCTTTTCTCATAGAATGACTGCATTCACCAATGTACAGGCAAACTCTGGCAAATACCAAAAAGGGATAAAATATAGACTCTGCCTCCTGAAGTTTATGTTCTTAGGAGATATATGCACAAGAAACATTTGAAGTGACTGTGTGATTGGGTGTTTGAATTGATCCTATAGAAACTAGGAGATCAGAGGGGAAGTATGATTAGAATGTTGGGGAAAGATATTTTTGGAGAAGTTAGGATTTGATGGATGGATAAGACCTGAAAAAGAGGAGAAAAGATAAACTGGATGGGGGATGTGGCATAAATAAAAATGAAATTGGGGATGAGTTACAGATGTATTTATTCAACAATTTCTTTTTTATTGAGTGTCTACTAGAAAAGTATAGCAGTAAGTAGATAAGGTCTTGGCTTTCATTGAAGCTTCCATTCCAATGTGATATGGTAAGCAATAAAAATAAAAAAATAAGATATTTTTAGATTCGAATGTGCAATTAATGAAATAAACAGCTGAAGTGATAAAGACAGGCAGGTGAGTGTCAATGTTTCTCAAAATTTTAATGTGTTTATGAATTTCCCAGGGCTCTTGTTAAAATTTTGGTTCTGGTTCAGGAAGTGTGAGGTGGACCTGAGAGTCTGCCTTTTCAAAAAGATCTCAGGAGTTGCCAATACTACGTGTCCACTGACCCTACTTTGAGTAACAAGGCTTTAGATGGTATGAGAATTGTAGGGAAATAAGATTGGTTGGAGCACAAGAATCCTGGTAGGGTAGGGTGGAGAGGAAGAGTGAAAGAAAGTTAAGAGGGAGATTTGGACCATATTGAGGAGGCCCTAGAATGCCAAAATTAGGAGTTGAGTTAGGACATAGCACCAAGGCCAGTATTGAAGATGTCAAATGTGGCAGGCACGTGCAAAAAGAATCTGGGCAGGCCTCCCAACCATCGTGTCACGGCACACATAGAAAGTGATGTGATCACTGCACAATGGGTAAAAGTGGCCTTCTACTTGGGGAAGCTCTGGGTTAACAGAACAAAAGACAAAAGATGTAGGATTCCAATGATCCAAGTATACCATGAGGAGCCCCTTGTGAATGGAAAGAGAAGAGTGAGCAGCAGAAACAATGGAACAGAACACTTTTTTGGTCCAGAATTTTCTGAGTGGTTGTACATTGTGAGGAAGGAGGATGGTTTTAGAGGTGTTGGTACATCAAAGATTCCAGCAGGCACCTGAACATACACAACTGGTACTCAAGCGAGAGTTCTGCTCAGGAGTTAAAGATTTTTTAATCTAAACCTAAGAGTTTAAGATGTGTCAATAAGTAATTCCTTTCAGAGCAGAGATATGAAGAAAGAAGGGCAGGTTATTAAGACTGCTTTGGGAAATATTTACAGCCTACGGAAGGAAGAAGAGAAGCACATGAACAAGGTTGGAAGGAGCTAGTGAGAAATGTAGGAAGATCAGGAAGTTGTCAGGAGTAGGATATGTCCAATATGGGTACTGGGCATTGTGTGATGATAATACCCGGAGTGTTGTTGCTGTCATTGTAGGTTGGCCAATTGTGAGGGCAGGTCTTTAATTCTCCTACCACTTACCTCTTTCCCTCACCAAAGCTCTCCATTAGAGCACAGCCATGTGGTCCAGCATTTCCACCTGAGAAGTATCTTCCTTCTCTGTGGGGGAGGGACAGGAAGAAAGGGAAGCCGACCAGGAAGAGGCCAACCCTTGGACCAATGCTGAGTCTGACCCTACACTGTCATTATGGTCCCAGAAACCCACAGTTCTCCCCATGATGCATTGCTAATACACACCCCAGAGGAGGGTGAGGGAGAGGAAAACTCCTTTGTCTTTACTTGTGTTATAGAAGAGTTGAATCCCAAAGAAACTCAGCAAGTTATGAGAGAAAAGTACATCTGTTACCAGTACACTAAGAATGAGGACCCAAGCTTTCTTGACTTTCAGAGTGGTGATCTTTTCATTGAAACTAAGGTAAACAGTGCCAAGTATTAAATATAGAGGGTATATATAGCCTATCTTGTTAGTGAGTCGATGGGAGCCTTGGTTTTTGCATTCATTGACATTAGTCTTTAGCCTTTCTGGATTCAGGACATAAGGTGACATTTTTATATTTACTGTATTCTGCATGTTATGAATATGGGAAAACCTTCGGTGACTATTTTGGGCAGCTCCACATTGAAATACTAGATGGCAGTCTAACACTGCGTTTGGGTATTTAGAGAGCCTGTCTGCTTTTTGAAATACCATTTTAATGAAAATTAGAAATTTTAAAAATAACGACTTTAAGAGGAAGCTCTACAGAAATAAATGATGATGTGTATCACATTTTAAACTATTTTCCCCCAAAACTGTACTTTTAATTGCACAATACACATATAAATGATTGAGATATTAGAAACTTAATAATTTAAAAACTTAGAAAAATAAACAAAAGATATAGATATTTCACAGAAGAAATACGTATGTCAACAAACATATGCAAACAATCTCTAGTAAGCAAGAATATGAGAATGTTTTTATTACCTCCTAATTTGACAGAATTATTTTCAAAATTTTATCCTGAAGAAAAGTAAGAGATGTGGTCAAAGATTTATGTATAAGCATCTTCCTTGATATTTTATTTATGATATTCTAAAGATATGCATGCTTAGAAGATGGTGTTTCTTAACACCACAAATGAAATATTATGCATTTTTAATTTATAGGACTTACTTAACATTTTAGTTAGCTGCTAACCAAATTATATTAATTATGGCTAATTAATGAAAAAAACATAGACACATAATATTTACAAACACACAGAGAAGTATAAGTTAACCCTTGTTGGAAGGACAAAGAGGGTTGTACAGCTTGGGGGTCTTCAGGAGAATTGATCAGGTCAGATTTCACTAGGTCAGTGCTTGGGTTAATGGTGAAGGAGCAGAATCATAGCCAAATGGATTGCTGGTGGCTCCACTCAGCTGCAGCTGGTTGACTGGATTGCAGGAGTGCCAAGGGATGGCACCCAGGACCTTCCTTGAGACACTCTTCCAGAGTCACATGCATGTGAGGCCTTAATGTCACACTCTGGGCTGCCTTTAGCTCTTAGATTTCCCAGTGTCAACTAAGAAGGGAAGACAAGAATTCAGAAAAGCAGCAAGAAGCTCAAATCTCTCTCCTGAGTGATTATAAAAATATCAGCATCTGTTAATGGTTTGCTGCATTGACCAATATATAAATTTGTTTTTAATTTCTTTCTTAACACATTCTTCCCTATGAAGCATGCTATTTTTTTTTTTTTTTTGCTCAGTAGCAGAAGATAGAAGATTACAATTGTTTGGTTTGCTGTTGGTCTTATGTAATGATATAGGATAAACAAGAGTAAGGAAAAATCAATAGAATTGTCTAGCCCAAGAGGTTGCTTGTTGCTTTCTGCTAGAAATATTTGAATTGGGTGTTCAATTGATTTATTCACTTAATTTATTGATTCAATTGCTCATAGTCTTTATTGTGGAAACAGTAGCTACAAATGAAAGGAAACTTTGGCAAAATGGTCTGACACCTTGGCAGCTAATGTACATGGACTTACATAGACTCAATCTTGGAATCCAGTGCCCACTATGAATTTTTTAAAGGCATTTGTTTTTGGATGAACATACTTTAAAAATAAGTGCCACATATGGTCCCAAATTAAAAACATAATCATTGTCAAAATTCTGGCGCTTCCATTTCACATGCCTGCAATATAACTTGTTGAAAACCTGGTTGGGAGGTAACTTCTGCTGTGGCCTGCTTTCAAAGACAATTTGTATTTATTTGCTTTTCTGTGAATCACAGAAAAGCTACATCAGATACCCATTGGGGGCTGGCCGAGTGGCTCAGTTGGAACTCAAGAGTGCGAGCTGAGCTCTGAGCAACAGCAGTTCGATGCCCAGCCCGAGCTGAGCTGCCATTAAGCTGCCAACAGGTAGCAGGATGGCTCAGCTAAAAACAAGCTAACAAACAAACAAAAAAAGATACCCATTAATAGCATTTTCCTAGACCCTGTCCTTTGACAAGGCAACAGAGTGCGAGACCTCTACATTCATTCTTAAAATTTTACCATCATTACGAAAACACACCATTAACCACAAGAAGATTTTTCTGAATCGCCGAGATTTTTAGGTACACCCTGTTTCCAGGTTTCCAGCCTGTGGGTGAGGTTGTACTCTTTGTGTAAAATGACAGTGCTGCTGACCTCTTACAATCATTTCCACGGAGAATCATATAATAGTCCATGGGGGAGGGAACAGTGGCGACCGTCCCCGTGTCCCCTCATTTCACAGATGAGCCTGCACATCTGAGTGGTGTGCCAGCATGGGTCAAAACCTACTCTAATGAGGCTTATGGAACAACAGATTTCTCTTCCAATGGAACACAAAAGAAGCTTATAATGTTATTCATTATTTCTAAAATTTGCATACTTGAAACAAATGTTTACTCTTCCCCTTATTTGTACAATTAATAAGGTGGAGAGGGGGAGGAGAAGGAAATAGATGAATTTTAGCAAACACAGAGGGAATCTGGAACATTGAGGAGGACAGATGTTTGTATTTCTTTTGAAATTATACTTCAGGGCAGTTTGAGATCATCTTTCTTTTTTCGTTTTTTTTTTTTTTTTTTTTTGAGGGCTGTGTCACTGGCCCTCATATGTGGGACCGAACCGGGGCCGCTGGCTTCCCAAGCCAGCGCTTAACCACCGCGCCACTCGGCCGGCCCGAGATCATCTTTCTAAAAGTGCTCATATTATATAAGGATTGTAGAATTTTTCTTTTGTTTGTGTATTTGAATTTACCTACTTATGGTATCTTTGTGTCAAGGGCCTGGGATACCTGTTGTTCAGGGTTATTTCTTGGCAATGATTCTACTTTTTCAGAAACGTAGGAGATGAGCTCCATTTGATTTCCTGGTGACTCAGTAACTTTGGAAGCTGTGGAATCCTGAAGGGAACATTTGGTCCAGCCCTCTCATTTTACAGGTGAAAAAAAGCCAAGATGCTAAGTCTGTCTAAGGTCAATGCCAGAGCTGAGACAAGGACCTCAAAGTGGGATGATTTTTCTACTGCATCATTCTTGCCTCACAGGTATTGCCTCTTCTCATAATGTTTCTCAAATGACCATATTCACAGCACTTATAACTGACATAATTTTAGATGTATATTTGGGAATATTTGATCAAATCTGTCCTCCCCACTAGACTGTACACTGCAGTAATTAACATAGGGATTTTATCTGCTTTTGTTGACCACTGGCTCCCTGGTGCCTGCACAGTATGTTACACATTGTTAGTATTCAATAGCTCCTTTTTTTTTAAAAAAAGATTTTATTGGGGAATTGGGGCAGGGGAACAGCATTGGGGAATCGGGGAAGGGGAACAGACAAGTTGCTGTCCTTTTGTTCTTCAGTCTAGTTGCGGAGGACGTTGCTTCACTGGCCCACGTTGGAATCATCATTGCGCTCTTCCCAGATGAGGCAGATAGGTTGCCGGCCTCTGGATGGTTGCTCACCACGGCTATTGGCAGCTCACGCTGCCTGCCGGCCACTCACTGTAGCCTATGGCAGCCCACTGCAGCAGGGGCTGCAGCCTACACCGTCGCCAGGGTTCGCCGCCCAGCTCCAGGTGGAGCTGTTGTTAGCTGTAGAGGGCAGTGTCACTGGCCCTCATAAGTGGGATCCGAACTGGGGCCGCTGGCGTCCCAAGCCAGCTCTTAACTAATGTGCCACTCGGCCAGCCCTCAATAGCTCCCTTTAAAAATGAATGAATGAATGAAGGTGAGTCTCATAAAGCTTTCATCCTGAGGTCCAATTGGATGACAACCTGAGTATAATAATGAGCTCTCAGGAAGGACAGGTCAAATAGGTAAATGGACAGACAGGTCAAATAAATAAATGGACTGAGAGAATACCATCACAGTGTTTTGTGTAATCTGCTATGAGAAATAAAGCTCTAAAGACACATTGTTCTTCAAACCCACAAAGCTAGAAGTCCTTTCTCCTTTATTGTAAAAAAAGGACAAATTAACTTCATAATATTTTGTAATATTTAATAACTTAGAATATTTAATAATTTCCATGCAGTAAGTGTGTGATTTAAAGTACACAGTTCAGTAAGTTTTGATAAATATATAGCCCCACATATTTGATAAATATGTAGCACCCCAGTTGGTTGGGATACTTCATCCCATATCCACTGCCATTGTCTTAATTGGGTTGGTGTCATTACTCATTGGTCTTCCTCCTTTCACTTGTGTTCCTTTCTTCTCCAGGAATCAGACTGATTTAATTATTACAGAAACTGAATTTGAGTGTACTGCTGAAAAGCCTCCAGTGGCTTCCAGCTGTAACAGAATAAATCCAAATTCCTCGCCATGGCCCAAAAGGTCTTGTGGCACCAGCTCTGCTCCTAGCCTTGGCTTGCACCGTTCTCCTTTGTGCGTTCTGCACTTCTGCAACACCCGTCTTACTTCAGTTCCCTGAACTTGCCAATTCTTTGTTATGCTAGACTCTTAGATTGAAACAGTCTTTTCCACTTCTTACCTTTGGGTCTGTGATAGGCAGATGATGGCCTCCCAAAGATGTTTATGTCTAATTCCTGGAAACCAGGACTGTGTCATCTTGCATGGCAAAAGGGACTTTGTAGGTGTAAGTTAGGGATCTTGACATGGACGATTCTGCTGAATTATCTGGGTTGGCCCCATGGAATCACCATGGAAAAAAAAGTGAAAGAAGGAAGCAGGAGGGGCAAAGTCAGAGAAGGAAATGTGAGGATGGAAGCAGAGACGATGTGATTGCTGACTTTGAAGGTGAAGTCAACCAAGGTGAAGCCACAACCAAGGCAAGTGGGGAGCCCCTAGAAGTCGGCAAAGATGAGGAATGCTCTTTACCCTAGAGCCCCCAGAAGGAATGCGGCCGTACAATCATCTTGATTGTAATTGCATAAAACTCATTTCAGACTTCTGAACTCCAGATAATAAATTAATTTGTGTTGTTTTACGCCACTAAATTTGTGGTTATTTCTCACAGCAGCCTAGGAAACTAATACCAGGCCTCTGATTAAAATGCCACCTTTACAGGGCCAGCCTTCCCCAACAACCCTATGTAAAACAGGACTCCATATCCCCTCTCTTTCAACCCTGCTCTCACTCTGGTTCTCACCCCATAGCCTCTGCTTCAGTCCCTTGTTTGATTCTTTCATAGTAAAACTCACCACTGGCAATCAACTTTTCCCTTATTCTTTGTCATCTTCACTAGGATGTGTGCGGTCTGAGGGCAGGGATAATATCTCATTCACCACTGTATCTTCAGGAACTGGTACCTGCAGCTTTGTAATTATGTGCTTAATAAATGTTTATAAATGATCCAGGTCTATGCTGTCCAGGACAGTAGCCACTAGTTATGTGTTGCTTTGATCACTGGCTATTGGCTATTCCAAACTAAGGCAGATTACAAGTGGAAAATACCAGATTTCTAATTCTTTGTTTGAAAACAGAATGCAAAATGTATTTATATTTTGAAAATATAAAATCAATATTTAAATATACTAAATATATACATTAATATTTTATCTTAATCACCTGTTGAAATGGTAGACATATTAGTTAAATAGTATATTATTTAATTTTAAATAACTAAAATTAGTTTTACCTATTTCTGTTTTTTTTAAATTAATATGGCTACTAGAACATCTAAAATTACATATGTGGCCTACATTATATTTCTATTGGCCACTACTTCTTTGGACTGTGAATTTCTTGAAGGAAAAACCCATGTGTTATTCCTCATAATGTGATAAAAAATGGCTTGCTCATAGAAGCTTCTCAATATTTGCTGCAAGAATACTTGTTAAATAAAAGTTACTTTATTAAAAATATATATTATTGCACTGATGCATAAAATTGCACCTGAAGAGAATATTTGCATCCAGCAATTTTTCCCAACTGTGTTCGTGGCTCTACATGATATTTTCCATCTGATGGATTTTCTTGTTGCTTTAAAATTAACACTATTAATATGCATTGTAAATCAATAACCGGGAAAAGAGCTAGATACCAAAGTGTTATGTTAGATATTTTTGTATCATTTGGTACACTGGAATTCTACCTTCAGGAACACAGCTTTTTACAAAGAACACCCACCTTTTTATGAAACATTGAAAGCCATACCTAAGGACATCCGTTAGATAGTGCTTCTCAGTCATTGTCCCCAAATTACCCTGAGTGTCCAAAAGAGGGAAAGTACACTCAGGAGTCAGCAAATGGAGGCACTTAGGACCTAGCCAAGGGTCCTGCTCATCCCCAACATGCTTGAATTTTCTTTAACATCTAGTTTTGTCTTAAAAATTCATGAGACTATTAGATTCTACTCCATAATTTGTATTTGTTTTAATACAAAAATACCGCTCTGTCATCCAAATCCTCAAGTGAACTAGATGCTGCGTGCGTTTGTCTGAGCCTACTTGTCCCTGATGTACTCAGACACCCCAGGGCACCAGGACTGCACTTGGAGAACTACAGAATCAGGACTGATGTCCTGAGCCTTGAGGAGTTAGGGAATCTTTATATGGGCGCAATGGTAGGTGGGTAAGC
Source organism: Aselliscus stoliczkanus (assembly GCA_033961575.1). Lineage (NCBI taxonomy): Eukaryota > Metazoa > Chordata > Mammalia > Chiroptera > Hipposideridae > Aselliscus > Aselliscus stoliczkanus. The sequence continues at coordinate 163,265,681 of CM066731.1, read as the reverse complement.
AGTGAGCTGATAGCAGCTCGTGGGGAGAGGATGAAGGGGTTCTCCCAGTTGATGTGAAGGTGGAGGGTGAGGAAAAGCAAGAACAAAAATCTGTCAACAACAATATGGAGGGGCCTGTGTTTATTACCAAGACTGATTGACAGATCAGCCTTGTCTCTAACTACTTTTTATTGCTTTCTGGCTTCAGGCTGCCTTTTGAGATTGGCGTGTGTGTGTGTGTGTGTGTGTGTGTGTGTGTGTGTGTGTGTGTTCACATGCATGCGTATTTATGCACACACCCTTTAACGCAACACTTGGAATCCATTTGCCTGTATAAAAGCTGGGGAAAAGGGAAAGAGAGTGTCAGTTTTTTAGGGCGTTCCCTTTCTTGTCTAACCCTATGATGTAGCCTGACCTATTCTCCTTGTTTTGGCTCCTGGAAACTTGCATACATTGTGTTATTTAGTCCCCATTTCAGCCTTGAAAGGGAGAGTTTGGTTATTACCATTTGATAGATGGGCAAACTGAGTCTCAGAGGTGACAAAGTTTGCCCATGGTATATCCAGCTTGTAAATGGCAGTGTCAGGGTTAAGAGACTGGCTCCTTGCTGTTCCCCATCACACTTTCCTGCCTCACCAGTGGGTCTTGAGGTGTTTTCAACTTGATTCTACATCTTTTTAGTGCCTCCTACATCTTAGGGATGATGTTAGACTTAAAAGAATATACAAAGATGAATAAAGATTTGCTCCCTGCTGCCTGCCAAGCCAGATACTTTCCCCCTCCATGACACTCGAAGCAGCATGCAAGAGGGACAGGAACCATCAGATTGCTTTCTCAGGGCAATTCATCCCAAGTAGCCCAGAGTTAAACATGCTTATTTAACAGTAGCAGATGGCAAATGAGGCAACAATGTCTGCATTAGAAACAAAACAAAAGTAATAAAAAGAATTGGCACTTGGATAGAAAAGATGAACCACCATCGCTGCAGGTCCTTTATCTCAATCATTCAGTAGAACAAAAAAAAAAGCACTTCATAAATCAGTTGAAGTTGTTCTCATTCTGCCATCCACAGAACATGGAATTACTTGCTTAGACTGATAAATGGATGTCTTTGCCAGAGCACTGTCACCGAGGCTTATGTAACTTACAGTGCAATTATTACTTCTGTCCTAGAAAGGACTTATTTATTTTAGCTTATATCATCTTTTCATTCTCAAAGCGTGTTCTTTATGTATTTGCTTCTGAAAACTGGAGTAGATGCCAGTATAAAAAAGGCATTTATCTATTACTGTAACTGAAATATAATTTTGAAAGTGAGTGATATGAAACAATGCGTTGATGCTTCGCATTTTATCACCAGAGGCAAAGGAAAATAGCAACTGCATAGTTATAAAATGAAGGCTAATCTGAAATTATGGTTGGATTTCAAGAAACACTGAAATCAGAGTGTGTGGAGTGTTCCAGCCCTGTATTTGCTAGTTCACAGCAGGTTGGTTCATTATATTTTGGTTATTAGGATCCAAAGAGGATAGGTACCATATCTCCATGTAAAAAATACACACACACACACACACACACACACACATACACACACACACACACACACACACTCGAACAATTAAGTTGCAACAATGTTGCTAAAAAAATTTTAATATCAGAGGATTATTCATTATGAATTTGTAACAACTGGACAAACAGTTAAGCAAGTTGACTATTTGGAAGTGCTGAAAAGGCTGAGTGAAAAATTTAGATGACCTGAACTTTTCACCAACAATTCATGGCTCTTGCATCACGACAATGCACCAGCTCACATGGCACTGTCTGTGAGGGAGTTTTTAGGCAGTAAACAAATAACTGTATTGGAACACCCTTCGTACTCACCTGATCTGGCCCCCAATGACTTCTTTCTTTACCTGAAGAGAAAGGAAATATTGAAAGTCAGAAGACATGTTGATGATATTCAGGACATCAAGGGTAATACGATGACAGCTCTGATGGCCATTCCCAAATTGCTTTGAAGGGTGGACTAGGCGCAGGTGTCTGTGCATAGCTTCCCAAGGGGAGTATGTCAAAGGTAACTGTAGTGATATTCAGCAGTGAGGTATGTAGCACTTTTTCTAGGATGAGTTCGCAACCTTAATTGTCAGAATACACACACACACACACAAACAAAAGCGTGTTTGAAGACACAAAGTCTATCTTAACCCTTTTTTTTTTTTTTTCAGGGCAGTGTCACTGGCCCCATATGTGGGACCGAACCTAGGCCGCTGGCTTCCAAAGTCAGCGCTTAACCACCGCGCCACTCGGCCAGCCCTATCTTAACCCTTTTAAGAAAGGTAAAAATCTGAGTCTCTGATATTTACTCTGTGTATCCTATAATCTCAATTAATACCTCTGGGGAAGAGACTGAAATGCAGCAATAGTATGTAATACGGTAATTGGGCACACTTCCAAGTCATTTTCTAGAATTCCCAAGACTTTTGGTGAAAGTTGAAAAGTAATCTCTAAACTGTTCATTTTTTCCCCGTTTCTTTTTATATTTTTAACATGTATGTTGTGAATCTTTTTCTTGTCTTCCTAGATTATGGCATGTCTACTTTTTAAAATGAAATTAGAGCTGTAAATTTTCATTGGGTCATCATTCTACTTTTGATATGCAACCTGGGATTGTTCAATGTACATCTGATTCTCAAAGTCAACAATAAATCCTCTAAATGAACACAAAATATCAGTACCCCACTGGGCTTGTAGCCAAGTTAGCAGATTTGTAACAATTTGAAACTAGAAAAAAAATTTATGTTTCTTCACATTTTATTCTATGTTCCTGCAGAAACTACATGTTTTTTTTTTCTAAATAATAAGTAAATCTTAATTCTTTAGTAAAATCTAGGCTTTGTCTCCTTCTCCCCATTTTTAACTATGTTATGATTTAGAAAGTCATATTTGTAGTTATTTTTCTCCTTCCTCACATTTGTAACTACCACCCTTCCTTCTATTTATTGCCCTCTCCTCATGCTTCACCTAGCCACCAGCCAAAACAGGATTGCTTGACTTAGTTGTTCATATATATATATATATATATTTTTTTTTTCTTACCTTTTTAAGATGCTCTCTACTTAATAATTTTGGTGGCTTTTAGGTAGCAACTCAGAGAACAGAAGGGGGGAGTTGGCTATTACTTTTCATTTGCAATGTATGTTACGACAGCTAACATATGTCCCATACACTCTGCAGGTTTAGTGGAATACATATTATCTCATGTCCCTGGGCATCCCTTCCTCTTATTTTCTTTCCTCCTTCTTATTTATGTCAAATGAAATATTATGGAAACAACAATTAAAAAAGACAGGGATAAATACAAATCAAGACAATTGTGTGAATTTCTTATGACACACTTTATGTGATATTTGAATTTTTCGAGTTGATTTCAGTTTTAAAAGCCAGCCAATTTAATAAAATATCTTCTGTCTCATCTTCCAAACTCTCTCTCCTCATGGCTGCTCTGAAGACTTTCCTCTGACCTGTAGTTTACCTTTCTCCCTATCCTAGTTCAGTGAAATTCTTCTCCCTTTTTCCCTTTTCCTTTCCTCCCACCTGTCTGATTCTGTGTCTTGCTCTAATTATTTAACATGTTATGCCTCGTAGAAGTCTAAAATAGGTTGGTTAAAAAACAAAAAAATCTCCTAGGTGAAATGGGGGATGGGGAGATAAAGTTGGGTTGCAAAGATAAAAAGTTTTTAGTGTAGGGGGTAGAAGGAGCATGGGCAAGTTTGGGAATATCCACATATTAATTTTGTCCCCATTCTACCTAAATTGAGGCATCTAATTTTCCTTTGTAGACTTCTCTTTCCCCATTTTAAGAGACTGGCTTCCAGACTCCTAAAAGGAATGAATCTACATTTGAGCAGAAAACACTGTATATGTATATATACTATATATCTGTATCAATTCTTTCCATTATTGAAGGTTGATGTAATGAGGCAAATCCACAACAGAAAATGGATATCACCACTCTGTGGACATAACTTGGAAGCAAGCGTTTAAGAAAACAAAGATTTTCTTGACATTCTAAGGGGCGTCTTCTAGTACATGATGGGTGTTCTATGACTATTACGTAATGTGAAGTATGATGAACCCACATAGTTTGGTAACATGATTTAGGCCTAAATAAAATTTTTTTCTAAACATCTCATTGAAAATCTTCCAAAAATGAGGCTAATGCCCCTTTTTTAGAATTTAAACTTTTCTGAAATTACCCTTGGAGAAAATATAGCCAGATACAAAGAAATGAAAATAAGGCTTAAATACAATTTTTAAACATATGGAAAAATTCACAAATTTTATAAATTTTGAAACACTGTCGTTGAAAACTGTGCCATTAACTTACATCACACACACATACCTCCATAGCTGAGATACATTGCTTATCAGTTATGAATTTATTTTATACCTTTTGAAATATTTCCTTAAACTTAATGTATTTTTAAAAATCATACTTCAGTCTTGTGTATACATCAAAAGGAAAAGAAAGAAAAAGTGGTTAAAGCATTCCTAAAATTGTTCACATCCAGACTTGAGGTCATTAGAATCGCTGTTGGCTCAGAGCTACTGGTGACTGTGATTCTTTCACTCATTGGGCCATCTGGGGTGTTGAAGATGTAGCATTTCTTAAAGGGTGCTCCAATATTGTCTCTGGAATTTTCTTTGAGGCAGCTGATCCTTATTTGCCAGTTCTGATGCCTGCGTTTTCTTGATTGTACCAGAAGGTGTCAACAGAATATTTTCAGATAATAACCAGGACTCCTGTTCCTCCCTCAAATGGACCTTAAATGGTTTGTTGACTGAAACATTGAGGAGTAATGGACATCCAGTTGGTCACTAGGAATAACAACCGAGTTCCAACAGGCACAGGTAATGGTAACTACTTTGAAATTCCACCCAGCTGACAGCAATTGTGAGATGCACTCTGATTTTAGATGTAAAATATGAAAAACTGTTCATCTCAGAATGGATATGAATGATGGATATTTTATTAGATGGCAGACACCATGTTTGATTATTCTACAAAAAGTAATTGCTGAACGAATCACTCGTTTTCCCATTATGTGTCATTTAAATGTGACCTTATTCTAAAGTTCATTGACCATGATATTTGCAGTCATCTTACTTTTTTGTTGATTCCAGATCTTAGGGAAATTATGTGACATTGAAACAATGTGTGGTAAGATTTCAGGCTTGTTCCTTAAGTAAGAGGTGGTTTAAGCACCCAGTAATAGGTGCTCAGGTCCATTTCCTGGGAGCAAGGCAGCTGGCTGCAGGGCTAGTGCCATGTGTTTTGAAGCCTAACAATCTCGGTGCTGAATCTTGGCTCTGTAAGCAGTAACTAGAAGACCTTAAGAGAATCTCTTAGTTTCTCATCATTTTCTATACAAAAAAGGTATATTGATATTTATTTGCAGGATTATTTTGGAGATTAGAGTTGTGGAAACCTAGTGGGCATTCAAAAATAGCTTAGCTGTTACTCTATGAGGTCTGCTTCTATCTGGGCATTAGGACAATGATTTCAGCTGCTGTCATTTGGGCTATTTAGTTCAGTATCTTTGTTTAACTTTTTCCTTGTGGTTTTATTTAACTTGTGTTTTTATGGAGACTGAAATTTAGTTCACCAATATAGAGCAAATAAACCATGTAAAGTTTTAAAAATGATTTATACACAAATCTACAGTATGCATGAATTTCAGATGGTGTTATGGATCAGTTATGATGTAGTTTGGGCACACTAACTTCCAGTTCCTTGTCATCAAGGTTGAGCTCTTAGCTGAGAATGACAATGGCTGTGTTTCATATCTGGTCCTATTGGGTGGTCGGAAAAGTCATGACGCATCTTTGCAATGAAAAACAGAAAAATACGTCATGACTTTTCTGACCACCCAATAGTCACCTCCTCTCAGAACCTGACTCAGCAGTGTTTTTTGCTTCACTGTCCTGACTGTGTGTAGATCCATATCAATCTCGGATGGGCTGGTGGTTTTCTTAGATCGTTGGTCATGTATCCATGGCTGAGAGCTTTCATTCTCTGGTTTGCAAACATTGGTGTTGAACTTATCAATATTTATCAGCTATATTTAGTTTGTGCTAATGTTCCTAGCCCTAGCCATTATTGCAGTTTCTACTAACACATATATGTTCTACCAACCTCTCCATTAAAATGAATGCTGCAAACTGCCTTCTGTTACAAGGTGACAGGGATTTTTCTAAGACGATCTCCTTTCCTTGCTTTTTGCTCAGAAATTTTTTCTTCCATGTTGCTTCTGTTTTCCACCCTTAGACATCACCAGCAGCAGCTAGGGTCAAACCCAGTTTGTCTCCTTGGGTTTTCTCTTGACATTCACTTATGCTTAGATTACGCTTATACAGAAGTTCTCTTTGATGAGTATTACATTGCTGAAATAGTCATCTCCACAAGTCCCAGGGGACAGGACGGTGTCCATTAACTCTTCAGCTACTTCTACTCATGAGCATGATTGCACGGTGAAAGGAGCTGGGGATTGGACATAGGTAATCTGGGTTTGAATTTTTACTCTGCCATTCACTAGGGGTGGGACCTTCACCATTTTGCATAATATCTCTGAACCTCAGTTTTTTCATTTATAAAATGGAGATAACCTTACTTTGCTGAGTTAATGTGAATATTAAATAAGATTTTATTTAATACTGTCATATTTGTAAAGTGCTTGACATAGGCAAATCCTTCAATAAATAATTGAAAGTATGAAGTGTGCTTTCATTTTGTATTCAATGAACAATCTGGCATTGAGACCTTCTCTTTGGAAGTTGTTTTGCTATCCTTAGACCGATGAGCTTTCTGGATTCTCCCTTGGGCTACCTCATTGCAGGTGGTCAAGTAAGGGTTTCCTTTAATAGCATGAATGGTGAAGCCATAGTACATAATATTTTTGAAATAACAAAACCCCACTAAATCTTAACTATTTTCTTCTGCTCAAAATGTATTTTCACATTTAGCAAGGATACCTCTCAAATATTGGTTTATTGGATTATTGAAAAATTCCAATATCAAATACTGAAATATTAGAAATATTGGTTCAAATCTCTTATCTAAGTTTTATGAAGACCAGTATTTTACCATATGGCCTATTGACCACAGGTGTCAGATTTACTAACATCACTAGAGTTGGATGTTCTGATTAATGGAACCTCAATTTTCATCGCCTCTGTTTAAAAGTACAGCATACTGCTAACACAGGACTTCTTTGCAATCTAATTGTGCTTGAGATCTCCACCATGGAGATGGATTTCACTCATGGAGCTGTTAAAGAGATGAACAGAAATGGGAAAATATTTACATCATATCCTTATAAAGATGGAAGAAATTTGTTAGAGAAAAATCTGCCTTTGAAGGATGAAGCATTATACCAGGTATGTGAAAATGCTGGTATTTCATTTAGGAACTAATATGATATTACTGCTCTGGCCAACCATTATTCTATCAATTGTTTATTTTATCAAGCATTCATAACATGTACCCTTCTCCATTGCAACTCATAAATACCTTGGAAATAACAGAGTTTATAGTACCAGGATCTTTATGTTTTAGAACTAATTTTGCTGATATATAATTTCTAGTATAAATGTTGGCACTTCCTAACTAAAGTTGTGATAACAAGTGTTGCTATAATGAAAACAAATGAGATTAACGATCATTTCCAGGTTTTTATCTGGCAGTGGTTACGAAATTGGAATTCCTTTTGCTTTGCCTCAGACAAGTTTATTTTTTCCCCCTAGTTTAAATGAATTTACAGAATTTACCTGGTTGGTCCTTTTTAGAATATACAAGTGGTCTCAGGAACACTATTGTGTATATTCATGTTGAGAAGAACTGTGTAAATGTAAGGTAGTCTTTAAAAAAAAAGGACTTGTAAATTCAATGAAAAAAAGGGCATGAATTTCTTACTGTAAAAAGAGCATTATTTCATGTACATAATAAGTTGGTCAAGAAATTAATCCCTTTCTCTAAATATGGTGTAAATTATAGCCAGAATAATTCACAGTTTTACAGTCAAAGCATAAAGTTATTTTGGAAATGTATCTTGATTGACAAGACCTTTTTTCCCCCAGCAACATAAAGGCTATAGATGATAAAATGATTGTGGACAGCTGGTGTCATTATTTAATTAAATAATTGAACTTTGTACTTTATACTGTTGCTTCCTTGTGGTAATTTATGTATTACTGCATCTAATTCAACTATTAGATATTAGCCTCTGACTAAGCAGTAGAATTTCTCTACTGAAAAAGTTTATTTCACCCAAGTTTTAATCAAATTAATGGAGAAGTCATAATGAAGAGATTTTCTCCTATATAGTACCTCAGTTTCTTCCAAGAATATATCATGATATGGCACATGGTTTCATTCCTGTATTCCAGAACAATATTGTTGAGTAAATATTTACACTAATATGTTGCCCTTTTAGGATTTCCTGAGGTGTGTGTAGTCTCACAAGGTAAATAATTAAAGGATCTGACTTCTTGGGTAGCACAGAGCAGTGCTTGGTATAAGTTCGATTATTTCACTTGTCCCTTTGATACTCCATAACTGTCTGCTGTCATTATTTTCATCATCCAACCAAGCAAAGATAAAAGATGGAACGTGCTTATTTTTGCCGACTCCCCAAAACTCCATTATCTTTGAAAGGCCACGTGATGGCATAAAGGCCCATCTGAGTTGAGAGAAGCAATCCGTAAGGACAAGCTTAGTGTGAGCTGAAAATGAAGTCGTTACCAGACAGCAAACTGCAGTCCTTGCTTCTTATGAATATTTGAATGAGTATCTAAAAACAGCTCAGGAAACTCTAAGTGACTGTGACAGCTGAAACTACCTGGAAACCAGGAGTCCACCAGGACCAAGATGAAAAGATCACCGGGTACTTCATCCTGCTGTGGCTCTATGGAGGAGCAGCATCAGATCTATTTTACTCAAAGTTTGGAGAAGTCTGATTTATCTCTATACTTTCAGAAGCCAAGTAGTCAAGAAACTCTCCTATTTTTTAAAATTCATTAAAATGCAATTATTTCCTACAATCTTTTCAAGACAGGAGAATGACCATGTTTTTTTCAGACCCTGAAATATTGATGTTGCTGTTGTTTTTACTCATAGAAAAGTGGCCCTGGTCAATCTTTCATGACTATATTTCAGCTTGTTTCATGTGGGAAGAAAGACAATGAGATCGGAATCCCTAACGCCAGAGTTCTCGGAATAGCTCTAATAAAGCTCTAATAAAGAATCAGCAAAAGCTCTAATAAAGAATCACCAGGTATGATTTAGTTAAGCCCACACAGGTTATCGCTTTGCTTTTGTTTTGTTTTGTTGTTGTTGTTTTTGTTTGTTTGTTTGTTTGTTTTTTGAGGGCAGTGTCACTGGCCCTCATATGTGGGACCCGAACCAGGGCCACTGGCTTCCCAAGCCAGCGCTCAACCACCGTGCCACTCGGCTGGCCCTTGTTTTTTTTTTTTTTTTAAATCAGATAAATAGCTGTTTTAGTTGAAGTAGAAAATTCAGATTTTGTCACATAGATGAGTTCTACAAAATATTTGTAGAGGATAGACAAAAGACAACTGGAAATTTATTCATTTTTATTTGATATTGGGCATGTAAACAAAAGATGACTAAACTTCAATTATCATCTCTTAATTTACTAAGAAGTAAAGCAGTACAGTTTTTAAATTGGTGCTTTTAACTGAAAGTTATTTAGTCAGTAATTTAGTTCCTTTAAATGTGTATAGTAAATTCTCCTTAAATCTACTTAGTTTTGTGCACTTTGATGAACAGTGTAAATAAAATGGAGCCCTTTTATGGTTCATAAATTCCCAGTAAAGAAAAAACACCACTATGCAGTGTGTATATCTAATACAGACATTGCTGCAATTCAAATCCAGTGACTAAAGAGAAAATCAAACTGAAAGGAACCTTGGTGAGGTTTAGCATTCATTTAGTTGTTATTTGTATAATCTCTATGACTCATGAAGTTCTAGTCAGAGAGCCTTTTCAGGAAGTCCCAGAAGATAGAGGTTGTTGCCTTAATTGCTGAAGAGTTTGACAGTGGGGACCACAATGGCTGCCCAAGAGGCCACTGCGGGGACCTCTATCCTCATTGCTGGAACTGAGAGCTGTGTTTCCATCTAGACTGTAAAAAGTACAATTCCAGCTCCTTGGAGTACCTGGACAATGGCAGCCAGGCCATGGATGTTTGTGGTTTCCTTTCTCTTTGGCCATGTATGGATTTAAGATTGGTATTAGATATTGCCAGATTTTCCATTTTTCAGTAAAATGTTAAAAGGCATGGGGAATGGCATTCTGGTTTATGCTCACGCAGTGTAGAGGAGAGCCTCTGAGAGAAGGAACCTGACAGAATGAATGTTGGTCACATCCACATCAGAAAGCCAGCCCCTCAAGGTGAATGGAGCATTGTTACTCTGAAGCAGTATGAGGAGATAGGGACCCAGTTTAATATTCAGACTTAGTCAGATTTAATGCCAATTGCAAAATCTTACTAAACCCAACAGGGTGGTAGGAAGAATGCTGAATCAGAGATCAGAAGCATTGCTGTCTGTCCTGGGCTGTTCTCTCAGCAATGGGATAGAGTGTGACTAGATTGACAATTACAAAGGCAGCTCTGGGAACAGAATGAGCATAGCTTTCAGAGTCAGATGATCTGGGTTTGCATTCCCCATCCATCGCTTCCCAGTTGTGTCAGCTTCCTGAACAATCTAGGTTTTCATTTAGAAGACGTGTATAATTCCTCTCTGGCAGGGCTGCCTGTGGAGGACAAAATAGGTAATGAACGTGGAGAGCCCACACATGCAGGTTTCCTGATAAATGTTAGTTTCCCCCACCCCCCTTAACTTGAAAGATGTTTCCAATTTTAAATTCTGCAAAGTATTAATTAAATAAGATAAAGTCTTCCCTGTCATATATTTGCATAGAAGTGGGATCAGGTTTGTAACTGCTGCTCTCTCAAAGGTACATCTTACACATGGCACACATGAAAGATTAAAAATTTAATGTTAAGGATGCCGGGAAATATCAAGAGAGGAATAGATGGTGAAGGAAGACAGGGCCAGTTGATATCACTAAATATGATACCTCCGATACTTTCTAACTCTTTTGTTTTATGATCTGTGATGTGCAATGATTTTATATCAAATGTAATATTTTAATTTCAAAAATCATAACTTGTCCAAGTTTGAAAAGGAAAGTCATCTCCAAGGACTTATACTGTTGGGCATAAATATTCATGGACATGTACTCATTTTTCTTAAATTGCATTGGTTTTCAAGATAAATGGGAAAAAAAATCTTTATAATCAAATGATCTTCAAAGCGGCCTCAGAAGACAAGAGAATCTTCCAGCAGGAATGCAGGCAGCATCTAGCAGAAGTAGACTCTTAAGAGTTTCATTTGAGTGCATGGGAAAAGTCTCTTGTCACCAAAATAACCACTTCTGTTAAAATCCTGTTAAAATGACTCAGGTATAAGACCCAGCAATCACACTTTTAGAAATTTGACCTGAAGAGATAATATCATAATAAAAGGAGTGGGGTTCATATGGGTCAGATAGCATTTTCTTTAAGGGCAGCTAATTGGAAATGGCCTACTTTTCTGTCCATAGGAGAATAAATAGCAGTACATACCATGAAATGTGATATTGCCATTAAAAAGAGTAAAGCATGGGACGGCCGAGTGGCGCGGTGGTTAAGTGCTGGCTTGGGAAGCCAGCGGCCCCAGTTTGGGTCCCACATATGAGGGCCAGTGACACTGCCCTAAAACAAACAAACAAACAAACAAACAAACAAACAAACAAACAAACAAAAAACCCCAAACAAACAAAAAAGAGTAAAGCAGATTTATGCGTGCAGCTATGAGAAGATGTCTACTATTTATTGTTAGGTGAGAAAAGCAAATTATTGAGTAATATGCTTATTATGTACCCATTTTGAAACAAAAATATATTTTCATTTGCATATACTATGTATTAGGCTGACATAGACAAATCCGTGTAACAATACATGCATTGCTGTTTAGAGTGATTATTCCTGGGTTAGAACTTTTTTTAATGTAATTCTGTTGTGGTTACAAACCACAAATATAATGTTTTCAATTAAAAATAACATTAAATATGAGTCTAGGTCTTGATATGACTTGGGAAATCAACACATTCATTCTGGTCCTTCTTTTCCCCTTAATGGTTTAACACTGATATGCTTTAAAAATCTAAGGTCAATATGTAAAGTGAATTAGCTCTGGGCATTGGGTCTGTGTTTTTCTGCCCTTAATCTAATCCTGCCTTGATCACTAGCTTTCTGTGTATCTCAACAAAACATTTCACCCTAAATTTTCTCATCTATTAAGATAAAAGGGTTTGAAGCAAATGAAGGGGTTGGGCAGAAAAATTTTCTTTGAGTTCTGAGATACTGTGTTTTGTTGAAAGTAAGTATACCTCATGGTCTTTTGCAAGTTAGTACTTTCCCCCTCACATAATTCGTCTTTTACAGAAAATAGCCCATTACTTTATTGGAGAAATGGCCAACAATCATTTTGTTAATACTCTGTATAGTCTTAATATGTGTTCTGAATATCCTGAGTGTCAATCTGTATGCCAGGAAGATCTTCAACCCTTCACCGTCTCTGCATAAGGAAGGTTCAAGGGTCTGACCTCCCATTTAAGAAACGGTGGCCAACTGCATCCCCATGTTCGAAGTGAGAAGTATTGCCGATACACACTGCCCTTCTTCACAGCCTCCTGGGCTGTGTGCGCTGTAAGCCCACAGCCCTTTTCCTGGCCCCTGGAGGGCCCAGGGATGTGCTAAGCAGGTTTTGTGGAACACTGTGTCACAAACCTTGTTCTTTTATTGCTCAGCTCATGCATGGTATACATTTGTAGCGAGCTGACCTTCCAAGAGAGTGCATTTTGAATAGAGGCCACCATGATTTCTTTGACACTGTTACAGTTATTTTGCTGTCTCTGACCAGACTGAGATCATGAATTATTCTCCTTCTCCGAAGACCATAGTCAGCACGACTAAGGATCATCCACTGTGTGCAGGGGAGGGAGAGGCACAGAAGACATTGTGCCTGCCCTTGGAAGTTTAAATTTGTACTAAGGGAGACAGAATGAAAACAAAATAAATCCACAAAATCAGAACACAATGTGCCATTAAAAGCAAGCAGCCAAGATGAGTGTTCTGACCAGAAAGAGATAGAACCATGTTCCAAGAAAGCACCAATGTAGCAGCTTAAGGGCTGGAGAGAAACACTACTTGAAAACATATAAGGGAGAAAAGTCAGAGATTTTTATTATATCGCTATTATAAAGGGATTTCTATGACAGTTTTTTGGTAAGATATCTTAGGCCACGTTGGATTGATTTGTACTTAGCAAGCTAAAATAAGGTTATCACTTTTATATTTCCAATGGATTAAAATCAGATAGAAGCTCAGGCAGTTAGGGATTGAAGAGGTGCCCTCCATCGCTTTATCCTTCCAGTGGGGTCAGCACAAGACCATCTACTGGAAAAAAGGAACTACTAAGTCTTTATAAATCTATTTTTTATGTTATTCCTTAAAACATTTTATCTTTGTAGTTGTTTTATAATATCCGTGACATATTACAAGTACATAATTTATAAATAAATGAACATTCATGGTTGGGGCTGCATAGTTACACATTTTAATTCTTTAAATATGTATTAAATTCTACTTTAACTCAGTTATGATGTACATAGTTTAAATGACATTGATAGAAACACATTAGCCTAAAACTCTAGAAATCAATGCTTTTGAGAACACTCACTCCTAAGTTGTACTATAAAGTGTACTTACACTTTTTACAGGGAATCTTACAAAAAGCGAACCTAGTGTTTCTTCTGAATTCCTTACATATCAGCAAAATTCTTCAGTTTGAAAACGTTGGTAGAAAGATCAGTGATTAACAGATAGATAGTTTTCCTTTCAAATGCTTCTGGCTTTTGAGCTAAGCCATTAGGATTTTCGTGGGGTAAAGAGTTCTGAAGATAAGAGGTTTCTTTGTTATTCTTATGGTTCAAATGTTATGCTTTCAGGGTTACTGGGATTTATTGGCAGTAAAGCAACTGTGATAGGAGGAGCTACTGGAAGCTTTCTAGCCATTGTACTGATACAAATGCTGTGGAATCCCCTCTGTTTCCAGCATCCCCTCCCCCCCTCAACACTGCGCCATGTAGACTGTGGTCACTGTGTCATCCGCTTTGTCTCTCTGTTTTATTCTCTGTCAGATCCCCTCCCTCATCCAGTGGCAGGTGGATGACTCTTACTGAATTCCCACCTAATTAGGTAAAATTTCTTCAGCACCAAGGAGACCTTTGGTTTTGATCAAGGGATTCTCTACTGTTCGGGTGGTTAATAAAAGGGTGGCTATTTCTATCTTCTTTCAAGAGTATCCAAAAACAAAAAAGGGTAAGTTGGTATTTGGGAAAAACCATGCTGTTCAAAACTGACATATAGGTTTGATTTATAAAATGACTTCTTTTCCATTAAATAAAACAATGAGAATGAATTTTTTTTAGTAAAATAAGAGTGGTGCAGAATGTTCTTAATATCCACATTAGGTTTCTCTGGAGAAACAGAGTCAAATATAGATATACTGATGGGATGAAGCCTACCTACGTTGTGGAGGATGATCTGCTTTTCTCAAAGTCTCCTGATTTAAATATTAATCTCATCCAAAAAATATACTTCCACAGAAACATCCAGAATAATATTTGACCAAACATCTGGGTACCATGGCTTAGCCAAGTTGACACATAAAATTAACCATCACAACATGCTAGCAAGGTCTTGGACTGCTTGATGAATTACTATTCTCCCGTACATAGTTTATGAAATTTCTTCTTGTGTATCCTGCTGTGCTAGAAATAATTATAGTTCAGTGATGTCACTTCCAACAACAGCATTGTGGTTATTTCCTTTTCAGATAAGTCAGAAATAAGCTTTGATTACCAAAAGCATGAACTCCCTGTCTGAAATAAATTGTTAACCAGGTTCTGTGTAAAGAGCCAAAAGGAGGAGCGTCTGATATGGATTAGCATGTTGGATGCCCACTCATGTGTGGAGACAAGAAAAGCACAGCAGGGGACACGAGGCAGTGGAAGTCTCTCCCAGGCATGTCCCCAGAGACCAAAGTAATCATTTTCACTTTTACCAGATCTATGCCTTTCCAAAGCAATCCATTTTTGTAAATGTTAGTCCTTTATAAATTGGAAACCATTCAACTACTGTGAGAAATTAATATTATTAAAAGTCATAGCTAGCACTTAACTTCCAAAATAGCTTTAGGAGTTCAACTCCAAAATTGCATTTCCTAAAAGAGCTCACATTTCCACTCCCTGAATTGGATGTGTCTACAAATAAAAATTAGAGTAAGAATATTGTTTATTTTTAAATTTATTTTGTTATTATTTTTTAAAAATTAGTTTCAGGTATACAATACAGTGCAATAGTTATACTTTTTACCCCTCAAAGTGACAAACGCCCTCCCCCAATCTGCCACCCCACTCCTCCCCCTCCCCCATATCATTACTAGGATAAAATGCCCTTTCCCTCCAAGTTGACCTTGCAGATGCACCTAAAAGTGCCAAATGTTGTTCTGTTCTTCTGCCAGGAGTAAGTCAAGCATCAGCCTCTCACCCCTTCAAGTGGTCACCTCCTTTGGTGTATGTTGAATAGAGTAGTTGGAC
Source organism: Aselliscus stoliczkanus (assembly GCA_033961575.1). Classification (NCBI taxonomy): domain Eukaryota; kingdom Metazoa; phylum Chordata; class Mammalia; order Chiroptera; family Hipposideridae; genus Aselliscus; species Aselliscus stoliczkanus. The sequence goes on along the minus strand of CM066731.1, from coordinate 163,249,915 downwards.
TCTTGTCTGTTCTTTTTTATCTCCTGGCAACTGTTCATCCACACCTCATACTCTAAGCTCTGCAGGGGACACTGCTCAGTTCTCTCCTCTGTCTTTCATAGCCTGGAACCCCTGGCAGTGTCCCCTGTGGAGGGCTGCTTCCTTCTTGGGCCCAGCAGAAGGGATAATATGGGGCAGAACCTGCTTGCCTTTACAATCTTGTTCTTTGTTCCCAATGCTACATCATGCACAAATGGTTATATGGCTCTCATATGCTGTTTAGTGTGTATGTGTGTGTGGGGGAATGAAAAGGAATGAAAATGTGAGTGGGGAAAATAAGTGAGGGAGGCTGAACCCTTACCAAACCAAAACCAGCCTGTGGGTCCATCAGGGTCCCTGCCATTTCTTTCTCCCTGTGCTCCAAGTTGTTTTCTTCTGGAAGAAAGCCTCCTTCAGCTTGATCCATTTTTGGAAATGCTTCTACTAACCAAGGATTTTTCTCCCACCAGATGTCCTCCCTCTTCTGTGTGTTTTCTCAAGTTAGAGCTAATAAATCTAAAAGTATGCCCTGGAGGCCCCAGTAGGACCAGATTTATCATCTTTGATACCCTGGGTCTCACCCAACAGTACAGGTGGGTGTGGACATTTAAGTTTAGTCTCTTCAAGAGTTTCCCACCAGCAGAGAGTTTTTCTAATTATATTGACATCAAGTGGGTAACCCATTGGCGCGCATGAATGTGCATGCATACACTTGCCCTCACGTGCGTGCTCGCATGAATACACACACATCAAGGACAAACTTAATTTCATTGATAGAAATCTAAATATATATGGAAATCACATTTTTCTAGCTGTTCCATACCACAGTTCTGTCCACAAATGATGCCAAATTTTTATATATTCTGCAGAACAGATAGTTACCCTTTATTTTCAACTTCACACCATGCCCCTGGGCTTCTTGAGCATAGGTAATGGCTAAAAGATTATGACCATAACTAAGTCATTTGCCTGTTGAGAATGCCTCTTAGCATAAAAGGCCCAGCTTTAAAATTACTCTTGTTTTAAAGCTAGGCCAACTAAAAAATTTAAAAATACATTCCTATTCCATTTTCTTTTGTTAGCTGAAGAAATATGATACAAGAACACATAACTATTCATCATTAAAACACCATAATGGTGGTGGTGGTAGAGGTGATGGTGAGAGTCATGATGTTTTTCCATTTGTGCAGGAGAATGAGAGATTACACTGAGATGGTCATGCTTTTGTCTGAAACAGCTTAGTTTTTCAGAATTTCTTTTTTAAGAACCATTTTTTACTAAAATATAGCTCACATACAATATTACATTAGTTTCAGGTATACATCGTGGTTATTCAACAGTGCCCACCTAGCACTGTACAGAGTTATTACCACATTACTGATTATATTCTCTATGGTAAAAAAGTGATCACCATGGCAAGTCCAGCAACCACCTGACAGTATACCAGAACTTTATTGAAGCTCTCCCTGGGATCATTGAGCATCCTTATAACCAGTGTTGGGAACAATGAGTCTGGTAGATTGCTTGTCTCCATTTTGTTTAGTTCTTTTTCTGGAACTTTGTTCTATTCTTTTATTTGGCACATGTTTCTTTGTCTCTCCATTTTGGCTGCCTCTCTGTATTTGTTTCTATGTATTAGGTAGGGCTGCTATGTCTTCCCATTTTAGTAGAGTAGACTTGCGTAGTAGGTGTGCTGTGGGGCTCAGTGGCACACAGTCTTCCTGGTGACTTGCACCACGCACTCCACATGTGTCACTTGTGTGGGTTGTGTGTGCCCTCCAGTTGTAGTTGAGCCTTGGTTGCTATTTACACATCAATGGGAGAGATCGATTTTGGGGTTCATTGGTTGTGAGGACTGGCGATGAATATAGTGGAGAAGTTGTGGTGCCGGGGCTGACCTTACAGAGCAGGATCTGCCTCAGCAGGACTCTGGTGCCTGCCCCTTGGGTGTGTCATTCTTGGAGGCACCTGGGTGATGTTCCTGCTCATTTTGAAACTGGCCACTGGAGGCACTAGTCTCAGGACTGCCTTGGAGGGGATCCATTGCAGGTCAAGTTCAGCTACAGGCTGTGCCCTACCTGGAGCCACCTGGCAGGAGCCACAAAGAAATCTGCAGATAGCTGCCACCTGTGCTGTGCTTGTAAGTGCCTTGAGAGGCCAATGCATGAACCAAGGCCAGCTACTGCTAGGATTGGCTTAGGGCTGCTCATCCAGAGGTACAGGACATGCTCAAGTCAGACGCTGCTTGTTTGGGCTCTGCAAACCTTTGAGAGACCCTAGGAAAGTCTGCAAAATGAGCTAAGGCAGGCAGTTTGTATGAAAAAGCCACTGGAAGTGGCTTGCGTGTGTCCAAAAGCTGGGTGGGTTGTGGTCTTGAATTACTTGGGCATGGCAAATGAGACTCAGATATGGCGGCCACCTGCGTCTGCACACCAGGAAAGGGGAGGGTTCAACAAAGAAACAATGACTTCCACCAGTGCCTCCGGGGGAAAATTACCCCTCCAGCCCCCATTTCAAGCCAGACAACTCAGTTCCCCACCATATGTTCCTGCCACCTTTCCAGCTGCTGCCCCAGCACTGGAGCTCAGAGCCAGTGATTCCGTTGGTAAGTCCTTGCACAGTCCCTTTAAGAGGAGCGGCTGGGACTCCAGCTGCCCTCCATCTCACTCAGCCACAATCTCTGCTGGTTTTTACAACCAGAAATTATGGGGGCTTTTTTTTCCCGGTGCTGGAATCCTGGGCTGGGACCTCTTGCTCCTGCAGGGGGGACCTCCATAGCTGAGATATCCCTCCCAATTTTTAATGGTCACTCATGAGTGTTGGACCAGTCAGTTCTGCTTCTCTGTCCCTCCTACCAGTCTCCAGGTGGCTTGTTCAGCATGTCCTTCATTGTAGGACTTCAGTTCAGCAAGTTTTAGGTGATTCTCAGTGATGGTTGTTTTGTAGTTTAGTTGTAATTTTGATGTTGTTGTGAGTGAAGGTAAACAGAGCATTTACCTACTGTGCGATCTTGACTGGAACCTCTCAGAATTTCTTTATATAATGAAGTTAATAAACTATTTTACTGATGGGTGATTTTTTCCCCCTGAGGAAAGAAGTTATATTTGTATAGGGAAAACACCTTTAAACTGTTTGGAAGTGAAAGGTTAGGCTTTTGGGAACAGATTGGAAGGAGACAATAGACAGCTAATCTTTTCTTCAAAGAAATGAATTGGTGGGAAGAATGGGCAATGTTAAGCAGATGAAATATAATAAATTAGGAAGGGAAAGTAGGTGTTACTGGATCAGGTGATGAAAATTTGGATCCAAGGTTGACAACATATATTAATGGACTGGTTAAAAAATTGAAAAGAGTGATATCCAATTCTAAATTTTCCTGCTGGAAATTTCTGTAGCTTAATTCCTTTTTCTATCTCCAAGAACTGCCTTGTATGGTAGGATAATATGTGCATTTGTATTGAGAGGATGGGAGTGCAGTAAAGAGAAGCCACTAAGAAAAGATAAAGCAAAGCAAAGTACAGACAGAAAATATACACAGAGAGAAAATTGAGTGGAACCTGGACATTGGAACCAGAGGTGATTAAGGAGTAGTGGAAATCCCTACAATTTCTGAATATTCCCTGGGAGAACTTTGGATTTCCCACAGGATGTGAGATGGCAGTTAAAAATCATATATGTATTTTAAGTGGGAGGATGTCCCACCATGACACCTTGGTCACATTTAGCAAAGATTGAATTTTTGTAACTTAGAAGATATCATTCAGAGCATTCACTAAAAAATGCAAAGTCTCATGAACAATATAGGCCAAAGTAGGTGGTTTCAGGCAGTGACTTGGGTATACATTTTGTCTTAGGTGCATTGGGTTCAATGGAACAAAGATGTACCCAAGTAATCATAAGTCAGTGTTTTCCAAAATCCACATCAAATTACCATTAATTACAGTGGGGAGTAAATGTGTTCCCTCAGGGATCTGGAACTCAGTCTCCTGTTGACTGTTATAGTTCCCTCCTCCTCTCCAAGCCTTTGAAGGCTCGTGTTTTATCCCAAAGAGTCATTAGAGATTTGTATAATACTCTATAATATATCCTTTAGTTTTCATATTAAAATTCCCCCACCCCACACATGGTGTTTATGGTAAAACCAACACTAAGAAAATTCCCCACCCCCGTTACCCACATATACTCTCTATCCCCTTTCCCAGCTTCCAAAGTACATATTTTAACCTAGTTCTTTATTGACTGTCTTCTTATATAGAATGTAAGGTCTAGGGAACAGGTAATTTTTGTTTAATTAATTTGTTCATCCAGGTAAGGTGTTTAATACATAGTTATTGAACACATGAAAAATCTGTGGCTTGCATACACCCCCCCCCTTCCGTACTTTGCTTTATGTCCCCAAGAACATCATGAGTAAATGAGTCAGAGAACTCTTAGGTAATGGGGATTATTGAGAAAAATCCTACCTCTTCTAGTTCTGAGCCATTCTGTTATCTTTCCTAGGCCATGGCTGGAATATAAGGAGACTTAGTAATAATTATAAAAGGGGCTCCACTAAACAGGTGAATTTTAAAAAGGTGTCCCTTTGTTTGGGCTGACGTAACTGATACTAGGGCTCATGGCTTGGTGAGCCACATAGTGCTACCCAATGGCCTGGTCTCTCTTTGGACCTCTCAAGATATCTGTCCCTGATGATCTCTGACATCTATCTCCAGCCTCCTCAAGCAAGGAGGAATCGGATTGGTCCACTCAGCCACCATGGAATGTGGCACTGTTCCATTGGGCTGTCCCTAGCTTAGGCTCCACTCCTTGGAGTATTCAATAAAGGCCTTTCGTAGGATTGCCTGGTTTTCTCAGAAGAAGAAAGAGTAAGAGGCCTGTGTAATTTGCAGGCTGGGTCTATTTTAGCTTTTTTAGCTTTCATGATCGATACAGCTTTGTAATAGCAAACTTATGTCAACAAGTGAGAGAAACAACCATAGATACCATCAAATTTTGCAAGTGACAAGAAACAAAATTGTCATGGAGTTATTAGCTAAAAGGGGCTGTAAGCTTACTTTGGGCAATTTGAGTGTGAAATGTGTCTTCGAGTGTCACTTTCATTTTATGTTCACAAATGCTGTGTTTGGTATTGTCTCTATTTGATGGCTGAAGAAACTCACCTAAAGGTCACACAACTTTAGGTCACTCCCAACTAAAATCACACAACTATCAAATGACAGACTGGAGGATCAGACCCAGATGTCTTGTTTTCTCATTCCAGTCCATTATTTCATTTTACCACAGTGCTTTCATTTCAAGAACAGCTCCACAGGGTGAGGTTGTTGCAGATGGTGACTTAGAGAATAGTTTTTTCCTTATAATTACAAAGGTGTTTTTATTTTTAAAATACCTGAACAACTGCCTAAAATGCTTAACTCCACAAGCATGTTTCAAATTCAAATACTCATTTCTCTTACTGCTTTACTATTTACTGAATTCCTTTATTGTGATGGGTCAACTTGCAAAGAGTCTTCTAAAACCATTAGATTTATTTAAAAAACCCAGAAATCTTCTAGAAAAATAATCTTTTAAACCCTGATGACATTTATTCTTTCACTCTGCCATCTTGTCCTCCTTTTCTGCTCCTCATATCAGAACAACAACTAAATAGAAATACTCTCTAAAGTCTTCCTTAATCTTAGTTCTCAAGAAGAAAAGTGAAGTAATACCTGAGTGATATATTTTTAAAAGAGTTGCTGAAATATCTCTCAGTAACACCATAGAAATATTTTTTCACTCTGGGTAGAAAAGTCCAGCTCTCCAGCTCTTCTGAAAGCAACTGAAAGCAATTTGTCCATGTGGTACAGAATAAAATGGACCCAGGAAATGGTCCCAGTTCTATAGTTTTCAACTCCTCAAGTAACATAATGCACATACCACATTCACAGTGTACACATCATAGCTCTCTTTCTTTTTATTCATTGTTATTTATTAATTGGCTCATTCATATATTTATTCATTAGCTGCTTTTATATTGTCATTTTGAGCATTTTCCTATCTCCAAAAAAACTGTCCTTCATCCCAGGGACTCAACATAATGAAAGACCTACCCCAGTGAGACAATCACTGTTATTTTCCTTTGGATTTACAGGTTCTTCTGTCCTCTGCTCCACTGGCAGGAAACTTGTAAAGATAAAGGAGACAATGTTTCTGAAGTATTTATAGTTATTCTGAGGAAGAGCTGTGAAAATACGAAGTGATGATGATGATGATGTGATGATTAACACCTACCAAATTCCAGGCACAAGCTAGGCACTTTACAGGTGTTGTCACTTAATCATTCCAAACCTCTCCTAACTCTTTTCATTTGTGCCTTTGAAATATAGTCATAGGGTCTAGGAGTGGTTAAGTAATGCTCAGTGGAGATGAAGGGGCTCAAACCTGAACTGTCTAAGCCCAAATTCCAAGTGTTTAACCTAATCCACTCTGCAAGTTGACTGAATGCATTTAATACCCAAGGAAAGGGTATGACTATCAGAAGAGGAGTTCGTTAGCAATAAACCACAGAAAATGAAAATTGTAGACACCAAAGCCAGCATAGTTCATCCTGGGACATCTGAGAGATAAATCCACCCCTGATGCTGCTCAGATCAGTTTCCCAACCTGCAGAGCTGAAAACCACGCTTGGACTTGTAATTAACAAGAGGGAGCCTGCCTTCTATTCCACTTTACCCACATTTATGTTGTGTCTTCAACTAGGTAATGAGCTCATTAAGACCTGGAACTAGGATTTGATTTGAACTTCTACAGGATTGTCCTTAGCTGGAAGCAATGTTGGGTAAATAGTAAGTGTTCAGTAGATGATGGCTGAACCTCATTAATCTAACATCTCACAACCATAGGTCTGCTGTAAGGATTCAGAATCACCTTGGTTACTGCTTATTGCTCTTCATGCCTCCCCTCCTTGGTCTGTAGCTCAGCCCAATAATATCAAAACTTAGAATTCTCCTAAATATTTCCTGGGTTTCTACTGACAATGGGCAGGTAAGAAACAGGCAATTCCCCATCCCCTCACCCCCGGCCTTTAAAACCCAGTGTCTCATATTGCATTTCCATGTAGCATCAAAATATTGCAAACTTCATAAAATTATAATAAACACATTTCAAGTTTTTAAAAAGGTATGCATTTACAAGGGTCTAGTTTGATGTCATGTTTTTACCTTCTTTTTCATCAGCCCACACCTTCTGATTGATGCTTCATCCTCACTTCACTCCCAGCCAGAATCCAGGGTCCCATAGGCTCTCCTTTGCTCACTTTACATTTTCAAAGGTCAAATACATCTATTTCTTTTATTCATTGGGATTTTAAGTAAATATGCCCATGGTTTGATACTGTTAAGTAAAGTGAGTCTTCAAGAGATATACCAGAAGTGTGCAAAGCAATCTCAAAAATGGGAGGTTTACTATGTCCAAAAAATTTCAGGATGGCACATACTCATCTTTATGAAAGCCTGATAGTGTGAACAGAAAGGAAAATTGTCTGCTACTTATAGATTGGAGTCTAATCTAGAATGTTAATATCAATGCTTCTTTGCTATCACTTTATAGAATTGGGGTTTGTGAGGCAAATATTTGGACAAACCTAATCTCCTGGATATTGGGTCTGCCATTTTGGTATGCTGTCATTGCATGGATGGAAATTCCCAATGCAAAGAGTAGGTTTTGTACCAACTGAACTAATGAGTAGAAGAGATTATATACAAATTTTTAATGGATGTTTTCTCTAACAGTCATTGTTAATGCCTGTCTTATATACCCTTTGCCTATTTCTAAGTTCATCTGCAGCCTCAGTGGACAGTTTATGTACACACTGACCATTTTCTGCTGGAGGCTCTTTCTAGCAGGACTGGAGTTGCCCATTTTTCATGCAGGCAATGGCACCAATGAGGATGCAAACCAGTGTTCCTTAGTAGGAGACTCCTGCAATGTGAAATGCATGATACCTCAGTGGGTCCTGGAGTACTGACCCTCAAGCTCTTGCAGCTGCAACCCACTCATTAATAATATACCCTTCACTGTGTTTTCTCTCTTGAAGATTAGATAAAATGATAGAGATAACACAATGCATGATTCAGATCTTTTGTCCATTTTTAAAGGACATTCTTGTAAATGTCTCTTAGTCAATGCCACCACTTTGCTCTTTGTTGCCATCACTCTGTATTCTTCTTTGGTAAGCCGAACACACTTTCTTTTAGATTGCCGATAGGGGAGGAGCCATAACTGTTTTGTCTGTGTCTGTATCTCCAGCAGGTAACAAAAGATTGAGCGCATGGTAAGCCCTTAATATGTACACTTCAATTTATAATATGTATGTAATTTATATATGTAGTTATTGTACAATTCAGTGTGTTTTACTATATTCACAAGGTTGTACAACCATCACCATTATCTAATTCCCCCCCGAAAGAAACCTTATACCACCCAATAAATCCCTTCCCAAATCCTCTGGCAACCACTAATCTATTTTCTGTCTCTATGGGTTTGCCTTTTCTGGACATTTAACATAAGTGAAATTATACAAGATGTGGCCTTTTGTGTTTGGCTTCTTTCACATAGTCTAGTATTTTCAAGGTTTTTTCATTCTGTAGCGTGTAGTAATATTTCATGCCTTTTTATAGCTGAATAATATTCCCTTGTATTGATATATTCGATTTGTTTATCCACTAGTCAGTTGATGGACATTAGTTTGGTTTTTTTCCCTCCACTTTTTCACTATTATAGATAATACTGCTAAGAATATTCATGTACAAGTAGCTGTACCATTTTACATTTCCATCAGCAGTGTATGAAGATTCCAACTTCTCCACATCCTCACCACTTGTTATTGTTTCCATTTTTATTGTAGACTTCCTAATGTCAGGTTGAATTTGATTTGAGAAGAATGGCCTTTGGAGGGTATCTCAGCATTCATTTTTATCTAGCAATTTGCTTTCCTTGAGATTTCTCTCATTTTGCAGCTGTACAGAAAAGAAACTCCTGCACAGCTGCAAGAAAGAAAAGTAGTGGATATTGTGGACTTATATGAAAGCCATGGTTGTCCTTAGCATTGAACATTTTCTCTGTCATTTCTCCTTTTCCTTTTTAGTTTTATAAAAAGATTTTTATTAAAAATATAGCAAACATATAATATTATATTAATTTCAGGGATACACCAGAGTTATTTGACATTTATATACCTAAAGAAATTGACAATACTCCCTATAATGTCTATTACATCCCCATGACTTATTTGTTTCATACCTGGAAATTGCTGTTATTCCCCTTTACCTTCCTCCCCTTTGAAATATTTCAATTACAATTGACACTCAATATTATTTTATATTAATTTCAGGTGTACAGTGGTTAGACATTTATATAATTTAAGAAATGTTCCTCCGACTAGTCTAGTACCCATGTGGCACTATACAAGAGAATCACTTCAGATTAAAGACACGCACTGATTAGGTGCCAATGCTGAGCATGGTCTTATTTAGTAAAAGCCTCAGAGTGCACTGAGGCCAGCCTCTGACCACCTGAGTTTTCTAAGAAAGAGTGTAATACCTGTGGGGCTGGCTGCTCATGGAGAAAGTGCCTCCAGCATTGGGTGAGTTAGGTAGGGCAGGTTCCCAGTGAGTCAGCAGGACAGAGCCCTGGAGCTCACCCAACCAATCAGATTTAGCCTGTGGGGGAGGGCTTAACATAAGAAAGATGGCACCCACAGGCCAGCTGCTTGGGAGGAGGTCCCCTTACAGGGAAAATGGTGACTGTCCTCCAGCCCTCACCTCAAAGCCACACACTTCAGTCTGTTCCCTGTATGCCTCTGATGACTCCTGAGTCACCGTCTCTCAGCCAGAGCCCAGGGTGAGTGCCTGCGAGTGAATCTGTGCATTGGCCATTTAAGAGGATGTCTGAGTTTCCCCAGCCTTTTGTCCCACCCAGACAGTTGGAATCCCTACTGTTTTTCACAGCCAGATGTTGTAGGGGCTCCCCTTTCTGGTACCTGTAGACTGGGCTGGGGAGTCTTGTGTGTGGAGTTCAGGTCTCTCGCTCCTCTGGGGAAAACCTCTGTGGCCAAGATATCCCTCCTGATTCTCAACCACCACATGGAGGTTGGGGACCAGACCGTTTCACATCTCCGCCCTTCCTACCAGTCTCAATGTGTCTCCTTCTTCATATCCTTAGTTATAAAACTCTGTCCAGCTAGACTTCAGATGATTCTCCAGGTTGACTGTTCTTTAATTTTTTTGTAATTTTGATGTGTTCATGGAAGGAAGTAGGCATAGCGTTTACCTACTCTGCCATCTTGTATCTCTCTGGCATTTCATCTTTTCAAATCCAATTAAATCAGAGTTAGTTCAGTGTAATATAGTGCATGCCTTCTATCAAGTTTAGTGGCCATGGAAAAGCCACTTTTCCTTTCTGGACCTCAGGAATTTTACCTGTATATTGAATAAGACATGTTCAGTTTCTTCTTGGAATGTTGGAATAAACCTTCTCAAAGCTTACTTTTAGTTTTGAAGCTCAATGCAAGACACTAGTAGATTTAAAAAAACAAAACATGCTCCATATCCCTTCCTTCTGAGAATTATTCCTGATTTATGGCAACTGATTTTTATATTCTTATGGGAATCTCAGAGTCAACATCTCTCATTCCAGAAGTGGAACTAATTGAAATACTCCTCTTCCTGGGTAGAGTGATCAGTTCAGGGATAGGTATATGACTCAAGCTAGGGAAATTAGAGTACTGTCTGGGATCTCTCAATCGGAGCTATCAGGGAGGATGCCATCTGCTACTGGGACCACTGTGTTAACGGAATATGACTTGTGCACTACATGAAAGTATCTGTCTTAGAAATTATGAGAGAGATTGTATAATTTGCAGTCCTTGATCCATCTGGGCCTGCAGCCAGGTCTACCCTGCATTTTTTTAGTTCATTTTTTTTGTGTATGTGCATAATTTAAGTTGAATTTCTTGTTTTGAAATTAATTAAAATTTTTTTAATGGTTGAAAATTTTCCATGTATTTTTTGTTCCCTGAGTTTACATTTTCATTCCACTTTCTCCCACAGAATTTCATTCTAATGGATATGCTTTTATAACTTTATAATCCTTTACTGATTACTTATGTTTACTTTTATAACAAAAACAACAAATATATGTGTGTATGTGTGTGTATATATATATATATATATATATATATATATATATATATATATAAAACTTTTAATTACCTGTGACCATGAGGTTTAAACGTTATATATATGCATTTTCAGATTAATTTAACCCAAAATTATTATAAAATAATCAAGATTACAAGATATTTATAAACTTTTGTGATTATTAAACATAAATTGTAAAATTCAGAATCTTTTTTTGCTATTTTTAATAATTGTTCTATTTTGCAATTATAGTTGACATACAATATTATATAGTTTCAGATGTAGCACATAGTGATTAGACATTTACAACTTACAAAGTGATTGCCTCATTAAATCTAGAACCCACCTGACACCATACATAGATATCACGATATTAATGACTATATTCCTTATTCTATGCTTTACATCCCCATGACAACTGCGTAACAACCCATTTGTACTTCTTAATCCCTTCCCCTTTTTCACCCATTCTCCTAACATTCCTCCCAGCTGGCAACCATCAAAACGTTCTCTGTATCTAAGTTTATTTCTGTTTTGTTTGTTGCTTACTTTATTTTTTAGATTACACACATGAATGAAATCATATGCTATTTGTCTTTCTCTGTCTGACTTATTCCACTCAGCAAAATACCTTCTGGGTGCATCCATGTCATTGCCGATGGTAAGATTTATTCTATTTTATGACTGAGTACTATTCCATAGTATATATGTACCACCTCTTCATTATTATTATTATTATTATTATTATTATTATTATTATGTTACAGATGTACAAAACAATGCAATAGTTATCTTTTTCACCCCTTACAAAGTGATTGTCCCCTCCCCCTTCCCCTGCCCCCCCACCCCCGATATCATACATATCTATTATAATTCCATTGACTCCATCCCCACACTCTGTACCACCTCTTCTTAATCCATTTATCCACTGATGGATACCCAGATTGCCTCCACATCTTGGCCATTGTAAATAATACTGCAATGACCATATGTATGTACATGTCCCTTCAAAGTAGTGTTTTGCGTTTTTTGGATAAATACCCAGAAGTGGGACTATTTGGTCCTTCTTTGTCTCTTGTTATAACCTTTGCTTTAAAGTCTATTTTGTATGGTATAAATATTGCTACCCCAGCTTTTTTGGGTATTTCATTTTTCATGAAATATCTTTTTGCATCCCTTTACTTTCACTGTGTGTGTCTTTCAATCTGAAGTGAGTCTCTTGTAGGCAGCATATGCAATGGTCTTGTTTTCTGTCACTTCTATCAATCAAAAGGTGTCTGACATGTAATGGGTTGTAAGAAAAGTCATGACGTATTTTTTCTATGTTTTCTGTTGCAAAAATGCGTCATGACTTTTCCAACAACCCAGTGTGTGTGTGTGTGTGTGTGTGTGTGTGTGTGTGTGCGTGTGTGTGTGTGTCCTATAGTGGATATTTTGGAGAAGACAGAGAAGTGTAAGTCCACACTCTCAAGGAGTTTGCAGGCTATTTTAATGGCCAATAGGCAGAAATAAGAAATCCAGTTTTATAATCAAAACTTTTTTCTATGAGGAAAGGTGCTTTGGCTGCCTACATTACTGATCAGTATTTTAACCAATGTACCATTTCAGAGACTCTGCAATTTCCTAGCACAGTCCATCACATAGTTTTGGCATTTGATGGCCCTGAATGCCATATAAGCCACATGACTTTAGACATTGTTTTCTTAATGTTCAGAGCCTTGGTTATTTTTGGTCATCCATAAAATAGGGATAATACCATTTAGTCCCTGGTTTTTTTTGAAGATTAAATTATTCAGATAACACAGTTCCTGATGCCTAATATATCTTATTAAGTTTGCTCTCTTTCTATGTATAGAACCCCCTTTGGTATTGAAAAATCAATTCAGAATTTGCCCTTAAAAATACATTTAAACAGGAGAAATCTTTTTTTATGAAATTGATATAAAATAATTTTGCACATACGTATTAAAATAATAACCATTTATTTGAGATAATGAATTTACAAACACATTTAAACAACATAATTAAATGGTTAGTCCAGGTCTTGGCACAGTTTAGGAAAGCTAACAGACTGAGATTGATACTCACTGGATATGGTTATCCCTCAGACAGAATGAAGAGGATAACTAGAAACTTAAACAACCCAAATTTATTTATTAAGAATTACTTTGGCTGAAGGGTATGGATTTTTGATTGAGTTGTAATTGTAGCAGTCTTCACATCACATTGGTAACATAACCAACAAATGCATTTTTATATTGACCCCAGGACTGGTTGGCACATAAAAAAGAAATCAAAATAATGTAGTAACCCAAAGGGCATCCTGGTGAATTACCCTCATATTGTTATTATTGTTTAATGGGCACACATGATAAATTAATGTCATGTTAATGGATAATTAGTTTATCTTCTCTTGACCCAGGGCATGTATAAAGTGTTTATTTGACTTTAAGTTGCATTTCTAGTTTTTCCCAACCTTAGTTACTCTTAGTTTTCCTCATCTTTATGAGCTTGACCCTTACTACAGGGCAACTAAAATTTGCTGTAGCAGTAAAGAGGCAATTGAAAATATTGAAAGATATTTCCTGAAAATTATTCATTGATGTACACGTATAAACTAAAACTCTAAAATGGGATGAGTGTTGCTATTCCAGACTAAAACAATCATAAGTTTGTTTAGAGAACAATCATCCTTTGAATCAATTATTTTTCTGATTAGATTATACTCATAAAGAAATGAATACAGTGCCCTTTAGAAATGCAATATAGTTATGAGAAAAAGAAGCCCACCCTCTCCCTGTACATTTTAATGATTAGCAAAGCTATCTCATGGTTTGGATGGAGGCCCAGGAAATGGTCCAAATGGGATTATATTTTCTTAATCTATTAGGATAATGTACAACTTGCTTCCATTCTTTACCCTACCCCATCTAAGTTGGCAAGTATTGTTAGCAGACCCTGAAATAGTGATATTTCAGAGACATACTCACATACAGTTCATCATCTCCAGACGCTGTGTCTGTCATAGGCTGAAATCTTAAGAAAGTATTGCTGACTAGAAGAGAATTCATGTGTTTTAGAATTTGATTGATTATGGGCACCCAGTTAATAGTCAGTGTGATCAGCATTATGCAAACATAGAAGGGTCATGGCCTTAGTTCACTAGAAGTGATTGTCACACACATAAACACACACACACACACACACACACACACCTTAAAAAGCAACAGCAAGGGCCAGCAGAGTGGCACATTGATTAAGAGCTGGTTTGGGGATGCCAGCAGTCCCAGTTCGGATCCCACATATGAGGGCCAGTGACACTGCCCTCTACAGCTAACAACAGCTCCACCTGGAGCTGGGCTGCAAGCCCCGGCGACGGTGTAGGCTGCAACCCCTGCTGCAGTGGGCTGCCATAGGCTACAGTGAGTGGCCCGCAGCCAGCGTGAGCTGCCAATAGCTGCAATGAGTGACCATCCAGAGGCCAGCAACTGATCTACCTCATCCGGGAAGAGTGCAGTGATGATACTGATACCAACATGGGCCAGTGAAGCAACGTCCTCCGCAATTAGACTGAAGAACAAAAGGACAGCAACTTGTCTGTTCCCCTTCCCTGATTCTCCAACGCTGTTCCCCTCCCCCAATTCGCCAATAAAATCTTAAAAAAAAAAAAAAGCAACAGCAAGTGTTGAGTTTCAAATTCTTAATAAAATGCGGTAAAATCAAAAGTGACTTAGAGGGCCGGCCGAGTGGCGCATTGGTTAAGCGCTGGTTTTGGGATGCCAGCGGCCCCGGTTCGGATCCCACATGAGGGCCAGTGATACTGCCCTCTACAGCTAACAACAGCTCCACCTGGAGCTGGGCTGTGCGAGCCCCGGTGATGGTGTGGGCTGCAGCCCCTGCTGCAGTGGGCTGCCATAGGCTACAGTGAGTGGCCCGCAGCCAGTGTGAGCGGCTGGCAGTCAAGCGTGAGCTGCCAATAGCCGTGGTGAGCGACATCCAGAGGCCAGCGACCGATCTGCCTCGTCCGGGAAGAGCGCAATGACGATACCAACAGTGAAGCAACATCCTCCGCAACTAAACTGAAGAACAAAAAGACAGCAACTTGTCTGTTCCCCTTCCCCGATTCCCCAACGCTGTTCCCCTCCGCCAATTCCCCAATAAAATCTTAAAAAAAAAAAAAAGTGACTTAGAGGAATCACTGTTTCTCAGCACCTCTTCTTAATCTGTGTGCTCAGTCCAGTAGGCAGAAGCACAGGAGGAAAGAGATGCTGTTTTTTTGTTTTTGTTTTTTTTTTAAGAGCAGTGTCACTGGCCCTCGCATGTAGGACCCGAACCAGGGCCGCTGGCATCCCAAGCCAGCTCTTAACCACCATGCCACTTGACCGGCCCTAAGAGATGCTGTTTTAGAAGAAACAGAGGACCAAGGCAAGCAACCATCTGAACTACTTTCAGCATGAAAGAGGCCCAAGTGAAAAACTGGTGAATCCTGCTTGGAGAAGATATCAAGACCTTGCTCTGTTCTCAGAAGACTTTGCCTAGATATGCCCATGACCACCGAGAGACTCAGGGATAAGAGCAAAGGTCTCCAGCTAGGCCAGAGAAAGGGGATGCTGCTCTTTCTTCTCCCTACAGATACACATGGCTCCCAAGGGGCACTGCAGGTCCTTGGATTCTGCGAGATAAACTACAAACTAGGAAGAACCAATTTGGTGCCTCAGTTGGAACAGACTGCTGAGAAGGCCATGCTAGCCACCTGGAAATAGAGCCCTGTCTGTAGATCTTCTATACCTATGAAATTTGATGAGCCAAACTGACTGCCAAAAATGTAAGGAATCCAGAAGGGAGTAATCTTCTAGTCACTCTTGCACTATTTTGGATCCTTGTGGGTCCTTTAAGAGATTGTGGTACTCTGGGTAACTAACATATACCATAGGGTTGTTTACTCTGCTTTATCTTAGTTTAAAGCTCCTGTAAAATACTTTGGTCAGATAATTGATGGGCATGAATATTTGACTTTCCAATAGGGTATTTACTGCCTATTTCTGGGTAGGACTTTAAATAAAATAGAATCTAATACCCTCCTATTTCTCCCCACCCCCCAAAAAAACCCAACTGTGTCTTTTATTACAGACAAGTTATAGTTGAATTGCATCCAAATAGAATCTCCTTTCATCTACTACTTTGTGCATATAAAAGTAGCTCTGAAGAATAGAATGGGGTGTGGATGAAGAGGGCACCTTTCCTTTTATGTTAAACACCTCTATTGTTTATATATGTAAAATAAGGAAGCATTAGCCTGGATTAGGATTTCAAAATTAAGAAATGGAGAAAAATTAGCCTCACTTCAGGAATCAGTTTTTCCTCACCCATGATGTATGTGTATAGATAGGAGGAGCCCAACTAAGGATCTCATGAAAATAGGTTAAATTTAATGGGCTTACTGAACTTAGTAAAGAGAAATTATTTGAGGTAGACTGAAGGTAGGTGCCTTGGGGATCAAGTTGGCATTCATTCATTTATTCATTCAATAAATATGTATAGTGCACCTACTCTGTGCCTTGCCTGCATTGGCAATGGGTTCTACAAGGAGCAAGACACAGTTTCTATCTTCATGTAGCTGACAACTGACAGATTTGCAAATACGTACTGAGCACATCTGATGTGCAAACCAATAAGATGTTCTGAGTGTGGTGTGCGATGCACAGAAATTGTCCTATCTTCAATGAGTTTGCAGTTTAATGGTGAAGTTGGATCTGAACATTAATTATCATGCCAGGCTGTGTGTGATTAGGGCTACAACAGAGTTACAGATCAAGGAGTGTATGAAGCTCTTTTAATCTATTCTTGTATTCACTTTTGATTTTTGTAGAGCTCTCTTCTGGGAAACATTGGTTTTATAAATACTAATTTCATCAGGAAGAAGCTGTAGGAAGCAATGGGAAGAATGCTTTGGCTTTAGCTTTTGTCTCGATTTAGGCAGAGCTCCACTGTGTTCATGCAATACTTACCTCCCTGTGAAGAGGTTTCCAGAGGCCTCCCTTTGCCTCTGAACATGCAGATGGAGCTCACTCACTCATGGTGCTGTGCTACTTTGCCTGAGCAGCAATTGCAGGCTGCTGAGAGACCCTCTGAATGGATTCTGGGAGGACAAGGCAACGTGACAACTTGTTGGGCATTGGGGCTCCTGCACTGTCTCCTGGACTCCATGGCCTGAAGCCACTGCATATGTGCCAACTCTTATTGTTGGTCACAGGCTGTGACCAAGTTATCCAGTAACTCCTAGAATGTCACTGGAATGACATTTCTGGAATCAGCTCATTTATTTATAGGATTTCTAGAGTGCAACACAGCAGGTTATTAGCTAGTCTTGGGGCATTGTACAAATAAGGAAAGTTATGATGGTGCTAAACATTTCTAACATCCTTACTAGTTCCATTTTCCATTTGTTTTTCCATTCAGTATTGCAATATTTCTGGAAATATATGTAGCTACTAAGCCAGCTATTTAGGAGCTGAGAGGTGGGGCTGTTTAAATTATTACTCTATGAGGGCTGATTTGTGCTTTCAAATATGTGTTTGTCCTTTAAATCCTTAACCTTTAGCCAATTCCATGTTTGTCATGATTTATTTTCTCTATATGATTTTGACCTTCTCTTGGCAGACGGCTTCAACATTATCTTCGTTGAGAATGATTCTGACACTGGCTAGAGAGATACAATTGTGTTCTGTTTATGCAATATAGAAAGCCAAAGCACTTTTTTAAGCTGTCGTCATATATCACTGTCAGTTTTTTGAACCACTAAATTGTTATTAAAAATTCAGGGACAATAATCCATTTTGAGAATACCATGAGAGAAGCAAATACTGTAATGACTGATTGACATTTCAGGAGTAACATCATTCAAGACATGCTAATTTCCCTGCAACCCATTTCCTTGGATAAGTGTCTATTGTATAAATAAGTTTGGTTTCCAACCCCTTCCCAGCATTTGTTTTTGATGAGGGAGTCTTGATATTAAAATAGAAAATCATCTGAAATGAAATTTGCCCTTGTTCTGTATGGTTCTATAGCCAAATAATAACAAAACAGGCTGCTTCCTGGCTGAAATAAATGACTTTCTTTACCAGCAAAGATTTTTGTTTCATATGTTTTTCACCATTTTTCTAGAAACAAAGTGCGGCAATAAGCACTAAAATTGGCTTGTGCACTGGTTCAGAAGAAATGCACCGCGATGAGAAACTTCCTAGATAGCGAGCCAGGAGATGGGGAATTTCTAGTCCCAACTCTGTCACGACAAAGCTGTCAACATGACCTTAAAAAGAGGATTTGGTTTCTTAGAGCTGTAGTGAATTTGGGGTTTTTATTTCTTTGCTGTTTTGTTTTTTAATCAAGATGTTTAGGTCTTTTCTAAGTCTGGAGGGTTATAATATGATGCCTAGGTAAAAATGTAAGAGAATATTTCACTGATACCCATTCTCTGTAGAGAGGTAGCTTGTTTTTTGTTTGTTTGTTTTTTCAGTAAAGAGTGGAAAATTGACCTTTAATCCTATTGTTTTCAAATATCTTCATCACATCAACTATTTTGGGAGGACAAATGGCTCACATATGATTCATCCTATAACTTCACTACAAAAGAAAAGAATAATAAATAGATGGGTTGATTCATGGGAAATATATTGCTTCCTTCAATCAGATGCTAATGAGAATGATCAGAAGCAAACTGTTAATGCTTTTTATGTGCCAGAAAGCATATATTCCAGTATCATTAGAGGATTGATAGCATGATAGCAATAATATGTCTTTTTGTAGTGTCTAAGTATATAAAACACTTGGATTAAAAAAAAAATCTCAGTTGACCTTCACAAAACAGAGTATTATCTTTCCCATTTGATAGATGAAAAAATTGAAGCTGGGTTATGAGGGATAGGACCAGATCACAATCCCTGTCTTTCATTTCTTAATTCAGTTTGCTTTGTATTAAACCATGCTGCCTCAATAACCTCATAGCAGGTTAAAATAAACCATGAATTATTGAGTGACTTCAACATTATTTTGGGATACTGGGATGACACTTACTCTTCATATTAAAGTGTGCATTTGAAAAAAAACTGGGGAAAGATAGTATTAACACTGATGAGAATAAAGAATATTTAATATTTGTACAGAAATATATCATTTACTGAATGCTTATTTCAGGGGATCCTTGGAACAGCAACCTGACATCATCTCTATTATTCTTTGGTTACAGATGTGGAAACCTGTAATAAGTGGCTGAATGGAAGCCTGACCCAACTGGCATATAACAGGGCCAGGCTTCTCTATTATATTTATAGCACATGACACTGCTGTAAATATAATAGAGACACCATTGGGAGATGCATTTTGACTGTCCTTAATGATGGGGACTTTTCAAAGCACAACACAATGAGCTCTTTAGCAGTAATAACTCTTTCATGGAGGACAGGAGGATGTATAATAGTAGGCAATATAAAACACTGGTGAAAAATATGGGTCTGTTGTTGCAAATGGTAAGATTTCATTCTTTTTTATGGCTGAGTAATACTTCGTTGTATAAATGGACCACAGCTTCTTTATCTACTCATCTATCAATGGGTATTTCGATTGTTTCCAAGTCTTGGCTATTGTGAATAGTACTGCAGCAAAAATAGGGGTGCATATATTTTTTCGAATTAGTGTTTTGGATTTCTTTGGATAAACACCTAGGGGTGGAATGGCTGGGTCATAAGGCAGTTCCATTTTCAATTTTTTGAGATACCTCCATACTGATTTCCACAGTGGCTGCACCAATCTGCAATCCCACCAACAGTGCACCAGGGTTCCCTTTTCTCCACATCCTGACCAACAGTTGTTTGTTGACTTATTGATGACAGCCATTTTGACAGGAGTAAGGTAGTATCTCATTGTAGTTTCTATTTGCATTTCTCTAATGATTAGTGATACTGAGCACTTTTTCATATGTGTGTTGGCCATCTATATATCCTCTTTAGAGAAATGTCTCTTCATGTCCTCTGCCCACTTTTTAATTGGGTTGTTTTTTTGGTGTTGAGTTGTATGAGTTTTTATATAAATTTTGGAGAGTAACCCCTTATCAGATATATCATTAGAAACTACAAATTGGCAGTCACAATATAGTCATAGGGATATGAAATACAGTATGGGGAATTAATCAATAATGTTGTAAAGATTATGTGGGGTGCCAGATGGGTGTTGGACTTACCAGGGGGATCACTTCATGGACTGTGTAGAAGGCTGACCACTGTGCTATACACCTGAAGCTGAAGTTGAATAATATTGAATATCAACTATAATTAAAAAAAATATATATATATATTTTATGTATCATATGTATGTAATATAGTATTATATATAGTCACAGGAGGTGGAATACAGCATAGGGAATATGTTCAATGGTATAGTAACAGCTATATATGATGTTAGAGGGGTAATAGATTGGGGGGGCTATTACTTTTTGAGGGGTATAAATGTCTATTATATTGCTTTGTATACCTGTAAGTAATAAAAAAATTAAATAACAACAAAAACAAATATGAGCTCTGCAGTAAAAGAAAATTCTACTTCTTGCTTACCTGTTACTATTAGGACAATGGAAAACAGTCCCACCTGTATCCTCTGAGGGCTCCCTTAAGGAGGGGGCATCTCTCTAAAATGGGCTTTCTTTCTGGTCTCCTACCAGATCAAAATGGCACTAAATTCTGATCCTAGCACTTGACTTTCTCCCTCACTTTACAATGAAATAGATTTACCTGTACAGTTGTCAAGCAAAAGTCACAACCACTTGTCACTTAAGCAAACACCTTTTCTTTTAAACATCTGGAATACATTCATATTAAAAATGATAAAGTATCAGTTTTAGGGCCTGCCCCCCTTCTTCAACCATAATTATTGTGGCTTGGTCAAGATTAATCCAGAAACTGACTGGGATGGGGATGGGTTGAATAGACACTTATAGATCATAAAGACTCTTACCACTTTCAATGTTTTGAGTCATTTTTATGTGTGCTGCATAATGAAAAGGCTGCCATTCAAAATGGCGAGTGAATTACCGATTGGTCCTTTAAAACAGATGACACCCTTGTTCCTCCTATTGCTAGCAAGTAACAAGAAAGATACGTAGAAAGCAGAAATGGTCTAAGACTGGCTGCTCCATTTGCTATTTTTTTTTTGAGGACAGTGTCCCTGGCCCTCATAAGTGGGACCCGAACCGGGGCCGCTGGCTTCCCAAGCCAGTGTTTAACCACTGCGCCACTGGGCCGGCCCTGGCTGCTCCATTTGCAATATTGGTTGGCATCATGAGAGAATAAGGCAAGAGGCAAGTTAGGATGCGTCCAAGAGAACAGAATGGGTTTAGAAGAATGACACATGCTTCTTGTTTGTCACTTTCTAAAGCATTCATCGGTGTCTCTTGGCTGAAATCCAGTCACTCCATTGTTTTAAACACCAACTTACTAGATTGAAGGGCAAGAAGTTAGTGATGACACAGTCCTAATTTTTGTGTGGATGGATATGCAGTACTTTTGAAATGCATTAACAGACTACTATATACATTCACAGGGCATGCAAGAATTAAGTGAGACTTCACCTCTGAGGCACTGAATATTGCATACAGTGCTCGGTACTGCTGCTTCATGATGAGGATAACAATAAAAAGTGCAACAATAATAATTATAGTTCAGAAATAGAGACCCATAGGGCAGAGCTAGGAAAGTGCAATGTGTGGGGGTAGAAAAAAGTAAAAAGAGAAAAAGGAGCATCGCTTGTCTGCTTTGAATTCTGGCCCCAGTCACGTATAGGTCTGAGGTCTGGGTTGTCTCCTTGCCTGACACCTTTAGGACTTATAATTTAATGCTTGTGTAGTTTCATGGCTCCACATAAAAACCGGAATAATCTCTCCTCCTGCTAAAATGCCAGGATGATCTGTCAATGAGAAATGTGCAGTGAGGTTGGAGCTGGAGCCCAGCAATACACATGGTACTTGCTGGCATGAAGACTGAAAACGCAGAACTGAAAATCAGATGCTTTCCAGGGACTGAAATCAAAGGCAATAGCTTTACTATCAACTTCCAAGGCCTCCTGAACCAGAGCCTCAGTGTCTCCTATCAGTGGCCTAGAGACAAATATCTTGGTCCTGGGAACCAGTGATCCTTCTCAAATGGTTATTAGGACAAAGGAATGCTTGTCATTTGGGGTCTTCAGTGAGGGTTCCCTGGTAAATGCTTGTAAGTGTTCTCGAGTTATAGAAATGGAATGTATTCATGGAAACGTTTTCCTCCCAAACAATGGGCCCGGTCCCCAACTCATTTGTCTTAGGCGCAGTAGGTCAGGAGCTAGCTATTCAATTAACTTAGGGGAGAGCAGAATCCATTCTTTGTAACTCCCCCCCACCCCACCCCAGGGAAAAATACTTCTCAAATAGCCATCTGCTTCTGTGTCTCTCTGTGCTTGTTATTCTTCAATATGATTTTGGCCAAATCCAACAGGAGGGCAGAAGGCTCAGAGGTAGGTAGGTGTCTGACAAGTGTCACTGAACCAGGACAAATGAAGGTGCTTTCCAATACTTAGAGCCAATGTGTTCCCACTTGTTCAATGTGCACCAGTTGCAGAGATAGCATTGGTCATTTTCCACCCAAGGGTAGATATCTAAAAGGTTCTTTTTCTTGCCAAAAATATAAGCATGTTCAAACTGGAAACTCTTTTTTTCCCCTTCCTTTTCTTCTAAATGCAACTTAACGAGTAGGGTGATTTCAGAACTGCCGAGGAAAACAAATCAATTCTTCTTGGTTTTTAAAAACTAACAAGAAATGCTGAGTGAGTAAAAGGCAATGAGGCAGTGTTCAGTAAATGCAGCAGCTTCAGGAGGGAGGTCAAGTTACAATTGTGTTTGACTGCTGGAGTTTTCTAAAAAAACTTAAGTACCATTACTGAAGATAAAATATTATATGTGTGCATTAGCTCTTGGCTAGATAGCCAATTCTCATGTACATGGTATAATTTTTATATATAAATGGACACACCACAAATCAATGCTCTCTAATCTCAGCTGTGCCCTCAGTGCCGTTCTGAAACCCTGTTATTTGTCTGACTTCCTATCACACTCCCTCTTATGGCCAGTTCAAGCTTTTTGTAACTCCAGCCTGCTCCACTCCCCAACACGCTCTAGCTGATGGCGCTTTACTCAGAGGCTTTCCTTATTTTCCTCCTTTCCCAAGCAAGACCCTTTGTGGGTAGCCTTGGTTTTACCCCTTTCCATGCTTTTGGCATCAGGATCTAGAATCTTCTTGTTTAGCCCTCCAGCATTATGTTTCAGAGCTTTGCAAGGTCCCCATTCTCCTTTGCTTCTCTGTGCAGGAATTCAGCAAAAGTTCTTTGTTCACTGTGCTCCATAGACTGCCTTGCAAGCTGGACCACTGAGTTTCATGACCTCCATGGTAGTGCCTCACCTTGCCTCCTGCAGGAGGAATATTTCAGAGTATGTCCTAGCTCCTGGCTTCTGCCTCTGGCACCTTCAGTGATATCATCCTTACAGAATTCTTCTCTTATTTTGAAAATACTTTCCCTCAAACCTGCTATTCCTTCCATCTACTGACCATCTCTCTTTTTCAGTGCTGAACATCTGAAAATTGAATTTTTATATGGATTGCCTCTGTTTTCTCACCTCCCACTTGTATCTCAAGCCCTTACACACCTGCAAAACCCCCACAATCTTGTTTTAGCTTCTGGGTTACTGCATTTTCCTGTGGTTTTTTTCCCCTTCTCCTCCTCCTCCTCCTTCCCCTTCTCCTTTTTCTCCCTCCTTTTTTGGTGGACCTTTCTCACATTCTTCGTCTTACTCCCATTCTCTAAAGGTTGGTGTTCCATGTTATTCAACATTGGGACATCTTGGAAATTTAATTCATTTTCATATTTTAACTAATATCCTTATGACAGTGATTCCAAAATCTATATCCCTATCCCATTCTCTGTTCAGAGATCTGATAACTTATTCTCAGGTTCACTGGTAACTTCCACTTGTATGTCCATTAATACTCTGCCATCATTTTTAAAATTAGTTTCAGGTGTACAAAACAACATAATGATTAGACATTTATACCCCTCACAAAGTGGTAAACCCCCAAGTCTACTGTCCCTCTGACATTGTTACATAGCTATTACAATATACCATTGACTATATACCCTATTTCCTATGCTGTACTTTACATCCTGTGACTATATACATATATATATTTAATTATAGTTGGTATTCAATATTATTTTGTATTAGTTGCAGGTGCACAGCCCAGTGGTTAGGCATTTATATAATCTAAGAAGTGATTCCCCCAATAAATCCAGTACCCATCTGATACCATACATTTACAACATTATTGACTATAGCCCTCATTCTGTGTTTTACATTCCCATGACTATTTTGTGACTACCAATTTATACACCCTAATCCTTTCACCTTTCTCACCCATCCTGTAACCTTTCTCCCATCTAGCAACCATCAGTTTGTTCTCTGTATCTATGAGCCTATTTCTGTTTTGTTTGCTCATTTATTCAATTTTTCAGATTCCACATATAAGTGAGATCACATAGTATTTGTCCTTAGGACTTATTTGTCCTTAAGTCTGACTTATTTCACTTAGCATAATATCCTCTAGGTCCACCCATGTTGTTGCAACTGACAAGGTTTCATTCTTTTTTTTTATGGCTGCGTAACACTCCATTGTATAAATGTACCACAATTTCTTTATCCAGTTGTTTATTGATGGGCATGTCAGTTGTTTCCAAGTCTTGGCTTTTGTGAATATGCTGCCATAAACATTGGGGTGCATATATTTTTTCGAATTCATCTTTTGGGTTTTTTTGGATAAATACCCAGGAGTGAAATTGCTAAGCCATAAGGTACTTCTATTTTTAATTTTCTGAAGAAATCCCATACTATTTTCCAAAGTATTGGTGACTGTGCCAATTTGTAATCCCACCAACAGTGCTTGAGGGTTCTCTTTTTTCCACATCCTCACCTACACTTGTTGTTTGTTGATTTATTGATGATAGCCATTATGACAGGAGTGAGGTAGTATTTCATTGTCGTTTTTATTGGCATTTCTCTAATGATTCAAACATCTTTTCATATGTCTATTGGCCATCTGTAGGTCCTCTTTGGAGAAATGTCTATTCATGTCCTCTGCCCATTTTTTAATTTTTTTTTTTTTTTTTTTTTTTTTTTTTGGTGTTGAGTTGTATGAATTTTTTTATAAATTTTGGTTATTAAGCCCTTATCATATGTATCATTGGCAAATATCTTCTCCCATTTAGTAGGATGTCTTTTCATTTTGTTGATGGTTTTCTTTGCTGTAAAAAACCTCTTTAGTTTGATATAGTCCCATTTATTTATCTTTTCCTTTTGTTTCCCTTGCCTGCGGAAATATAGTAGTAAAAATATTACTAAGGGTGATGTCTGAGAGTTTACTACCTATATTTTCTTCTAGAAGATTTATGGATTTGGGTCTTACATTTAAGTCTTTAATCCACTTTGAGTTTACTCTTGTATGTGGAGTATGAAGGTGGTCCAGTTTCATTTTTTTTTGCATGTATCTGTCCATTTTCCCCAGCACCATTTATTGAATAGAGTGTCTTTACCACAGTATAAATTCTTGCTTCCTTTGTCATAGATTAAATGACTATATAGGTATGGATTTATTTCTGAGCTCTCTATTCTGTTCCATTGATCTATGTGTCTGTTTTTATGACAATACCATGCTGTTTTGATTATTATAACCTTGTAGTATAATTTGATAGCAGGTATCATGATACCTCCAGCTTTGTTGTTCTTTCTCAGTATTGTTATGGCTATTTAGGGTCTTTTATGTTCCATATAAATTTTGGGGTTATTTGTTCTAGTTCTGTGAAAAATGCCATTGGCATTTTGATAGGAATTACATTGAATCTATATATTATTTTGGGCAGTATGGACATTTAAACTATATTAACTTTTCCTATCCATGAGCATGGTATATGTTTCCATTCATTTGTATCTTCTTTAACTTCTCTCTTCAATGTCTTATAATTGCTGTGAGTACAGGTCTTTTACTTTGTTAAATTTATTCCCAACTATTTTATTATTATTTTGATGCAATTGTAAATGGGATTGTTTTCTTAATTTCTCTTTCTGATTATTATTGGTGTATAAAAATGCAACCAATTTCTGATTATTAAATTTGTATCCTGCTGCTTTACTAAATTCATTGATCATTTCTAATAGTGTTTTGGTGGAACCTTTGGAGTTCTCTCTATATAGTATCATGTAATCTGCAAATAATGACAATTTTACTTCCTCCTTTCCAATTTGGATACCTTTTATTTCTTTTTCTAGTCTGATTGCTGTGGTAGAACTTCCAGTATTATGTTGAATAAAAATGGTGAAAGTGGGCATTCTTCTCTTGTTCCTGACCTTGAGAGAAATGCTTTTAGCTTTTCCACATTGAATGTGATATTCATGATGGGTTTGTCATATATGGCCTTTATTATGTTGACATATGTCTCCTGTAGTCCCACTTTGCTGAGAGTTTTTATCATAGATAGATGATGGATTTTGTCAAATGTTTTTCTGCATTTATTGATATGACCATATGATTTTTATTTTTCATTTTGTTTATGTGGTATATTATGTTAATTGATTTGCAGACACTAAATTGACCTTGCATACTAGAAATGAATCCCACTTGATTGTAATGTATCATCTTTTCAATATATTACTGAATTCAGTTTGCTAATATTTTGTTGAGGATTTTTGCATGTAATGTTTATTAGGGATATTGGTCTATAGTTTTTTTTTTTTTTTTTTTTAATGCTTTTTCTGGTTTTGAAATCAGGGTAATTGTGGTCTTGTAAAATGAGCTTGGGAGCCTTCCCTCCTCTTGGATTTTTTGGAATAGTTTTAGGAGAATAGGTGTTAATTCTTTTTGAATGTTTGGTAAATTTTACCTGTGAAACCATCTGGTCCAGGACTTTTGTTTGTTGGGAGCTTATTGATTACTGATTCAATTCATTGGTATTAATCAATCTGCTTAGATTTTCTGTTTCTTCTTGATTCAGCATTGGAAGATTATATGCTTCTAGGAATTTATCCATTTCTTCTAGATTGTTTAATTTGTTGGCGTGTAGTTGCTTATAGTATTTTCTTAATTTTTTTATTTATTTCTGTGGTGTTAGTTGTCACTTCTCCTCTTTCATTTCTGATTTTATTTGGGTACTTTTTTTTTTTTTTTTTTTTTTTGATGAGTCTGGTTAAAAGTTTGACAATTTTGTTTCTCTTTTCAAAAAACCAGATCTTGGTTTCATTGATCTTTCGTATCTTTTGTTTGTTTGTTTGTTTCAATTTTATTTATTTCCACTGTGATATTCATTATTTCCTTCCTTGTATTCTGGGCTTATTTTGCTGTTCTTTTTCCAGTTCCCTCTGATAGATAGACTGTTGATTTGAGATTTTTCTTGTTTCTTTAGGTAGACCTGCATTGCTATAAATATCCCTCTTAGGACTGCTTTCACTGCATCCCATAGATTTTGGCTCATTGTATTTTCATTTTCATTTGTCTCAAGGTATCTTTGGATTTCTTCCTTGATCTCACTGTTGACCCATTCGTTATTTAGTAGAGTGTTATTTAGTCTCCATGTATTTGTGTGTTTTTCAGTTTTTTTCCTTGTAATTGATTTCTATTTTTTTTTTTTTTAGCTGAGCCACCCTGCCACCTGTTGGCAGCTCAGCGGCAGCTCAGCTCAGGCTGGGCATTGAACAGCTGTTGCTCAGAACTCAGGTCACACTCTTGAGTGAGCTCTTAACCAACTGAGCCACTCAGCCAGCCCTTGATTTCTAGTTTCATAGCACTGTTGTCAGTAAAGATGCTTGATATAATTTCAGTCTTCTTAAATTTATTGAGACTTGTTTTATGGCTTAACATGTGGCCTATCTTGGAAAATGTTCCATGTGCACTTGAAAAGAATGTATATTCTGCTGCTTTGGGGTGAAATGCTCTAAAAATACCAATTCAATTAATCTAATCTAGTGTGTTTTCTAAGTCTGTTGTTTCTGTGTTGTTTTCTGTCTGGAAGATCTGTTCATTGGTGTCAGTGGGGTGTTAAAGTCCTCTGCTATGATTGTGATTGACCTTTGCATTTATGTTTGTCAATATTTGTTTTATATATTTAGGTGCTCCTATGTTGGGTGCATAGATGTTCACTAGGGTTATGTCCTCTTGTTGGATTGATCTCTTTATTATTATGTAATGTCTTTTTTTGTCTCTTAATATAGTCATCATTTTAAAGTCTGTTTTGTTCTATGTATGTATTGCTACCCCAGGTTTTTTTTCTCATTTTCATTTGCATGAAATATCTTTTTCCATCCCTTTATTTTCAGCCTGTGTGTGTCTTTTGTTCTGAGGTGGGTGTCCTGTACATAGCATATGCATCTGTCTTCTTATCCACTCAGCTACCCTATATCTTTTGATTAAAGAATTTAATCCATTTACATTTAAAGTGATTATTGATAGTTACATAGTTATGCCATCTTACTATTCATATTTTTAAATCTTCATTAGTTTGTTTCTCCTTTCTTCTGCTTAAAAAAGTCCTTTTAACATTTCTTGAAATACTGGCTTGCTGGTAATGAATTCATTTAGCTTTTTCTTATCTGAGAAGCTCTTTATCTTCCCTCCAATTTTAAATGACAGCCTTGCTGTGTAGAGTAGTCTTGGTTGTAGGCCCTTGGTTTTCATGTCTTTGAATATTTGAGAGCCTGTGTATCTTGACTCCCTTGAAGTACCTGGCACCTTGAGGTGGCACTCACGGCTCATGAATAAAACTAAAGTTGGAGCTGACAATGATGGAAACAAGAACCTGATGTTTATTATTTTGAAATCATTTAAAAAGACAAACATTTTTAAAGATTTTATTCAACAAAGTCCAAATAAAGGAACTGTTCATTTTTCATGGTTTATAATTTATTCTATCAGACAGGTGTAAAATGGCTGTGGAAAGGCAGAGATGCAAATTAATTATCCATTTAACCTCTGAAAAAAGAAAATAATCTGACAGCTTTTCATGAATCTTCCATTTTTCCCCTCTCAATCAGGATAATAATGTAAAATTTTACTGATATCTTTCAAAGACAGTGTCACATTTATGGCCATTTGCCACACACTCTCCAGTAGCTGAGCAGACTGTGGATAGGTGATAAGGGTGGGTAAACAGAGCTCTTCTGAGAGGGAGGCAGGTTTATATGTGATGCATGGTAATCAAGTAAAAAGCTGGGTTATATCCAGTGGGACTTACATGTGTATTAGCATAAAGGAGGAGAGCAGGGTTAATGATTCTGTATGAAAAGTATGAGTAAACATAGATTAGGATTGTATTTTTGGAATTGACAATGTAAAATTAACCAAAGCAGCAGTACACAGTTTGATCCTAATTCCAAAGAATGTCCTTGCTGAATTGCAGAATTTTACATTGGATGGATTAATACATAGAACTTTGAAGAGTTTTCCTCCTTAAATTCTCAGCTTCTTTGCGAAGAGAGAAAAACATTCAACTTACGTCACTCATTTTAAGATTGCTTTCACAATATTTAGCATAGAATATCATTTGTTTCCTATCAAGGCCACATTTCAGGGCATTTTATGATGAAATGATAGGAAAAGAAAAGGTGATTGTCTCTCCAATGTGTTTTTTTTTTTTTTTTTGAGGGCAGTGTCACTGGCCCTCATATGTGGGACCCGAACCGGGGCAGCTGGCTTCCCAAGCCAGTGCTTAACCACCGCGCCACTCGGCCAGCCCATCAAATGTGTTTTTGAAGTGTTATGAAAACATGGTATAGTCAAATATCTGTACAAAATTTCAATCACTTAATCACTTTTTTATAAAAGCTGAGAGTGAGTGAGTTTGAGCTCAGTATCCTGAGAAATAATTCCTTAAATGAGTAACTTTAAGCTAAAAATAACTTTCATAGTGGTCATTTTTTTTCAGCAGGAAAGTATTTGTAGCTTTGCTTTAAAAATAATTATATATAAATAATCTACTT
This sequence comes from Aselliscus stoliczkanus, assembly GCA_033961575.1. Lineage (NCBI taxonomy): Eukaryota > Metazoa > Chordata > Mammalia > Chiroptera > Hipposideridae > Aselliscus > Aselliscus stoliczkanus. The sequence continues at coordinate 163,219,627 of CM066731.1, read as the reverse complement.
TGTATGATTAGACATTCTTAAAAATTGAAATTCTACTCTATCTTCCTACCAAGCATGCATCAACCAATGGAAAATCAGAATATTTGAAAGTGCCTGAAATTTAAACAAGAAACCCCAACAAACCTAGTGTAGGCACAGAGGGAAAGGATTCCAGGAGGTGAAAGGTGGGCTGAGACTGTGGCCCACATCACATTTGCACCTGAGGCTCTGGTTTTCCTAAACAACCACCATTCACTCCTAGCAGTGCTTTCAAAAGAAAATAAAAATACCAGGAACCACTGCTCTACAAAATAAATGGTCCGGCTCCCCAGGCCCACCCCAGAAGGGACTCTGGGCCTGAGAGTTGGGTGACATCAGCCCTGGTTGCCAGGTTGAAAGCCCTGCCTCTCTCCCTTAACCCTCTACAGTGCCTTTCAAAAACACTAGGTAGAAAAAGACAAATACCATATGGCTTTACTTATATGTGGAATCTAGAAACAAAACAAAACAAAAACAGACTCATACACACAGAGACCCAGGGGTGATTGCCAGAAGCAGGAGGTGGGGGAGAATGCGTGAAAAGGGGAAGGGGAATAGTCAATAAATAGCATTGTGATAAGTTTGTATGGTGACAGATGATTACTAGAATTAGTTGGGTGATCACATTGTAAGGCATAAAAATGATGAATCACTCTATTTATTGTACACCTACAACTAATATAACTAATATAATATTGTATAACTAAATTTTAAAAAGGCCAGCCCATTGTTTTAACTTTCTGCCCTACTTTGGAGGGAGTCACTTTCATTTGCTGCTTACGTTTCCTCATTGAATTGAATTTTGGCTTTCACTGATTTACTAATACTGTATTTCAGGTTGTCCCCATGGCCTCCCAGTCACCCATGCGAAGGTCTGTTTCCTTGTATGTGACAAGCCTGGGTTAGTACGTACATTTCTGTTCTAGCCTGTCCCTAGTGGTAAAAGATAAGGTAGCTCATTCTATAAGCAGGTGCTCTTTGTATATTTTTAACTTAAAAAGTAAAGCTACTTTATTTATTACAGTGTCATACGCATTGTAAATTTTATATATAAAATGTGTATATATATATATACACACATATATACATATACACATATACATATATTGGTATATATAAATTATATATAGGAATATATAAATTCACACATATATGTAATGTCAGAAAATACAGCTAAACAAGAGGTATAGAAAATAGTCATACTCTCACTCACCCACCACTATCTTAATGTCCTCCTGAATTATACTTTAGCACCTTGTGTGTATACCACCTGACTGTTAAAAATGAAGTGAATATATGCACATTTAGGTAAACAGGATCTCACACAGTTCCATGTTCTATACCTTTCTAAATCCTTAATATATTTGAGTATCTGTCCCTCATCACACATATCTACCTACCTTGGAGATGTTAGCCGTTGTCTTGTTAGCAATCAGATCCTTTCCCCACCATTCTGCTGTGCCCTGTTTCTTGGGACCAGTCTCTGCAAACCACACGTCCCTTTGCCAAGAGCTTCCTTGTAAATTAGGCAGTGGGAGGCAGTGGACGAATGCAAGGTGGAAAGATGGGACAGCCTGGATATTTAACTTCATCCCTCTTGGCTTTGGGTAGGGTCTCTGGAAGGACAGTGTGCAGAATGTCTGAGGCCCAGTGCAAAATGGAAATGCAGGCCTCTTGTGCAAAATTATTAATAATTTCAAGATGATAGCAGAGCATTAAAGTTAGTGTGCCCCAGGGCCCTGCCGAGTGTGGTGTTTGGGTGACTGCACTGATTACATGCCAAGGTCTCTGGCAAGGTCTCCGTATCTTCTACGGTTCTGAGTCACACCTGGTGGCCTTAGCCACACAGCTCTTTGGGTGACCATCCGGTGGGCACCTCTTCAATTGTCTTTTAGCCCTATGGATGGCAATGGCTTCCCGTGGTTGCAAATCTTTAGATTGTCCCACTTTCTCTGTCTTCTCTTTTAGCTTTTTTAGTACTTCTGTAATTAGTTCTCCTTAGTAAATTCCTTCTACTGAGCTTCCTGTCTTAACCCTGACTGCTAGCTACATTAGGGATGGCAAAGACCTGGGCATTGTATGGCCACTTCCTTTATTCTTCTGTTGCCTCGGGCATCACTAATGGATAACAACTTTTTTCTTCAAGACTAGGCTCCGTCTCAGAATCCTTCTTAACACAGTGTTTGATTGCAGTTAACAATGACATAAAAGCTGGGTGGCCTCGCAGCTCCACATCTCTTTTACACAACTTCTTGTTTTCTACTGTGGCTACAGTGTATTTTATTTAACTAATTCCTAACTGGTGACAATTAGTATGTTTTTAATTTTTTATCAATTCAATAATGAATACTTTTACCTAGATATTTTTGTTTCATCCTCTTGTCTTCACGATAATGTCTTTGAAGTGGAATTGCTAGGCCAAAGGGTATGTACATTTTATGTTTCGATATATATTGCCATTTCAGAATAATTGTGTGAATATTAGAATGTCTAAATATGGTTGTCTATATGCTAAGATAGACCTTTTTCTCTCCAAAGTAGTTGGGAGTCATTACACTTATTTCAACGAATTATTTTTGTAATTCTTCTTGAAAATTGTCTCCAGGTCCATTTCCAAAGGGGCTTAGAAGTTACCTCTTTATATTCAACTTACCATTTATTTAAAAATAAAAGCAGTACTACTCAGTTTAATCACCTCTCAGTCTCCAGACTTGCTTCCAGTGGACTTTTGATTATTTTTCAAAAATGAAACTCTATTTTCATGTGTTGCAGTTTTCTTATTTTTGAAGATAATCAAAATAATAGACTGGTTCCTCTGAAGGATTGAACAGAAGAGTTGGAAACTCTTTTAAGAAATTGCTGCAGTCTTATATAAGCTTACTGTTTCCTAGGGTCACCCCTTTGGGGCGGGGGAGGCAGTACTCACTGAGGTATATAAATTTGGTATATTTGTTTTAAAACTCAGTTGCTTTGTGTTACTGAAGGGTTTCATCTTCACTAGTGGCAGGTTACCTCTACTATAATTCTTTTAATCAAAATCTTTTGTCAAAAGGCCTGTAAAATATTTATTTGGTTTAGTTTCATCAATATGGCAGTGGAACTATCTCATCTACAAGTACCTCATCTTTCACCTGGAATTGTTCTGACTGAAAACAATGTTTTTTTTCCTAAGTACACAATACATCATGCTGCTTGAGTTTAAAAGACAGGCCACCCTTCAAAGAGTTTTGGGTCATTCTATTTTGCACACTCTGTCCATGGTAGTTTTTGAATTTGCCTGTTTTTCAAGAAGAACATGGAAAGGTGCTCTTGTAAAATTTAATGTTTTTTTCTTTCTTTTCTCCCAAGAATGTCACACAGTTTTCAAATTATCACAGAGCAAACAAAAACACTTTCCCTCTGGTTAAAACCTTGTGGGTTTAAAGGCAATGCCTGGTTTCAGTAATACGAAATTCTTTGTTAGCCTTAGAAATGGGAGATCAATGACTTACTCTTGTAATCCCTTAACTCTTAAACAGTCTACCAGAAAGGTGGTTTGAAAAAATAAGACCAGGCTTTGCATTTAGATAGAGACTGAAATGAGTCCCTGGGAATGTGTGTGCTCCTTTTGGCACTGTGTTTTTATCCCGTCAGACCAATAAATTCCTAGAGGTCTAAGCTCTTTAATTCCCTTTAGGGAGGACTGGGATAAAGAATATCGGCCCATTCTAAAAAAAATCACGCTGTTTTTATGACACACAGAAATAGCTACAAGAAATACCTTAATCATTTTTATTTGCAGAGCCATGTAACATTTTTTTTCCCCTTCAAACGTTAATGATCACTAAGGGCCCGCACACATGCACACAGGATCCTGGCCCTTGGGTCTACCTAAGTCACCTTTATGGTACAGCCCCAAAATAAAACTCTACTTAGTTCTCTGAATTTGCATTCTTGCTCCACACTTCAGGGTTTATAGGCTTCCATTTCATTTCCTCTGGTAGCCATGTCACAGCTATAATATTTCAGTTGCTGAACAAGGTTCCTAGCAGGTCCAGACTGATTTAGCTTAAATTTGCACTCATGGTGTAAAATTGATTGAGGCCTGTCTCCGTTCATCAGAAGCCCCTAGCCTGTTGGGATCCCTCATTCTCACACCCACACTTTTGTGAATTCTTGTGCCTGGAATGACCTTCCTTCTCCATTCCATCTAATGGAATTCTTTCTTCTACCATCCCATGAGTCTTTAATTTTTAATATTATCAGAGCTCTACAATTTACTTTCTTCTTTGAACTCTTATAATACAAAATATAATGTTTGGGGCTTATTTTTTTCTTGGGTAATTGTTTTCTAAAAGGGACTGTGTAGCTCTTACGAGCAGATCACATTGCATATCTCCCGGCAGTCCTCCTTTCCCAAAGCTTCCCTACCCAGGGTCAGGGCAAGCGTCAAACCAGGGTGCTCACACATTCTCATCATCTTGTTTAGTAATTTATCCTCGTGCAGTAAAAGATGTGAAAATACAGGGATTTTATTGGATCTGTTCATGTTGAAGTCTTGATGACAATAATTGTCTTCCTCATTTTCATCGTTTTGATGAGTAGTTACATCAAATGTAAAATATCCTCTTCATGGCTTTCGTGTGTGTGATGTTTAATACAAATCCACTCTCTTTCATTGTTTCTAATTTCCAAAAATTTAAGCAACCTCTTCTTTGGAAAATTTCTATTTCTGTTTTTCTTTTCTGAACTCCCCTCTTGTATTTTCCATTTCTATCATGCTATCAATTTGTACTCACTCTTAAAAATCCAAAGGATTATAAAAGAACATGTATATGTACTCACAGCTTACAAAACTTGAAATTATTGTCATCAATAATGTAAATTAAAGTAAATCTAACATTTTTAATCACTAAAGTTACTTAACTTTCCAAAACAGGTAATTTTCCTCTAAGTTATTCAAAATTACCTGCTAAGTAAGGTTAAAAAGAAAATGTTAATAAATATAAAAATTCAAAATAAAGTTAAACTGAATTGAAAATTTTTATTGAAAAATGTATTTTAAATATAAATATATATTAAAAAAATTTTTTTTTATTATGGAGAATTTCAAACATACAAATGTAGGCTGAGTAGCATAATAAATCCCCATACACCTATTATCTAGCTTCAGTGATTAATAAGCTCATGGCCAATCTTATTTCATCTCACCCTTCTCATACCCCCCACCATTATTTTAAAGTCAATCACATCTGTTATATAATTTGATCTGTACATATCTCAGTAATGTCTTTAAGGATGAGAGGTTTTTAACATAACCACACTATCATTATTGTATCTAAAACATGACAATAATTCCTTAATATCAATGAATAACTAACAAGTACTTAATATTCCAAGTATTTAAAATATTGCACATATTTTTAATTGTTTGAATCAAACTCCAGTAAAGGTCGCCCATTGCAATTTGTTGAAATGCCTTTTAAGTCTCTTTTAATCTTTAGGTTTTCCTCTTTCTCCCTGTCTCTCTGTTTCTCTGATTCTCTCTTTCTTCTTTTCACTTTGTGTCTTGAAGGAATCACATTGTTTGTCCTAAAGAATTTTCTCCAGTCTTAGTTTTGTTGATTGCATTTCTGTTGTGTTATTCAACAGTTTTGATATTAATATTTAATGAAACCTGATTTAATGTTTTATAAAATTACAAGCATTTGCAATTTTAACATCCAACATCCAATTAGTCACTAATGTAAAGAATTGGTGTATGTGTGTACACAGGCATGTGTGCACAAAGACATACATTTAAGAGTAAAATTAATTATTTAATATTAAAAATTTTTCCTCAGCCACTGTGTAACTTTTGCACACTTACCCTGCAGATTCACTAGTACTCCCCAGAACTAAAAATTAGAACTTGAAGGGAAGGAAGAAACAAGATGCTAGACACTGGGGGACTATACTTCATTAAACAAGAAGCTATTGTGTTCACATTGAGAGGAGGAGTTCACAAGTCATTTGATTTGTGTCTCACCTAGGCTTCTTCCATTTCATTCTCTTTGTCTGTCTCTGCTGTTAGGAGCAGCACAACACACACAGCCTCACAGCCCTTAGGTTTGGCTAACCTCTCTAAGGCCGTTGGGTGAGACATGGGTAGAAGCATTTCCTTGGGGCCTGAATGGTCTTAGCCATGAGATCGGATGTGTAGACCTATAGATGGTACTGCGCCAGCCCTGAGTGCTGGACCCCAGGGAGACAGGAGCCCATGTGTGTGCTCATCTTGTGTATCTTTGTGACATTTGATACCTCTAGTATGACGAGCCAAGGTGGGAGAGTTCCATCCCCTGATGTGGGCAATGTTTTCAAACCTCAGTCATTTGAGTCACACCTCCATGAATTTTGCCATTGCTTCATAGCACTTGTCCTGTTACTGACCATATTAGTTTTTTAATTGCTGAGTGACAAATCTCTGCCTGTAGTGGACTCAGCTTAGCTGGATTCTCCATAGAGAATCAAAAATAAGAGAGAAATGTATATGTGTTTCTCCCGAAGAGAAAGCAAAACGTTAGTGATGACAGGCTTATCTCTGAGGACTTGACTAGCCTCTTGTATATTCTGAAGCGCTGAAACCCTTCCTATCACAAAGGACAATCTACTGGTCTCATCATTTTTATCATCTATCCTTAGCCACTGCCCAAAAGCCTTTGCTTCACATAAAATCAGAAAACAAACATGCTGAAAGAAGCCACATCTCTCTGACTGCTCTGCAGATTTATCATAGCCCTGTAACTCACTTATCTGATGCTTGACAGAAGAACCACTTATTCTTAGAATAATTTATTCTTATCATTTTAAATGATTACCTGGTCTTGCCCATTGCTCCACAGCAAACCAGGTAATGATTCAGAGTGTGTGTGGGGGGGTGTCTGTGTGTTTGTATGTATGTAGGGGGTTATACTTCCATCTCAAGCTGATCTGTTACATTGTTTTTGGCTTAAAGGTTTCCTACCCATATATAAATACTCTTGGCCATGTATTTCCACTGCTGTGCCCCTTACAGGGTCACCCTTGACCTAAACTTGTTATTGCCTGGACGTTCAACAGATGATAGGAAGGAGGTCAGTATATCCCAGGCCTAAGTGATCTGAAGGGTTATAATTCCTCTGGTGATCTGCTCCTTGTCAATTGGTGTAACTAATCCTTCCAATCCTCAACCATCTCCACATTATCTGAATTTATAGAGTATCACCTGAAATACTCTTTCAGAGATTTGGGGCTTTATTACTTAAGTACTTCCTACAATCATTTCTTATGCATGTGAGCTTTTAGTTCCTGAATAAAGTGACTGTTTCTTGCATTTCCTTCCTCTTTTCTCAGTATCCAGAACAGAATAGATCATGGCAATACTTTTTTGGGTGAATAGTTTCTTTTCATAGCCAGTCAATTTTTATGTCGGGGAGGAAAAGCTAGCTAATTTTATTGTTTGTTTGTTTGTTTTTTTTGAGGGCAGTGTCACTGGCCCTCATATGTGGGACCGAACCTGGGCCGCTGGCTTCCCAAGCCAGCGCTTAACCACTGCGCCACTCGGCCGGCCCAAACAAATTCTGATGGTTTTTTGTTTGTTTTTTGTTAAAGCTAGCTAATTTTAAAAGGAAGTCTAGCTTCCCATACCATTATTTTATGCTTTTGATCTTCAAATTCTCCACATTTTACTGTATGTGTGCGCTTCCATGGTGGAATGTTCGAGAACTTAATTGCCTGACTCATGTATATATATATATATATATATATATATATATATATATATATATGTATATATATGTGTATGTATCAACTATATGTATGCTATACTATGTATACTGAAATGCAGTGAATTTTAAGACTATAATATATTATGTATAGTATATATATTATACATACAGATATGTATAATAAATATAATAAAATTACTTAAAAAGTCCTGACATCAGGACAAAGGCATTATCCTTCAACTTTATAACTCCTCTGTATGGTAAATATGTGTATTATTATGCTCATTGTATCAGTTAGAATGTTTTTGGCAGCAAGTAAGAAAAAAAATGACCAAACTGGCTTCAACAATAAGGAAATGCATTATTTCTCATAATAAGGAGTCCGAGGGAGGGCCTCTGGCCCAGGATGTTATCAAGCACCAGGGACTTGGTATCAGCACCTCTCTGTCCCCGACACTGTGTCAGCTTTGCCCTCGCCTCAGTCTGGCTTCCCTCCGAGTCACAGAATGACACCACCGTTCCAGATGTCACTTCAGATATGACAAAGCCCAGAGGAGCAAAGCTACCTGCCTCTCATGGACATCCCCTCAGTCTCATTGGCTAGCATCCTGTCATGTGCCCATGTCTAAAGCAAACCCTGGAGAGGGGAATGTTGTGATTGCAATGACTTGACTTTTTAGTTGCCATAGCTAGAGCTACGAAGGGGTGGGTCACTTTCTCTTGACTCCTCAGGGAGGGGAGATCAGTGAACAAAACTGTCTGTCTAATGGAGAAGGAAGAAGTAGAAGACTGCCTAAAGTATCTGCCACAACCCTTTTGTTAAACAAGAAAAGGTCATCCTAAAAGGTGAGGTAATTTGCTTAAGATCACAAGGCCAAAGAGTAGGCTCCAAATCCAGGGCACACACAACTGCCGGAACGTATCTGATAGACTCTATAGTTCAGCCTCCTCCTTTTTACAACTCAGGAACCCCCAGGTCAGAATGTTTAATCACTTGCTCAATATCACAGAGATCCAGTTAGTACTAGAGGTGTGAACAAAACTCAGTTTGGCTGCGTCCCAGCTCTGTATTTGTTCCATTCCTTGCAATGGTTTCATTTGTGCTTATTTGTATCTTGTGCTAGTACCTATGGGTTAGCTAAAAAAAAAGAAAACAGCATGTCTTGTGTGGGGAACACATTATAAAGATGATATTTAAGTAATAATATATACATCAATTGTTATGTAAACCAGTAAGCGAATTCAATTAAAAGAAGCATCAAAATGGTAGCTTTTCTAAGCTTTCATTGGTGTCAGCCTGGAAAAAGTTTAGAAGTGCTGTGTTAAGCTAACATTGGGCTGCACAAGCTTTTTCAGAATAAAAATACAGTAGCTATTAAGCCATCAAAAAGTTGTTTATGAAAATAAATAAAGCAGCCATATGTCACTTGTTTTCCATTAATAATAGCAGAGATTTAGTAATTATAGAAATATTTTGGTAAACTTATTTGAGTCTTCTATTTCAAAATGAACATAATTTATCCTTTTCATATTTCACATTCTACAAATCATTATTCTCTTGACTTTTGTTTCCTGGATTAATATGGCACCTATCGCTGTTAATGCATTTATCCGGCCATACCAATTTTTTTTTTTTTTTAAGTAACTTGTTTTTCACTGAAGTGTGACATACATACAGAAACCATGGTGTAAGTCTCAATTAATTTTTTACAAAGTGAACACATGTGTAACCACCCCCCAGCCCGTTATATGTAAGCCACAGCAACCTCATGAATGCTGATTCCCAGCCATTAGGCCCTTGGTCAAAGGAACTCATTATTCTGACGTCTACCACCATGGATTGTTTTAGACTGTTTTGGATACGTGGACTCATGCAGTATGTGTTTTTTGGGGCCTGAGTTCTTTGGCTAGATAGTATGTTTGTAAGATCTTTCCATGTTGTTGTACAGTATCCCATAGTAGTGTATTCGTTTTGGTTTCACAGTGTTTCATATGGCAGCTAGGGCGGTATGAGTGTCTTCCTGGAGGAGCAGTTACCCCACAGCCTCCAGCTACAGCGCCTTAGAATCTGCCGCAGCATTCAAACTTAGGACATGCTGTCTCTGGGCAGCACGCAGCCGGTGATGGAGCAGGGCCAGAGGGGGCTGGCATCAAGGCCTGAGTATTTGCTATCGATGCTCCTTCCGAGGCAATGTTTGCATGGGGACTCCTCTTTGGAGTTACTGAGCCCTTCTCAGAGGGCCACCTGAGCCTGCAGCTCCTCGCTTCTCAATCCCCCATCCTCCCCACTTCCTTTCACAAGTGTTAGACCCACATGGCCCTCTGAAGACTTACGCTGCCTACTTCTGCTCCTCTGTGTCACAGGCATACCTTCAACCTATAGCTTGCACTACTAACTCTGTTTGCTAGCCAGAGGATGGGAACTAACACACATGGTACAATTATACCATAATGTATTTATCCATGCTACTATTGATACTGTTGATAAACATTTTGTTTATTTCTGGTCTTAGGGCACTATGAATACTGCTGCTATAAACATTCTTGTATGTGCTTTTTGATGCACGCTTGTATGCAAATCAGTTGAATCAGTGTGGAATCGCTGGTCACAGATTATGTGTAGGTTCAGTTTTGTAGATCCTGTTAGAGTTTAATCAAATGATTGTACCAGTCTACACTGCCACCAGCAGGGTAAGAAAGTTCCAATTGTTCCACATACTTGCCCACATTTGGTATTGTCACTTGTAAATTTTTTCTCTACTTAGATTCTCTGATGATGTTGAGCATATTTTAATATATGTTTATTGATCGTTCATCTATTCTTTTATGTGAAGTGTCTATTCACATGTGACTTTTCTATTACTTATCTAGATTTTTCTTATTGAGTTGTAGGAGTTCTTTATATATTCCGGGTATGATTACTAAATACCTTTCCCCACGCTATGCCATGCTTTCATACTTTCTTAATGATGATTTTGATACACAGAAGTTCTTAATTTTGACGTAGCATCATTTATCAATCTTTTCTTTTCTAGAGCTTTTTCAACTGTTTAAGAAATCTTCGTCTTGGGCTGGCCAAGTGGCGAGGTTGTTAAGAGCTGGCTTGGGAAGCCAGTGGCCCTGGTTCGGGTCCCACATATGAGGGCCAGTGACACTGCCCTCAAAAAAAAAAAAGAAATCTTTGTCTTTCTAAAGGTCATGAAAATAGCTGCCAATATTTTCTTCTGGTAGCTTTCACTTGCACCATTTACTTTTACTTCTTGTTTCTTGAATCTATAGTTTGATGACTTTTGTCAGTTTTAAAATAGTCTTTGTCAATATCTCTAAATATCGCACATGCCCATTTTCTTTTTTTTTCTTCTCATGAGACTCCAACTACACATACACTCATACTTTCTCCATGGTTTATATGTCTCAGATTGTTTTTGGTGTTTGCCATTAAATATTTCTAAGTTTCAGCCTAGATATTTTATATAGAGCTATCTTCCAGTTCACTAATTTCCTCCTCTATCTAATCTGCTGTTAATAATAACCCATTTATTGAGTCCTTGATATTTAGTTCCAGTATTAGTTCCAGTATTAACATTGAGCTTTAAAAATGATTCTAGTCTACTTTTCTAGTAAAACTATCCACATGTTATCTATTTTTTCTACTTTTACTCTACTTTCTGAAATAAATAAATCATAGTTATTTTAAGATTTCAGGCTCGTAACTTTACCCATGGTTTTTTGTTTGTTTGTTTGTTTGTTTTTAGGTGAGCCATCCTGCCACCTGTTGGCAGCTCAACGGCAACTCAGCTTGGGCTGGGCTCGAACCCTCAGCTTGGGCTGGGCTCGAACTGCTGTTGCTCAGAGCTCAGCTTGCACTCTTGAGCGAGCTCTTAACCAACTGAGCCATTCGGCCGGCCCTTAGGCTCGTAACTTTAATGTTGAGTTTTTAGTGCATGACATTTTATTGTCTGATTTTTCTTTTGAATTTCAGTTATTTGGCCTTGCTTCCTTGCATAATTCGTAATTTTCAGTTGAATGTTGGACGCTGTGTGTGAAAAGAATCTTTACAGGCTTGGGCATTTTCATTCACACAGAGAGGATTTGTTTCCTTTCTTGCAAGAAGTCAGCATACATGTAGATCACCTTGATCAAATTAGGTGTTGAGATATTTTGAGACTGAGGTTTTGTGAAGAATTGTTTATTTTCAGTTTTCCCCAACTCCTAGGATGTTGCTATTCAAGAATCTTAACCAAAACCTGCAATGCTGACCAGTGTCCCTTCTTTTTGGCAGGTATTGAATGCCAATGTATTTCGCCCCAGCTCAGGGACAGTTGAAAGCTCTCCTTAGCTTTTAAAAATTATTATTAGTAGTAAACTTGGCTTTTTAGAGCAGTTTTAGGTTCATAACAAAAGTGAGTGGAAAGTACAGAGAGTGTCCATATACTCCATGTACCCCCTTAAAAATCATCCTCCCAGGCCGGCCGAGTGGCACATTGGTTAAGAGCTGGTTTTGGGATGCCATTGGCCCCGGTTCGGATCCTATGTATGAGGGCCAGTGACACTGCCCTCTACAGCTAACAACAGCTCCACCTGGAGCTGGGCTGTGTGAGCCCCCGCGACGGTGTAGGCTGCAGCCCCTGCTGCAGTGGGCTGCCATAGGCTACAGTGAGTGGCCGGCAGCCAGCGTGAGCGGCTGGCAGCCAACGTGAGCTGCCAATAGCCATGGTGAGTGACATCCAGAGGCCGGCAACCAATCTGCCTCATCCAAGAAGAGTGCAGTGACGATACCAACATGGTCCAGTGAAGCAATGTCCTCTACAACTAGACTGAAGAACAAAAGGACAGCAACTTGTCTGCTCCCCTCCCCCAACTCCCCAATTTAAAAAAATCTTAAAAGAAAAACCAAGAAAAATCATCCTCCCTCACTATGACACTGCACCAAAGTGGTACATTTGTTACGATTGACACATCATTGACATTTTCACCTCATTACCACCTAAAATCCATAGTTTACATTATGGTTCGCTCTTGATGTTGTGCATTCTGTGGATTTTGATAATGTTTAATGACATGTATCCAACATTGCAGTAAGGTACATAATAGTTTCACTGCCCTAAATGTCCACAGTGCTTTGCCTATTCTTTTTAGTCCCTTAGTAGCAACATTGCTCTTAAGTTATTGGTCTCTAGCTTCCAAAAATCCTAGGATTCATCAAATGCCAACAGGGCAGAAGCTGTATACTCTGTTAAACTCCCTTCTTTGAAATTCTATTTTCTTTTATAGCTCTGCTTTTAACCCTAGATACCTTGGTTGTTTTCCAAAGCCTGAAATAGCTGCTGTTTTATTTTGTTTTCTTTTATATTGCATTTGGCTTTTATATTTTTTTTCTTAGTGAGAGCTTTTATCTGACCAAAGCTAGTCCTCCAGCCATGTCAACTTTATAGAACCAATAATATAATTTTTTCCATCTGAGCTAATTATTTTGTTGACATATAAAGATTACAAAGTTGTCAGGATACAGAAAATCTCTACCCATGGTGAATGCATCTTTCTCCCCAATGAGTCTATTTGTTCATTCATTAATTAATTTAGTCATTCCTCAAAGATATGAATTGAGCATATTTAATATGCTTATATAAAATGTAAAATATGCCAGACGCTGGGGATATAGAAATACATTTAGCAATGATTACTGGATTTGAGAAGCTTTCAGCCTAGTAGGTTGCATGAGTAAAAAGATTAAAGCAGAAAGATATGAAGTTTTGGACTCAGATAGATAGGCTAAGGTTATTTATAAGTTGTGACCTTGAACAAGTTATTCAGTTATTTCCAGGCTTTAACTGGAGAAAAATATTGAGTATTATAGGATTAAACTAAAAGTATGTGATATGCCTATCACTATACCTGCAACATAGTCAGATGTAAATAATTTGTATTTCTTATTGCTATTCTAGGTGGAGATACATATAAAGTATGAAGTCCCTGGGAGTGTTTGTGGAGGATAAGGGACAATTTTACAGAGGTTAAAATATGCAAGAAATATAGATCATTCTCTGAAGTAGGTGGTCACGGTAGGGTGTATGTGTGTGTGTGGGAACATGCACAGGTGTTTCTTTTAGATCACAAATTAAACGTTTTTAATCTGGCACAGTTTCAAAAGGATAGAATGGTGAATAAGAGACACAGTAGATTTACCTACTTTTATAAAGTTTACTGATGATCAAGGATACAGACAGCAAGGAGGCAACTACAAATGGCTTGGTACATCGTTAAGGTGACAGCTCATTTTATTGTTCTTGCTCTCTTCTCTAAAATGGGCCATCTATTACATGTCTACTTTAATTAGAGACAATACAATTATGACAGAAATCTGGGATTGTCACTTAAGGACATTCAGTTTTCTGCATGTGGCTAGAGCTGTGACTAGACTGCAGAGAAAATTGGTTTGGAGAAACTGACAGGAGGGAAGTAGATATGCAGAAATTAGCCAAAACATAAGGGAGAGAGAATCCTTTCAACTTGCAGTGTCCGGTTCTAGTCTGTTCCTAAGGCCCGATTACAATCCTTCCCTTGGATTATGTAACATACCACCACATCTATACATTACTTAAATTCCCTCAAGCTGATTTCCATGTGTTTCAACCAAAGTCTTAACTAACAGGTTTGTGATAGAAGTTAAGTTAAATGATGCGTACTTTGCCAGAGAATCACATATGAAAGGCATGTAATGCCACTTAATTGGTAGGACAGGAAGGGTCTTGGAGGAAGAGATGTCTAAAATGAGATTGGAAGGAGCATCAGGAATTACTCAGGTGAGTAAAAGATGCATCTACGCAGAAGAAAAGGCATGAATAAACTGGAGAGGAGAGTGGTGGTAAGGAGTAACTGCAGAAGTTCTATCTGTGGTGGCACAGTGCTGGAGGCTGGGCAGGAGGGGTAGGCAGACAGAGGGTGATGTGTATCCAGTAGAGTGTGATGTGGACCCCCATCCTCATAACTCCACGTGGAGAACTTTCCCTCCAATCACAATCCAGGTTTCTTATCCATCCCTACTCCTCCACAAGGAGAACTGTTAGCTGGAGGGTGAGTGACAGCCATTGTTCCACATATTACGATAGGATGGAGCTCTAGGTTAAGAACTGGACATTTGGTTTCATTCTTTCCCTCTCTGCCTTCCTTTCTAACTTGCTCCTCAGAAAATATAGCTTGTGCCAATAAGAAAGGGGATGACCATTCCTAAGATGGCTGATCAAAGGAAATTTAGATACTCCATTCATGAGGTGGGAAATCTAAACATGGTCAATTGGTTAGGACTTTGAAAAAGGATTCTGTAGGGACTATAATGACATCGAGCATTGATTTTTTTTTTCTCTAGAGACTGCTAGTCCAAATAAGACAAGTTAAAAGCAGTAAAATACTTGGATTTTATTAAAGTACCAATTAGTGTTTTTGAGTCCTTTTATAAACAACTTGAGTTATTTGGAGAAGTGTGTTAAATAATATGCAGTTTTCTGAAATGAATAATTATTCATTTTTATAATTAACACTTTTCTTAAGTTGGTATTAAAGCGTATGGCTTTTATTTTAGTAATTTTGAACGTGGGTGAAAGCAGAGTTGCACCATAATGTACTATTTCCCCTACACTCCACAGCAGAACTCTTTCTGGAACAGGACTTCAAGGTCAATGCATGTTAGAGACCATTTCTTCCTCCTCTTCTTCCACCAGGAACAATATTTCTCCATCAATTCCAGGCCTTCCTCTTTATGCTGCCTAATCAGAGACAAGATAAAACTGGGTCTGGTATGTTTCCATCTTATCTTGGAACTCCACGTATTTGACCAGACTCAAACCCAGATCATCCACCAGTCATTACAGATGGTCTTACTTGTATATTTCAGGCTCCTACCAGTTTATCTGGGGCAGCCACTTTCTCTCCAATCAACATCTAATATCAAGTGACAGCTAGCCTGAGAAGGAATGGGAGAATGATAAATTTAATGGAAAAATTAATGAAGACAGGGAATAAGGAATCTATGTAGTCATTGCAGGTGTGTGGACACACTAGTGGGTGGATTCAGAACATCTCAAAAACATGAGAATAGGAGCATTTGGGGCAAGGGTTGGTGTCTGGCTGCCCTGAACACACAAAAAAATGATACGTGCAATTGTTTTTTTTTTGTTGCACTAGGCTAAGTACTTCTTGTGGATCATCATCTCAGTTAGGCAAGCTGATGAGCTAGATGCTACCATTGACTTCATTTAATAGAAAAGTGACTCATTGAATGTCCCACAGGATAGCAAATGGCAGGGGAAAACTGTGAGCCCCCAGCTGTATGGTTCCAGGGCCCAGGTCCTTAATGATACACTGCCATATCCCCCGTAGGCTCACCACTTTGTCTGCCTTTCTCCTTTAGCAGCTTGGCTTTGACCTCCTGTGTATGTGGGCTGGATGGATATTTTTACCTGGTGACGTTCTCGTCGTCCTGCCTGGTCACACTTTCTACCTTATTATTCCCTCGTATTATCGCGATCTGGATGTCATGTCCTATACTACACAGTGTCCGAAGGGATGAACAGTATTACCCTAGGAGGCAAGCCGGCAGAGCGCCTAGATGTGGTTAGTGTATTACTACACCACGGCTCCTTCTGCTTCCCATGCTTAATAAAACAGCGTTAACATTGCCCACATTTGTTCTTGGCTCCTGCTACCAAGCAGCCTGCCACCAGCCCCCAGCCACACCGCAGCAGACTCTCAGCCAGGCTGTTTCTAATGTCAGCTCTCCAGGCCTCTGCGACTTCTTCCCACGTCTGCCCCTTGGTGGGCCTTTAGCAATTCGACCAACTGTCCATCTGAAGGGCCCGGTGGTGGGCGGGGGGCGCCAGGAGGGGCTACGATGAATGGGGGACTTGTCAGTCTTTTTTTTTTTTTTTTTTGTCCATTCCTCTGGATACCATTTCAACGTCTTGGCTGAAATGGAATTTGAATTTCAAAAGGTTTAAAGAACATTTCGCAAACCCGCAATTTCCCAGCAGCTTGTAAACCTCTTAAAACATTACGTTCAATCTGCTAGTGATGAGTGGATGCTGGGTACGCATGTGAGCTGTGTCATGCTGGTTAGTCATGAGCCGCTGCCTTCCCTGTGTCCTTGGCTCACCCACAGGAGAGCATTCAAACCAACGAGGCTCCCTTTGATTTCTGGAAAGAACAATCCAATTCTCAGAGAGCTGATACCTATGGCGTCTCTGCAGAGAAATAAGCCCCTGACTGTATAGGGGATGCTCATCTAAATGAGGAAACGGAGAGTTAGATTAGAAGGTGCAGGGATGAAGACAGGATTTATATGGAAGCATAGGGAGGGCTTTTTCCTTTCCCCTGCGCCTCCCCTGGGGGGACTCCAAGGTTGCTCTCTTGATTGTGACCTATCTCTGGCAAAGTAGTCATTTTTATTTAGGGTGAATGAGGCTGCTGTGAGGGCTTCGGTAGGAGTTCCATTGTCATTTCTGCATTAAAGGATCATTAAAATAAAGTGTTACTGTAAGAAGCTCTATCTGCTAGACATTTCTCAGAAGAGCTTTGTGCCTTTCTTCTGAGGGTTGCTTGCTGCTTCTTTCCATTTTCACCAGGGGAAAAAAATACCCCTCATGAACTGCACCTTTTTAATTGATTATAAAGGCAGAAGAGAATATAACAGTGGGACTTGTTGGCAGTGTTTTACAGCAAGTGGCAAATCGCTGAATATTCATTTGTTTCTCATTGGCCAAGATGAATCCTCTTTTGGTATTAAAGCAAATGTGCTGTGAAGTTGCAGAAGACAGGTTTTAACAACTTTTCCTGGCTGGGGGCCTGGGTAAATTTTTTTTGGTGGAATGGTAGGAGGACCAGGAAGTGGTGGGGGTGGAGAGCTGAGTTGGGGGGAGTCAAGTGGGGGAGTGTCTTAGTTAAGCAGGAGCTGTGCACTGAGATGGTCTCTAAAGTAGCTGAAATGGTCTTATTGCATGGGGGTAAGGTGGGAGAGTTGGATTACAATGTGGTAACTGCAGGAATAATCTGACTGCAGGGTAGCTGTCCTTGGCATATAACACAATTATTTGGATAATCCAGAAAACAGGACCAAATGGAATTCTTTTATGACAGAAGAGAGGAAATAGTTTACTGGACCTCTCAGTTTCTTTTCACTGTGTGACTATCTGGGTTCTCAAGTAGTTGGAAGGGAACCTGGCTATATCATATGAACTAAGGGGCAGGTTCTGCTTCCTCACCCTCTTTATCATCCTCTGTATTAGTCTCTTATAACCACTCATCATCCTTCTCTTCCATTCCATCGTCTTCACCTCTCAGTGTTCCCCTTCTGCTCCAGTAAGTCTGGAATCACACAAACTAGACAGTTTCTTTGAAGGGGCAGTTTCGGCCGCATCAGGACCTTTGCACGTGCTACTCCTTTCAGCTGAGCTGCTATTCTCCAATCCTCTGCTCCTTCCCACATGGCTGGGCTGACTCCCACTCATTCTTCCAGTCACAGCATAACACTGCCACCTCCAGGAAGCCTTCCGTGGACACTCTGACTAGTGTAATCCCTCCTCTAGGGACACACCTTTCACACCATACTTTTCCTTTATAACAAATACCACAATTTTAAATAATTGCTAGCAATATCTAGCATAATATGAATAGTTCTACCAGATCTTAATGATTATGAACAAAAAAATTCACAAATTGTATGTTTCCTAGTTTATTATGAAAAAATGGCATTTTTTTTTTTTTTTGAGATAAGACTTAGTGATCTCAGGGATGCCTGATTCTGGAAAGTATTAGAAAATTTGGTTGGGGAGGTCTGTCCTTGTAACCAGTTCAGGAACTCATAAATTTCTATAAACATTTTCTTGCAATAAATTCCAAAAAAGCGATACATCTGGTACAATAAATAGATGAATAAATAAATAAATAAAATAGGTACATATGGTAAACATTTTAAGAAAAATATCAAAATTTAAGTGAGTGTGTGCTTAAAAATTTGAGGTAATTCTTATAGTTAGTCACTTGTGTCTTGCAAATCTGCGAGCAAGATTTCTCCAGTCACTGAAAGTCTGCTTGTTCTTTGGGAGTGGCCAGAGAAAACCAATATCCAGTCCAACCTCAGGAACACATACCATAAGCACTTTGTGCTCAGAATCATCCAGGACTCGTAAGTGGTTAATGAAATCTTTTCAAGTAGCAAATTAGGTTTGGTGCCCAGCCCAAGCTGAGCTGCTGCTGAACTGCCAACAGGTGGCAGGATGGCTCAGCTATAAATAAATAAATAAATAAATAAATAAATAAATAAATAAATAAAATAAAGTAGCGAACTGGGGAGAAGGGGTGGGAGTGGGAGGTAAAACATATATTTAAGTATTCTATTTTAAGTTAAAACATAAATATAAGGGCAGACTGAGTGGCTCAGTTGGTGAAGAGCTCGCTCAAGAGTGTGAGCTGAGCTCTGAGCAACAGCAGTTCAATGCCCAGCCCGAGCTGAGCTGCCGCTAAACTGCCAACAGGTAGCAAGATGGCTCAGCTAAAAAAACAAAACAAAACAAAACAAAAACATAAATATAAGTGTTTTAATATATATCTATTTTCCAATCTTATCATGTGGACTCAGACCTTTAGTCTGAGTTAGCATCCACTGACCAAAGCCCTCCATCTTTCTTGTATCATCAAAAACAAAATGCAGTAGCTACATTGTCTAGCTTTTTTTTTTTTTAAGAGAAATAAAAGACATTTGAGAGGCAATCTGAAAACAGAAGCTTTTATATTTTATGTAATTCTCCCCAGTCTTTTTTTTTTTGAGGGCAGTGTCACTGACCCTCATATGTGGGACCCGAATCGGGGCCGCTGGCGTCCCAAGCCAGCTCTTAACCACCGCGCCACTCTGCCAGCCCTCCCCAGTCTTTTATAGTTTTCTCACCCATACTTAATTTAATAAATAAATTTAATTTAGTAGCTTGACTTTATTGCATCTTTCTATAGCATTCATACAGTTTTCATAGAAACAACTCTTTTCTCATTCTTATTTCACAGATTTGCATAATACGTATCTAAGTTATTTAATTACAATCAATTATCCAACTGGTATCAATGGGTTTGGGAACAAACATAACTGGGACTTGGAAAACATATAATGTAATTGAGGGGAACAGAGGAGCTGAGCATTCAGGCATAGAGTGATCAGCAGGCTCTGGGCATTAGTCAGGAAGTTTTATGTTTTATTAGAACAGTGTTGGTTAATCCCTCAAACTGTTATGTAGTGGGCAGTTGAAAGAATTTCTTCTATGTCTAAATGTGCTCAATATTTTATTAATGTCAGTGTCTCTTGATGGATAGAAAAGTCCATAGAGACAAGAGCAGTTCCAGCGTAGAGTAGATGCCCAGTCATACCTGGTCTACTGAATCTATGATTGGCCTCCTAAAATCAAAACTCACTTTCTAGACAATGCTTTTTCTGGTCATTTTCTTTAGGTCATTTTCTACCCCTGACACTTTTTTGTAAAACCGACTTTATAGTTTGATCAACTGATTTCATTGATCACTTGATTCATCGGCCAAGAACCACAGGAGCAGCCATAGTATCTTTAAGTTCAGGCAAGACATTTTAACTTGCCTTTCTCCACCAAATACATGAACAGAGTAAGGGTGTCTGCCAACCAAGAAATTTTAACTTTTAAAACTGTATCCAATAGTCCTTAGTACTAACAACTATAGCATAAATAAATATGACAAATAAAGATGCAATCACATTTAAAGCCATGAAAATATCGTCACAGGAGGTGAATATTTACAATACAGCTAGAAATATCTGACTCAAAGCTAAAAGAATTTTATACGGCTTGATTATCTCTTAAGATTTTTTGTAGCTCTAAATACTGGTATCGGAGGGATGATTCCAGGTGGGTGTCTCTGAAAATATGAGCAGATATTCATGAGACTCTTCTGATTGCCAAATGCTTTGGCTGTGTGGGGACTCTAATCTACAGGTATAGAAAGTGTGGTCTCTGCCTTTGAGAAAATATCACCCAGTGGACCAGACTGGTTGGAATGGAATCATTTAATAAGATTCCCTAAAAAAAATGCTATGATGAGGGACATTGGAGGAATGAGAGATAGTATTCAACTGGAGAGATTAGAAAAAGAGATTTCTAAAGCTACTCAGTGGTTAGCAAGAGAAAAAAAAATGGCACTTTCCCTGATTGGGAACATTACCCAGAGATGCTGCCTTAAGTGAATGCAAGCATCTGGCACATAGAGAAGAGAGAACCCAACAACAAAGCAACTCTTTACCTCTCTCACCCCTGTCCTTTGTCAGGACCAGAGTTGAATTTCTCTTAGTAAAGAATAATAATGTCAAGACAATGACACTCAGTGCCCAAGGTCAACAGTTTCTCCTGATTAGTGGCAAAGACTGCAGTGTAGGCAGATGGGTGGTGGGAGGCTTGAATGAAGAAGCAGCAGATAAAAAACCGGAGACTTTAAAATCTGCCGTAACTTCAAGTGTACCGTCATTAGTCAGGGCTTGTGGGTTTTTCCAGGCCATCTGCGGAAATGATATTCACTGTGTTTCCTTTTCCATGGTCTGAGGGCGTGTGCTGAGGACAGATAATACCAAGTTTCCTCCTTCTGTGAAGTGACAAGCGTGTCTCCCAAAACTCATGCGAAATGTCAGAGGGGTTTGTGGTAGAAGAAAATGGATATAATACGTGGTCTTACCGACAGTAGGAAAGGAAAAATTTATGCTGGATGGCAAATGGTAAAAGCTGTCTCCTTAACTCTAGAATGAATGCTGGTGGTGGCTGAAAAGTTGGGTTGTGTGTAATGCAAACAAGGAGCTAGTGGACTACTACGTTGATTTTGATCCAAGATTACCCACAAGTGTCTTTCATTTTGCTCTCTGAAGATTCCCTGAGTGTAGTCAGGAGACAAATGGCTTGTCCCTTTACTTACTGTTTCCAACTCCCTTTTGGGTTGTATGCCACTCAGTTACTTATAAAGTTTTATTGATGAGCAAATTGAACAACTGAACTTTTAGAGAGCTTAGCATTTTTTTTTTTTGAGTTGCTGATATGGAATCGATTTCTGGCTAAAAGAACATGGAGGAATTTTCAAGAATATAAGTAATATATAATGGGTGAATGGGTAATGTGAATAATCTGTTACTCTGATGGGTCATGATTTTCTGTAAGAATTGTGCTGTTTGGGTAGCAATAATTGATTTTCTTGGATCCACAGATATTGGCCAAACACCAGCATTCAAATAGATATGTCTATCAATATTCTCCAAATGAAGGCCTCATAGGTTGGTAAATTGACAGAGAGTCCAGACAAATTTACTTTTACTGTTAAGAGTAATCCAATTTTTATGAAACACCTAGAGGAAAATTTCAAGGAACCACAAACCTCGGGTTTATTAATATTTCAATTCTAGAAGAGCCTGCTTATACTTCTGATTAACTAATGACATGTCATACCTATTGAAAAGGTCCTAAAGAAATAGTATCTTTGTGATTAATAGTCCAACAAATTATACATGCATTTCAAATATGTTGTGATATTATGAAGCAGGTAAGATTCTTCTTTGGGCCCCACTTTCTCCCACGCACTTTTCTGTCTAGGGTGGCACCGCCTTATCTCACTTCTTCAGATGTTTAGAATTCTCAAGATTTGTAATCTCTACTCCTTCTACCTTCACTTCTTCCTCTCAAAGACTGTTATTATGAAAGGATCTGATATTATGTGCATTTTGATGCAAATTTAAGTCAGGGTGTTACCTGGAATCAGGAGACAGGGAATAAGGATGGGGGTGGCAGAAGTGTTTTACCTTTTAAACAACTGTAGAATGAGACAGTATTTTTAGTTCAATTTTTTGAGTAGGTAATGCATTCATATTCTTTGAATACCTTTCTTATTTATTTTGTATAAATTCAGAATTTTTATGCATATAAAAGAAAAAATAAATGTAATTTCTGATCTCCCCTTTTACTCAAAAGTTCACATGTTATGTACACTGTTCACATTTTACTTCACTTTATACATCTTGAAGATCTCCACTGATACCTAGAAAGTATATTAGTTTATTTTTATTTTTACACCCACAAGAATTCCATTTTATGGGTATATCATATATTATTTAATCAGTTTGTTATTTAGGAATACTGGGTTGGTTTCACTCTTTTGCTGTTAAAAATAAAAGGCTGCAATGAAGAACACTTTCAGAAGCCATTTTGAACACACACAAATATATCTGCAGGAAAATTTCCCAGAAATGGAATCTCTGGGTGCAAGGGTATATGCATTTGTAATTGTAATAGATATTGCCAAATTACCCTCCGTTGGATTCATACCCATTTATAGTCCCACTGGTGATGTCTGAGAGTGGCCATTTGCCCACAGCCTCAACAATGAAGTGTGTTATAATGAAAGGTTTTTAATCCTTATTAAACAAATTTCTAGCATTTGAGAGCTTTTGAGAAAAGAATTTATTTTATACCTAAAAACCTTCTCAATCTTCTGAAACCACTTCCCTTGGGCAGAAACAACAAAGCAATACTTGCTGCGTTCTAGGCATCGCGACGATAATTAGGGAAACAAAGGTAAGTGTCTTAGGTTTTACCATCCCTTTTCTCTCTCTTCCCCGCCTTCTAAGTTACCAAGGTCTATTGATTTTATGTTTCAAACTAGCAGTTTTATTTATGAAACCTCTTTCCTCTTCATTCTCATGTGTATGATTGCAATAGCCTCTTAACTGCTCGCTTTGTCTCCACCAGATCCAATCTATAGTCTCTCTTTGCCTAAACCATCTTCAAAGATATAAATTGAATCTTGTTACTCCTGATCATTTCTTTATGGCTCCTCTTGGCTGATGGGACAAAGTCTAAATTCCTTAGTCCAACATCTAAGGCCTGTCACATAACCGTCCTCCTCAGCTGCTCCCTCGGAGCTCAGCTCTGGTGTTCTTCGTAATTTCCTTCTTCTGTGATTCTCTTCCTTTCCTTCTCTACCTGAAGAATTTTCTCTCATCTTCTACCTTTCATATTAAGTACCATCTCCTTTTTTATGTTTTCCCCAGAACCCCGCCCCAAACTCTGCCATGCCAACTGGAATTAATGGTCACACCTCCCTCTGATACCCGTATGTGTGTTTCCTCTCACCTGTGAGCTCATTGAAGACAGGGATTATTGCTTATTTATCTTTAGATATTCAGTGCTCAGAACTGCATTTGGTCAGAAAGGCTCCATAACTTTGTTCCATTATTTAACAATAATTGGTTGACAAAGGTTCTGGACCAGTTCTGAGATCATATTCTAAAGAGAAATTATTTTGGTCTTAAGGCTGGTAGAAATGGAAGTGAATAACCTTGAATTCAAGGAGCCTCTGTCTGTGTCTGTGTTGTCCCAAATCTAAGTTGAATTTGTAAGTTCAGAATCGTCAATCTACCCAAGCTCTGGGTAAGACTGCAGATAATAAGGCAGCTTTTCATACACAGGCAGAGAACAGCTAGACATTCACCCCCGCTTTGCTCCTCTTCCAGCCTGCAGGTGTCTTCCAGTGGCCTTGAAGTGAGGTGTGGCTAGAGTTCAGGCCATGGAATGTGGATGGAAGCCATAAATACCACTTCCAGGTCTAACACCTGGAATTGTTCCACATTCATTCTTTTCTCTGTTTCCCTGCCAGGATGCAGAAAGCCATAGTGGAAAAGTATGGGAGGCCCCAGAAAAGTAGGAGGCTGTGTACCAGAACCACCTCATGAAAGGCCACTCACCAAATGTATAATTGGGTTGTGATATAATTAAAAAAATAAACCTTTCATTGCATTCAGCTACCAAGGCCATGAGGTTGTTTGTTACAGCATTGAGCTTATCCTGAAAACACACAATTGCGTGCGCGCGCACACACACACACACACACACACACACACACGTTATTTAATCTAACAGCCACTCAGCTCCTTCACCAGGGGAAAAAGTGTGGGAGGTACATGTGCAACGAGAAGCAAGTCAGAGTGGAGACATCACCTGTCCCCTCCAGAAGTGGCACTGGAAGAAAATCCGGCTTTTCTTGCCACATTGATATGTGACCAGCACATGAGCAAAAATGATGACAGTGATCTGACAAGATTCAAGAGCCAATATGCCTGGCAGTGAGATGAAATCATTTTAATGCATGCTTTTCTTCCAATCAGTAGCGGTTGCTCTTTAGGGCAGACACCACTTTCCTTCTTCTCTCCACACAGGCACTTTGTCCAATATACCCATTTCTGGGTAACTTCTTTTTAGACCAGCCCTAATTCACAGGTGAAAACCCATGGCACCCAGTCCACTGTCACCATAAATCCTGCTTCCCACCTTCAAAACACTGAAAAGAAAAGGATCTGCCAAGGCATTTTTCAGTGTAGCATTGGTTTGCTTTTTCTTAGATGACATTTATTGGCATAAATTGACCTAGAAGTCATTTCTAGACTCTGTATTCTTATTCACTAAGTACCATGGTTAGAGGTTTCTTTTTTCTTCTATAATATTCATTCCCCAGGGACTCTTATCCAGTCTCATGACTAAAATAATCTATGTGCTGGTGACTCTCAAATATATACCACAAGCTGTCTCTCCTAAACTTCAGATGCTTATATCCAACTGCCTACTCCATATCCTTAGTTTAATGTATAATAGTCATCACTAACTTAAAATTGAGTTCCTGCTCTTTCCCTACTGCCCAGGCTTCCAATCTCAGCTAATGGAAACTCCATTCTTTTACATGCTCAGATCAGAAACCCCTGCGTCTCTTCTCACTCTCAGCTCATTACCTGGAATTCAACCACTTCTCACCACATTCACTGAGACCAGCCTTACCGAACCACCACAATTGCCACCTGGACCAGTGCAGGGACCTCCTACATCATTCCTCTCCCTCCCTATTTCCTCCCCTCAACCTCATAGACTATTCTTAACATGGTATCTGGGATCATCTTGTTAAAATGTAAGGCAGATAATGTCAGTCCTCTGCCTAGAACTCTACTAGTACCACCGCACCTGTATTAGTCAGGCAGGGCCAGGCTTTGCTGCAGAAACAAATATACCCTAACAATCGCAATGGTGTCGAGTACAAAGCTGTATTTTACCCAGGAGAAGTCTGATGTAGGTCAGATGGCTCTTACCATTTCCATTTGGAATATTTGAATTTGAAGGTCATGGCAGTAGAACAAAGAGATATGGAGGAGGGATAATGCCTCTTTACTGCCGTGGCCTGGAAATGAGAGACATCATTTCTGCTCAGAGCTAGGCACATGGCAGGAACCTTTACGAGGGACTGGGATCTGTAGAAGAACATGTGATTACTCTGTGAGTACTGACTCTTTGGTCACATCATCTCTCTCAGGAAAAATCGAAGTCCATGCTATGAACTACAAGGCCTTACAGGATCTCCCCTGCTTCTCCCATCTACAAGCCTCCACCCTATAACTCCGACTGCATCCCTGCATTTTCCTCTTCGGCACCACTGCTCCAGCTCCATCGGCCTCCTTGCTACCCCTTGCACATGTCCCATGCGGTCCTGCAAGGGAGCCTTTCACCTGCTGTTCATTCTGTCCAGAACCCTCTTCCCTGGACAATGCATGCCTCGCTCCCCCACTGCTCTCATATCCTAATGCAAAATTCATGTTTCAGCACTGGCCTTTGTCTGTTGAAAGTTGCTCTTTAACCTGGTATGATCCAACATATATTTTTCTTAATTATCTTGTTTATTAATTATATCTTCCACTAAAATATAAGCTTTGTGAGGTCAGACATTTTAGTTCCAATATTTAGAAAGAGCCTGGCATGTATTTGGCATGCAAATAATTGTTCAGTGAATGAATGAGTTATTCCTTTAAAAACCGTTCTATGAATCTCCATTATACTTACTCCCACTCTGAAATGATATAGCCCTAGACTTCTAAGTTTAGCTACCTTCAGGCCAGACTTGAGCAAACAACATACAACATATGTCTGTGACCAAAACGAAAAAAAAAACCATAAGAAAATAAATTCAGATGATATGCCTTGTTAATGATATAAGCAATGATATGCTCTATAAAGGCATCCTATTTAATTACTTATATCTAACTGTATGTCTATCTCAGCTGAAATGTAAAAACTTCGAGCAGTAGTTTTTCTATCATATATTTAATCCAAATCTGATTTAAATGTTTTTCTAGTGTACTCCCATGCAGAACAGCACCCCACTCCCAACAATGGTCTCAGTATTTGAAGAATAAGAAAAGAAGAAACGCTTTAATCTTATGGCTCTATATTCTGTTACACAACTCCTCTGATCTTCCTCGTAGATGCAATTTCATATCCCTAAAATTATTTTTAATCATTTCCACTGCTTATTATTGGAGGATAAAAGCATATATGTAGACAGAGCCAGTCGGAGGTAGGAAGTGAACTCATGGTCTAAATTCTTCCATAAAAAAAAGAATTATTCTGCTGGGAGCTGACCTCATTTAGTGAGAGAAGGTTAACACCTACTGAGGTTTCCTAGCAACACAAAGCTTTCCTACAGCTAGGATGGAGGGTCATTTTTGCATCTTCTTTTCATTATCTCTAGGACTCTATGACAAGATATTAGCCTGGAAAACTTCCAGAACATAAGATGTATAGAAAAGGGTGTATGTAGGGAGCCAAGGTGCAGTGGGGGTGGGGAGGGGGGTCAGCATGCATCTAGAGAGGGAGATGAAGATGAAGAGGGAAACAAGGGAAGAAGAATGACCTAAAGGAATCAGAGACAAGAGTCTTAATCAAAATTTCAGAAGAATTTTAGGAGCGTGCATTCTCTTTGTAAGCCAAACTACATGAATGTATTCCTTAGAGGCCAAGATAAATGATGCTTATTCACCAACTTAGAACTTATTTTGTGGGATGAATAAATTGAACAAACAGGTACTTTAAACCTCTGTTTTTCTTTCCTTTTATGAGCCAAATCAACAGATATTCTGTCTAAATTATGTTCCAATGTTTCCTGGTTGCCTATGTTTCCCTCCCAGAGAAGCTGCCTGCTAAAGGGAAATACATCAGTTTGGAGACCCCAGACAGGCCTGACTTCATTCTTTGATATTCACCTACTAGCTCTATGACATTGACTGAATATATAACCTCATGAACTCTCAGTCTCCCCAGATAAAAGCAGGAATGATACCAGTATGGGTAGACTCAGCTCATCACTTTATACAAGTCCTTTGTCCTTTCTTTTCATTAACATTGCCTGGTTTGGTTTGGGGCAACAATGTGTCTGGCTTTTGAAGAAGAGAGAATTCAACTCAATTTTCTAGGGTTCCTTGCAGTGAAGATTATGGGATACTTCTGGCCAATTAGATATAAACAGAGTCTACTTTGTGGAGTACCCATCTGACACTATACGTGATTTTTACAATATTATTGACTATATACGCCACACTGTACTTTACATCCCTGTGACTCTTTTGTAACTACTAATTGGTACTTCCTAATCTCACCTTTCTTATCCCCATCCCATCTAGTAACCATCAGTTTGGTCTCTGTATTGATGTGTCTGTCTCTGTGTTTATTTTGTTCTTTAAATTCCACATGTAAGTGAGATCATATGGTATTTGTCTTTCTCAGTCTGACTTATTTCACTTTGCATAATAACCTCTAGGTCCATTCATGTTGCAAATAGTAAGATTTCCTTCTTTTTAATGGGGGAGTAATACTCCATTGTATAAATGTACCACAGTTTCTTTATCCAATCATCTATTGATGAGCATGTCAGTTGTTTCCATATCTTGGATATTGTGAATAATGCCGCAGTAAATGTCAGGGTGCATATATTTTTTTCAAATTAGTGTTTTGGATTTCTTTGGATAAATACCCAGGAGTGGAATTTTTGGGTCATAAGGTAGTTCTATTTTTAATTTTTTGAGGAACTTCCATATCATTTTCCACGTGGCTACCCCAATTTGCAATCCCACCAACAGTGCACAAGGGTTCCCTTCTGTCCATATGCTCACCTACACTTGTTTGTTGATTTATTGATGATGGCCATTCCGACAGGAATGAGGTGGTATCTCATAGTGGTTTGTATTTGCATTTCTTTGATGATAAGTGATGTTGAGCATCTTTCATATGACTAGTGGCCATCCGTACGTCCTCTTTGGAGAAATACCTATTCATGTCCTCTGCCCATTTTTTAATTGGATTTTTTTATGGTGTTGAGTTGTATGAGGTTTTTTAACATACATTTTGGATATTAACCCCTTATCAGATGTATCATTGACAAATATCTTCTCCCATTCAGTAGGATGTCTTTTCATTTTGGTGATGGTTTCCTTTGCTGTGCAAAAAATTTTAGTTTGATGTAGTCCCATTTGTTTATTTTTTCTTTTGTTTCCCTTGCCCAAGGAGCTATATCAGAAAAAATGTTATTAAGGGTAATGACTGAGAGTTTACTAACTATGTTTTCTTCTGAAAGTTCTTTTTTTAAGATTTTATTGGAGAATTGGGGGAGGGGAACAGCATTGGGGAGTTGGAGAAGGGGAACAGACAAGTTGCTGTCTTTTTGCTCTTCAGGTTAGTTGTGGAGGACGTTGCTTCCCTGGCCCATGTTGGTATTATCATTGCACTCTTCCTGGGTGAGGCAGATCAGTCGCTGGCCATTGGATGGCCACTCACAGCAGCTCACGGCAGCTCACACTGGCTGCTGGCCACTTGCAGTAGCTTATGGCAGTCCCACTGCTACAGGGTCTTCGTCGGCGACTCACTGCAGCCCAGCTCTAGGTCCAGCTGTTCATCATCTTAGCTGTAGAGGGCGTAGCATTGCTGGCCCTCATGTGGGATCCCAACCAGGCCCTGCTGCTCAGAGCTGGCATCCCAAGCCAACTCTTAACCAACATGCCACTCGGCCGGCCCTCTTCTGGGAGTTTTATGGTTATGGGTCTTACATATAAGTCTTTAATCCATTTTGTGTTTATTCCTGTATATGGAGTAAGAAGGTGGTCCAGTTTCATTTTTTTTGCCTGTATCTGTCCAGTTTTTGGAGCACCATTTATTGAATAAAATGTATTTACTCTAATGTAAACTCTTGATTCCTTTGCCAAAGTTTAAAAGACCAGGGCCGGCGGAGTGGCGTGGTGGTTGAGCACTGGCTTGGGAGGCCAGCGGCCCTGGTTCGGGTCCCGCATGTGAGGGCCAGTGATACTGCCCTCAAAAAAAACCCAAAAAACAAAACAAAACAAAACAAAACAAAACAAAAAGACCACATAAGTGTGGATTTATTTCTGGGCTCTCTATTCTGTCACATTGATCTATGTTCTGTTTTGCCAATACCCTGTTTTTTTGATTACTATAGCCTTGTAGTATAACTTGATATCAGATATCTTGATACCTCCAGCTTTGTTCTTCTTCCTCAGGATTGCTGTGGCTTTTTAGGGTCTTTGATGGTTTCATATAAATTTTAGGATTATTTGTTCTAGTTCCATGGAAAATGCCATTGTATTTTGATAGGGATTGTATTGAATCTATACTTTGCTTTGGGTAATATGAACATTTTAGCTGTATTAATTCTTCCTATCCATGAGCATGGTATATGTTTCCATTTATATGTATCTTCTATAATTTCTCTCTTCAAAGTCTTACAATTTTCTGAGTACAGTTCATTTACTTCCTGTGTTAAATTTATTCCTAAGTATTTTAGTTTTGACACAATTTTATATGGGATTGTTTTCTTACTTTCTCTTTCTGCTAGTTCATTCTTGGTATATAAAAATACAACCTATTTCTGAATATTAGTTTTGTATCCTGCTACATTACTGAATACATTTTTCAATTCTTATAGTGTTTTTTGTGGAATCTGTGTTTGGCGTTTTCTATATAGTATGATGTCATCTGCAAATAATGACAGTTTTACTTCTTCCTTTCCTATTTGGATGCCATCTATTTCTTTTTCTTGTCTGATTGCTGTGGCTAGGACTTGCAATACTATGTTGAATAAAGTGATGAAAGTACACATCCTTACCTTGTTCCTGATAATAAGGAGAATGCTTTTAGCTTTTCCCCATTAAGTATGATATTAGCGGTGGGTTTGTCATATATAGCCTTTATTATGTTGAGATTCCTCCTTTATTCCCCCTTTGCTGAGAGTTTTTATCGTACATCGATGCTGGATTTTGTTAAATGCTTTTTCTGCATCTATTGATATGACCTTGTGACTTTTATTTTTCATTTTGTTTATGTGGTGTATCACGTTAATTGAATTACAGACATTGAACCAAACTTGTATGCCAGAAATGAATCCCACTTGATCATGGTGTATGAACTTTTTAACTTATTGCTGAATTTGGTTCACTAATATTTTGTTGAGGATTTTCTCATCTATTTTCATTAGGGATATCGGCCTACAGTTTTAGTTTTTTTAAAAAGTTTATAGGGGTGACAATTGTTAGTAAAATTACACAGGTTTCAAGTGTACAATTCTGTAATACATCATCTATACATCACATTGTGTGTTCACCACCCAGAGTCAGTTCTCCTTCCATCACCATATATTTGATCCCTTTTGTACTCATCTATCACACCCTTCCCCCCATATCCTCTCTGAGTCACTAAACTATTGTCTGTGTCTACGAGTTTTTATTTATTTGTTTGTCTTGTTCCTTTGTTGTTTTCAGTTTTTGTAATGTCTTTGTCTGTTTTTGGAATCAGGGTATTGGTGGTCTTATGAAACAAGCCTGGGAGCCTTTCCTCCTCTTGGATTTTTCGGAACAGTTTGAGGGGAGTAAGTGTTAATCTTTGAATATTTAGTAAAATTCACCTGTGAAGTCATCTGGTTCAGGACTTTTGTTTGTTGGGAACTTGTTGATTACTAATTTGATTTTGTTGGTAGTAATCAGTCTGTTCATATTTTCTGTTTCTTCTTGATTCAGCCCTGGAAGATTGTATCCTTCTAGGAATTTATCCATTTCTCCCAGATTGTCCAATTTGTTGTGTATAGTTGCTCATAGTATTTTTAAAATTTTTTTTTGTATTTCTGTGGTGTTCATTGTCACATCACTTTAATATATGATTTTATTTATTTGGGTCCTCTCTCTTTTTTCTTGATGAGTCTGGTTAAACGTTTATCAATGTTAATGTTTTCAAAGAGCCATCTCTTGGTTTAATTAATCTTTTCTTTAAGCCTCTATTTTATTTATTTCCACCCTGATCCTTATTATTTCCTTCCTTCTACTCAATTTGGACTTTGCTGGTGAAAAGTTAGATTGGTTATTTGAGATTTTCCTAGTTTCTTGAGGCCTGCATTGCTATGAATTTCCCTCTGAGAACTGCTTTCTCTGTTTTCCATTGATTTTGGGTCACTGTGTTTTCATTTTTGTTTGTCTCAGGGTATCTTTTGATTGCTTCCTTGATCTCATAGTTAACCCATTCATTGTTACCGTGTTTCCTTGGAAATAAGACCTAACTGGAAAATAAGCCCTAGCATGATTTTTCATGATGCCAGCAATATAAGCCCTACCCCAAACATAAGCCCCGGTTGAGATTGTCAGCCAGTCATGACTGTTTGAATAAATGTAGATTGTTGGAGCAAAAAGTAATATAAGACCCGGTCTTATTTTCGAGGAAACACAGTAGTAGCATGTTATTTAGCCTCCATGTGTTTATGTGTTTTTCAGTGTTGTTTTGTTTTGTTTTGTTTTTGTAATTGATTTCTAGTTTCATACCATTTTGGTCAGAGAAGAAGCTTTATATAATTTCAGTCTTCTTGAGATTTGTTTTGTGGCCTAACATGTGGTCTATCTTGGAAAATGTACCATGTGCACTTAAAAAGAATGTATATTCCGCTGGTTTGGGGTAAAATGCTCTAACAATATCAATTAAACCCACCTCGTCTAGAATGCCATTTAAGTCCACTGTTTCTGTGTTGATTTTCTGCCTGGAACACCTGCCTATTGGTGTCAATGAGGTGTTAATTTCCCCTACTGTGATTGTGTTATTGTTGATCTCTGTCTTCATGTCTCTGTCTTTTTGTTTTATATATTTAGGAGCTCCTATGTTGGGTGCATAGATGTTTACTAGGGTTATGACCTTTTGTTGGATTGATCCCTTTATTATTATGTGATGTCCTTCTTTGTCTCTTATTATAGTCTTTGTTTTAAAGTCTCTTTTGTCTAATATAAGTATTGCTACTCCAGCTTTTAACTCATTTCTCTTTGCATGAAATATCTTTTTCCATTCCTTTACTTTCAGTCTGTGTGTGTCTTTCAGTCCAAGGTGGTCTCTTGTGGTTCCACATATATGGGTCTTCTTTTCTTATCCATTCATCTACCCTATGTCTTTTGATTGCAGCATTAATTCCAGTTACATTTAAAATGATTGTCGATAGATACATAGCTGTCGCCATTTTAGTTTTCATATTTTTGATCTTCTTTTGTTTGTTTGTTTTCCCCTTTTTTTCTTCTTAAAAAAGTCTCTTTAACACTTCTAGTAATACTTGCTTCTTTGTAATGAATTCCTTTAGGTTTTTCTTGTCAGGGAAGCTCTTTATCTCTCCTACAAATTTAAATTGAAGAGTAGTCTTGCTTGTAGGCCCTCCTTGTTTTCATCATCTTGAATATTTCCTGTCATTCCCTTCTTGCCTGCAAAGTTTCTGTTGAGAAATCAGCTATAGTCTATGGGAGCTCCCTTGTAAGTAACTAGATGCCTTTCTCTTGTTGCTTTTAAGATTCTTCCTTTGTCTTTAACCTTTGCCATTTTAATTATAATGTGTCTTGGTGTGGTATGTCTATTTCCTTCACTAGGTTAGGGAAGTTTTCAGTCATTATTCTTCAAATAAGTTCTTGATACCTTGCTCTCTCTCTTCTCCTTCTGGTACTCCTGTGATGCAAATACTGTTAAGCTTGATGTTGTCCCAGAGACCCCTTAAACTATCTTCACTTTTAAAAATTCTTTTTTGTTGTCATTGTTCTGATTGGGTGTTTTCTACAACCTTGTCTTTCAAATCGCTGATTTTATCCTCTACTTCATCTAATCTGATTTTGATTTCTTCTAGTGTATTCTTTATTTTTGTTATTGTATTCTTTATTTCTGATTGGTTCTTTTTATGGCTTCTACTTCCTTTTTTATGCTTATTATCCCTTTGTTGATGTTCTCACTAAGTTCCTTAAGCATTCTCATAACCAGTGTTTTAAACTCTGTAGGTTGCTTGCCTCCATTTCATTTAGTTCCTTTTCTGGAAGTTTCTCCTGTTCTTTTATTTGGGTTATGTTTCTTTGTTTCCTTATTCTGGCTGCCTCCCTGTGTTTGCTTCTATACATTAGGTATATCTCCTATGTCTCCCAGTCTTTGCCAGGTGGCCGTATATAGTATACATCCTATGTGATATGTGGTCCATAGGCTCAGTCTCCCTAATCTCCTGTGCATGCATTTCAGGAGTGTTCTTTGTGTGTGTTGTGTGTATTCTCCTGTTGTAGTGGAGCCTTAATTGCTTTTGGCACATCAGTGAGTGGGATTGGCTCTCAGGCTGACTAACTATGAGGATTGGCTGTGCCCACAGAATATGAGCTGTTATGTGGGGCTGGACTCTAAGAGAGTGATTCACACTAGTGGGCTATTGTGCCCATTGAGACCACCCTTTACATGTGCCACTTGTGGGGCTAATTAAGTAGTGCTCTGCTGTCATCTGATTATGGTCTTTGGGTGTTTTGTTTCTTGTGCCTCTTGGGAGGCACTCCCATGCAGGCCAATTTCAGCCTGGCCTGTGACCTGCACTGTACTACCTGGCAGGACCTACAAAGCTATATGTAATTGGTTGCTGCTGGTGTTGGACTGGCAGGCATCTGGGGGTGGCCTTACTGTGAACCAAGGCTTGCTGCCATTAGTTTTAGTCCTAGGACAGCTTAACAAAAAGTGCAGGGTGCCCCTAGGCCTGTTGTCACCTGCTGACTGCCTGTAAGTCTCAGCCATTGAAAAAGCCTCCTTAGGTGCACAGGCTGGGTTGGTTGACACAGTGTTGACAATGCTCCTGGCGATACTGCCTGAGATGGGTGGGGCTGGGTTCCAGGAAGTTATTGGGGTGTGGCTGCTGGTTTTCACAAAGTTAATGCAGATTCAGTGCTTGTGCAAGTACTGAGTATGTGCCACTCCGCAAAATGCCCTGAGACCATTGCAGCCAGTCGTCGTTTGCCTTAGGCCCACAGGACCATGAGAGTTACCCAAGAAGACTACAGTGTGAGCTGGGGCTGACTGTCTGCCCCTGAAAGTTTCCCTGGCTCCTGTGGGCTGTCTACTACTGTACAAGCCTCTAATAGCTTGTGGAGCAGGGATGGCCACCCAGAAGCTGGGAGTGCCAAGGGTGATACCACACTAGCTGGGTGGAGTGGGATCCAAGGGAGTTACTAAGGTGGTTCACACAGGCACAGATTTTACCAGACCAATGGGGTCTGAGATTTGGCCGTTTGAGGGTAGCTTCAACACAGGAAAGATGGTGCCCTCCTGTAGATTACATGTGAGGCAGGCTCCACACAGGGATAATGGCGGTTGTCCTCCAGCCCTTGTCACACAACCCAGTCCTTGCCTGTATATCTCTGGTGCTTCGTGAGGTGTTGTCCCCCCACTGCAGACCAGGATAAGTGCTTGCAAGTAAGTGAGTGTGTGTGTGTGGGCCCTTTAAGAGAACATCTAGGTTTCCAGCTGCCTTCCATCTCACCAGGATGGTCAGATGGAATCTGCACTGATTTTCACTGCCAGATGTTGTGGGGACTTCTCTTCCCAGCACATGACCCCTTGGCTGGAAAGCCTGGTGTGGGGCTGGGACCTCTCATTCTTCAGGGGGTAACTCCACTGCAGAGGTGTCCCTCCCAGTGCTGTGCTATGTACTTTTTATATGACTTTCTTGAAGGTGCACTAAGTATATTAGCATATTAAGGGCTATGAGAGGCAAAACAGGAAATAGACATAATTTTAGTTCATCTAATCCAGCACTTCCAAAATTTATTTTACTGCTTAACCCTTTTATTAGCAAGTATTTCATGATATATACTGACCTAGGGTTTCTAAGATCACAATTTCAGGAAGCCACCCCCAATTTATTGCTAAATTTCATCCTAATTCCAGCATGCTGTTTTTCTGGGTTTTTAATTCCCTGATACTTTTGAGAATTCCCACCAACCTTTCATATTTTTAACTCCATTTACTCTAAAGTACCAAGTTACTTGGAGTTACACACAAATAAGTGGCAAATTTTATTGAACTCAAGGCATCTAAGATGTCTACCTTTTTTCAGTCATTTCATAATGTTTAAAATGAGAGATTGTCTTAAGTAATCTTCATAAGAAAATTATAAAGGAATAATCAAACATCAACTGAGTATGGTAACTATAAGTTTTTTTCTTTATTTTTAAGATCTACAGCTCTATTGGTTCTTTAAAACTAAAGTATATATTAGAGTCCTAAATCATTACTTCTGTCAACTCAAAGATTAAAGTGATATTCATGGGGTGGCATGAATAAGTCATCAGCCTATGAGGAAGTGGCAAGCTGGGCAACAATGGAGAGTGTTGATCAGGTATATTCTCTCTCTCCTCTCAACAGTGGCAAGAATTCAATTAGAGTTTTTAACTCTTGTTCTGCCCTAGAAAAGTAAAGCACTCTGGCTTTAACATGTGTCTCTTTAGAAGTTAAACAGAAAAAGAAGAGGGAAAAGTGAACAGGCCAAGTTTGCTTATGAATTTATTCTAATATGAGTGTATGTGTGTTTTTGTGTACATGTATGTGAAAAAAATACCAGTGGTGAAGCCTATGATACACAAGTTAGATAAATCCAGGTGATTGTTCCAGGCTAGGTTTCACAAAGATTTGTTCTTTAGACTCACGGTTTAAACTTTAAGCCGTGGTTTAGGTTTGAACTTGTTCACTGCAGGGCAGCACTCAACTTTTGTCCTTTATCTTATTACTGGTCAGATCTTGGGAAATCAATTGATTTTCACCAAACTCATAACAATCCACTATAAACACAAAATGATAGTTTATAACTGTATTTATACTATAAGATTGACTTCACCTAAGGAAAAGCTCCAGTTTATGGGAATCAACTGTAAATTGTAGACTTTCTTAGTAAGCAGATTCATCCCTCAAGAAAATTAGATGTAACTAGAGGCAGTTATAATAAAGAAATTATTTGGATATAAGGAGCTCCTTTTTAGGGATATTATGTCCTTTATTCATTAGTTGATTCACATATTAACTGGTCAACAACCATTTATTGAGTGTCTACCCTATATACTCAAAAAAATCTTTCCTGTAGAATCAGAGTATTGGTCTCTGTTAAGGAGTACTTGAGACCCACAAACCAATACTTAGTATCTTTTCTTCTCTTTCTATATTCAATTCAATATACAAATTTCATATCCTGAATCATTTCATAGCTTATTATTTTTTAAAATATCCAAGATTTGGCTTATTTTACATTATTTACAACTTAGACTCAAATGATGAACAATAGAAAGTAGAGAAGAACATTTATTTAAAAATCAGCAGCATTCAAATCGTAATTTAAAAGTAATTATAATTAATTTTATTTATTGGGTATTAATGATCACTAGTTTCAGTTTTAGAATAATTCTTTCTGATGATTCCTCTCCCAGGTTCTGAATCTGAAACTCATATGCTTTCTATGGCTTGTTACTCATGTATTGCAGACATGGCTTTGAAAAAGTTTTTCTTTTTAATAAATTAAATTATGTTTTTCAATTGTCTTACAACATCTGTACAGGAATGCTTTTTTTTTCTTTTTTAAACTCTTATTATTCATCAAATGTGAAGGGATTTTAACTTCTTGGCTTTATGTCTTTTCCCAGAACTCCTAAACCACATTACTTTCATTCTCTATTATATTAGGAGGGAACATGTAAGCAAAACAAAACAAATTAAAAAAACAAAAACTATTGTGATGGTTCCTTTTAAATAGGTAGAAATCTTTTGTAGTACAAATAATATATTGATTTAATAAAATCAGATTTGAATATGTTAGGGTTTCTTTAAAATGTCCAAGTCTACATTTTGTTATATGAAACAAATCTTGTTATACTAATAATTATTTCTAAATGCTCTGTTTTTGAAATTAGAAGCCAAACATTTGAATTATTATATTACCAACATATTTTCTTTCTTAATAAAATTTCAGATTTTTTTTTGTTTTTTCAAATGTATTCCTACTGTCTCATTTACTGTTGTCCATATTCTGGATTTGAATTTAATACCTCTATGATGTTTGAGTTTTTTTTCTTCCTCTAACACACATTAAAACAAATAATAATTTATGATGGCTTGGAGTTTCTAAAAGGGCTATGGAAACAAATCTTATGGCAGAGTGGTTTATTGTAAAATATCTTGGGGCAAGTTCTGTGGAAAGAACAACTTTTCAGCTCAGTGCATTTTGTTCTGTTAATCCTTCATGCATTTCTTTTACAACCTGAGGGTAGCGTTGAAAAAAAATTTAAATCATGATATTTCTTCATTTATGCTTGATAACTTATTCTGAGGATTATTTACATTTTATCAGAAAATTCTTTTCTTTACCAATGCTGTTTCAGGGCTTTTTTACTTTCTTGTTTTGTTTTATTTAATTCTGTTGATGTCACATGCATGTGACATCAGCAGAATTATAATGACTTGAAAGTTAGTAGAAAGTTGGATTCATAAAATTGTTTTGTCTGTTTTCTGGCATTACTTCTGACACCAAATGTGTAACGTTTTCTAACACCAAACAATTCTCCCATTCTCTCTCCCATCAACTGTGTGTCCTACAATTCAGTTTAGTTCTGGCAAAAATGATGGAGTTAGCACAGGCCCCACAGGACTGCGCCTTCTTTAGATGCCAGCAGCAAAGGTGCTGTGTGGGCTCATCATAGTTCTGCTTGGCTTCCTACAAATGTGGAGGTTCTTATGACACCCTCTGCAGGTTTGATAGTTTGCAAAACAACTCATAGAACTCAGAAAAACACTTACGTTTACCTGTTTATTATAAAATACAACTTAGAACTAGCTAAACAGAGGAGATAAAAATGGCAGAATGGAGGGGGACGCAGGGCAATTCCACGTCACCTCTGAGTATGCCACCCTCCCAGCACTTCCACTTGTTTACCAACCAAGAAATTCTCCAAAACCTGTAGGTAAGTGTTTTTATGGAGGTTTTTTATGTAAGCATGATTGATTAAACCACTGACCAGTTCTGGGGGTTGGAGCTAAAACTTTCAACTCCCTAATCATGGCTTGGTCCTTGGGTAACCTGCTCCCATCCTGAAACTGTCTAGGGGCCTCCAGCCACTATGTACCTCATAGGTATACAAAAGGCATTCTTTTGTTTTGTTTTGTTTTTTTGAGGGCAGTGTCACTGGCCCTCATATGTGGGACCCGAACCAGAGTGACTGGCTTCCCAAGCCAGCGCTTAACCACCACGGCACTCAGCTGGCCCAACAAAGGGCATTCTTATCACTCCAAAGATTCCAAGGGTTTTAAGAGCTCTGTGCCAGGAAACAGAGACAAAGACCAAACATATATATTTTATTATACCACAAAAGTAATTTTCTTTTTAGGCAATTTGTCAGAAAAGTACATTCATTCAAAATGAGATACATTGTAACTTCCAAATTAACAATCATAAGCATGACAAAGACTTAATTTAAGGAGATATAGTTTTAAAAATATTAAAAGATACGTTTAATAAAAAGACATATATGATATCTGTGGATGACTCAAACTATATGAAGGAACATGTATTTTTTTAAAAATCTAATTCACTATAGATTAAGCATTTTGTAAAATACAATAAAAATGGATTACCATAAAAACAAAGTAGAAAAAAACCCCAGGTATACAAACTACAAGTCCCAATTTATTATTATTATATCCAATAGGAAATGACTGTGTCAAATTGCTGTAAACCTTTTTAAATGCCTGCTCTTATTCTCTATGTTATCTAATTAAGGGTTGGTAATGAACAGTTTGCAGACTATCATACTCTGTGGACCACACTTTGAATTGCATTGATAGAGACGGTCAGATATTCTCATGCCAATTCAATTGAAGAGATAACATTCAATTAGATGAGAACAACTAATACACGAATTATGCAAGAGTTTATCAATTTTTTGTTTAATTCACCTTTGAATATTTTCTTAGCCTGAAGAGTGAAACACTATTATTTTGTGTTCTTATCTCAGCCAGAAGTAATGTTTTTATTAAATGAACTCTCATAACACTTAGTAAATCTTTGCCTGAACACATTCTCTCTGTTGCCATTATCCATGCAGCCTCCTTTCACTTACTAAACGGTATGTTTTCAAGGACTTAATACCATTTATTTTCTTCATATGCAGGCCTTAATGCAGGCCATGGTAGACATGGAGACACCCTGGCCAGATACTCTAGATTCTGCAGTGAGTGATGGTAATGAGGACCCAGCTATTTGGGCTGACCAAGGCACACTCTAATGGACAGTACGAGTTTCAGGGCATCCTGCAAGTTGGTCAGGAATTTGCTGGACCTGAGCTCAGGTTCATCTTTTCCCATGGCCTAATTCTGCTTCCTCTTGCCTCCTTTCACAGGTGTTGATGCCAATAAACATGTGAACCACAGACTCCATCTCAGCATCTACCTCTGGAGAGCCCAACACCAGATAAGTCCTTTACACATTCAGTGAGTAAGTAAATAAAACTCCCATGCTTAGCTTCATTAGTCTGGTTTGAGAGCTTTTAGGTGAAGTTTGGTTGACAGAGGGGTAACTGTAGGCGTTGACCTTAGGGTCAGAGGGGATGAGATCTGGCTGAAGAGTCACATAAAAATGGTGATGATGACAATGATAGCAGCTTGTACTATGTGACAGATACACTTCTATGACAACACTGTGAGATAAGTACTATTATCATTCTCAGTTTAAACATGAGAAAACTGAACAACAGAGAGATTAAAAAATGTGTCTGTCACCTAGTAAGTGGCAGAGCCAAGATTTGATTTCGTCTCTTAGCCATTACTTACTTTGCTTATCTAATAATGAATGTTGCATGAGGGCACAAATTTTTGTCACTTATGTTCACTACTGAACCCTTCAGAGCCACAGCAGTGCCTGGCATATAGCAGGAGCTCAGTAAATATTGGTTGAAAGAATGAGTGAGTGAATGAATAACCATTAATTAGGACTTCTGGGTCAGTTTCAGAAAATGCTTGATATGATGACACGTATCAATTCTTTTTTTCCTTTTTAATAGACCTCTGTTATGTAAAATAGTGTTTTGCACATAGTATGTGTACTTTTGACATTTGCAAATTAAACTAAGTAAAAATAGAGGTTTCTATTGACATATCACATATGCTAATTTTGTGCTTCCTAACTAAATCTTTGCAAATTAAAGTTGGATTGTCTCCTGGACCACCACCTTTCTGGAGAGCCTCAGAAGTTCAGTGGTGCTATGCATTGGCATGGAGCCTGCATCTATAAGATGTCTCTTAGGGAAGTCTCTTGGGGCACACTAACTTTCCCTTTTCAGGGCATAGATCCCAGGACGCAAGGTGT
Source organism: Aselliscus stoliczkanus (assembly GCA_033961575.1). Taxonomy (NCBI): domain Eukaryota; kingdom Metazoa; phylum Chordata; class Mammalia; order Chiroptera; family Hipposideridae; genus Aselliscus; species Aselliscus stoliczkanus. Next base: position 163,178,318 of record CM066731.1, on the reverse strand, counting down.
GACTCTTGTGGGCTCTGTGTACACTCAGGGACACTGGGGATGATCACCTGGTCCAGGCTGGACTAACGAGATAGTCTCTCCTGAGAATATAACCAGGGAACAAAGAGACACCAAATCTAAGAGCCTTTGAATCTGAGTCATGGTAAGTGTAGAACAATGGTTAGGGTGCCCATGAACTCTTGCACCTGATGTCCCTGGAGACTCTGTGATTCCTGCCCTAGCTGAAGCTCACTTGTGACAGGCAGATACTGCAATGTCCTGCTAACAAATCACCAGTGTAGGTTTCTGTGATCAGCAACACAAACATTCTGTGGATCAGGGGGTGTCCAGGTTCATTTAGTGGTAGGACCAGATAGTTCACCTGGTCAGGTAAAATGGGAAGAGCCTGGGTTTAGTGGAGATGCACATAGGACCTAGGATGGAGATGGGGAAAAGGTTGTGGTTATTTTATTTATAACTTCAACACTGGATTCCAGTTCCTGAATGTAAAAAGGAAAATATAGCAAAGAGTAATAGACTGAAAGATTCTTGCTTTCAATTCTGGATTCAGGGAGGAGCCAAGTTTCGTGTGTTTCCATAGGCATATAGCCTTGTCTAATAGTATTTTTAAAGTTCTACTGATTTTTGTCTTTTGTTTTCTACTCTAGAAAGATCATTAAAGTGAGCTCCCTCTGTCTCATGCCATGTTGGCATTCCCAAGGAAGACTCATGATTGGATTATGTTCCTATGTTCCTAAGCAATGTTAAATCAAACCTGATGGCAGGGATATGTTGACGGCTTGAAGTGAGTGAAAAATAAATTAGGAAACAAGAAAGCCTGGGGTAGCAAAGACATAAATTTGAAATTCAAATCTCCAAAGATGGAAAACTACAAAAAGCTCTTTTGAAAACCTGGTTTAGACTCTTGCAAACGAGTGGAAATGGGGAGCAAGGGAAATAAGTTAGGAGCATGTGAATGAATTTGGTTTACGTATAAGTCCTTATAACCCTGCAAGAGAAATTCTACATGTTTTTAGCAATACCACATGGTTCTTTTAAAAGGTATGATAGCCTCACGAGAAATCATCTAGGATGTTTTAAAACTTTAAATAATAAAATAGATTACTTGTGGTATTTGAAAAGCTAACTTTATATTGAATGTATACAGTCATCAGGCTAGGCAAAACTCCTGTGATGCATTTATTATATTCATGGGTCTTATTTTTCTTGTATTATCTGCCTTCTTTTTTGTTTTTTTGTAAAGCTAAATGCATATGATTCAGCATTCCAGTTACATTAATTATTGGAACTAATGGAAACAAATGTTCTGAAGAATGGTTAGGAGAAAGTAGTTGTTGGCCTTGGACTCAAATAGACCTTGGATTGGGGCCTGTCTCTTAAGCAGCTGTATGAGCTTGAGCAAGTCACTTTGCCTCTGAACCTCAGTGTTCCCGTCATAGAGGATTTGGCAAAAATGAAGCAAGATATGTTCCTAAACTAAAACCACAGTGCCAGCTGACAGTAGATACTTAATAATTATAGATTAGTAATAGATCCGCTTGCCTTTTATCTGAAACTTGAAACTTAAGAAAGTAAGATTTTATTTTATGTAAATTTGTCCTAGTTTAGAAAGAAATAGCTGCCTTGTGGCGGAGAAAAGGAGGATGATTATAAAGTTCTACTCAATTATAAAGGGGTGTATTTCTAATCCACAGAGTTTTCATTCTACTAAAACTTATTCAAAGTTTCTGTATCTAATGGTGTATTCACCCATTATGAACACCTGCTCCTCCTTTTCACATCCCTTTCCTAGGGGTAAGGAGGCATGGCATTGGGTTGTATATTATTTAAATCAGAATTAAAGGTGAATTGCATTCAGAGTACTTCAGATTTAGGGAGTTTGAATACATTTTGAATGAGTGTTTTTTTTCTTCTTCTTCTTCTTCTTCTTCTTCTTCTTCTTCTTCTTCTTCTTCTTCTTCTTCTTCTTCTTCTTCTTCTTCTTCTTCAAATACTTGACTATCCAAACTTTATTTCTAGCTCCTTTTCATCTTCTCGTCTTCCTCAAACTATGGTATGAAGAAAAGAATGTTTCCTTTACTAGATATATGGATTAAGACTTAACTGATAAAGGACAAAGCTGGCTCCTGACTGCTTGAGCCTGAGTGTTGGGGCTGGGTGCTGCTAGCCAGTGAGCAAAGACAATTTGGGTGAAAGTGGGGTAAGGAGAAGGATTTGATTTAGTTTAGTTTACATATGAATTTTTGTCTTCTTTGAAAGATAGGATGTCTAAATATTTCAAACAATAGTAGAATATTTTTCAGAGAGGTGTTGGTGCTGATGGTTTTATGTGTCCTCTCGTGTTGTTCTCCTGTGCTGAGAACATTCCAGCATTCATTGAGTGACTCCCGTGTGGAGGCCACTACTTCAATAAAATGAGGTGCCATTGCAGGAACTCTCACCGCTTTGGCCAGATATCCTGGGTCAGAAGTTGCTGGAAGGGTTTTCAAGTCTGCTCTACCTTCTGTCAATAGATAAAATGATAAAAGGACCTCGTTCAAAGGAGGGTAAGGTGAATAAAGTTTAAAGAAGCTTACATTTATTTTTCAATATGCATGCTTATTATAGAAAAAAATAGCAAATTTTAAAAATAGAAGAAAGAATACCAATTCCCCATAATCTTACCACCCAAAGATAGCCACTGATCAAATAGTTGTGAGTTTCTTCCCAGGAGATTTCCCAGGTGTCCTGAGAACGAGGAGCCCTGAGCAGTTGAAGGCTTGCTTATCTCCCTAATGAGGCTACGTAGGGATGATAATCTGTGAGGCATGAGGGGGTTGCATGAAGACTGTTGGGGCCTAGTCGTTGATTGTCAGGGACTTGGCTCATTTCCTTCCACATTATTCCTGGTCTAACTGATTTGTCATCTTGGCTCAGAGTGATGAGTAATGCTCACCTCCTTAGCTCTTACCCTTATGGCTCTTGTCTCTTGAACACATGTGCATCTTGCTTGTCAGTTAGTTCCTGTCAGCTTTGTGTGTGGCTGTGGGGTTTTCCAGTCCCCTTAGGGCTTGCTAGCTCACACAGAGTCTGTGTGGATTCTTGGATAAGTCTCCAAAGGGGGGGTATGATGGAACAAGGGAGAGCATTAGCAGTGCCAGCACTTTGGAAGATATTTGCCAAGCCCTTTCATTTAGACTAGCTGAAATGACTTTTCTCCCAGGATGTGAGATTTCTCAAGCAGCCAGCCATGGTGCTATGAGAACAAAGATTCGATAAGGCAAGTCCCTTTCTCATGCTAAGAGGGCACAGAGCTGTTTCCTTACAATTATGGGATGGACAAACCACTGTAATTTGCTGAGAGGGCTGTGGTTAATGGCATAGGCTTTTTTTTTTTATTTTTTTTTTTATAGGTGAGCCATTTTGCCACCTGTTGGCAGCTTAGCAGCTGCTCAGCTCTGGCCGGTAATCCAACAGGTAACCCTGTTACTCAGAACTCGCACTCTTGAGTGAGTTCTTAACCAACTGAGCCACTCGGCTGGCCCTGGCATAGGCTTTTAAGTAAATAAAGTATGCTGAGCTGGGAGGCACAGAAAGTCTTCAAAGTGTGCTTTCCTTCCTAATTTCTTGCTATGGAGAAATGTAAATCTGGGAAGAGAGAAAACAAATAAACAAATTGTAATAAAATTGTGAATAAAAATCTTGCAGCCCTCATATCCTTCTTTCTTAATTCAGAATCCTCCCAAGTGACAAGCTCAGGAATAACATACTTGCAAGTAAGAATATGCTGTGAATAAACAATGAGCTTCTCTTTTCTTCTCCTTCAATTAGAGTGCTAAAAAAAATTAAAATAAGACTCTTGGGGATCACAGGAGACCTACTGCAAGAATATTGTCACCTATAATTCCATGTTAGTTCTTCTAAGTAAGCCGCAACAAAGGGCAAGCTGTGGGATGACTAGAAAATAAGCAGGTTGACCAGATAGACAGTAAGTGAGCTCCAGCCTTGACCTGTTCAAAGACCTTCTCTTGCCCAGATTTCACCATCTTTTAAAATTTCTTTAACATCCATGTGGACATTCAGTTTAACAGTCTAGATCCTCAAGTTACAGAATCCTTTCGAATTGACCATCATCTCCAATTATCTTCAGACTCCACACATAAGGCCAAAACAGATCCTCCTCCCTCTCCACCATCTCCTATCCTAAAAGCTCTCTCACTCTGCTACCTCTACAGCCTCTGGTCTTGAATCTTTTTCAGACCTCCCAAATCCCAAGTCTTCCTTCATCACTACCCAGATCCTCCTGCCCTTCCTTCCTTCCTTCCTTCCTTCCTTCCTTCCTTCCTTCCTTCCTTCCTTCCTTCCATACTGTGTCTAGGCTCCATCATATTAATCATTCTCTTATTCATGTCACTTCCTTATCTTCTTATTTTTCTAATGCATCTGCATGCCAAAAATTCAAATCTGGAATTCCATGTTATTAGTGCCCATACCTGGACTGAACAGTATTGGAGGAGAAAATCCATATAACTACAAAGATCTGTATCCATAAATTCATAGTCATAAACTCAACTCAAGAGGGTTTACTGTAGTGTTTAAGGATGTAAACACTGGGATCAGACTGACTAGGTTCATATCCCCGTTCACCACTTACCAGAAGTGAGACCCGTGGCAAGTTACTCAACATTTTTTTTTCCTTGTGATTCCATTTACTTCCCTGTATAATGGGAATATAAAAGGAACGGACTCATGGTATGTGCTTATTAAATGTCATGTGCAGAAAGCAGTGGCTGGCATAAAACTTCAACCCATCACCACCTATCTCATTTTTACAAATGATATTTTCTACTTCATAAAGAAAATAGCTATTAAATGAGAAAAACTGATCATTGGTTCATAAATTCAAGGAGCTGTTATAGTCCTTAATTTACAGGGGTTATGGTGATGTTCCAAGACATACAGAAGATAATCTTGATACTGTTCTTCTATCCATGCCCAGAAGGGAACTAGAGTACCTTATAGACTATAAGGTCAGCATTTCCATCATTTACAATGATAACATTAATGTGATAAATATGTATTGTGTAGTTATTTGATTGCAGATGCATGGTTAAGCTAAATAAGGAATAAAGGGCAAATGGATGGATATCATCAAGGGAAGTTGGATTTTTCTTGAATGTCTAAACATTGTCAGCTTCAACTTGATGAAGAACCTCATGTGCTTCTTATCTTACAGCTTCCTTTTCCTTCTTCTGTGTTGTATAAATTATCCCCAAGGTTTATAACTCCTTTTGAGAGATTCGTTACTGGAGGATTCCATTAAGAAAAAAAAGAGAAATTAAACATATCTGGATATGAAATAGAATTGACTATGTGCACTAAATTGGACCACTGCATCTTGTTCTCTTTTTAAAATTCAGGGGTTTGAACCATAAATCCAGACTCAATGGAACTAGAAAATTTCAACTTGGGGAAAAAATCAGCTGATATACTTTGGTATGCTTTTTTCATGCAGTACAGCCTCTATATCACCTGCAAATTTACTACCCTCCAAATAATTTACCATTATGTACAATGTCAACTCTAAGCAATATGACAAAATAATACAATTAGTTAAGTCATTCACTGTTTTAAGAGCTACAATGTTTTTTGTTGTTTTTTTTTTTAAAGATTTTATTGGGGAATTGGGGGAGGGGAACAGCATTGGGGTATTGGGGTAGGGGAACAGACAAGTTGCTATCCTTTTGTTCTTCAGTCTAGTTGTGGAGGACATTGCTTCACTGGCGTTGGTATTATCATTGCGCTCTTCTCGGGTGAGGCAGATCAGTCACCAGCCTCTGGATGGCTGCTCACAGCGGCTCTTGGCAGTTCACACTGGCTGCAGCCACTAACGCTGGCTGCTGGCCACTCACTGTAGCCTATGGCAGCCCACTGCAGCAGAGGCTGCAGCTATGCCATCCCAGGGACTCACAACAGCCCAGATCCATGTGGGAGCTGTTGTTCACCACCTTAGCTGTAGAGGGCAGTGTCACTGGCCCTCATATGTGGGATCTGAACCGGGGCCACTGGCATTCCAAGCCAGCTCTTAACCAACGCGCTACTCGGCCAGCCCAGAGCTACAGTGTTTTTAAAAAAATTGTTTCTTGGTGAATTCTCCTCTCTACCTCAGCTATTTTTGTGATATAAAAGGGGATACTCTAGGTAACATTAGTAAAAATTGTGGAGTAGTGAACTTGAAGTCCCTATCCTTTCACAAAAAAACAATGAGTAAATGCAAAACACTGTCATGCCAGAATCAATTTTATCAGAATTTTGGAAACTAGCCAAAGATTTACATCAACCAGACATACAATCAAGGAAAATGTGGCTGAATCTCAGTAGGATAACTCTGTGGTCTTTTAAATTAATCTTGGCCCTACCCTACATCCCCTCCCCAGCTCAGGAGTGATCTTGTATATGGCAGCCTGCATTCCTGGTAGGGGTTCCTGCTCCTGGCTGAAGCAGAGCAGGTCTTCTCTCAAAGAATTGGTGGTTCCCTAAAGGACTAGATCAAGGACTTGGCTTTATGTCACCTAACTCCAAGCTCTCCCAGGGTGTAGAGATGGCTACCTGGGGACATTTGTCAGAAACATTTAAAGGAAGTTGTTTTAGCTGCTGCCACTTGGGGCAAGGGATAACAGTTGGAGCAAATAAGAGACACACTAAAAAGCATGGGAGAAAAATCTGGAAAGTGATATGCTTTGGAGGATAAGGGCTTTGAAAAACTTCCACATATTATGGGAAATTCTTGGCTGAACTTCAGGCTCTGTGAAAGCAGAAAGTGAAGGTTAAGACAGAGTTATAAACTTCCAAGCTGAGTATTGAAGGTGTACCCCAAAATGCACACAGTTTATCTGTAAAAATTGAAAGACATTTTTTGGGGGGTGGGGGGGGTTCTAGATGTTTAAGGAAGTATCTGTCAAACCACTAAGCTGACCAACTGGAGACATCAGTGACTACACATGACAAAAAAATATAGATTTTACAAAATTCGTTCAGAAAACAAACAAACAACATCAGCTACAATAAATAGCAATAACAAACCCTGGGAGGGTACAGAATCTGATTTCAAGAGTTGCCACACTATAATAATCAAAATGTTTAGTTTTCAGAAAAGAAAGTTATTAGGCATTCAAAGAAACAAGAATGAATGGTCCATACACTGGAAAACTAAAAATTCACAAAGACTATCTCTGAGGAAGCTTAGACATTGTACTTAATATACAAAAACTTTAAGTCGACTGTTTAAATACGCTCAAAGACCTAAAGAAAATCATAAACAAAGAAATACAAAATGGAAAAGTCATTAGAGATTTTGAACAACAGATTTGAGCAGTCAGAAGGAAGTATCAGCAAACTTAAGCCTAGGTCAATTGAAATTATCCAATCTGAGAAGAAAGAAAAAAATGAAGGAAGGGAAATGAACAGAGCCTAAGATTTTGTGGGACATCATCAAGTATACTAACATAGGCATAGAATCAGTCCTACAAGGAGAAAAGAAAAGGACCTGAAAGAAAAAGTAAAATTTGAAGAAATAATAGCTGACAATGTCCAAAATTTAATGAAAGACCAAAATCTACACTTCTTCTATTCATTGAAGTTCAATGAATGCTAAATAAGATAAACTCAGAAGAAAATTACATTGAAACACATTACAATCAAAGTGCTGTGTGCCAAAGACAGAGAATCCTAAAAACAATAAGAGAGAAGTGACTTGTTGTGTACAATTGATCCTTAATAAGAACAACAGATAATTTCTCATCAGAAATCATGGAAGCCAGATGGCAACGAAATGACATGTTCAAAGTGATAAAAGAAAAAAAAACTGTTAAGCAATAATTCTTTTTTTTTTTTTTAAGGGCAGTGTCACTGGCCCTCAGGTGGGATCAGAACCTGGGCCACTGGCATCGCAAGCCAGCGCTTAACCACCATGCAACTCGGCTGGCACTAAGCAATAATTCTTTATCTAGCAAAAATATTACTCAAAAATGGATATATTAAAATATTTCCTGATGAATGAAAATAGAGTTTGTTTCTAAAAGACCTGCTCTACAAGAAATGCTAAACTGTAAAAAATAACTACATAAAATAACAATTATAAACCTATGTTGTTGACAACCCAGGTATAAAGATGTGATTTTTGACAATAATAACCTAAAAAGAGGGTCATGGAGCTATATAGGAGCAAAGGTTTTATATACTATTGGAACTAAATTGGAATTAATGTGAACTAGATTGTTATAAATTAAGATATTAATTGTAATCCCTCGAGCATTCACTAAAATAAAAACCCTAAAACTATAGAGGGTGCCAAAAAAAATGTATACACATTTTAAGAAAGGAAAAATGTGTATTAAAATTGTAATACAGTGAATGATGTATTTGATTAATGCCATCTTTTGAGCAAAAATCATACTACACATTGCAACTGTAATTCAATTCAACTTCGAAAAGTAATACATAGACAACATCTCTTAAAATGTGTACATTTCTTGTGGGGCCGGCCGAGTGACTCAGTTGGTTAAGAGCTCGCTCAAGAGTGTGAACTGAGCTCTGAGCAACAGCAATTCAATGCCCAGCCCAAGCTGAGCTGCCGTTGAGCTGCCAATGGGTGGCAGGATGGCTCAGCTAAAAAAAAAAAAAAAATGTACATTTTTTGGCACTCCTGGTATGTACAGTATAGAAGAAATAAGAAGGGAAAGAAAATGTTATATCAGAAAACATTTATCTAACACAAAAGAAGGCCATATGAAGGAATTCAGGTAATAAAATCTATGACATAGAAAACACATAGCAAAATGATGGAATATTTTTATAAGTAATTATATTACATGTAGATTGGTTCAACTCTCCAATTAAAAGGCAGAAATTGACAGATGAATTAAAAAGCAACAACAACTACCTGGTCCAAATATCTGTTGTTGTTTTTTTTCAAGAGACTCACTTTACAAAAGTGAAAAGATGGAAACAGTTATTTCATGCAAATAGTTATCAAGAGAGATAGAGTGACTACATTAATGTTGATAAAATAGACTTTAAAACAAAAATGATTACAAAAAAAACAAAGACATTACAAAAAACAAAGAAAGATAAGAGTCAATTCATCAAGAAGATATAACAATTATAAATATATATATACACCTAACAACATAGTCCCCAAAATGTATAAAGCAAAACTGACAGAATTCAAGAGTAAAATAGATTGTTGAACAATAATAGGTAGCAACTTCAGCACCCCACTTTCAATAATAAATAGAACAATTAGACAAAAGATAAACTAGGAAATACAAAACCTCGAAATCATTATAAACTCACTTGTACTAACGGGCATACATAGAATATTCTACCTAATAATAGCAGAATACACATTCTTCTCAAGTATACACAGGACATTCTCCAGGAGAGATCATATATTAGGCCCCAAAACAATTATAAAGTTTAAAAGATTAAATCATACAAAGTATCTTCTGTAATGCCAATGGAATAAAATTAGAAATCAATAACAGAAAGAAATTTGGAAAATCCACAAATATTTGGAAATTAAACAACATAGTCATAACTAGTAGGTCAAAAAAGAAATCACAAGAGAAATTAGAAAATACTTTGAGTTGAATGATGACAAAAATACAACATACCAACATTTATGTAATGCAGTAAAAGCAGCACCCTGAAATGTATAGCTTTAAATGCCTTCATTATGAAAGAAGATCTCAGATCAACAATAATCTTCTACCTTAAATTAGAAAAAAGAAAAGATCAAACTACACCTAAAGCAAACAGAAGGAAGGACTTGAAAAAAATTAGAGCAAACATAAATAAAACAGAGACTATATGAACAATAGAATGAATGAAACCAAAAGTTCATTCTTTGAAAAGATCAACAAAAGTGGCAATCCTTTAAATAAGATTGACTCCCCCCACCACCCACCCAAGAAATTTCAAATTACTAAAATCAGGAATGAAAGTGGGGACATGATTGCCAGCTTTACAGAAATACAAAGAATTATAAGGCAATACTATGGACAGTTCTATGCCATCAAATTAGATAATACAGAGAAATAAATAAATTCCTACAAATACGCAAACTACCAAAACTGAGTCAAAAAGATATAGAAATCTGAAAAATCTATAACAAGAGGCTGAATCAGTAATCAAAAACCTTCCAACAAAGGAAAGCTGAAACCTGATCGCTTCACTGGTGAGTTCTGTCAAATGTATAAAGAAAATTAACACCAATTGTTTCCTAAACTTTTCTAAAAAATTGAGTAGGAAGGGACACTTCTTAACTCATCCTATGAGGCAAGTGCTACCTTGATACTAAAGCCAGACAAAGATATAACAAGAAAATTACAGACTAATATCCCTTATGAACATAGATGCAAAATTCTTAACAAAATAGTAGCAAGTTAAATCCAGCAACATATTCAAAAGATTATACGCCACTTCTAAGTACTATTTAGTAAGTACTTAGGAATGCAAGGGTGCTTCAAAGTAGAAAAATTGATCAGTGCAATAAAATGGAAAACAAAACAAAACAAAACAAAACACATGATCATCTAAATTCAGGGGGGAAAAACCACATTTGACAAAATCCAACCTCCTTTATGATAAGAATACATAGTAAAGAAGGAATAAAAAGGAACTTTCTCAACCTGATAAAGGGCATCTATGAAAGCCCTATAGGTAACATCAAACCTAATGGTGAAAAACTGAAATCATTCTCCTTGAGATCAAGGAACAAGACAAGAATGTTCATTTCTATTCTGTATTGTACTGGGTTTTAGCCAGGAAAATTAGGCAAGAAAAACAAATAAGAGACATCCAAATTGGAAAGAAAGACATAAAATTGTGTTTATTGGCAAAGACCAATAGAAAAATCATAAGAATCTATTGAAAAACTATTTAATAAACAAAGTTGGCAAAATTTCAAGATTCTACAATGTCAACATATAAAATATGTAATATTTCAAAGACAAACATGCAAAATCAAAATCAACAGTGTTTCTACATATTGGCAATACATAATCTGAAAATAAAGTTAAGAGAGCCATTCCATTTACAATAGCATAAAAATAAATAAAATACTTAGGATTAAATTTAACCTAGGAGGTGCAAGACCTGTACATTGAAAACTAAAATATATTGTTTAAAGAAATTAAATAAAATTGAATACATAGAAGGACATATCTTATTCATGGATGGAAATCTTTAATATTGTTAAGATGTTGTTTAAAGGAATTTATAGAGTCAATGCAATCTTTGCCAAAATCACAGTGGTCTTTTCTTCAAAAGTGGAAAAGCTGATCCTAAAAATCATATGGCATTGTAAGGGACCCCAAATGGCTAAAACAATCTCCAAAAAGAGGAATAAAGTTGGAAGACACATACTTCCTGACTTAAAAACTTACTATAAGCTATGATCAAAAGAATGTGGTACTGACTTCAATGGAATGGGATTGAATGTCCAGAAATAAACCTGTGTGTCTATGGTTAATTTATTTTTGATAAGACCATTCAATGGGGGAAAGAATAGCCTTTTCAACAAATGGTGAGAGGACAACTTGATATACACATGGGGAAAAAAAATGAAGCTTGACTCTTACCTTACACCACATACAAAAACTATCTTAAAGTGTATCAAAGATCTAAATGTAAGAGCTAAAAATATAAAATCCTTAGAAGAAACCATAGATGTGAATGTTCATGACCTTGGATATGGCAATGGTTTACAACCAAAGCACAAGCAACAGTAGTAACAACAAAAAAGATAAATTAGACTTTACAAAATGTAAACTCTTATGCATCAAAAGACACTATCAAGAAAGTGAAAAGACAATCTACAGAATCAGAGAAAATATTTGTAAGTCATAAATCAGATAAAGGTCTAGTACTGATAATACAAAAAGTACTTGTGCAATTGAACAACAAAAAGACCAAAATAAAATCAATTTAAAAATGGGCAAAGGACTAGAATATATATTTTTAAGACAAAACAAAACAAACAAACACACAAAAAATAAGTGTTAACAAGAATGTAGAGAAACTGGAACCCTCATACACCACTGATAGGAATGTAAAATGGTATAGCCACTGTGGAAAACAATTTGGTGTTTCCTCAAAGTGTTAAATATAGACATGCTTCATGACCAACAAGTCTACTCTTAGGTATATTTCAAAGAGAATTGAAAACAGTGTTCAAGCAAAAATGTTTACATGAATGTTTATCGTAGAATAATTCATAATAGCCAGAAAGTGGAAACAGCCCAAATGTCTTATCAACTGAAGGACGGATAAACCAATGTGTTATATGTATTAATGAAACATTATTTAGCCATAAAAAGGGATGAAGCACAGATACATGTACAACATGGATGAACCTTGAAAACAACATGCAAAATGAAAGAAGACATACAAAAAGTCACATATTGTGTGATTCCTTTTTCAAGGAGTGACTGCTTGATGGGTACAGAGTATCTTTTGGGGTGAGTAAAATGTCCTGGAATTAGATCATGGTAATGTTTACACAACGTTGTGACTGGAAACCATTGTATTGTACATTTTAAAATGGTTAAATAGTGAATTTTATGTCATGTAATTTTTACCTCAATAAGAAACAATCAGGGACACAATAAAGAAGGGATGCTTCAAATGAACAAAAATTAAATAAAGGTTTAAAAATGGCCTCAAATCAACTAAACTATTTCTTCTTGAGTTATAGTCTTCAACCAAATACTTTTATGTTTCCTCAGTAATGCAGCCTTTGCAATAGAGGCATGCATCATGTTGCTATAATTAATACAATTTTCTTGTGAAATTACATTTGCAAAACAATAGATGTATTTTCAGTTGTCTTGTATTCCTGCCAGATAGCACACCATCATCATGTATTATGCCAGGAACTGCAATAATTTAATCAATAGTATAATTAAAGAACCCCCACTATAAGTATATATTTATGTACTATGGTGTTGACAACTGGCTTTTTAAAAGCCCAGTGTTTAATAGTTTTGTGCATCATTTATAGTTCCCCTGCACCACTGACATGATTGATTAGCACCACAATAAGAAATTATGTCTTCCGCAGAATCCATCCTATATTGGGAGAATTGATTATATTTCCCTGGGGAGGTCAGATCTCATAATGAAAATGTTAATTAATTTTTTGTATTAAAAGCTAAATACAAAGATTGAATCACTTTTATTACGAACTTCTTTAAACGAATTCACTGCCCTTTGAACCCAAACAGTTTATCTTTTGGCACATGCATTCTATTAATGAACAAAAACAATTGATTGTGCAATCATCCACATGGAATCGCCTTACTAGGTTATAGAAATATGCTGCAATGGCCTCTCTGTTGCTGTTAAATTTAATCTCAGACACTTAGCAGGTTTCCTTCCTTTCATTTATCTCTTTTCTCTCTCTCCTTGTCTTTGAAAAATAACTTGAAGAATAAGTCAGGAAGTTAAAATGAGTAGCATCATTTTATTTTTTAATGTGAAGGTTTAGAATGGAATGAGATTACATATGCTGTTTATTTCAAATATATTGTACTAGACAAGCATCATGTCAAAAATCATCATGGCCATGTGGAAGATGGGATAGTCTATAATGAATCTAGAAAACTGCTAGGATATATTTCATAGGCTTTTCTGCATTATAAAAAATTGATGAGGGCCGGCAGAGTGGCGTGGTGGTTAAGCGCTGGCTTGGGAAGCCAGGGGCCCCAGTTCGGGTCCCACATATAAGGGCCAGTGACACTGCCTTCAAAACAAAACAAACAAACAAATAACAACAACAACAACAAAATTGATGACTCTAATGGAGATCACCTCATATGTACGAAGTCTAACAATTAAGTTCATGAACTCACCCTAGAAAAAGTGCTACATACCTCATTGCTGAATATAACTATGGTCACCTTTGAAGTACTCCCCTTGAGAAGCTATGCACCGATGCCAGTGCCTAGTCCATCCTTCAAAGCAATTTTGGAACTCTTTTTTTGGAATGGCCATCAGAGCTACCCTTTATATCCTGAATGTCATCAAAATGTCTTCCTTTCAATATTTCCTTTGTCTTTGAGTAAAGAAGGAAGTCATTGGGGGCCAGATCAGGTGAGCAGGGAGGGTATTCCAATACAGTTATTTGTTGACTAGCTAAAAACTCCCTCACAGACAGTGCCATGTAAGCTGGTGCATTGTCGTGATGCAAGAGCCATGAATTGTTGGCGAAAAGTTCAGGTCATTTTCGTCTTTTTCACGCAGGCTTTTCAGCACTTCCAAATAGTAAACTTAGTTAACTGTCCAGTTGGTGCAAATTCATAATGAATAATCCCTCTGATATCAAAAAACGTTAGTAACATCGTTCTGACTCTTGATTTGGACTAACGGAACTTTTTTGGTCATGGAGAATTGGCTGACTTCCATTGTGCACTCTGACGCTTTGTTTCAGGGTCGTATTGGTGCACCCATGTTTCATCACCAGTGATAGCATGGCCCAAAACATCGTCTTGCCTGTCCAAAAGGTCTTGGCAAATTTTGACTTTCCTTTAGTTTTGTTCATCAGTGAGCTCCTTTGGGACCATTTTTGCACACACCTTTCTCTCATGCCAAGATTTTCAGTGAAGATTTTCCTAACTGTCTCTCTATCAATGTTTACTTGGTCTGCTATGTTTTTCACAGTCAGCCAATGATTTTGATGTGCAATTTGATGAATTTTTGCAATGTTTTTGTCTGTTCTGCTCATTACTGTCTGACCTGACCTCTTTTCATCAATGACATGTTCTCTCCCCTCAGAAAAACATTTAATCCAGTTGTATACTGCCATTTTCTTTATGGCATTATCCACATAAACTTGAACTAACATGTCTCTGATTTCACTTCCACTCTTGCCAAATTTAACAAGAAATTTAATGTTTGTTGCTCCAATTCAAGCTCAGACATTCTCGCCATAGCACACAGAAACATGCAATAATAATGAATGCCACTCAGCAAGACACTGCCACATGTCGACATGAACACAGCTGTGAGACTCTGATATACCAAAGTTATGAAACCTTGCCGAGCTGTTTGACCAGTGCTGCCAATGTAAGTGCACGGTGGCAAGTTTGCAAACTTAATTGTAATTTACTAGAAATTTCACTGGAAATTCAAATTAAAATGTAGCAATGGTGGTTTGCAGTTGACTGGTCTTGTAATAGCAAAGTCCATTTGCAGAGTTTTGAAACACTGTTATAATATAGTATTTATGTATGAAAACTATTTTTAATTAATTTTATGTTAGATACTTTGGTTACAATCTTATTTAAGACCAGATTTCTGGGACCAAAGGTATCATATTCAATTCCCTCCAGCATAGTATCATTGCCATGGTTTATTTTCTTAATTGCTGTTACTGTCTTCTTTCAAAAAGTTTTGAAAGCCTGCAATTAGTTTGAAAAATCTCATTAGGTATCAAATGAGAAAATCGTTAAATTTGCTCACTGCAGAAAGCATGCCATACTTTGAAATATATTACTTGGAGTGTTTCACTTCAGAGACCATTACTATCCAAGCCATTAGAAGAGACTTCATCAAGGAGCCATCTTTCATTTCTGAAGATACATGGCTCATCTGTATACGTGATGATAAACATTTTGGATCCCGATTTTGGGTTATCCCCAGTCAGTTTTCCTGGACTGTATTCATTGTTGATGTCTCATAGAGCTCTACACCAGGGCTTAGCTGAAAAATAAAATGACAGCTGGAATGGTTGTCTTTAGTGTTGTTTTACTCTTTTTACCCAAACTTCCTCTCTTTTGGAAACTTCCCTGACTTCTTATGTTGGTGTCTAATGCCTCCTTTTGCTTTCTCACTCACAGAATTCTTCAACCTAATGTCCTACTCAGACACATTTCATCCAGCAGTTCATGGTTAAAGGGCACCAGGAGGTCTGCATCCCATCCCCTCTTTCAATGGCCCCAAGAAGGGGACAAAGCTTGGTAGTGCATGAAGTCCAACTCATAAATTATGAAATGGAAATCAGGGTTTTATTTGCTCTGCTGTAGTATAAAATTGCATATTTTTCAACAACAATAGGGATAATAATAGCATTTTTAATGCTATCTCAATTAATAATAAATATTTTCAATCTCTTCCTTACTCTCTTACTCACTTCTAAGGAAGAGAGATTTCTGTTGGCTGAACCATGTCCTGATGTTTGGAGGAGATGGGGAATGGGCAAGCAGCAGCCAGATATCAGATAAATTTATCCATATAATAAAAAGCTGAGCCAGAGAGGAGAAGGGTAAGAGACAAGAGAGCCTCCAAAAGTTGCGCTTGTGAGAATGCGAGGGAGCTTAGAGTTTGAAGGTAGGGTATTGGAGTAGTTACAGCATGTGAGTGAAATGGAAAGAGAGAGATGGGAATAAAATTTTTGAGAAGTTTTACTTTGCATTATCAGTGTGATTTTTCTTTGGTGGTTTAAACATATGCTAGGGTTGGTTAAACATTTTCCAATTATTTTGGATGTTGAACTGATGTATCTTTCAATGGCACCCAACGTTGAACTGGGGCCACAGATGGTTGGATTTTATACTATGCACAGCCATGATTATGAGAGCACTCTTGTGGGGAGCTTGATCATTACCTGTCTGGGCACATATTTGTACATCCTCCTTACACAATATTACTGTCTCAAGCTTTGACACACCTGGTGAGTTTCAAACCCTTTCTCCTTGATCAAAATTACTTTTGATCAGTTATTTTGGAAAATATACTTTCTGCTGCCTATCTTTGGATTCATTTGGACTGTTGGTTCTTACCAAGTTGACACATATTCCACCAGATTTGAGTTTCTGGAAAATATGCTCAACTCAAAGGAGAGTTTCCAGGGTTCAGGGGACAGGGCAAAAGGGTGAAGGGATTAATAAGTACAAATTGGCAGTTACAAAATAGTCATGGGGACATAAAGTACAGAGTAGGGAATATAGTCAATGATATTAGGTATGGTACCAGGTGGGTACTAGATATATTGGGGAGATCACTTTGTAAATTACAGAAATATCTAACCACTATGCTGTACACTTGAAACTAATATAAAATAATATTGAATGCCAAGTGTAATGGGAAAATAAAAATGAACACAAAACAAAATAAAAAACAAAGGAGAGTTTCCAATTGTCAACATTCTAAGCATCATGACTTGTCAATGACACTTTTTCCTCCGACCATCAAAATATATCAAATAGAAAACTACTACTTTGTATGCCTGCTTCCCTGTTTTCCCTATTCTTTCTTTATGGAAATTTGTTCCTGTCTGAAGTCGGTAAGTAGAGAGGCTTTTTAGTTAAAGAAAAGTCAGAATACAAATCAAATATATGACTAAATATTTGCTAAACATGGCATTTTGCTAAGTACTGGGGTTATGGTGGAGTGCAAAAAGACAAGTTTCATACCCTCCAGCAATGTATAATTAAATGAGAGTGACAAGTATATATAAATGAATTTTCATGAACATAAGTGTATATTCATGAACTATGCTAAGAGCTGTGGAGAGCAGAGATAGGATGCATGAGAGCATATGACAGGGAATCTGTCCTAGGGTAGACTCAAGAAAGACTTCTCTGAGGAAGTAACGATAAAACCAGATAATATTTGTAGGTATTAGCTAGGCCACGGGGATAGAGAAGAGTGCTCTAGTTGGCAGAGGGGACAGCATATGCAAAGGTCCTGAGGCAGGTCAGAGCATGGAACGTTTGTTTAAGAAGCAGGGGGTAATTCATGTGGCTGCAGAAAGGTAGAGAGGATGAACTATGAGCCTGAAGAGACAGAAAGGGCAAAATCATGTTGGGTTTTGTAGGCTAATTAACATGTTTGTTTGTTTGTTTTTCCATTAGAGTTATGGAAATCTGTAGATGCAATTTAAACAGGGAAGTAGCATGGTCAGATTTATTTAAGCATGTGAAGTGGAGGAGGATGAATGCTGAAAGATGAGTTGAAGACTATTGTCACAGTCCAGAAAAGGTACAATAGCAGTTTGATCTAGTTTTGTGATGTGGATAACAGAATTAAGGGAAAGACTTGAAAGATGTATAGGAGATAAGACTGAGTAGTGGACTGAATATGGGGGTAAAGGAGAAGGAGTTGAGGATAACTCTCAGGTTTCTGGCTTCTGCAGCTGAACAGAATGGGGCCTTTCACCAAGGTCAAAAACTATGAGACAGACTAGATTTGAGAGGGGGTAATGGTGAGGCAAGATCATAAAGGAGCTCCATTTGGGCGTGCTAGAGCTTGAATTACTTTTGAGTTATCCAAGTTGAGATTATGTCATCTCTCAATTGAGCCTCGTAATACCCATTTTACAGATGGTACTATGTTTTACAGGATACAGTGTATATAAAGCATAGCTCCTGTCACTTAAAAGGCCCTTCGTAAAGGTGAGGTGGCTGCTTCCATATGACATCATGTGTACATGTGCATATTTCATTGCATGCCTGTGTGTAAATAATCCAATTAATGGTCTCCAGTTGTATTTAAATGCAACCAACATATCATATGGAGAATAGTTCTTGTGTTTCTTATTAACCTCTGAACTCCTGAGTAATTTAATTCCAAGTACAAGATAGATAAGATAATATATAGTCAACTTGTGTTCCAGCATTTTATCTCTGCATTCATTGGAGCTTGTGAGTTCACAAAGTCAGTACAAAAATGGCATCCCGTTTCTAAATAATGACTGCATTTTAACTTTAATTTAATTACAGTACATGGAAGAGGAGACCTTTAAAACTCTGTAGTAATTTGCCTCAGTGAGTTAGACTAATCAGTAAGCCTCATTATACTCAGCACATAGCATATATGTCTCCCGCTTTATAACACATTCCTTAAAGTGCTCCCACAATGCTATCAAAACTGATGCTTGAACATTTGCAGAGCTTGTAGTTTTCCTTTTAAATAAAACCCCTCAAGTGTAAGGTTTTACAAGGAAGAGCTATGGAGAAAGAAAGTTGGCAAGTTGAACAAGAGGCTTTGTCCTGGCAGCAGCTAGACTCTGAAGCAGCCAGAAAGCATTGGTGACTTTTATTCTGACAAAAGCATTGGTGACTTTTATTCTGACAGTTGACATAAAGACAATCTATGGAGTCATCACCCTCTACATGAGGATGGAAAGGAACGTTAGGCAACTCCAAATGAAAATAACTTGACAGCGGACATTGAGGGGGTGCTCCCCCCATTTCTATATGAAAAAGTCTACATGATTGTATATAAGAGGCAGCTCCTTTGAAAAGACTGGGACTAAACTAGTGTTATGGGAAGATTGATAAAGCATTAATCAGCTAAATTAAGTGAAGATTTAAAAAAAAAATAGAATGAACAAGTTTATTCCAAAGGAAAGCAGTTACCCAAACCAAAAACAGTTCTTGAGATAGTCCTCAAATTCTCAGACTAATTGTGCAAACACAAAGAGTGGGGGATAGCATGGGTGGTAGAGAGGTGGGAAAGCTAGGACTTGAGTTGTTCAGTGAAATTTAAAGAAGATAAATTAGGTTAACTCATTGGACAGTGAGAATGACTGGTCAAATGATTTTCATCTTTACTGACTTGACTGTGGGAACAGAAGATGAAATATTCTTGGCAGTGAAAATGCAGGCTATGACTTGAAAGACATCCAAAGTGAGAAGGCTGTGGGCCCGAATGGTTCCAGCTCACCTACAAAGTGATGTGGAATAAACCTGATGTGTTCACACGGACAATGTCCTGGAGCAACTGGGCCCTGGGTATCAGATAACAAGCCTATAATCCCTGGATTATCAAAGAGCAAGGCGGCTTTCTTTATTTACTTATGAATTGCAGGAGGTGGTCAGGCACCTGTGGTTTGGATAAAAAACGCACCATTTCTTTTTCTTATCCTGCTTCTAATCCCCACATCCTATTAGACTTTGGTTTGGACTTGCAGTAGCCAGGGCCTTCCAAATTTGCTGCAGTGGAAGAAAAACTGTTCCACTCACGGCGCCACACAAGTAGGGTGGTGATTTTGCACTGTGTCTCTTCACTCCACAGAGAAGCCCCCCCCACACACACACACACACTTTTTGCTGCTACATATTTTCCACCGCCACCCCTGGAGGATTCAGGACTTTCTCCCCCAATACCCAATCTTGCAAACATTTTTCAGAATTATGGCCTGGGAATTGACTTCATGTCTTCTCTTTTCCTTTGTTCTGGTCCCCTACAAGCCTAATTGGTTTTCAGAATGATACATGTGTTAAAGAAGGCTTTGTGGAAATACCCCTATTTTTCCAGGATTTGATACAGTTAGGCACTGATATGTTGGTATGTGTATATTTCAGTATGGGTGGCATTCATTTATTCGACCTGCTTCAATTTCCAGTGTTTCGCTTTCTGACTTTTTCCTAGCTATGCTTTCAACCCAGGTAGAGGTGTCTCTAGAATCTCTCTCGTCTAGCCCTTGTTTTCTTCCCACTTTTGGGGTCTCTTTTCGATCTCCTGGGCAGAAAACAAAACAAATTCCATTCTATGCAAGTGTTCTAGTTTTTTCTCTTGGTTCAGCTTGTTTTATCTTGTAAGTAGGTTCTGACTTTTCATAGGGCCCTGTTCCCGTATGAGAGTAAACATCTCTCTGAATTTCTCACTTTCTTTTGGCATTTTATGCCAGCCTGGAACATTTTTCTCTATTTAATCCTTTCCTAGCTGACTCTTGCTGACTCTAGTGACCCATTAATAGACTCTCTCTGGTTGTTCTTGCACCCTTTCAAATTAGATTAGATCTTATTTCTGTTTCTGTAAACAGTTTTCCTTCTTTTCCTCTGTCTCTCTGACACACACACACACACACACACACACACACACACACACACACACACGAGTCAGCATCAGCAAGAATGTGGTCTGCCCTCAGTTGATACTTTTGAACTCCCACATTAAGGCTTTTACCCCCTGACTCCATTCCTCTTTTTCTTCCTTGGGATTTCTCAAACTTTTTGGCGTTTGATAATTTCTTACACATACAATGAAACAAAAAGAACGTGTGAATGAGGTTGTGCGGGTGGGCTCCTGCTGCCATCGATATGGGTTGATGTGCAGTCTACCCTGGAAAGCATGGCGCATGAGTTTAGAACATGTGCTATTTGTGCCAGGTACAGCTAGAGGCGTAGATAGCACAAGTGAGAAATCTCATTCGAAGCAGCAGGAGTATAAATATTGCAACAACATAGTTTCTGGATTTTTTTATGGTTATTTTGAATTTTGGGGGTGGGGGCTGTCTCTGTCAAGTTAGAGCAGCTGTGACTTGTTAACACAATGTGAATATATGACTAGATAAGGAAAATAAAATGAAATTTGTCATCCTGCACAGATATAACGACACTTTCATACCAGGGTGATGACTGTTTTTAAACACACACACAAGTAGATTGAAGTCATTTTCTCTTTTACTTTTTTCGATTTCTTACCTTGAAAATGTCCCTGTTTATGTGACACAGAGATAGTTTCTCCTTACTCCAAATGTATAAATTGAGGCTTGGAGGATGCGTTTATATAACTGGAAAGTGAATTCTCCTTTTTAAACTTCTGCTAAAAAAATAATTGATGCTTTTTTATGCCTCCAAAATAAAAATGTTTGAATGTTGTTTCATTGTGTTACACACTTTAAGTGTTTATTCTGATACGAGACTTTATTTTTTTAATACTACGTACATATTTTTTTATGTTTCCAGTGTTGATACAGAAAAATTGAATTAAAAAACAAACGAACAAAAATAGACCTTTAAGGCCCAGGTGAAAATCTCTTTGGAAAACACAGGCTCTGATCTGTGTGCTCTGAGAGCCTAAGATCTGTCCCCAATGGAGTGTGGCTCCCTCTGCACCCACTGGGAACAGAACACAGGTGCTGAGGGGAAGAAGAGGGGCAGCAATCTGGCGCTGATCCAGGGGGGTAAGTCGAGGAGCCAGGGAGATAACCTTTCCCCAAATGGTACTTCCTCAAAGATGTGGTGCATCTTAATAAAGGGAATCCTGCCCCTCAACCACTTGGCCAGTTCCCTTTCCAGAAAGATCATAGCTCTATTACCTGATTGTGAAAACAGAGTCCAAAGGAGTGTCCATAGTTGCCCCCTGCCCCACACACATCTGGTCTTCCTTCACTCCAGTGAGCTGGCCTTCACTCAGGGGAGCTTTAAAGTGCCCTCTATCTTGGTCTCCCTCTTGCTTCTCTTTTCTGTTTCTCAGCCGCCATAACCACCCACCCTCTTACCAGTACTCTTGATCCAACCTTCCAGGATCCTACATGGTTAGATCCAGAGAAAGCATTTTTCTATCTACCCTCCTCTGGCTTTTGTCCCCCGTGTTATTGAGGCATAATTTATATACAAAACTTGCACATAATTAACTTATACAATTTGGTGAGTTTCGATATCTCTATCTCTATCTCTAGCTATCTCTTTTCTATCTGTCTAATCTATCTATAGACATTTGTGGTACCATCACCACAATCAAGGTATTAAACATGATCATCGCCTCCTAAAGTTTCCCTGTGTCTCTTTGTTTTGTTTTTGTGGTTAAGAACACAACATGAGATCTACCCTTTTAAAACAAATTTTAAATACACAATAGTTCATTGTTAACTGTAGGCATTACATTACGCATATACAGCAGATCTCTGGAACTTACTCTTCTTGTATAACTGTAACTTTCTACCCAATTGAACAAATAACTCCTCTTATCCTCCCACCCCCCAACTCTCCCCTGGTAACCACCATTCTGTCATCTACTTCTAGACCTTTGACTGTTTGTGATGTCCCATATAAGCGAAATCATGCAGTACTTGTCTTTTTTTTTTTTCTTTTGAGGGCAGTGTCACTGGCCCTCATATGTGGGACCGAACCAGGGCCGCTGGCTTCCCAAGCCAGCACTTAACCACTACGCCACTCGGCCGGCCCAGTACTTGTCTTTCTTAGACTGACTCATTTCACTTAGCATAATGTCTTCCAGGGCCACCCATATTGTCCCAAGCATCTAGCCCCAAGTTTTAATGTGGGCTGACCATCGTCAGTGGCTCCTAACATCCATTAGACTGACAAATCAATCTCTGACTAGTCTTGACTTCCTCATGTGGTATAACTTGAGGGCTAAAATTTCCCCTTTCCAGTAGGCATGAGAACAAGATGGAACTGAGCAGGTGAAGGAAAGAGAGAAACCATTATGTCGCTTTAGGCATCGACTTTCATTCAAATAGCCATACGTTTGAGGATATTATTTTTAGAATTTAAAGTAGTAATAAATTAATCTATTTGAGTGTTCTTGAGATCTTGGATTCAGAGAAAGGGCCTTCTGTGAGTCTGTTTTATTTTTACTTTTTGACATCTGCTTTTTCAGCAGAAAACTACATATATCCTTTTCTCAGTAGGAGCAGACAGATTTAAAAGAAGCTAAACCATTTATTAAAGTTTCTATCATAAGTGATTTGCAGAATGGGGGTTAGAATTCAGAACCCCTGCTATGTACGAGGCATTAGCCCAGCTAACCCTAGTTTCAGGCAGATCCCTTCATGTATAGCTAAATTTGATATTAATTCTTATGGCATCTATTTTGTGAAAAACTCAGGAATATAAAGAAAAGTCTTTGACCCACTTAACAAGCCAAACTAACTGATGCAAGTAGTGGTTGATGTCCGATGTTCTGTCTTGTGTAGAAGTGAACATTTCTGAGGCAAGTAATGAAGTTCAACTGAACATTGAGTCTTAACTACAACTCAAAATAGCACATCTGATCCAGTACTTCAACACCTGACTTTGGGCAAGATGGATACCAGTGCCTTCTTTAACTGGGGAGTAGCACAGAAGTAGCACTGGGTAAAATAATTATGTCCCAGAGTGTAGTTTGTAGGTTTCCGTGGTTCTGGAAGTCCATCACATGGTCTGCAGGCAGTTGGACGGTTTCAGAGGAAATGCAAAGGAATGATTTATTGCTGAATTTGAAAGGTACGATTAATGATTATATTCTGAAAGACTCTACTTATTCTACAAGGACTGCAGCTGCCCTTTTCTCCCTGCCATAAAGTAAACGGGGTGTAGTTTATCTTGACTAACTCATTCTCACCTTTACAGATTTTTATTTACCTTTATTAGATTTCCATGTTTCATTCTTCCTTTTTTAAGATGTTGTATTCTTGAATCACAGAAACGGATCAGTGGCTCAAAAGTTGTGAACTGAAGCAGGAAAATAGTGATGAAAATAGTAAAGCAAGTACCACAGCTTTGAATAACATCGTAAATATAAATAGTGAACAGGGTTTAGACGCAAATATAGAACGTGATTCTGCATGTGTCGAGATAACTGAATTTTTAAATGTGCTGCATTTTCACAAGCTGTAAAAGAAAAGTGCATAAGAACAATGGATGTCTGAAAGTCTGATTTTGTTGGACCAAGCTTCCATTTTCCCTTAAGATTTCAGTGCTCTCTCTCTGATATGAAACTTTGTAAAATAGTGGCATGGAACCACCAGGTTTTCAAAGCATTCTAAAGTACAGTCAACACATTGAAAAGTTTATTGATATTTTTGGGGGGACAATGATAAGATAATGCTTTAGATCAATCAATGGGCACATTTTATTTCTGAAGGTTGAGAAAATTTCCTTCAGTATTTCCCTCCTTGTAGGGGGAATATAAAAAGTAAAACAAACAAACAAATAAAAACCAAAACTCTGGTCTAGTCACAATATGGTAGACAAGCTGATAAAATTTAATTAATTACAAATATTATGCTTGGAGAAGAAGTAGTATGAGCTGCTAGAAAAATCCTTTTATCAAAGGATGTTGTTAGATGTCATATAATATCAATGGCAGGGTAGCAGCTATTTTACTTTATAATATCTGAGACCACTGATTGTCAGAGTGCATGAATTAGCTCTTGCTAAGTAGGAAAAAATGAGAAAATAGAGCAAACATTTACTGAGAACTTCCTCTGTGCTCCTTGCTTTAGGTGTTCTATGTCATTTAATCAGCCCCTGAATCCTGTGAAATAGGCCCTATTCTCTTTTCCCCTTGACAGCTCGGAAAGTCATAGCTTAGAGAAGGTTAGGGGTACAGCCGAGACGCTTGACCACCAGGGAGTCCACTCTAGACCCTAAACACTCACAGCCCACTGCTTCTGGGGGAGAAACACTTGATGGCTTTTATACCAAAGGGAAATATACCAAAGAGACAAAATTATTTGTTTTATCAGGATGACTTGCAAAGGGGCATTGGCATCTGTATTGATGCGACACCATAGACCAAACCTCAATTCCTAAGTGTACTTTTCCAGCTCGGGTTCCCCAGGAAGCAATCTCTGAGAGGGAAATTAGCATGGAGGATATCTATTAAGGAGTGTTCCTGGGATTGACACCTATACTATGGAAGGAAAAGAAGCAGGGTCAGACGATGGCAGAAACTGGGCAGTGCCGTTAGAGACCTCAGCTGCCTTCTCGGCTGAATGGCTGTGGAGGAGCAATGGCCTTTAGAACCATCCTACTTTAAGCAAAAGGACTTGCTTTTTATATCTGTGTAGATCAGACATCGGATGTGGGCTGCCCTTGCAAGGAGTTTGTACCTCAAGTAAGGCAGAGGGCTGATGGCTAAGGGTTATGTTTCAACACTGCTTCCAACAGGTATATAACTAAGTGCTTTATTCCCAAAGGAACCTCTCTACTACAGGGCTCTAAGGAGAAATACACAGTGGGGTCAGTCCTTTGCTTTTCCATCCGAGAGTGTTCTTGTAGTTAGAGAAAGAGATGCACAATTACAAAAAAAAAAGAAAAAGAAAAATTAGAATGCAAATTGAGCCAGTGGAGATTCTAATTTTCCTGTGAGGTGTGTAAATTGCTTATCTCAGCCATACCCAGTA
The DNA here is from genome assembly GCA_033961575.1 of Aselliscus stoliczkanus. Lineage (NCBI taxonomy): Eukaryota > Metazoa > Chordata > Mammalia > Chiroptera > Hipposideridae > Aselliscus > Aselliscus stoliczkanus. Next base: position 163,152,418 of record CM066731.1, on the reverse strand, counting down.
TCTAGAATAGCTCAATCGTCAGGGCTGCTATAACATCCATTTCAGTTGGATTATAAATACCAGTATTTCTCAAAAGCCAGAGTTGGGGTAGAAAGGGTTTAATCACTAACAGTTTGTCTTTTTTCTAGCCTTATTTTTTAAGTCAGTGCTAAAATACCCATTGAGGTGCTATTGGTACATTGGGGAACAAAACAAAACAAAACAAAACAAAAACCATACACCCCATGTAAAAAACAGGGCATGGAAACTGCTGCAAAGAGAAGATTCAAAATCCAGTTGTCATTATTTCCCAAGTTGAAATATCTAACTTTCAAGCTTCTGAGAATAATATGCTTTGGTCAAAGTAGACTGTGGTTTAAAAAAAAAAAGAAAAAGAAAAGCCCTGTGGTTTCTGGATCTGTGTTTTATGTGAATATATGGAACTGTTAGACATTTCAAACCCCCCATAACTGCAAATGTGGATTGTAAAAATAAAGTGTAAGGAAAAAAGCTGACTGAGAATGTAAAAGTGGACCGATGACCTGTGTCATCAACCGGAACGCACACACGTTGGAAGAAGAATTCCGGCAGTGCTGTTCCCTCACTGATGGGAAATATTTATCATCATTATTATTAATTTTGAAATACTGTATTTTTAGTCAATTTCCTAATTATGAAAAAGAGTTTAAAAATGTACTTAAGATGAATGGCCTGCCTGTGTGCCAAATGTTGAATAAGGGATTTACAGATATAAAATCTTATCGAGAAGCACAGCATAACAGAAAGGAGACCAGATATTAGGTTGTAATTCTGACTCCGCTACAGTACAGCTTGGTGACTTGGGCTGAGTATTTACCTGTCTGGCTCTAAGGACTTTCATCTTTAAAATAAAGGGGCGTGTTTACATCCGAGTTTCTCAACTTCAGCTATGTTGACATTTAAGGGCAGATAATTTATTGTTGGGGGAGGGAGTTTTCCTGTGCATTCATTGTAGGATGCTTAGTAGCATCCCTGGCCTCTACCTACTAGAAACCAGTAATACCCATCCTCCCTCCCCTGTGTTGTGAGGAGCAAAAATGTATTAGGCATCATCAAATATCCTCAGGGGGAGGGGAGATATGCCCCCCACTTGAGAATCAGTGGTGTAGATATTTTTCAGAGCCAATCAGCTTTAAGTTTCTATAAATTCTCCCTGATGTGACGCTAGGAACCAGGACTTCATGATTCAGGAAATCTTTCCAGATGGCAGAGGATGCTAAAATTAAGAAATAGCTTCCGAAAGCATGGATGAAGAAAAGTTAAGGATGTGGCTACACAGCGTTTCGCTGAAACCTTTTACTAATAAAATTGCACAATCAAAATGTCAGGTACTCAGTGGCAGGAGATTAAGAGTCATAGATCTTCTCAGTCAAACCAGGCGGCTCTAGGAAACTTAAGGGCAGTGCCTCTCAGCCATCTCAGCAGAAGCTAAAAATAGAGAAGAGATTATCCACAAATGATCTATGGACAAACCTTTCTTCCTCTAACAAAGTGAACATCCATGAAATCCATGCCTACGAGGCTCCTGAGAATTTCATCTCACCACAAACACTGTCAGGTTGGGTAGAAAAACACAGAGAGATTACAAATGTTCTCAAACCCAACCTTCTCCTGACAGGAAACACGCTGATAAAAACTACTCAGCTGAAATTGTGTGTTACCATTTTCATGAAAAAGGAAGGATGGGTCCGAGGGCAGAACCAGGAGCCCGGATCAGAGGTTGGGGCTAAGAGCCACAGATAACCTTGACACCTAGAGAAGTTTGACCAACTGGATTTCAAAACTGTGGTGCTGCAAATACTACATTTTATTTTCCGTTTTACCCCCATTTGAATCAGAATATCTATAACTGTTATCCTATACCTGTCCTACCATTGTGTGTTAGCAGCAGACAACTTGATTCTTTCATTCCATAGATTCACGGATGGAGAGGAATTGTGGTCAGGAGCCTCAACTGCACTTGAGTTAAATGATTATCTCCATATTTACATGAAATTTTGGACTTTTCAGCTGATGAGATTTTTGGACTTTGTGTTGATACTATAATGCCATGAGACCCTTGGAAAGCTTGAGAACTTATACATATATTTGCATTTGGGAGCCATGTGACTCTTTGAGGGCTGGAGCATGGACTGTGGTAAGCAGAATTTCTAATGTGCCATCCATTCCCCCAAATAGGTCCCATCCTAATCCTTGGAACCTGTGAATATCGTATCACTCTCATGATTACTTTATGCAATATGGCACAGTTGACTTTAAGACAGGGAGATTTATAGGTGGGTCTGATATAATCACAAGAGCCCTTAAAAGCAGAAAAGGGAATCAGAGAGATTCAAGGCATGAAGAGGATTCAATGTGCTATTATTTATTTGAAAGTGGAGGGGGCCATGTGAGGAAAATGGGGTGGCCTTAAGGAGCTGTCAGTCAGAAGAGACAGTCAGAAGAGAAATAGGGGTCTCAGTTCTACAACTGCAAGGAATTGAATTCCACTAGCTACAATGAACTTGAAAGTGGATTCTTTCCCAGAGCCAACAGATAAGAACGCAATCTGGCTGACACCTTGATTTTAGTCCTGTAAGATCTCCATTGAACCCAATTGGACTTCTGACTTATAGAATTGTGAGCAAATATATGGGTGGTGTTTTAAGGTAAATTCATGGCAATTTGTTATGCAATAATAGAAAACAAATGTATATGTTAAATGTAAAAGAGCTGCTGAAAAATACAATTTGAACAGAAAAATCGTAATAGCATTTTAGAAGATGGCAATGCAGCATGCAGAAAACTTTCTGGAGCTTAAAAACATGAGTTTCAAAAAATAAAAAAAAGATTCACAGGTGAATTAAAATAGCAGATGGCCAGTATTCAAACATAAAATAGTAGTCTATAGTATCAAAGAAATAAATACCCTCAAGTAAATATGAACAAGTAGAAATAGAGACAGAAATACAGGGAAAAAAGGAAAAGAGTAACAAAAAAGAAAATCCAGAAGAAACAAAACCAAAATAAGAAATTACAAGGGAACTAAAACTATGAAATTAGCAGAAAAAGAAAGAAAGAAAACAAAGAAAGAAAGAAGGAAGGAAGGAAGGAAGGAGAGAGAGAGAGAGAGAGAGAGAGAGAGAGAGAGAGAGAGAGAGAGAGAGAGAGAGAAAATGTATGAGATATGGGTACAACCCTGTGGGAATAAATTTGCAAATCTAGGTGGAAAGGATAACTTTATAATAAAATATAATCTACCCTAAATTACCCCAGTCCAGACAGAAAATAGAAATAAATGTTTTCTTAGAAAAAATGTATGCAAAGTTGTAAAAGAGTTCCATTATGTAAAAGCACCAGGCCAAGGTAGTTTTTACAGCAAAATTCTCCCATATGTTTATGGAAGAGATAATCCCAGTGATACTTTAAATGTTGTTGATAAACAGGAAGAAGGAACACTTCCAAATTCCTTTTATGAAACAAGAATGTATGTATCAACACTTGATAAAGATCGCACAAAAAGAAAACCATACAGTAATTACACATGTAGGTACTAATGCAAAATTCTTTTAAAAACATAAACAGAGAGATTTAAACAGCACCTTAAAAGCAAGGTATCATTGCAAAGTAGGGTTTATTCCAAGAATGTAAAGATGCTTCAATATTAGAAAATCTATAAGTAATCTGTAAACAGAATATTAAAAATCTGAACAGCTCATTATATTTGAAATCGTACCATTTGCAATGATATGGATGGATGGACCTAGAGACTCTTACGTTAAGTGAAATAAGTCCGTCAGAGAAAGACAAATATCATATGATCTCACTCATATGTGGAATCTGAAAAACTGAATGAATGAGCAAAGTAAACAGAAACTATCTCATAGATATAGAGGAAAAACAGGGGTGCTAGTTGGGAGGGGGGTGGGAATGAAGGAGAAGGGGAAGGGATTAGACAGCAAAAATAGGCAACTACAATATTGCCACAGGGATATATATGAAAGACAGTTTGGGGAATATAATAATGTTGTAAATATTTTGTGGGGTGTCAGATGGTCATATGTCTTGTTAGGGAGACCATTTCATGGATGGAGTAGAGGCTTGATCACTGTACTGTATACCTGAAGCTGAGGTTATATAATATTGTATACCAACTGTAATTGAATATATAGATAGTCACGGGATGTGGATTATAATGTGGAAGGGAGTCAGAGGAAGTGTAATAGATATATATGGTATGGGGGGGAGGAGTGGGATGGCTAAATGGGGGAGGAGGGGTTTTCACTTTGAGGGGTAAAAAGTATAACTATTGCACTGTGTTGTACACCTGAAACTAATTAAAAATAAATTAAAAAAATAAATTTATTAATTAAAAAAAATAAAAACAGCTCATTATATAATATAATAGAGGGAAATCAGGATCATTTCCATAGGTGCCTAAAACACTTCATAAAATTCACCACCCATTCCTGATAAAACCAATCAACTAAATAAGCATCATAAATACCTTTATACTATATTTACATATGCATATACATAATCTCTGAAACCTGCCTTTTAATAGAGACATATTAGAGGCATTCTTGCTAAAGTGAGGAACAAGATAAGGATGCCCAACATCGTAAATGCAATTTAACATGGTTGTATAAGAAAGGGCCAAAGGAATTAGATGAGAAGGAAATTACATACATAAGAATTACAAAGAGGTAAACTTTTGAAATTTTATATCTGGAAAACTCAAAAGAATAATGTGAAATTATTACAAACAGAAGAATGTGGTAAAAAAAAGCAGAATATAAAGTTTATACACAGAAATCAGTGCAGCTTTGTATATATAAAAGTTAGATGATGTAAGGAAAGAAAAGACCAAATTAATATTGCAACAAAGAAAAGGAGATACCTTGTGATAAGCTTAAGAAATGCACAAATGTTAAATAAGAAAAACTTTAAAATAGCCTGAGCAACCCCAAATTAGATTTGAACAAGTGAAATACCTACAATGTTCTTAAAAAAGAAGGCTCAGTATCATAGAGATATTAATTCTTCCTGTTATTTTATAAATTCAACACAATCCCAATAAAAATAGTATGAAAAATTTAAATGATGCCACCGAAGTTGATTTAAAATTTTAAGTAGGAAAATAAAGATAGGCAGAAAACCCTTGAAAAATAATAGTATCAGTGGGGATGGTGACTCACCCTGTCAAATGGTGTTTATGTTATAAACCCTTCAGGTGAGTAGGGCAGTTGTGCATGCATAGACAAACGGAATATCATACAGAATTGAACCCAGTGTACATGGAAATTTGGAAATTTGGTAAATGATAAAAATAGTATTTAATATCTGTAGGGAAATGTTGGACTTGTAAATTATTGGTGTTGAGACATTTGAAGAAAGATACAATTAGATCTGTACCTCATTCTGTGTACCAAGATAAACTCCAAAATAATTGGAGGCCTAAATGTAAAAATCCAAAGCATACAACTTCATGCTGCCTGAAAACAGGCATGAATGAATCTTTTATAAATTGGAATTAAGGATACTTATCAACTCTGACTCAAAATCCATAAGCAATTTAAAATAATTAGGTTCAATTACATAAAAAAACTTGGTATGATTAAAAGTACCATAAGCAAAGCAATAAAATAAATTTAAAATATTTTCAATCTACACAAAGGGCTATTATCACTAAAATATAACACAGCCTGCTGAAATTGAGGGGGAAAGACCAATAACCCTGCAGAAAAATGGGCAAAATATATGAACAAGTAATTCACACACAAAAAAAATAATTGTAAATGGCCTTTAAACATATGAAAAGATCATTAATCTCACTCATAATAAGAGGAATACAAATTAAATTATATTGTCATTTCTCATGTGCCAGTTCCATGAAAAATCTAAAAATTTGAAAATATAGGATTTTGGCAAGGCTAAGTGGAAACAATCACTCTCATATATTTTGTGAGAGCACAATGTTGTACAACCCTGAAGGAAGGACATTTGTTAATATATCGAAAAAAATATATATGCATTTATCCTTTTCTCAGCAATCTCACTTTTAGGAATCTAGCCTAAAAATACAGCAGAAAAATATGAAATGACTTATGCTCAAGATTATTCACTATGGCATTTTTTTATAGTAGCTAACGGTTGAAATCAACCCCAATGTTCATCAATTGGAGAGTGGTTGAATAAGCTGTGGTGAATTCACACAATGTAGCATTGTAAAAAAAAGAATGAGAGAGATCTTTATATACTCCTGTGGTTTGAGAACCAGGATATAATTTAAGGGAAAAGAGCTAAGTATAGAAAAATATAAATGGAATGCTACTTTTTGTTTTAGAAAAAAGGTTAAGTGTATAAATGCCAATGTAAATATATTTGAAAAAGAAATAATGTACTTGAGAAATAACTAAAAAGGAGTAAAAATGATTACCTATCGGAGAAGGAAACAAGGGAATGGAAAGGACAATGACAGAAAGGTCACTTCTCTGAACATAATCAGTTACTTACTTTTGATTTTAGTATCATAAATTGTTTCTATATTTAAAAATTAAATAGAGTTGAAAAAAGGAAGGAAGCAATTTCTAAAGATTGAAAAAATTATAAACATCTGTTATTGACAGGGATAAAGAAAGAATATTTTCTCACACATTGGTGGTGTGTGAATTAAAACATTTTTTGAAAGCAACCTGCCCGGCAGTATCTATTAAAATGGAGTGTGTGGGCGCACGCGCGTGTGTGTCTGTGTGTGTGTGTGTGTGTGTATAAGTGTGCACTCGTGTGCTGACCTAAGGATTGCACCCTGGAAATCCATACCAGAGAAGCAAAAGCATCCAAGGATATATGGCCATGACATTGACTGCAGTAAAAATCTGGAGGCAAAGTTCTTGTTTATATGTCAATGATTGACAAAATCATTGTGTATCTACACTACAGAATATTATACAGAATGAATTGGAACTCTGCTAAGAGACTTCGAGAAATTCATATGAGAACTTTTGAATGAGAAATACAAAATTCAAATAAGTGTGCATATTATAATCTTATTTTTGTAAAACAATCAATGAGAAAAAAATATAGATATGTGTATGCATGTGTGTGTGTGTGTGTGTGTGTGTGTGATTATATATGATATGAGGAAAATAGGACTGCATAGGAATAGAAATTACATGTGCGGTTGGGGTAAATGCTAGAAAATGGAAGGGCCAAGTAAACTAATGAGGGCAACAAAACTGCATTAAAATGAATAAAAACCTATTTTTTTTTTTTTGTATTTTCAGTTTGATTTTGCTTTTCTGTAAAATTATATACATATATACATGTGAATATGTGACAAAAGAGGCCAACATTTAAGAAAAGGCATACAGTTATAGTCTCAGAGATGGTATGCATAATTAATGTAGACCCAAACCTTTGAAGAGAAAGAAGAAATATGAGAGAAAAGAGAAAGGAAAAAGGATCAGGACTAGAAGACTGTGGAGGAAAGAGAGACCCAGAAGAGTGTGAGAGGTGGGAGGCTTGTAGAACAAACGCTCCAGGGGCCACATGTTAGCGTCAGGTGACAGAGCTTGGCTTAGAGAGACTGTTGCTAGCATCCCTCTCAGTTGTATCTTCTTCAGCAAAGCCTTTCCTCTTGACTTGAGCAGAATGGCCACTTTCTTCTTAATGCCACCTGTGATGTAGTGTGTACCTGCAAACATCTCATTATGTTGTAATTATTTCCATGCAGTTTCTCTCCTTTGTCATTTTTGTTATTGACTTTTTTTGTAAGCTTGGCCTTTATGTCAATGTCTTGCACATGGAAGGCATTTAAGCCACTTCATCCACATATTACGGTTGTATATGTATTTCCTTTCTACATATTTCTTTCTTTATGCATGTGGTTTTGAAAACAGGAAGAAATCTCCAATCCTAAAAATGGAATAATGATGAAGGTAGCCCCGTGTAAGAACTAGCTTGGAAAAAACCATATGTAGAAAAACTGAACCAATAGGATATATATAGGATATATATATATATATATATCTATATATATAGGATATATATAGATATATATAGGATATATATATTATCTATATATATAGGATATATATAGATATATATAGGATATATATATCTCTATATATAGGATATATATAGATATATATAGGATATATATAGATATATATATAGATAGATATATATATATCTATATATAGGATATATATATCTATATATATATCTATATCTAGATATATCTATATATATCTATATCTAGATATATATCTATATATATTTATATCTATCTATATAGAGAGAGATAGATAAGATAGACCAATAGAATTTTCATGATATCTATCTATAGAGAGGTTTTATATACATAAAATTATATATTATATTTTATGTATATATAGAGAGAGGTCTATATAGATCTATATCTATCTATCTATCTATCTATCTATCTATCTATCTATCTATCATCTATTGAGAGACCGAATAATGAATTGGCTCACACAGTTATTGAGTATGAGAAGTTCCAAGATTTGTAATCTGCAAGCTGGACACCCAGGAGAGACGGTGGTGTGGTTCCAGTTTGTCCAAAGACCTGAGAAATTTGATAGCCAATGGTATAAGTTATGGCTGAGGGCAGGAGAAGAATGATGTCCCAGTTCAATTAGTCAGGTAAAGTTCCCTCTTACACAGTCATTTTGTTCTTTTCAGGTCTTCAATTGATTGGATATGGCCAATCCACATAGGAATGGCAACCTGTCCTTGTCTATGAATTCAAATGTTAATCTCATCACAAAACAGTCTCCCAGACACACCTAGAATAATAGTTGATCAAATATCTGGGTGCCTTGTCGAGTGGCCTGGTCAAGTTGACACATAAAATTAACCATCACACTATATGAACTACAGCACACTCCTTTGGAAAAACACCCTTTGCAGGCATGACTAGAGCATTAAAGGTACTGCCTTCCCTTAAATAACACACATTTAAGATGTTAGAACTTGCAAATTTGGATTGGCAAGCTGTTCTTATGACCTGAGATTGCCATGGGCAATCAATTTTGTATTATAGGTACAATTTATTGCATCTATTGTTTGGATTAGAGCTGAACATAAATCTTAATTTGGCGTGCATTTAGTATAAGTTACAGTTTCTATTACTAAGTTGATCAATTGCTCTTATTTAGAAATGTTTTATGTAACAATTTTCCAAAATAGTTTTTTAATAAATTATCTGTCTGACAGCTTTTTTCTCATCAAGATAATTAATTTTATATTTTCTCTCCATCATTAAATATTCTAAATATGCAAGTCTGCTGGCATTTAGTTCTGTCTATCACAGCAGTGCCTAAACCGACTGCAGAATCTTGCTTTCAGATATTTTTGTTCACAAGCTTTCTTAACGGGGTATAATTTGCATACAATAAGCTTACATTGATTCCATATTTCTGATAAGATTTTCTATTTCACAGGACTGAGGTTGGGAGAAGGCATGTGTGTGTCACCACTGGCTGGTTTCCCTCCCTCTGGTAAAATGTCCGCCTGCCACTCTGAGCCCAGGACAATTCACTGAAGTCATGAAATAATTTGTTAATGTTCCCTTTAACACTGTGGTTATGCATTCCATGATTATTAAACATGTACATAGCTGGTCAACAAGCTTCAGCCACATAAAGATAAACAAAGAGAAAAAAGGAAAAAAAAAGAAAAGAAAAAGGCTTTTACAAGTAATTCTCCAAACCTTGAGCTTCTCTCTAGGGGCACGAGAGGTATGCAAGATATGCCTGGAAAATGTGTGGATTTGGGGGAGCAAACCACAATGGAAGTTATTCATTCAGCACCCAAGAATCAGCTCAAAGTTCTAAGGCCCATAAAAATTTAAAGGCATTTCCCCTGCCTGCTCAGAAAATCATAAGCGTTCCCTTCTTTCAACAATATTCGATCAACAAATATGTATTCAGTATCCACTAGTAACAAGTGCTAGATGCTTAGAGAGGCAAAAGAGAAAAAAAAATTTGTTTCTGCCCTCTAGAACCCTTCGTGTAATAAGGGAGACACACATTAATGAAATAATCACACAGTAAATGTTGGATTACAAACTGAGACAGACTGGAAAAAGAAATCTACAAAGTGACCCAAGTCAATTTGATAGTCCACAAGGAGAAGGTTATTTACTGTCAGCAAAGCTGGCTACAAATATTAACGTTGGCCGGGTCTGCAGTTCCCCCCACTCACTTCCTCACAACCGGGTGCCAGTTACAGTGACAGTAAGCCTCAGACAGAATTCTGTCACACAAATGGCTATCAGTAAGCTGGCATCCAAAAAGAAAAAAAAAAATGCATTTATATAATCTGGTCTGTAAGCTTGCTGACGTTCCAGCCTTCAGTCCTTAAATGCAGGCAGAGCTTCTTAAATATCAATGTGCACAGAAATCACAGGGGACCTTATCGAACGAATGCAGTTGGCCTAGGGTCTGCCTTCGAGCCAACTCCCAGGTATGGCTCCTGCTGCGGTCCTGAAACCACACTTTTGCAGCAAGACTTTTCGATGCTCTATTAATAGTTCACTTGAAATTAATATGACAACACCCCGCCAGCAGGAGTATGGTGTCAACAGCCTCCCTAATCATATGGATCCAGGATCCGAGGGACTCCTAAACTTAAGGCACACTTTTTAAGAGTTTATGCAACTGGACTCGCTCAGTTCTTTACCTTATTTCTGTAGGGCCAAGAGAGGGTATACAAAATTCAGTTTTTAAATGCCACTCATCAAACCAATGAAACTTTATTTTAAAAATGAAATTTGCTGATTATCCATCCCTCTGGTAGATTAGAGACGGAGATAAGTGACACCTTTGTGTAGCTGCCTCTCAAATGTAGGTTTTTTTGTTTGTTTTGTTTTTGTTTTTAGAGTTTTTAAATGCCAACCACACTTTAAGTATGTATTTTGGACTAAGGTCCTTCAACTATAGGTTAAACACCCTCAAGATGGAGATCGAGATGCGCAAACACACTGTGTATCCTGAAGCATTTGTAAGTAATTGATGGATAACATAAATTGTGTATATAACCTGGGTTCTCTGCATGACCAGATGAAAGAACCATGGCCCTGACTGGGAGTGGCTTCCCTGGGGAGGAACTGAAGTCTCCAGAGTGAGGAGGGGTCACGTTGGAGGTGAGAGCATTCCAGGCAAAGGGAACAGCATGTGCAAACCCCCTCCTATAACAAGAGACGGGGTGCCTCACTGTGTACTGCCATCAGATGAGATGCTTATGTAGGTCGTAGCAAGCCTCCCAGGGTGGACGAAGGAACACAGCCGTAGGTTTTCCTTTCCCTTGGGGCATAAGGCTCAGTCCTAGCGGGTCCTTGGCAGCTGGAGAGTCTCAGTTCCTTCTGTGATTAAGCTGTAAAACTGACCTTCCTGGTAAGTGAGTTTTGTTTCTGTCTTAGTCACTGTGCCCTAGTTAGCACCTAGACTGACAATCCAAGCTCCTCTGGCTGCTAAGGAATCACCCAAGGCTTGTGGGAGAGAGCAATTCAGTGTGTCAGCTGAGAAAACCAAGTACTGTTCAAGGAAAAGCATCTGTCAGCCACACAAAACTTAGCATTTCATTTAAGGGATGCTTCCATATCTCAGAAACTCACATGACTCCAGACTAAATCTGATGATGGGTGACAGTTAATTTGATTTATCTTCAAAAACAGTACTGTTAAATGGCAATAGCAAAAACAGTTTATAATGAATGAATTTGGAATCTGGAAAAATGTATAGTATACAAAAATGTATTCTTAAAGTGAAACCTTCTTAGTATTTTTATGCTATACTTTTGTAACTGACATAATTCAAGTGAACACAAAATGTGATTACACAGAACACACGCAGAACATACACAGAACACACAGAACACACTGATCTTTGTCCTTTACAAATGATGTCCCTTACAACTCATTGTCAGTATGGTATGTTCTTTGAATTATTTTTCCCCTGGACTCAGATTTTACTAAACTATTCCCACAGTCATCCAGTTTTATCTCCCGACAGCTCCTCTTCTTCTTCCACCCCATCCTACTATAGATGAGTTTACGATACATTGGGAAAAAGAAGGGGCCAGGAGAGGAACCCAAGTCAGCTTCTGTGACTACGTTAAAGGTTTTATTTGTTTGGAAAAACTAATGAGTATGTTTAGAGATGAAAATTCATCATCATCAGAATTATATTTGAACCTCAGGAGGCAACACAACCCAGCAAGTACATCTGATTTGTATGTAAATGTAGACATACACACATAATACTCATGTTTAACTTAATAAAGATAAATGTCCAGACTGTATATGAATATATATCCCTTATCTCCACCAGTCTAGATTATGTTGTGGGTTATAAAACACTGCGTAGTAACTTTAGTTTTTAAAAGTGTACTCCCCTTTAACCATGTGAGGATTTATTGTTTTAAATGATGAGCTCTTTAGTAATGAAGAGAAGGTTGTACTGGGTGAACTGCTAATTCTGTTGCTTCGCTTTCAGCTGTATTTAACCCAAGTTATGTCTAACTGGGAAAATGCATGCATGTATGTTTTACTATCTGTTCCACCCTCTCCTGATTCCGCTCTGTTATCTTTATGGCTTCTTCCAGGCTTCCTCAGAACTGGTACAGGCTGAAAATAGGAATGGCTTCAAAAAATGTTGAGATAAACTCACGGATGGGCCATGTAATTAATAAATAGGGAGGCTGGTATGGTTTGTGTTATGTCCCTGGCCTTTTCATGACTGAGATCAGAGGTAATATATAAATCTGCTCTCCTGCCAAATTCCTATCTGAGACAAAAAGGATAACTGCATGGACTGACCTAATGAATGTAATGTACATTTTTATGACCTTTTAAATCACCTTCTATTTTTAAGAGAGGGAGCAAACACATAACTTCTTGGGTAGATTTGCTTAAGCAGTTCCGACTAAGTCTGCTGGGAGGAATGGTTCATTATAACTGAGCAAGGCAGGATGTGATCTTGAAAGGCAAGGCTGCCAACACCACCAAGTCACAAGTATGGCTTTAGTCAAAATGTAATCATGCAGTATTGAAGTGATTTGATAATTATGCAACTATTTTTATAGTCATAAACTTAAAAAAGTTATTGTGAAGCTGTCTGATGGGTGCATAGGAGTTAATTTTATATATATATATATATATGTGTATATATATATATATATATATATATGACATTTTCCATAATAAAACTTTAAAAATATTCATTACTAATGCCATTATTAAATAAAGGGACTATAAAAGTGCATGTTTGGCCTTACCAATTTGTAGTTAAACCTGATATAACTTAGTCATGTTAGCACTTGACCCCACAAGGGGCCGTGGGCCAACATAAATTTAAAATGTAGACATCAAGTTTTCCAGTGTTAACATGGGTTTCAGCGAGAGTGGGTTAACATGGATTCAGCACTGGGTGGGTTACTCGAAAATCAAGGAAAACTAGAGAGGCAACAGGAGTCATCTGATCACCCAGGGTGCGCACAGCCAAATCTCTCCTAGGGCTCGGGTTGGAGATTGGGAGGCTGGTTGGCATCAAAGAAGAAACAGGAGAGAAAGGATGGAAAATAACCAGAGAGGCTAAGGATTAGGTCAATATAAACAGAGCCTACAACGCAATCCCAGGCTCTTCCTCCAGTACTGGGGCTTAGTACCTTGTACTGAGTGCGTCATCATGTGAGTAGCACTAAAAGCTTTCATAGACTCAAAACCTACCTGTTCAACCCTACTGAGTCTCAAAGGAACGTGTTCTCTTTAGAATCACAGATGTGGGTAAACTTTGGTAACTCTCCCAGTCTGGACATTACCTAAGGATTTCAAACAGATGATAGAGTTAGTAAGTAAAATACATATTTTGAATAAGTAAGAAAAAGAATCCTAGTTCTTCTAAAAGCTCAGCACAAACCCAAGATGTTACATGCAAAGGATGTAACCCACCTTTGGATACTGTGCTCCCTCCAATTCCCAACTTTAGCCTCTCTCCCTGGTGCAGGAAATAGAGATTTTTTTCAGATTTTGGCAGGTCTTACTGATGAGTGCTGAAAGTGCCTGCTTCTGATTTGTTCTGCAGGCTCTTTAGAATTTTACTCTTTTATCATACTCGTAGGTATGTCCTTCATTCAAATATCCACTCAGCCTATATTCACTGAGTGTTCCTTGGTTCTAGGCAGAGTAATAGGCCTGGGGATAAAATTCTGAATGACATTTAATTCTTCTTCCCAAGTGCTTATGGACTTGTTCTTATGATACCTTTGGGGCAGTTTCCATGTGAAAACAGGATGCTTCTTTGCAAAAAGGGTGCCTCTGTGGTTTGCATGTCAGGGCTTGTCATTGCTGAGCCTCTGCTCTTCCCCTAACCTTCATTAGGCATCAAAAAGAGAGGAAAATAGTAAAAAACAAGCAATACAAAACAGTCTGCTTTATCCAACTGCCCCATCAAATTTTTGTATGTATGTATGTAAGATGTATGTATGTATGCATGCATGTATGTATTTTTATGCTTCAGGTATATGAGTAAATTTTCAGAACTTAATCTGGCTGAGATCAGAGATGATACAAACTCATTTCCATGGGACAGCATGATGACTTGCAGTGAGGAAAGGAGCCTTGCATACCTCTCCAGACTGTCTGGATTTTTCTATAACCAAATGTTTTCTGGTTCCAGAAACCTCACAGTGAGGCTGAACGAAACTGCTGCATCTCATTGGCTTAGATTTCTCTGAGCCATGCTTACACAGTCCTCTTCTAGAGTGAGTTGTATCCTTCAAACAAACATGCTTAACAAGCTGCAAATTGCGGCAGAGGCAATTTTATCTAGAATACTGAATGTATTCCAATGGTGGTATTTATCCAGAATTGCCTTTCCACTTTCAGTGCCAATCTTTTCCAGCTGTACCAGCAATAGCTGTTGATAGGTCTTCAGCAAATATTGTAGCTGTTGTTGTATCATTAGATGTCAGATTTAGAAGCCTAGAATCATTTATTGGGACAATTTTCCTCTTTACGGCAATTTTATTGGCTTCCCTTTCAAGCAAGAACCAGAAATAGGACCGATATCTCTCTAATTTGACAAAACCACTCAAACGTTTTGCTTTCTAGGTCAGTGAGTTTTGGCGCTTTTCAATTTTTTCCGTTTTAGTAGCCTCATTATCCTTCTCAGTTTAGCTTTCAGTAAGTTCCTGGATTTGGAGGAAAGAGCACTCAATTGATATGGGAAATAGCAAATGCCTTTGTATACGTTGGATCTTACCTTTCAAGAAATAATAAAGGCAAGGTGTTTTCATTTCACAATCATAGCAATTCATCACAGTTGGTGACCCTGGATTTCTTTTTGCTTTTGATAATCATCTCTTTGTATTCACCTGGTGCATTGGGCTATAATAATGATACTAATAATTGCAACCATTTATGTTTTATAGTATAAGCCAGGCCCTTTGTGAGACACTTGTATTCCTTTTTCTCAATCCTTGCAGCCGAGTTGGATATTATTATCATGACTTTACATACCAAGAAACTGGGGCACAGAGAAGTTAAGAAAATTGTTCAAGATCATATAGTTTATATGTCTTATGTGTCTAAGATTCATGGCAACCAAAATCACTTGTAGTCTCTCTTTCGAAGCATCCTCTTTACTCAGTATATGTCCATTGTGTACCTTAAAACACATAACTCAGAAATAGCATGAGTGAGGATGGAAATTGGGGTGTCACAATAGAACCAAAGGCTTGGAAAATGGCCTGACTTTTCTGAGATTTCCATTTTTTATTAAAAAATGCAAACAATCATATTTACATTCTAGGAAATTTTTAGTTTATATAAATTGTGATGCTTCCTATCAAATACTAGAAGTTCAATAAATGTCAGATCCCTTTTCTTCCTGTGGATGTGGTCTTTGTGCCCCCTCTCTTTGTTCTGCAGTTAATCCAGTTAATCCCAGGGGTGGAGAGGTGGGTGTGGCCAAACCTGCATCAATCAGTGTATTCCATTTCCCTGGCCTCACTGATTCATCCAGCTAAGGGACATGACTCACGCTGAACCATTCACAATACTCCACAGTGTTCTTCAGACTGAAGTTGGCAGTCTCTTTGCTTGACAATCATAGACTTGTTAGGATGTAAATTCAGAGATGACTCTTGTAGTCATGGTCTCCTCTGTATGTGGGGAGTCCAATTGTTTCAAGATAGACTAAGCCAATAAAGGGAGACATGCAAGGATAAGAGAGAGAAAGAGAACTCAAGAGCAAGGCAAAAAGTTCAGACTCCTTTCTGGTCCCCAGATGTTGCCATTCCTAGGGCTGTATTCACCCATTTTTCTCTTACTTCTTCAGGTTATCCTACTGTAATAATGTTTTTTGAACTACTTTACACTCCCCTCCTTCCCTCAAAAATTTAATGTTTTCCACCTAGTCTTTCTGTCATTAAGTCCAGAGGATAACTGAACATATATGATGCTGGGGATTTGCTTCCAAATAATGTTAGGTTGGAGCAGTGGATGAAGGTGTAGATGAGGTGGGACTGGCCATGGGTTGATGATTTTGGGGGGATGTGTAATGGGTACATGAAGGTTTATTATACGGTTTTGTTTAGTTTTTGTTTTGTTTTGTTTTGTTTTGAGGGCAGTGTCACTGGCCCTCATATGTGGGCCTGAACCGGGGCCGCTGGCTTCCCAAGCCAGCGCTTAACCACCGTGCCACTCGGCCGGCCCTTGTTTAGTTTTTATATGTTCTAAATTCTTCATAATACAGGTTTGCTTTTTTTAGCTGAGCCATCCTGCCACCTGTTGGCAGTTCAACAGCAGCTCAGCTTGGGCTGGGCATTGAACTGCTGTTGCCCAGAGCTCAGCTCGCACTTGTGAGTGAGTTCTTAACCAACTGAGCCACTCAGCTGGCCCTATAATACAGGTTTAAACTAACAAATAAATGAACAACAACAACAATAATAAAAGAACATAGACCAGCCCATAAAACTGAGTCTCATGTCCCCCAAAAAATAAATATGATATAAGAGCAGTTCCTAAAAGGATACTGAAAGAGAGATGGATGAGACTGTAAGGTAGAAAGAGAGCAAGTCCAACGATTCAGTTGAATATAGCCTGGCCTTTTCGGGGTTGAATTCTGAAAAGAATGGAGAATATGAAGGGTAAAGAAGCCTTTCTAAATCAGTGAGGTTTTGTCCTTTCCAATTTTCCTATCATATACATCACCTTAGTGGGTTCTGGAGTAGTGCAGTAATTTGGCTTTGGGAGACATCTTGTTATTCATTCATTTATTTATTCATTCATTCATTCAATATTACCTGATTCAGGAAACAGAGAAGCTTTGCTAATGCAGCATCTGGCATGTAGATGGTGCTCAATAAATATTTGTTGGATTAATAAATGGATAAAAGGATACACTACAAAGAAACACCTTTAATTATGGAACTCTTTCGACATTACATCAATATTCAATCTTCTACATTTAGAACCTGCCAGAGTGTCTACTGCAAATTCTATTTGAAGGCCGCAATAATTTGTCCAGGAACACATTACCATTGAAATTTTGCGTAGACATCCACAGCTTGAAATTTGTTCTAAGTGACAGGATTTGAAACCCATAAATCAAGTTTTCTGGCTTTGAGTGACAAGGATGTCAAGAAGATGGAAATTAATCTTTGAAAATATGGATTTTGCTTGTTGAATTAAAAACCTTTCATTTTCTTTTCTGGGTAGAGAAGCTCTTTCAATATGATGAATTCATGATGTAGATTTAATTGCCTTAATAATATTAATAGCAGTTAATTTTTAGAGGATGTAACAAGCATTTGTTATATTTAAATTGACTATTATATATTTTCTTAGATGGGTAGACTGCCCTATGTTCATCAATGTCTCTATTCAAAGCATTCATTCAAACCACAGATATTTATCGAGTACAAGGTATGACATGTTACAAAAAAGAATGAGAAGGCATGGCTTATACCTTCCAAGGATTAATAAACTAATAGGGGAGAGAAACTACATAATTTTCGGCTCTTTCAAAGGCCAGTCGGTTGCTTTAAAAATAAACAAGGAAACTGTTATAAATTACATGCCGCTGTCTGGCAGGTACCATGCTGCTCCACCACATTCTTCTCCCTGAGCTGCATCCCCGCAGGGCAATACACAATGGTAATTCTTCATCCCACTGTTTCTATTTGTCTTCAAACATGTGAAGGTAACCATAACTGGAGCTAAGAAAAATTGAGAAACCAGTGAAGTTTGTGTAACCCAGGTGTCCCAGACATATCCAGTTCTTCAGAAAGTACTGTTCCTCTTGTTAAATAAAGTAAATTCTATTTTTAGAACAGTTTTAAATTTACAGAAAAAAATGCTAAGGTTGCTTGATATGTCTATATAATTAATGAACCCATATACATTATTATTGTTAACTGAAGCCCATACTTTTTACTTGGCTTTCCTTATTTCTAACACTGTTTGCTCTCTTTTATCCAACAAAGGATAATTTGAAATTGAGAGAAAATAGAACAAGATAATACGGGGGAAAAAGTAAGTTGAACTGGCTACTGTGTGACTGCAATCCAAAGACCAAGACCTTTCATGGGAACCACTATGGAAGTGTTTTGTTCTTGGCTCCTATCCCCGCCTCCATTTTGAGGTGGCCAGTTGACTATTTTTCAAGCCTTAGCTTGAAATAATCAAAAGGGCTCATTAAAATGGTTTTAGGTTTTTCTAAAATAGAGGAACAATTTTCCATCAAAGTTGAATTCAAATCTACCCATCAAAAGAAACAGAAACATTATTTAAAAATTATTTTACGGACTTACCGTATATCTAGCCATCAAATTAAAACAAATATAGATTACATTTACCTTCATTATTTCAGACCTCTCTTTGATACCTTTTCCCCATGATGTGGTGACTCAGAAATGACTTCAGGTATCCAGTTTGGACATTCCAGAGTCCTGAAGCTCTCTCTCAATTCCAAGAATATAAGAAATGTACCAAGAAAGTGAAAATAGCCTTCATGGAATACACCTTCCACACCAGGTATCAACTCTGCCTTGGCTGGCCATGTTCTGTTGGCCTGGCTAGAAGTCCTCTATTAGCTAGAGATTGCTTCCTCTACCTACTGTGGTTTGAACCATGCAGAGATGGAAGGTGGCCACTGGAGCACACTAGCATTGGCAAAGAAGCACTGAAACACCAATTCCAATTTCCCACATCTCCTTCTGGGTCTGTAAGTAACTACGTGTGCTTCAGTCCCTAGTGGAATCTTTGCCCTTTGAACCACTTTTCTTAATTGTTTCTTGGACCCTAAATTAGGACACTTG
The DNA here is from genome assembly GCA_033961575.1 of Aselliscus stoliczkanus. Taxonomy (NCBI): domain Eukaryota; kingdom Metazoa; phylum Chordata; class Mammalia; order Chiroptera; family Hipposideridae; genus Aselliscus; species Aselliscus stoliczkanus. The sequence continues at coordinate 163,133,074 of CM066731.1, read as the reverse complement.
TTGCAAATCCTGACCCCTGAACCAAAATGCAGTCTCTATTCTACTCAATGTTTTTTTTTTTTCTGAGATACTTAGGAACATTTATGGTTTGCTGGATCATTTATTCTTGTTTTAGTTAGAATTTAGTATATGTTACTCTTTTTCTGACATCTCATTCCTATACCATCTGAACTATGTTCAAGTCTGAAAAGGGGCTTTCAGATAGATTGGGTTCTATTGATGTAGGAGATTTGATTGAAAACCAAGAAAAAAAATAACACTGTGGAGTAGAGTTGGTCAGCAAAAGTTTTATAGAAGAGGCTGTTTTTGAGCTTGAAAACTGGATGAGGGCTTAGAGACACGAGAAGGAAGGTCAAAACCAGGGGGGAAATGAGGCCAGTCATAGTAATGTGTGATATGGCAAACACCCTGCCTGAGAGCATAGGCTATATGGAGGGTGGTAGTAGGTAGTGCACCATATACAAAAGAGCACAGGAAATGGATCATAGAACTCAATGTGAAAACTAAAGCTGTAAAATTTCTAGAAAATGCATAGAAGCATTTCTTGGTGTCTTGGATTAAGCAAAGGTTCTTAGATAGGATACCAAAAGCATGAACTATAAAAGAAAAAAATGATAAATTAAACTTTATAAAAATTTAAAGCCTTTAAAACCTAAATCAAAAAACCTTTATTCTTCACAAGACATTATTAAGGAAATAAAAAGGCAAGCCAAATACAAACAGAAAATATTTGGAAAACACATGTATCTGATGAATCTAGACTATATGTCAAATCCAAAATGTATGTAAAATATGAAATATATAGAATTCTTACAATTCTGCAGGAAGAAGGCAGTCAAGTTGATAAAAAGTGTGCATAAATTTGATAAAACATTTTACCTAAATGATATGAATGGCAAATAAGCATATGGAAAGATGCTCAATACATTAGTCATTGGGGAAATGCAAATGAAAACCTCAGAGGTACAACTATCCATCTACTAGAATAGCTAAAATGAAAAGCCTGGCCATCTCAAGCGTATCAAGGATGTGCAACAACTCCTAGATATTTACCCAAGAGAAATGAAAGCATATGTTAACACAATTCCTTGTACATGAACATGCATATCGGCTTGATTGATAATAGCCAAAAATCAGAAAAAAATATACATCAGTTAGTGAATGGATAAAAAAATGGTGATTCACTCTTATACAATGCTCAGAAAATTAATGTATTAAGTGAAACAAACCAGAACATAAAAGACTATATATTGTATGAGTCCATGTATATGAACTTATAGAAAATACAAAAATATAGTGACGAAAAGCAGAGTGTTTTCCATGGCCAAAGATTAGGGAAGAAGATTGATGGCAAAGAGGCTGAGGGGAATTTTTGAGATGATGGCACCTTCTGTGACAGTGATTACATACATGATTACATACATTTGTCAAAGTACACTTCAACTAGGTGAATTTGTTACATGTAAATAACACCTCAATAAAACTGATTAAAAACAGTGTATGCCTTGAAGAATAGCTAGGTATTTTTCTCAAAATAATAAGAAATATGCAACACATCTTATGTCTATGTTTACTTTGGCTTCAAAGAAGTTTATAGCTAAATCTAATGCTCAGACATAGAAACAATGGGTGCCTTTTAGATTAGCAATGCACTTTCTATAAGTATAGTAAAACTTTTCTATTTATTTTTAATCTACCTTTTATATGTCTTTTATGATCAAACACTTAAGAGCCTTTTTAGAAACAGGCAGAGCCTAAAATAAAACCTAAAACATACATAAGAGGATAGAAGCCTAATTGAGATTAGCAATACAGAGGATACAACAAAATCATGTATCCTTGACAAAACAAAACAAAAACAAAAACAAACTCTGACTGGGGTTGCTATTGATTCAGTTTGACTTTCTGCTGCTGGACAGAGCCATTTTTATGTTGAGGCTACAGAAGGGCAGACCATCTAAGAACTGATTTCCAACAGAAGCTTCTTTATAAAGGAAAATTGCTTAACTGTGTATAATCTTGAAATTATAGCGTAACGACAAAGACCATCTTAACAAAATGCTCCATGAATTTAGGCATTTAAAATGTGCTGGGATATATTTTTACAGAGTTGAGTGATATTACTCCTTTCACTATGCAAGGATGTAGCTCACTCATTCAGAAAGACACTCCAGAGGAACGTTGCTTACTGGGAACTACAATCTTCTCTATATCCATTGAAAGGATTCATCTGTAGAAGGTCCTTAATATGCATCGATACCTGGAAGGTTCTTTCTTTGGAAACCTGTAGATAACCAGAGGATTTATTGAAAATAACCTGAATCTACAGTATGGAAGGAAAAACAATATAGTAATGAGCAAAAGAAATTATTGTAAGAGTTATGAAGCATATGAAAGGGGCTCTGAAATCAATTTCCAGTTCCTCTCTCTGTGGAATGGGTAAGCATCTTATCCAGCATGGTCTGGCCTTGAAAAAGCTCTCTTTCAGTTTCCAAAGGTCTTCTTTTACACCCAGCTGACACTGTCTGGGAGGAAATGACAACATAATTAGAATTCTGGGACAATTTTCAGATTATTTTCCATCTCTGTTCACCTGATGGTGAAAGGGCTGATAAAAACACTATCATGTGCCTTTGGTGGAGGCTTTGCTTCAGCTAATATGCTCCGTATGATGTGGCTGTCCCTTTCTTGGGCTGCCTGGCTGCTTCACTGCTCTGTCACTCTATTCTGAAGACTTCCTCTGTGGTGCCTGCCATTCTGCTGTAACAGAAAGATTATTATCTCTTCCTGGGCTGGGAGCATGTCAGTTTTTGATTGGGGTCTGTCTCACATATCAATGTCTGCCATTAGTCATTGCCACGACACATCATTATATCTCAGAAGCAGTAGCTCGGGCTGTCTAATATAAGCATTTTCTTCCCAGCACCTTAGAGGCAAAATGCAGATTCTCTTGCATAACCCCTATAAATTCTAATTCATTACTTTTCAAATGAAGCCCAGGAATCTGAATCTTACTTGTCTCCTAGGAAATTCTAATGCAGGTGGTCCTTTTACTAAACACTGAGAAACACTGACTATTCTAAGAGAGGTGGGTTTAATATGGTTAATGAACTTGAGAATCCTGAAAGACCAAAAGTCAAATCACAGGATTTAGTTCTTGGTATGTGAGCTTACTGGGATGGGGTAATATTGATATCCAAGGTGTTGATTTAAAAAATACAGACTACTGGGCTCCTTCCATACCTACTGGGAGCAGGACTGAGGAACCTGCACTCTTACAAGCATTCCCAGTAATTCTTATGCAAGTTGAAGTTTGAGGACTGCAGAAGGAAAGTTCTTGTTAAGCCAGTTTCAAACTCATTTACCAAGAGTACTCACTGAAGGCAGGCTGATTAGTACAGGACCATGGTATATGGTATGGGAGCTTGGAACGAAATTTGGTAGAAGCAGCAGTTGCTTTAAATAAAATTCAAATCTCATCTCTATTCCTAAAATTCAGTTCGCTGCCATGGCAAAGAATGACCTCTGCCTTATGAAAGGGACTGATGAGACTTGAGTTTTAGATTTGGCTTGTTTTTTCCCTCCACTGTTTTGAGCAGGGTAAATAATACCCATGCAGTCACCTCGACAGTCACTCTTTTGGTAACAGCCCAGAGCCCAGAATGCACTGTTTTCTTTTTCCACAGCTATATTTTAATGGAATGAATATGATATTATTTATCAACTGTAAGCTTGATGGAATATATCATATAAATCATCTCAAATGTTATTTGCCACCTGCCTGCCTGTTCTGAAATGCATGCCGGCTTAATTAATCTAATTAGTCAATGCACAGATCAGGAGCACATTTACAGCTTCTCTGTCAACATAAATAAAGTAGTTTTGTTTTCATAGGCTAAATAATTCATTTTAAAAATGGAGACTAGGAAAAATCTGGGAGCGCTGACCTCTATTACAGTAAAACACGGAATAATGATGACAGGGTTTTCTTTTTGTTCTGAGTGCCCTCCATTAACCTTCTATTAAAATACTCCTTTGTGGGGGAGGCTAGGGAGGACGAGGCGGCACTTGGCAGAAATGTCATGCCCTCCCACCTGGAGAGGCATACCTGCCATTTGCTAAGAATGAGCTTACCCATTTTAAACCTCATGATTGAAAGACACATGGATTCTCAAGCACACGCATGTGCACTGGAAAGCTGAGGACCACAGATGCTGTAAATGCAGGAGCCCACGCTGTGGGCTGAGGACAAATCCAAAAGGGGAAAAGGGTCATAGTAGCAGATGAGAAATGAGGCTAAGCACAGTAAACGGGTTGGATGTTGTGAATGAGCAATGGCGTTTTTTCACAGCCATGGCTACCTGGTGCAGCCATGCTGGCTGTGCATTCCCCAACTCAAGGATGCACACTCACTTGAATGGAGTCATGCAACATGAATGGAGTCATGCAACATGGCATTCCTGAAAGGACAGCATCTTATCTTGCACTATTTATATTCTGTGTCCCCTTAGACAATCTACCTAACCTGTCTCTGTGTTATTTTTCCTTAGTGTAATGTGGATACCTCAATGGGTTGTTTTAAGGGTTAACAAATAATTTGATCACTCAGTACAGGACCTGCTCCTAACATATTTGTGGGGCTCTGTGCAAGAGTATGAGTGCAGGCCCCTATACCCAGCCCCCTGCTGGTTGCCCCTCTCCCACTGTCACCCCCTGCCCCCATCACCAACCAGAAAACAGCCTTCCCTTGCTATTCCCTCAGCCTCAGAAGGAGGAATTTAGGAAAGATGTCCATGTTGGACTTAGAAGTGGGTTTCGCTTATCTGGGCAGAGAGTTACTGGTATCCTGGTATCCAGGTATCCAGAGGAGGAGCCATAAGGCAGGAGCATGGTGATATAGAGTCAGGCAGTTGTACTGGATCCCTCATCCCTTGTACTGGATCATTTTAGAAGCTTGGATCTGTTAAAAAAGAAAAAGGAGAAAGAGAAGGAGAAGGAGGAAGAGGAGGAGGAAGAGGAGGAAGAGACGGAGAACTGTCTCAAAGCAATAGAACTGTAAATCACAAAGAGTGGACTGTAACGTATGCAAGCCAAAAAATAACACCGCCAACAACCACCAGAATGGGGTTCAGACTATGGCATATGAATCTTATTGTATTACAAATGTATGCCATAACTTCACAGAAGAGGGTGAAGTGCATGTAGAAATAACTCTAGAAAACAGTGGTCTGACTGGGAATGGTAAAAATAACATTAGTTTCTTGCTGGTAAATTTATTTCTTCTGGTAGTATAGATAAGTAATTCTGAAAATGCTTTACTTGTACTGGGGTTGAACACATAAGTGAATGGATACGGGTGGTGGGAGCCAGACTTCTCACTGTTGAAGAGGGAGGTTCCAGATGAGTATGAATGGAAGGTCAGAAGGAAGCAGGTGGTTCTGGGTGGGCATCTGGGACATCGGCATGCGCTCATGTGTAACCTAATGTATACACAGATGGATAGACACAGGAACAGTTATAGATACGTGCATATAGTACCTAGTTCTGTTATCTGAGAGGTCCTGAAAGCAATAACACCTCAGTAGCAAAGACCACACATGGCACCTATATCTCAATTTCAAAATAATGTTTTGAATAAACAGACCAAGTCTCCTTGGAGAAATGTCTGAATCTGCAGCTGAGGCAGGGAAAATGGGATATAAGCCTGGTGCATCTTGTAGGACCAGAAAATAAGGAAGTACTAAAACAATTAAAGAATGGATGCGTATCAAAGGGACACAGGAGTCAATTGAAAGAGCTCCCAATGATCAAAGCTGGAATTTGAGCAACAAAATAAATAACACAATATTGCGTTATAACCCGAAGTACAAAATAAATGTATATAAGTCAAAATAGAAACTATTTTATAAAATAAATATACATAAGATCACAGTGATATGAATAAAGAAATGAGGGAGAAAAGACAAATTTTTTTTTATAGCAAAATTCTAAATAATATACATAGATACTTCCCACTCCAGGAGGTGTGGCTTAATCACCACCCTCCCCACCTCACACACACACACACACACACACACACACACACACACACTTTGATCTCGGTTTAGAGACTAGTTTCCAAAGAATAGATATGGAGAGATGAGAACTATCACAGACCAGAGGAGATTATGGAGACATAAGCAATAACGGCAATGGAATGTATTCAGTGGGAGCATGGCACAGAAAAAGGACGTTATTGGAAAATCCAAATAAATCTGAAGTCTAGATAATAATAACAAACCAGTGTTGTTTTGTTTGACAAATATACCATGGTAATGTAAGAGGAACTAGGTGAGGGATATATAAAAAAGAGTGTTCACAGTTACCAGACAGAGTAGTTGTGTCTTCCATATCAAAGATTAGAAAAAAAAAAGTCAATTTATATATTATTGCTTCTTAATGTTGTTTTTCTTTTTGAAACCAGAGGAGATTGTGCTGAAGCCTTACTAGTATTTGAATATCTATAGGGAATGCTTGACATGGCTTTGCCTAGTTCATCATTCCCTCTAATAAAAATGGTGGGGCCGGCCGAGTGGCGCATTGGTTAAGCGCTGGTTTTGGGATGCCAGCGGCCCCGGTTCGGATCCCACATGAGGGCCAGTGACACTGCCCTCTACAGCTAACAACAGCTCCACCTGGAGCTGGGCTGGGCGAGCCCCGGTGATGGTGTGAGCTGCTGCCCCTGCTGCAGTGGGCTGCCATAGGCTACAGTGAGTGGCCCGCAGCCAGCGTGAGCTGCCAATAGCCGTGGTGAGCGACATCCAGAGGCCAGCGACCAATCTGCCTCATCTGGGAAGAGCGCAATGACGATACCAACAGTGAAGCAACATCCTCCGCAACTAAACTGAAGAACAAAAGGACAGCAACTTGTCTGTTCCCCTTCCCCGATTCCCCAACGCTGTTCCCCTCCACCAATTCCCCAATAAAATCTTTAAAAAAAAAAAATGGTGGAGATTAGAAGGTGTGGGGAAAGCTTTGCCATAGAATTACCTTACGGTTAATATGACAGGATCAGATAACCAAGTAATTTCTGAATATGCTAATCTGTCTTCCATATTCTGTATATCTATTCTAATTTTAAGAATCAGTGCCTAAGGATTCTGGATTAATATGTGACTGTAAACCCTGCATGGAAAACCAAGAAAAACAATGCCATTAAATACACTTTCACAGGAGAGGAGAGAGAGAGAGAGGGAGAGAGAGAGAGAGAGAGAGAGAGAGAGAGAGAGAGAGAGAGAGAGAGAGAATGAATTACAGAAGTTGTATTATTTGGTGCAGCTAACACATACTACTGTCACATTTCATCCATTTCTCAATCATATGGTAATCTACCTAAGGAATGACTTTAGAGTCCTGAGCTAAATTATAAAGCAGGCCCAGTTTGGACTACCCTTTTCTCATGCTTGTCTCAAACCAGGTCTTTACATTAAGGACCAGAACCATATTGCCTCAGAGCTTGAGATTTGGTCCAATATTGTAAACAGTGGACTAGGCTAAATCCTTTCAGCTTATTTTCTGCTAGCATTCACTGTTGCTGCCACACTTAGATGGTTTGGTGGAAATTATTAAATTCTCCTTTCAGTAATTGAATCAGTAATCTAAAAAGTCCCAACAAACAAAAGTCCTGAACCAGATGACTTCACAGGTAAATTTTACCAAACGTTCAAAAAAGAATTAACACCCATTCTTCTCAAGCTAGTTAAGAAAACTCAACAGGAGGGAAGGCTCCCAAGCTCATTCTTTGAGGCCAACCATTACCTTGATTCCAAAACCAAACAAAGAAATTACAAAAAAAAGAAAACTATAGACCAATATCCCAGATAAATATGAATACAAAACTCTCAAACTTAATTCAGCAATGCATTAAAAAGATTGTAAACCACTCTCGAGTGGGATTTATCCTGAGATGCAAAGTTGGTTCAATACTCTCAAATCAATTAATGTGATACACCACAGAAACAAAATGAAAGATAAAAATCATATGATCATATCAATAGATACAGAAAAAGCATTTGACAAAATCCAGCATCCATTTATGATAAAAACTCTCAGCAAAGTGGGACTAGAGGGAACATATGTCAACATAATAAAGGCCATATATGACAAAAGCACAGCTAATATCATACTCAACAGGGAAAAGCTAAAAAGCATTCTCCTTAAGATCAGGGACAAAACAAGGATGTCCACTTTCACCACTTTTATTCAATATAGTACTGGAAGTCCTAGCCACAGCAATCAGATGAGAAAAAGAAGTAAAAGACATCCAAATTAGAAAGGAAGAAGTAAAATTGTCATTTATTAATGACATGATACTATATATAGAGCTAGAACCCCAAAGATTGCACCACAAATCTATTAGAATTGATAAATGAATTCAGTAATGTAGCAGGATACAAAATTAACATTCAGAAATTGGTTGCAGTTTTGTGCACCAATAAAGAACTCTCAGGGGCTGACCAAGTGGTGCGTTGGTTAAAGCTGGCTTGGGATGCCAGCGGCCCCGGTTCGGATCCCACATATGAGGGCCAGTTACACTGCCCTTTGCAGCTAACAACAGCTCCACCTGGAGCTGGGCTGCTGTGAGTCCCTGGGTCGGCATAGCTGCAGCCCCTGCTGCAGTGGGCTGCCATAGGCTACAGTGAGTGGCTGGCAGCCAGTGTAAGCAGCCAGGAGCCACTGTAAGTGGCCATCCAGAGGCTGGCGACCAATCTGCCTCACCCGAGAAGAGAGCAATGATGATACCAACATGGGCCAGTGAAGCAATGTCCTCCACAACTAGACCGAAGAACAACTTGTCTGTTCCCCTTCCCAGGTTCCCCAATGCTGTTCCCCGCCCCCAATTCCCCAATAAAATCTTTTTTTTAAAAAAAGAACTATCAGAAAGACAAATTAGGAAAACAATCCCATTTAAAATTGCATCAAATAAAATAAAATGCCTAGGGTTAAATTTAACCGAGGAAGTAAAAGACCTGTACTCAGAAAATTAGTCCTGAAGTGGTTCTGCATCTGCAAGGTCCACAGGCCCCTGTGCCTCCTGATATACAAAACATGGGCAGTAAATTAGAATATTTCAAGCAGTAATTAATCTGGGACTTGGATATTTCATTCCAATTGGCATCTTTCATTTGACTTCCAGTCAACACAATGGCATATTTACTTTCTGTGTTAAGCAAAGAGTAAACTCTGGGGGAGAGGGGTGTGCAGCTAAGAAACAACTTTTCTTCATCCCAGGTTGCAGGCGTACAACAGAGCTGTCTGCCAAATTAAGGTTGAGGCAGAGACAAACTGTTTAATTGGCATATGGGAGTCACAGGGGCCACTTACTGTGAATAGCTTCAGAGCCAACAGGCGTCCTCTGGTTATGTTCCAAGGATTCCAGCTGTATTCAAACATTTCCCTGGTAGGGTAACACTGATAATTTTGTATGCTACATTTATTTTCAGTTTAACCTGCTTCTTATTCTCAATTATTTATAAGGACCCTCCCGGCATCCAGAAATAAGCCTCCCCCTGGTCCCCACGGCTGCTGTCTTTTCTACTTCATCCTCTGAATTTCTTCCAGTCATAATAATCACAGTGGGGCTCCCCTTGGTTTCCTTGTTTGTGCAGCCATCCCAATGGTGAGGCCGGAGAGAAGGTTAAATGAAAAAACAGATTTATAGCAGCTTGGCAGCTGGCCACTTGCCCCGGTGGCACTGAGCAAGAGACGTGGAGGCCCTGTTTTCTTTTGAGGCACTTGGACGCAGCAGGAGTTAGGAAAGCAATACACCCGTTGTCATCTCTGTCAGTGTCTTTCATGGTGATCCCTCAGCAGGTTTGTCCCTTTGCAAGGGATTCTAGCAAACAATTGAGATATCAAGTAAGGGTAGTGTTTTTTTCCTTGATGGCTTTGCTGAAATGATTGGTGCCACGTCCAGATGTTAGCGTAAAGATGCTTGTTCTTTTATTCATTTAATTCTTTATTCATTTACTTCATCTAGATGCAGTTTTTGTATTTATCCACAATAGAAGAAAAGCAGTGGGTCTCAACTGAGACAGGTTTGGGTTTCAGTCAGGGTTCTACTCTATTTGAAATGTGTTACTTTGGGCAAGTCATGTAACCTCAAGGAATCTGTTTTTGTCTCTGTAAAAGGGGAACTCTACCCCTTATAAGACTGTAAAGATAAAGAATTTACTTCCAGCAGCTAATACAATGCCAAACCTTTCTGTCAGGTGCCAAGGACAAAAATTTATCGTCAGATTCTACTCAGAAGAGGGAAGAATAGAATGTGAAAGTGTCTCAGACACAAGTCTTTCCTTATCCTGTATGAAATTAAAATAATTGAGAAAAAAAGCAAAAGATACAGAAGCCAACAAGGCTCCATTATTGTGATCCCTTGAGGGAAGAAATAAAGCATGGTGATGTGAAAGTGATTTATTTTGACCATGTAGGTAAAACAACAACAAAAATATCTGATTGTTTTGACAATCAGAGGCCAGAGTGATTATGCTAATGTTCCAACAATAAAAGGAAATCTGTAGCTTGTTAACATATTATTGCTCCTATTATGTAATCTGAACATCTGGGCTCAAGTACTAATTAAGTAGTTTTGGAATCTTAGACAAATCCCTGGCCCCCTCTACGAGCCCCCATTTCCTCCTGTTGAAATGTCATGATTGAAACAGTTCACCCCTTAGGACTTCTCTAGGGTTAGCACTGTAAATTTAGGATTTCAATTCTCCTTGTCAACAGAAGCTGTGAGAACAATAACAACATAACCACCCAAACACCAAATGTGGTATCTAAATACTTCCTTATGTACTCGTGTCCTCCCTCTTCAGGCCAAACCCTGAATTATCATTGTGATTACATTAACCTTGAAATCAGTTCAGATAAAATGCAATCAAAGTTTTGGGATAAACAACTTCATATTGACCAAAATTACAAACTGTAGCAGAAATGAGATTTTTGGAAACATTTTGCTTCTGGGTGTGTCATAAGTTTAGTTAAAAGGTATATGCATGAAAGCATTTGAAATTTCATTTCCCTCTTTTTATGCAATTAGTAATTAGAGTTACTAGGGACATTTTCATGTCAAGTAAACAATGAGAAACAGTAGGACCGAGTTGCAGCAGATCAAGTCAGAAGGCAAGGGGGATAAAATGTCTAGTCAAATTGTGGGAAAACGGCAATTAAAAATGAGCTGTTTTCCTTCTATCCTTCCATTGTTCCTTTCTTCCTCTTGCCCTTCCTTCCTTTATTTTCTCTTCTGTACTCCTTCCCACCCTCCTTCCCTTCCTCTTGTTGCTGTACTGTAGAAAATGCTCTTACTTTGCTTATCTATCTGGTTATGAGGACTGCTTCATTGCTTACTCATTTTGTCAACCTAGGCAAGTCAATTTACCTCTCCGTCTTATTTCCTTCGTTTGTTCAATGGCACAATCAAGAAAAATATCTGCCATGAGGTTTCTGTATGAGTAAGATGAGATGAAGTATGTGCAAGCATTTTGTAAACCACACAATGGTTGCATATATTAATATCACCCTGCCAAGATCTGTGGAGAGAGACATGGCCCTACCATTGCTCTTCCCTCCATCATCCATCCTATAAACCCATTTTCCTTCTTCACTCTACCCATCCAATCATAAAACACACACCAGCCTGGGAAAACTATAGACATTGCCATTTCCTATGTTATGAGACTCATGTTGTTATGTTATAAGGCTATTGACATAACAAATGTTTCCGAAACCATGTAAGAATGGAGGGTCAAAGGTGTTGGCGTTAACATATAAGACCATCCTGCTGGCTTCCTAGATGGATGGTTTTCAGTTCTGTTGGGTAAATTGCAGCCTTGGTACCAATGGTTCAAATCACCGTTAGAGGATCAGTATATACAGGCTTGCTATTCTGTTCACCTGCGCTGTTTTCTTTGGTAGTTAGTGGGCCGAATTACTCATAACTGATGACCAATAATTTTAGTCTGTCACATTCTTGGGTTGAAGAGGGAGAGATGAGGATGTTCCTCTGCCCCTTACGGACTAGAGCTGACAAAGAATTTTTGCATCTTTCCCCACCCTATTGCTCCTAGTGATGCCCACTGTAAAAGACTCCAGTTTAGTTTTTTATGGTCCAAGGCAATGCCCCTTAAACCTTAATGTGTGTGTATATATGAATTATCTAGGGATCTTATCAAAGTGAAGACTCTGATTCAGTAGGTTTGGGGTGGAGCCTGCATTTATCACAGTCTCTTAGGTGGTTCCCATGCTTCTGGTCTGCAGATGACACCTTGAGGGGCAGAACCTAAGGGAGATGAGAAACATGGATAAGGTAGCCCAAAAGCCATTTATTTCCAATTCATTTGATAGCTGAATGGTAACATGGGGAATGTAAGTGGATGTACAATATTTTCCAAATATCATGTCTGGGGAAGTGAAAACTCACCTGGTGCCCCCCCAAAGCCCGAGTGGGAGAGCTCAGTGCACCTGCTCTTCTGCCATGTTTCTAGCTGCATGCCCAGAGACATCAAGTAACAAATCAAAGGATTTTGTGTCTTCTTAAAATCACCATCTTTCTGTTCTTCTTTCCAGACATTCGGAAGAGAGGGAAAGATATTGATTTTGCCCTTTAGCTCAAGATTCAACCAAACGTTCCTTAGACACAAAGGGTAGGGTATCTTTAGCTCCTTCAGGGCCACAGTTGTGCTCCATCTTTATGTCAATAAGAGCTCTTTGCAGAGGGAAGTATCCCCCGAGAAAAGGCACAGCACTGAGTTAGCTGATGTAGTGAGTAGTCTCACTACCCTCCTCCCTTCTGACTGCTCCCTCCCCAAGGCAACGTCTCACCCCACCAAATGGGCCACCGGGTGCATCTGAGTGTGTATATGAGGAGCAGAGGTGTGATTCGTTGGTGTGTTTTTCTTTGTGGTTGTTATTTGGGAAGTGGGGAGAGGGAAGAAGGAAGGGCGGTGAGAAGCTGTGAGGGAGAGCAAACATCAGAAGGCCCCTGCCTAAGGTTTCTGACAGCTGCTCCTACCAGCGAGGCAGAGCCAGGAGCTGTATTTCATATTCTCGATCCTTCAGCATTTGAAGGAACACAACAGGGAAGACTTTTTCCCTTCCTGAGGAATGAGGTTTCTTGTTTTCTTTGTACATAATTCCCAGTCTTTCCCGACTCAATACATGAATCATGGATTTTGAAACAAATGAAAGTGTCAATCTTTGACTTACTAGCACAAGGTCTTGGGCATATTTTTTAAGGTCTCTGACCTGAGTTTCCTCATCTCTAATATGGGGGTAAAAATATATCCTGTTGCATCATTATTTGAATTAAATTACATTTAAGTGAGGCCAGTATGTGTATTACACATGTAAGTTCTTGATAGATTTTATTATCATTGTAAGTAATTTATTTTTGAAATCAGAGAAGGTGTCTAAGGACTAACGATTTTCCAGACCACTTAAGAACATTTTTTTTTTTTTTGCGTGTTTGTTTTTTGTGTGTGGGAGGCGCTGAATGCTGAGCTGTTTATTTCTGGGACCAATAGGCTCAGTACAAGTAAGTCTGTGCCATTCCTCTGTCTAACCTGTGCTTAAAATTAATCCATGACTCTTGCTCAATTGGGGACAGTATTTGGGTTTTGATTCTGTCTTAGTTGTACTTGCCTTAGATTTCTACCAATTATAATAATGATGATAATGATAATAGTATTAATAGTAATTATAGTAGCAACTAAGATTTATATGATGCTCAGTGCATGTCTGGCACTTTTCTAAGCTCTATGCATGTATTCATCCTTATGACAATCTTGTGTAGTAGTCCTATTATGACCCCTGTTTTACATATGAGGAAACTGAGGCACGAGTGTCATCAAAGGAACTTAGACTACTCATGGGCTTTTTGATCACCCTAGATCTACTTTGGTATTAATAAGCACAAGTTTTACTTTTGTGTTCTTCAATCTTCACACAATGACTATTGCTCCTTTTGGGCGACAGTCACAACCTACTTATTTGCTTTGTTTATGATTCTTGTGACAGAAGAAAATAACCTTTGCTTTTTGAATTTGAAAATAAAAATAAAATACAAGAATAAATCCTGCCAGCACTCATTCTTGAGTGTTTCCAGGATTTGACCACTTTCGATGAATTCTAATACATTTGCTTAAACCATTACAGGCGCGATTCTCTCTCACCTGATGTTAGTATAACCACCTCCTTGGTCTTCCTGCTTTCACCCTTGCCTCTCTTTGTTTGTCTTCCACACAGCAGCCTGGGTGAGTCAAGTAAACCAGATGGTGACATCTCCCTGTTAAAAATCCCTTTGATACTTACCTATTACCTATTGAAAACACAAATTCCAGACAAGGATCAAAAAGCTCCAATTGGTACAGCCTCTGCCCACGTCTCCACCTCATTTTTATTGTCCCTCTGTATTAGTCAGGGTGCTCCAGAGAAACAGTACCAAAAAGATGTGTGTGTGTGTGTGTGTGTGTGTGTGTGTGTGTGTATGAAGATTTATTATATGGAATTGGCTCACAGCCATTATGGAACCTAACAAGTCTAAAATATGCAGGGTGGGTCGGCAGTCAGGAGACCCAGGAGAATTGATGTTCCATTTTGAATGCAGAGGCCATTTGCTGTAGAACCAAAAAGAGCTGATGTTTCAGATGAAATCTGAAGGGAGTGGACTGCAGAATCCTCTCTTGCTGAGGGAAGACCAATCTGTTGTTCTATTCAGATCTTTAACTGATTGGAAGAAGACCACCCACATTATGTTGATAATGTGCTTTACTTGAAGTCCATTGATTTAAACCTTAATCTCATCCCAAATAACTCTCACAGAAACACACAGAATAATATTTGACCAGATCTTTGCGCACCCCATGGCCCAGTGAAGTTGGTTCATAAAATTAACCATCACACTCTTCTTATTCATTAAACTTCAACCAAGCCCCCCATTGTCACTGAGCTTCTGTCCTCTTTCTCCTACTTGGAATTCTGTTCTGCTTTGTCTAGAATGTAAGTTCCTCCTGGGAAGAGAAGCTCTGTCTTCTTCACTCATTTAATCCAGTGCCTAGAAACATAACCTGCTACCTGGAAATACCCCCAAAGAAAATATGTATAAAATGGATGATTAAAATGATTAATTAACATGTTCTAAGAAGATAGTACATCTGGACCTGAAAACCTAAGTGGTCAACTATATTGTGTGACGCTGGAAGTTCAAGGAAATCTAGTCTTTCTTAAAATATGTCTCTCCTAAACAATCACAGTAATATCCTTGTCTCTTGCCCTAAATCTGCGCCTTTCCAGCCACTCCTAGCTAGACAATATAGACTGAGACATTTTGTCCCAATGACCTTTGCTAAGCATACATACTACCTGAAGTCTTTTCCTCTGTTTCTGTCACATAATTGTATCGATTCAGATTAATTTGCCATTGGATCCCTTGGGCTGCCATCTTGAAAGACCCTGAGACCCTGACCTTGAAGGAATGTTTCAGAGTTACAAAGTACCCTCAGGATCACTAGATCCCACTCTTGTTACAGATGATAAAGCTGAGACAACCAATTAATGAAAGAGCTCATTAATTGGAAGCTATCTATTTTACGGCTCTACTTAACAGAATATACAAATTTCAGTGGAAGAAATTTTGTACCCACCAATACTGAGTGACAGACCTGAGCTAAGCTATGTTTTAAGGGTTTATGAAAGGGGAACGTTGTATGAGTATGTATGTGTATATGGGCACGGGGAATCATTGGGGTTTGGGAAGATAAGAAGTAATATATCTTTTATTCTCCAAAACAATTCATAAATACATTATAAAAATCAAGAGACAATTAAAAATATTTTCTTTATTATTGGTAACACTGATTGGAAAATACTATTTCATATGTACAGCCACAAGGCTTACTAATACT
The DNA here is from genome assembly GCA_033961575.1 of Aselliscus stoliczkanus. NCBI lineage: Eukaryota > Metazoa > Chordata > Mammalia > Chiroptera > Hipposideridae > Aselliscus > Aselliscus stoliczkanus. Next base: position 163,117,130 of record CM066731.1, on the reverse strand, counting down.
TCTGTTTTTCAACTCAAGAAAATGTTCACTCAAAGGGGACTTTTAGCCTGAAGAGCAGAAAGAAATATCCAAGGTCACCACTTACTACTCGTCCAGGGCAGGCATGGAACAGAGTGCATCTCTACTGCTTACCGCCTTTGGACAAAGTAATCCCACACAGCCCCATAGGTGGACCAATGTTTGCCATACTTTACCACCCACTAATCCAATAAGTTGATTTTTTTTTTCTGTAGGAAGAAAGTAGGGTCTTAGGATTACTGGAAGAAGTAACACTTATAACAATCCAAATCTTTCTAGACTTTCCAGTAGGAGGGAGGCAGGGCAGGAGGACCTGCATAAAGAAAGACAGCAAGCTGGGCAGCAGGTCTGGGTTATGGGGTGCATTGATGCAAAGGACTTTGGATCTTCCCTCATAGCACAATCCTTACTAAGTTCATTTTTGAGTGATTGAGACACCACCCTCCTGCTGAATCCTCGTTTACTTTTTTGCATATGCCTAAGAGTCAGGGACTCATCTTATTTTCCTCTGATTCCCTAGAACTTAACATGCTCTGATTTGAGGAGAGTGATGGTCTCAGCTGCTCCCATTTTCTTTGTCTTTCCTCTTTCCCTAATTCCCTATAGAGAGGGACTTTGGCATCAGACTATGCGTGTGACCTTAGAAAAATTCTGTCTCCCCAATAAGTCTCAACATTCTTCTTCACAAAATTAAGATCATAATACTTCAGGGAGAACTAAATGAGGTAATCTACGTTGAATACTTTTCTAAGTGCCTAGAAAAAAGAAGGCACTCAACAAATTGTAGCTGAATATGGGGCTGGCTTCACAGGCATGCAACCTGTGCACACAGAAGGAGCCAGTGTTGAATGCTCTGTTGCTGCCTCTTGAAATTCTTAATCATTTTTGAACAAGGGGCTCTGTATTTTCATTTTACACTGAGCTCTGCAAATCATAAAGCTGGTCCTGGTTATATAGTTATCTTGGAAGAATCTGGGCATAAGTTACAGGAAAAGAGGGAAGTACAGTGAAAGAAAGATGAGAGAAAAGAAGCAGGGGGGGCGGAATGGAGGAAGCACTGTTGGTATTAACCAATTTCCCCTAGAAAATAAAAATATTAAAAAGATGACTAAATCCCCCTTTTCTCTACCGGAATATTTCTATGAGAATTAGAATGAGGTTGGAGAAAAAGAGAGGTTAACATGTAGGTCAAAAAATAGATGGGCTTTCAAAGGAAATTTTAGTTTGTTTTATCATTGTACAAAAGAACTGCCCAGAAAAAGAGGCAAAATGAAGGCATTCTTTGGAATAGACAAATCAAGAACACAATTCTGAGAACATCAGTAATAACACAGAAGCCCCGACTAAAATACATATGTAACTTTTTTTTTAAAATGGAGAATAATATAATATATAACTTATCCATGCATGTGAAAAAGCAGTCTTTGTAATAGAGTATATTCATTTTTTTGTTTTTTAGAACTTCAGAGATTCATTTAAAATACATTCATATGTCATGGAAGAGAGAGGCAATCTATAACCATGAGATAGTAGGCTCCTTATAAATGCTTATTAATTAGTTAATTAATCACTCCTCCATCTGGCTGAAGGGATTCTGTACGAAGCCTATACCTGCCTGGGCGTAGCTTCTTCCTGTCCCATGTTCTACCTACGGAAACAACATAGAGCAGCCCATACTTTTATGACAAGCCCCCATCATCAAAAATAGTTCTTTATCCCTAAGCCGCTCTTCCTTAGATTAAACCTTTCCAGCCATTGGCCATGTGGCATAGTTTCTAAATCCTGCATTGTCTTAACCATTTCTTCTAAATAGGCTCTAGCTTTTTAAATGTATCTCTTAAAATATGGTGCCTGACCATCAGAGTCCTCTAGATATATAGGCAGATGAGATTAAAATTAAGAGGGTGACAAATTCCTACCCCTGTGTCCTCAGATCACTTTTATTTTATGTGTTGGCTATCCTGCAATGTTGGCAAATATTAGTTTAGTCATCAGCTAACAACTGGAGATGGGAGGTTTTTCATGGAACTCAATCAAAGGTGAGTTCTATGGGTTCAGTGAGCTGTGGCTTTGTGTGTATGTGCCCTCTAGGGGAGGCAGGGAGCTTTGGCTGGATTCACAAAGGCTTTCCTAGCCCTCTAAAGCTCTAGAAGCTTTTGAAGAAGAACATAGCAGAAGTTTTCTAGTGCAAAAAAGATTTTTTTTTTAAGTTTATTGTAAGAGGGAAATTGAGAAAAATAATAGTTTAAACATTTTTTTTTGACTTAATACACATTCACATGCAAATTTTCTCTCTTTTTTTTTAATGAAGGGTCAAAGACTTTTTCTTTCTGTTTGGGTAAGCTGATTGGAATTCTGTTTGTTTTATAAAAAGCATACCATTAAAACCATCACATATAAGTTCCTGTTTCAGTTTGTTCAAATGAAGGGAGAATTTTAAGACACTGGAGAAGTAATGTGAATAAAGAATTCTAGATTTTTACAATTTTAACATACATTTACAGTTGCCATGCTCACACTTAAATCAATAGTATTTATTAAATGACTTGCTCTTGTGAAGTCTTTCCAGAGTATTCAACTTAGTTAAAACAACAATTCTAATCATATTTCCTCAATTTAAGCAAAATTGAATTAAATAATGAAATTACAATTATTGAGGTCTACAAAAGGGAACTTAGTAATTAGCACCCCTCTTTCCTACTCAGGGTCTGAACAAGCTAAAAATGAAACAAAGAACAAATATTGAGGTCAGAATATCACTTTCATAATGATAGAGGCCAATGTTGAAGGACTGAACTTTAGATTTACTAGCCAAGTTAATAGTACAAGGAATTAGGCCAAGACTTAGCCATCTGGACCCAAGAAGCATTGGACTTGGGATGACTTTTCCTCATAGGATCCAAGGTCCTGGGTGAGTGAAGTAGGCACATTTATCCAAGAGAGAAAAGCAAGCTGAGCCAACCAGCCAAGATTTTCTTCCGGATTTTACCATTTTAAAATTACTCCACCTCCCCAGGGGCAAATTAAATGAAGAAGAGAGAGACTTGGAGAGTGGTTGGGGAAAATCCCTTATTATGGAATCAAGGGGTGGGGAAAGAAGTAGGAATTCCCCTCTAACAGTAACACCAAGTGAAATTAGCTTCAGTAGGTTCAAGAACAAACCTATCTGTCTCTGGGTAAGCTCAGGACTAACTCCTGAGAACAGGAGAGCAGGACTCCACTGGACAAAGCCTCCAGGGTAGGTGTGTTTGGCTGGCATGTTTTTCAGAAGCAATGCTAAGTATCAGTAAGTCCTTCTATTTTGTAGAAGTCAGTGAAGAGAGTTCTATTATCTATTGTACCCAGGCCTGCCCCATCTTGCCCAGGAAGAGTTTATGCAGGACTTAAGTGTTTCATCTTTTACACATCACCTCATTTATTTCAAGATGTGATTTTAGAATCTCACTCAATTCTGAGGAACATTAGGAAGCAACTTTTCTGCAGACAAAACTATAAACTTACTTTTCTAAAAACTTTAGAAAATTCAGTGTACTTTATGACAAAGCAAACATATTTTTTATTAATGAAGACTTCATGAAAGTAGTGTACAGGTATTATTATAAAGTTTACACCCATCTAGCTGTACAGGCAGATGATGGTAATTATATTTTATCAGGAAGAATAAATAAGAAAATATGTTGATCCAGTACTCTCTGATAAAATTTTATCTCAAATAATTTTAATGAAAAGTAGGTATTTGCTGAAAACATTTTTCCCTAACATGAAGCATCTAGGTTTTAAATGTGACTTGGGTGTGCAACAGCATAAAAAAGATCTAATTGTCATTGTAAAGATCTTAACTGGTAGGTAAGTAGTTCTTTAAAAAACATATAAATATAGCTCTAATTTTAAACATTTAAAACTTTAAGATAGAAAATATTCATATGCATCACAGAATTTTTATTAAATGTGTTCTGATTCTTACCATAGGTGAGTTAGTTTGGAAGTATTCTCTGAACTCTATTCCTTTCCAAGACAGAGGAAAATCACTCTTGATAATCTGGAATGTGGGTATTGATTTTGTTTTTCATGATCTAAAGTGAAGTCTTCCAATCTAGACAGTTTACTCTCCTTCCCTTTCCCCCAACCCCCACGCCTCCACCATTGTGCAAAACATTTTGTGACTAGCTATTTCTTCTGTGCTTTTAAAGGCAAGCAGTTTCATGAAACAAATGTACAACTACCAGTATGAGTGGTTTTTAAAACACATTTCTAGAAAAGATCTGGGACTCTGAAGTGGAGACTAGACTGAACAGAATTCTTACTTTAACTTATATGCAAGTGTTATCAACCTGGCCTTGCAAAGTCAAATCTAGCTCACAGGATATACAAAAATAGGAACACACAACAAAAGAGATTACTATCCCTGATTGCAGGAGACCTGCTCCAGTTGCTATATTCTTCATTCCAATATAGCAGCATTGTGATCTAGAATCTAGTCATTTTCAAATGATTGGTCACCAGCCATTACTTTGGTGGGAAATTAATTTAGTGGATCTTAACTAGGATTTTAAAAATAAATAGAAAAGAAAAGGAAAAATGACAGCATGCATTGCACATGGTAACAGTAAAAATTGTTTCATAAAAATGTTTAATTTATGTGTTACATGCATGTCTGATTGCCATGTGGAATATAGGATCTTGGTGCCCCTCCCCCAGAAAATAAGGAACAAAGATCAATGAACTTTTAACTGCCAACTACAACCTTCATACTTATTATTATTGAGTTTGACCACAGTGAGGCATTTGACACTACTGACCCCACAACCTCAATTCTCAGTTTGAAAGTCAACTCTCCCTTGACTTTTGTAATGTTTCTTCCCCGTTTTCCCACTCTCCTGGTCACTGCTTATTAGCTCTCCCTTACCCATTCTGTGTAATATTCCTTCGGCATAAAGCACAAATTCCTGAGATGAGCAGAGTACCCTGGGTAGTTGTCTCCTGCCTTCTTCTCTAGCCTCAGCTCCTACTGCTAAACCGGGGCCATCCTATCCTGTAGCCATACCAACTTGCTTGCATTTCTCCATATTGGATGCCATTCCTTCCTCCCTGCTTTTCTCTTTCCTGATCAATGGTTTCCTCTTTCCTGATCAACCTCCAAATTTTCTTCTAAAACTTTTTTTCTTAAAAATCTTTTGGTTATCACTAACATTGTAATACATTTTATTAGAGAAAAAAGACTTATGCTTTCTACCTTCCGTGCACTGATATTCCCTTCTGTTCTCTTCCCTCCCCTTCTAATGGGTTTCCTTTTCCCAGTAATGGGTTTCTTTTCTCTCCCTTTTTAAATTTTTTTAATTGATTGGATGACAATGGTTAGTAAAATTACATGGGTTTCAAGGGTATAATTCTGTAATATGTCATCTATATATCACATTGCATGTTCATCACCCAGACTCAGTTCTTCCATCACCATCTATTTGACCCTGTTTACCCTCATCAACCACCCCCTCCCCCGAGTAATGGGTTTCAGTTGAGAATAGGTCAACCTATTCATGGAAAAACACTGTGGAGTGAACTGAAAGCCCTTCCTATAACCCAATCTTCCACTATCTTAAATGTTCCCTTCACTGTGCTGCAGAATCAACCACTGTGAAATCTCAGCACTTCTCATTCACTGGCTGCGTAACGTGGGCGGGTTCATTCATGCAACAACTGCATTGGAAATGCTGTTTGCTGGGCCTTGAAGATACTGCCCCAGATGAAGTAGACATACTCTGTCTCTGGTCTCACAAAGCTTGGAATCTCATCAATCTTCTGGAATGCAGGCCTTCCTGCTTAAATTGGTTAAAGTTAACTGTGTTAGGTTTAGTCCATCATTACAACCTATTGGATGGAATCTTTTTGTCACTTAATTCTGCTGAACAATCAAGTCATACTTAAAAACAGAATGTTCCCCGAGGTATGGGGGAGTTTTAGTCGCTATAGTTACCAGCAATTGATGAGCATGTCTTCAAGCCTGGGGGAGAGCCAAGCATAAAAATGATTGCACAGACAAAGCCAAAGTTAGAGTCAATTCCATAGTGTCCTCAGTAACTCTGGTTAAGATTTGCCTATACACCCCACACATCCCAAGCAGATTATAATCTCAAGGGTGTGTGTGTGACAATATATTGTCTTTTTTCTGTATTGTCCACAACTTGAGGATTATAGTTTCTTAATAAATACTTTATTGATTAATAGATCGGAGGATAGAGTTAATAAAACATGTTCCACATTTCAGAAAGTGCATCTGGGAATAAAGAAAAAGTAATTGTCAGGCACCTAGAGCACATAAGAAGTTCCAGTAAACATTTTATCTCCCACTTTCAACCTGGAGCATGAACGACCATGTCTGTGATCAATAGTATTTCTTATTTCACCATATTCACCTCTATTTAGTTTAAATAATATTCTTCAAACTAACAAAACCCACAAATGCCTTTTGAGATTGCCTTTATCAGCACTTAATACCCATCCTATATTAAGATAATCACATGAGATAGTCACAGCTAATTAACAGTGTTCCTGAAATGAAGATTAAATGGAAAGAATTTATCAGTGACTTCTCAGCTGGAAGATTCCTGGACAGATTCAGGCCATTTTCCTGAGTCACAAGCATTGTATTCTCTTCACCTGACCTGCCTTCAGCTTGCATTGACTTGATGTCTCTGGCTATATTGTTGGACTGTAAAGCTGTTTAATTGTAAAGGTTTGACTATAAAGCTTTTTGCCACCAAGTGGAGCACAGTGAGAGAACAAAACAGGAGGCTGGCATGATTCCTTCCATAGGTTCTCCCTGTCACCATGGTTACCCAGCCATGTTGGGGAAAGATAAGAGAAGAACATGGGGGTGGCCTTAGTGGAGTCTGTTCCTTTGGTGGCTGGGTCGAAGGTTCACAAAGCAGAAGAAGGTTATAAAGGATCCAGAGGGTTGAGTGAGCCTTCCTGCACCATTCCTCCCAATCTCCCAGCAGGACTCAGCCAGACAAAGGGATCCTTCTCACAGAATTCAACTTGCAAATTTTGTACTGTAGAAGGTTAGCATTGTAATTTAAGCTTCCTGTCACTGGGAGTTAATAGTTTACCACTACTTGCAACCTACCCTGACAAGAGATGGGGCGAGGTCAGCTAATTGATAATATAGCACCATCCGAAGGGAGAATGAGACTACTCCCACAGAGCACCGAGAAAATGAATACCTTTGAGCTCTTTCACTGATGTCAAAAAACAAAGAAGTTTCCTCATTTATTCAACAAGCATTATATTACCATCAAATAATATTTCTCAGAAGCTTCCAGGAAGTTCACACACACATACACAAAACACACACACACACACACACACACACACACACACACACTACAACAAACATAGAAGATATGGGTGTCTAACACTCTGTGGAGGAATTGGCAACACTAGTTTTATCTACATAAGTTGGTTCAAATGAGGCAACTGTGTATATAAAGTAACCTAACAATGTGCTGGGATTCTGTTTTGCCCTCAGGAAAAAAGTAGTTGGGAATGTGAGATGCCCAGTTAGTGTCTCGCTCCCCATCTCTCTCTCTCTCTCTCTCTCTCTCTCTCTCTCTCTCTCTCTCTCTCTCTCTCTCACTCATTTGAATATGTAGATAGAACCACACTAAGATATTTAACTTTTATTCAAAAATAAGGGGAAAAAGGGAAGAAATGGCCAAGTATAATAGAAAAAACATGGTTTGGGCACTTAACATATTACCAAGCCCAGAGCAGGCACTAGATTAATTCTTGTTGAATGGAAACAAAAACAAATCAGATGGACCTTGATGTAAATCCTGATTCTGACCTTTATTTGTCCTATGACTTGCCCAAGTTTCTTAGCATCTCTGAGCCTCACTGTTCTCAGGAGTGAGGGGGGTGCCCACTGCCTTAGCGTTGTGGTGAAGATTAAATACAATGAGATAAGTATGGGAAGTGCCAGGTCCTTACACAAAATCTGGCCCACTCAATAAATGGTTGTTCTATTTTGTTATCCTGTATTCAAAGGTCCTTGGAGGCAGAGAGGTGGCCAATGAATGTTCTTCCGGATAACATTTCTCATTATCTTGCCTTGTTTTATCCCAAAAAGATATGTTTTGCCTCTGTTTCAGGTTAATGGTCATAAATTACCTCATGAGTTTAGCTCCTCAGTAATTCACTGAGCTAAGAAGCAGTTAGTTAGGTACCTGAAGCAAAATGGCACTCTACATTGAGAGAGCTACAGCTTAGGGCTTCTCTGCTCTGGACCCACGTGCCAGAAGCATCTTTCCTGCAGCCCTGATGTGCACAGTTATGTTTGAAGATTGCTTGTCTACCTCAGGTCCCACATATTTTTGCTTAACTGCACAATCCTGGCACTTGTCATTTGGCAAACGTTGGTGTTCCAGACACATGCAAGGCCAGAGACACACAGATGATCAAAACACAGCCTCTGCCTTAGAGGAGTTTTGAATCTGTTGGAGGAGAGACAAGTAAACTGATGGCATCAACACAAGGTTTCCAATTCTGGGGACAGAAAGTAAGCACACAGGTCAGCTTGATTCCAGAAGCTATGGATTCAGGCAGGTTGTGATGAAATATTGCTCTCTACTTACCAGCTACATTATATCCTAGTCTGTTTATATGCTGCTCAATCTACTGATGCCTCTGTTATCTACCTTCTGGCTACTTTCAGTGGGGGTCAATCAGCACCCCTGGGAGCTTGTTAGAAATGCAGAATCTCAGACCCCTACTCCAGCCTATTGAACTAGAAGCTGTACGTTGACAAGACCTCATCTGATCTGTATACACACGAGTGTTTGTAATGCCTTGATTTCTGTCAAATTTTTGGGTTTGGGGTTAGATAAGTGAGATGACAGAAACACAGAGATAGGCACAATAGGTAGGCACATAACAGCAGTGTCCTTTTCTACAGGATGCATTTCAAATGAGTGAGACCTGAAGTGCTATTAAAGACATACCATAGCCCACAAGGTGCTAGTAAGAGAAGTGGCTGTGAGTAACTAATGCCTTAGAGCTACTGCCCCCGGGGGCATCCACACTGATGCTTACCAGAAAGGAAAAGAGTTTTAGATTGCGCTCCAACCCAAATGAATAAACTCCTCAGCTTTGCTCATGGGCACCAGAGAGAAGGCCAATACCAATAGGGAGAAAGCACAAGTGCATAGACAAATAAAGAGCATTAGCACTGGGAAAATATGTTCATACAGAAGTGAACAGAGCTATAGAGAGCTATCATCAACTGGACACAAACATCAGAAAGAGAACCACAATCCCAGAGAGCTCTCCCAGGAAAGAGCCAGTGGATTAGAGAGTTCAGGTGTTTTCCCACATGCCCAACCAACATAGGAAAATATGTTCAAATTCAATAGTTATTAGGAATATACCAAGGAAGTATCACTTTACCTTCAGACTAGAAAGAATCAGAAAGACTATAACACCTACTTGTGACAGTGAATAAGGAGAAAACACATATTTGTTAATGTGAAATTAGAGTCTTATGGAAAAGAATCTGGCTTAACCTATTAAAATAAAAAGTATATACTTTAAAGACTCTATCATCTATCTATCTATCTATCTATCTATCTATCTATCTATCTATCTACATATATGTACTCATACGCACATGCAACATACATATATACATGCAAACATGCATGCTTCAAGCATAAGTCCAACAATGTTCAAAATAGAAAAAAATTGAATACATTTTGGAACTTTGCACCTCATGGACTCTTATGCTGGCATTACAAACAATAAATAAAAACTATATCAGTTAATTTGGAAAGATATCTGCCAAGTACTGTGGAGAAATGTAAATGTAGCAAAGTCTGACTAATATAATCACTTTTTTAGAAAACAAATAACAACCACAAAGACAACTCTGAACTGATGTCTTCATTTCTCCCTTACATACACAATTTCTACCCACTCTACTCTGAGTTGTCCCCTGGGAGGCCGACCTTATGAACTAGGTCAGTGGGCTCTCTGAGACCAGTGACTTCCTGTCAGGCTCTGCCAATCAGAAGCACTGACATGAGAGGGAGGTCAGGGCTGTCTGAGTCTCTGAATATCATAGCTTCTCTTGAGATAGCACTTTGTATATGACTTTCTTTCCATCTCTAGCAACCACCTTCTCCCTTCCTTCCTTTAACTTTAGTGACGTTAACATCCCTGGGATATAGCTTCAATCCTATTCAATTTTTTAATACCCTCTTTGCACTTTTATAAATAATCCCATTATTAAATTCTCCTTAAATGATCTTAAATGGAAGTTGCCATCTGTTTCCTGCTGAGACCATAGTTACTACAACCTCTATTTTTGCATGTTTATATGTGTATATCCATGTTTGTATACAACTACATAAACATGGAGAAATATAGAAAGATCTATATTATGTGGTTAAAATGAGGTACAGAAGTTGGGTGGAAGTGATTGATGTAGTGGGAACAATTGTAGGTAGAACAAGGGAGAGAAGAGAGCTGAGAAAAAGAAAAAGAAAAAAAAATCTGTATTAAATTAACCACAAACAAAAACATACAAAAGTATATAATATCACATTTAACTTTTTATGTATATGTATAAAAATTTAACTAAAAATGGGCAATATGGCAAAAGGGACTCAACAACACAGATTTCCTGGCTCATAAGGTTTTGGGGGCAACATAATGAGATGCTGAACATCTGGTCCATAACACAGACTGAAATACTTGTAATAAGAAGCAGAGTGTCCCAGAGGAAGATGTGGCTCTTAAACAAATTGAGGGGCTTATAGAAAATATAAATTCTCTTAGTGATTGAGTACATTCGAAGGGAATAAAAGAGCCACTCATCTGAAAAAATCTCTCTTTTAGAACCTTCCTTCATTGTAGGACAGTGAAAAGAAACAAAATCATATTTGAGAAAATGGTCCAGCCTTATATTAGAAGAGGTTTGTATTTGTAGGACAGAATAAGAAAACACATACACAAAATTGGTCACTTTATTCAGTGATGAAAGGAAGACATGATGAGATAGGACACCCAGGATTTGAGAGAATGGTCGACTTGGCATAAGACCAATTTTATTAGCCAAGAATGACAAGAGATATTGGTCAGAGGTGTCAGAGCTATGAGAAGTGCACAAAGCAGAAGCCCAGTGCAGAAAGGGCAGCCAAATCAATGAAGGCTTGTGCTCCAGGAGAATACTTGTGCACTTAGTTTCTGTCCCTGGAATCAGACTCAGTGAGAATCAGAAACATTTCTCTAATAAGACAAAGTAATTACAACATGATGACCAAGAAAGAGGCTAGCACAGTATGGAACCGTTTTGTAAGCCATTATAGTTATTGCTGAAGGTCTCCAGTGATCAAAGGGTCAGCTTTGAATCTAAGTTCATCAGAGAACTAAAGGAGGGGGTTGGATTCTAGAAGGATCTAGCCCATTCCAGAGGAAGCCTTGGGGAGAGATGCACTGTCCAAGGAACATGGCACATGCTCCAGATGAGTGAACATGCCCAGGTAGGAGAGAGTATGTGAGACCCCTCATCTATGCATGTCATTTCCCTTTAACAAATGAGTTACCGTATTACCTTATGAATGACCAGCAACTTTTATTGCAATTCATTTGGTATTAGGTCCTAGCCAGAGAAATAGATCAGCAACCAACCAAATGCTAATAGTATGATGCATCCTTTCTTTCTTCTCCTGGAAAGTGTTATTTCTAAATAAATTAGTCCCTGGATATCAAATGTATTGCAAATGAAAGATATTTATAACACATCAAGTATTTATTAATCATCTCAAATTCTAGAACTGTAAGCCTAGACAAAAGCATGGGGATGATTTGCCTAAAACCCTTTATTTTATAGATGAGGTAGCTGAGGGATTAAAGAGGATAAAATATTTGCCCAAGATCACTCAGTAAGTTTTACAGGCAACATGCTCTTAAAATAGACCCCCAACTAGTAAGCATAAAGGAATCTGTCCAAGATCAAGAAGAGAGAATTATTAGAAATATAATAGCAGTTTACCAGTTTAAAACATTTATTAATTACAGAAATCTGCACAGCATCCTTCAAACACAGCGCGCGCACACACACACACACACACACACACACACAGGCACACACATGGCATTCATCATCTTAAGAACTCACAGAGGCATATCTACCCTGTGTTTGTAACCAGGAAAATGGCCTTTTTTTCTCATACTGAAGAGACTATATAGGGATGTGTTGTCAGTGCATGATTAAAACAGAAAGGCATGGTTCCCCAAATTCTCTCTTCATTTTCTATAATCTTAATCCCATATGTCAGTTCATGGTGTCAACTGATATCACCAGTGCAGAAACCAATCCCAGAGAGTCCCTACTGCCAGAAGTCTCATCAAGGGTGACTTGACTCTTCCCATATTACTTTTTAACAAATGTGTCACTAGCTTGGACTGACCACTGAAAGAGTGCGCAGCTGGAGTCACAGCCTTTCTTTTCAGTTCTGCAGAAACTAAAAAACTGACTCAAACCAAGAAACAGGCAAGAGTGCCTGGGATCAGGAAACATGGAGCCGTTCACTCTCTGACATTCCATCTTAGGCTGACCCTATGGAGAAGATATAGAACCCCTAGCTAAAGTGCAGCAATGGCACAAGATAAGCGTTTGAGGAGATCCTGATGGTCAGCCGAGAGCAAACGCAGGCTGGAGGCCGATCTTTGCTGATGTAATAGTATTCCCGTTTAACCTAGTTAATTCAGTTAAAGATAATATAAATCTTCTTGTTTAGGCGAGAGTGGTTGGGATTGCTAATTATGCTTTTAGCCAACCCATTAGAAGATAGCTACTCTATATGGGCTGTTGTGAATGGACCTGATCAAAATTAATATCTGGACCTCATCTATTATTAGCAACTAGGTGGCCACTCTAACCAAATTGAATATGTTCATTCAGATAAGACCACAGACAGCAAATCATACTAATACTGTCATGCAAAAGTCATCCATTAGAAGTGTCTTCTTTTCCTAGATTCCCCATCTATTACTTCTATTCTGTCATCTTCATTTCTTGGCTTGTTATCACCTGGCTCCATCTTATGACAGACCACTGAGTGTTCAAACAGGTGAGCCGTGTATATTTAGAGGCATGAGTAAGATATATAACCTCCTTGTTTCTTAGATTTTTCCTCTTTAAAAGCAAGAAAATATTAGTACCTATATCAGAGGATTTTGGCAAGGAGTAAATTAACTAATATGTGGTGATGAACTAATGCCTGGCACATAGTAAGCACTATTTAAGTATTTGCTATTATTATTATTTAGAAGGGATTTAAAGGCCTTGAGAATTAATTCCATGCCCCACATTTGCCTGTGCTGGTACTGTGGTCATTCATTGATTTAACTATAGTTCCTAAATTTTCTCTCTCTCTCTCTCTCTCTCACACACACACACACTCATGACTGTTCATTGTGCACTATAACATGTATTAATCATTTCCACATTTCACAATTTTATTAGTTCCAGAGGCCTCAAAATGGAGGTCTCTATAGGGATTGCCTATATGCTAGGTTTTGTGGAAGGCGCTAGGAATATAAAGAACCATGAGACATACTCCTACCTTCAAGGAACTGGTGGTCTAATTAGCAAGTAGATAGGCTGAGAAAGAATTGCCCAATGCTGTGCTGAGTCTTACAATAGAGTACAGAGGTGCTCTGAGGCCCTAGAAAAGGGCACAGCTCAAAGGGAGAGAGATGTTGAGAGAAAGAGTCCTGGAATAAATTCCTAAAGTATGAACAGGAGTTTAGTAAGCAAATGAGAGAGGAAAAGGCATTTTTTTTTTTTTGGTAGGTAGAGGGACTGACTTATACAAAGAAAAAAGGTATGAAAGATCATATCATATTTAGAACACTTTAAATCAGTAAATGATGGCTGATACAACAAATTAAATCTGTCAGAATTATCAAAAGATAAGAAATGGCAGGAAGAGTGTAGGAGATGAGGCTGAATAGGGGCCCAGCAGTTGTACCAACAGAGGCCTTGTGTGCTCCTAGTGGGTCTTGGTCATGACCTGCAAGGGGAGACGATGAAGGTCCATTGAAGGATTTTAAAGAGGAGCATGCATGGCCAGGTGTACATCCGAGAAAAGTCACACTGGCTGCAGACTGGAAGACAGACTAGGAAAGGGTGAGTGGGGTGGGTGGAGGGGGAACCATTGCTGATAGGTGCCTGTGGTTCGCTAAACAGTAACTTTATTGCTTCTGTCTTCTTCCCCTACCCACTCTGTGGATCAAGGAACAAAAGGTACATAACTAAGTATTTACCTCACTCAGCCCAGTGGGTAGACATGTGACCAAACTAGCCAGAGTGCTCCTACTTCCTCTTGTAACATGGCCTTCAAAGCTGTAAGCCATGGGCAGGCAGGCCAAGAATTAAACCCTAAATAGATCAGCTGAATCCAGTCAACTGATGAAGTGATGTAGGGAGATTATAAAATCCCTGGACTCAAATCTGGTGAAAACCAGTGAAGGAAGTTACAGCTGAATTAGGTAACTTGCATATCTTCTCAGGAGACTCAGCTTAGCCAAACGGGTCCCATTTGTGGGACACGGGCTCAGCACCCCCTGATGGCTGACTGTTTTATTGTAGAAAGGGCTTATCAAGTCCAAATTCTCTAGCCCCTAAGCTCATGTCTGGGCCTAAATGTCTGGTTAATGAAAACAGCCATCCTGTGAGAAGGTTGCTCCAACTCGCTGGAAATTACAAAACTGTTCCCTTATCAGGTAAGTGTTTTCCAACCGTGGAAGTTTTTTAAATTAACTATAGAGAGGATGAAGTTAACAAACCCACACTTTTAACATTTTTGTGTTGCATTTAAGACAACCCCTATATGTCTGCTAAATGAAATTGTTTGTAGTGTTTGTAATGTGTTTTTAATGTTTAAGAGATTCTGGCATAGTTGACCTTATAATTAGCCATGTGATTCTAGTTTAAACGACTAATTAAGTGGTTGACTTCAGACTAAAGCTTTAAAGTTGAAAGTTCCAAGAGAGGTTGGCTAAGTTTGTAAACAGTATTGAAAGATTTAAGAGAACTTTAAGGTCATGGTATTTAAAAGTTTAATTTATTAGATTTATAAGAACTGCTTAGGTACTTGGGAAAGCTTTGCTTGTTAGTCAAGCATTTGGAGTACTTAAAAAGAAAATATATAAAGAGTATATATTACATTTATAAATGCGGTTTAGACTGTTTAAGGGAACTTAATTGCCAAAATTGTAAAGTACCCCTTAAAATTTTATTAGATTTATAGATAGAAAAATAAGATTTGTAGTTTGAACTTAAAAGCTTAAAGGAGAAAAAAAAACTTCATTACTTCAGTATATTGAATATTTACCTTAGAAACCAAGTAGCTGCAAACAGTCTTTTATGTGCACAAAAGCTGGCCTCAAGGACCCCAGAAAACGCCTGCCTTCTTCCTGGGATTTGTTTGACCTGAGACAGAAGCAGGCTTCCTTTTCCTCTCCTGGTTTGAGCTAAGAAGCCGGTGGCCATGGTGCAAAGCAGCCTTACCACCTTCGAGGGTAAAGCTGTTACAGTCAGCCTAAGTTACAGGCCAGCTCTGCTCTCACCTTTATCTTGGGCGGTTTAGGGGAACCAAAGCATTGCCTTATTTGCTGTGCTGGTTGGAATTGGGTCTCCACAGCTTTCAACTAAAAAGTTCTAACTATTGCTGAGGACTTGAACAGAGGGGCCCATAATAACATCCCATGTGGGTAGACTGAAGCTGTGTACCTTGAAAACAAGCAAAAACCTACAACAACATATATTTAACATTTTGGTTCTCATATAGCTTCTTCCTGTGAGTTTGCCTACTGTCTCTTGCCTTCTGATGAGCCTGGATGCCTGACTCTCTCCTCTCCGCTCCAGAGACTCCTTCTCTCACCAAAGCCAGGGAGGCTGGGTGACATCGGGATGAGCCAGATGGCAGGGCATGGATCCTTCTCTGTTCCCCTTCTTTTTTGTTTTGGGGTCTAAAGAAATGGGAGCAGGAGGAAGATCAGTGATGTGAGAGAACCCCACATGACTATGTATTTTTTCCCCTCAGTTCGTTCTGCGGCTAGTTTCCAGATTCAAAAAAGATATTACTCTGGAACCAGTTATGGATCTCTGATGAAGACTCTGAAACTCTGTCCAAGCCCAACAGAGTACAGTTACTCCTGACTTCAACAGTTTGGGCACTCTGAAATTAGGCACTCAGAGGTCAGATTTAGGGATAAAAGAGGGGTACAAGTTTGGTACAAGAGTGTGAGACGCTGCGTGGTATCTTGTTGGGAGTGATCTTTAGGAGATGGGCTCTAAAATCCAGGAAGCAGAGTGGGATTCGTGCTGCAGGCTTTAGAGCGATTGCTGATGAGGTGGTTACTGAAGCCTGATTTTCTGTTCCCACTGCACCTTGCTGGTTGTTAGGCATTTTGCTAAGCAGTAGGTGGGCCCTATATCTGTTTTTTCTTTGTTTGTTTGTTTGATTTTTAGCTGAGCCATCCTGCCTCGCACGTTTGAGCGAGCTCTTAACCAACTGAGCCACTCGGCCGGCCCCTGTATCTGTTTTAAGAATGCATTTGACTCAAGTAACAGAAAACCCATCATACAGTGGTTCAAATAAAGAAGGATATTTTTTAACTTCATATATATTTATGTGCAAATATATATTTTTATTTTTTGTTGAGATATAATTGAAATATAATGTTGTATTGGGTTAGGTACACATAATGATTTGCTACATGGATATATTGCAGAACAAGTACCACAAATTTAGCTAAGATCTGTCACTGCATAGTTACAATTTTTTTTTCCTTTTGATGAAAGGGAGTCTTTTCATTATTACCCACCTGAAAGGAAGCAGCTGGTGGTGATGGTTTTGTGGGTCAGTGATGCCAGAACTGGTGTCTGCCATTGTCTTCTCATTCTTTTATGGTCTCTAGATGGTTACTGCATCGCCGGGCACAGAATTTACATTCGAGGTGGGGGCAAAAGGCAGATTCAAGTTATGTTCATTTCTTTTAAGGAAGAAAAATCTTTCACGTCTTTTTGCTTCGCCTTTGAGACTTCTGCTTGTGTTTCAATGCCTGGCACTGTGCCACATGGCTGCCTCTAGCTACAAGAAAAACTCAGGGAAGGCAGAAAATAAAAAAGGAAATTTGGGATAATTGTGGAGTCAGCCTATGAATTACGATTCCATCATTAGGAAATTATAGTGTTGTGACAGTTATTCCCTGACTTTGGAATCCGGAGCCCAGGCCTGGTCCATGGTGAATGCCTTGATTGGGTGGATAGTTTAACTATTAACTTGATCTCATGTGATTTATTTTCTCCCTCTCTTGAAACTTGCTCTGTATTCTGGAACTCAATCAGTCACGTTCTAAAGTCTGTATACAGATGATATTGTTATCTGACCATCTTGAATCTTCCCAAATGTATTAAGAATCTGGACATTCATAGAAGTCTCCAAACTGTCCCCTAAAATGTAAAAGTGTGTAGCACTTTGACCTGACAGAGAACCTATGTCCATGGCAGAGAATCTGTGGTATATGACCAGGACCTGGGCAAACCTTGGCCATGAAAGTCATGTGGAGGATTATTTCCAGAACTTTGTAAGCAGGCTGGACACCTGGATGTGGAAGGCTTGTCTGGGCAAGGTGATGCTTGAGGCTGGAACACGGAATGTGCCATTTTGAATTTGCCAAGAAAGCTTCACTCTGTCTTGTGCTTGGAGCACTGAGGTATTTCTCCCAAAATAGCAATACTGTAGCTATTAAGTATCTTATCACAGTCAAAAGGAGTTAAGAAAAGACCCTCAAGGAAAGAAAGAAATCTTTCTGTGGTTTCTTCAATACTCAGAGTTGCTATTTTTAACATTAGAGGTCAAAGCAGGGCACTAGGGTGTGCAAGTTAAATCTATGTTTATTTCTGAGGAACCCATAAGATCAGAACCTCTGTCAGAGGAACTTTGGTTTTGTGTTCAAACTTCTTTATTGTTTTGAAAGCTTCAGGGGTTCCTTACTTTAAAGGTGTTCTCAGAGAAAGATACTTGATTCTACCAAGTTCTGAACTGGAAGGTTAGTGCTATTTATATTATCTAGTGCCTATCAGATATTACAAAGAACTGCTATCACTACATGTTAACTTTACAACTCATTTCTTGACTCCCAATTCAGTTTTGTTTTGTCTTGAATAACCAATACATGCCATGTATTTCCTAGGAGGAAGCTAACACATATATTCAGTTTTAAATCTATCTTCCTTTAAGTGGCAATGAATGTTCTTCCCCAAATTTGCATCCTGTACCAGACATTGAGAAGTCAAATATTTTCCCACTGAGTTTTATTACACATCGAGAAATGTTTTGTTTTCATGTCTGATTGGTGTTCAATGGGCAAAGGCTCTAATGCTCCAACCATCAGATATCCTCACCCTACAACCTCTGTGGCATGTCATTAATATTTCATGGGATCTGAACATGCTCTAGGAGCTTATTAACCTATATAATGAGAGGGAGAGTTTTGTTCACTAAAATTCCAGGACCTGTTCTCTATGAGACCAATAGCAGCCATAGCACTTCCCTGGAGGCATTTTGTGAAGTGGGGGGTCATGAGTTGGGAGTGAAGTGCCTGAGAGGAATGACTGAATGGGTAAGAGGGAGGGCCAATTAGTGCAGTACTATCAGGGAAAGAAAAAACATTCACACAGACACACACAGAGAGATGCACACAGGGAAACACACACACACACACACACAGTGCATGAGGGAGAACAGCCAGTGTGGAGTCTTTCGGCAGAAGGGTGTATCATTAGGAATTTTAGGATGTTTCTCTGTGTAATGTGCTATTTAAACTCAACACAACTCTTTCAAGAAAACCAAATATAAAGATTTAGATCATTCATCAACATTTTTGAAGTCAGATGTGTGTTGTTCTGGGCAATACATCAATGGACAGAGACTGGCCTCGAGGCCCCGGACATAGGTGGGTTTCACTTAGATTTAAACCCCTTCCTGTCTGTTCTCCAGTTGCTGGGAAAAAATATTTCCTTAAAGTGCGGCATCCTCCAAATAAATTGTGATTTGTTTTAGACAGTGTGTATACTGGAAAGGGTATCTTGAAATTGGAATCAGAAATCCTAGTTTCCAGTCCCAGCTGTGCCATTTGCTAAGCCCTCACCTGAGTTTCCTTACCTGTAAAATGAGACTACAGTACAAGGTTGTGAGAATTAATTGAAATAATGTCTGTAAACATTTCTTCTACTGTGTCTGGCACATAATGAGTTAAATGGATCTCGCATCTGAATCAGTGGAGAAATCCAAATTATGCCATCAGACTACAATATTTTTACCCTGATCTGCCCACATGAGGTAGAAATGAAGAGTCATTTCTATTACGTTTTTTTTCTTTTTTTTAGCTGAGCCATCCTACCACCTGTTGGCAGCTCAACGGTAGTTCAGCTTGGTCTGGGCATCGAACTGCTGTTGCTCAGAGCTCAGGTTGCACTCTTGAGCGAGCTCTTAACCAACTGAGCCATTTGGCTGGCCTGATTCATTTCTATTACTAATATGAGTTTCTAATCAAAAGCTGTCTCTGGGGTCATCAATAAAAAATCAAAACTAGTACCAACAGACCCATTATCCCCCATTTAAAAAAAGACAAAGCTAGTTAAATATTGCTGAATTTTGTATCAAGGGGAAAGTTAGGGAAAAATGGAGGGATAAATCCCTGTTCTTTCTGCTTCGCGTTGATCTCTAGCAGGTCCCCTGTGGAATAAAAATTTTTCCCCCATCAATCAGGACTGAGGAAACATTTGTTCCCTGAGTCGCTAGAGCTCTGATGGCAAGATGCTTAGTGCACATTATCTACCCAGTGGTTATACTCGAAAGCAGGTAGCCTCTTATCCACAGGGGGAGAGAGAAAGGGAGAGATGGAGATGAAAGGGGCCATTCCAGCATCTTAGGCTCCATCCATAGAGCGGGGCACACACCCTGACTCTTACAGCTAAGAGTCCTGTGAAAACACTGATTTCTGAGGAGAGCCCTGAGGGATCATAACCCTTAGTCCAATTTCAGGATGATGAATTGAGGCTTTTTCCCCACAAAGCAGAGGATACAATATGTCTTGCTTCAGACATTGCAAATAGCATTTCCATTTAAAATAAGTAAATTCGGTGCCATAATAGTTGATATTTTGCTAACTAACATAGGAGGTTGGTGTCACTTTAGAGACATTTGCTAAAGATATTTGCTAAAACAAATTATAAATTAACTACTAAATACCTACTCTATGTGGTATGGGACAGATGCCAAAAATGATGCTTGCCCTGGCAGTGAGGTATTAGCTTAATGTCAAGTGAGGATGTTAAGGAAAGGAGAGTCACTGGGCAGTGCAAGGGGTCTGACAATTAAATTCGTAAACTTGCCACTGTGCCCTTACTTTGGCAGCACAAACAGCTCGGTAAGGAGTCAGAACCTTATATCAGTGTCTCACAGCTGGGTTTGTGTCAACGTGTGGCGGCATCCTGCTGAGTGGCGTTCATTATTGCTGTTGTGTGTTTTTTGTGTGCCGTCGTGAGAATGTCTGAGCTTGAATTAGAGCTCCTCACTGCCCATGTGCACTTCTGCTCAGCATCGCTGTCTTGTCTAAGGAATGTCAGGGACGGCTGTGCCATCTCTGCAGCGAATGCCAAAGTGGTACCCCAAGGGCTATATCTTGGTCTCCATCCAAAACAGTGACATGTCACTGCTAATTAAAGCTGCATGACACTACAGGGTTTCCACCAGGGAGAGAAGCAACTGAAGTCTTCTCCGGTACCATTTCTTAAATTGATGGTGATTCCAGAAATGCCCCTGAACACTCACAAAACACTTGTAGGTAAGAATGGTGCTCAGAAAGATTGAAAGGGAGCTGGGGAGATCATGTTTCTTCTAATTCGTACCGTCAGCTCACAGATCTCAACAGGGCCTTGTCTTCTCTGTTGTCTGAGCCAGACGACCTCAGGACCCCCTTCCACCTTTGCCAGGAAACTGAGGCCATGTCAGATCTGGGTAAAACTAAGTTCTCCCAATTATTACCCTTCCGCTCTTCCTTTTATCCCCATTTAATGGGAATATGTGGGCCCTTGTAGAAACAAAGAAAGAAAAAACCTTTTTGACCGAAACTTTCTAAAGTGTTTTCTTTAGCAAAGGGGTATTGAAATTACATACTCAGCACTCATAGCTTTCTCAGAATTGCCACATTCAAAAATGCCTGAGCCCAGACTGCATGGATATCTAATGTAAAAAGGGACCATAGACTGAATATTCCTAGATTTCAATTTTTGCTTTGGAACCAGGGACCTCTGATTGTCCCAGCTGGGCAGTGGTGGTCCGGGGCTTCAAACAAAAAGCACTTTCACTCCCTTTGCTCAATAAGGAGTGCTTGTTGCCCATGGTTACTCATTCCCACAAAGCCCAAACAGACGATTTTTGTGTATCTGTCAAATTAGAGGTACAGTCTAGCAAATACTACATGTTTGCATTTCTCTTTAATGATGTCTGTGGTTTCCATTAATATGGAAATAGATGCAGCCCTAAGGCACTTTTGAAGTTGTCAGGGCTGTTCTCATGTGACAAAGTTTTCACATCTCCGTTTATTGTACAGCGCTCCCTTGATTTTAAAATCTGTGCTTACCTGATGTATTGTAATTATGGGATCAAAAATGACAGGATGATGCTATTCCAAAGTTAAAATGAATGATAATAATACCTTAGGTTTATATAGTGTCTTTCTTCTGGAAAAGTAAAAGAGTTTTAGCATATATTATCTCATGTTTCCTCTCGACACCCTGGTGGGTTATTATTAGCCCCATTCTACAGGTGAAGGACCAGAAGCAGGTGGGTTACCTGACATCCAAGGTCAGCCATATGCTCTGGCCACTGAACCACCTAGTAGGAAGCATTAAAGACCCCTCTTCACGGCTGAACTGCCGTGGAACTTAACACACTTCTCCCGGAGCACCCACCACTTTGTCCCTCCAGTTATGGATTCACTGTGACGTGTAATCTCTTCTGCTAGGTCTTCAATGATCAGAGCATTCATTTCTCTCCTTGCTTCTCCCGCACCCCGC
This sequence comes from Aselliscus stoliczkanus, assembly GCA_033961575.1. Lineage (NCBI taxonomy): Eukaryota > Metazoa > Chordata > Mammalia > Chiroptera > Hipposideridae > Aselliscus > Aselliscus stoliczkanus. The sequence continues at coordinate 163,094,962 of CM066731.1, read as the reverse complement.
CTTCCCTTCCTTTCCCCCATAAACATTACCCACCAGCTTGGCATTCTGTTAGAATCTAGAGTTAAGGAGGGATAAATCGTTCTTCTGCCTTCCTGGAACTCACAGCCTGGTGAGAGAGGCAGAGAATAAAGCAGGTAATTATCCCATGATGGGATTAGTGTGCTCAGGGTACTTCCCAAGGCAGGAGGCTTAACAGTGTCTAATGGGACAAAGGACTGCTCCAGGAACACTTTTAAAGAAAAGGGCCCTATGTTAATCCTATTTTAAACTTCTCACACTTATCTAGAGACATGCATATGCAGTAAAATATTAAAATTTATGTTCTAAATCGAGCTCCTGAGCTATTAAGAAAATTAGTTCTGTCTCCTACCTTGGCAAATAATACTTTTATAATAATTGGAAGGCTGACTCCTCAGAGTTCTAAGCTGGCAGTGTGGGGAGAGCGACCCCTGCCCCAGCCTGTGACACTTGGCATGGTCTCCTTGCCATTTCTTCTCACCCCAGTCTCTGGCTGCACCTTAAGGGACTCACGCTACTTGTATGGATACCTTAGCCCACATGTAAAAGCTCTATCCAAACACCTTGCAAACATCAATTCTTGATGCAGTGGGGCACATACTGGGGTACGATCTGCCTTAGAAGGGTGGACCCTGGGAATAGGCCCACACCAGCCCTGAAAGTGGGTTAGGGGCATTAGGTAGGAAATTCTGGAGTGCTGGTTACCTGATAGTGGTCTAGAAGGAGGATGGGTTCTGAATGGACACATCCCCTTGGCCTCGTGGACTCCACCATGGCAAGGGGTATAGCGAAGGAGGTCCAGAGCCTTGGGTAGGGACTTCTCTTGCCAGAGTCTAAGAACAAGCCTATTGAATGTGCATTTCAGAGGCTGAGCCAATGTTTCTCATCACAGGCCAGAAATGCCTTGAAAGTCTTCACCTACATTTTAAGAAGTCACGCAAAATTTGTTTCTCCCTGACCCATCTTACAGCATAGCAGATCCAATTTTTCAGTTGCTTAGGCCAAGAGCCCTAAAGCCATCCTTGACTCTTTTCTGAATGCCTACTTCCATTGGTAAACCCTGACAAATCTATCCAGACATTAGCCTCTTCTCACCACTCTCACTGCTACTCCTGTAGTCTGAGCTACCATCATGCCTTGTCCTGAATTTTATAAGAGCCACCTACTTGGTTTTCCTAGCCTGACCTTTGTCTCTATCCTTGCACCCCTTACTCTCTACCCACAGAGTATCAGCCAGAGGGAGCCTCTCTACAAGTCCATGTCAGATCAAATCAGTCTTCTGCTTAATTTCTTCCAATGACTTCCCAACCCATTCAGTGTGAAAGCCAAATTCTGTACTCCTCACCTCCCATATCATCTCCTATTGTTTTTCCCCTCAGCCTCCCATCTCCTGCCATATTGGTTTCCTTATTGTTTCTGGAACCCATGAAGCACAGCTCCACCTAAGGACCTCTTGCTTGCTGCTTCCCCTACTTAGAATGCTCTTCTCTAAGATATCTGATCACCTCCTCTCTCATTTCCAACAGGTGTCTACTGAAAATTGCTTTTCCAGATGATCATATACCTGACTCCCACCATGACCATATTCTCCCAATTCTGCTTCATTTCTTTCATTGCATTTATCACAACAAGCATATGGAATAAACACATCTTCATTTTTATATACATCTCACTACAAACACATACCAGAATGTAAGTTCCATGAGGGTAGGCATTTTGTTCCTTTGGAGCCTAGAACATGTAAGTACACAGTTGCCACTCAATAAAATATTATTGTATTTCACTCAAATTCCAGAATTTGGATCTGAAATTTATCCATTATTATTTTAGGGTTAATTTTTCTTTTTAGTTCTTAAATCTAAGCAGAAATGTTAGGGAAATGAGTCTGTAATATTGGTGTTGGCTGGCATATTACCTCAAATCTCCAGATTGAAAACAATGGAAGCTGGTGCTGTATAAATGTTTGCTTTATAGAGGAAAACATATTTACATTATGTGTATCTGGGCATATTGTCTATGATTCTGAACCTAACCACATTCCATGTCCTCTTCTCCTGGATGACACATCGAGTTAGCTAAAGTCTGTTGACGCTTGTGTGACAGATTGAGTTGTACAGTGAACTTTCTCAATGGGAAACATATGATTTTTATGATCCCAACTCTTGTCTGTGCTGTATTTATATGCCCTTGTTTATTTTTTACTTTGAAATGCTAGCTAATTATGACCTTCTAATATAACCAATTTCCATAAGCCACACATAAAACCCTAATCATTATTATAGTGAAAGCTTACATCAACATATTGTAATCTCCTCAAGGTCAAGAGCTTTTTCTTGTATTGTTTTTCCCTCTCACCTCACAGACCCCATATTTATTCTTCTCCCAACTTAATAACAAATGAGTCATAGCTATGTGAACCAGTGCTCAAGAAGTTAAAGTCACATAAAAAAAATCTTTTATAATTTGAGACTTCAGGGAAGGCTTAGCTATAATGCAAATGGTCAAATATTTCTTCACATGGTCAACTGATATCCTCTAAGCACACTTCTTCTAAGATCTTACATTTAACCCTCCTTATTATTTTTATAATTATCATGAGTTTCTAAACTTAAATTACTTAAAGCAGAGGCTTTAATTAATTTATCCACACCTTTATTATTTTTTTAAACTAATGTACACTTATTATGGAAAACTTTGACAACATATACAAGTGAAAGGAGAAAATAGAAGCATTTATGGTCCATTCCCTAAGGATAGCCATTATCAGCATTTTAGTTTACATCCTTACTTAGTTTGATAGTAATGTATTTATTGCTTTGCTCCTGTTTTAAAATTTTTAAATTACTTATAGAAATAATAAGTTATCCTCATTTTAGAAAATAGAAATGCACAGAACCAAAAAGAAGGGCATGGTAAACTACTTATACTCTCACCATCCAGGGATTTCCACTGTTAGTATTTTAGGAAATATCCCTTCCCAATTATACCTATGCATATTCTCATGCATGAATATTATAGAGTACATATTATGTTTATACCAAAGTGCTAAAATATGATATATACTACTCTACAAACTTCCACCATTTAATAAGCCATATCATGAAATATTTTTACATCCTCATGATATTTGTGACTATATAAGATCCCATTATATGGCTATCCAAAAATTTATTTTTTCAACAGATATGTAGAACATATATCTATTATTTCCTCTTTTTTGTGCTAAATTGAGCATCCCTGCGAGAAAACATTTTTCCACATTCATGAAATTTGTGCATCTGGAATTGCTGAGGCAAGAGACATCAATATTACTGGAGTTTGTTTCAAAGTAGAATCATCTGTGGACTTCTCTATAATTTTTAAATCATATTTTTTTATCATGTCCCCACACAGAAGATAGACATCTCCTCTTGAATCTTTTTCCTTATAGAATAGTCATCACATTCAGGGTACTTACACTGGATCAATCCCTGATATTTACCTGGCAAACAACATCACATGAAACATACTTTCAGTTTGATGCATGATTTGCTTGTTCAACACAAGGAGAGCAGTCTTCCTGACTCAAACAACATCACCAACTTCCCTCATCCTAGCTCCCCTGACATGTACTTATGTTAACTCTAAGGCCCGAAATGAAATTAAATATGTTAAATTTATGAGAAATACTTTATACTGGTCTTATATGCTACATATTTGCTTCAATTAACATTAGTTCAATACTACAACCATTATTACCAGGTGACAACTGCTCACTCATAGTGTAGCCAATCTGCCAAGTTTCACACATGCATAAGTAAATATAGTTATTGTAATTTTGACCTTTCATTTCTTTTTGCTCCAACAGGAGTGTCAAGCAAAGAAATGCAAAACAATAGGGTTTCTTCCAAACTTATTAGAGAAAAAAACAGAGAGAGAGAGAGAGAGAGAGAGAGAAAGAAAGAGAGAGAGAGCGCAAGAGCGTGAGCGCGCAGTAAGAGCCCACAGTGCCTTGTACCTGAGTGCAGGTGAGAGGTGTTTAGATTGATATATGTGGTGTCATTTTCTGGGCCATTAAAAATCCTGTCATCTCTGGAATGAAAAGCTGCAGTGATTTACCAGCAGATGACATAACACCGCACTATCATTTAAAAAGAGAAATGAGAAGCACAGGTATTGAACAGAACATATTTTTAAGTTTATCACCTGAAAAAATAAGATTCTGTGCAGGAGAAAACCTGTAAATTTATTCTCACCGATCAAGTTCTTCAACTAAATCATTTTGATTTAAATGACAAACTAAGCTTTTGGGGAAATAAACAAGAGAAAAGCTTTTATCAACAGGGCCAAGAGAATGCCTGGTAACAAATTGCAAGCTTTTGGAGGTGGGTTTTCAAGGCCATTTAGGCGATTCCCCCCCCCCCCCCCCGCCCCGTTCTGAAGACTTCATTTACCTCTAGACTGAGCCACAGGAAGATGACACCAAAATAATCAGCTTTTTTTTTTTTCTTCCTATTTCACAGAAGCTTCTCTATAGGCCCAGAAGTAGCAAAGCTTCAGAAATAGCAGGCACCTACCTGTGGGCCATCTCGCTGAGCAGGTTAAAGCAAACTATGCCCTGAATCTTTCTCTTCTGGTCTTTATGGGGCAATACAGATGAGGTCTTAGCAAGAGAGACTAAAATAGACTTTGAAGACTTTTTCTTTTTTTTTTTTTAAAGATTTTATTGAGAGTTGGGGGAGGGGAACAGCTTTGGGCCATCGGGGAAGGGGAACAGACAAGTTGGCGTCTTTTTGTTCTTCAGTCTAGTTGCGGAGGACGTTGCTTCACTGGCCCATGTTGGTATCATCATTGCGCTCTTCCCGGATGAGGCAGATCGGTTCCCGGCCTCTGGATGGTCGCTCACCGCTGCTATTGGCAGCTCACGCTGGCTGCCAGCCACTCACTGTAGCCTATGGCAGCCCACTGCAGCAGGGGCTGCAACCTACACGGTCCCCGGAGCTCGCAGCCCAGCTCCAGATGGAGCTGTTGTTAGCTGTAGAGGGCAGTGTCACTGGCCCTCATATGTAGGATCCGAACCAGGGCCGCTGGCATCCCAAAACCAGCTCTTAACCAGTGCGCCACTCGGCCGGCCCTGAAGACTTTTTCTTATCATAAAAGAGTTCATTCATATTTTGTCATAATGAATTAGAAGCATTCATTGTTGAAAAAAAATGATGACAGATGCAAAATTTTGTAAAGCTCTAACTATCTACAAATGGAGTCAATATCTATGCAAATACCATTTGTAGAATCTGAAGCTTTTCATGATTGGAAAACATAGTCAGATGTATTTTGTCATAACCGCAGATGCTTCCGTTAGCATTAAAACTAGGTTTTTAAAGTTTTCATTTTTTTCTGCAGTCCTGGCAAACTGGAGAGTAACTAGTAGAGAATATGTTCTACGAAAGATATTTGAAGTTTCTAGATCTAAGAGCACCTATGAAAGCTGAAAATGTGTTAGGTGAAAGAAGAAGTGAATTTATTTTGTGTTTTTCCAGAAAAAGAAAAAAAAAATAGATTTGTTTAAAAAGGTAAAAAGCCCCCGGAAGAATTCCTGGCATAAATATAGAAAATGTATCTTTAGGGCACTACCTGCTGTTTTATGGCTGCCTCTCCTCTCATAAGCATATAGACCAGAAACACACACCTGCTGAATGATGCTAAGTTGGAGACCATGTTTTCACAAGATGACCCTGCTCTCTTGGCTCCAATTAACTACCAGGGGCCACATGTCTCAGATCCCCTTTCTCAAAAATGCAAGGAAGGAAACTGTAGTCAGATGGCTGGGGTCAGGGGAACTGGCTATAAAGTCAGAGTCGGCTTAATGGCAAGTCAGTGTTACTGGAGCCTGCCAGACGAATCCAGTCTATAAAAATTAGAAGCAGATATTCAAGGAGGAGAAAATAACCCCTGCTCATCCCCACCCCTTTTGTAAGTTATTTTGAGTAGGTTCTCTATTCCTTGAAATCAAAAAATCCTGAAAAAGTCCTAAAGGAAAGTGTCTCCTCTTTCCGTCTCCTTATCCTCCAGATGCTAAAACCAGGACAAATGGTATAAGTTACAGGGAAATGGATCTCATTTAGTAATGGAAACTGTCTATACTCAGAATGTACTGCCATTGAAAGTGTTCAAGTGGGAGCTATAATCCCCCCTTGCTATCACAAATCATGCCAGTAGAGTTGCGTATGTTTGTTTTCTTCCATTTATAATCTTTGCTGATAGTCAGAGCAGTGGTTAAGGTTTGGGAAACAAAAGTAATTCCTCAACTTTGTCCACACATGACTGTAGCCCTCAACAATTGCCCCCAAATCCCACTAACAATCATTTGGTCCCTATAAAATATGTTGGGGAGATGACTCTATACATAAAAGCTGTTTGACCTTGGAAAGTTTTATAAACCTCACAAAACCTCAATTTTGTCATCTATAGATTAGATCCACAAACCCTTCATTGAAATCTTTGGGCCACAAGTATTTCAGAATTTTAAGGCGTTTGATAGCTTAAGCAGTTAATATACTGTATTTGGTATAGAGGCGTCACCGAGGTTTGTACCAACACCCTGTAATTATGCCATGTCTGCAGAGAAACATTTGGATGTCCATGCCAACTGGGTAAAGACCATAAGTATGTATCATATCAGTTTAGGTCAGATTTTGCTATCAAGGGGTTTGCCACAGATCCAGTAAAACTGTTCTGTGTTTCAGAGCTTTTTGGATTTCAGGATTTTGGATGGGGCTTGTCATCTGCAGTATTTATCTCTTAGGGGTATTATAAGGATGAAATGTGACCAAGTCTGTCATGATGGGAACAGACTCTTGTATATGTTTTCCCAATCCTGTCTTGGTTGTAGATTCAACCATGACCTGAGGACCCAGCCTGTGTGCAACTATTGATGCCATTTGGTCCTGGTGATTTCCTCTGTCCCCTCTTCCTTCCCAAAATTGAGTGACAGCTCCAGCCCAACCCACACTGACTATATGTCAATGTCAGCTGCATAACCAGCTGAACTTCTTCTGCAAAAGGTTGCTTGGCACGTAGTGGGTGCTCCGTGTTGCCCACCATCACAGCTATTTCCACTACTAGAGGTGGCATGATTATTATCTGTCTACTCCAGATGCCCATGGTTCCTTTTCCAAGGAGAATTTGTGTCCTGAGTGACATTTCACTGTCAACACCAAAGCATAGGAAAACAAAAGATCTGGGGACAGTAAACCAATAGCTTCTTTTATAGGTGAAAATATAAGTAAAAGGAAACATATATTTGAGTTTGCATTGGTGGTCATCCTTATTTTGGCTGTCATCGTGCCACTGAGCTCTAACAAATTTCAGGAAGAACACGAAAAATTGGCCATTTGAGTCACAATCTTCGTGAAACTGAACCACACACATGCAGGTGCTTAAAAGAGCTATGTGAGCATTTTTCACCTGTATGCCATTACTCTTAAGATATTTTAAGATGGAAGAGCAATCAGAAATCTTGTAGTGAGGGGCTCTGCTTTCTTTTGCTAGTACTTTCCTAGATCTTCGCAAATGCTGCATTAAAAGGTCCCAAAACCTGCTGTGGTGTCCAAAGGAGGTAAAAAGTGCTGTTAGCATCAATGTCAACATAGTTTCAGCCTTTCTATCTCACTTGAGATAGCCTAGAAAGCTGGGAGTTTCTATGTGCTGTCCTTAACCATTTCAGATTGTTGGGATTCTGATAAAATTTCATATTTCTTCCTGTCCCATCCCCCAGAATGAACTGCTAACTTCTCCCCTTTGGTAATTACAACTGAACCAAAATCAACTTTATAAGCATGGGGTGGACCAGCAGGGGATAATTGGGGAATTAAAAAAAGAAAGAGAGGGGCTGGCCAAGTTGGTTAAGAGTTCTCTCAACAGTGTGAGCTCTGAGCAACAGGGTTGCTGGTTCGATTCCTGGCCCAAGCTGAGCTGCTGCTGAGCTGCCAACAGGTGGCAGGATGGCTCAGCTAAAAAAAAAAAAAAAAGAAAAAGAAAGGGGAAGCTGGTTAGCTCAGTTGGTTAGAGTGCAGTGCTCATAACACCAAGGTTGCCGGTTCGATCCTCACATGGGCCACTGAGTTGCGCCTTCCACAACTACATTGAAACAACTATTTGACTTGGAGCTGATGGGTCCTGGAAAACCATACTATTCCCTAATTTAAAAAAAAGAGAGAGAGAGAAAGACAAAGAGAGAAAGAAAAAGAGAGATGGTTCAAAATGCTTCATAAATAAATACCAATAAGATTTACTAAGAGCATTCAAGATCAAAAAATTTCAGGAACATGGTCACATGTGGTCGAGTATATGAGGCAAAACCTTCCTATGCCAAAGAGGACTAATTTGTTGCACACCCACAAGAAAAGTATCTAAAAGCCAATTGATTTAGTCTCATTAATTGTTAATCCCCCAAAGCACTGATGTGATAAATTTTCCACAAATTTGCTTCTAAATAAAAATAAGAATAATCAGATTTAGAATTAAGCAAATTACTTCAGCCTGCCATTAAACAACAGCATTAGCAATCTAATTAGCTCAATTTATTAGGAGTAAATGTGAATGAACCCAGAAATTGAATTTGAGGACTAGTGCTGGTGCATTTTCTGAATCAACATGTCAGAGAGCACATTAGATAACAATGCCTTTTCTTTCCAAAGCCTGAAAATATATGAAATGAAAAAGATGGTGTGCCAATAGAGACTTGAGTTCGTTCTCACAGTGTCTTACAATGGAGAGCCAATAGTATCTACTGAAATCAACAAATCCATTTTATAGTGCTGAATACTGATACAATACGATGGAGTTACTGTGTCCTACAATAAGATGGAATTGGGCTTCTCAGCTCAGTCAATAGATTGTGTTAATATTTAGAAAACAAATTGAACTTTATTTTTTTAAATTCCTTAACTTTCCTCTGCTGGTTCACACTTGTAGTTTAGATTTTGGTTTAGATGCAATTGCCCAGGATAAGAAGTTTGCATTTAGTTTTGAAATACGGGCAAGCGAAAGAAGATAAATGGCATTTCAGAGGATGGATGCGTAGAACTGTGGCTGCTCCTTTCACGTTTACATGATAGCTATGCTGTGCATTACTGGCATCGTCCTATGTGCCCACACCAGTGTGATTTAGGTAACAGGCAAAGGGAACTGGCTCTAGGCCAGAGGCTTGATACATGTATTGCCTCTGATCCCCCACAGCCTGTGGGGTCACCGTTAGTGCCCCCAATTTATAAATGAGGAAGCTGAGGCCCAGAGATCCTAGATCACTTTCCTAGTTATTCAGCTAGTAGGTGATGGAATTAAGATTCATACACTTATTTCTGAGTTCATAGACTACTACTAAAATCAATCAATTCTTATTTGAGTGGTTACATTTTGCTTAAATAGTCCCATTTTTACTTCTAATGACAACAACAGTGACCAATGGCTTTCTCCTTTCAAATCTAGTTTTCTATACTTTTATCTTCAAAACAGTCTTGAATGTTGGTGGTAAGGACAGTCATCATTCTCATTTCATAAACAAAAAGTCAGGGACCCATTGAGTTTCAGTAACATACCCACAATCACACATTTATAAGTAAACATAAATCTCAAACCCAGACGTATGAGCTCCAACCCCAAGCTTTGCTCTCCCTTCCACGCCCTCCGCTATCCAAGGAAAATGGAAACAGAGAGCCAAAGTCTACCTTCTGATGTCTGACATCTAACTATGTCCAGGTCTCCAAGATTGTGTTTATTTAGAGAAGGAAAATGGCTATATGTCAAATGGTTGATCACATAATTCAAATTAATAACAGGAGATTAATCATTTGGTCATCTAGTTATTGATTTAACAAGAAGTTGGTTATAATTTGGGCAGCATGATAAACATTCTTGCAGAACAGGTAAGCACAATCTTCCTAGAATCGAGTACCATTGCTATTGTAAATTACCCTTTTGGTTTATTACATAAAACCTCTGGGTTTCAATTTAATGCCGCCCTTGCTCGGTCCCTTAGGGACACTGGGTCTCTTTCCTGATTTACAGGGAGAGTGTTAAGCTATGTTTTTCTTAGACCAAAAGACCAACGTCATCAGGAGCAGAGACAGCAGGGGTAGATAGAACAAGGCCCTGAGGCAATTCTGAGTCCCTCACCTGTGTACCTGTCCGCCTGTTTATGTGGGGAAAGGACTTCCGATGATCTTTTCCTTTATGCTCCTTTGGACTTCTTGGCTTTGTAAACTGTCAGAGAGCCATCAAAATGGGAAGCTGTATGCTCCCATCTTTGGATGGATGCTGTCCACATCATGTCTGTGCAATGGCACATACAGAGACCTGTGTGAACAAGGGCTAATCGCCTTGTGGCTACTTTCCTTAATTCTCCTGGCTAGTTAGGCCATCACATGCTTGTATAACAGCAAAGAACAAATCGCTACTTGGAGGTTCCATTAGAATCTGCACACTTTCAAGGTACACGAAATGGCCCAGATGTTGCTGTGGATAAAATGAAACCTTCCCCTCTCGATTTGAGATTATCAGTTTTCTGTTTTACAGCAGGTCATCTGCTGTCTTATCTTCAACCAGAGATGCAGAGGACACCCTTTCATCAGCCCCTGGAACAGCACTGTGTGCTAAAGTTCTTGATCACTCAGTAAATTGAGTGAGGGCTGGGCAGGGAGTAGAAGGGAAGCCAAATATCAGCTGCTTTGTGGGGAGTTCTCACTATGTCCCGGCCCAGGCAAAGAACGAGATGCCTAATTTCACTTTATCTTTCCAACAACCATGTTGAATAGGTCACACTCTTATGCCTATTTCACAGAGTGAGGAAACTGAGACTTACCCAGTTATCAGAGTAAGTGGTCAGAAAATCTTTTGAATGTGTTATCAAGAGTAAATAAAGAATAAGGTAAATGGTAGCCTGCAGGTGCACATTTCCTTATGTATCAGGAAGGCTCATTCTTTGAAGTATAAATTCCCCACCAAGGAAACCCAGTCTTTTTATTGCACAATATTTTAGGTAGAATCATTTTATTTCCTACATTAGCCTTCATGTATCATAAATCCATATTCAATAGAACTAATATGTATAAATAAGAAATGCTTTAAAAACTGATGCTGATTGTCCTGACTGGTCTCACACCACAAGCAAAATATATAACAGGACAAAAGTTATAAAATATCAAATCCGTATGCATTCCATCAGCTGTCATTCAGCATGTATTTGAGAGGCTAAGTGCCAGGCCTCTATGAAATGGTAGGGGTTCACTGGTAAAAAGATAATGTCCTTTTTTTCTTTTAATGGCACTTATAGACAAGAATACATTAAAAATATATCATTATATATAAATTGATATTTTTAAAACTGAAACGTAAAATGAAAAACGAGACCCTGGTGGTCCATTTTTGTGTTATAAACTTTCATTGAAAAGAACACAAAATGTGAATTACACAAAAAAAATCATAAAAGGAAAATCTTGTGAGAGGGAAAAAAAAAAAAAGAATGGTCACCACGACCCTTAGAAGTAGTTATTAAAAAGAATTCATGAAACAATAGAAAAGAAAAAGCTATAATATGATGAGTAATAGTAACTACATAATACTCAACAATTCTTTTGACATGCTTCGGAATCATTTGTCAGACTACTCACTCTGACTCCTTGGGAGGCTCTGTAAACAGAATTCAGAACAAACATGTCGTTGGGCATATGCCGGGGTGTACACTTGACTACCTCTGTAAAAAACATCCTTTAGAAAATGATGTTTTCCTGCTACAATTTGGGTTCTGCTGTGAAGAACACAGTTCAGTTATTTCCTAATTTTGAAGGAAAATGTTAGAAAAAAGGAATATAAGCAGTTTCTGTTACCCACAAAGATAAACCAAAAGCATGGATATGACATTCTTTAACTGCTTAGTGGGTTTGGCATCATTTTCCAAAGACTTCACTGAGCATACCTCAGTTTGGAAGAATAGCTATGAGACCCCCAATTAGAACTATAATGAAATGTCATTTGGGGATTAATAGCTGAGGCTCGCAACATTATCTGAGTTGATGACAGTGGGGAAGAGATGAGGTTGCACAGTTCAGCTTCTGGTCAGAAATGCCAGCTGGTCATTATACTCCAGCAAATTTCATGCATCAGTGTATTTATTGCTACTATAAACTGAAAATATGAAAGGAAGAAAAAGCAGAGATATATTGATTGCATGATGGGCCTGGGAGGTTCAGTTTGACATACATTATTCCTTGATAACAAATGTGGTTCTTGGTTGTACCCAGTCAAACTTGTTTCCCTTTATTTCCAATTGTGAATATGAGCATAAAATAACAATGTCTACATACAAAAATATAGTTCCACTTAAAAGGGTGTGATTTTTTCCTCTGGGGCAGTGGTCAGGCCCCAAACCTCTTTAGTGTAGACCTCGGGATGGTTAGGATTCGGAATCTAGGTCTTGACAGGGTTGTCCTGATGAGAATCCTTAACTAGCTCTTGAAATAACAAATGACTTAGCCACAGTAGGTCTAGAAATGGTCCTCTTTGGGGACCAATTTTTGAGATTGTTTTATCATGTATTTGTTTTACCTTTAGTTTCTTAGAAGAGAAACACACAAAATCAAAACTTGCTTTTAATCTATTTTTTCTTAGACTAAGCACTTTATTAGTGCATGTTGGGCTCAAGTGTTTAAGCCAGGACTGAGATCCATTGCTTTTTCACCCATCTATTCAGAAGTTGGGAATGGGAATGTATGGCAGGACACTGACTACAGAAAATGCAATACGCTTGAGGTTGGAAAAGCATTTGAGAACATCATGTAAAAGAAGCAAAAAAAAAAAAAAAATATATATATATATATATATATATATATATATATAAATGAAGTAAGCAAGCATGGATTTAGGCTGCTGTGAGGCCAAAGAAGTAAGTGACTTTTGTATAAATAGAAAAATGTTGAGGAAGTTAGAACATAAAGGAGGTAGGAGGACTTGAGCAGCTCAGCAGCTGTCTCGTGGCTTTCCAGGACCTATTTTGGCAAATCTGGCATATGTGGTCATGCGTCAGGGTGGACTTTCTCGGGAGTACTATATTTACCAGGTAAGTGACCAGATGTCTTTGTCGATGTGTAATAATTTCTAGGGAAGGGATTTAAAAAATCAGGCCATCCCACCCAAAATAGGAAACCAGCTCTTCTTGCCTTAAAGGAAACTTATGGATAATTTGAGATAAGCCATCTGTGCAATAAGAAACACACATCCTACAGATGGTGAGAATTATAGGACACATAATATTGTTAATAATAGCACCATTTTCAGATGTATTTTATGGGAACTATACGTACATGTGTTCATCTAGTCTGGTAGGGTGACATTTTATATTTATACACCACAATTAGATTCCATCCCCGATTCAGTGCTAGACACATAGTAGGCTGTCAACAAGTCTGGAAGGAAGAAGTGGGGAGGAGGGAGGGAGGGAGGGAGAGAGAGAGAGAGAGATTATTTTGATTAGTTTTATATCATATTTTGATTTGTTTTGTTTTAATCTTGTGTGGTGTATTGGAGCCAGCTTGTACAGCCACTTGTTACATTTTCAGGAAATCTGTGAACCAGTTGTTGAACCCAACAATTATTACAAATCAGGTTATATAAATTTGCAATGAAACAAGTTGTATTAAAAACAAAGGTAATAAATATTCAAATGCATTACCTCCAGTTACTTTACTGCGTTTTACTAAGATCCATGCCCTTGGGGTTATTTGCTTCTACTGTATCTGTACAGAGGAAAAAAACTATAAAATAATATGTTACAGAACTTATCTTCCCAACTCCATATTCAATGATGTTACATGGAGAGCTTGTATTCACTCTATAGAAATTGGAAAATACTACAATTCTGGTCTTTTTTTTTTTTTTTCAGAGAGGTGGACGGTGGTTAAACTTTTACCAGCGCACCACTGAGTAGACATCTTGTTTTTCATTGAGTCAGAATCTCTTACTCCCTATCTCCTGGAACTGCATTCTGCTTCTTTTAGATAAAAAACTCTTTCCCTCCTTTAGGTAGTTTTTGTGGTGCTTCCAATTCTACTGCCCTATTTCTTGATCACAGATATAAAAAGATAACCCAAGTTTGGCCAATCAAAATTATCCTTTCCTGACCATAATAATAAGCCCAGAATGAACATGTGACCTCAGCCAACCAATCAGTCCTTCCCTGAGTATTTTCTAGAGAAATGTTAGGGAAATTAAGTTTCTCTTTTTTCTCTGGGGTGGCTAAGCTGGAGTGATATAAACCTAAGACTGCCTATGGCCATGCTTCCCCCAATATCCACACCACACATAACAGGCCAGTCCCCATTGTGAGGGCCTGAGACTAGCCACATAGCGAACTGCAAAGGCCTGAGACAGAGCACAACCTGGAAATATCATGTGAGTCCCTGGGTATAGACATACCTGTTCATCCATGTTATTTCCAGTTATATAAGTCAATAAATTCCAGTTTTTCCTTAACCTGTTTTGAGTTGGGTTTCTGTTACTTGAAGCTAAAAAGCCCTGACTAACAGTTGATTTGGAATTATCCACTTCTCTTTCCCTGTCTCTCCATTTCCTTGTTTCATCAATTGCATGCATGTATGAATTGTATGTTGATACTTTAAAATTTCTCTAGAGAAAAAATTCATTCTGGAAAAACCAGATGCTGTCATTCAGGAAATGCATAAATCTCTCTTTAACCACGACTTCCAAGGTTTTGCTATCACCTTGGGAACTGGGGTAATAAAATATAGAGGTTTATCACCTTCAAACTCAAACTCTGCCAAGAAGAAACAAGAGTCCAACACTATAATTCATTAGTGTTGCTTCAGCAGAAGAACTATATAATGTTGGGAATATTTCTTAAAATGAAACCCTAATGAAAAGACTTGCTGGTTTGCCGTCTTGATTAAGTTATAGAAACTGAAACCCGCTATATCACTTATCAGCAGAACTGTGATTAATGGCATAAAAAAGGAAGGGAAGTAGAATAAAGGGAAAGAGAAACTGAGAGAAAAAAAATGGAAAAGGAAAAGACCACAAACCAGTTTAACTCCTTGTGCTTTCACCCTGTCCAACTGCCCTCTTCAAGGAATAGTGCCATTCTGGGACTAGGCATTGGCTTCTTCTACTGGTAGGTTGGGCATTTAGTAGAGGGAGTAGCCGTGTTAGCCTTGGCGAAATCCAAAAATTAAGAGGTCAAAATGCCTCATGTTTTGCAGAAGCCTCTTTGCCCAGCCACCCTGACCCTTCCTGAACAGGTGATGTGACATGGCTTTGTGGTAGTGATAGAAATTATGCATAGGCTCAATCACAGAGACCTCTGTCTAACACAAACATCCTGTGTCCAGTGTCAGTGGCACAAGTGGTGATACCCACGATCTAATGGGAGCAGCAAAGGTGTCTTCACCAGACTAGTTTTGCACCATGTGTTTATGGTATCAATCTTCATTATATAATCAGGAAACCTTCAGACTTCACAGATATTCTGTGAGCTAGTCAATAGACCTTTATTTTTTTCTTTTCTTACTGAAATCAGCCAGTTTTTTCTATTGCTTCTACTTAAGCATCTTGATTGACTCACTGAAGCAACACAGCACCAAGGTCATGGTAAGGAAGGTAGTGGTAAGCCTTAAGTCCAATGTGAATGGTGAGGTTCAAAATGGAAGAGTAGGGAAATCATCAGTAGTCAGGCTGTAATGTGTGTGTATGGACTGTGTCTGGGCACAGAGCTCAAGCAGTAGGCCAATGGCGGCCAATTGAAACCTTGTCCACCTTAGGGAGTGGATCCAGTGGCTCAAAACTTGGGGCCACACTAGAAATATGGTATGCTCAGACCTTTCCAGACAATGGAAATTAGAAAGTGGGAAGGTTTCATAATGAGTATGGTAATTTTTCCCAGAATTGGTATTTTAGCTGGAAATATTTAATTGTGGTTATATATCTGTTGAACTTCAAATGAGGCAGAGATAATAGGGTATTAAGGGTCCTATTACTCATCATATACATTTTCCATTCCAGAACACATTACTCAGGCAAAACTGCTCTAGAAGATATTACTGTATGTCCCCTATCTTAGAATAAGGTAAAAATATAAAGAATTTGCATTTCTGTGAAATGAACATTTCTTTGGAAAACATCTCATTTGCATCTCTCCTTGGATTATTTAAATTTGAATGAATTACCATCATAAAATAGAAATCATTTACCTATTTTTTCTTATTAATATTTAGCATTTAATAGAATTTTCTCATTAGATAGTGCTTTCCCCAGCATTTTGTTTCTACTTACTTGTTTCAGGTTTCCATACTCTTGCATCAACTCCTTCTCCATC
Organism: Aselliscus stoliczkanus; assembly: GCA_033961575.1. Taxonomy (NCBI): domain Eukaryota; kingdom Metazoa; phylum Chordata; class Mammalia; order Chiroptera; family Hipposideridae; genus Aselliscus; species Aselliscus stoliczkanus. The sequence continues at coordinate 163,078,584 of CM066731.1, read as the reverse complement.
TTTTTTCTGAATGGCATTTTTCCTAAGTGAACATCTGGAGGCACTACTCTGTTGTCTCTGGGTAGAGGATTTTTCTGCTTACCCTTAGTGAACTATTGGTCATACTTTTATATTTTGCAGAGCAGGAGGTGATGAAGGTGATACAAATGGAACCGAATCATCTGGCTTTAGATGCCATGTGATCAACATGCTCTAACAGAGAAACATTTTCTCCAGGGAAAGGAAGGCCATTTGCCTTAATGGCTTCTATTCTGTCCTGGGCTTGTATGGGAGCCTCTGGTTTGGAATGATTGTCATGAATAAGGTATGACAACTTCTGTAGATGTTAGATCCTTTGAGGTTGTCTGATTCACATTTTCTTCCCAAGACTTACTCACCTTAGACCCTGATCCCTTTTGCTCCTTTCTTGTCAGAAAGATAAGTTTAAGAGCAATAAAACTCCCATAGACTCTAGAATGTCTACAGGTCAAAATCTACATGAGAAATGAAATGACTCAGGATGCTGGCACTGAAGACAAGAACTTGAGAAGAATCAGGGTGTTCTTTGAGAATAATCTGGAAAAGCAACTTATTTACTAAGGTTTATTTGATTTAAAGTAAGCACAAAAATGTTCCCCTTTCTCCTCCTTACCCTATCTTTCTGTTTTACACTCTCACATGTGTTTTGTTTGTTCATACTGTCTTGTTTTGTTTTTGTTTTTGTAATGTTATCCTGCCAAAGTAAAACAATGGCCTCCCCAAACTGTGATTCTCCTGATTAAAACTCCAGCCCATCATGTCCCATGTTTCACCGTATGGATCTCATCAGAACCCCCCAATTGTGGGCATGTACCAAGTATCACTTTCAACAATCAACTCAAGGTAAAGTTATAAACCCAGTGTTTGTTCCTTAACACTAGCATTTGAATGAATTTGTCCATAGTGAAATATTGTCAGATATATGAGCTCAAGGATTTTGTTTCCTACTTCTCATGTTCCAGGACCATTAAATAATTGATGTTCACAACTGAATGCCCAAAGGACCTATGGATCTTTATGTGGTTGTACTGAAAGGCTGGGAGTAGACTTTCCAAGCCTATGACAATGTATAATTCTGAGCCATCTGACATGAACTTAATATTGGAAAAGCAAACGAAGTGTTGCCAAGATTGTGGACTTCAGATATACTGGTGAACTTCTAAATCACAGGCAGAATATTAAACAGCCTTAGATCTCTGTTTTCTCTGATTACATCGCCAGCTCCACTTCCTGTAGAATTGATTGCAAAGGCCACTCTACCTATATCTATTCCCAGCTTTAAGATGAGGAATCACATAGTTGGGGCAGTTGGAGGGATTGAAGTAACAGTCGAGGTTCTTTTCCAGTCTAAATGTCACTAGTGTGAATGTGAAAACTCCTATGCTTTCACTCATTCATTTATTCAAATTACAATACGAGCCACTATTGGGAAAAGAGATAGAAATATGCATCATGAATGGTCACTCCAAGGTAGGTAAGTAGGTAGGAAGGAAGGTAGGTAGGTTGGTTGGTTGGTTGGTTGGTTGGTTGGTTGGTCGGTCGGTTGGTTGGTCGGTAGGTAGTAAAGAGTTAAGTGGATCAGACAGAGAAGGGTAATCACTGGCCTCTGTGCGGTCAGGGTAACAGGACGTGGAGGGAAGCAGAGGCTGTTATAAAAGCAATACAGCATAGTGCACCTGAGGGTTTGGATTTGAGTTCAAATCCTGACTTTTCCACTTAATGAACTTAGTAACTTGAGGCAAATTCCATGACCACTCTGGGCATTAGTTTCCTCATCTGTGAAAGAGGGATAGTAATATTATTCACCTGACAGAGTCTTTCTGAGGATTAAATTAGAACAGCTAGTCCCCAAATAGAATCTTCTCAAAGTGCGGTCTGGAGATTCCTAGGGTCTCTGAGATTTTTTTCAGGGGTTCTGCAAGCTCAAAACTATTTTCATAGTAATGTGAAGAAATATTTACCTTTTTCACTCTTTTTATTTTTTTATAACAATAATAAGATCTCATGTGCTTTTTCCCCATTACTCTTTTATGAGTGTGCAGTGGGATTTTCATGAGGTCACCTGATATTGATATCTCAATAGATTGAATGTGGAAGAAAATGGGAGAACACAGATGTAGTCTACTAAGTAAGAATTAAAGAAACTTTTAGAAATGTAATTTTTGTTATTAAAATACATTATTTTCATTAAAATTATGCATGTCATTTTTTATCTGAATCATTATTTTTAAATGAATTAAGAAATATTTTGAAATTTTCTGAGCTTTATTTTTTAATATTGCAAATATTGATTAATATAACCCACATAAACAAAAGCTCTTTGGTGACTTTAAGGAAGAACATAAAGGGGACTAAAGGCCAAAAAGTTTGAGAATAAATAAATTAGAACATTGTCTGATACATTCAAAAGCTATCTAAATGGTAACTGTTACTATTACTGTTAATATGAGAACTAAAAGCTAGGTGGTTTGTGATGGGGGTTCTGTTGGTGACTCCAGGGAGCAAGGAGTAGTGAATGGTTCAACTGAGTTGAAAAGAGCTGGTCTAGTCTGTGTGTTTGGATTGAAGAGGTGGTTACTGGGTTAACCTAAACATTGGCCATACTGGCCACATTGCATTTATCGTGGTGGGTTACACCATGGAGGTGTGAGGTGGTGCTACCATTCAAAGTCTACATGCCAAGACTAAACTTGCACCTAGAAAAGATAACTCATGGGATAGGATTACGAACAGGAGGCTACTATCAGTAGGGGGATGATAAGAGACAAGAAAGCACAGTAAGTGTTAAAGGATTCATAGAAGGTTATTGAAAGGACATGTGGCTACCTTTTAGAGCAAACGTTTTATTTTTATGTTTTAAAATGACATAGGTATTGCACAATTATATCTTCTGCATAAATATTTTAACAATCCTAAAGTTTGGAGGAGGTAAAATGTAAAACTGAATATTTAGCTCTCTATCTTATCATGCTCCTCCATTCTGAGGTAATTGCCATAGACAGTTTGGTAAATATCTTTCCAGACCTTTTCCTATTTGTGAAATATAGAGAGAATAATATCAAATCTTAGAGCACACCAAATACCAGGTGTGATTCTAAAACATTGAGCTAGATCAGCTCATATAATCTTGACAGACCCTCATAAAACATTTAGCGTTATTTGTTTTTTTTTTTTTTTTTTTACAAATATGGTTAGAGGGAGAACCTAAGGCACAGAGAGGCTAAGCAACTTGCCCAGGATCACAGAGCTAGTGGGTGACATGATACGTCACTTAGAAGACTAGACAGATATAGGCAGAAAGGTATGCAGAAACATAATTTTTTTAAAAATTTATTTTTATAGATTTGGGATTGTATATTACATGGCACTGTATGACTTTTTTTTTTTCCACTCAACTGTGAAAATAGAACCTCACTTTAATTTGACTTAAGAGTTCCACAGTCTTTTCAGGAATTGTGTTATTAGCTTGATGAAACTTAGGGCTGGAATACAAACATGAAAGTGTTTAATTTTTCTCCAACCACATGCCATCTAATTCCCCTTTCAAGCCTTTTAATGACATCTAGACATGATCTTTCAAAATTTAAACATTTGCAAACTTAACCATAGTCCAAGGTAAACCTCCCATCTCCTCCATCCCTGTTGCAGGGCAGTCCTGCAGACTCTGTGTGTCTCTGCTGATTAGGACTGGGATGGGGTCTGTGGTAGTGGTGATTCTGGGCCAAAGAGCAGATGTCACTTCACTTGCCTGGTAGTGCAGCCAGCATGAGTTGGTGATGATGGAAGCCTCCTGTGTGGCAAGTGGCAAGCGCTGGTTTACTTAGGGGACGTGTGTGACTTCCTCTGGCCTCTGAGGACTTCTGTGAGAAGCAGTTGGCTCTAAGCACTTTTCATTAAGATAGAATCCTTGAAGATGACCTGGTATGAAAGGGGGAGCACTGCAGTCTTCTAGGGACTTTCAGTGACATGAAAATATCTCCTGTGAGAAACAAACTCCTAAGCCATGCGGGTTTGTAACGTTGAAATTTATACTACCCATGTGGTATGGGATCCTCAAACAAGAATTAATTAACATAGATAGGCATCCAGAACCCCAGCATTGCATAATGTGTGTAACTCTTTAATCCACCTATAATTTATTCAGATGATGCGGGGATCTCACTTATTTTTCCAAACGAATTATTTCTCCAAAGTTGTCATTTCAGTAGTTCCCCTTTTTTCCACTGATTTTGAAATGCCAAGGTGATCATAATAAATTCGTAAGTATTCCATATATATATGTGAATCTATTTCAAGATGCTGTTCTCTTGCCTATTGCTATATCAACACACTCTTCTAATTAATGCAATTTTTAGCATGTTTGATGTTAGGTTGGGCAAAGGATCTTTCATAAATCTTGTCCTGTATTGCTTTTCACATTATTTTCTACCTTTCAAATTCTAGATCGTACACTCTCAATGGGAGTATCTCCCCTAAGAGGGCAGAAATTAGTTCTTGAGGGGTGAAAAATCCTACACTTTCTATGTAGTAAGTGCTGATTGATATACACATAGTACTTAGATATATTATTTATTATTTTTTTTAAAAGATTTTATTGGGGAATCGGGGAAGGGGAATAGACAAGTTGCTGTTCTTTTTGTTTTTCAGTCTAGTTGTGGAGGAAGTCGCTTCACTGGTCCATGTTGTTATTGTGATCATTGCACTCTTCCCGGATGAGGCAGATTGGTCGCAGGCCTCTGGACAGCACTCACAGCGGCTCTTGGCCGCTCCCACTGGCTGCCAGCCACTCACGGTAGTTCATGGCAGCCCACTGCAGCAGGGGCTGCAGCCTACGCCATCGCTGGTGACTCACGGGAGCGCAGCTCCAGGTTGAACTGTTGTTCACCATCTTAGCTGTAGAGGGCAGTGTCACTGGCCCTCATGTGGGATCCCAACTGGGGTGTCCCAAACCAACTCTTAACCAATGTGCCACTCGGCAGGCCAAGTACTTAGATATATTTTGTATCTGTGGTATTAATATTTCATGGGGGGTGATTAGAAAAAGCTATTAAAAAGTCCCTTTAGGTTGGTAATAATAATAATGATAATTAAAACAGAATCAAAAGACGCTGTTCTAGATGAACTTTGGGATTAGCTTGTCAATTCCTCCTGCTGATTTTTGCAAAGGAAGGCCCTGGAGAGCAGAGAGCAGTCACACTGCAAATGAGGAGCAGATCTGGGATGAACACACTCTTGACTTTTACTTCTAGACTCTTTTCATGGCACAGACTATTTTGGTCTTTCTTGGCACCTCGAATATGAAATCTCTCCCTGGCTTTTGAGCAGCTTCTGTGCATTGGACAAACATCAGCTCAAGTTGCCCATCGCCCTCTCTCTTTAGTCCAGCAGGGTTTACTGACTCTTTTCTGCCTTGTTCTCTCTCTTCTCTCTTCTCTCTTCTCTCTTCTCTCTTCTCTCTTCTCTCTTCTCTCTTCTCTCTTCTCTCTTCTCTCTTCTCTCTCTCTCTCTCTCTCTCTCTCTCTCCCCCCCTCTCTCTCCCCCCTTCTTCTCTCTCTCCCCCCTCCCCCTCTTTCTCTCTCATTACTTGCTCCAAGAAAAGTCAGCTGCCATGTTGTAAGCAACCCTATGAAAAAGCCAACATACTGAGAAACTGAAGCTGCCTTCTAACAGCTATGTGAGTGAGGTTGAATACAGATCCCAGTGACCAGTCAAGTCTTCAGATGACTATAGCTCCAGCTGACAGTTTCGGGGCAACTTCATAAGACACCCTGAGCCAGAATCACCCAGCCAGGCTGCTCTCAGATTCAAGACCCTTAGAAGTTGTATGAGGTATTATGAAGTATTGGCTGTTCTAAGCTGCTTCATTTGGGGATAGTTTGTTACACAGCAGTAGATAACTATCACACTTCCTCAACTCTGGCCCTAGCAGTACCTGCTTGAGTTAGCTTTATTCCTGAAAGAAGTATTCTAGGAAATGGTCCTTTCATTACAGCTTAAACCTGGTTTTTCTCAGAAGTGTTCACTTAGTCCAAAGAAAACATACATCCTTGCCTCTGTGAAAGTGCAATTGGCTCTGACTGTAGCCTTCTCCTTCACCTTGGCATTGCAGGGGACAGGCACCAAACTCTGTAACCCCATGCCGCAAGGCATAATAATCTTCTGAACATTCACTTGTGCTCCATTTTATGGGCTTGCATATTCATTTTCTAGAGCTGTTGCAACAAATTCCCTCAAACTTGATGGCTTAAACAACTAAAATGTATTTTCTTACAGTCCTGGAGGCAGAATTCTAAAATCAAGTGTCATGTTCCCTCCAAAGACTGTAGGGGGGAACCTTTCTTTCCCTCTTTTAGCTTCTGGTAGCTCTGGACATTTCTTGGCTTATGACTGTGTGACTCCTACATTTGCCTCCATCTTCTATGGATTTCTCTGCTGTCAGTGTCTTTTCCTCTTCTGTCCCTTAGAAGAACACTTGTCATTGGATTTGGGCCCCACCCGGGTAACTTTGGATGCTCTCATCTCAAGAACATTTAATTACATCTACAAAGACTTTTTTTACTAAATAGGTGACTTTTTTTTTTTTTTTACCAGTTCTAGAGGGTAAGGTGAGAACATAGCTTCTTAGGTGCTACCATTCAACTATCTCCTGTGAGTTCCTTTATCTCAACAGTCACCAGGGAGCAAGGAAAAAGAATCCTGATTAGTCTTGGATTCTCCCTCATTTAGCTAGAGGAGGTTAATCCCAGTCCTCCCTTTCTCCCATTTTGGCTAGAGGTGGATGTTGAGTTCAGGAAAAAGTGGCCATGTATTTTGGTTTATATCTTTTGGCTAGTGGAACTTTTAATACTGCCTCCCTTTTACTCTCAAAATTGTCCCAGTTGGGATAAGTTACATGAACACCTGAATTAAAGTTTTGGCCAACTTATATATAGCAAGCCTCACAGGTAGGTGTCTAGAACCTTTCTATAGAATCTTCAGACATTTGGTACCCAATAATCTAAGAAATAACAGAAAAAGTTTTATTTAATATAAAATTACAGTTACTGTTAATATGCATTTCCTCAAGACAAAGTACCACAGAAATTTGGGGTAAAATAATTATATAGTATGTGTCATGAGGAAGAAGAAAAAGGATAGAAAGTGAGTATTTCAATGGCTACATTTTTTAAAAAGCAAGCCTGAAAAGACCTGCTCTGGAAATATGTCATGAATCCAGGGCAGAGCTCTCACCCAGAAGTCCTTTAGAATTGGGGGTTACACAAACAGCGTTTCTCAGTATTCAACCCTATGGGGAGAGGACAGGGCATTTGGGCCCTAAAGGTAGGGGACACTAAGTTCCATACCCCTTGTCCAAACTTAATCAGGCCTGCATGGAGGGGCAGGGACAATTCCAACAGGCAAAAAATGAGGTCAGGTCCGCCAAAGTCACAATCTATGGAAAAACTGTCCTCCTTCGGCTGATTGATTTATTCCCTTCATGACGTTGGGGCACTTCATCTTAACCACCAACATGAGTGGGTCAGCACAGGTGAGAAGAAAGCGAGCATGTCAGTATTCCACAACAGAGGGGTCTTGGTTTTCATTATTTGTTTACACATTTGTATTTGTATATCACACTTTTCTTTACCATCTGCTCCATTCCAGTCATTAGGAAACATTTGCAGTGTCTTTAGGTCTCAGTTTCTTCTGGTAGTAAGTGAAAGTGCTATATATATTCTGTGGTTCTTAACTATTTGGGGAGCACTATCACCTCTTCAACTGGCCAATTACTATTCACTCTGTAGAGATTAACTTCAATGCCACTTCTTCCAATACTCCATTCTGACATCACTTCACCTCACCCCTCCCAGGATATTACCCAGTTTATGTACTTCTTTTGCCACAGGATAACCATTCTTTAGTTAACATAGCTCTTGGCATTTAAATGCTGAATAAATGAAAATAGCAATAATAATAACAATATTGTTACTACAATCATTATTATCTAAAATTCCTGACCTCTGAAGAGATCATGATTATAATATAACACCCCTAATTTTACTTTTGGGTCAGATAAATTATTTGATTATGTGTGCTATATATCATTTTAAAATAATGCAAGGTTAGTAATTGTGAAGGTGCTGAAACATATAGCTGTCAGGTTGTTTTGCAGCATTGTTTATAAAAGCAAAATATGAACAACACTAAACCTAGAAACAATCTAAATGTGCAAAAAACCCCCAATGCTTAAATAAGTTATACACACAAGAATGCCATGCATTCATTGATGATAAAGTTGTATAATAGAAGTATATTTGGTTATGTGATGTAACCTCATTTTGTAAAATGATACATAATTGTTTAGATTCATGGATATATACCTAAGTGTTAACAGTAGTTTTCCTGAAGTGTTAAGATTGTTCTTTCTACATTGTTACAATAACTTTTTAAACAATATTATTTTCATGAAATCAAGAGTATGTAATGTGCTATTTGAGAACATATACATGTAATGGAGTCCAAGAATCACTGATACAAAGTCATTAGCTACATCCACATGTGCATAACTGATTTAAGTGTTTAAATTATTACTATTTGTAAGATAACCAGTTGCTCAGTTCCTGTTAATGGCAATTTGTTAGAAGCTCCATGGAGTTAAAATGGCCAAATAAATTGCATGTAGCCATGACCTCAGACCATGAGGTGTGGTAACATGAGCAAGACCTGAGTCTTCCGCAGAAACACTTTCCCCTTACGGAAAGATGGGACGTGGACCTTGACTAGAATTAGACATGTGTCAAAGCATCTACAGTGGAGAAGCACTTGCTACAATCAGATCCAACCCAGAAGGCAAGACTTAGAAAATGGATATATACTACTGGGCTTCCAAAGAGACTGAACACAATAACATGTAATGGTTTTTATTGACTCCTGTGAAAGCAACAAAAACACCAACTCTTATTTTGATCTGTTGGCTAGGCCATGTACAGACAATGTGGGGCAAATATTTCAGAGCCTTCGTACAACTTTTGGTTCACTGCTTGACACTGGGCACCTCTGTGATATTGTGGGATGTCTGATGAAGAAAACCTAACCAACATGCTAACATTTAGAATGAACACTTGGAATTTGTTTTAGTTGTTTGAAAATAGCTCATCATTTATGTTTCCCTGAGATCACTAAGATGGCATAATATAATGGGAACTATTATATTTTATATAACTTAGACAAATGTCTTATATAACTTAGATCAAGCACACTATTATTGTAATGTTTCAATTTATAGCAATTACATAAATAATCAACTGTACTAAATTACACTTTAGTGTGGACAGTTGACCATCTTTCAATCATTGAAAGTCATTTTGATAATATACATTGACAAAAAAATGTTAAAATGAGATTCCATGTTTTATTTGCATATATTTTAATAAAGAGCAAGAGAATGTTCAATTTGATTTTAAGGAAAAAACAAAGCAATTTAAAAAACTAGTAATTCAAGGCAAATTTATTAATTATTCTTATAAAGATACTGTGATATTACATGACTATTTCTTCATTTATCACCTATTTTGTATATTTCCAGTGAGAAGAAAATTGGGGGAAGATAAATCCAGGGATTAGATAGATTCAGGGTTTAGAAATCATTGAATTCTAACTTTGGGTTTATCTTGGATATTTTCTGGCTTGAACAAATATAGGGGCCAATCTGAACCATCTTTTTCCCCCTGGCAAGAAAAAGACAATATGTATTTTCCAGTCAGTCATAGAAAAGTTATTACAATTAGACACACAAAGAAGATATTAGTCCCAGTACTGGCACTATTAAATACTTTTCCTATGTAAATTAAGAACATCTAATTTCTAAAATACATATATGTTGTGAAATTGAATTATGTTCCACAGTTCTGGAACTGAGATTTACCTGTTTTGCTCTATTTATTCATTCATTTATTCATATTTATATTCATATGGTGGACACCTATTATCTGCCAGGTCCTGTTCTTGACATCAGGGATCAAAGATGAATGAGAAAGACAGGGTCACTGTGCAGTGGAATGTACATTCTAATAGGAGAGATGGGGAATAAATAAACAACTGAGTTAATTTCAGACAGTTATTAAGTGCTGTGAAGAAAATCAACCAGGGGAACAAGAGGGTGTCTAGACAATCTTGTACAGAGAGTGGTCAGAAAAGACATCTGTAGAAGAGACTTGGGAACTAAACCAGCCTCCCAGGATTTGTGGAGGAGCTTTACAGATGGCAAGGAGCCAATGCTAGGACCTCAAGACCAGAAGTAGCCTGGTAGAGTATCAGATAGTTAGTCTTTGACCAAAAACTAACTGGTAGGGAGAGTTGAGCTAGGCATGGAATGGGAGAGCTGGAGGCTGGGTTTCTGAGCACAGCAGAAGACAACTTCAGGCTTTTAAACAGCAGTGATCAAGGATCACGGGTCCCATAACACAATTGTCCATTGAACAGTTTTCCATTTATTTAAGAAAAATATATGAAGAGATGCTTTCGTCCAATCATTTGGTAATGTCAAGTTGCTAGAATATTTTTTGTGAACTAATTAACCTTTAAAACACATTCAAATGGTCTCAATGTATTCCAGAAAATTCCCATCTCTTAAAGGTCTCTCTACGTTCCAGAAAATCATGCTTGCACTTGTTAAAATGTGGTTTATGATCTCAAAATGCTGGGTTAAAGCATTGCCTTAAATGAGCAGCCATAAATTAGACTTTCTGAATACTGCAGATCACTCCATAACTTGTTTTCTGCCAAATAGATAATGCATTCAGCACATCATATTTATTAGAGCTGCTAAACTTCTCCTCCTTGTTCTCTAATTAGGCTTTTCTTGTTACTATGTGTTTCAGAAAATATGAGTGTTCCAGTCCTTAAACCTAATGAGCCCCAGCTGGGGCAGGGTTACAGTTGCGTCAAACAGGAGTGGGCTTAACCTTTGTTCAGTTGTGTTCGTTCAGATTATTCAGCTCGAGGGCTCTGCTGTTGAATGGGAGGGTCCTGCCCAGATAGGCTTGGCTACCTTTGAGTCACATGCCTGCCGTTCACTTCATTCTGCCCTTTTGTCATGGTAGGTGAAGGATGTTTCAATCACCAACATCTGGAAAGTTACTTATGAAACTCTTTGTTTATCATTGTGCAACAAATTGTACAGTATTTCATTGTAAGATACATGCTGGGTTGGTTAAGTGGAGACTAGCTTGATTAGTGGCAAGGCTCTCTGTTTTTTAAGACACTATTAGAATTTTACTTTGTCTATGCTTTAAGATACTTCTATTAATAATTCAGAATGACACTAAACTACCAGGAATATAATTGTTGGGCCTTCACTTATAGTTTTTTCTTCACATAATAAACGTTTATCAAATGTGCTTCATTGGCATTTGAATAAAGAAGAACACATGGGAAGATTCTGGGAACTAGTTATGTTTGATTCCTTTACTGGGGAGTGACTTATATTGTGTTCACTTTATATTTATTCATCAAACCAATCACACATATATTGGATACTTTTGGGTGGGTAGATAGATAGATATAGATATATATTTATTTCACATTTTTAAAAAATTGATTCATTTGTATATGCAAATCAAGAGTGCATATCTATCAAGACAAAGAGTATATAACAGAGGTGCTCTCTTTTCCCCAGAATGAGATCAAGTCTCATCTACTCTAAATCTGCTGGTCCCTTCATCCATCTGTGATCCCATCATCTCAGGGATTGTGAGTCTGTACCATATGCTTTTCTTTCCCCCATTAATTCTATCCATTCTTGTTCTGTTTGCTATTATTTTATGTGAGTTCTATTTCTCTTCCAACATTATAAACTTTTCAAAGTAGAGATCACCTCTTATGCTTTCTATCTTTGTTAAAAATTTTCTACATGTTCAAGAAATACTTTTTGATCAAACCTAGTAGATTTTAAATTGTTCTGTTTTCTTAGTAATGGGACATAAAGCGAACAAATCATATTGGAGATATTTATTCTGGTTTTGTCATGAAGAAAAGAGGAGCAGTATTAAGTAGCAGTCAAGAACATGGGTCTACTGTCTCATAGGCTTGTAATCAAATTTCTACTCCAACACTCAACAATTTTACATCCTTGGGAAAATGAAGATTTAGTTTCTTATCTTCAAATGCAAAAAATATTTACTTGACATTTTTGTAAGGATGAATTAAAGGTAATGCACCTGGAGCATTTTGAAAGCCACCTGGCACGTTGTAGGGGTTCCACAAATGTAAGGTATTATTATGATTATGATTATGATTACTACAACCTAAATAACTTTAGCAGTAACTTGTAGTCAATTACTTATCTCAACTACATAAACTTTGAGTCTAAAAACTGGAAGATCACCAGTGCTGTTTAAAGTTTTAATACATCAAGTTCGGGCATATACTAGAAAAAGAAATAGGGTCAAATGTATAGCCATATATTTACCCACTTAAATTGATTTTTTTAAAATTGATGGACACTATTAAAATACACTATATTCACAGATGACTACTTAGTACATGGAATTCAGTGTCATGTGGTCTGAATGGACCTCATTCAAAAGAACTTAGTTACCTAATCCCCCAGGAGAATCTCATTATATACGTAATATAGTTTTACCTATAACGAAATGTGTGTCACTGATTTTAAGGGCAGCAAAACATCAAGGCTCCAGGGCGGTGATGTGTATTGGCATCTCTTTCCTCTTGGTGTGCCACATGAGATTAATTATACCCATCTATGTGCATTATGTATACTGTTTTGCCATTTATACATTATAAGATGGAGCACTTTCACTAATAAAAGCTGCCACTTACTGAATCGGGGATGGAGGTGGTGTAACGCAGCCAAGCCCTAGGAATTTTACTCTAGGAAAGTAAAATTTAGTGGCCTGCACCACCTGCCAGCATCTATCACGTGAACATCCCACCACCCTAACATTCTAACAATAAATTAGAGTTTCTCATCTCAACTCTTGATCCTTTTCCAGATGCCAAACTCTGACCATTCAACAATTTTCTGCTTCTTACCACTTATATGTGCCTCCAGCCAATCTCTCAATGTCCTATTTCCTTTGTCTCTGTTCCTTTGTACAGCGAGTTATTCCCACCCAGCTTAGGTCTTCACCTCCTTTATTTAGCCTCATCCCTGGGACCTTCTTTCTGTGTTGTATGCAGTCTAGGGTCCTGTAGGGTCCAAGCTGTGTTCCCTGCTGAGATCTTGATGTGTCTGAATATTTCTGAGACACTGTGGGGAAACTGGTCCTTGCTGGAGTTCGTTTATATAAAGAACTCATATTAAGCAGTGAGAAAGTCAGCACCTAGTCAGTCTCAGTCATAAAAGGGAGGAAAAATCCTGAGTCAAAGCACATCATTCATTCATTCATTCATTCATTCAAAGGCTGGAGTGACCTTAGGTCATACGCCATCTAATGGCCCTGAAGCATCTGGATAGGTGATAAGTCATCATTTAACTTCTGCTTAAGCATCTGCAGTGTCAAGCAACTAACTACGTAAGCAGATATAATGTGGTTTCTACTCCCATTGCTTTACTAGTAGTTGAGGAAATATGTAGTCAACAGAAAGGTGAAAATCATAGCATCGCCTGATGAGAGATAGGACTTCTCAAATAGGTCACTGTGTCCTAGAAATTACCCTCCTGTCTTAAAGGCTGTTTGGCTGTTAAGGGTCCCTGGGGTTCTCATGACAGTGATGTCCCAAGGCACTGTCTGAACAAAGCTAAACTCAGTGCTCCAGGATCTCAGGCAGTATTTGTTAATCTGCTGGGAGAGACTTAAAAGGCGCAGGAAACAAAACATCTATTTGCATCACTCTCCCCATTGTCATTTGTATGTAAAGCCAAATCACAATCAGTTGCTTTATTAATTTACCCAGAGACACCACCATTAGAAATCAGAAATAACTTAAGCTCACATGATCAATGTATACTTTCTCTGTAGTCAGATCCACATGAGAAGCCAAATTATAATCAGAAATTTGGCATGGATCAGAACAGGGGAAGGGAGATGAATTGAAAGTCTACTGGCTGAAGCTGAGGTTTAGTAGAAGAGAATAAGGGAGCTGGCTCTTTATGATAACGAGAATCTTGCCCTGGGGAAACTTGTGTCCCCTGCCAAGCTAGTGATGGCTTTGCCGATACCCAAAGCCTGGACACTGAGACTTCTCCCTTTTTGATTTTTCATTTCTTTGTTTCCATGGCTGAGTACAGCCATCTTCATTTGTTAGATATGCTAATATTTTCAGTCAGGTTATAGTTCGCTCTGAAGGTTTCAGCTTTAATGTTGCTTCATTGGGAACTTCCCTGACATCAATCCAAATTTAGTCCCTTACTGCACTGTGCCATATTAATGTGCATATTTTCCTGGAGAGCAATTTTCACAGTTTGTAGTAGTACATCTATTTGTGCTTTAATTTGTCTATTGTTTGCCTCTCCCTTAAACGTCTTAATTTGCATATATGTTATATGATCCATTATGCATTGATCTTAAAATTTAACTGCCAGAAAGCAATGTTTCCTCATTTCCAAGTTGAGCATGGGGCAGGTTGATGAGCTCCTCAACATAGCCTCTGAATAATGCTTTGTTCGCTATAGTTGCTGCTTTTCTTTAATCCCCCTTAAAGTCTTTATCACCATTCCTTGTTGGAAATTTTGGTCGGGCATCTGTGGCCCTACACTATACTGGTTTACTGATAACTCTCCCTTCTGTCTTTCTCCCAACCACCTTCAAATGTGGGTATTCCCAAAAGTTTCATTATTGTTATACTCCTGTTCTGAAGAAAACATATTGAATATATTGACATATGTTATTCCCATTAATTTAGTAAACATATAGTTATTGAGAACCTACTATGTGCCAAACATGAGTTATATAGGCTGCCTTCTAAAGATGACTGTCATGTATCTGCAGTCAAGTTGTTCTCCATCCCCTTGGTGCAAACAGTCACTCTATTTTTTAACATATGGTGTATTAATAGAAGATTTGAGGTGTAGGATGTCTTACAATTAAGTCTGTGAACTTGTTGCAATGATGTTGCTAACCTTTTTTTGATATCAGATGGATTATTCATTATGAATTAGTACCAACAGGACAAACAGTTAGCCAAGTTTACTATTTGGAAGTGCTGAAAAGGCACCATGAAAAGTTAGAAGACCTGAACTTTTCACCAACAATTCATGGCTCTTGCATCATGACAATGCACCAGCTCACATGGCACTGTCTGTGAGGGAGTTTTTAGCCAGTCAACAAATAACTGTATTGGAACACCCTCCCTACTCACCTGATCTGGCCTCCAGTGACTTCTTTCTTTACCTGAAGATAAAGAAAATATTGAAAGGAACACATTTTAATGACATTCAGGACATCAAGGGTAATATGACAACAGCTCTGATGGCCATTCCAGAAAAAGAGTTCCAAAATTGCTTTGAAGGGTGGACTAGGTGCTGGCATTGGTGCATAGCTTCCCAAGGGGAGTACTTCAAAGGTGACCTTAGTGATATTCAACAATGAGGTATGTAGCACTCTTTCTAGGATGAGTTCATGAATTTAATTGTCCTGTCTTGTAGTAAGGCTAACAGATGAGGAAATGATTGCCATTGAAAATATGGTTTGTTATTCACAGCCCCCAAGGTGAAGAGTCATACCGTTCCATGAGGGGGATACACATGGCAGCACCAGGGTTATTTGGAAAGCAGACAGAAGAGGGAACTGTGGGCAAAAGCCTTTATTGTGGTTTCTGTGAGAAGGAACTAGTGAAGCACGGTCAGCAAGTTTAAGGTTGGCTAGTTTGAATAAAGTCGGCAGGCTCTGGGGCATAGGGACTGTCCTGGCTCTGGGTGATTAGGGAAGGGAATAGTGGCCCAGAGTGTGAGAGCAGATCAAAGAGGTGGTCGGGATGTAGACTCTGGCTTCATTGGTTTGTACTTGTCAAGTGTTTACATCTCTAGGAATTGACTAGCTCTGGAAGGGGCAGTCCTTCCAGGGTCAGCACGGCTGCAGATATCAGAGCACCAGGATACAGACAATAAAAGATTTGGCTAATATACTGTATAAGTCAGGACAGGCTAAGTTGTGCTGCTACTGCAAATCCCAAACCTCTTTATTTCCCACTCACAAAGTTTACTGTGGGTCAGGTTAATGCTGTACACCAGTTTGCCCCCATTGTAGCTAAATGATCCATACTGCTTCTGTCTTGACACTCAGCTGCCTTAACTCTTGGACGCCATGCTCCTGCTGGCAGAGAAGAGCAATTCTGGAGGATTACATAGCCTTTTTCCACTGCCTAGGTGCTGAAGAGCACATCTCACTGCTGCTCATAGGCCATTCATTGGAGCTCATCAT
The DNA here is from genome assembly GCA_033961575.1 of Aselliscus stoliczkanus. Lineage (NCBI taxonomy): Eukaryota > Metazoa > Chordata > Mammalia > Chiroptera > Hipposideridae > Aselliscus > Aselliscus stoliczkanus. Next base: position 163,062,205 of record CM066731.1, on the reverse strand, counting down.
GGCCCTGCCTGTGTACACAGAAATGGGCTGCATTACCTTCCATTTGCCTGGGAAGTCGTCATCGGATGCTATTGCAGAGGTGGCCAGTGGGCAGTCCAAACCTAGGGGTTGGACGGAGGACATGACTAAGCCTAAGAACACCAGCAGCATCGTTAAGCACCTTTGAGTTAAGACCACACCAGAGCAAGCCATGTGCTACACCAGAGAGTGATACTAGGTCAACGACAGCAAAGGCTGTTGCCCAAAGGCTAGAATAGTGAAGTACAGCTCACCTGGAGGTCAGAGGAGCCAGACAGAACTAGATGACAACACTAGGATAAGAGAATCCTTGCTCTGGACCTTCTCCTGTAGCCAACTGGGGAGAAGAATGAGCGGAAATAAACAATTGACAAAACTAAGCATTTACCTTGAAAAGACTGTGTTTACCCAAATGAGACGTAGTGTCATGTCAGAAATGAACCTAGTTACCCCAATGTGCTCTGATGGAAGGATGCTGGGGAAGCTGTAAGTCGACTGACTAGAAGTGGGCATCCTATGTGATTGGTTAGGGATGCACATTTTGATTTCCCCATTTGGTCCTAAGTTGAAAGCTGGGGTAAAAAATAGAGAAGCTGTTAGTTACTAATTAAATCCTGGCTGTTTGGGGCTAATTGTTATTGTTTTGGATTATTGTTTTGGAATTATTATTTGGCTTTGTGGACTAATTGCTTCAGATAATAGTTTGACTTCTTAGATTGATTATTGTAGACAGGCTGGCTTCCTGGGCTGTTTGCTTAGGTTGTAGATCAGAGTTGTATTTTTATATGTAATCTGGCCATTGTTTATATATTCATTCTCTCAGGTATATTTGACAAGTTTTCCCAATCCCCAACCCAAAATAGGCTGTGTCCTATAAGTTTATTTCCAAGCTGACAAATGGGCCTTCCAAGCACATTTCTTTTCCCAAAGAGCCAATGAATGACTAATAACTATTCTTTAATGATCATCCAATTATGCCAAACCAAGCCTGATACATGTAGCCTCTCATTCAGTTCTCACAATGATGTAGTTGTGAGTAGTTGCTGTTCCCATCTTCCAGATAAGAAGACTGAGGCACAGAAGGGTTAACAAACTAGCCCGAGGTTCCCTGGATTGGAAGTGAAGGAGCAGAGTTTTCACTAAGTTGGACTGAGTCTAAACCTTTTGATTTTAACCAGTGAACTATTGTCTTTTTACTACTGTTTCCCAAGATGGCCCTCCGTAAATAATAGTTGCCTTATAGAGTCAGAGTATGGCAATGGCCACCCACAATAGTGCAGGGGTAAAGCATAGGACCAGAGTCTGCATGAACTCTGAGGACAAAAAAAATGGAAGGCTTCCTCAGGAGTACAGACACCATAGAGGTTTGGCGGAAGACAGAGTCATTCTGTGGAAGAGATCATATTTAAGGTCAGTTGCTCACAATGAAGAACAGCTTGTGTTTTTTGTTTGTTTGGTTGGTTTGGTTTGGTTTTTAATTCCTGATATTTCTGTGATCCAAAGTAGAATGTGTAACAGTTTTGGGTGCCACACAGATGGTAGCAATGTGGCATAGATTTTCCATAACTCCTTTCCCTGTTCCTTGTCCCCTGCAGTACAATGCTATAGGAAGCCTTGTGTATGGCTACTTATACCTTTCTAGCTTATGATTATGTCTTTGCTTTCCAGCCATAGGAAGGGATTGCCTACACACAGTGGGTGTTCAGTACATTTGGTGCATGTGCTAAGAAAGGAAATGAAAAACAGTGTAATTTTTCTTACTTGAAGGACAACTCCCTGGAGTCCTGGAAAACTAAATTATAAATTAAGCCAATAGTTTGCCCTTAAATGGCATTTTTCATACATTTATAGCAGGTGAAGTGAAATAACTTGAAAATTCTCTTTAGATTTCACAAATAATATTGTTTCCCAATGATTTGCTCTTATTTTTTTTTCTTCTAATGAAAGTTCTAACACTGGTGAGATGATATAAATGAGTTGGTAACTTTAGAGTAATCTCAAAAATGTCCAATAGTGTGTCTCAAGAATTTTCTTGCCCTCCATTTATCTTAAAGCAGCACTAATAAAAAGCATAACTATTGTCAGGGTGTGATCATACAGTAGGGTTTTGATATCCTAGTTACATCATAGTCTTAACATCACATGTGTAAGAAAGGCCCCACAGCTTTATTACTCCAGTGTAACTAGCAAGACTCTTGGGAAGCTTGATTAACTCTTAAAAGGCACTGATGTTCTATTTCGTAAACCACTGGCTCTGTGTACTAGGTAGTGTGGCCCTTAAAGTTCCTATTGGGACCAAATTCTTAGCTTAGGTCTAGAAATATCACAAACCAACCAGTTAGGAAATCCTGACATAAAGTGATGAAATATTGGCCAGATTGCAGATGTTTCTCTGAACAAAATGGGCTACTACATCTTTCTTCATCTATACCTGTGTGGCGGGTCTGGGTTGGAAGTGAAACCAGTCCATAGTAAGAAGGTAGTAAGACTGTTTTTCTCAATGTATAAATTGGCCATCGTGACCCATTGTCAGTGTGTGATGGAGTCTCACCCGTTGATCTCTCTTACTCATCCCTCCCATGACCAAGACCCAACTTTTTCATGACGATTTCCCAGGGATCAATCTATAGAGAAGTGCTCATTTGTCATCCAATGCATCACTTCTAGGCCTGGCTAAGGAGACCAGCACCGATGCAATTACTGAGCTGCTGCTTCACGCTGGATCCTGTGTTGGCTCTTCTGCTCCAAGGCATTTAAGCTAGGTCAGGCCACCTGCACATCAGATACCTGATCCATTCTCATTTTCATCCCATATCTGTCCAGGTCCAGCTTTTTGATTCTGTTTCCCAGCCCAACCTCAATTCCTGGCTCTATATCATGTTTTGGCATTTGGACTTTCTCCAACAGGCTTGGCTGTTCCTCATGTTCACATTGTGTTAGACAATATAATAGAAAACCCATCTTTCACTCTGCAACCATAGAAACCAGTCCTAAGGCAAGCCGTTTAATAGTTATGTCAACAGAAGCAGCCACTGCTGGGGAGGATAGCACATAGAGCCTGTGGGTCAAATGGAAGTATAAAGGTCAAAGACAGTATGGATTTTCTATGCATAGCTCCATATGGGAGACTAAAATATAATAATAAGTGTTTGGTACTTATTTCCTTTAAAGTTGTGCTGCATCTGCCAAGTTTTAAAACTTGTAACTAGCAAGTTTTGTGAAATGACATGTAACCATTCTAGACTCGTCTAAAAAACCTCTAGTTTTAGAAAGGATACTTAAGAGTACCCTGCATTAACTTTTTGAAAGTCTTTTTCAAATGCCTAACTCATGAAATGAACAACTTGCAAAATGTTGCCTTATCCCAGCAATTCTATCCAATGACAAGAGAAATTTTATGCTGATAGAAGATGAAGGAGCCCATTTCTGATGGTTGACTCAGCACTTTGGTGATCTAACACCAGTTTAATATGCAATTAGCACAATTAAGCTCCATCCCATTGATTAAACCTACTGCATGTAGAAGATGGCTGCCTCATTAGAATGACAAAGTTGAGCCAAGGGACTGTGGGCTAAGCTGAGCAATGCCAGTCCCTTCTCCTTCATCCATCCCTGCCCTACTTCTTGAGAATTTAATTTTCACTTGAACAGAGGGAGCCTGCATTCAAAAGAATTTTCTATAGAATAGGTAATACTCTGAGATTTCGCTGGCCTTCTTAACTCCAAGAGAACTATTCATTTAAAGGGTCAGGATCTCAAAGGGATTAAATGGGGCAATGAATAGAAGACTGCTTTATGAACTGTAAATTTTATATGACCAAAAAAGGAATGAATGCCCATGTTCAATTTGGGCATCACTGTTATGTAAACCCTGCTGGGGCTCCAAGGCTCGGTTCAAGTCACCCCTCTATAAAGAAGCTTCCCGTCAGTCCCAGCCCTTCTCTCTCACTCCTGCTGACCTGCAGAACTATGATTTGACCTTTCACATGCATCACCTGTCCTGTGATCTGCCTGTTTTCTTTCAAAGCCTCGCTGGCAGGTATCAAGTGTCCCACAACATAGGCACCTGCTGTGTTTCTCGATCAAGGGATCATGAAGAGATATGATTGTCAAGATAGAGAATTCCTAAACAGTCACATCTGATACACCTGCGTTCTTCCAGCCCACTTCATTTCTGCTGTCTGACTTGCTGACACCAACATCCATGGGAAGTGAGAGTGTCATGTTAGATAATACATGTGGAATTTGTTGCAAGAGGATCACGTTAGATCATGCCTGTGGGATTTGTTGCAATGTATAAGCTGCCACCTGACTGTACATGATTAATGGTGCAGGGTTACGACTGAAAGTCCACAACAGAGTACACACATAAGTCAAATGTAGACAATTTCGTAAATGTTGGTTAGGTATAGAAGTATTCCTTCCCTCCAGGTGAGAGGTGGTATGGTAGAATATGGTATGCCCTGGGATTCAGAAAATCTGGGTTCCAACTCTGGATTTGCCTTTGGCTTTGTGTCTAGTCCAAGATTCACTTTATTTATTTTTATTTATTTATTTTTTTTTTGAGGGCAGTGTTACTGGCCCTCATATGTGGGACCCGAACCGGGGCCGCTAGCTTCCTCGGCCAGCGCTTAACCACCGTGCCGCTCGGCTGGCCCAAGCTTCACTTTCTTTTTTCTGTGAAATTATGGCATTAAACAGGTGGATTTCTCAATTCTCTTCTGTTTCTATAAGTAAGCAAAATGTTGTAAGATTTAGTTGTCAGTTCTTTCACTTCTATAAAGGGTAGCAGGGCAAACAGAAAGAATGTTCTATAGGAAATCCACCACTTTTTAAATTTCTATTGGAATGGAGAAGAAAAGTATTCATTAATATTACTTTGATTCCAATCTTGTTACAGAAAGGGGGGGTAGAAGGGGAAAAATTCATGAGTAAACCATCACAACAAAATAATAGTATATCTGAGGTTAAAAGATACCAATATCTCAAACTTACATATAGTCTTTGACGCTGAAATGCTTCTGATATTGGGCTATATCTATTAATATAGATAATTTCAAAATTATTTTTATCGAAGCACTTACTGGGTGTGTGGCACCAGGGAAGTGATGGAACAGGAATGAACGCTTTAGTGCAAGGAATCTCAGTTTAATCTAAGGAGGTATTCCATGAGTAATTTACACAGACTCTACTTGGTACAGGTGCTTAGGAGAATGATAACGTTTCAGACTGGGATGCTCAGAGAAAACTTTACAGAACAGTTTGATGTAAATTCAAATGTATTAAGGAATGTACAAGGTACATCAAGCAGTGGATGCCGGGAGTAATAGTGCAAAGGTGGGAACATACAGGGGATGTTTTTCTACCAGTGAATAAACCAGCCAGATTGCATAACATGGTCAGATATGGCGGTGGTGGGAGATAAGGCTTGAAAAACAAGTTAGCTCTAACTGGGAATGGCATTGAATGACACTGAATGGATAATCTTCAAAGGATTTTACCCTTTAGGCAATAGAAGCACACTCAAAACTTTTTAAAGAGACAGTAATGGATTGAAACACTTTATTGTTTAAAAGGTCCATCATTCATTAGAATGAGCTCAAAGAGAAGAGAGTGGCAACAAGTAAAAAAGTTAACACATGATGCCCAGAGCCCCGGAGTGCATTGACAAAGCCCCGGAGTGCATTGACAAAATCCTGAACCGGGTGGTGGCAGGAGGAATTGAAAGAAAGGCAGAGAAGCAAAGCATTGGGAAGAGAGAGTTGGCTGGGTAAGAGCAAGAAGCAAGCGGAACCAGACAGAAATGTCTGTGAGGTTTTGGATCTAGGAAATTGAGCAAATTTGTGGTACTCTTATTAAGAAGAGGAAGTGAAGGAAAGCAAACATATTCTGAGGAGCCTAAAGGGGTGGTTTTCAGTTTTTTAGGTAGTGGATTTGGACGGTGGAAATAGGGTTTAGAAGGAAGTAAGTGTCGGTAAAAGCCCCAGGTGATCAGCTCTGACTGACACTGAACTTCACATCATACGTTATGGGAGCTGAGAGCAGGGGTGCTGGCAGACCTGCTGTGCGTCACCAATGTATGAAATTGGCACAGAGGCAAGAGATCTTGGATTCTAGGGTCAGACTCTCCTGTCTTTATCTCCCAGTTCTGGTTCTTGCTGACTGCAAGTTACTTAACCTCAGGCAAGTTACTTAACCATGTGTATCTCAGCTTTTTCTAAATAAGTAAATAAGTCTATGTAAAGAGTTTAGGACACACTAAGCTTTTTAAATAAATTCCTCTAAGACTTGTTTTTTCTCCCGTGTAAAATTAAGGTTTAATAGTATTTACTTATAGACATACTGTGACCTATATGAAAAAAGTACGCAAAGCTCTCTGCAAAATGACTGGCCTACAGCAAGTGCTCACTTTGAATATCTACTTAATTCAATCACTGAGTAAGTATTTATCATGTGCCCACTACTCACCAGACACTTTCCTAGTGACTGGGGTATGTCAGGGAAGTAAACAGGTAAGACACTGGCATCTTAATGGGGCTTGCCAGGGAACGGATGCCATGTGAGAAAAGCAAAGCAGGTCAGGACACAGAGAAGGATGGGAGTGGCTTAGATGTGGTAGAGAGAAAATGCCTTCCCAAAGAGGTGATCTTTGAGCAGAGTTTCAGCTGAATGAAATTGAGGGGAAAAGCCAACTAGTAACGTGGCTGTGGGGAGGGAGCTTCTGGACAGAGCCAAACATGCATGTCCTGTGCCTGTGTGGGCAGGCGCCGTGTAGCCTGGAGGATCCGAGGGCTCAGTGAGGCTGGGACACCACAGAGGGATAGGAAGGAGAAGGTATACCCCTCCCTCCCTCCCTCCCTCCCTCCCTCCCTCCCTCCCTCCTTCCCTCCCTCCCTCCCTTTTTCCCCTTCCCTCCTCCCCTCTTCCTTCCTTCCTTCCTTCCTTCCTTCCTTCCTTCCTTCCTTCCTTCCTTCCTTCCTTCCTTCCTTCCTGTTTTGTACTAAGTCTTGAAACCTACAGGCATTTTCTACTTATAACACATCTCAATGCACACTAGCCGTATTTCAAGTGATTATTTGCCACAGGTGGCCAGTGGCTACCATCCTGGATGTGCAAAATAGAGTGCACCGAGCATTGTAGTTCATAGAAAGGAATTTGGGTTTTATATTTGGGTTTTATTTTAAGTGGAATAAGAAGCCATGGGAGGGTTGAGAACGGGGCGGGGGGGGGAGGTATGTGCTTGGGGGGTGGGAGGGTAAGGTGACATGACTTGATTTTCATCTTCGAATCATCACTTAATAGATGTTTCATCAAGTATGAATCTTACTTCACTTGGTTGAACATGAAATATCTCTGTGATTTATTTTTCCATAATCAAATTAAACCCAGGTTCTAACTCCACGTTCTAGGTTGAAATGAAATGTATTCCAAAAGATGACTGTGATTCCTCTTCTCTTTCTCTTTCACATTGTTAACTAATTAATGAACTTGGTGCTCGTGTGGTGGTAGGGGGAGTATAGAGCTCCAAAGCACAGAGACCCTCCATGCATCAGTCCACCTGGCTGCTACTGAAATGTCCATTGTGGGGCTCAGATATCCCAGAAATCTGTGACTTGTATGCCATCCACAGCCCAAGCACGTGGCAGGGTGGGGACCGGTGCCTGATGCTCAACCTGCCTAGTGCCCCTTGCAGAGTCCTGCGTACTTCCCAAATAGTTCTTACATTTATGAAATCCTCGTACACTGATTCCCTGCTCCTTCCCAGGCCTGGGGACAAGGTTTTCCTTGTTTTTCTTTCCTTTTCTCTTTTACCTCCCTCCAAAATGTCTAGTATGATCTTTTTAATCACTCAGATTTCAAAAAAGACAGGAAAATGGGTGATCTTTAGCAGCTCTAGCTCTCCCACCTCCTGCCTCTTGAGTCCCTGAAGCAATAATTCGAATGGGCTCAGAACAAATGAATGAGAAATAAAGGAGAACAAATGCAAAAGGTTACCTTAGTGAATTTCCCTGCCACACGAGCTATTATTATTGTATAGAAGACCGTTAATTGGTCATTGAATATCTCTAAGTCTTTAAACCGGATAGAATCACATCAACCAGAAATGTGATGCACCTGTGGCTCTGATAAGCATAAAAAGCAAAGAAATGATTTCCCGATGATTTATTCAAGTCTGGTTTCTTTCATGTCTAGGATCTTGATACTCAAAGTGAGATCTCCGAACCACCATCATTGACATTCCCTGGGAGTTATAAAGCCAGAATCCCAGGCATCGCCACAGTTCTAGGAATCAGAAGATACATTTTAAGATCCCCCAGTACGTGATGTGCACATTCAAGTGTGAGAAGCATTGATCTAAGACACAGTGGCTCTAATTTGGAGCTTAGATTCATTGTCAGCCAGTGGCTCTTCCTAATAAATTAAGCCTTTAAAGGCAATCACCAGGTGCCTATGATGTGTTAAGTGCTGAGCTTTGGGACTGTGAGTTGCCTCACCGTGTAAGACAGTCTTTGCCTTCAAGGAGCTCATGGTCTAGTTGGAAAGATAAGTTTCAAACACATGAAAAGTGAATAAGGATCTAAAAGAGTCCAAACAGTGGTGATCAATAGGCGTTTGTAATACTCAGGTGCTTAAGGTATAGAGACAATGGGATTTTAGCCAGGTCTGAAAGGTGGGAAGGATTTGTTGTTCCAAATTATAGAACCCTATCTCTCTGATTCTAAGTTTAGAGGAAGAATGAAAGGGAGAAGAAAGTTCCTTCTAATGAAGAAGTACAAGCCAAAGGCAGAACACACTTTTGAGAATGCAATACAGTGTCTTTCTTTATCCACAAACCCAAGCATTGCATTAAACAGACTCCAGAAAGTAACAATTCGCTGCCAGGTTTCTCTTTTCCTTGAGGCATGTACAGTGGCAGAGTCCTGAAAAAAAAAAAAAAAAAAAGACCCGCAAGACATCCTTATAATTAACAACCATGTGTCCTTATAAATGGGAGGCACCAACTTCAGACTACATTGTTTCCAACTAATATAGGCAGTTTGCAGAGGTGTGAAATTGAAAAGGTCATGGATATGTATATCACATTCTTCTTAAGCTAAAGTCAGCTACTTCAACAGAAAAATCCCAGGAGGAATGCATAACACCTTTCTCCTTAATGAGATTGTTCAGATGGGCAAAGGATTATGGTCATTTGGTCATTACAGTAGGTAAGGTTCCTAAGGTTGAACAGAAAAAGATGCTATGGTTTGTCCCCATTTATGCTCCTCGTCCTTCAATATTAATAAAATGTAATGGAGAGCCCCTACCTTTTGTTGAACTCATAATCTTATTTTAGCACTTTAATGATTATTCTTTATGATTTGTAGGGGACATATTGCCCATAATGCACAATTAGAGGTAAGATGCCCTTTCCAGGGCCAATGGCTCTACAAACTTTTGTAAATAGGACTGGTATATTATTACTTTTATTATTTGATTAGCTTTGGCAATCAGGAATTTACAATATAATTAAATCATGTCAAGTACATTTACATTGCACATGAATCCAAGGAAAGAATGTGATGAGTACGCCATAGCTTTAATTCAAGGTTATCTCTTTGTTTTACCTTAAGATTCAGCTCCTCTCATCTTGCTGGAATACACACACACTAGGGACTTCTGGCTGCCAGAATTCATTTGTGTTCTGGGATTTGCACTTTGAAAACTTCCAAAGGAGACCAGGAATCCTGCTGATAGCAGAGTAAGCCTCAGCTATGAAAGCCAAACTGGTGATAAATATGAAGAAAATCTTAATCAGTCTTAATGAATACAAATAGCATAATGCCTGGATCAAGGGAGCCAGGGTAATGTTCAGAATGGTTCGTGGGTGGAATTCAACAAAATTATAAAAGAGAGACTGTGGGGGTGAAAAGGGCCCCTAGTTTTGGTAAACAGTAATTGTGGGTCTGTGCAGCAATTGATTCATGTTCATTTAATAAGTCTTTCAACGTTAAGACTTATTTTGTTATTTTTGTTTGTTTTTTGGCCTTTTTTAATACTTTCTCTGTTCGAGGCAGCATGAATTTCCATTGAGCAGCTAGGAAGTGCAGTGGATGGCTGTCAATGGGAAAGAATGGCCAACTGACGTCTGTGCCAGAAATTAGTCCAACTGAACGTGAGACGCTGAATGCGCACTGGTTAGGCAAGTTCTTGGGTCGGATTTTCTAGGCTTGGATCCTGGTTTTTCCAGTTTGTTCCAACACTAGAAGAAAGACTGGCTGTGTGTATGGCTTCTCTGTCTCTACCAAGCCAGTTAATAATTTGTTTCTCTGGGACCCAGGTTTCTCATCTGTTAGATGAGAGTGTAATACCAAGTCTGTGCATATGAAAAAGTAATATGTATATAAATATATACACATTTATATATAAATATAGATATCCTATAAGAATGCCTGATATATATGTACATCATATGTATATATGTGTGTGTATATATATATATATCTCATATACACTTACATATGGTAAACATCAGTATTTGTTTTTATTGATGTTGTTGTAATTATAAGAGTAATTATCATTACTGTTAAGTTGAAAATTAGCTGGTATAACAGGAAAACAAATCAATAGCATGGCTCTATGGAACAAAAATGTTTCTAAGTCTTTCACTGTCCTTGAAGTGTTAAAAATATGGAATATTTTTTTTCTTTGTTTTTTGAGGGCAGTGTCACTGGCCCTCTTATGTGGGACTGAACTGGGGCCCCTGGCTTCCCAAGCCAGCGCTTAATCACCACACCACTTGGCCAGCCCAATATGGAGTATTTTTTAACGCTTTAGTGCTTTAACCTTGAACCTGCAGCTGTGGATTAGAAACATAAAGGCTTAGCCAGCAGCAGAAGTGGCAGAGCTACAGATATGCAAGGAAGGTCCCTGAGGAGATGATGTCTAAATGGAGATCTTAAGGACAAAGATAAGTTAGCCAGACAAAGGTGGAAATGGGAGAGGGGAGGGAAGTATTGGCCCTTTTAGAGAGTGCAAGTAGTTCAATTTCATTGGAAGTGGTTGTGGGTTAGATATAAGGGTGGTGAGAAAAGACGCATGCAGAAGATAGGGAGAAGGTTGTGATGGGCTCCTACATCATGCCAAAGATGTTAGATGAATCCCAAGGACAACGGGAAGCAGTTGGAAGATTTTACACAGGGAAGCAAGGGCGAGAGCTATGATCAAACCTATGCTTCCGAGTTATCATTCTGCTACAGTGTAGTGAATGGGTTGGAGAAGACTGATATTGGAGGGTGGGAGTTTGTTTAGAAGACTGTCATTGTAATTCGGACAAGAGTTGTTGGTACCTTAAAATAAACACAGTGGAGTCCTGTCGTTTGTTTATTGGAGTTCAATTATATGCTCTAATCAACAAAGTGAGAGGAGGGAATTGAAGAAAGAAAAAGATATGGAGAAGTCATGCTTTAAATAATGCTAGCAGTTCTGCTCCACTATCCAGCAAAGGAGTGTGTCCCAGAGAAAGCCTAAAATGAGAGATATGATACTCTCGTCCCCTTCGTTTCTGAGTATCCCATGGTACAGGCTTCTCACCATGCCAAATGTTATTGTAGGGTTCAACTATGTATATATTTTCATCCAATATGGCCCCTAAACACAAATCAATATTTTCATCTAGTGCTCAACTGAAGAAACAGACATTTTTTCCAACATTGGAGAGAAAACTAACAGATAGATATGCTGTGGAGCAGTATGTCTGTCTCCACAGAGGAAACTTCCTGAAGAATCCTCAAGCATAATCATAAGTATACATGTCTTACATCTGCCCTCAACTATTTAGAGCCCAATCCTTAAGTGAGGTGTGACTTCCCTGCAGTGACAATGGGAATAGGGAGAAGTAGGGGGGTGGGAGAGATATTTGGTATATACATCTGACAGCACCTTGTGATGGCTTGTGATGGGTGTAAAAGGTAGGGGAAAATCAAGATTGATCCTCAGAGTTGTGGCTGAATGACAGGGTCCAACCCTCACCTTTCATTCCCCCTTTTTTTTTTCATTACCAAAAAAGTGGGAAATTATCTCTGCGCTTCTCCCTGGGTTCTGGACTTCATAGGGCCAATTTGGCCTTGGTGAGTGATGTTGGGGAAATGATGCTGTGGACTCATACTCTCACTCTTTATGTTTATTCAGTGACAGGTTCAGATTGAAAGAAACATAAAGAGACAGACAAAATTGAAAAGCTGTGATCAGATGTCTCCAATGGCCAAAAGAAGCCTGTGGAATTCTCAGGAATTAAGATACTCAGACCCTATAATCTACCCAGGAGGTTCAAAGCCAGTGCACTCCTTGGTGCTAAGAGAAATATAGTTGCCATCTGACAGGTGAATCAGCAGTGTGGCAATAGGAGGAAGAACGCTAAGGATTATATAAACTCTGGGGAGGTAAAGAGTTCCAGGGTTGACAGACAGTCAGAGACAATCCAGGAAGATAGATGAGCCAAATTCAGTAAATCGTAGTATAATCCTCACACCAGAGGCTGGTCTGACATAAAGGACTGATATATATTCTAAGAATTCATCAAATTTCTTTAGCGAGAGCCTCTATCCAGAAATCTGCCTAAATGTACTCCTACTGGCTCCCAGAGAGGATGAATGTGGAAGGAAATTGGGAGGAAGATTAGGGGGATATATTTGTCTGGGTTCCCACAGAAACAGAACCAATATGATAATGATTTATTATAAGGAATGAGCTCACATGGTTATGGGGCTGAGACATGCAGTCAGCAAGCTGGGGATCTGGGAAAGCTGATGGTATGATTTTAGGCTGTGAATGAAGATCTGAGAACCAAGAGAAATGATGATCTAAGTTCCAGTCTGAGTCTGAGACTGAAGGCAGGAGAAGGCAGGTTGTATTCAGTTGAAAGACAGTCAGGCAAAAAGAAAGGGAATTCTCTCTTACTCTACCTTTTTTGCTCTATTTAGGCTTTCAGTGGATTGGACGAGACCAGCCCACATTTGGGAGCGCAATTTGCTTTGTTCTGTTTACCAATTTGAATGTTACTCTCATCGAGAAACATCTTCACAGACACACCCAGAAATAATGTTTAGCCAAATATCTGAGCATTCTGTGATCAAGTTGACCTAAGGGTCAAGCTGATGCATAAAAGTAATCATCACAGTGGCTTCATGGCTCCATATTTTAAATGCAGTTAAAATGGTTGCCTCTTTCTCGGGAATTTGCCTTGAAGAAAGGGCTGTGGCTGTAATTAAAGTTTTTGGGATCACTTGCCCCCTTGCTTGTTTTCACAGTCCCTCGATACCCCAGTGGTGGTCTTGCTCTCTTGTAAAATACGTATTCCTGGTACCTCACTCAGTGGGATAATTCCTGCTTTGCATATTTCTCTGGATTTCTCAGGTTCTGCAGTGCATCCTTACTGCATGACCTCAGGCTTCTTCTTCCGTTTTTTTTTTGTTTTGTTTTTCTTTATTTGGGGAATTAGGGAAGGGGAACAGTGTTGGGGAATTGGGGAAAGGGAACAGCGGGAACAGCCAAGTTGTCCTTCAGTCTTAGTTGTGGAGGGAGCAGTTAGCTCAGCTCCAAGTCTGTGTTCAATCTTAGTTGAGGGTGGGCGTAGCCCTACCATCCTATGCAGGAGTTGAACTGGAAACCTTGTTGTTAAGAGCACATGCTCTAACCACTTAGCCATCTGACCATCTGGCCTCTGTGGGCAGCTCAGGCAGCTCATTTTAAGGTGCTGTGTTCAGTCTTAGTTGCAGATAGGTGTAGCCCACCATCCTGTTTGGAAGTCAAACTGGCAACCTTGTTATTAGTAGCATGTGTTCTAACCAGCTGAGCCATCCTGCCGCCTGTTGGCAGCTCATATCGGACACAGCTCACTGGCCCATGTGGGAATCCAACCTGTGACCCTGTTGCTCAGAGCTCATGCTCTTAACCAACTGAGCCACTTAGCTGGCCTCAGGCTTCTTAAGACAGGCAAAACTTTTCACCCAAAAGTCATCCATTCCTCTCAAAGTAAGATTTTGCTGTAGAGTTCACCCTTCGATTTGCACTGTTTATGACATTATCATTTCTAATGATTATCTGGCTATGAATAAAGCTATCACACAAGTAAGATCAGAGGTTGACTGTGGAAGGCTGTGGGCTGCATCAGAGGAATGCCAGTTCCTCTTTAGATGGTCCCCTGGAATTCCTGCTACAGGCAACAAGAGGAAACAGAATAGGATTCAAACTCAGAAGGCTTGAAGAGAAATCTTAGCCATATTCTAGTTTTCCCACCACTTTGATTCCCACTTAGTGTCAGGCAAATCTTGTAAAACACTCACTCACACAGATATTTAGGAAGCTAAATCAAATGAACAACAGCTAAAATATGCTCCACTAGGATACTGTTTCAATTTCAGGTGGTATAGCCACACAAAAGGGATGGTCTTTTTGAAGAACACCATAAGGTAATCAGGTTTATATAACAAGAAAAATATGTGACTGTATTAAATCAGATACCCCAGTAGACTATATTCTAGTGGGGACCAACGAGACCAGGTGCCAAATGTTCAAGCCAAAGCTGTGGAAGACATACTCAAAATGGGAAATATGGTATCTATAAATTTAATTGTCCCTGGGATGTGGGAAATGACTGCCATCAATCAATTTTAATGGTAACTTTAGTGGCTCTTCTGAGCACTACTGAATTACATTATCAAGCTTGCCAGAAAGGGAGAGGTAATTAGAAAAAGAATAGAACTTTCTAATCCCATAAAGGTAGGTACTTTTTTAAAAAAATAAATAAATAACTCTACTGACCTATACACAAAGGTTCAGCTGGACACAATGTAAAGCCTAGAGGCCGGTTTTATGCCATGATTACTGTGGGATTGCTCCCTATTAATGCCTTAACCCACAGAACCCCTTTTGGGAAAGGCAGTCCCAGGCACGCACTCTTTCCGTGGTTGTATATGAATGTGCCCAGGACATTTCCTTATAGAGATAACGAGCCCTCACAGCCTCTGCTGGGCATACATCTTTGGGAATAATTTTCCCTGTTCTTGGCTTGATGTGTATGTCTTTGTTCTGCTTAACATTTTCGCTGCGATGTTTGACTATCATCGAATGATATTTCCATGCCGCTGATTCCAGTATTTGACTTTACCCCACGAGCTCAGTGTTCTAGAAAGGGAGTTTAGGAAAGCAGATGGAATTTTTTCTATATTTCTGTGGTTTTCAAGAATGAATAACAACAAGAAATTTTTATACTTTCAAGTAATCATTTATTTTAGTAAAATGTAGCACCTTACCTGTATTTACTTAAAAATATAAATACTGTAATTATTTCTGTGGATTTTTGACACATTTTGGAGAACAAACTTGAAATCAATTAACGCAGTGGAAAGATTAAGTGTGTGCATCATATGGCAGTTGGCCCACCCCACTTATATCTATCTATTCTCAGTGTGGAGGGGATAGGGTGCTTTATCTGTAGCACGAGAAGGCTGTGTGCAGACCATCTCCCTGCACTGGCTCTGAGGTGAGACCTGCAGGCCATCGGGACCAACCCTCTGTTGAAACCTGTCTTACTCTATCTACGCTGTGTGAGTGGAGTGTTGTTCAGTTCAGTGTCCATGCAAGCTGTGTCTTTAGTGGTGACTCCAACTCCTGCAAACTATGCTGTGGGGTGGCATCTGGGGGCTACAGCTGCAGATAGTGGGGCTCCTCCCCTGGAGGTGGGAACAGGCACAATAATCTCCACACCACTTCTAGCAGCAGTACAGATCTACATTCTACACAACCTGAGCATTAGTTTGAAAACAGTTAAGGGAAAAACATCGTGTAATATTGAGCTTGCGTAATGGGCAGCAGAGAGTTCCCCTGTGGCTTCAAGAGTCCAGAAGAAAAAAATCCCACTAAAAATACACTGATGCTGACGGCATTGTGGTCCATATGCTTTAGAACTTGGAGCCTCTCGTGATTTGCATTAAGGTTATATCATATGCTTTCAGTGTTATTGTATTTTATTATGATGACATTAATACATGCATGCCTTAGCCTGGGTGCCCCCAGGGGCAAAATCTGAGATGAGGCTTATCTGTATACAGAAAGTTTATTTGGGAGAAGGGAGGAACTGGGAAGCATAAAAGAGAAGAGGCCGATGCCAAAGTTGGTGATCGTGCTGGTGTTCCGAGTGGGACCTTGACCTGGCCTCTATGTGGATGGCAAATATCTGTTGCTGGAACCTGCTGGGGACCCTAAAAAATTCATCTCAGCATGTGTTCACCTGAGGGAGGGTGGGTTAGAGCATCTGTCTGCTGACTCCATCCCCACCGGTTAAAGGTTCCCTCTTGGGGTGTTAACACTCCAGTGTGTGTCACTTGCTGTAAGAAAAGCGGAGAAACTGTGAGGAGACCAGATGTGGTGGGGTCCACCTTCAGGAAGCTGAGTGCCATGGCAGTGGTTGGAGAAGAGGATTTCAGACGGGTTGCAAGAGGATTCATGCTTAATCTAGAAAATTTGGAAAACACAAAAAAGACAAAGATTTTGTTTTAACTACAAATCACCCATTATCTCACCACCCAGAGAAAAACCATTGGCCGAAGTCTTAACGTCAGCCTATCTATGTATGTTTCCCTAATTCTACATTACATAGTTTCTTTTTCATTAAACATTTTCCTATCTCCAATATATTTTCATGTTGAGAAATTTTTTTCTTGCCACTTTTTTAAATGGTTGACAAGTGTTCCATTATATATAGGTGCTAAATAATATCTCCATCTCCATGTTTTTCTTACGATTGGTGGTTGAGACTGTTGCTGATTTTCTGCCATATAAAAAGTACTACATCAAAAAAAAAGCACTGTATCATTGTACACTTGTTTAACTATCTCTTTAGCAATAGAATTCAATTCTACATCAAAAATACAACATGCAAATTTTTAAGACCCAATTAGCATCCAGGAAAGTTGTAAGTATCTTCCACCAATTTGTAAGAATTCCTGTTCTCTCCTTACTAAATATTATTGATACTGTTTTTTAACTTCTGACAATCTAATATATGATTATCTTTTATAATTAATTATTGTAAAATATTTTGTATTTAAAATTCTTTTTAACCTGTGTACCTCTATTTTTAGTGAATTTAAGATATTTTTCAAAGGTGTGTTGATGATTTGTGTGTTTATTTTTGTGAATTGTTCACGTTATTTGCCTACTTTTCTATCTAGGACTTCATTTTTTTCTTATTAACTTGTAATTATTCTTTTTAGTGTATTAATGCAATTAGAAACAAAATAGACATCTAAATATGATGCCATACACAAACCCCAAATTTCCCTTATTTATTCACTAATGGGGCCTTTTAATATGTAAATTTAACTTTTTATCCAGTCAAGTCTATCTAAGTATTTAATCTACCTCAAATACTTAAGACCTTACTTCAGGACTAAATTCATTTACGAAGATGCGTGATCCATTCTCTGAGCTCGTGCAGCTCTTAAGTGAGGGGACTGAGATGTGAACTCAGTTCTGTCTGATACCTAAGTATCTTCCACTCTTAAAATCCCAACAAGTCTTCCTGAATTATATATTTGGTTCCCTTGACCCAAGGTTTATGATTGATCTTCAGTGTAACTTTATTATGAGATTATTATATCTTTATTGATTGCAAACTTCTCTATTGAGCTAATATACAGATATTGTGTAGGTCTATTATCTTTACTCAACCTCCAACCCTCAGCTTTTGTGGCATAAAATATAAACTGCAAAGAAATAGAAATTAATATAAATAAGGGAAGAATCCATATATTAACTTTACATATATCTATGCTCAAATAAGTATAATGTCCAGGTTGACCATATTAAAAAAAACAAACCACTTTGAATACTGTAAATGGATGGTCTAATAATAACAAGAGAAACAAGAGACAGGAGAAAATTACATTATTCAGATAAAGTGTTACTTTAGTAAATAGTGCATATGGCTCTGAGGTCAAATATTTTTATAATGAAAAAATAATTGAGCCAATACAGGTTAGGAGTGAAGTCAGAAAAATACAGCATTAATACAAAGAATGGAGACACTACCAATTACAGGAACAAATATCACAAGAAAGAAGACACACACACTGTAGGTTTAGAGATACACCAATGACAATTTCTTTTTTTCTTTAATTTATTGGAGTGACAATGGTTAGTAAAATTACATAGATTTCAAGTGTACCATTCTGTAATACATATATCACGTTGTGTGTTCACAACCCAGTCAGTTCTCTTTCCGTCACCATATATTTAACCCCCTTTCCCCTTTTCTACCATCTCCCCTCCCCCCTTTCCCTCTGGTAACCACTAAACTATTGTCTGTATCTATGAGTTTTTGTTTCTTTATTTGGTTGTCTTTCAGTTATTCTTTCCTTTGTTGCTTTCAGTTTTATATCCCACATATCAGTGCAGTCATACGGTTCTCGACTTTTTCTGTCTGACTTATTTCGCTTAGCATAATAATCTCAAGATCCATCCATTTTGTCACAAATGACACTATTTCATCTTTTCTTTTGACAGAATAGTATTCCATTGTGTATATAGACCATATCTCCTTTATCCAATCATCTATTGAAGGATACTTTGATTGCTTCCATGTCTTGGCCACCCTAAATAAAGCTGCAATCAATGAACATCAAAGTACATATATCTTTACGGGAAAATTTCTTTAAATTTTGGCGGTATATACCCAGGAGAGTGATTGCTGGATCATATGGTAACTCTATTTTTAATTTTTTGAGGAAACTCCATACTGTTTTTCATAGTGGTTGTACTAATTTACATTCCCACCAACAGTGTATGAAGGTTCCTGTTTCTCCACAGCCTCTCCAACACTTGTTATTATTTGTCTTGTTTATGACAGCAATTCTAACCAATGTGAGGTGATCTCATTGTGGTTTTGATTTGCATTTCCCTAACAGCTGGTGAAGTTGAGCATTTAATATCTGTTGGCCATTAGTATGTTTTCTTAGAAGTGCCTGTTCAGGTCCTCTGCCCATTTTTTAATTGGATTGTTTGTGCTTTTGTTGTTGAGTTGTATGTGTTCCTTATATATTTTGGATATTAGCCCCTTCTCTAAGGCATCGTTTGCAAATATCTTCTCCCATTTGGTTGGTTGTCTCTTTGTTTTGTTGAGGGTTTCTTTTGCTGTGCAGAAGCTTTTTAGTTTGATATAGTCCCATTCATTTATTTTGGCTTTTACTTCCCTGGCCTTTGAGGTCAAATTCATAAAGTCCTCTTTGAACCCAAGGTCCATAAGTTTAGTACCTATATTTTCTTCTATGCAGTTTATTATTTCAGGTCTTATGTTTAGGTATTTGATACATTTTGAGTTAATTTTGGTACACGGTGGCAGATAGCTGTCTAATTTCATTCTTTTGCACGTAGCTTTTTAATTTTCCCAGTACCATTTATTGAAGAGCTTTCTTTTCTCCATTGTGTGTTTTTGGCTCTTTGTTGAAAATTATCTGTCCATATTTATGTGGGTGTATTTCTGGGTTTTCAATTCCATTGACCGGTGTGTATATTTTTCTGCCAATACCATGCTGTTTTGATTATTGTTGTCCTGCAGTACAAGCTGAAGCCAGGGAGTGTGATACCTCCAGCCTTATTCTTTTTCCTTAGGGTTGCTTTGGCTATTTAGGATCTTTTGTGATTCCATACAACTTTGATAATATTTTGTTCTACTTCTTTAAAAAATGCCATTGGGATTTTGATGGGGGTTGCATTAAATCTGTATATATTGCTTTGAGTAATATGGACATTTAAACTATGTTGATTCTTCCAATCCATGAACACAGAATGTTTTCCCATTTCTTTGTGTCTTCTTCAATTTCTTTAAAAAATATAATTTTCGGATCCTTCACATCCTTTGTTAAGTGTATTCCAAAGTATTTTATTCTTTTTGTTGCAATTGCAAAAGAAGTTGTTTATTTCATTTGTTTTTCTGAAATTTCATTGTTAGTATATAGGAATGCAACAGATTTTTGTATGTTTATTTTGTAACTGGCAACTTTACTATAGTCATTTATTGTTTCTAATAGCTTTCTGGTGGAACCTTTAGGGTTTTCTATATAAAGAATAATGTCACTTGAAAAAAAGTGACAATTTACTTCTTCATTCTCAATTCAGATGTTTTTTATTTCTTCCTCCTGCCTGATAGCTCTGGCTAGGACTTCCAGTACTATGTTGAATAACAGTGGTGATAGGGGACAACCCTGCCTTGTTCCTGAACACAGAGCAAAGGGCTTCAGTTTTTCACCATTAATTATGATGTTAGCTGAGGGTTTGTCATATATGACCTTTATTATATTAAGGTATTTTCCTTCTGTACCTATTTTATTAGGTGTTTTAACCATACAGTGGGTGTTGTATCTTGTCAAATGCTTTTTCTACTTCTATTGATATAATAAAAGATAAAAATCATATGATATGCAGACAAATTCTTTAAAGATCCCTCTCACCAGAATCACTCATTCCACAAATCTTTACTGAGCCCAGCTAAATGCTGTGATTGAGGTACTAAGGTTTAAACATCAAAGATGGTGTTGGGAGGGCCAGCCGAGTGGCTCAGTTGGTTAAGAGCTCACTCAAGAGTGCGAGCTGAGCTCTGAGCAATGGCGGTTTGATGTCAGCCCAAGCTGAGCAGCTGCTGAGCTGCCAAAAGGTAGCAGAATGGCTCAACTAAAAACAAACAAAACAAAACAAAACAAAACAAAAACACGGAAATTGTTAGGCCGGCCAAGTAGCGCAGTGGTTCAGTGCTGGTTTGGGAAGCCAGTGGCCCCAGTTCGGGTCCCACATATAAAGGCCAGTGACACTGCCCTGAAAAAAAAAAAAGATGATGTTGGCCTTTCCACAGGGAAACAAAATCTAGTGAGAGAGACAGGTGGTAAAATAACCATGATACAGAGCTGAATGAAAAAAGCAATAAAGGCATACACAGCATAATGAGGATATTCTAGAGATGTGTAATTGTGTGGGTGAACCTGGGAAGGTTTAGTTGAGTAGGTGGTATTTAACTGCAGGCTGGAGAAATGAAAAAGTTTTGATAGGAAAAATAATTTTGCAATGAAAGAGCAGCTTAGAAGAGAAATGCATGTGAAAATGCATAAATAGATTTTTTTTTTTTAGTGTACATTGAGTAGTTTAGAATGAGTAAAACAGAAGGTGCATAGAGATACACAGTGGGAAATGGAGCCAAATAGATAAAGTTTAGTTATGATTTTTTTAATGTAAGTGGTAGAAATCTAAATTAAACTAGTGAAAGCAATAAGAGGTCAATGGAAGGATGTTAGGTTATCTATTTCATGGCCTTCCCATGTAAGAAAGAGTTCATGGAAAACATTTGAGCCTCAGAAACCAGGAGAAATAGTTCCTTGAAGAGCTTGGTCACCTTTGCTCCTCCTTTTTGTCTCCAAATGGTGTCCCTCTACTTCTCCAGTCTTCATGAATACAGTGATCCGCATACTCACGGGTTTTACATGCTATAGCTTTGGGCTCATTGACCCAGCTTGGGGCAGGCACCTACCTCAAATCATTGAACTTTATCAGGAACACAAAGAGCCATTTCCTGAAAGAAGGAAGCAGGTATGGGCCATACTGTACAAGTAGCCCCACAGATTTCTACTGCAAGTATGATGTTGCAATACTGTCACTAGCAACTTTCAAGAGTCTAATTTACCTTTCAATAATCTTCTTTCTTTTCTTCTTTTTGTCTCTGCCCCAACTTGTGAATTTCCATCCAATGTCCCTCCCCCTGGTCATCCTTTCTTCCTCTCTGTATGGCCTTTCCCTGTTCCTTGGAAAAGTGGCTTCCCTTTGGGATGCCTTTTCCAAGTATTTTTCAAAGCACAAAGGCACCAGCTGAACTGTCCATATCAAAAGCAATCAGCCCTAAATTAGGATGCCACTATTTCTTTTATTCATGCTTTTATTCAGCAAGTACTCATTGGCCTTTTATCAGGAACTGTGGGGATAAAGATATTAAAAAATAATAGAAATAATAATAGCTTAAATGTGTTGAGTGATCACTGTGTGCCAACTGCTGCACCTGTATTATCCCATTTAATCATACAGTAACTTGATTATTTTAAAAGTAACCAAATGGTGTGCTTGTGTATAGCCACAAGACTGTCTGAAATGAGGGATACTCTCCCTGTCCCAAAGATGACCATTGAATAGTAGACCATTGCTGTGCAAAGTAATAAGTACTATGACATTGGTAAACACCATCTTACAAATGAGAAGAATGAGGAGGCACCTGACCCAGTCTGGGAGGGAGGCTTCCCAGAAGACTCAGCCTGAGGTAAATCCTGTGGCTGAGCTATAGTTGACCAGGTGAGTAAGGGCTACAAAGCCTTCTGGGTGGAACAAAACAGAAGTGCAAGCACAAGTGAGAAGTTGGTGGTAGAGTGCACTTATTGAATGGCATGAGGTTTAGCAGAGATGGTGCTTAGGTTGGGATGAGAACAGCAGCAACAGATGTAACTAGAGAAGCAAATAAGAGTTGCATGAGAATGTGTTGTATTAATATATTACGCTAAGGACTGTGGACTTTATCCAGAGGCAATGGCTAACCTCTGAAGGATTTTAAACATGATCAAATTAATAATTTAGAAAGGTCACTCCTAGAGGCACTCCTAGAGGCCAGAGGCTGGGAGACTTAATTAAGAAGCAACGCATACCTGAAATTAATATAAAATAATATTGAATGTCAACTGTAATTGAAAAATTTTTAAATGGGGGAAAAGGTGAAGGGGAATAAGAGATTCAAAGAGATTCCATGTAAAATAATAAGTCTTGAGGATGTATTAAACAGTATAGAGAATACAGTCAATAATACTATGATAGCATGGTATGGTGTCAGATGGTTGCTGGGCTTGTCATGGTGATCACTTCTTCAGACATTTAAGTGTTGAATAACTATGGTGTACACCTGAAACTAATATAATATTATTTTTTAGCTATATTTTCATTAAAATCTTTTTGTTTTAAAGCAATGTCTAGACCCTAGACTAAGCAACTTGGGGCAGATACAAATCTTTCACTTCTAAATCTCCAGGGCCTCAGCAATTTTTGTTGTACATGTATATGGATAAAGGGACTGCCATGGTGATCTAGGTGAGAAATATGAAGGCCTGAATTAAAAAAGTCATAGTGGGAATGAGAATTGCAGGATGAATTCTTCAGACGATAGAACTTTAGAAGCCTGTGTCTGCCTTTCAGTTCATTATCTATTCTTTTCTTTTTTTTTAATTCTGAACTACATTAAATATTTAGCAATATAGAAAATAATCTAATTTTCACCACCTAGTATTAATACATCTTAACTACTTGACATATTTTGCATTATGTCTTAAATATTTTTTATTATGTTGTTAGAATTTATAATCATTATTTGTAATTGTCTAATGGTATAAAAGTTGATCAAGGCGATTCACCTTAATTTACTTGAGCATTTCTCTATTGTTGGGTTTATAAGCTACTAGTCATTTTTTATATATCTTGCTCTTAAAGAGGAATGTTGCAATAACAGCTGCAGATGTAATTGTGTCCTTGAGAAAAATCACTTCCTCTCCTTTATTGTCCATCTTGCCTGTGTTTGTAGAGACCAGCATTTGGGAAAAGATTGTTGAAGTAAAGTTGATGTAGATATATAGGTTATTACTTGGTTGAAGGCTACACAAGGATCAGGTGATTAAATGACTGGGGAGTCTTTCCTAGAACAGTGGCAATTGTTTCAACAAACTATTTTATCCTCATGTATAAAATATTTTAAAACTGTATCCATATCATCTGCACCTACAACAGTGTTTGGCACATAGGAGCTGCTCAATATTTGTTGAATGAGTGAATGAACAAATAAACAAAAGAGAAATGCAAACAAATCAACGAAAAAAACCTAAAACACAGTCCATGTGCACTTACGAGTATTTAGTATTCTAAGACACGATTTCCTTTAAAAAATCATAGTTCCAGGATGAGAAACATGATGGGAAAGTTAAGAAAGAACTCAAACTACATTTACAAGATAATAGGACACTCAATTTAGAAAATAGATGTTTTATTTCAAAGAGGATAAAATCCATTAGAATCTTATTGTGTGCAATAGTGGTAATTGGGTTACCAAATTGTTGTGTGCATAGGGAGGACTGTGGGAATGGAGTAGGAGTCATCACATAGAAACTACTGTTTAAAGTCTCTTCTACTACTAGATGAAATCTCAAATAAGTCATTTTTAAAAAAATAGATGCAATGAGAGCAATTGCCAATATTCCAGTTTTTAGAATTTAATCTCTGGAGACCAACAGACTTGGTTTCAAGTTTTGCCACCAAAAACTATTTACTTAATTTAACCTTTTCCAGTCTTTATTTCCTCATACATACAATAAGAATAAAAATACCTACTTCATGAAGTTGTTATGAAGAGTAAATGTAATAGTGTAAAACCCTGGTATATAACTTCTCGATAAGTTCTATGTATAACAATTATTATTATGTGATCTACCATTTCTACCGTTTATAATTATGACATAGCTTTATCCATATGGTAGTTGCATAGGAGACAAATTTATTCCCATGAGAGACACACTCCCTGCATCTCTGTTCTAGGTTCACTGTGGCAAATAGTTTCTGATTTCCTGCTGTGAAAATTGTAATCCATAGACCTGCATTAGAATCATGTGGGAGCTCTAAAGAAATGGAGAAGCTCAGGCCCCATCCCAAACCAGTTGAATTAGAACTGTATTTTAACAAAGTCCTGGGCTGTGGCCCCCAGGCAGTTTAATAATGTGATTTACAATGGGGGTTTTTGGTGGAGGTGTTGGTGTTGGTTCTGCCTCTGGGGATCCTGGAGACTAAATGGATCAGCCTGACTTCTGTAAGAGTTGGAGATTACAAATCAACCATCTGGGCAATATGTGATTGGCTCCCAATAAAAACTCTGGACACTGAGGTTTGGGCAAGCTTTACCTGGTTGGAAAGAGTCCCTAGGTTTTCACATAGTGGGAGGAGTTACCACTGTCCTTGACTCCATGGGGACAAGACGACTAGAGCTCCGCACGTGGGCCCCTTCTGCCCTTGGCTGATTTTAATCTGTATGCTTTCCTTGTCATAAGTGAGTTCTTCTAATGAATTATTGAAACTGAGTGGTGTTTGGGGAACCTTTCAAATTTTCAATTTATATTAGAAGTGAGAGGACAATCTTGTGACTATTACCTCTAACTCTCACAGTTGGCTAAAGCTCTTCACAGAGAATAGCATATTCTACCCATTAAGCTAGTGTCAGTTGGACATTCTATTGTCATAGGAGCAAAATTTATCCTGAAGGATACTCCAGTGGACCTCCAGCTTTTTGATCTTTGAGCCCCTTTACACTCTTGAAAAAATATTAAAGACTTCCAATAACTTTTTATATAGATCACATCTGTTGATATTCACTGTTCAAAATTAAAATGAAAAGTTAAAAATATTTAGTAATCCATTTAAAAATAACATTAGTAAACCCATTACATATTAACATAATAATTTATGTATATCTATATAGATATAAAATCTATAATTGTATTTTCCCATCAAACGGAGAAAACAACATTCTTTTACATTTCTGAAAAACTCTTAAATGTCTAATACAATAGATGATGTCTGGATTCTTATATCTGCTTCTCTGATATGTTGCAATATGTTGTTTTGGTTGAAGTGTAGGAAGAAAATTCAGCCTCGTGCTGAAAGGTAGTTGGAAAAAGGAAGGGCATTTTAATAGTTTTTTTTTCAAATATCTGTGTATTTCTTTTTTTGATACATTAGCTAAACCCAACAGGCCATGGTTTCTTAAAGACTGGTTACATTGTAGAATCTGGAATCATATTAATAAACTTTCCATACTCTGTTACCAACCATGATTCTGTAACATAATTTGTATAATCTCACACACTGGTCACCAGGAAAAAATTGGCTCAGAGTTATGCAGATCTAATTGTTGACATATTTAATTATATAATATTAAAAAGTCACTTTTGTTAATACCACTACTGAGCTCATCAGAAAAGTATCAAGATTTAGGATGCTGAGAATCTTATGATGGCCAATCCAAGTTTCCCAGCATTCTAATTTTCTCTTGACATCTCTCATTTTATCATCAGCATCAATCTTGTCAGTTGCTTTCCTTGGAGGGGGTGGGCTTATTTTAGATAACAGATCTACCAAATAACTCAATTTGTCCTGTCAATCACTCTTTCAAGTAAAAAATAGTATCCATGGAAATTGTGGCCAGCTTAACTTATAACTTAAATAGTTGCATGAGTATTTTTTTTTTTGAGGCAACATTGGTATTTTAGTATTCAGCAGAAGTGCTTTATGCATACTCCGTATTTTATTACAAAGAATATTTTTAAATTACATGTATTTAGGGTAAATGTTTAATAAAATTAATAATTTTTACTGCTTTATTAATGTCATTCTTAAGTGAAATTGGCATATTTTTTAATGGAAGTGTATCTCAGAGAATTCAATGTTTGGTACCATTGCCATAATTCATGCTGAGTTGCCAGCCAGTTGACCCACCATTTTCTTTTGTACCATCATTGCAAATGTCAACAAAGTAAAAAATGGTAAATAACATACATTATCCTGAAAATCATTTTGACCTCAACACCCTTCTGTGACACACCACCGGCATAAATGCTGTGCCTTTGGTTTTAAGGAGAACTTGGTGTTACGGCCTCCAAAAGCAGGCAGTCCCCACTGTTGGTCCCACGCTGAGTTGTGAGTTCTGAAGGGATGCTCTCCATAGTGCAAGCTTCAGCTTTCCTAACCCTTCTGGTTAACTTTCTGTCTCCCCACTGAGGGATCTGATAAACTTACATTAATAAAGCGGTTAAGACCAAAGGCGCTGACATCAGACAGTCTAGGCTCTGCCTTATATGAACTGTAACCCTGGGCAAAGTAAATACAGTGTCCTTGCTTCTGTTTTTGCATTTGTAAAATGGGAACAATGAATAGATTGTTTGGAGGACTGAACAAGTTAAATAATATAAAGTGCTTAGACCTCTCCTGAATGTTGTAAGCTAGCGGTAAGAGTTCTAGTTGTTATTGTTAGCAGTATTTAATAATTTACTCCTTCTAGTGAGATTTGCATATGAACCAGAGATAACTTGTACAATACAATTGAACATCCAATGATGGGATTTCAGGCACAGTCAGCAAGCAGGTTATTTATTTTTTAATTTTAGTGTCTAGTTGCTGTGAAAAATAGAGATTTCAGAGCCCCTAAAACCATCCATGTAGGCCTAATTACTCATTAAATGATGGTGTTGATAAGCTCATTCTTAATGTTCAGCCAGTGCTACACTCCCAGAGAATTCCACGAGGAGGTAGTTATGTCTTTGTTCAGTTTTTATGCTCTACTAACATCCTCACACAGCAATTTGTACATGTTTGAGGTCTGATAAATGCATGTTAACTATCTTCAAAAGGAAAAAAAAAATCGTTTGCAAGTGAACTGCTCCTTGGAAAAAGGAATCCTCTAAAAGTGATATTTCCCAAATTTCACTGATCAAACCAAATACAAGAAAAAAAGGAAAAAAAAAGAGAAAACTTGAAATACCATGTGTCTTCTGGCTGTAGCTCCCAGCAGTACATGTGAGAATGCTATCACTCCCCAGTCCCTTTGGGGACTAAAAAAGCAACTGTTTATTGCATGAAAAAAATAAAGGCTTAAACATGATCCCCCCCCTAAAAAAAAAAGTGCACGTTGTTGCATGTATGCATATTAGTTTCTGCTACAGCAGAAAATGGCTTATATAATTGTATTTTGGGAATTCTTCTGGAGAGAGAGATTTATAGTTTGGGTTTTTGAAGGTTTTTTGCTTATAAAAACTTATTTCTATTTTTAAAATATGGACTCTCAGCAAGTGTCACCCTGAATAATTGGGACTACCAGACTATTTTGTTACATTTTAGAGGATAAAAAAAAAAATAGCATGCGGCAGTTACACTATTAAAGCCACAGCAATGGAGCTGCCACTCTCAACCTCTTTACTCAAGACTCTTTAGTTCAATTATACACCTCTACAGCTAAAGAAGATAGATGGGGGTCATTTGGGAGTCGTAAACCACAATGCCTTGAATGCAGAACTATGTTCTTACACTGATTTATACCTTGTTCTCCAGTGTTCTACAAGGGCTTGGATTGAAAGGCACAGGCCATGATTGAAAAGGCTTTTTCTTGGTTGGAACTTCAAGAGCCCGAGCTGGCTGGCAATTATTACCTCCAATGAATGTCGCCTTCATTACTTCAGTGGTGACAGCAAAGCCAAACCAAACCAAAGGGGAAATAGGGGCTCTTGGTCAGGATATCCTTGGGGGAAAGAGGAATGGTACTGACATCTCCTGTAAGTTTTAACTTGATTGTGTGTATTGGTCCAGCGAGAAAGGAATTGAGTAATTGAAAGGAGCAATTTGCTTTGCCAGCACTGACAAAAAGTACCTTCATGCTGCTCTGATTAAACTTACATGTATCTCCCAGTGTGAAAGATGTACAAGTATAGTCAAGGAAGTTAATTAAACAAGGCAAATCCATGTGAAACTGCACAGAGAAATGAGGGATCTTTATAAATTTGTGTTTTTATTGTCCTGTAGCTGCTCCTGTCCTTTGATGTTCTCGGTTCAACTTCTGTAACTTCTCTACTTGCTGTTTCTGTAGTGTCATTTCAGACTTGTCACCACTGGGGATTAAAAAGCACATTAAACAATAATTTGCAAAAACAACAACAACAAAAAGTGTCCCTGGAAGAACATCATGCTCTGTTTTCCCTTTACCTGTCTAAAATTTAATGGAAGGATGGGTCAAGAAATATGGTTTCTACAGCCTTGAGGCTTATTCTGTTGGGTCACCAGAAACAAAACCATCTAGATATTTCAGTTATATGTGATTCCTTTGGACCTATAGTCACAATGCTGAAGGGTTTCATAAAAGTTCACCTCTGTGTTACAGGCTATAAAGAATTTTATTCCCACTGATGTGTTTTCATTTGGAAAGGAATAGGTCTTTTCAAGAACCTACTTGAGGCCAGTACAGAATCAATACTGTTTTCTTCTCAGAAGAAAATAATAATTGAATTCAAGTCATATACAAGGTCTTCTGGGACGTATTTTCTCTATGTAAGTTAATCTTAAGTTAGATTCTTTTATTTTATGGGATGGTATTTAAGAAGTTCCTGAAACTCCTAACAGCCTTAAAAACAGTGGACTTATGAAACATTTCATTAACATTTAAAGTTATCTCAGACATAGGGCCGAGCTGTCGAAAGTATTTTTAAGGGCTAAACATTTTATGGCCATCCTAATGGTGCCTTATAAAAGAGCTGAAACATTCTAGGGTTTTGCTCCGACTGTAGATTCAATATATCTTATGGAATGCTATAAGTAGAAACTGAAATGGGACATTTTTCTCATTATGCATAGGTAGTGAAATTGTATTTATCACGGTGAACAAAGAATCTACCAGTTACATTTTTGAACACCTACTATGTATTCCATATTATCAGAGTTTTCTGTATCCTACTCCTTCTCACAGACCACATGTTAGCTGCGCCGGTCTTTCTATTTCTCTCACATGGCCAGCTTGCCCATAAGGACCTTCTGCTTGGAATGATCTTTCCCTGAATGTATGTAGGGCTAGTTCCTGTTCACCTTTGGACTGAACTCAGCAGTCCTCAGTCACTATCACATTACCGTATTTATTTTTATTTTCTTTCCTTCATTTGCATAATCTGAAATATTTTGGTTTGCTTGTGTTTATTATCTGTCTCTTACAAATTTAGCACAAACTCCTTAAGTATGAAAACCTTGTCTTCTTGCTTACTGCCAAATCTCCAGACACTGGAATGGCAGACAGGCAAGGAACATTAGTTGGAATGAATGAATACTAGGTTTCCAAAGGCTTGGGAATATGGTGATGGAAGGAGATTTGACTTAGGGTTGTGAACACGCAATGCAGTATACAGATAATTATTACAGAATTGTACACTTGAAACATATGTAATTTTATTAACCAACGTCACCACAATAAATTTAATAAAAATTTTTTTTTAAAAGGAAGCTTGGGAAACTCATGATTATTTAAAAGGTGAGCCAGCCGAGTGGCGCAGTGGTTAAGCGCTGGCTTGGGAAGCCAGCAGCTCCGGTTCGGGTCCCGCATATGAGGGCCAGGGACACTGCCCTCAAAAAAAAAAAATAAATCAATAAAAAATAAAAGGTGAATACTACCGACTAGTTAAAAACATGAGAAATCTTTACACAATGACATAGAAACCATCCAAGAGTGACATCTACATGGGAAAATAAGTTACAGAATAATTCATTTAGAAGAGCATATTCCATTTTAGTAAAAAAGGCAAGATATGCAATTATTTATACATGAATTAATATATAAATAAACCACAATGTGGAAACATTTTGTAAATAATAGTAATTATTTCTGAGAGAGCTAATTACATGGGACTTTACTTTCTAAATTATACTTATTTATAATATTTCAGTTTTTGCGAAGAATATTCATTTACCCAACAACTAGTTATTGATCACTTACTATGTTCCAGGGACTATTCCTGATGTTAATTCGTATATGAATGAACAAATTAAAGTCCCTACCTACACACGGCTTCAATTATATTGAGGAAAATGGATCTGATAAAGAAAAATAAAGCCAAATTAGGACACAGAGAGACACAGAGCTATGGAGGTCCGAGGCCTGTTTGTTGAGGTGGCATTTGAGCAAAGACTTAAGTAGAGTACATCAGTCAGTAAAGTTTTGATTATGCTGGAGCAATCAACAACCACAAACCTTCAGTGGCTGAAAATAACAAAGGCGAATGTATTTTTCACCTACACTGATGCCCAACTTGGGTTGGTGAGGGCTGTGCAGCCATTATGTCATAATACCAGCCAACAGGGGCTCCACCATCTTTCTGATCATGAGAGGAGAGCAGAGGGCTGCAGAGTCGAGCAGCGCCACTGAATTCCAGAAAACACTTCTCCGAGAGGTGACACATCCTTGCTGTTCACATGTCATTGGCCCGTCAGCAAAGTGAACTTCTGTGTACCCAGAAGTAACAGACAACTAGAGGTTAGTGAGCATTCGTGAGGTTCTCTACAAACAGTAAGGTACATATATCAATATCTGGAGGAAGAGTCCAAGTAAAGGGGTCAGAAGTGGCAAAGGTCCTGGGGTATGTGTATGCTTTTGTGTTCCAGGAAGGTAGGCAATGTGGTTAAGAGTACAGTAAGCTCAGAAGAGAAGGAAAAGTGAGTTTGAAGAGGTAATCAATCGAGGATCAGATCATGTAAAGTCTTGTAGCCCATTGTTATTATTCTAAGTATGATGAGAACCCACTGGGAAAGATTGGAGCCTGCAACTGATAATATCTGATTAATGATTCATTCCTGTTATCACAAACAAACAGCAACGTAGAGGCAGGTATCAAGAACAGAAAAAAAATGATAGACTATCAAACTGAATAAATATGGAAGCAGTTGGATAAATAGAAAGAGACCCAAATGGTTCTAAGATACAGGCAGTTCCAAGGTTTTGATTGCACATGAATAAATCCCTCAGCTCTTTTTTTTAACACCAGCTGAAGCTGTAAAATATTTTTTTTAAAAAAAAGCACAAAAAGGATATGAGCTCCTTTAATAGGGGTAAACAAATTAATTGAGTATGCACAGATGGCTACTGCATGGAGCAGGTGATAGGGCAGCTTTTGGTTGAAGCTTCCAATTTCCTATCATTTAGGAAAAAAACCCCAAAGGTCCTCTGAGGAGCTGTTTACCATGTTATCAGAAGTTTTATAGTCTCTAGTCTCTTCTCAGTGTTTCTGGAGACTCTGGGTAAATGTGTCTTCTTGTTAGACTCAAGTAACTGTAAACAACCCTGATATATTTGGTATATTTCTGAGTGCTTAAGGTGAATCAAAACTCAGTTTCCCAGATTGATGTTGCTGAGCAGCCCATGAGTAGACCTTCGGGTCAGCTTGGATCTATTCCTGCAATAATTAAGTGAAACTGTAAAGGGCAGATAGTGCTGAATGAATATCAATTACCAGAAATGGAAAAGAAAAAATGAGATGTCCTCTGGGCCTCGCAGGATGTGTAGTATATTTCAAATAAAAGAAAGAACTTCAGCCTTCCACACAAGAGGCCCAGAGGCAAGAAAGAATTCAGCCTGCTTGTGGGACATGACACCTGTCTCTTCTTATTGGTACCGCCATGCATTCATTTCAGCCAATTAGACTCTTCCCGCTCTCCTTTCTAACCCCACAGCTAAGGCATCACTGAATCCTGTAAATATCTCTCACTTTTGTCCATTCGTTTTCATGTCCATTCTTCCTTCTGCTCCCATCCTGGTCCAAAGCCCCATCATCTCTGGCCTGAACTACAACTTTGCTTCCTAACTGATCCTACTCTTGTCTGATTTCCATCCAATATCCATGCAGTAGACAGGTGCAAATATAATCATGTCTAGCTCTTAAACTTTTTAGTGCCTTTCCATTGTTTTCAACTCAAAACCAAGACCTTTGTCCATCAAAAAACCATGTTTCACAAATAGTTGCTTGGTCTAGCTTCTGGTTATCTTTTCAGTTGCATGCTCCTCGGCCCCTCCTCCTCCACTAGTGAATTCCAGCCACACTGTGCTGCTTTCACTCCAATATGCCAAGCCCGCCTCCCTACTTTAAGGAGATCTGTTCACGTTCTTCTCTAGGCCTGGAACAGTGTCTGTGTGACTTTCAATCATACCCCACTTTTTTAAAATCTGGTTAACTTCTATTCAAGGGATAGTCGATTTCTCTCTCTCTCTCTCTCTCTCTCTCTCTCTCTCTTCCTTTCTCTGTCTCATATTTATTTTTTTTTACTTCTTTTTAGAGAGAATGGGGCCTCTAAGGCATTGATTCCTCAGTAGTTTTCAGATATGCTTTGTGGTATAATATGTGTTCATATTTAGTTATGTTCCAAGTATAGTTTTTAAAAATCTGTATTCTCTAATCATTAGGTGCAGTTTTTATAAATATTTTTGGCAGGCTTGTAAATTATGTTATTACGTAATACCAATATTTAATTCAGCTTTACCCATTACTACAAGCGTATGTTAAAGTCTCCCACTGTGAGTGTGAGTGTGGGTCTGTCGATTTCTCCCTGCAATTCTCTTGGTGTTTGCTTTACTTTTTTGAGCCTGTGGTGTTAGATGAATATGAGTTAGGAATTTTCTTTTAAAACTTTCCCTTCAGCATTGAGTATTGCTCTTCTGTATGTCTTACAGTGCTTTTTAAAACTGATAATGCTTTTTTTAAAGCATTTTTTATTTGAAGTTGTTCATTTGAAAGTCTTCTATCTTGCTTATGATTATTTCTAAGATTGGCCTTTCCTTTCAGTATTTTGGAGTGTTACTATAAGATGAGACATGGGTTACTACATATTTGTCCTTCAAGGGAATTTTTTCCTTTCTTAGTGTGAGAATTAATTTCTTTGGCCAATTTTGGAAATATTTTATTCTTATCTTCGAAAATTACCTTTTTTCCATCCCTCTACTCTCTTTTCCAGAAACTCTCCTAATGAATACTAGACTTTCTTATTCTGTCCCACATATACTTTTTAAAAATAATTTCCATTCCTCTATGTCTCTGAACTTTATTCTGTGTAATTGTCATATCTATTTTCCAGTTTACAAGTCTTTTCATTGGTTGCATCTAACATTATGTTTAATCTATTTACTCAGCTTTTTTTAGAAATACCTTTTTTTTCCTGCTGGTCTTTTTTTTTTTTAATTTGAATTTTAGGTAAACAACAAAGTATTATTATTATTATTATTATTATTATTATTATTTGCAGTTGAGGAAATTTATTTTTTTATTTTATTTTATTTTTTATTACTAGTTACAGATGTACAAAACTATGCAATAGTTATCTTTTGTTTATAGTACTCCATCTATTTTGAGGCTTTTGATTGTTCTTTTCTGTCTTTAAACATTTCAAATGTTATTTGATATTTACTCTCTTATGATTGTTAATCTATTATCTGAAGTTCATGAGATTCTAGTCCTATGATTTACTGAGTCAGCACTATAATTATTTTTATCATAGCATAGCCTTTCCTCGGGAAATATCCTTTTTGACCTTTTTGAAAATAGTTTTATATTGCTTTTCCCTGGACCCACCTTGGATATCACAGCCCAAGGATCAATTTTTATGTTAAATTCTTAATTTAAGGCTTACAAGACCACAAGGGTATATAATATCTAAGCAAACATAAAGTTTCTTATTTTCTACCTATGCCAACGAGCAATTTTTTTCTGGTCTATCCTTTCGTAAAGTTCCTTGAGAATCTTGGCTTCATGTCGAAGATTTAAGTTCTAAGTGTGCCTCAAACAGACCCAAGAACAATAGTCATAAAAACTCATGACCCTTGGCCATAAATCTTGTGATTTCCCTCAGCATGTTCATTCCCAGTGCAGCTGCAGTGTAACTATACTTGCCAGCCATCGGATACTCAATTTTCTCTTCTTTTTTAGCACTTTAACATTTTTCTTTTCTTATTTGAATTCATATATATGTTTGTGTGTGTGTGTATATATTATATATATATATATATAAAATATATACACACACACATATGAATCATATATATATATATATATATATATATATATATATGATTATTCTCTATAGTGCATCCACATGGTATTATGAAAGTGAGGAAAACCATTAAGAACTGATATGGAATTATTTCCAGAATATATTGTTAAATAAAAGAACAAGGTACAAAAGAAAAGAAACACATGTTACCTTTTCTGTAAGAAAAAAGAGGAAATAAAAATGCACAAATAAATCTGTATATGTGCATGCAGGCACTTACTTTATTTTTTTTTTGACGGCAGTGTCACTGACCCTCATATGTGGAACCGAACCAGGGCCACAGGCACTTATTTTTGCAGGAAGAAACATAGGCAGGCTAATTCAGATTCTAATTAAAAGAAGTTTTAACAAGGAGGTAGGTAGGTAGTCACATGGAGGAAAGCTTAGGGATTGTACTGTATTATCTCCAGTGTATGTTTTTATGTAGTTTTGACCTTCAAACTATGCAAATGTCTTTTACATTTTAAAAAATTACAGTAAATAAAAAAGATAAAAGGGCTAACTCTAAAATTTAATAGATACAGCAACAAATGAAGTTGTGTGCCAAATTGATAATGTAATCACAGATAAAACAATTAGCTCAAATAAGTTTTACACACAATAATCTAACTATATACTGTTGTTAATGGGTTACACTCTCGAGTTCAAAGGAATTGCAAAGAAACCTTGAACTTTGGTTAGAATGTTTGTTTTTGAAAATAGCATTGATGTAAATAGGAAACAATTTTGCATACATTATCGGACAAAACAAATGAGTAAATATACTGATGTTGTTAGAAATTAACATTCTATCTGTGGAAGAAGGAGATATCAATGTGAAATAGAGAGAGACAAGAAATAACCCTATAATGCTTCATCTGAAGGTATCGATATGAATTAATGATTTATACATCTTGATTCTTAGTGCTGTCCATTGAAATGACCCAAGAGGCAGTGACATCAGTAGTAAAGAATGTATTAAATACCTAGATCTTGCTTTCAAAATGCCTTTCTCTCACTGTGTTCTATGCTTGTATGGATATAGAGAAAGTTGAAAAATGTACATCAAAAAGTACAATGACAATAAAATGTGGAGGATAGGCAGTGAGCAGACTGAAAAAAGTCAGTTTTTACATAGATTGACTTTTTGCCATGATGAAGCACTACTTTTGCAATTTACAAATTCTAATGAAGTGAATAAAAATAATACACAGCAAATGAAAAGAGAACCACATATGTGTTTTTTAAGCACGAAAGCAAAATAAATTTTGCTCTGTTTTTTCATTTTAAATGTTTATTAAATGTATTTCAAGCTAAAATTTGACACATACTTATTTTAAAGAGGTATTCCATGCCATTCAAAGACATACAAAGACAAAAACTCCTCCACTTCTTCTATTCCTGCCACTTTGAAGTTACAAATAGCACCGTGGGGTGTATCTCTATGTTTCTTTCACTGATGTACAAATATCTAGAATTTATTGTTTTACAGTGTTTGGTTGGGGTCCAGTTTTATTTTGTTCTATATAGATAAACAGTTGTTCTGGTATTATTTATTAAATAATTCTCTCTCCAAGTATATTCTTTAATAAGTAAACTCCTGAACTGGTTTTATCATGACCAGCCCAGACCACCAGGAAGAAACCCCCAATAGGTAATAGTGTACAGTGTACTAGACTCCAGTATGGCCTTTATACAATCTGATACCAATTTAAGCCTGTATCTTTTTAAGTATCAATTCATTTTTTTAGCCTAAAAAGATGAGCCATTAAAAATATATATACCACTTCAATTTCTCTCTCTAACCAATCAGATAGAAGCAGAGAATTTGGTTTTGGTCTATTCTGTTTCCACTGGGAAAGCCAAACTTTCTCACTTAAAAAAAAAAAATCTTTAAAAAACAGCATCGTCTCATGCATAATTATGAAAAGAAATCTGTGAATCTCCCCCTCCACTTGATACATTTGAAACATTTTATTCTTTCCTCAAAAAAGTCTTAAGTTTTTTCTTTATCCTTGAAATTCAGTAATTTTTTTAAGAATATGACTATAAAAGTGTCTTATGAATCTTGCTTGGCGAACCCTTTAAAGCTACATGTTCGATTCTTTAGCTCAGAGGAATTTTCTTCTATTCCTAGTTTATGTTTGCCTTCTCCTTCATTTGTTTCTTATTTCTATCCTGCAATGGTTATTCCTCATCTGTCCATCCTGAAAGTCTCTTCTGTTTTCTTCCAAATTTTGATCGCTTTGTTATTTTAGTTCTAGCATTTGAGAGATTTCTTCCACTTGATCTTTTAGGTCAATTGTGACTGTCCTCTATTTCATTTCATTTATTATGGGTATTTTTCAGTCAAGATAGTATTTTTCATTCCAAAAAGCCTTTTATGTGTTGGGTTTAAATCCACTCAACTATTTTAATTGTGCAAGTTGACATCTGTCTCCTTAAATAGCTCAGTTTCATTAGAAGATATCCTATTGATATTCCTTCCCCCATCTCTTGAGTTTGCTTATATACAAGTATATAGATTTCCTTTCTTGCTTCTCTACTGTGTTCCTAAAGTGTCATATACTGGCTGCCAGAGGACGTTAAGAGGCAGTGGTCCTTGTGGGCTATTGGTGCAGCAGCAGGTAGATATTCAGAATTCTTGATGTAATCTATCTGTTTTCCTTGTATCTGGGGTTTTCTTAGCCTAATGGATGGAGAGGACTCTGCCCTCCTACTCAGTTTTCCTAAGTCTTTGTGAGCCAGGATGGCCCAACACACTCCCATGGGCAGAAGGCAATCTTCACTGAGAGCTCTGGGACTCCCCACAGGCCAGGTACTTCTCATGTGCCTGGTGTTCTCCTCAGCTGGTCCCTAGGACCAGAGCAGAAAAGGAGCTCCATGGTTCTCCAAGCTCATCTAACTGCTGGCCTCAGGACTCACTTGCTGAGACGAGACAGATGAGTTGAAATGGAGTTAAGAGCAGAGAAAAGGTGGAAACTTCCATCTTCCCAGAATCCTCCGCCTCCTCTTGAATTAAGTTTGATGTTAAGTAATTTCTGTTTGGGGGAACCAATAATTCAACTAATTAATATTTACATAAGAATATTGGTCTGGGGGCTTTTGTCTTATATAAAGGTGACCACAATTAAAAGTATTATCAGCATTATATAAACACAGTAAATCAAGTGAAATAAGCTTGAAAGTCAATTGAACCTCTGTTTTGAAGAAAAGTTACCAAAATAATTGGGTTTTAGAGTGAGGGAGGGGAAGAAGAAGAAAGGAGAGGGACATTCTAATCATTTTTTCTGAAAAACAAATAACAAAGAGCTTTGTAAATTTTAAAAATTATGTAACAATTAAAAGGCCATTTATGCCATTTTCTCTTATAGAGCAAAATGCTTTTAAATATATACAGTGTGTGTGGAGGGGGTAATCCCAGATTTCTTTTCATAATTATGCATGAATCAATGCCATTTAAAAAAAGAAAAATTTTTTTTTGAGTGAGAAAGTTTGGTTTTCCCAATGGAAATAAAACAGGCCCAAACCAGTTTCACCTGATTGGTTAGAGAGAGGAACTAAAGTGGTATATATATTTTTTTAATATTGTAGCTCATTTTTTTAGTCTAAAAATGAGTGAGTACCTCCTGTAATAGTTATCTATTTCTGTGTAAGAAATTAGCACAAACTTAAAACAAGATACATTTATTGTCTCACAGTTTCTATGGGTCAGGAGTTTGGGTACAGTTTAGCTGGGTCCTCTGCAAGGCAGCAATTAAGTGACCGCTGGGGTGAGGCCTCATTCGAAGCTTGTCTGGGGGAGGACCCACTTCTTCACTCGCATAATTTTGTTGGCAGATTCAGTTCCTTGTTTCTATGGAAAGGAAAGCTTTAGTTTTTGTGCTGGCTATTGGCTGGAGGCCACCCTCAACTCCTAGAGGCCACCCATAGCTCCCTGCCATGTGACTCCCTCTGTAGGCAGTTGACAACATGGCAGCTTACTTCAGAGCCACCAAAGGGAAAATCTGGCAGAGCAAATTTGTTAACAAATGTAATTGTGGGAATCATTACCCCTCATTTTTGCATCCTTATTAAAAGGTTCTGCCCACACTCAAAGGAAGAGGATTATACAAACCCAAGAAACATCAGGAAGTAGAGATCATGGAGGGTGGGGAGAGTCACCTTAGAATCTTATCTGTCACACTTCCTATATTATGAGGATTGATTTGTGTGTTTATTTATTTTGGATTCTATAATGAGTGGCTAAGAGGTTAAACCCATGCCTGGGTTCAAGTCTCCGTTCAAATATTGCCAACTTTGTATCATCTTGGGCAATTTTCAAAACCTCTGTATCTCAATTTCCCCATCAGTAAAGTCAATATGATAAGGGTATCTACTTCATAGGGTTGCTTTCAGGATTAAATACTACTAATAATAATTTCAAAGCACTTAAAATAGTGCCTGGCACAAATTAAGTGACTGTAAATCTTAGAGAATACAGAACATAAATATAGAACAGAAAAAATTTAAAGGTAACTTTAAAATAAATAAAAATAAGTAAAGCTCTAATGAGTTCTTCTCATATTCCTGGAAATGGTTTTATATGCCTCCTATGGTCCACAGACTCCACTTTGAAGACCACTGTACAAGCATCATGCAGGCTATGGAATCCTGGCAGAAATCCCATTCATGAGGTAGAACAGATATTCATTTACATATAATTGCAGAATTCTAAAGCTGAAAGGCAGCTTCTGAATCATTTTCTCCAACCTCTACTGTTTTATGGGTAAAGTATCAGAAACCCAGAGAGATTAGAAATTGTGCCAGAGGTTACATGGCTCCAGATTATGGGAAGAAGTAAAAACCAAAACAAAACGAAACAAAACACCTCCCTTGGAGTTCAAAGAAAGGAACCACGAGACAAAAGACAATCCTACACAATTGTTATGTACCAAGATGTTCCTGAAAATGTCTTACCACTTTGGTTATGGTCATTTTAGATACTCTGATGTCTGGTTTTCATACTAGAAAAAAGAAAAAAAGCAGCATTTCCAGAAAATCCAGAAAAAAGTTGTGTTGAACTGGTAGGTGTGAGCCATCTATCAGGGATAATCCCCATTAAAAAAAGAATAATTAAATACTACTTAATCAGAGTGCCATGGTAGATGATAGATAATATTATTCTAGTCCAATGGGTATTGTCAGATGATTGGAGTCCCCATTTAGGGTCCTACATAATTATACTTCCCATCATGGCAGAGGCTTTGGTGCCTTTTGTTAATCAGTATCACTCTAAACCACTGTGGGACATTCAGCCAATCAGACTGCTCAATTACTGTGGTTGACTGGCCCTGACCTCATGAATATGAATAGAGAATGTACACAATAGAGCAGTACTTTTAATGACAATGAAACTGCCATGAGTAATGAAAAAAAGTGTGGATTTTAAAAAAACAATTAAAATTACAATGAGAAAAATCATAATTAGCTGTCAGGATTACACATATTTGTTAAAATGATTCTCACTTGCCTGTTGGACAAAGGGTCAGATTGAGTCATTTTATACTTCATTTCCTTTAGATATGGGTGTCCTGAGTGCGGACAGCTGGACCTATCTTGCATTTAAATAATATAAAGATTCGTGTAAATATTTGGAAAACAGAAGCACAGGATGAGAGTTCATAGAATCTTAAACCAACTGTCCTGAGGTTTAACTGGAGATATAAAACTTGAATGGTCCCCAGTCAATATGCCATGGATCCGTGTGAAGGGTGTCTGTCACAATCCTGGGACACTGTGGCACTATGCAACAGTGTGAAGGAAGAGGCTATAAAATGTGTCATGTTTACTTGTTCTCTTATTCCACTTTCACACCTTTCAAAAAGTACTATGCTTTTGCTTACAAAGATGCAAAAAAAGAGCAAAATTTCCTAAGTTTTAATCACTTGAGAAAGGTAAAACACAAAAAATACAAGAGTCGGGTCATAAATGAAGACATGGGTTAAGTCAAGGCACAAACATGCAGACCATGGCATTTTACATAGAGGGATTTGGGGTGATCTCATTGAGTCATGGAGTCCCAGATATTCCAAGGCTTGTATCAGGAAAGCAAAGTCATTGTGAAGATGTTCAATAGTTAGTGCCCACTCTGAAAAGAGTCTCCTTAACGCTGGCATCAGTCTTCACCAAATGAGTCCTCTATCAATCTCTCCCTGATTGTCGCCATTGTACAATGCAAACATAGTGCACTGTAGAGTGAACTTGCAAATCTTGAAAAATAGGCAGGGCTCCATGTAGTAGGTAAAAGTCAGATTGGATAACTGCTTGAATCACAAGTTGGTGGCAAATGAGGAAGATCAAGTAGAGTTAGATTAGTTAACAACTAAATAAGGGAAAATCCATGCAGAAGACACCACTGGTGTGTGTTTCAAAAGCAGAAGATTTGAATATCAAAGGATTAAGAAAGGCCCTGGGGAAAAATTGATGAGGCTCATGAATATTGCTGCAGAAATGACCTTCTATATCTTACTAGTAAAGTCAAATGTGAAAGATGTCTTACTAAGCTATCATATAATTTTATCAGAAAGAAATGCCAAACATATAATCAACATGAGATTTGTTTTTTGGTTGATATGTTAATGCATGGCTTCTAAGTTGTTAAATATTTTTGCAAATGAACTTTTTATTATTTTGCTTTTAACATGAAATTTCTATCAACCTCTTTAACACCACCACTCTCTCACCTCTCGGCCCCTACTCAGTCACCGTAATCGCTTACTAGAAAATTTTGGTCTCTGATTTAAAAGGTCCATTTTTTAGTATTAATTATTGCTAATAATAAGTGCCTTATATGTGCTTGTAAGAGTGGAACCCCATTTTCCAGGAGCAAAACACAATCAGTTATATGATTCATAGAATCCCTGAGATAAAAAAAACAAACAAATAAACAAACGAAAAACAAGTCAGTTGCTCAGGTCTGAAAATTACATTTATTGCTGGGACCAAGCCTGGACTCATATCACCAGGACACTGTGATATGAAAGAAAAATCCTCTTGAGACAAGGACAACCATGATTTCCATGGGGTTATGTTTCCCTTGTAGCTCATGATATAAGCTAATGGCTTCTCAGCAGAGCCCCTTGGTTAGGTGAACATGTTTTATACAAGACTGATAGTTTTTCCTTAGTGACCAACATTTAGTTTAATCCAAGAATCGATTTTAGGGTTTGTAAAACAGTGTTTTCCAGGAACACTAGTTCTGAAAATTCCTCCAGAACCGAGAGGGATTGGGGTAATGCATAATGAAACAAGTGTGGAAAAGACTGTATATTATTCATGGAGTTTCCCAGGGCACGGTACCCTGCTAAAGGTTTGGATAAATCAGTAAGGCATGGTGTCGAGGGTCCAGGCTCTGTACCCCAAGTGCCTGGCTTGTATCTTGACTTTTCCACTTACTTACTAGCTGTGTGACCTGGGGCATGTTATTATCATCTCTAACCTCAGTGTCATCATCTGCAAAATGGGAATAAAAATAACAGTCCCTTCCTCATAGGGTTGCTGTTCTGGTTAATTCATTATGCAAAATGCCTGACACCAATGACTGCTATATACAAGGTCTGAAAATTATGTTCGCGAACTTATTGCAAAGATATTGCTAACTTTTTTTTATCTCAGAGGGATTATTCATTATGAATTTGTACCAGGTAGACAAACAGTTAATCAAGTTTACTGTTTGGAAGTGCTGAAAAGGCTACTTGAAAAAGTTAGACGATCTAAACTTTTTGCCAACAATTCATGGCTCTTGCATCACAACAATGCACCAGCTCACACAGCACTGTCTGTGAGGGAGTTTTTAGCCAATAAACAAATAACTGTATTGGAACACCCTCCCTACTCACCTGATCTGGCCCCCAATGACTTCTTTCTTTACCTGAAGAGAAAGGAAATATTGAAAGGAAGACATTTTGATGACATTCAGGACATCAAGTTTAGTATGACCACAGCTCTGATGGCCATTCCAGAAAAAGAGTTCCAAAATTGCTTTGAAGGGTGGACTAGGCACTGGCATCGATGCATAGCTTCGCAAGGGGAGTACTTCAAAGGTGACTGTAGTAATATTTAGCAGTGAGGTATATAGCACTTTTTCTAGGATGAGTTCATAAACTTAATTGCTTGACCTCGTATACATATCAACTATAGATTTGTCCTGCATAGTAGCCAGCTTAACATTTTTTAATTCTGTGTTTCACATCATGTTTGATCACTGAAACCTCTTTTTTGCCCTGAGAACAGCTATTAACATGCTGGAAATAAACTGTGTGAAAATTCCCAAACTGTAGTTTTTAAATAGATGTGTATATGATAATCATTTGTAAAACTTTTTCAAAAAGAAAATACCCACCTTCGACTCCAAACCAAGAGACTGATTCAATGGAGTGGACATGATTATCTGAATTTTAGAAAGTTCCGTAGGTGATCCTAATTTGGTTCCAACCATTATCGGGAACAGAGGTTTTCAAGGAGGGGCTTGATGCAAATTCTTGGACCACGCTTCAGACCTACATGTTGGAAACTCTGCTTGGGTCCAGCAATCACTGCAAGGTGACTGTTTGAGAACCACTAATCTGGGGGGATGAGTGCAACTGACAGCCCTTCAATTGTTCCTCCATTGAATTTCTCTCTGCTCCAATTTCAGAACAATGTGGTACATTTCATGTGGAGTTCACTGAGTCTGAGGTTGTTACCCTGGCGGGGGTGGGGTGGGGTGGGGGGGGCGGAGAAAGCAATTTCTATCTTGCCGATTAAAGTCAGAGCCAACAGTTTTAGACATCAGTCTAAATGAGCACTTTACTTAGAACAACTGACATCTAAACAGAAGGCCACCTGGGGTGGTTTTGTACATTGTCAGCTTAGCCGGACTGGAACCATGTAGCCAAGAAGCCCATTCTCAGTGTGGTTCCTGGTGATGGCAGGCCACGAGAGAAATGTGCGTAAGTTTGGGAAGGTGGGAAACTGCAGCCTTCACTCTCCCAAGGCCTGTAAGGTGTCAGGTGGGGTTGAAGCCTGGGCACGTTGTGGCATATGTGGTTGGTCCACCTTATTCCAAAGACCTGTGCTCATAGCTGCTCTGCCTCTCTTCAGCTCCCAGGCCTGGACCAGATGTGTGTGCAGCTCCCCGGTGAAGGTTTCCAGCATCTTCTGTACTTATTCACATCACGTGGGGTTAAAGATGTGGGGCCCTGTGTGTTCCCACTCGCCTACTGCCCTGTTAACCTGTGGTGATCAGAGGCCCCTGCCCCATGCACAGGCACTCTTCATACACCCTTTGACCAGCCACCTTGGTGGCTGCTGGGTAGCCTCTCGTCTTTGATTCCCCAACTGCCCCCTTCCAGATTTGTACTTACTACATGAAATCACTGAATTTTTACACAAAAGTGTGTGCTGTATGTGTTTTCTTGTATAAGTAGGTTTATACAACTCGAAGCAAAGGATTTTTGTACCCTAAAAAATGTTGCAATAAGCTTAGCAATCTAGGAACTCCCCCTCCCTCAAAATAGAACATTTTCTAAGCTAGAGCAGGAAAAAGAGCTTTTAGCCTAGCCTTACTGGTGGAATTACTAGTAGTAACAGATATAGTGGATGTTGTGCCTTGTGCCCAATGCTTTTCATAGCTCATCATTCAATTCTCACAACCCTATTAGATTGATAATCTCGCTTGC
Organism: Aselliscus stoliczkanus; assembly: GCA_033961575.1. Classification (NCBI taxonomy): domain Eukaryota; kingdom Metazoa; phylum Chordata; class Mammalia; order Chiroptera; family Hipposideridae; genus Aselliscus; species Aselliscus stoliczkanus. Next base: position 163,017,797 of record CM066731.1, on the reverse strand, counting down.
CCCATTTTACATATGAGGAAACTGAGGCTCAGAAAGGTTCTGCAGCTGACCAGTTGCTGAGTATTTTAAGGGATTTTTTTTAAAAACTTCCCCCCAACCAGATGAGAACAGAGGTCTGACTCATATAGTAAACTCCATTTGCTTAAACTCCATATTCATTAAATAAATGCATTATTTGCCCATTCTTAGACATCTTTTCTTATTCTGAAAGTAAAATGTTTATTGGAGGAAAATTGGACAATTCAGATAAGTGTAAAGAAGTGAATAAAATCACCCAGAACCCCATCAATTAGGAAATTCCTTTAAAAATGACTTTCTGCTGCTTCTACTTCCTATAAAAATAAAATCCATTTTTATAGGTTTTCTGCTCCCACCACTTCTCATTTTAAATACATGTCTGTTTCTATTAAACATAAGATGATTTCCATTTAAGTTTTATGGAAGAATGGACTCTTTGGTGTGAATACAACTGTCTAATATTTGGAATGCATTCATTTAGCTAATGGTTAACATGCCAAGAAAAGAGCTTCAGACACAATAAAAAATTTAAAAAAAACACTGGTGGGGGTGGAATTTGCCTTTAATGATCTCTGATCAGTTTATACTTCAGTTTTGAAAAAATCTTTTACACTCTTTTTTCGAGATGCCACGAAGTCACAGGGGCCAAGATTTACTGTTGTTATTATGTCCTTCAGTGATGCTAAATTCAAGTATGAAAGGCTTACGAGGCTCCATCTGGCATAAAATTCCCCTGGTTTCCTGGGCTCGCTGTCATAAATGACTCCTTTATGGAAGGAACTAACCAAGAGGTCAGCGAATGGCAACAAGAGACATGAAAAGACTTTTTTTCTTTTTTGTACTTCTTTGTGTTTTAAAGTTAACATAAAGTGATACAAAGATAAGTGGGTTCTGAGAGTATAGATCATCATTCATTGGGAGCTTCCACCCCTTAATATATAATCTTGGGAATGATGAACTCCACAGTGTCATTGGGGCACTAGGCAATTATCTAATAGGAAAATGAGAGTTCTCCTGTTTTTGGAGTAACACTCACTGGGTCAATTAATTAAATGAGTGTAAATGCCTTTAAGTGAGAGATTCAGGTCCAAGCCAGGCTCTCTCATGATATCAGAATATAAGGAGAGAGATTCTGTCCTTATAGGAGACCAAGAGAAATTAAAAGGAGGCAATTTTAAAGAAAATACAAATATGATTCCATTTATACAAAGTATCTAAAATAGTCAAACTCATAGAAGCAGAGGATACAATGATAGTTGCTAGGGATGGTAGGAAGGGAAATGGAGAGTTAACAAGGGTTATAAAATTGCAGATACACAAGATGAATAAGTTGAAGCAATCTGCTCTTCAACATAGAACCTATAATTGACGATACAGTGTCCTGTACTTTAAAAAGTTGTTAAGAGAATAGATCGTATGCAGAGTGCACGCCCCCCCCCACACACACACACATACACACACAAAGGAAGGGGACACAGGAAATCTTTTGGAAGTGAAGGATATGTCTATTACTTTGTGCTAATGGTATCACAGGTGTATGCATATATCCAAACTCATTCAAATGTATATATTAAATACATGCAAATTTTGTATAAGTAAAGCTTAATGAAGTTGAAAAAAGCACAAAGAATTCCAATACTATCTTCTGCATCCAAAGACAAGAGTTGTGTGAAATCCATGTTGGTTTGGCCAACAGGAATTGTTGAGGTTCCCTGCCCTCAGTATTGCTTAAGTACTTACTCTATTGAGCATCTTTCCAGACAAGGGTATTTGGGTCATCGGGTCTATACAGTCTGAAAATGGGGTGTTGTGCAGTTTATATACAATTATGTTATTGATTTAGATTTAATGACACTAATAGAGATGCCTATTTTTTTCTAGGCACCTAGCTTTTAGTGCCAGTTTCCTGTTAATGGGAAGTTCAGCTTTGGTTATGATATTTGATGGTATAACAGGGGATTGATTTAGAGAATCCAGTATATGCATGATACTCATCAAGTATGATTTTTCCAAGAAGCAGAAGGAGGGTAGGGGAGGAGGAGAAAAGAGAATAGGAAGAATTACTGAGCAAAATCCTTGAAGAGCATAATTTAAATCCACACACAAAAAAATATTTCTCAATAAATAAGAAAAGCTAGGAACAATTAGGTATCATACATTCATCCATGTTCCCTCTGGGAGGCATGCCCCATGCCCCAAGAGACCTGGCTGAAATGGCTTTGACCTATCCCCAGAACAGCCCCTAAAAGTCGGAACCCCATACTACTTGTCCATGGCTGTGCTCCTACCTCCCTCCTCTGCCTCTGAAACTCCACTTTCCTCTTCAGCTGTTTGTCCTCCTCAGTGGATCTATCTCAAAGTGAAACCTAGACCCACCTTTGGTTTCTACAATAACAATAACAAAATCTCTTGCAAAGATTTTTTTTGTTTGTTTCATACATTTTACTAAACTTTCAGGGGTCCCAGGAAGACATTATATTTTCAGCCCTTAAATGTGGCTCCTTGCTCCGTATCTCCTCTTTTCTCTTTCCCTCTCTTTTCTCCTCCCTCCTGGAAGCTCACTCTATTATGTGGAATTTCCGTCCCTTTTCCTAAGCCTTGGCACACTGAGTCTGATACCTCACACAGGGCAGGAAGTGAAAAGTGCAGTGAGAGGCAAGGAAAGGTTCACTTTCTGCCTTATGCCCTGATGGATGCATGTTCCCAGATAAGCCAGTTTTCTCTTGAAGATAATTTTTATTGAAGTATATATTATAGCCTATGAACTACATAGATCTTGAGTACACAGTTTGATGAATTCTGACAAACTCATCTGATGGTTTACCTGACTAACCATCACACAGTTACTCAACACGTATCAGTAGTTTTTTTCTTTTTTGTACTAAGTAGAATTCCATGGTATGAATATGTTATCTATCCTGAAGTTGATGGACATTTGGGTTGTTTCCAGGTTTTCATTATTATGAAAGAGCTGTTCTGAATATTCTTTCACAATTGCTTTCATAGACGTATGGCTTTATATACCTTGGGGAGCTATCTAAGAGTATAATTGCTGGGCCATAGAGTAGGTGTATGCTTAATTTTATAAGAAACTGCCAAACAAGTTTTCCAAATGGTTTTATCAGTTTACACTCATACCAGCAATAAGAGAGGTTTAATATTTCCATAGTCTCACCAGCACTTGGCATTACCAATCTCTTTAATTTTGGTCATTCTGGTGGGTCGGTAGTGGTGTCTCACTGTGATGTGAGGGAGCTCTTGAGATACTAGCTATCAAGGTAGTTAAATTTTCTCTGCCTTATGACAAAACCAGACTTCAGGTATTATTAGTTACTGCTTAGTATAATCCCATTATTTCCTAGTTTTATGAGCAAGTAATTCACCCTGTACCTCCTCTTGTGAGCAAGTAATTGCCCCTCTACCCTAAGGCAGGTAGAGGGGCAACTGTGCTGGGACTCAGAATAGAGCTGGGAAGCAGGTGGGCATTGGAGAAGGGAGGACAGCAGGCAGTGGAATCACACCGTGCATGTGCAGGGCCAGAATCCTACACTGTGGAGCTGAAGTTTAGATATCATACTGATTTCTCTGTCCCTGGTGGATAAAGCACGGAAGCAGGAATGATCAGTTATATAATTTTGCATGTCACATAAGGGGAAAGTATATCTGGTCTCTGGGGAAAGCACAGTTTTTCCTAACACATAATTCTGAAATATGTGTGTGTGAGTGTATCTTTTTGCCTTTCTTTCTTTTTTTTTTTTCCACATGGGAATTGGCGTCAAGGATGCTGAAGGAGTTGATTTAGCCACTGTGGAAAGTCATTTCAAGCACTCCAGCAAGGATACATGGAGTTTAAAGAACAACCTATACATTCACAGGGCACATGCATTGTTATGAAAGGCGGCTGAGCCTGGCTGCTGCGCGCCCTCTGCCCAATGATGTAGCCAGGCCTCCTTGTTACCCACTCTGGGGCCCAGCTGGCTTTCAGTGATCAAGAAGGATAGTCTTTTCTTCCCATTACCCTGATGCTCTCTGCACCTCCATTCTTATATTCTCCCAATCTGTGAAAAGATTCAAAAGACGAAAAACAGCTGATAATTTTGTACTTTCGGAAAGGAATTCCCTCCCCTTCTTTAATTAATTGCTCGGGTCTCCTTCCCTCATCAAGAATTTACCTGCCCGCTGGCATTTAATGACTAATTTCAGTGAACTTAGATCGATTTGGGATCTAGAAATCTAGCCCAATTGCTTTACTTCACAGAGGAGGAAACTGAGGTTAAGAGACCTTGCCCGGGGCTGGCAGCCAGTTACGGCTGAGCTGTGACTTACACCGTCTCTTGGGTACCAAAAGTGGGCTTGTCCCTGGAAAAAGGCAAGCAGCCTCTTGTCCGTGTTGTTGGATTCCCTGCCAATTTTACCCCGTGGCCCTGCAACCTGGGCACTCTTCTTTTAAATAGACCATCTTCTCTTTCCTAGAACTTACCTCGTGTAAATACTTTCAAATGTAGTGTTGGAAGAGCTGGATATAAAAATGATTTGAGCTCAAGCTTTCCCCAAAAGGGGAAATGGCAGAAGCCGCTATTGTTTATTTTTCCCCTCTGCTCTTCCAGGGGTGAACTCCTTCACAATACACATTTCTCGAAATCTACCTCTTACCCTTTTTACAATAATGAAACCCACTAAATTTACTGACTGGTAATGCTAAAGCACGTGTTCAAATCACAGCCATCTGACGCTTGCCTCCTCATCAGGAGGTCAGCTGGGAAAGAAGAGCATCCGGCCGGGGGCAGTGAGAAAGGGCCGTCCTGTCCCGCGTGTTGTGTGGGAGCTGGTGTCGGTCAGAGGCCTGCGTACAGACTATGGGGCCTCAATGTTAAACGTGGATAGGAATCATGGGGTACTTGGTGTTCATACAAATTCCCAGGGCCCCAAGCTAGACTTTCTAATGAAGGTGGGGTTTTGAGGGGTGGAGGTATGGGGAGTGGGCCTTGAACTTGTGTTTTCAGCAGGCATGGGTGGAGACGGATACAGACTCTTAGGGCAGGATTTCTCAACTTGTTTCCATTATCATCCCCCTAAACAGCCTTTTTAGACATTCTTTTCCCCTAGTCACTCACCTCCATCCATAAAATTTTAATACCACAGATATACTGTGTATCTGTTATATATAATGATGCTTTGTAAGGCCACAAACCTTGGTAACAGCTAAGAATTTTTGGTTCCCCCTCAAAACTCAATTTTCAACCCCTTGTGGCAACGTCATCTCCCATTGACAACATGTGCTTTAGACTAAGGAACAACTGATATCAAACAAAACAAAATAAAACAAGAAACAAATGTGAGCTTTAGAGTTGAAAGAACTATGCTCAGGTCTTGCCTGTAATTCCTGAATGTGTCAACCTGGCTCAATATCCAAGCTACAGAAAGAGGGATGATGATAACACTTTTCTCACATGAAAAAAGAAGCGCCTGAACTTAGCATCTATATCTCAGACAGTTTTCTAGGTGTTTTGCATCATTTAATCAACAGTCCAGTGAGCTCCATATTATCTCCACTTTACAGATAATGTAACTGAGGTGCAGAGTGGTTTAAAAAACTTGCTCAAGCCCGCACAGCTAGAAAGTGGTGAATGGTGCAGCGAAGATTAAATAGTTGAACCCGGTCTCTGATTTTAATCACCACTTTAAACCTGAATGCATTAGCTGCTGTATTAGGTCTTGCTTTGTGAGCAAGAATGTGTGCAAAAGAAATTTCATAGACTCACAAAAACATGGAGCTGAGTTTTTACCTCTTTCATTGACACAGTTTTTATGATTGCTTGGAAAGAGTCAATGCAAATATTAGTAGTAAAATAACAGTTCATTTTTATTTACTCTAACAGAGAATTATATTGAATATTTACTTCTGAAACGCTACAGTTAAAATTTAATAAAGGAAATACCTGGAATTGATTCGTTATAGAGGAATGACTTTTTTTTCCTACAGAAAGTTCTCACCCAATATACCCAAAACATTCATTTGGAATCATGTATCTTAAGATATAATCACCAATCAAATGCTAGATGATCCCAAATGTTAAATGAGCTACAGTCAACCCTTTGTATGTATAGACTTAATACTTGGTTTTGGTACTTTGGGAGAGGGGTCAAAGGCCCAAAGAATTGATCAGTTTTCTGTGTCATAAATTGGAATCACATGAATTTAATGCTGATGCTTGGGAGCAACAGACGTATCTAGTGAACATAGTTAACTGCTAAACTCTGCAGCTCAGGAATAATGACAATAATGGGCCATTGCTGAGTTCCTGTTTTGGGCCAGACATTGTGCTAAGTCTGTTGTGTTCTTGATTTCATTCAACCTTCAGCATAACATTATGAGTGAGAAGACACTCACTATTACTTTTTTCTGTTTTATGGATAAAATAGCTGAGCCTTAGGAACATCAAAGAAATTGTCTAAAGACAAACAACAAATGAGTATCAGTGCCAACTAAAACGAACTCAGGTCTGCCTGAAATGCAAGCCGATGCAGCGTTTTGTTGTCTCCTAGCAGTGCATGGTTATATACTAGCTAATGACAAAAATAAGAGACTTATTTAGAATAAAAATAAAAGTAAAAACTGTGGAGCTATTTCCACACTTGCAAAGGAAGAGCTTCAATTTGGCCTTTGGAACACATCCTCACAAAAAAAGGCATGTGTCTACTCTATGTAATTATGTATGTGTTTATCTGTAAAGAACAGACAACAATCAATTGACTTCATGAAAGAACTGGCATTTAGGACCTTAAGATCTGCAGTGAATGAGTCAAATTAAATACACTTTGAAACAAATGAAAACTGTTAAGTTTAAATTTAGCAAAACACCCAACACAGATAGTTTCAGAATTAAGAAGTTCGTACTCATTCAAGACTACCCAAAGTTTTGCTTTCCAATTATCTTAGGAAAAATAGCAAGATATTTTGTGGCTGTCATTTAAAATATGCTTCCTTAGAATGCATTCTTATGCTGCTGCTTCTTCCTGTTTGGGTAAATATTGATATCACTTTCAGAGTTTCTAAGTTTGTACAAGCAAATATGAGTATATATATTTTTTTTTCTTTTTCAGTACATGCAAAAGACTCTTACTACACAAATTGCTCTTCACAATGATTTTTTTGCTCGTATCTATTTGGGAGTTTCAGTTCATTCTTTACCTGTTCTCACTCTTTTTCACTACTACGTAATAGTCCATTATATGAATCTACCATCATTTATTTTATCGGTATTATCTTGATAGACATTAATATTGTTTCATTTATTTGGCTATTACGACCATGATGCAATGAATTACCTTGAAAATATGTATTACTCTTGCATGAATATATCTACAGTGTAAACTTGATAAGGCTTAGGCACTTTCTACCTTTTCTGGATATTGCTAAATATCTCTGTGATTCTATTTCCCCATAACTTTCCAATAAAGTATGCTCTTAAACTTTTGTATTTTTGTCACTGTGATGTGTGAAAATTTTTAAAAAAAGGTATCTAGTGTATTTTTATTTTGCTTTTATTTTATCTTTAAAAAATGGGGCACATCTTAGTATGTCTAAGGACTATTTGTGATATATTTCCCTGAATGATCTTATACCATTCCATTTTGAATTGAATCACTGTTTTTTTTTCTAACCAATGTTTTGTTTCAGAATATCTTCAAAATTAAGAAGTCTCTCTCTGTATATTATTTTAATCCTGCAATAGCTCTAAGCAACTGGGCTAACTTACCTGAGCAAACTTGCTTAAATTAACACAAACTTAAAACAAAAGCATCATGAAAATGATGATAAACAACTCTTCAACTTGACATAAAATTCTTCCCAAGTTTTTAAATCAATTTGAACTGTGCCTCTTCTTTTGTGGTCAAGGGCTTTTTAAAGCACACCCTGAAGAAAGGAAACTGTATTTAATTTTTTTTAATAAGAAAACTAGAAAAAGAAGGAGATGCACTTTTTTACTCAATTGTTATTGTGACTTGAAGTAACAACTGATCTTTTAAGTTTAATTAACATGTCATCTCCATCCCAAGCCTACTCAAAGAAAGATTTGTAAAAGAGATATTAAATGTAAATAGCATTAAGTGAGTGACTACTCTTTAAGGAGGTGATCAATTTGTGTAATTATCTGAATAGCTGCTTATGTATTTTCTTGACTTTAACCTGGCCAGGATTACAGATTTTTAAAGTAAATGCACAATAAGAGCCGGTGTTAGTCCTTATTTAGTAATGATAAAAGTACAGAGAGATCATTCCCCTTTTTTACTGGCATGACCACTCTTTGTCCATAATACGCAAGACTTCCTTAGCAGTCAAGATTTTCCAGCTGCTGAAGGTTGGCTCTCAGCACCCCTAGCACACATTCTTATTATCTCATAACTGATGCTTCATTTGGCCACCTTGACTTTCCCAGGAATCCAATACAAATGCTCCCAGTCTAACTTGGAAGACCCCATTAATGGACAGATGTGTCTGTGGGAAAGTTTCAGTAATTTCTATTCTCTGTCATAGACCTTGCACTCAGCACAACCCTCTGTATGCACTTTAAGTGACAATGGCTTTGCTTATCAGGTGAATCAACAGGTGTTCTGTCTTGAATGTTGATGTTTGCGTCTTTTCGGTTGTTTTTTTAGAGCAGGTTTGCAGACTGTGGAAAGTCTACAGACAGTTATTTTAAAAATTGCTGCTACATCTGCCCTTTCCCACTCTTAGGCTTCTCACCATCTATGAATTCTCAGAGATAATGAGTTGTGGTTCTGTGCATTCAATTCCTTAAGTGCCCGGTGACGTATCATCAAGGCTCATAGAGATGATAGCCACATCCAATTTACTTACATAATCTCCTTTTTTATGGTGGCTTTTGATTCTCCAATCACAAGTGCCGCTTATTTTAGATCATATGTAGCCCTCTTAAAGAGAAAAAAAAGGTCTATTTAAAAAGCTCCCTGAATTATTGAGAACATTCTGTCTTTTCAATGTCATTGATTTAGGGACATTTAAAATGGATAAACTACACTGTAACAAATATAATCCGATATGTTGTACAAAGATAATAAAAGACTTTAAAGAGTTCAGTTGAAGTCAGGCAGCTCATTAGCATGTGCTGATAATAATGTCTATTTCTATGAAGAGAGCTCAGATATTGAAAGTATAATGACCACCAGGAAAAAGTAGTCTGCCCCCTCCCACTCCCTGTACTCCTCTCCTTTTCTTTCTGTCTATTTTACACCCTGCACACAGAGAGCTTATTGCTCTTTCATTTTGTTCTGAGGCCACTATAATTTTTCTTGACATGGCAATTACTTTTTAATCTGGTTAGCATAGACTGTAATGGAACCAAGTTGTAAAACATCCTTTCTTGTTTACTCTTTTATTTTGCTTTTAATTTATTGCCTTGATTTCGATTCCTTTTATAAACCCATTAAAGCTCAATTACTCACTTTGAAGTCAATCACTAATCAATTCCATTTATTTTTGTATTATGGGTAGTAGGGAGAGTAGTTACACAGAATGTCTGTATTTCATTAATTTTTGTGATAAAGATTAGATTATTCTAGGGTTTATTGTCTATGGAAAGGGAGAATTCTATGCAAATAAGGGGGTACTCTCTTATTTCCAGAGAAGGCAACATGTATACCCTGGCTGATATTGTAGTGGGTAGGAAATGGGTAGTACTTGTAGCATTTAAATCATGTGCCAACTTCATGAATTTAAATTGATTAGTCAAGATAAATGAGGAGCTGTCACTCTCTTATTGGCTGGGGTCTCCTTTATAAAACTGAATCAAAGACTCAAAGGTAAAAAGAACACATTTTGATGGCAGTTTATAATTTTAAAAATGCTTCTGCACATACAGCTTCCCTTATGTTTTCTTTAATGTGGCTGTTGAGATAGGAAAAATCATTGATTTTTCTACTGCGTAGGTGATGACACTAAGTCCCAGAAGAGATTCAAGCAATTTGCCTAATGTCTCGTAGTTTCCAAATGGAACATCCAGGAAAATCCCAGATCTTGGTGCCTTGGTAGATTCTACTCCAAGCCATTCTGCACGGATATGTTTTCAGGGTCTTGGTCTGTATGTCTCTTCTTTAATTACAAATTGTGGCTCTCAAGGTTGCTAAATGAGTTATTCCTATTAGATTGGATTCTATGAAAGCACACAGGAATTCTATGACGCTTTTGGTTACTGGGAGTGGTGTACTGGTAAATCATGTTCCAAAAAAGAAAAAACAAAAACCTGATTTGTAGCCTTTACCTACTTCTGCGTGTGGTATCAATATTACCACAATGACTGTTTTTGAGCTTACCAAAAAGATATCACTGAACTCAGAACTGGGAAGAAATGCACACAAATGGTTCTTCCAAGCCGGGACAAGCCAGCTCCGGTACAACCAACAGCACAGTTCTTCACTATTCTAAACAAGGGCCCTCTGGACTACATAACTGTGAGATCCACTGCGCTGAGGACACAGGTGCAATATGTCGAGGAGTGTGGCACATATGAAACACAGCAAATGTGATCATTCAGCAAACATTTAAGAATTTGTAAAACGTTTAAGGCTCTGTGTTGAACGCTGTGATAGTTGAAGGGGTAAGTAGGATATGGTTTGCCTTCAAGAATTGTATAATCTGGTGACAGTAAGAGGCATGCACAGAATCAGCAGCAATTCAGGGGAAAGTCTACCATGTACTATAAAGGCAGTGCATTGGAACAGGGTGCAAATACATTCTTATGAGGGGAGTTGATGAAGAAAGAATCCATCAAAGTGTTAGTAGTTGTACTGAGCAATAAAGAATAAGTAGTTTTTCAATTAAGTTGTGAGAGTAAAGGGAGTTTCCTAGACTGAAGGGCAAGTGAAAGTAAAGAAAGAGTTCTAAGCACACTGTTTGTGAAAGTAGAAAGGCGAGGTTAAACAAAACAATGAGTGAAGAAATCAGCCTTGAGAGACTATCTCAGGATAGTGTTTCTTAAAGTGTGGTCTGGGTGTACTAGTATCTGAATCACCTAGGAAACTTTTTAAAAGTATATAAATCTCGGGGATCTGTCCCAGGTCTACATTCAGAATCTTTCCAGTTCACTATGCACAGGTAAGTTTGAGGATCACTGTGTCTCAAAAGTAAAAAGTTTCTAAAGGGAATTTGAGTAAGAAAATGTTGATTTAGAGAAACAAGATTCTGGGAGCAGCATGGAGTCTAGGTAGGAGAAAGGACACACTAGAATTGGAGACCAAGTTTGATTTATCTAAGAGACGCTGAAGGTTGAAACTAGAGTGGAGGCCAGGGACATGACAAGGATCACCTATACAGGAAAAATATTTCATAGCTGGGGTCTCTACCTTGAGTCCCTGGACACCTAGAGGGTGCCTATGTATGATCTGGGGGACTGTGTATCCTAAAAAGGCCTATACAACTTAGTACATTTGACTGTATTATTCTACGGAGAAGGTTCATGGTATCACAAATTCTTAATGGAGTCTATAAACCACAAAAAATGTTAGAAAACCATTGTTTTAAAGGAAAAATTGGCCATGGTAGACAATTGATTAACTGGGCTGGAGGAAGAAGGATGTTAAGGTACTGGGAAAAAAAACAATACAAATTCCAGTAGTTCTCAGCCTGAAATTAGTTGGAGATTGATGATATTATTAGTCAACACAGGAATGGTGAAAAGAGGAGCTTTGTTGGAAAATAAAACAAGTTCTCTTTTATGGAGTACAAACGTAAGATATTTGCACTTTGTCATTCTAAAGATGCCCCTCAGGCTCACAGAACACATGACAAAAAATATTTTATTCAGTACTAAATATTCATTGGATGCTAAATATTTTATCAGGAGCTTGCTAAGCCTATTACATAATCTTTATTTAATTCTCACAACAGCCAAGCAGTTATTATGATTCTAATTTCCAGAAAAATTAACGTTCTGAATATTAAGTGATTTTACTAAGGTCAGAAACTTGGTAAATGGCAAAGACAGAATTCAAACCTTGGTGTTCTTCCCATCTGGCTCGAGGCCAGATTCTGAACTTCTCTGCTAAGAGTTTTATACCTTAGCATGCCACAGCTGAAAATAAAATCTATTTGAGCAAAGAAATAATGACATTTTCATGGGGAAGAAGCTTAGCTACAGCATCTATGGAATGGATTTTGTACCCACATTTAAAGACAGCTTTCTCTTGGACTAAATCAGAAAATAGACAATTGCTAAGGCAAGAGAAGATGCTGGTGAGAATATCATCAGTGCACACCAACATTATCCTAAGTATTCCAGCTTCTCTTAAGATCAGTCTCTTGCACTAAACCCAATGTTCTTTCTCTGCACTATTTGCTTCTGCTCATCTTCTCTTATTAAAAAAGTCATGAGCTGGCTGAGTGGCTCAGTTTGTTAAGAGCTCGCTCAAGAGTGCGAGCTCTAAACAACAGGGTCTCCGGTTCTATTCCCGCCCTGAGCTGAGCTTCCAACAGGTGGCAGGCAGGATGGCTCAGCTAAAAAAACAGAACAAGTCATTAATTTGATTTAAGCCCCATCAATTAAAGCTCCCTGCAATCAAGGTATTCCTTTAAAAGGCTCTCTATGAGATTGTTTGAACAGGGCAATAGACATGCAATTTCAGCATAACATTAAAAATAAACAATTATTTTGCTGATATGTGGGATGTAAAACTGAAAACAACAAAGGAACTAAACAAACAAAGAACAAAAACTCGTAGACACAGACAAAAGTTTAATGGTTACCAGAGGGTAAGGGGGGAGGGAAGTGGTAAAAGAGAGTAAAGGGGGTCAAATATATGGTGATGGAAGGAGAATTGACTCTGGATGGTGACATATACATGATGTATTATAGAATTGTACACTTGAAACGTATATAATTTTACTAACCATTGTCAACCCAATAAATTTTAATTTAAAAATAAATAGATAAACAATGAATAGAAACATATAAATGTTTAAATATGACCTGTTCCATGAGTAAAGCTACATTCATTTCCAAAGTTGTTACATACTGCATGAGAGGCGAGAGTAGCATGGAATCCAAGCATTTTATTCTCATTCCTTTAGATATATGGTTACTTGGCTTAGAGTGAAAAGAATTGAGATCAAGCACAGCAAAACTCTGTATGCTAACTTGCTTTCTAGTTAACTAAATTGTCCTGGTGGGGTTGAGGGTAGAGGGAAAGAGTTCATGACAGGAAAGTGGAGAGCTGACAGAGGTAATTGAAAAGGATGTGGAAGTCTGGTTTGATTTTCTGTCCACTATGTGGAGGAGGATTTTGTATTAGTGATCAAGAATTATACAAAGGTAAATGGTAGAAGAAGGCTGTATCAACATAGACCAAGGAAGAGGTTTGGTTTCCCTATGCGGTCAAGGGCCTGGATTATGAGAACACAAAACCATTTGGATGGAGGGCTGTATTTTTCCTCTCTATTGATTTTACTTCTCAAAAAAATATACACCCTGACATGGTTATAATGGAATAAAAAAAATGGACTAAATCAAGAACTCCATCAAATCAATAGCTTTTCATGTTTGAAAGGACTTATTCTTCAGAAATACCATTTGGTCTTCCACCAACTTTGAGAGAATAATAGCTATCCTTTGTTTTGTTTTTGCATTTCAGAGTCCCTTTAGGGAAAGCCTAAAAGGAACCTCTTGTCCTGGGGAAAGAGACAGGAACTCCTTCCTAAATCTGTGAAGACTTTCTTCTGTGGGTTATAACAGTCCCATATCAAGTCTTGGAATCCCCTTCGATGGCACCCCAAACCCTCAATCAGCCACCAAGCCTTTGACAGGGCTCTCAGATGTGCCCCTCCCTTCCTCCTTCCCTTTCAATGTATGAGAGTAGAAGCCCTCTTTGCCGCATACCTACATTTTTCTAACTTATCCCCCAACCTAGGCCCTGCTTTATCAATTTTCCATATTAGTGCTGTTTTCATTATGGACCTCCCTTCCAAGAACCTACAATGACTCCATTGCACATGGCATCAAGCCCCCCTTCTATGTTAAGTTTTCAAGGTCTTTCCATCTGTTCCTGGAACCTTCTCCAATTTTATTTTCTACTCTCTGTTAAAAAGAAGCAACAGGCCCAAAATAAAGGAATTTGGGCTATGCCCAAGACATCAAGCTAAAACTTAATACCTGAACTAATTTTGGTTTCAACCTTCCCTAGAAATGTATTTCCAACTGCTCAGTCTCAAATTTTCTAGTCAGCACCAATGAGGCAATCCTCCAAATAGACTTTGTTGTCCCCAAAATGATGGTGAGCTTACCCAAAATAATCTTTTTTTTCCTGCTTGTCCATTAGTTTGTTTGTTGGTTGGTTGGTTGGTTGGTTGGTTTATGATGCCCTTGTCTCGCCTCTTTCTGCCTTTCAAACCTCTCCCTCCCTCCCTCTGGAGCTCCTTTCTCTTTGCAAGACGAGATGCTGTCCAATTTATGAATCATTTAATAAAGCCAATGGGGTCTTTTAAATTTTACGCAGTACACATGAAACCTGGGTTTTGTTAGAAAGACCTCATGTCTACAGTACCACTTTCCTAGCCTCTAATCATACTGTGTCATGCAAATTTTATTTAGGCTGCTCTCCAGATTTGAAATTATATCTCCTCATTTGTGATATATTTAAATGCTAAGACTTCAAATCCAACTCAAGTGTTATCTCCTCAAGAAAGTATTCCCTGAGCATGCCAACCTTCATCTGTCTCTTTCTCTAAATTCTAAGAGCACGCTTAATGTCTGCACCAAATGATTCTTCTCCCTGATCAGGCACTATTGTTTATCTGTCTGCAGTTGCTTTGAGTGAATCAGCATTGCCATCGAACCACATATTAAAGTGCTAAACGACAGTATAAACATGTATCATGCCTCAATATAACCTCCGCAGGAAAGGGCACTTAATAGGAGTGCAGTACATTCTTAATGCTTGACACATAATCCACATTTTGGACTACTGTAATCAATTCTCCTCACTCTATCATAATAGAAAGCTTTCTGAAGTTTTGTTGTTGTTGGAGCAGAAAGAATGCTTTCCTGGAGAGGAGAACTCATGGACAGAAATATGGCTGTCCAATGTTCTGGAACATTTTTCTGACATGTCTATAAAGGCATGCCTTGCCTAGGGAAATTATCTCCCTTCCAGGCCAGCAATGAAGAACAAATATAAGAGAACTGAGATCTTTTCTAAGTCAAAAGAGAGACGCATACTCATTAATGAGTATCATCTCTTTTGTCTGGGATTGTTTCCAGTTCCATCCTAGGTACCACTGAATCAGAGCAATGATGCATGGGGTAGATACTTGCTTCGTTATTAAAGGTTTATGAAAAAGTCCTCACAAAGTCACTAAGTATGCCAGGCCATGAAAATGGCCAAAGGGCTGCAAGGTCAGAATGGCTGTAACCTGCAGACAAGCCTTCTGACCACTTCAGTGGAGATCCTTCCTCTAACAAGGCAGAATATCTGTGCTTCCACAGCTCTCAAAATGGTGATCCCAAAGGCAAGATGCATATTGGATTGCAAATGAGAAGCTAAACCTCTTAGCTTTTCTGCTTTCTTTTGGAAACTCTTTTTCATTTAAATAAACAAATTAGACATTCTGAAATTCAAAGACCTATACAATGAAAGCAATTGCTGTTCATGATGGATTAGTCTGATGTTTAAAAAGAAGGCAGAAAAAAGAATGCAAAACAAGCTGCCACCACTAGTTACGTGAGAAATAGATCACAGGTGCCACTGGCTTCTGTTTCGTCTGTGGGAGGTTAAGAAGAAATACATTCACAGAAGAATATATTTCACTCTAGGTGTAACTGGTGGGAGGCTTCTGGGCTGTGTTCATATATTATTTTGTAGAACATATGTACACTCCCTGACGTTGGAGATGCTTAGAATGTTTTTAATCTTAAAATGAAACTCAAAATCAGGCTTAGCTTTGTTAAGAACCCCCCTTCCCATATCCTTCATCTATAATATGTTTTCTAAATCCTCATCCTCTAAAGGATAGGTGTGTCACTTTGTTAATAAAGGCTCAACTAGTTTAAGTAGAAAGGAGTCTCACCATGTTGCCTTCAAATTCTGGAAATGAGTTAATTGTTTATTCACCATGTATCAAGGATATGCACATCTATAGATTATATAGGTCTAGGTTGTTGGTCTGAAATGTAAAGTCTAAGGATTTGTGGCTTTCATTCAGTGGGTGGTAGCACAGACACAATATGTATACGAAGACCTCCATAGGGTAGTTATTTACCCTCCCAAATACTTTGACATTATCTGGAGTGGACTATGGCAGTTTCTAGCAACTTCTAAGATTTGATGTGTTCTACTTTCTGTCATCCACTCCCAATGGTTAGAAGTAGGACCTGAAGAATCATAGCCATCTTCTAAATGACCTTCCCTTCTCTAAGCAGCCCATCCACTGCCAGAATAATCCTTGTAAAGAAAATTTCTAACTAGCGACCTGAGATCTACCCCAGCCCTTTACTTGTATTAAGTTCAAATTGCCTAAAATGGCATTAAGAAGCCTCAACCATCAGACCCCAAATAAATTTAGCTTTATTTAGCTTAAGGGGCAATTTCACCTTATTCTACCTGAAGATTTAGCAGCAACTTCCTATTACTAGCTGGTCTTTCCAAATGCCCTGATTTTTAATTTTTTCTTGTCTTTACTTTTTCTTTTTCTTTCTTGACTATGGAGCCAGAAGTCCTGGATTCAGGTTCTGCTGTCACCTTCATAGGTTTGAAACTTGCACAGATCATTTAACTCTTCTGTCTCAATTTCCTTAATAAAATTGGAATAATAAAATTGACCTTGTAGGCTTCAAAAAGTGTTTTGAAGATTAAATGAGCTAATGCAGAGAAAGAAGACATAATGTGCTGGAAATATTGGTTAGATGAAGATGCTACTCCTGACACATGTGTGGGTCAGGTCTACCTAAGAAAAACAGCCCATTTGGAGAGATATAAATGGACTTATTTGAGAATGATAGCTTGTTTTGTTAGCAAGTGTTTTCAACCTCAGCACTATTGATATTTTGGGCTGGGTACTTCTTTATAGTGGGGGCTGTCCTGTGCATTGTAAGATATTTAGCAGAGGGGCTGGCAGAGTGGCACATTGGTTAAGAGCTGGCTTGGGATGCCAGTGGCCCTGGTTCGGATCCCACATATGAGGGCCAGTGACACTGCCCTCTACAGCTAAGATGGTGAACAGTGGCTCCACCTGGAGCTGGGCTGCTGTGAGTCCCCCGGGATGACATAGCTGCAGCCCCTGCTGTAGTGGGCTGCCATAGGCTATGTGAGTGGCTGGCAGCCAGTGTGAGCTGCCAAGAGCCACTGTGAGTGGCTGTCCAGAGGCCGGCGACTGATCTGCCTCATCCAGGAAGAGCGCAATGATGATACCAACATGGGCCAGTGAAGCAATGTCCTCCACAACTAGACTGAAGAACAAAAAGACAGCAACTTGTCTGTTCCCCTTCCCCAGTTCCCCAACGTTGTCCCCTCCCCCAATTCCCCAATAAAATCTTTAAAAAAAAAAAAAAAGAAAAAAAATATTTAGCAGAATCCCTGGCCTCTCCACACTGGATGCTAGTAGCAACCCTCACCCCCAAAGTTGTGACAACCAAACTGTTTCCACACATGACCAAATACCCTCCACCCTGTTACCCTGCTTCTTATCTCCAGGGGTAGGGGAGAGAATCACCTTATTAAGAACCACTATTCAGAGATATATTATGCCCACATCATTATCCTAATATATTGAGCACAATTTTCTAAAAAGACATACACCCTGTCTCTGGGACATTACGAACTAGGGAGTAAGATAGATACGTAAGCAGCTCCCTGTAAAATGTGTCCAAAAGTATGAATGCTGCAAATAAGCACAAATTCAAGGCATTGGAGGCACAGGGGGAGCCATCAAGATTTGGGGAGTGGAGGTTGCATTCAATGAAGAGCACAAGGGAAATTTCCTTCAGCATCAGTCTGGAGATGAGAAAGGCAGCCTTTGGCTCTTGGCTAGCTCACCACTGAAGGTGAATTTCAGTACAGTTGTTGCTAAGGGAATGTTTTGGGGAGGCTAAATAGGTGAGAGTTTCTGCAGGGATACTGAACTTGAAAATAGCAAGGGCAGAGAGGAAGAATCAGAATGAAAGGACCTAAGGGAAATGTCAGACTTTGTGGGACTGGATTTTTTTTTTTTTTTAAACTTGTGCTAAACCAGTCATCTCTGTGCATTCTGGTAGTCCGTTTGCTTTCCTTTCCTTTTCACCTTTTCTCCTTCCTAAATCATGGTTTTTATATGCTTGCCATTCAGATTCTTGAAAGTACTGATGCCACCCCACACAACATGGAAGCATCAGAGTGAATCTAAATTACTGGAACATTCTGGTGAGTCATAGTGGTGGCCGTCCCTCTTTTATTCCAGGCAAGTAGATAATCAACACTGAGTGTGCAGAGTGAGAACAATTTGGAAACTCAGTTTTAATGTGAATTCTCTGTGCTTGTCTATAAGAAATCAGAGAGGTAATCAGTTTCACATTGGGGCCGAATTACAAAAGCAAGTGCACAGCAATCCATCTGGTTGTCCAGCCGGGATTCAAAGAATTGGAAGCTGGAGCACAGGCCGTATTGACAGTGCCCAGCCTGGGGCTTTTGAGGTCATGGCTCCATGATACCAGCCCTTTATCAGCCCTGCTCAGAGAATGCTGAGAAAGGCAGAGAGGATGTGGATGGAGTGATGTAGAACACGATCACTGTAAATATCTCAGCGTGTGTCTTGCTGACAGTGGGAAGTCCAGCTCTGGAAGAAACACTGTCAGCAGTAACATCTATTTATGTGAAGGATTAAGCTAGAAAATGCTTATTCTTGTTGATATTTTTAGTCGTTCTCCCAGAATGGTGAAACTGTTTTCAATATGCTTTTTTGCTTGCTTGGATTTCCATAATTATAACTGATTCTAGTGAATGCATCCGTAAAGTTTGGATTGACCAACAGCCTCTGAACCCCTAAAGTAAATAGCAAATGAGTGGTTAGAGATATTGAAAGAAAAATTTTTTAATCCCTGCGTCAGGTATTAAGAAACCTGAGTTTGAATCCCAGATGTGTCAACTATTAGTTAGCTGACCTTTAAAAAGTTGGTAGTCTTATTTGTAATGCCCTAATATCATTCTAGTGGTCCTATTTCTTAAAATTTCTCTAAAGATAGGGTAAATTGCTAAATATAAAAGCATTTGGTGACTCTACAGCTAAATAGAAACAGAGAAAGAAAGAAAAAGAAAGAAGCCTATGGCATTCAATATTCTATTTTAAAAGACAGACCAATTCAAAACTCCTTTTTTTTTTCAATTTTATTGAGGTGTAATTGACAAATAAAATTGTAATGTATATATTTAAAGTATACAATGTGATGATTTGCTATACATACACATTGTGAAAGCATTTCCCCATAGAGTTTATTAGCACATCTATCACTTCATAGATTTTACCTTTTTTGTTGGTGGGAACATTTAAGTTCTACTCTCAGCAAATTTCAATTATACAATACAATGTTATCAACTATAGTCACTATGTTACACATTAGCTTCTCAAATGTTATTCATCTTAGAACTGAAAATTTGGGGCCGGCCGAGTGGCGCATTGGTTGGGCGCTGGTTTTGGGATGCCAGTGGCCCCGGTTCGGATCCCACATGAGGGCCAGTGACACTGCCCTCTGCAGCTAGCAGCAGCTCCACCTGGAGCTGGGCTGTGCGAGCCCCGGTGATGGTGTGGGCTGCGGCCCCTGCTGCGGTGGGCTGCCGTGGGCTGCAGTGAGTGGCCCGCAGCCAGCGTGAGCGGCTGGCAGCCAAGCGTGAGCTGCCAATGGCCGCGATGAGCGACATCCAGAGGCCGGCGACCGATCTGCCTCATCCGGGAAGAGCGCAGTGGCGATGCCAACGGTGGAGCAACATCCTCCGCAACTAAAACTGAGGAGCGAGAAGACGGCAATTTGTCTGTTCCCCTTCCCCGATTCCCCAACGCTGTTCCCCTCCACCAATTCCCCAATAAAATCTTTAAAAAAAAAAAAAAAAAAAAAAAAGAACTGAAAATTTGTACCCTTTTACCAACCTATTCTGATCTAACATTTCTCTGACACCCTAGCTTCTGGCAACCACTTTTCTATTCTCTGTATCTGAGTTCAATTTTATTATTATTATTTTTTTTTTAGATTCCACATATAAATGATACCAGGCAGTATTTATCTTTCTCCATCCGGTTTATTTCACTTAGCAGAATGTTCTTCACATTCCTTCATGTTGTCACAAATGACAGGATTTCTTTCTTTTTCAAGGCTGAATAATACTCCGTGTGTGTGTGTGTATGTATTATATATAACATTTTCTTGATCCATTCATCCATCATCAAGTCATTTAGGTTGTTTTTATGCTGGTTATTGTGAATAATGCTGCAATGAACATGAGCATACAGATATCTCTTCGAGTTAACCACTGCAGCAAACTAAAAGCTTCTGCTCAGTAAAGGAAACCACAAACAAAATGAAAAAGGCAACCTGCGAAGTGAAAGAAAGTAATTGCCAACCACATATCCAATAAGGGCCACTATCCAAAACATACAAGAAACTCATAACTTAATAGCAAAAAAAAATAAAATTAATAAATGGGCAAAGGAACTCTTGAATGGGCATTTTTCCAAAGAAGACATACAAATGGCCAACAGATACATGAAAAGGTGCTCAACATCAGTAGTCATCAGGGAAATGCAAATCAAAAGTACAATGAGATATCTCCTCATACCTGTTAGGATATCTATCATCAAAAAAGAGATGACAAGATTTGATGATGTGGATTGAAGGCGACCCTTGTGCACTGTGTTTGGGAATGTAAACTGGTACAGCCACTATGGAAAACGGTCTGGAGGCTCCTTCAGAAGTAAAAAAAAAAAAAAATGATGCAACAATTCCACTTCTGGGTATATATCCGAGGGAATAAAAACACTCTTTAAAATGAGGTGAGAAATATTTCTGACAGTGCTATTATATCCTGGCTAATGGCCATCCTAAGTTAAATACTGTATGTTTGTGTTTGTGTGTGTGTGTGTGTGTGTGTGTGTGTGTGTGTGTGTGTATTTTTCTCATTCTGGTGTCTTTACAACATTTAGTAGGAAAGAGAAAGAGTAAGTAACTTCCTTTTCATGTTCTATGAGCTTGGCTAATAACAAAAGCATCAACCCCAACTTAAATCTACAAGTTGGCTGGCCTATCTTCACTGATGGAGGAAGGGGTTTTACCTAAGTAAGACCACCTGGGGAGACTTTTTGTAAGAAAATGCTAATGCTTTATGTGTTTCTTTCAAAGGATGGACAACAGCTACTAAGCTAGGGTAGTGATCTCATTGAATGTGACTGAAAGGGTCACTTCTGACTGACACAGCCTTGTTAAGGTGATCACAGAAACAATAGGACTAGCTTGTTTGAGCCCCAACTGTCTTTAGGAGTAAAGAGTTATCACCAAGAAAGAGTGTTTAAATTTTAAACAAGCAAATCTAATCATTATATCTTACTTTCTCATATTTTCTTAGAAGGGTGGCATAGGGTGATACAACTGGTTTGCAACAGTCTAACAACTGAGGGGTATTTTGTTTGCTTGCTTTCCATGATTGACTGAGTGTTGTGATTGTTTACATTTTCTTATGATAATTGACAGAGGACATTTTGTTCATTTTAGTTTCCCAGTAGAAGGGTTTCCTGCCATCAAGACAACAAGATCCAGATGTAATTTCACTGATGAGCAAGACATCTCTGCCAACTGAATTCCTATTGATTAGCATCTGATTTTGTTTGTCAGCAAAATGAAACACTTATTCTTTAATGGCATGTTTGGGTACATAACCAGTGGGTGTATGTGTTTGGGGGGGGTGTGGACAGAAGAGTGTCTTTCAAAAGCTGATGAAAATATATTAGTGTGTATGGTCATTTCTGCTCTCAACCATAAAAATAGCAATCATAATCTTAAAGCAGCCAACGTCTTGCCCTGAAGATGAAAGGAATAGTTGGCTTGAGGCCCTTTGTAGTTGGAAGCTATCATGACCAGTGGTGGGGACATGATGTGCTGACTATGGGGCCCGTGTCACTCCCTGTCCTCACAGCTCCCTGGGCTTAGAGGGGTCATACACAAGCCAGTCACTCACCAGGAGGGGGGAATGACAGCTCCTGATGACCGATTACAGCTGTTTTGGGACAGATGGCAGCATGGAGGCAAGTTCTTCACCAGAACAGTCTAAATAGGAATTTGGGGGCAAACAGAGCAACCTGGAATTTTATAAACAGCCACACACTACAGATTATACTTACAGAATACTCTAGCATTTACCAAGAACATTTTTATTTGTATTTCATTTGATCACAACTACAATTTCATGAGGTAATGGTTACCATTATCTCTATTTTTAACACTGGAGAAATCAAGGCCCAAAGACATTTGATGACTCTTCCAATACTACACACCTTGTAAGTTACAGATCTTAGGTTTGAACCCATGTCTCTGACCCTAAGTCTAGTATTCTTTCCAATACACCAGCCTTTCTCTCTTAATTTACTATGGGGATATAGTTTCCATGCTTTTCAAGTGAAATCCTTGTTTCTCATTGGTAAGATGTATTTTCTAATAAGAACCTTTTATTACTAATCATATAAAATTTCAATAATTTATGAATGTGAATAATGTATTCCATAAGTGTCATAAGGAAAGAGCATAAGGAATCATGTTAACAGGATTACAAGTAACCCATATTCTTACCGTTAAGAAAAGCTTGATTTTTTTTTTAAGCAACTGGATATGCTTCTTTCACATTAACCTGTGTGTCCTTACATCATGAAAGGAAAGCAAAATGGTGCACAGCATGGTTAAGTAATACAAAAAAATGCCCTGGAATGACTTAAATGAAATAGACTTTCTTAAGTGATTGACCAAAGACCTACCAAGAGTTCCCGCTCAATTCCCTACCCAGTCAAGAGTGTTTCTGGTCAATTGCAGCCCTCCAGGAATTAGGAGGTCAGAATACCTTCCCAGGACAAAGATAAAATAGAAGGTAACAAGAGATAAATAGGGAAGTTGGCATAAAATTATGGGACCATCCAGCCTGTATAAGTTGAAGATTTTCTGAAAGAGCCCACCTGCTCTCAAGTGATAATAGGAATTTAGTTAGCTGAAAATAGGCAAGCTATCTCTATTAGGCAAATGAGATGCTATTTCATAAAGCAAGGTCATGAGGCAGTGTTACTGATTTGCACTTCAATATCATGTTTTGAACTCTTTTCCATATGAATTTCACTTCTGCAGTTCTGTGAAACTTTTGCTGAGAATGTTATTACACATCTCAGATTTTATCTCCTATTAATGAGAGAAATGTTTTCAGCATTTATTTTTGAGAAAACAAAACAAAACAAAACAAAATAAAGCATTTTGTAAAACTTTCCAATTTATGTAACCTATCACATTTCCACCTTTAACCTGATTATTAAGATGCATAGACCTAAATATTGTGGTTAATTACAACACATATTTAAACTGTGATTAGCATATTGCCTACACTTTTTTTCTCAACTGTATTTTCCTCTTTCTAAAGCAGCCTAAAATGAACTTTGAAGGAGGCAGAGTATAACTACGTTAAATAAATGGATTTAAAGTGTGCCTTTCAGCAATAAATCTTAATTAAGGGATAGTGTTTATTATGGGATGACTGTGTGTTCAGAAAAATGTAATATAGTAATAAAAATGGGAGAACAAAGAAACAAGCAAAAATTTTTTAATTGTTATCAATAATTATATTGGTAGTGATAGTACGAATACTATTATTTAGATAGTATAAGTATTATTATTATTTTATTTAGTATGTAATAAGAAAATAGAGTTAATAAGTAATATGGAATATTCCAATTATATCATTTTCAGTGTCCTAGAGAACCAGGACATTTGGTATAGAAGAAAGGAAGCACATATGTAACAGAAAAGAGGGTAAGTAAAAAACCCTGTAGTCTTGAATTTTAACGGAAAGTATAGTCATGAATATATACTTTATGAAAGTATATATTCATGGAGCAATTTATCTTAAAATAATAATATAGATGTATAAACTCAATATAGATCTAATAAAAAAAGTCCCAGAGGGATTTATGTGTATGTGTATGGAAATAGATAAGCTGATTCTAAAATGTATATGGTAAGGCAAAAGAATGAAAATAGCCAATACAATTTTGAAAATGAACAATGTTTAAGGACTCACATTACTTTATTTCAAGGCTTACTATAAAGCTGCAGTAACCAAGCCAGTATGGTAATGGCAAAAGTATAGTGGAATGAAATAGGGTCTAGAAATAGACACACACATATATGGGTTAATTGATTCTTTTCAAAGTTGAAAATGCAATTTAGTGGTGCAAGAATTATTTTTTTCAGCAAGTGGTACTGGGAAAATTAGATATGCATATGCAGATTCAAACGTTGATCCATATCTAATACTACATACAAAAAATTCACTCAAAATGATGATCACAGGTTTAATGTGAAATCTAAAAGTATAAAATATCTAAAAGAGAACATAGAAGAAAATCTTGGCTCTAAAGTATTTCTATTTTGCCTCCAAAAACAAGGGACATTTTAGTCTATTTATACTGTCTCATGGAATTTGTTGGGTGTCTGATCCACAAGTAATAGAAAATGGTGTTTCTGGGAGAATCCTCAGACTGTGGGACCATGGGCTCTAAAATGGTTCCAAGCATGCTTTAGCTGTAGAAGGTGTAATAATATAGCATTGATTTGGCAGAGTGGAGAAAATCATACCATGCTCTAGCTTTTCCCATTCTTGCAAATGGCCCTACTGGCCTAAACAGCCTTTTGGAGCTAGCCTACTTTTCATCCTGTGAGTTAGAGGGGAGAGCTCTTCTTGTCCAATGAAGGGAGAAATGTGTGGCATTCCTCATCCTCTTCCCCACTGATGATCTGTTTTGCAGCCTGTCCCTTGGTAGTGCTGTGTAGCAGCTGTTCCTTTTCTTTGCTGTATATATGCCTCCTTTTTATCTTGGCAGACAGGGCAATTTCTTTGAAATAAAGCCCCCTTTTCTGTTGCAAGTGACCTTGAGACATTCAGCACTATCATTTCCCAGCTGTATTACTGACTCCAAATTCAATTTCAAGGTTCTTGAAAGCTTTCCCTTGTCCACCTTGTGTTCACTTGCCTTCATTGAAGTGTCCTACAAGGCCATTGCGTTGGGATTCTTGTATCCATTTTGGCATGTGTCTAACTTATCCAAAGAGAACTGCAGCAAATAGGGCTTCAATGCCTGGGGCCTGGCAGTGATCCAGGGCATCACAGTTGGGGCCTCTGTCATTTCTTTGGATGCTGTGAATAGCCAGTAATGGGAAAAGAGGGAAATGTCATGTTACGACCTTGGAGTCCAGATCATGCAAATCATTTAACCATGTACAGTAGAGACTCAATTACTCACAGTATATAGGAACTAGAGTGTGTTTTTCAATGGTAGATTTGCATAATAAGCAATTATAAACATATTTTAAAATGCAGATGCATGCTTCTGATTGATGGGTGGGATGGTGTACATGGTGATGCCATTGAAACATACTATTTATGGTTGTCATTAATTATATTGGTGTTTGTCAAGCAGCAGTCTTATGAAACTTAGCTTCCTCATTTGTAAAATTTATGTCTAAGGCATTTTTCAGATCAGGCCTTCTAGATCATCTGCTTAGTGAGTATTCAGAAATATATTTGATTCAGCTGACCATAATTTCTTGTCTTTTATCCCACAAATCCTATCCAAAACAATGATAAATAGGTTTCATATCTAGAACCCAGGATAGTCAAGTGGTCATGGATGCCTGGGTTGCAAAGAACTCTGAAGCTGTGCTTAGGATCTTCTAGGCACAGGATGGAGGAGCAGAGGCAAGATGCCTCAGGAATGCCATGTAGGCCTGTGGGTTTATCCCAATGACATTTTTATTCATTGTCTCTGGTCTATGTGATTCTCCTCCTACACTTTTCTTCCTTTTGGTGGAATTCACACTGCCTAAATAAGAGCTATCCTATGAACAGAATTTAAAAGACGTTTACAACCTTCTGTCTTTTGGGATTTTGGCAGATTGTAATTATAGGGGAAATTTACAGGGATTACATGACAAAAGCAAACAGGGTTCATTACAACAGGAGAGCACACACAACACACTCAAGGGACACTCCTGGAACACACACACAGGTGATCAGGGAGACTGCACCACTGGGCCACACAGGACATTTACTACATAAGTCCACCCAGCAAAGACTGAGAGACATAGGAGATCTACCTAATACACAGAAGCAAACATGGAGAGGCAGCCAGAATGAGGAAACAAAGAAAAATGTCCCAAATAAAAGAAAAGGAGAAACATCCAAAAATAGAACTAGATGAAATGGAGACAGCCAACCTACCAGTGACAAGCTTTAAGCCACTGATTATAAGAATGCTTAAGGAACTTAGTGAAAATTTCATCAAATAAATAGTAGGCATAAAGAAGGACATAGAGAACCAGTCAGAAATAAAGAATACAATAACTGAAATGAAGAATACATTAGAAGGAACCAGCAGCAGAGTAGGTGAAGCAGAGTCTCAAATCAGAGATTTAGTAGCTATACATACCAATCAGAACAACAAAAAGAAAAGAGAATGGAAAAAAAGAAAAACAAAGGTAGTTTAAGAGACCTCTGGGACAACATCAATCATAACAACATTTGCATCATAGGGGTACCAGAAGGAGATGAGAAGGAGTAAGGGATCAAGAACCTATTTGAAAAAGTAATGACTGAAAACTTCTCTAACCTGGTGAAGGAAATAGACATACAAGCCCAAGAAGTGCAGAGAATCCCAAACAAGATGAACCCAAACAGGCCCACACCAAGACACATTATAACTAAAATGGCAAATGTTAAAGACAAAGAGAGAATCCTAAAAGGGAGAAAGACAACTAATTACTTATAAAAGAGCTCCCATAACACTATCAGCTGATTTCTCAACAGAAACTTTGCAGGCCAAAAGAGAGTGGGAGGAAATACTCAGTGATGAAAAAACAAGGGCCTACAACCATGATTACTCTACCCAGCAAGGCTATCATTTAAAATTGAAGGAGAGGGCCGGCCGAGTGGCTCAGTTGGTTAAGAGCTCACTCAAGAGTGCGAGCTGAGCTCTGAGCAACGGTGGTTTGATGCCAACCCGAGCTGAGTTGCTGTTGAGCTGCCAACAGGAGGCAGGATGGCTCAGCTAAAAAATAAAAAATAAAATTGAAGAAGAGATAAAGAGTATCTCAGATAAGAAAAACTAAAGAACTTCATTCTAACCAAGTCAGTGTTACTAGAAATGTTATTAGAAAAGGGGACTTATTTAAGAAGAAGAAGAGGGAAATCAAACAAACATAAGAAGATTAAAAATATGAATAATAAAATGGCAATAACTATGTATCTATCAATAATCACTTTAAATGTAACTGGATTAAATGCTCCAATCAAAAGACATAGTATAGCTAAATGGAGAAGAAAACAAGAACCATGCATATGCTATCTACAAGAGACGCACCTCAGATTGAAAGACACACATAGACTGAAAATAAAGGAATAGAAAAAGATATGTCACACAAAGTGAAATGAGAAAAAAGTTGGGGTAGTGATACTTATATCAGACAAAATAGATTTTAAAATGAAGACTATAATAATAAACAAAGAACATTACATAATAATAAAGGAATCAATCCAACAAGACGACATAACCCTGGTAAACATCTATGTACCTAACATGGATGGGCCTAAATATATAAAACAAATATTGACCAACATAAAAACAGAGGCCAACAGTAATACAATCATAATAGGAGACTTTAACAGCCCACTGACACCAGTGGACAGATCTTCCAGATAAAAGATCAACAAAGAAACAGCAGCCTTAAACGACATGTTAGACCAGATGGATTTAATTGATATTTTTAGAGCATTTTACCCCAAAGCAGCAGAATGTATATTCTTTTCAAGTGCACATGGAACATTTTCCAAGAAAGACCACATGTTAGGCCACAAAACAAAACTCATTAAATTTAAGAATATTGAAGTCATATCAAGCATCTTCTCTGACCACAATGGTAAGAAACTAGAAATCAATGACAAGAAAAATACAGAAAAACACAAAAACATATGAAGGCTAAATAACATGCTACTGAAAAATGAATCAGTCAACAATGAGATCAAGGAAAAAATCAAAATATGCCTTGAGACAAATGAAAATGAAAACACAATGACCCAATATCTATAGGACACAGCAAAAGCAGTGTTAAGAATGAAATTCATAGCAATGGAGACCTACCTCAACAACAACAAAAATCTCAAACAGGGTAACTTTACACCAAAGGGAACTGGGCAAAACAACAACAACAACAAAACAAACAAACAAACAAACAGCAAACAAAGCCCAAAGTGAGTATTAGGAAAGAAATAATAAAGATTAAATTAGAAAAACAATACAAAGGATCAATGAAACCAAGGGCTGGTTCTTTGAAAATATAAACAAAATTGATAAACCTTTAGTCAGACTCATCAAGAAAAAAGATAGGACCCAAATAAACAAAATCAGAAATTAAGGAGGAGACTTGACCATGGACATCATAGAAATACAAAAAAAATTAAGAAAGTACTATGACTAATTATATGCCAACAAATTGGACAATATGGAAGAAATGGATAAATCCCTAAAAGCATGCAATGTTCCAAGACTGAATCAAGAAGAAACAGGAAATATGAACCAACCATTTATTACTACTGAAATCTAATTAGTAGTCAACAAGCTCCCAACAAGCAAAAGTCCTGGACAAGATGGCTTCACAGGTGAATTTTACCAAACATACAAAATAATAATAATAACACCTATTTTATTCTTCTTTGTATTCCAAAAAATTCAAGAGGAGGAAAGTCTCTCAAGCTCATTTTATGTGGCCACTATTACCCTGATTCCAAAACCAGAAAAAGACATTACAAAAAAAGAAAACTGAAGGCCAATATTCCAAATGAACATCGAGGCAAAAATCCTCAACAAAATGTTAGCAAACCGAATTCAACAATATATTAAAAAGATCATACATCACAACTATACACCATAAGTATGCAAGTTTGGTTCAATGTCCATAAATCAATTAACGTGATATACCACATAAACAAAATGACAAATAAATATCAAATGACCATATCAATAGGTGCAGATAAAGTGTTTGATGAAATCCAGCATCATGTATGATAAAAATTCTCAGCAATGTGAGAATAGAGGAACATATTTCAACATAATAAAAAGCCATATATGACAAACCTACAGCTAATATCATACTCAATGGGGGAAAGCTAAAACATTCCCTTTAAGATCAGTAACAAGACAAGGATGTCCACTTTCACCACGTTTATTCAGCATAGTACTGGCAATCTTTGCCACAGCAATTAGACAAGAAAAATAAATAAAAGACATCCAAATTGGAAAGGAAGAAGTAAATCTGTCATTACTTGCAGATGACATGATACTATATAAGAGTATTACACCAAATATTACACCAAAAATCTATTAGAACTGATAGATGAATGCAGTAAAGTAACAGGATACAAAATTAATATTCAGAAATTGGTTGCATTTTTATACACCAATAATTTATCAAAAAGAAAATTAAGAAAATAATCTCATTTACATATGCCTCAAAAAATGCTTAGGAATAAATTTAACCAAGGAATTAAAAGACCAGTGCTCAGAAAATCATAAGACATTGAAGAGAGAAATTAAAGAAGATAGAAATGAGGGCCGGCCGAGTGGCGCAGACGGTTAAGCGCTGGTTTGGGAAGCCAGCGGCCCCGGTTCGGGTCCCACATATGAGGGCCAGTGACACTGCCATCAAAAAAAAAAAAAAAAAAAAGATAGAAATGAAAGAAAACATATATCATGCTCATGGATAGGAAGAATTTATATAGTTAAAATGTCCATACCAACCAAAGCAATATATAGACTCAATGCAATCCCTATCAAAATACCAATGGTATTTTTCACAGAACTAGAACAAATAATCATAAAATTTATACAGAACCATAAAAGACCCCAAATTGTCACAACAATCCTGAGAAAGAAGAACAAAGCTGGATGTCTCGCTACCTGACATCAAACTATAATACAAAGCCGTTGTAATTAAAACAGAATGGTATTGGCATAAAAACAGACACATAGATCAACAGAATAGAAAGTCCAGAAAGAAATCCACACTTATATGGTCATGTAATGTATGACAAAGAAAGCAAGAATTTACATTGGGGTAAAGACAGTCTATTCCATAAATGATTCTGGGAAAACTGGACAGATGCATGCTAAAAAATGAAACTGGACCTCTTTCTTACTCCAATACAAGAATAAACTCATGGGCCGGCCGAGTGGCGCAGTGGTTAAGTGCTGGCTTGCGACGCCAGCGGCCCCGGTTCAGATCCCACATATGAGGGCCAGTGATACTGCCCTCAAAATAAAAAAAAATAAAAAATAAAAAAAATAAAAAATAAAAAAAATAAAAAAAAAATAAAAATAAAAAAAAGAATAAACTCAAAATGGATTAAAGACGTAAATTTAAGACTCGTAACCATAAAACTTCTAAAAGAAAATATAGGAAGTAAACTCTCAACATTACCATTAACAATATTTTTACTGATATTATCTCCTTGGGCAAGGGAAACAAAAGAAAAAATAAATAAATGGGACTACATCAAACTGAAAATTTATTCACAGCAAAGGAAACCATCAATAAAACAAAAAGACATCCTACTGAGTGGGAGAAGATATTTGTCAAAGATAAATCTGATAATGGGGGTTAATATCCAAAATTTATTTAAAAAGACTCATACAACACCAAAAACATGAAAAGAAAAAACAATTAAAAAGTGGGCAGAGGACCTGAATAGACATTTCTCCAAAAAGGACATACAGATGGCCAATAGACATGGAAAGGTGCTCAATCACTAATCATCAGAGAAATACAAATAAAAACCTGTCAAAATTGTCAAAAAATCAACAAACACATGTTGGTGAGGATGTGAACAAAGCGTACACTTGTGCACTGTTGGTGGGATTGTAAATTGGTGCAGCCACTATGGAAAACAATATGGAAGGTCCTCAAAAAATTAAAAATATGTCTACCATATAGCCCAGCAATTCTCCTGGATATTTATCCAAAGAAATCCAAAACACTAATTCGAAAATTGTGTTTACTGCGGCATTATTTACAATAGCCAAGATAGTAAACAACCAAAATGCCCATCAATAGATGATTGGCAAAAGAAATTGTGGTACATTTATACAATAGAGTATTACTCCGCCATAAAAATGAAGGAAATCTTACCATTTGCAACAACATGGAGGGTATTATGCTAAGTGAAACAAGTCACTGATAAAAACAAATGCCGTATATGTGGAATCTAAATAACAGAATAAACCAATAAAACAGAAAGAGACTCAGAAAACAAACTGATGGTAACTAGATTAGGAGGGGGTTTGTGGGGCTGGAATAAGAAACATGAAGGGCTTAAGAAGTACAAATTGGTATTTACAAAATAGTCATGGGGTACAAAGTACAGTATGGGGAATATAGTCAATAATATTTTTAAAACTATACTATCGGATGGGTACTCGACTCATCAGGGGAATCCCTTCATGCAGTATATAGATGTCTAACCACCATACTATACACCTGAAACTAATATAAAATAATACTGAATGTCAAATATAATTTTTAAAATGTCATGGGATGTAAAGGACAGAGTAGGGAATATAGTTGATAATATTGTAATAACTATGTACAGTGTCAAATGGGTAACAGACTTATTGGTGTTATGAGGTATATAAATGTCTAATCACTATGTTGTTTTGTACACCTGAAACTAATAATAAAAATAATAAAGATAGAAAAAAAAAAAGGAATCTCATACTTAGAGCAAGAATCTTGTTTCTAAGCCTTAATTCTATAACAGGGAATTTACTTAAAATGTCATCTCATAGATAGAAGCAGATCTGGGTCTAGAGCTCAGCATCCTGTTAAAACTAAGAGCCACATTCCCATTTTTCCCAGCAATGTTTCTATGTAGTAAATGTAGAAGGCCCAAGGGAATCTTTTACAAAAATGTCCTATACCCTAGAAAATGTGAAAGCTGCTATTATAAAAAGATATTATTTTCCTTCCTATTCCTTTAAAATCATTTTTTTTTTTAAGAAAACATCAAACCTTAATGTTCCTATCCTTTGGTCCCCAGTTATCTGATATCTTTGTGAAAAAGATGTCATAGAAAACATTTCCCTGTGAGGTCTTTACAGTTAGGCCATCATAATATGCCATGAAAATTAGATAGTGAAAAATAGAAAGTTAATTCCTTTAAAATGATGACACGATATCCTAAATAGAACAATCATATCACTGAATGGTTCAATATATTTGGTATGTAAGATTCAGAAGTAGTAGAATGAGGGTATTAGTGAGTTATTTTTGGTTAAACTCTGCATTTTCCCTAGTTTCTGCCTTTTGTCAAGATTAAGTTGTTTGGGCCTTAATATTTGTCATGAAGGAAATGGCTTTGATCTCACAGATTCCATGGAGAGACAGGGTGAAAGAGCCTTATTACTCAGAGAAACAACAAATTTCACAGGCTGCAGGCATGCATTCTGACTGTCAAGCCAGGATACGGTAGTCATTCGGGAAACAGAAATCAAAGGATTGGCCGAGAAATGTCTGTTTTCCCAAGAGGCATTTTGTCATGGAGGAAATGACAGATCAACATCCACAGGGCCAGCCTGGCTTTTTCTGACTCGAGGCCATTGCTGGGGAATGATTTTAGACATTTGTGCACACCACCACACGTCTCCTTAGACCTATCTGTGTACGCCCACCAGACATGAACTGTTTAAGGCCAGCACTAGACATTCTTTGCCATATCGCCCCAGCTTGCCACATATGAGTGTTCAACAGAAGTCATCAGAATAAACAAATGCATAGCAAACAGAACTGGAGGCTAGGCCAGTGGTTCTCAACAGAGGGCAATTTCACCACCATCCCCAAGAGGGCATTTGATAATGCCTGGAGACATTTTTAGTTGTCACAACCTGGAGGGTAGAGTGCTATTAGTGTCTAGAGAATACAGGCCAGGGATGCTGCTGAATATCCTACAGTATGCAGGACAGCCCAACAAAGAAGTATCTGGGCCAAATTGTCAATAGTGCTGAGGGTAGAAACCGTGGCATAGGTTATTTAAGAGTTAAAGGGGGTGCCTCACTCTTTAGGTTTTCTTTTCACTGGAGTTAGCTCCATCATCTTAACATCCATGGCCTCACTTTGTTCCCTGAAGCAGAACAGGGGGAGATCCAGGGATTGGTGAGACAGGGCTGTAAACTTGGACATACAAAAACTGGCACTTGCCTCACTTCTCCCTTTTTGGGGATGAGCAGTCCACAGGCTTCTGCTCTGTCTCCATACCACAAATTTCACAGTTCAGGCCCTCAGGGGGCCTGAGGAGGGTCCACCCAGCCTGAATCTGAGCAGGTGTGTCTGTCTAATTTGGCCATACAGTATCAGTGAACCCTTTGTTTCTCTATACCTACAGCAGGTATAAACCTCTTACTTGGTTCAGAATTCAGGTGGGGAAAATAAATGCTATTTATGATCACCCAAGTTTCCCAAATAAGCCATGTTTGATCTTCATTAAGACCCATGAATTTTTCCCATTAGGGACACTCTGCACCATTTCACCCTGCGGGTGGGGAGTATGGAACGCTTCTCCTTGGACAGTCACTCCCAGGAGCAGGCTGTGTCTAGACAGATATGCAGTGTCATGCTCTTGATATCAGGCAATGCCTCTAAATGATTAGGAAGTAAGGGACTTAAAGATATGTTCAAAGCTATCCAGGCATCAAGTCTGTGACAGTGGACTCGCAGACATGAGCCACTTCAGAAACCAAGATTTCTGATTAAAGACTGAACCCGGTTTGATAATGTGGAGAGTGCAGCCCTCGCTGATAGGCTGGCTGGGGTGGAGGTGGCATTCTCTCAGGCTGAACGGATACAGATTGGGGGGCGGGGGGAATAGAACCATCCCTTTCCAGGATGTGGCCCACAGAGGTCCTCGCTGTACTGAGAACAGAAGGTTGTACATTTTTCATTAGATGCTCTAGGCCTAAGAGAACATTTTTTTTTCATATTATCACTCTTTGACAGCGATAAGCCTTGGGAAAAAGTATCTTCTTAAAACGCTCTCACCAAAATGGACAGAGAAAAATGACTCGAGTGGTTTCCACTTCTCACAGCTTTGTTTAAAGGCTTCTCCCCCTAGACACATTTGTTTTCTTTTTAGTGTTTTCCCTATAATATCATTGATTACATCTGATTCATAATTAACTTAGAAAATATGAGTAAGACTTGGGATTTCCAATTAATACTTAGATTTATGAAAGAGAATATTGATGATTTTGTTTGCTTCAGTTAGTATCTTTTGGCAGACTTAGAGCAGACATCAGTTTTACCCTTTTTAGTAGATGAAATAAAATCGATATTTGATGTGAAGCAAAACATTTTTTTTTCTTTTTAAAATGTCTTACCCATTCATTTCTGTTAATTTGCTTCATAGCACTTCCATTATTTCTCCTGGTTGCTAAGATTAAGCTAACATCATCAGTGCCCCCAGTGTCATCATTACTGTGCTAACAGCTCTCATTCCTTGAGTACCTGCTTTGTATCACAAATTGTGCTGGGTACTTTATACAACATTTCCCTGAAGTCTTGCAATAGCTCTGTGAAATGGGTATTAGATTTTACAGACATGGCAACGGAATCTCAGAGAAGTTTAAGTAGCTTGCTCAAAGTCACATAACCATGAGAGAAGGAAGCAGGGTTCAATCTGAGGTTTGTCTGACTTCTTATCAAGGATGCAGCTATGGGATGATATCAGCAAAGCAATAAATAATTCAACCAGCATCGGCTTCTTCTGTGGCATACCCTGTGCTAGCTACTCCCAGGAATAACACAATGGCAACTGCAGAGTCCTTAGCTTAGCTTCAAGAAATACCCTGAACAAGGAGGTGGAAAATAGTAGATACTGAAGTAATAAGCAGTATTTCTTAGAATTTTTACCGATGTCTCTTTTAGTGCAGTAAAGATTACTTTGTAATTCAGAGAATCTGTAATATGACCCAAATGACTACAGGGGGCATGGCATATCTTTGAAGTCTTGTTTTAGGGTAAAATATATATGTCTTTCATTCTACTCCATAATATATTCTTGTTTAATTTAAAAATTCCTTACCATTGACTAGAATGGGTGCTCCCAATAGATGTAGCACTCTCTCCTTGTAATTTTGTGGACCCTTGGCATGTCACATAGCTGTACACCTCACAACACGCTTCCCAGTTTAGGACGCAAGGAGGGGTGTCCAGTTAACTCAGTTGGTTAGAGCCCAGTGCTCATAACACAGAGGTTGCCAGTTCAATCCCCACATGGGCCACTGAGCTGCATCCTCAACAACTAGAGTGAAAATAACCACTTGACTTGGAGCTGATGGGTCCCAGAAAAACGCACTTTTCCCAATTTAAAAAAAAAAAGAAGCAGCAAAGAAGTGCTTAATGATAGATTTCCACAATATATTGGGTTGTCAGAAAAGTCATGATATATTTTTTTCTGTTTTTCGTTGCAAAAATGCATCATGACTTTTCCGACAACCCAATATGAGGCAGGATATGGGGGCAAACTTAAGTAACAAATCACAAAATTCCTTTCCATTTTAAGCACTATTCATCCATTCAAAAATAAATATCTGGTCTCTGTGTTAATGGAGCTGTTCTGCATCTTGACTCTGGTGGTGGATACACACACACATGAAAAAATTGCTTACAACTAAACACATGCAGACACACACAAATGAGTGCAAGAAAAATGGTAGAAATCTGAATAAGAGCAATGGTTTGTATTAATGTCAATATTTTATTCATTATAAGGAGCTGGTTCATACAATTATAGATGCTGACACATCCCAAGAAAGCAGATGGTGTAGTTCCAGTCTGACAGCTGGCAGGCTCAAGACCCAGGAAGAATTGATATTTCAGTTCAAAGGCAGTCAGGCAAGAGGAGTTTTTTCTCACTCTGCCTTTTTGTTTTATTCAGGCATTCAACTGATGAGATGAGGCCCAGCTACATTAATAAGGGCAATCTGCTTTATTCAGTCTACAGATTTAAATATTAACCTCATCTAAAAACTCCCTCAAGGGAACACCCAGAATAAGGTTTGACCAAATATCTGGGCATCTTATGGCTCGATCAAGTCAATACATGAAATTAGCCATTACAATCTCAAAATTTTAAAAATGGAAATAAAACAAAATGTATCAAAATATCTCAAAATAAAAAGGTTTAATTTTAAAAAGTGAAAAAATAATACATCTCTAGGTTAAGAGGGAGTAAATCTAGACATGATATAGACAATGAGTTCCTAGACTTTGAGCATGATGCAATGATTGGATAAAACTTTGGCGGTCTTGGAATGGGGGTGAGTGTATTTTTCAAGTGTGAAGGAAACAAATAATGCACCATTTTGCCTTAAGGCCCATGAAAGCCATCTGAAGAAGAGGTTTGGCCCATGTGGAGTAAAGAAAGGGGTAGAAGCTTGTTTAACTGGTCTTCTTTGGGACTTGCTCAAGGTATCCTTGAGTTCCTGTGTCCAGTTCAGTCCATAATTATTTATTGAGCAACCATTCATTTAGTCACTTATGCAGCAATATTTGAGTATTATGTGGCATGCGTTGTGCTGTGTTAATTGTCTCTGTTCTCAGTGTAATGGGAAATCAGATTTAAATCAAAATCTTATACACTGTTTGAACACTGACAGGATATTTAGTAATTTTAAGAAACACATTAATTTTTGGAATTCTGGCAGTGTGAAAATATTTTATGGATTTTTTAAAATTAAGAAACAGTCCTTAAGAAAGAAAAGAGTCCTTTTTCTCTAGAGATACAGACTACAGTATAAAGGACAAAATGTGGTATTTGGGGCGGAAGTAGGGCAGTATAAAAGATACAAAAGATAAAAGATCCACGTGTTAATTGTTAATGCAGGGAGAAGGAAATGGGAGTTCTTTATATTCTCTACTTTGTGCAGGTTTGAAAAATTCCATAAACAAATGTGGTTTTCTTTGTTGACACAAAGAAAACTAGATGCCATTGAACAAAAATAATTGCACAGAAACATTATGAACCTCGGTGAGTGTTGGAAAAAAGGAAGATCAAATTAGGAAAATAAATAGCAGGGAACTTGACCTAGATTGAGGCATCACGGAAGCTTAAAATAGTGATTCCTGGACTGGCACGAGGAGGAAGAACTGTTAATCTGGTGAAATAACGGAGGGGGTAAAACATTTGAAACAGTCAGACCTGCCTGTGTCCAGACTATTAGGTTGGGGACTGCATGGAATATCCTAGAACTGAAAGATAGTAGGAATATAAAGAACAATGACTCTAGTTTAATGAGATTAACTGCAGAGGTCAGACAGGGCCAAACCATGCAAAGGAGTTTTATGCCAACCTAAGGATGTGAATTCTTGACCTAAGAACAATAAGAAGCCATTAAAGTTTGGGGACATAATCCTATTTATTGTTTTCAAAGATTACCATGGCTGCATAAAGAAAAAATGAGGGTGGTGGGCTGAGGTGTGTGCAGTTAGACATGGGAAGGCCCAGTGAGAAGTTCTTGTAATAATGCAGGTAAGAGATGATAGCCTTGTGTTTTGAGTGGAGATGGAGAGAGGTGGATGGCACTGAAAGATGTTTAGGAGGTAATGGCCACATGATTTAGTGATGGATTAGATATGGGGGACTAGAGAGAGGGAGCGTTTCAAGGATGACCGACCTAGCCCTTTATGCTATAAAGATGAGTAACAAAAGAATCCATCTTAAGAGAGTTTAGAGTCAAGGAGTGGGGGGAGGAAAACAGTTTGTAACAAATACAGTAAATGCTAAAACAGAAGAAATAGAAGTCAGCTCAGAGCTCCTATGCAAGTACAGAGGATCTGAGTAAACTCAGGGGATGCTTCCTAGGAAATGCAGTTAATCCAAATCTGAAATATATGAATGAGAATTGGTAGGAAAAGGAAGGTGAAAATGGTGTTCTAGCAAAGGCAAGAGTATAATCCAAGAAGTGGAAGATGTAAAACAGCATGAAATGCGAAGTAGAGACCAGGGTGAGGTAACAGGTGCTTAGGGACAAAATTTAAGGAAGCACTCATTCTCAGGTTACTTGTATGATCCTGAGGATAGGTACTTCCTTTAAGTTTTTACCTTGCTTGCATCACCCCAATCCCTGACCTAATGATGTGTCTACTTATGGGTGCATGGGTCTGAGGCAGAAAGTAGTAGGAGGTGAGGAAGTAGGGATAAGCTAATTCCAGGTCTTGTTTTGTGTGCTCAGAAACTTGGACATCATTCTACAGGAATAGAAAATGTGAAAGGATAGCATGTATGGGAGTTAAAGGTCAGTTTTATATATATATATATATATATATATATTTTTTTTTTTTTTTTTTTAAAGATTTTATTGGGGAATTGGCGGAGGGGAACAGCATTGGGGAATCGGGGAAGGGGAACAGACAAGTTGCTGTCTTTTTGTTCTTCAGTTTAGTTGCGGAGGATGTTGCTTCACTGTTGGTATCGTCATTGCGCTCTTCCCGGATGAGGCAGATTGGTCGCTGGCCTCTGGATGTCGCTCACCGCGGCTATTGGCAGCTCACGCTTGGCTGCCAGCCGCTCACGCTGGCTGCGGGCCACTCACTGTAGCCTATGGCAGCCCACTGCAGCAGGGGCTGCAGCCCACACCATCACCGGAGCTCACACAGCCCAGCTCCAGGTGGAGCTGTTGTTAGCTGTAGAGGGCAGTGTCACTGGCCCTCATGTGGGATCCGAACCGGGGCCGCTGGCATCCCAAAACCAGCGCTTAACCAATGCGCCACTCGGCTGGCCCCAGTTTTATATATTTTTTTTTTTTTTTTTTTTTTTAAGATTTTATTGGGGAATTGGTGGAGGGGAACAGCGTTGGGGAATCGGGGAAGGGGAACAGACAAGTTGCCGTCTTCTTGTTCTTCAGTTTTAGTTGCGGAGGATGTTGCTTCACGGTTGGTATCGTCATTGCTCTTCCCGGATGAGGCAGATCGGCCGCTGGCCTCTGGATGTCGCTCATCGCGGCTATTGGCAGCTCACGCTGGCTGCCAGCCGCTCACGCTGGCTGTGGGCCACTCACTGCAGCCTATGGCAGCCCACTGCAGCAGGGGCTGCAGCCCACACCATCACCGGGGCTCGCACAGCCCAGCTCCAGGTGGAGCTGTTGTTAGCTGTAGAGGGCAGTGTCACTGGCCCTCATGTGGGATCCGAACCGGGGCCGCTGGCATCCCAAAACCAGCGCTTAACCAATGCGCCACTCGGCCGGCCCCCCAGTTTTATATTTTTGATAATTCTTTTTAATTTAGAATGGACAGGGAGAAAAGATTAGCAAAAGACAGAGAGACTTGTTAAGATGCTCTTGACTGATAATCCAGGGGACAGATGGTGATGGTTTGGTTAGGATGATAGTATGATAGAGAAGTTTACATATTCAAGGGATATTTAGAAAAACTGGGAAAAGATGAGTCAAAGGTAACTTGAAGATTTGGGGGTAACTGAGTAGATGATAATGCCATTTATTGAGATTTCCTATATGCACACATAGACACATACATATTCTCATAAAGCCATTGTATTATGTACTGCATTCAGCAACCATATTTTCTTACTATGTTCCTCTGTTTTGGGGGAAAGAAAACCCAAAAACTAAAACTTAGTATGTTGCCTAGTTTCTACACCATGGCTTTGTTCCTGAAATGTTATGACCGTTAATATTTTTCAAGACTCAAGTTTAATTAGTAGATGGTAGAGGGAAATGATTTGCAAAATGAAAATTATTCTTTTTCTTTTTAACACAAAGAATAGAAGTTTCATGACTGTAAGCTCTGTGAGATCAGGTAACTTGTCCATTTTATTTATGGTCATATCCTCAGAAGGTAACATGGTTCCTGAAATTGAATAGATATGCATGTATTTATGGAATAAAAGAGTGAGTAGCATTTTAAATTAGAATGATCAGGGCCGGCCAAGTGGCGCAGTGCCTAAGCGATGGCTTGGGAAGCCAGCGGCCCTGGTTCGGGTCCCACAGATGAGGGCCAGTGACACTGCCCTCCAAATAAATAAATAAATGAATTAGAATGGTCAGTTAGGTTTTCTGTGAAGCAAAAGCTGGACCAAAATTCAATGGTTGCTCATGTTCCTGAAGGTCAATGGGGTCAACTGATTGAGGCTAGGCTCAGCTGAGGTTGGCAACAAAGCATGGGCAGCATTCAAGTCACCATCACAAATATTTCAGGCCTCTTTGTGGTACAGTTGCTAATATTCCCGCACTAGTGAAAGTCACATAGCCAAAGCTGAAGATAAGGAGCAGAGGCATTCTTGCAGAGGAATTCTTGGGTGCTAGTTGAAGGAGCTATGAAGTAACATGATGTGGATGTAAAGAAGAGTGAAGAGGGCTGGCCGAGAGGCGTGGTGGTTAAGCACTGGCTTGGGACACCAGCGGCCCTGGTTCAGGTCCCACTTAAGAGGACCAGTGACACTGCCCTCAAAAAAAAAAAAAAGAAGAGTGAAGAGCTGGAGCTAATAATTTACATTACTATCCACACTCTTGGTCACAATTATTTGTGTTCCTCATACTTGGAAACTACACTCCCCCCATCCTGGACTCAGAGCTAAGGAGAGGTACCAAAGCGTTGCCCTCCAAGACTTGGTATATCCTGCTCTCCCCCTTGGATGACAGTAATGGATGACAGGGTGCTACCTATCACTAGGAGGTTTTACTTTCTTTCTTTCCATCATTTTCTCTTCCCCACTCCCAAAGAGAATTGGACATCTATAAGTACTGTCTACCAGTCAAAAGTGGCTGAACTGGGCATTGTAAGAGTTGGTAGTTGGTTAGGAGTGTCTGTACAGACCATGAACACGTATTGGGTGTGACATTAAGTAGCTCAGAGTTTATCCAATCTCACCACTGGAGAAGAGGACAGTTATAGTCAAATTTCATCAAGGTGGAAAGAAAGCTTTGATGCTTATTCTACTTTCTTATATTCTTATTTTTTTAAATATGTAATTTACCTAATTTTTCATTATAAAAATTGTACTTACCCCAATTGTGATTTTTTTCACTCCTTCATAAGCAGTTTCTCTGTTATTATAAACTTTGGTATTATCTTTTACTCCATAATATTCCATTAAGTTTCATTTCTAAACTTTGTTTAGTGAATATTTTGGGTTGCTTCCAATTCTGAACTACTATAAATACTGCTTTGATAAACAACTTTGTGCATAAAGCTTTTTCTGTATCAAAGATAATTTTCTTTGGGTAGATTCCCAGAAGTAGAATGACTGGGGCAAAGAATATGAACAATTTTAAAACATATATATATATAGATATCACCAAATTGCTTAGAAAGCATTGTTCATTTATAAAATTAATTTGCCTGTAAATTTCATTTCGAAATTACTTATTGTTTTTCTATTGCACAAATAGTGCATTTTCATTATAGAAAAATCAGACAATACAGGTATATATAAAGAAGGAAATAAAATCATGAGCTATCCTAGTACTCAGTTAATCAGAATAACACCTTATTACATATACTTCCAGATATTTCTTCATGTGTGTAAACAATGTGATTGTGCACACATATATATTAAGCTCTATAACGTCTCAAAGAAGACACGTCATAGATTACTATCAATAATGAGGATTTGTTTCAGAGGTACATAAGGGCAGAGTAACCAGGAAAGCTGTTTCATCAGTAGTATAGACATTCCACTTTCAAGTGCTTCCAAGACAAGAATTTAGCCAGGAACCCTCTCTTTATACATCTAATCCTAGTTCATCAAATGCTTTTAGCATTTTTATTTCCTGAAAGAGAGATTCAGTTGGGTTTGTTTTCTACCCTCTATATAAGACATGTCTAAATCACTTTTGTATATAATTCATTTCAAGCCACCTCCAAAGCTGCCATCCTCTTTTATACCCAGCCCTTTGCTCTTGCACAGAGGCCTTCAGTCAGCTGTGGAGAGAGTCATATGACTGTTTTCATGCCTACCAAGCAATTCATGAAGCAAATAACTAATTGAGGCCACCTTTCCCTAAAGTACAGATCTAAGGGGAAGGTGTATTTTTAAAATGTCATTCACATTGGTGTCAGTATAACAATACTTTGTAATCAACTTTTTAAGTTAACACTGAATCTTCAACACTAACTTTTAGGATTCCACTGCATGAATGTGCCAGAAATTATTTAGCCAGTTCCTTATTGCTGGATACAATGTTGTTTATAAATTGGTACTATAGATATTTTAATGATAAAAGAAAATGCATACAAATTCTTTTTGGTTTCTTTCTATTCTGCATGTCTTTGCCCATCTGTTTTATTTTGTAAATCACTTTATTTTACACGTGCATCTTAAACCAATCTGAAATTTTTATTTTTAATTAGGAAAATTTGGCCTATTTTCATTACTTTTAATAATCAAATTTACTGTCTGTTTTATTTTTTAAAAAAATCAATTTATTTAAACAACAAAAACATTTCTCCCACTCCTATTTTCTATGTGTTTTGTTGTTTTCTATGCATCCTTGTTTGCTTTTATCTTTTAATCTCATTTGTTAATTCAATTAAGTTTTATTTGGAAAAATACATTTTCAGATTTGGAAAAATACATACTATTTTCCTGCTAGTTACTTTGAAGTAAAAGAAAGAGAAAAATTATGTATCTCAAACAAATGATTCATAGCATCTTCTAATCTTTTCATAGAGGGTCATACATTTAGAAAAAAAATTAATTCCCCTATCTTCTGAATTTATGAACCAGATTTTTATAGGCATAAAAAGATTTTATAGGAATAAAGAGATCATTATGCATGACTTGACACATTTTGCTCCTCCTTGCTCAAAAATTTTAAGAAAATATAAAATTCTAAGAATGCTAATGTTTTTATTTTTTCCAACCTTTATTTATATATAAATTATGATTTATTGATTTTAGTTATCATTTTATATATCTTCTTTATTCTTTAATATATTATTATGATTAAGTTATTAGTCAGCTGTAGCATTTCTTCATATAATTTAATTAGGAAAATATGTGGGTGTTTTATGAGTGCTTAGCTTAGAATAGAATTTCTTGATTTGTTCTAATACTTGAATTGGTTTTCCATACTAGCCAATCTGCTATTTACTGCCTCCACTTTATTTTGAAATTACTCTTTTATGGAAGTCCAGTCTTCTCTGATCTTACTTATTTCTTCTTTTATTACTTAATATCC
Organism: Aselliscus stoliczkanus; assembly: GCA_033961575.1. NCBI lineage: Eukaryota > Metazoa > Chordata > Mammalia > Chiroptera > Hipposideridae > Aselliscus > Aselliscus stoliczkanus. Next base: position 162,974,269 of record CM066731.1, on the reverse strand, counting down.
TAAGAAATTACATTGATAATATATATTTGATAATTTCTAAATTTTGTTTCTTATAAGTTGGTTTTATATAGAAGCACTTAATCTCATGCTTCAGATTGGACCTAAGGGTCAAAAAAGACTTCATAGTCTTTTCAGATGTCTTGTGATTTTTTTTTCTATATTCTTCATTTATAGATTGTAGAGTGTGTGTGAGTGTGTTTATATAAGTGTGTGGGCAAAAAATCTTTATATATCCAAGTCTATGAGCTTATATGGTTTCTTTCATAGATTCTGTTAGACTCTGTAAGAACCCTGTTTATGCACAGTTAAGGGAAAAGGAATATTTACATTTTAGTGTATGTTATTTGTTATTGTACATTTTATTTGTTTATGTGTGCAGTCATCTCCCCGAATCAAAGTTCAAGTTATGTAGAGAGATTAAATGGTGCTACACTCAGAGGCAGACCTGTCAGGACTTATTAAAGTGTGTAGTTTTTTTCTCATATTTTTTGTTGTATTCTGAGGTCATTTAGGGCATTCTGAATATTTTTCTCACTCTATCTTTTATCTATGCTGTTCACACATAACTTTTATATTTGTATAGATTCAAACTTGTTAATTCTTTAATGAAAAAATACTGAATTCCTTTTTTTTTTTTTTTGCTGATGAGGGCCCCCTCCACCTCCAACTTTAACAAATATTTGGCTACATTTTTCTGATGTTTTCAATTTACATGGATATTCAATCTTCTTGCAAGTTATTTTTGTATGTGAGATAGAAGTCCTTTGTTAGTTTCTCTCAGATAGCTAGCCAGTTGCTCCAGTGCTATATTGAATAATCCATCATTTTTCCATTGGCCTATAACACTATCTTTATCATGTACGTCTCCATATGAAATTGCCTTTATTTCTGTACTTTAGATTTTAATAATATCTAAGGGCATCTAGATTTCAGTGATACATTTTGCTAACCGTATGCCAGTATCAAACTCTTGATTAGAGTTGCTTTTTAATTTTTTTTTTCTTTTTAAGATTTTTATTACAAATATAGCTCTCATATTATATTAGTTTCAGGGGTACACCATAGTTATTAAACATTTATATACCTAAAAAAGTGATCACCATAATAAGTCCAGCAGCAATCTGACACCACACCATGCTATCACAATATTATTGACTATATTCCCCATGCTGTACATTATATCCCATGATTTATTTGTTTTATACATGGAAGTTTAGACCTCTTATTCCCCTTTCCCTCCTTTTTAAATTTATCAATTACAGTTGACATTCAGTATTATTTTATACTAACTTCAGGTGTAGAGAATAGTGGTTAGATATTTATATAATTTAAGAAGAGATCCCCTTGACTAATCTACTATCCACCTAGCACTATACATAGTTATTACTATATTATTGACTGTATTCCCTATGCTTTACGTCCCCATGACTGTTTTGTAATGACCAATTTGTACATTATAATCCCGTCATCTTTTTCACCCTAACTCCAATGCTATCTCACCTATCACCCCAACAAATCTAGTACCCATCTGACCCCATACAAAGTTATTACAATACTATTGACTATATTATGCTATACCTTACGTCTCCATGATTACTGAGTAACAACCAACTTCTACATTTTTAATCCCTCCCATTCTTTCATCTACACCCCTAAGCTCCCTCCCATTGGCAATCATCAAAATGTTTTCTATATCTATGAGTTTGTTTCTGTTTTGTTTGTTAATTTCATTCTTAGATTCCACATATAAGCAAAATCACATTGCTTCTGTCATTCTCTGTCTGATATACTCCACTCAGCACAACACTCTCCAGGTCCATCCATGCTACCACAGATGGCAAGAACCCATTCCCTTCCATGGCTGAGCAATGTGTCATTGTATATATGTACCACCGCCTCTTTATCCAGTCCTCCATCAACAAACACACAGATTGCCTCCACATCTTGGCCATTGTTAACAATGCTGTAATGAACATACGGATGCATTTATCCCATGGAAGTAGCTTAGGTTTCTTTGGATTAGTACCCAGAAGTGGGATTATTGGGACTCATTGTCTCCTCTTATAACCTTTGTTTTAAAGTCTATTTTGTGTGATGTAAGTATGGCTACCCCAGCTCTTTTTGTTTTTGTATTTTTCATTTCTGTTTTCATTAAACATCTTTATCCACCCCTTTACTTTCTGTCGGTGTGTCTTTCAATCTGAAGTGAGTCTCTTGTAAGCAGCATGTGTAATGGTTTTGTTTTCTTATTCATTCAGTTCTTTTTTGTCTTTTGACTGAAGCATTTAATCCATTTACATTGAAAGTAGATGTTGATAGATATGTATTGATAGCTATGTAGCTATTGCCATTTTATTATTCATAATTTTGATTTTTGTTTTCCATCTTAAGTCCTTCTAACATTCCTTATAATACTGGTTTGATGGTGATGAACTCCTTTATCTCATTCTTGTCTGGGAAGCTCTTTTTCTGACCTTTGATTTTAAATAATACCCTTTCTGGGTAGAGTCGTCTTGGTGTAGGTCCTTGCTTTTTATCATGTTGAATATTTTGTGCCAGTTCCTTCTGGTCTGCAAAGTTTATGTTGAGAAATCAGCTGACAGTCTTATGGGGTTTTTCTTATAAGGTACTAGATGCCTTTCTCTTGCTGTTTTTAGGATTCTCTCTTTGTCTTTAACCTATGTCATTTTAATTATTAATATAATGTGTCTTGGTGTGGGCCTGTTAGGGTTCATCTTGTTTGGGACACTGTGAGCTTCCTGGACTTGTATGTCTATTTCCTTCACCAGTTTAAGAAAGTTTTCTGTCATTCTTTCTTCAAATAGGTTCTCTATCCCTTGCTTTCTCTCTTCTCCTTCTAGTACCCCTATGATGCAAATGTTGTTACACTTGATGTTGTCCCAGAGGTCTCTTCAACATTTTTTTTGGATTTTTTTGCTGTTCTGATTTGGTGTTTTCTTCTACTTTGTCTTGCAAATCTCTGATCTGATCCTCTTCTTCATCTAGTCTGTTGGTGATTCCTTCTAGTGCATTCTTCATTTCAGCTATTTAATTCTTCACTTCTGACTTGTTCTTTCTTTTTATGGCTATTATGTCCTTGTTTATGTTTGCTATCTCTTTGTTGAAGTTCTCACTAAGTTCCTTGAGCATCCTTATAACCATTGTTTTGAACTCTGTATTTGGTAGGTTGCTTGCCACCATTTTGTTTAGTTATTTTTCTGGAATTTTCTCCTGTTTTTTCATTTGGGGTGCATTTCTTTGTTTCTTTATTTTGGCTGCCTCTCTGTGGTTTTCTGTTTGTTTGTTTGTTTGTTTGTTTGTTTTTTATGTATTAGGTAGATCTGCTATGTCTCTCAGTCTTGACCAGATGGCCTTATGTAATAGATTTCCTGTGGGGCCCAGTGGCACATCTCCCTGGTCACATGTTCTGCGTGCTCCAGGAGTATCCCTTGTGTGAGTTGTGTGTGCTCTTCTGTTGTAGTTTAGCCTTGCTTGCTATTGGCACTCAGTGGGTGGGATTGATCCTCAGGCTGACTGGGTTTGGCCACATCAACAGTTTATAGGCTGCTGTGTGGGAGGCTTACCCTATTGAATGGGATTTGCCCCAGTGGGCTCTGGTGCCTGTTGAGACCACTCTTTGCGTGTGCCACTTGTGGGGCTAAATTGGGCAGTGTTCTTCTGTGATCTGAAGACAAAGTCCAAGTATGTTGGTTCTGGGGCCTCTTGGGAGGGGCTGCAGTGCAGGCCCAGGTCACCCACTGCCTGTGACTAGCCGAGGGCTACTTGGTAGGAGCTACGAAGCAGTCCACAGTTTTTCACTGCCCGTGCTAAACCTGGAGATGGATGGAAGAGTCCACATTGCAAACATAGGATGGTTGCCACCAGTACAAGGACTGGGGTAACTTCACAGAAAGCTGGGACACCCAGAGGCCTGCTGCCACCTGCCAGCTTTCTTAAGGTTCAGCCACTGATAAAGTCTTGTGTAGTACATGAGTTAAATGAGGCAGCATCTCAGGGAGTCACTAGAGTGGGAAGAGTTGTGGCCACCAGGTTAATGTATACTCTGATTTGGTGCCAGTGCTAAGCCTGGAGCTACTCAGCAAGTCTCAGAACACACTAGGGTCAATTGCTGCTGGTCTGAGGCCTGTGGACTCTGATAGTTTTCCTAGAAAGAGTGCAATTTGGGAGGGGCTGGCTGCTCCCTGAGAAAGTGCTTCCGGCAATGTGCAAGTTGGATGGGGCAAGGTCCTACCTGAGTCAGCAGGGTGGAGTAACAGAGCTCACCAGACCAATCAGATTCGGATTTAGCCTGTGAGGGTGAGCTCAATATATAAAAAAACCCTTATTGGGAAAATGCTGATTGTCCTCCAGTCCTTTCCCCAAAGCCACACTTCTCGGTCTGTCCCCTGTATGTCTCCAAGGCCCCAAGAGTCACCATCCCTCCACTGGAGCCCAAGGTGAGTGCTTGCAAGTGAGTGAGTCTGTATGTGGGCTGCTTAAGAGGACATCTGGGTTTCTCGCAGACTTCTGTCCCACTGGGACATTTGGAATCACCACTGTTTTTCACAGCCAGATGTTATGGGGGCTCTTCTTCCCTACACCAGTACTCCAGACTGGGAAACTTGGTGTTGGGAGACTGGGATTCCTCATTCCTCCAGGGGAAACCTCCACAGCTGAGATATTCCTCCTGATTTTCAACCACCACAGGGAAGTTTGAGGGCTGTTCCTCATCTCTGCCCTCTTACATCAGTCTCAACATGGTTTCTTCTTTATATTTTTAGTTATATGACTTCTGTTCAGCTACATTTCAGATGGTCCTTCAGGTTGATTGTTATATAATTTAGTTGTAATTTTAATGTTTTCATGGAAGGATACAGGCACAGTGTTTATCTGCTCAGCCATCTTGGATCTCTCCCCTGAGTGTCTTGGATTCTTGAGCTGGGGTCAGGTTAACTATTAAAAGAGTATTTCTAACAAAACCTGAAGTTTATTTCAAGCCAACACCATTTTTTTCTGCTTTACCAGGTCTTAGCTCTTTAAGCCTTAGGTCTTTTCCTGGCTCTTTGATAATAGTTGCTTTTAATGAGGATATTAAGCTTCTCTTAAAGTATAGCTAGTCTTTTACAAAAGTTCATTTTTTTTAAGATTTTATTGGGGAATTGGGGGAGGAGAACAGCATTGGGGAATCAGGGAAGGGGAACAGACAAGATGATGTCCTCTTGTTCTTCAGCCTAGTTGTGGAGGACATCTCTTTAGTGGCTCATGTTGGTATTATGATCATTGCGCTCATCCTGAGTGAGGCAGTCTCTCACTGGCCATTGGATGGCCACTCATGGCAGCTTATGGCAGCTCATGCTGGCTGTGGGCCATTCACACTGGCTGCCAACCACTCATGGTAGCTGATGGCAGCCCACAGCAGCAAGGCCTTCAGCCTATGCCATCACTGGCAACTCATGGCAGCCCAGCTCCAGATCGACCTGTTGTTCCCATCTTATCCATAGAGGGCACAGCATCACTGGCCCTCATGTGGAATCTGAACTGGGGCCCTGCTGCTCAGAGCTGATGTCCCAAGCCAACTCAACCAATGTGCTACTCAGCCAGCCCACAATAGTTCATTTTTAATACATAGACTTTGTTATCATTATTCACTTAAATTTTAAATTTATTTAAATTTTACTCTACATTTTACAAGTCATTATTCATCATTGTTTCTTATATTATCTTCCCCCATCTTGATCCAGTTTAAATTTTATTTGACTGAAGAAATTCCCAAGGTCTTTGTGAGAGTTCCTTGATGGTATGCTTCATGAAGTTCCAGATATCTGAAAATGTTCTCTTTTCCTGCATAAGTGAAGGATTATCTTCACTGGTTATAGAAATCTTGGGATTGACAAGTGTGGGCACATTGTTCCAACGTCTTCTTAGCTTCCAGGTTTACAAAAGAGAAACTGATACTTCTCTGATTTTTTTTTTAATGTATGTAACCAATTTTTTTCTATCTACAAAGAGGGTCAAATCTGTCCAGCTGTTTCTTTCTGTAACTAAAGCTCCATTGGGACACAGCCACAGTCATTCATTTATACATTGTCTATGACTGCTCTCACATGCTGCAATGGCAGAATTCAAAACTGCAACAGGGACTCTATTGCCATGCAGAACCTAAAATATTTCCTACCTGGCCCTTTACTGAAAAATGTGCTGACCCCTTCCCTAACCTAACTCACAAGAGTGACTCTCACAAGAATGGATCTGGCAGAAGAATAGTGGAGAAGACATTTTGGAGCTTGGCAATCTTTGGGAAGTGCTCCTAAAATGCACTATGAGTGTGGCCTCCCACAAAGATGGGAGATCAACCTTGTAAATCCCACTCTACAAGGATGAACATGCCAAACATCTGACACCCGAATTGGTCTGCACCAGCTCTAATTCCAGAGAGCCTGCTAGTGCCAATTTCATTCTCTCTGAGTGAGGTAGGAGCTGGGCAGAGAGAAGAAGGCCCCCCTTTTTGAATGGCTTTATAATTTCTGTGGCAGATGCAGCTGTCATGTCACTGAAGCTGCTTATTGCCTGAAAGCAACACTTCCTTTAGGGCAGCAGCAATCTCGCTAGTGGAAGAGGTTTAATTTATAAGCAATCTAATTTAATTTTCTCTGTTTGGATGGGCTGTAATTTGATACCAGAAAGGAACCCTTTGAAGAGCTTTGTTGTCTTAGCTGGCAATTACATGGCTTTAAGTTGACTTACCTCCGAACCTCGGTGTGCACATGTACATGACAGATTTATATTCTTTTTCTCTCCAGGTGCTGTTTCAAATTAGCACTTGGGTGATAGCAACTTAGGGATAGAGGGTAGGTAGTCTAATTCTACTTATGCCAAATTACATTTGGTACAAGGGAGCAGAACATTTTAAATCACAGAATCCAAAAAAATACAACTTCTTTTAGAGCTCCTAATTGGGAAAAGTAACATACCCAGCAACACCCTGGGACTCTGGAAGATCTAATTCGTCTCACCAGAAGCAGCAATTACTATAAAAGGCCAGTATGCTTAGCTCACTACACACAGGACCAGGCTCATGGAAAGGAGCTGGGCTTTATAGGATACTGCATTTAATCTAAATTTGCTTTCTGTTCCATCTACGCGAAATTAACTTGCCTAAACTACTGAGTAAGCAACATCGGTTTCAAGACCATTCTCTCATTCACTGTTTTCATATGTGTCTATAAATAGTCCAACAATCTTAGCAGGAGAAGAAATCAAGCCCATCTGTAGGGATACTCAGCAAAGCTCCCTTTCCCATCATTGGGTGCTTTGACTAGAACTCTGCAAAAGCTGGTTCATTTGGGTCAAGTCAGCCATTCTCAGACCCTTATTTGTTTTACTTAACAAACACTGGCACATGTTTAGATGCCAGGCACTGTTCTGAGCAATTGAAAAATTAAAATATTTAATCTTCACAGTAGTCCTATTAAGGCAAGTACTATTATTAAAATATGTTTTACAAATGTTGAAACAGACAGCGTAATTACGTAATTTACCCAAGATCATGAAATAGAAAAAGTCAGGATTGAGTATACTCAGGAAGCCTGGATACAGAACCCAGGCCATTAACCACTAAGCTATGCTGCTTTTGTACTATCCCCATCAACATCCCTCACCACAGAGGGAAGGACCTAAGCCTCCTGGCTTTTATGAAGCATCCCTGGCTCATCCTGAGCCATCATGATGAGCTCTCTTCCCAGGGAACTCCTTAGCATTTATCTGTTCCTCCAGATGTTCATGGAGCGTTCTTGTCTCGTGGTATTGAATAACATTTCAGATGAATGCTCTAAATTTCTTTGGGAGAGGATACTAACTCATAAATGTGCTCCATAAATACTTAGGCACTGAATTCTACCTTGATCCTTATTGATCGTGGAGTTATTGAGACACTATGGACATTTTATTTACTAAAAATGGAAGTACCCTTTCCAGATGTGTTTTACCAGGGTCAGTTTGCTCATGTATTGGGTCATTGGAAAAGTCATGATGCATGTTTGCAACAGATGTCACTAGTTCATTTTTGGGAGTACTAGAGTCATTCGCATCTAGGTTATTGCTATGTCATTTGACAGCTGACAGTTCTAGCTTCATTTTTTTTTTTAAATTGAGCAATTTGGTTGAGTTTTGGAGCTTTTACAACAAGTTGAAAATGGAAAACCAAACTGTACATTTTTGCCATATTTTACTGTTTTACTTCCGTAAAGGGAAGAACGCGTGTCAAGCTTGTGAAAAGTTGCATAAAGTTTACAGTGACAATGCTCTACAAGAACGTCAGTGCCAATGATGGTTCATGAAATACCGTGCTGGTGATTTTGATCTCAATGATGCTCCTTGGACAGGGAGGCCCACCGAGGTTGATGACGACACAATAAAGGCCCTGATCGAGTCAAACCCACATTGCACGACATGAGAGATTGCAGAAACATTGAACATCCATCATTCAAGCATTCATGACAACCTGAAGAAGCTGGGATATGTAAGCAAGCTCGATATTTGGGTTCCTCATGAACTCAAAGAAGTTCATTTGATGGCGCATATAAACATCTGCAATATGCTCATTAAACATGAGGAAAACGATCCTTTTTTGAAGCATCTAATAACTGGTGATGAGAAGTGGATTGTTGACAACAATGTGTTGTGCAAATGCTCTTGGTCTCCTGACGTGATGATTCGCCTCAAACAACATCAAAAGCAGACATTCCTCAGAGGAAGGTTATGCTCTCAGTGTGGTGGGATTTTAAAGGTGTTGTGTTTTTCAAGCTCCTACCAAGGAACCAAATAATCAATTCAAAATGTGTACTTTCAGCAATTGGAGAGTTTGAATGAACCCATCATCCAGAAATGTCCAGAGACTGTTAATTTTAAAGGAGTTGTGTTCCATCGTGGCAACGCAAGACCACACGTAAGTTTGATCACCTGTCAAAAATTATTGGAGCTTGGATGGGATGTATTGCCATACCCACCATGCTCACCTGACCTTGTGCCATCAGACTTCCACTTGTTTCACTCTCTTCAAAACTCCTTGTGTGGTATAACATTCAATTCAGATGAGGCTGTAAATAAGCACCTTGTTCAGTTTTTCGCAAATAAAAACAGGTCCTTCTATGAATGAGGAGTTATGAAGCTCACTGAAAGATGGCAAAAGGTTATCAAACAAAATGGGCAATATATCATTGATTGATCTTTGTTCTTAATATCAATAAATGAGCTTTGAAAAAGACAGACAAAATACATCATGACTTTTGCGACAACCCAATAGTATTATAGACATTTCCTAGAAAGGTAAAGAGATCTTAGGCCGAAGTGTTTTGATGGCTTTGGGACTTCTCATTTGAAGCGCTCTTGTCATTTTCAAGTGGACATTTGCAGTTCTGATTACTGCTAAATCAAATGTCACAGTTTATAATAATCTTGTTCCCCCTGAACAAGAACTAGAATTGCATGTATTCTGAGGCAATATATAAGAGAAAGTCACTTAACTAGAGAGACACATGCTCATCAACCAGCTTTCCTCTCAATGCAGCTTTGCAATCTCAATTTTTTAAACAGATTTAACTCTCACAACGACCCATGATACAACTATTATTATGACCACTTTGCAGATGAGAAAACTAAGAAAACTAATTGTGTAGTCACTATTTGTAAATACTACTTTGAGAACTGTGAAGGTCTCAGGATATAATCCTGGAGAATAGCAAGGCTCTATGACAGTTTACAATTTATAGATTGGTTCTACCATAGATCATGAGTTTTTCAAATGCATTTATAGCACTGGAACTTTCTTTAAAATTAAATGTTACATGGAACCCCAAAACATAAAGCAAAAAAACAGAGCTCCTCCACTTGTCCTCAGTGGACCTTATGGAACACAGTCTGAAAACCACTGCTATAGATTGTGGATAGCAACTAGTTTTCTGTGTTATTAATTAGGCAGGGCCCAAGCAGGAACTGGGAGTGGGCAGACATGCCATTTCTGATAGCTTCATGAATCCGTACTTTTTATTTCCATTGAATACTTTCATATGGAAATATGCCAAGAGCAGAATTTGTTGAATTTGCGTCTAATTCAACTTAGATTATTATTTAGGCATTTACTTTTTCGACTAAAACTAAATTTACTTTTGCGACTAAAACTAGATTTACTTTTTCGACTAAAACTAGACTTTTTGTTATAGCACAACATGCTCTTCTATTTAATTGAGAGTAAATTCTGAAAAGGATTAGTAGTAATCTTAGGGACTGCTACTCAAGATGGCTTCATAAATTCTTAATTTAAAATATCCTAGGGCCGGCCGAGTGGCTCAGTTGGTTAAGAGCTTGCTCAAGAGTGTGAGCTGAGCTCTGAGCAACAGCTGTTCGAGGCCAGCCCGAGCTGAGTTGCCGTTGAGCTGCCAACAGGTGGCAGGATGGCTCAGCTAAAAAAATGTAAAAAAAATAAATAAATAAATAAATAAAATATCCTTTCACCTCCTCTGCTCCAGACACTTCATAAAGACTGACAAAAAGCAGAAAGGGAGTAGTGGGTAGCAGTAAATAGAACTGAAGCCCCTGGCCTGATGGGCTGTATGGCCTGTTCATAGTAGTTGCGCAATAAAGATTTGTTGGGTTGAACTGAACTGAACCAAATTCAGTTGAACTGAACTGAATTGTTGGTAATAAATGGCGACTGTGCAGGGATTCTTCTTCTAGAACATGATGGAAGAAACGACCATTTCTCCAGGGCTGGTAGAACCTAGGTATCAACAACTTTAACACAGCTAAAGTCTGTTGAGTTGTAGTAAGTGATACCCTCTGAGGAAAACAGTCCTCTTTCTAATTTCATGTGTAACAAGGAAAATCAGAAAAAAAAAAATGGACTGAAGACCTTTGTCACTTGATGATTATTTATCTTCTTACTAATAAGCTCTCTACATCTGGGAGTATATGTGTTGAAGCATTTATTATTATGGGCTCTTTTATTCTTTTCAAAAAAAATTGAGCAAAAGTTTTCCTTCTAGAAAAAGACCTCTTAGGTAAGTTTTGAATATGCATCACAAAAATCCTTATTTTTATCAGAATCTTCCAGTATTTTCTGGCTTGCCCTTCACTCCCTATGTGTATATTTCCTTTAACATGTCACTTTTTCCAGGTGACAACTGCCCTAAAGAGACCAGTTTCCCACAGCAATATGTCAGAAACGATAAGTGTTCGGTTACACACAGCTAAATGTGGACTTTTAAACACTGGTCTTTCTAGTCTATTACATGCTTACAAACCTTTGTTTTGCTGTCACTTGGGGAAAAAAGTGTACAAATCAATTGGGCCAGTACTTTTTTTTTTTTTTTGGTCTTTGAATTAACGTGTGAAACCTTTCTCTTTTCTATTTCTTTTACTTATACAACTCGTAGTCTGTTTTAATTCCTCCTAATGGTACCAGACAACTGTACTGCATGGTCCCTGAAGTTGCAGTAGGCGTAATGCTTTAGGCTCAAGTCAATCATAGCTCTACAACTGAGAACAAACTGTGGACTTCATGCTAAAATAGCAAAGCAAATTATTCCTGCTTTTAATAATGAGGCTTTGCACACGGAGCACATAATGGCCTTCAAATTAAGAAATTAGTTACATTTCCTTGATAGCTCACATTCTTATTAGCACAACTGGCATATTGCTTGGCTTCCTTCTATTTATTCATGTAATATCATCTTACATGAGGTGTCTCAATTGCCACTGATTTTTCAGTTTTTTAAAAAATATTATGATTGTTATTAAATGACATATGCCCAGCTATTTATATACAAGGAAGGGAAAAGAAAAGATCTTAGCTATGGGATGGAAGCTGGTAATTACGCTCTGCTAAGCGCATCACAGATGCCCAGCTGGCACAATTAAAGAAATAGCTGATCAGTTCCAGTTATTGATTCTGCTAACATGTTTGTTCACGGTTGCTTTTTGTCTAATTAGTTTTTTCTGCCTTCTTAGACTAAAAGTATACCTTTCCAGACGGCGCTATTTTCAGACATTAGTGAGCAAGGCTTCCTTTGGTTGCCTTCTAGAATTTTTTTTTTTTTTTGGTGCAATAGTTGGCCTATTCATTTACTGAGAAGATGGCATGAAAGCTACTTTCCTCTGAATTCCTTATTGAATTTCAAAGCTGGATTTTATATGCTTCTGTTTTTAAATGGATAATTCCATAGCCCTGGTACAGCCATATTTGAAGCTGTTGTCGTCAGGAGATGACGCATGATTAGGGCTGTCTCCACAAACTGGGACAAACTGAAAGTGCCTGAAAGACGCCGTAAGTTCTATTTGGCGAGGCCTTACTGAAGCATTCATTCTCTTTTCTGCCAAAAAGGAAAAGTCTAACTCAGCGTAATTTCCACTTCCTCAACCTAGATTATACAAGAAGTGAAAATGTTTTGGATATTAACCAAATGGGGGCAAAATGCTGTGTTAGTGTCCAGGAACAAAAGCTTATGGTCTTGGTCCTGGAAAACCAATCAAATTCTGCTGTGTCAGAGCAACAAATATGTATGATATGAAATATTTGCCTTTGTCAAAGTTTGGGGACTACGGCTTTAAAATACAGCAACAGATGCTCTTGTTAAATGAAGGCAGAGAGTCCCTGACCCAGCAGGCAGTTTACCAATAAATCCCACCCTGGTTCTATGTCTGTGCTCAGTGGTAAAGGCAGTTATCACAAAGCTCGGTTGACATTGGTATGTTGTCAAGATTTTAATTACTGCCATGCAGGCAAACAATAAATGTTGCTCTTTTTTAATACTGCTAATCTTTATTTTTCAATGCAAGATTTAGAAGCAGAGGAGTTTGTTTACCTAAGTATTAAAAATGAAACAGAAAGAATCTTTGAGTATTTTGTTAGGGACCAATCCATTTTTATATGGTGTTTTTCCTGTTAATTGCTGATTAGTCCTGTTGCTATAAACCTTTCAAACCATGGAGGATGAGCCAATTTTCCTTTTTCAACGAAAGAGCATCTTGCAGATTATAATGTTGCATTAACTTTACAGTTTTACTTTAGCACCATATTGAGACATTGGGACACTGTAATTCAAATGATAGAAAATTAATTTTCACTTTTTTTATTACATTTACACTGGAAAACTACTGATGACATAACTATTGTAGCATAAAAATGACACAAGAAACTATGAATTTTATGTCCTTCTGTAAAAAGAAAGTGGACAATTAAAAGCTTTAACACTGTATCCATCCTAAATGTCCACAGATGATCAGAATTTGAAAAATAAAAAACAAAAATTTTAACCTTTCAAAATTCTGCTTAAATTCATTAGATTTGGGTATAAAATGATACATAGGATTGAAAATAAGTTACATCAACTCAACAGCAAACAGTTGCAATGAAGGAATTTTGAACAGAGACAGATTTTAAAGACGGAAATATAATGCAGGTTGGCCAACTATGTCTAGGGGGCCAAATCTGGCCCACTGCCTGTCTTTGTAAATAAAGTTTTATTGGGACACAGCCACACTCATTCATTTACATGCTGTGTACGGCTACTTTTGGGCTACAATAGCAGACCTGAGTAGCTATGACAGGGAAGGTGTGGCCTGCAAAGCCTAAAATATTTGCAGCTTTCTACAGAAAATGTTTTCCAACTTTTGGTAAAATGTATAAAATATTTAGATATTTTCTCCCTTAACAACAACAACAAAGTAAGATGGAAGCACATGCGCGCTCTTTCTCTTCTCTTCTCTCTTCTTCTTTCTTCTTCTCTTCTTTTCTTTTCTTTTCTTTTTTCTCTCTCTGCACAACAACATCCAAATGTGCAGGACAATGATACTGACTTAAAATACTGGTCATTTTCAAAAGGGGATCCTAAAAGTAATCCCAATGAGAATCAACATCTAGAGGAAAATGGAGATTTTGGAGCATTCCTGAAAAAATAAATGTGCTGGTATAGTTCATTTACTCAGATATTCAGAAAGCACTAAAAATAATTAGGAGATCCTGTGTCCATACTTTTTATTCAGTTTATTACCAATTGATAATGCCTTAGTTTCCATCCCATTGACTAAATTCACTCATTTCTCTGGCAACATCTTGCATCGTTTTTGTTGCTACCTGGCTTATCTCCTTTACACCTGTTTAGACTTTCACTCGGTCACATAGTCCATGTCCTCCTGCTCTGTATCTCAAGATTAGTTTACTGTTGATGTCACCAACCCTTATAATAGTAAGTGTCTGCCTTTTCCTGGTCTCTGTCCCCATTCCCACCTCAAGCATTGAGTCAGTTCACATTCTCCTCTTTTTCCCCCTTCAGAAACGTATTCAAAGGCAAGGATACAAACCCCTTTCACTAACTAGGATAGAGTACATAATAAGATTAGGACCACACTCCCTCCCTCCAAATCATTTGATTTCGTTACAGGAGAACATAAATGTACCTGTTGACAATTCAGAATTCAGAGAGTGGAAAATCCATCCCCAGGGGATGCTATTTTCCAGAGGCTGATCTGTAGAAGTTGGGTGGGCATCACTGAAGATGAGGCTTCCTCATGGTTCTCAAAGGATTTGACCAAGCTACTGCCCACATCTAAGATTTCTGACAACCACGTACTTTCTCTGCTACTCCTGCTCCCAGCCTACTATGTCCCTTTATTAGGTGGCACCAGGGACCAAATTCTCCAATGAACAGAATTCCTTGAGGGCAAAGATAACCTTCACATTCACCATTATTATCTTCAATATTTGACACAACACTGTGTCTGAAACCCAGTTCACTGAATATTTGCACGAGCACATTCTGGTGCTCAAAAGGCCCCACTAGCTGCCTTCTTGACTCAGAGCAAAAGCCAAAGTCCTCAGTAGGGCCCAAAGTGGTGTGGGTTCTATTCCTGTCTTACTGTCACCCCTGAGTTCTTCCTTCTCATCACTACTCTGGGCACGCTGGCCTTCTCACGTTACCCTTGCTGCCCTTTAGCACTTTGCACTTGTTGTTTCTTCTGTTCAATTTCTTCTGTCCAGTTTTACCCATGGCTTTCCACCCTCATATTTTCTAAATTTCTGCACAATGTAACCCTTTCCCATAACCCTCCATGCTCTTAAGCCTGCTTTACTTTTTCCTATAGTACTTATCACTTTCTAAGATAATACCTATATAACGTATCTATTTATTATTCTTGCTTTGTGTCTTTCTCCATTAAAACATAAGCTCCAGAAAACTGAGGTATTTGTTTTTTTCTTCATGGTTGTCTTCCCAGGACATAGGCTACTCCCTTGTACATAGTAGGCTCTCCATAAATCTTTCCTGAGTGAATTACTTCCAAAGCACGTGAATAAGGAAAGGACTTAACACCGCTACCTCTTTCTCCCCCTCCTTTTGACTCTGTATTGTAAATATGTACAAACAATAACTCATTTGTAAAAATATGCTTCTTTCCCTTTTCCTCCCCTGCACAGTGCCTCCTTTCCACGGGCTTCTTCTCACCTTCCCTCTGAAGTCTTCTCAGATTAAAGAGAAATGTGTCTCTATTTCCAATCCTGTATGCATTAAGAACCTTATTAAACACACTCCTTCAAGCTCACTCAGCATTACTGCCCAGCCACCTGAAAAATCATAGGGACTCTACCACGAGTGGTCCTTTTGGCTCATCCCACCAGGTCCCAGATGGCACGGATCTTTCAGATAGCAAATCTAATATGTGTAGAGTCTGAAAAGGCCCCAGTGTTCCGTGCCTATGGAGAAAAGAACCTCTGCAGAATGATCATCATTATGTAGCCATATGACTGTCCTCCCCCTGACATATGGGCTGGGAATTGGGATGACTGTCACCCCACTCAGTTCCTAAATTGCTGAAAGGCAGAAGAGCATTTCTTAAGACCAGGTAAAATTGTATCATAGCTAGCATGGTGCTGTTCTTCCAGTGCAAAGAGATGGACAGACAGTAGAAATGAGGACACAAAAGAGAAACTAGGCAATAGCTTACTTGTTTATTTAGAATTATGTCATATGTCATAACCATATGCAGGTAATGGCTCTAGAGGGAATGTGGCCTTATGCACAGGAGGAGCTATTTTGATAATATAGGCAATGAGTATACAGAAACATGGAAATGAAAAGAATGTATGGGTATGGAGAGAACTCAAAAACTTCTATATCTGAATGACTTTGTGCTCTTTTCTTGTAATCTCCAGCAGGCAAAAAAATCTTCTCAGGAAAACTTATTTATTCATTTTGGTAATGTTTTAATTTTTATACCAAATTAAAGTATGTGCTGCTTTTCCATAATTAAATATAAGACGTAGAATTTCCAGAAGCTTCACATCTCATAATTTCCAAATAAATTTAGGTTTAATGAAACTAATTCAGCTCTTCTTCGTAGTATTTTTTTTTCAATTAGAAAAAAATGACTACATTACCATGATTTCTGGTGAAAAAACAAAACACAAAAGTACAGATGATTAAAAGATTATGTGAGTTTACTATGATGAACATGGCAACTCAGGTATAGGTATGCCTGGGGTAGCAACTCCAGCTGTGTTGCTATAGAAACTCTCAGTTTCTCTTTCAGGTCCTCCTTCCTCCAGCTACTACAGACCTTGAAATTCTTTCCTTCCCAGCCCTTGTATCCCCTTCAGAGCTCTAAATACCCTTCTTATCAACTTGTCATCAAGGGCAAGAGAGATGAGACAGAACGAGAAAGGCAGAGGAGGCGCAGAGCTCTGCCTTCTTTCCACTATCTTGACGCTGAACCACTGTCTCCATCCAGGTCTTTCCTTTTCACCACTGCAGCCCCACCTCATCCCAGCCCCTGCTCCCCTGTTATTACCCCTGCTCCTTCCCCAGTGTCTCAGTGTGCCCCTCATATTACATGCCTCATTCCAGAGTTTCTGCCCTGATTTCTAGATTCAGAACATAGGAGCTCTTATCCCAAGACCCAAATCTTCTTCATCTGGCCATAGGAAACCCCACCAGTAGCTTCAAGCCCACAATCAACATAGGAAGGTTAAGTGGCGTGAAAAGAAAGCTCTGCTAGCACTTCTAGGCCTGCAGTTAGGAGTCGATGTGTCCCTGGCATTCACGCAGGCTCTAGCATTCACTTCCCCTAAGGAACATGGTTACGTTTGGTGATTGACATCTTCAGTACCTCACAACAACAGCACCTCAGTAAGTAAGTGAAAATGGAAAAAGCGGGGGTAATCCCCGCAAACACTCACAGTGCAAGTTCACAAGAGAAGGGAGAAACTGCAATTGTTGGACCTTTTCCCCATTTTATTGAAATATGATTGACATATAACAGTGTGTAAGTTTAAGTTGCATGTGTCGTGATTTGATACACATATCTATTGCACAATTATTAACAATAGAGTTAGGTAACAACTCCATCACCTCACATTAAGTCCTGTGTGTGTGTGTAACAATTAAGGTTTACTCTCTTAGCAACTTTCACGTCTATAATACAGTATTATTAACTATAGTTACCATGTTGTACATTAGATTCCTAGGACTTATCTATCTTATAACTGGAAGTTTGAATCCTTTGACAACATCTTTCCATTTCCCCACCACCCAGCCTTGGCCACCTCCATTCTCCTCTCTGTTTCTGAGTTTGGTTTTTTTAGATTCCAGATATGAGTAAGATCACATAGTATTTGTCTATCTCTGTTGTTGCAAATGGCAGATATCTTATTTTTTTCAGATATCCTCATTTTTTATGACTGAATAATATTTTTCTTGTTTATTTATTTATTTTTATTAAATTGATTGGGATTACATTCCTTAATAATAGTACATAGGTTTCAAGTATACAATTCTATAATACAGCATCTATATATCACATTGTGTGATCACCACCCAAAGTCCATTCTTCCATAACTATATATTTGACCCCCTTCACCCTCTTCTACCATCCCCCTCTGCCCTTACCCTCTGGTAACCACTAAACTGTTATCTTTATCTATGAGTTTTTATTTGTCTTGTTTGTTGATTTTAGTTTTATATTCCAGATATGAATGAAATCACATGATTTTCAACTTTTTCTGTCTGAGGTATTTCGCTTAGCATGATAATCTCAAGATCTATCCATATCGTCACAAATGGCAATATTTCATCTTTTCTTATGGCTGAGTAATATTCCATTGTGTATATGTACCACATCTTTCTCCAGTCATCTATCAAAAAATACTTATCAGCCACCATCTGAATAATATTCATAATGTAGGTGTTGATCAACATAAACTTCATTCTTAGAACTGCTTTTGCTGTATCCCATGTTTCAATATGTTATGTTTCCATTTTTGTTTGTTTCAAGATATTTGATTTCCCTTATGATTTCTTTGATCCATTGGTTGTTCAGGAGTATAGTGTTTAATTTCTACATATTGTAAAATTTCCAGTTTTCTTCCTGTTATTGATTTCTACTTTCATACTATTGTGGTCAGAATGGGTACTTGGTAGGATTTCAGTCATCTTGAATTTGCTAACACTTGGTTTGTGACCTACGATATGACATCCTGGAGAATGTTCCGTGTGCACTTGAGAAGAATGTGTGTTTTCCTGCTGTGGGAGAAAATGTTCCGTACGTATCTGTTAGGTCAATGTGGTCTAAAGCATCGTTTCCATCTGTTTCTTTATTGATTTTTCTACCTGGGTGATTTATCCATTGTGAAAGTCGGTTATTAAAGTCCACTGCTATTATTGTATTGTCTAGTTTTCCCTTCATATCCGTTAGTATTTTCTTACTATACTCTGGGTGCTATACATGTTGGGTGCATATATATTAACAGTTGTTATGTCCTTTGATGATGACCCCTTTGCCATTATATTGAGTTGTCAGAAAAGTCATGACACATTTTTGCAATGAAAACCATAGAAAAAAATATGTCATGACTTTTCCGACAACCCAATATAATGGTCTTTATCTTTTGTTACAGCTTTTGAGTAAAATATATTTATCTGCTATAAATATAGCTGTTCTGCTCTTTTTTGGTTTCCACTTTCATGTCATACCTTTTTCCATTTCTTCACTTTGAGCCTGTGTGTGCCTTTGAAGCTGAAGTGAGTATTATGTAGGCGGCATGTAGTCAGGTCTTGTTTTTTTATAACCCACTCAGCTAATCTATGCTTTTTGATTAGATAAGTTAATCCATTTACATTTAGTGTAATTATTGATAGGTAAGGGCTTACTAATGTCATCTTATTGGTTTTGGCCCATGTTTCTTTTTTCTTATGTTGCTGCTTTCTTTTGTTAATATATAATTTTCCCTAGTAGTATGCTTTGATTCCCTTCTTTTTATCTTTTTCGTATCTACTGCAGATTTTTGCTTTGTAATTACCATGAGGCTTACATAAAACATCTTATAGATTTAGCTGTCTATTTTATGCTGATAACAACTTTGATCACATACAAAAACCTCTACCCTTTTACTTTCCCTCTTTTATATATTTTATGTCACACTTCTTTTCTATTGTGTATTCATTTAAAAATTATTGTAGCTATTGTCATTCTTACCACATGTGTCCCTTAATCTTTATACTAGACTGAAGTGATTAGCACATCACCATATTACAGTAGTAATCTGAATTTGACTATATGCTTACCTTTACCACTATGTTGAATATTTACCACTTGTGAATATTTTCACAAGTTTTCATTACTAATTAATGTTCTTTCATTTCAGCTTGAAGAACTTTCAGCATTTCTTGTAAGTCAGGTCTAGTGGTTACAAACTCCCTCAGCTTTTGTTTGTCTGGGAATTGACTATCTCTTGTTTACATCAGGACAACTTCGCTGCACAGAGTATTTTGGGTTGCCTTTTTCTTTTTTCTTGCAGCACTTTGAATATATCATGTCATGCTCTCCTGGTCTGTAAATTTTCTGTGGAGAAATCTGCTGATAGCTTATGGGGGTTCCCTTGTAAGTTATAAGCACCTGTTCTGTTGCTGCTTTAGATTCCCTTTTTTTCTTTGAATTGTTGACAGTTTTATTATAAGTTATCTTGGAGAAGATAATTTTCAGTTGAACTTATTTGTGGGCCTATGAGCGTCATAAACTGAGATGTCCAAATCTCTCCATATTTGAGAAATTCTCAGCCATTATTTCTTAAAATAAGCTTTTTGACACCTTCTCTCTCTCTTTTCCTCTGGGACTCCAATGATTCAGATTAGTTCTTTTAGTGGTATACCAAATAGATTAAGTTGGCTTTCTTCACTCTTTTTCATTTTTTTTCTTTATTCTCCACTGACTGGATAATTTTAAATGTCCTGTCTTCTTCCCATTCATAGATTCGTTCTTCTGCTTGATTCCTTTGTTATTGATGCTCTTTATTGTAATTTTTATTTCATTCGTTATATTCTTCAGCTCCAGAATTTTTGTTTGGTTCTTTTTAATGATTATATCTTATTGCTAAAATTCTTATTTTTTGTGTGCATTGTCTACAGAACTTCATTGAGGAAATGAAATCATTGCATTGCTGTATTTTCTTGTGCTACAGCTCAATGGGCTATCTTAAAACAGCTATTTTGAATTCTTTATAGGGTAAATCACAGATCTCTATGTCTTTAGGGTGAGTTACTAGAAAATTATTGGGATCTTTTTGTAGTGTTATGTTTCCTTGATTTTTCATGTTCCTTGAAGTCTTGCATTGTTGTCTTCATATTTGAAGCAACATCCCTTCCAGTCTTTACTGGCTGGCTTCAGGAGGGAAATACCTTTTGTCAGCCCTACTAGGTATTCTGAGATTTCCTTAGGCTTTTTCTGAATACATCTGTTCCACACTTCTTGCTCCCTCTTGTGGCATAATTCTTAAGATTGTATACCTTCTCTAGATCCTGCAGAGACAGGTCTTATGTGGACAACTTCTCTTTTGCTTTCCCAAAGATGGACTCTCAGGCCCACAGAAGGAGGCTGGCCTTCCGTATGTGCTTACTAGGTGTCTGCAAAAGTTTGCTCTTGGCATCACCTCGAATGTGTATAGGGAGTCCCCTCTGGGGGTGGGCTGTGGATAAGGCACATGGAGTGCTGTGGGTGCCCATATGCCAGCTGGGAGAATCTGTTGGGTTGTTGGAAAAGTCATGATGCATTTTTACAGTGAAAAACATAGGAAAAATATGTCATGGCTTTTCCAACAATCCAATATATGTGAGACATCCCCAGGCTCATGGGCAAGCCTCCCAGGTGAGACCCTGATGTGATTAATAGTATCCATGTTCCCTTAATATGTTCCTTTTTGAACCCTGGCTGCTGTTCTCACAGTTGCTCATGCCCCTCAGTTGTGCAGCTCAAAACTCAGCACTCTGGAGGTGGCCAGAGAGAAATGGGTCTCTATGGCAGTGTTCTGCAAAGCTGAGGAAGCCAGTTGCTCATTCACGCACTCCCACTTTCCCTAGCAGGAGAAATCATGGGCCAAGAAAGGCTCTCTTGGCAATTAACTGTGCTGCCAATTGATGCAGGTAAAGTCCAGTTGTTCCTCTCATTCTCCAATGCACCCCAGATCACTTTTTTATCCAGTGATATGCTGAAATTTCTAGGCTGGACTCCTGGACATTCAGAAAGGCTTTCTCATCTGTGAGAGATTGTCTAAGACAGTGTTCTATAGGGACTTTCAGACCATGGTGAGAGGGGTTAGAGCCAGTTAATGAGGTACTTCAGGATCCACAGCCAGCACCAGGGTCTTCATACCTATTCTCTGATGCATTGGTGGACAAGACTCCTGCCAGGTCCCTTGGTTTATAGTACTGCCGACATGGGGCTGTAGTCAAGTTCTCATGGGCATGGAGCTATTTCCAGGTGTATAGCTGGGACCACTGTCAGCAAGTAAGCCACCTGAGTGTGGACTTGTCTTCTTGAAATAGCTCCCTTTGTCTTTGTACTATGTACTAGGTTTTGCAGTCTCTTATCTGGATCCACCAATTCCCACAAAGTCACTTTTGTCCATAGATGGATGCTGAATTGTTGTTGGGGAGAAGGAGATATGAGCAACAAATGTCTAATTCTGCCATCTTGCTGATGTAACACTCTAGAAACTTCAGAAGTCAGCAAAAATAAAGAACCCTGCTGAAAATGGCTAACCTGAAATTCATCACAAAACTTCATTTACTTTGGTTAAGTTTAATTTGTGTAGATACTTCCAGCACCACAATCAACTAATCTTCCTTTCATACTAGTTATGAGCTTATTGTGTCCCCTTCCATTTTATTCACTGAAATCCTAGCCCCTAGTACCTCAGAATGTGACTGTATTTATAGATAGGGTCTTTAAGAGGTAATTAAGCTAAAACTGAATCACCAAGGTAGGCCCTAATCCTATATGACTGGTATATTTATAAAAATAGCAGATTAAGACCATGTGAAGACAAAGGGAGATGACGGCCATCTAGAAGCCAAGAAGAGAGGCCACAGAAAAATCATTTCTGCTTACACCTTGATCTCAGACTTCTAATCCCCATAATTGTAAGAAAATAATTTTCTGTAGTTTAAGCCACCCAATCTGTGGTATTTGTTACAGCAGCCCCAGAAAATAAACACAGCACCACTAAATATTGTAACTGGTTTATAAATAATGTGACCTTAATCTGCAATCTAAATATGTCTCACTATGTTTCCCTGTGAAATTTTTAATGCAAGCTCTTAATCCATTGGGAAAAAACTTTTGAAATGCTATTCATGTTGGGAACTGCTCTCTTGGAAAAGTATTAAGTACGTTTGAGATCCAAGTTTTATAATATAAAAGAAATATTTTTAAAAAGGAAACTACAATTAGAAAATTTGTGAGAGACAAATTCGTAAGTTTTAGATTACAAAGCAAAGAAGGTAAGTTTCTAGTGTCTGGATGCATGATTGGAAGCTGGGACTCATCAAGGAAGGGCTGTATCTGATTGATAAGAAATGAGCTGGGCTGAAAGAAGTGTTAGTAATAGGAATAGAGAAGGAAGGTTTTATTAAGAAGGCATATGAATATATGGTGTAAAGAAACCATGATTAGAAAACTAGGCTTTTGAACCAGATGGCCCTAGGTTCTAGTCAAGACAATTTACTCTACGTTTAACTTTGGGCAAATTATATTGCCTCTCAAAGCCTCTATCTGCAAAACGCAAGAAAGTTTGTTTATATATATATATATTCCATTATTATTATTAATAGTTACAGATGTACAAAACTATGCAATAGTTATCCTTTTCACCCCTTACAAAGTGAATACCCCCTCCCCCTTCCCCCCCACTCCTGATATCATACATATCTATTTACAAATCCATTGACTCCATCCCCACACTATACTCCACATCCCATGACTATATATGTGTTAAATTATAGTTAACATCTAATATTAATCAGCAGCAGCTTCAAAGGTACAGTGCAGTGGTCAGGCCACTACACCGTCCATGAAGTTGTCTCCCTGATAAGACTTGAGTCCATCTGGTCCCCTAAGAAAAATATTTACAACCTTATTGATTATATTCCCTAAACTGTCTCTTCTATCCCTGCAGTAGTATTGTATTACCAGTTTATGTTGCCTCGTCCCTTCCCCTTCTCTCTCATGCCCGCCCCAGTCCCATCTAGCCCTCATCAGTTTTTCCTTTGTGTCTCTAAGACTATTTCTGTTTATTTTGCTCATTTATTCAGTTCTTTAGATTCCACATATAAGTGAGATCATATGGTATTTGTCTAAGAAAGTTTGTTTCTACCTTACAGAGATGTAGGGAGGATTAAGCACCTGGCAAATATATACAGTAAATTTAAGGTCTAATTTCTATAATCACTAATAATTTTATTATTATTATTGCTATTATTATTATCACATGCACAGCTTAGCAGAGCTATTGCCATTAAGCTGTATGACTCTTTATATAAAGTGCTTGTATGTTCAAAATTTCTGAATCCTTGAAAGATAATTCATATTTAAAAAATTTATTGTCATTCTTCAAACACTTTTAATAGGTTATATTCTGGGTGTCCTTATCCACAACCCTTTGGGATCCCCTATCCTATGATGCAAATCTAAAACAAAAGTATCATTTAGCCTTTGGCTACCAGAACATATAGTTGTTTGAGGTGCGTTATGTCTTTGTAATGCTATACCACACAAATTGGCTGTAAGGAAAACAAGGACAATTATCTACATAATTCAGGGAGCAAACAACTTGCTAGAAATAAATTAAAAATAAACATTTATTGAAGTATACTTTCTAAGATGAAGCTCACCTTGAAGCCATTCAACTTAGCAGTTTCTTATATTTGTGCTACGTTTGTATGCCTTTTAATTCTGGTTTTACTTGCTTTTATAAAATGATATTTAGTGTTTGCATAAATAGGCCTCTAAAATATGGGAATCTTATTTATAGACATGGCTTTCTAGAGAAATATCTGTGATAATGCTCATCATCTAAAATCATTAGGAGCAAAGAACACTGGCTTCTTATGAATTGGAATTCCTAATCTTAAGCCCACAAGAAGATGTATTTATTTATTTATTTTATTTATTTTTTTTTTGAAGTCTGAATCTATAGACTGTTTTGGATTCTCACATTTCCATACTCATTTGCACAGTACAGAAAACATATTACATAACAAGTCAGTCAAGCTGAATTATAGGCAGTTCTTTTCAATCAGGCTACTGCAGTTCTCAGTTCAGCTCCTGTCTCCCACTGCTCAAATGTTGCCATGGTGACCAATTTTTGTCTTGTACATTCCCAGGTCCCGGGCGGCCCGCTGATTCAAGCACTTTGCCATCACTACAGCGACTGCTAGCTGTTATCTTATTATCTAATCTCCCCTTAGTAATACATATCACCTTTAAGTTACTTCGGTGAATTCTTGAAACCCGAGTATAAATGATATGTTACATAAACAAGAGAATAAATTCATATTAAATAAAATGATAATGGTGATAACAAATAAATAAGACTCCTTAAGCCATCCATTAGCAGGAGCTCTATGAATGTACTCCCTTACCATTCTCCAGCTATACCACCATCTATATCACAGGAAGACCAATTTGATTTTT
Source organism: Aselliscus stoliczkanus (assembly GCA_033961575.1). Classification (NCBI taxonomy): domain Eukaryota; kingdom Metazoa; phylum Chordata; class Mammalia; order Chiroptera; family Hipposideridae; genus Aselliscus; species Aselliscus stoliczkanus. The sequence goes on along the minus strand of CM066731.1, from coordinate 162,949,261 downwards.
TTTATGAAAAATGGAATAACAAGATTGCAAAACTGTTGAGCTGAATTTGATCAACCATGTTGCAATCCATCTGATTGTTGAGCTTTTCACTGTTATGATAGCTGAAAAACACAAACTATTGGGATGTTGGAAGAAGGAACTGAGAAGTACTAAGACAGCCTAATTCACCCATATGCCTAAAAAGACAATGTCATATGGATAAACTAAATTTCACCTCTTTTCCCTTCTTAAATATTGTAGGCTGAATGTCTTTTGAGTAAAAACACAACCTTAAAAAAAATCACAAGAAACCAGATCAAAGACATAAATAGAACAAAATATGCATAAGAGATCTCATCCAAGATCAAAGATGCGAGTGTAATTGCCATGAGTAAGAAATGCAGAGCTCACCAGAACAAAATGTCTTCAGCACACAGAGAACTCTACTTATAAAACAAAAAGAAGAAAAGGAGGGAGGCAAAAAGTCTCTGTGAAATTAAACCCTCCACAAAGCAAGGAAAATGTCTTTATTGTCCACCTTTGCAGGAAGCAAAATTTCTATGCCATTCCATTGAAATAACCAAATATGGGGCAATGTTTGTCAAATCTGAGGGAGGGAAGCATGTCAAAAAACTCCCAGTTTGTGAGCCAATCATCTCTTATGCTTTTTTTTTTTTCCCTGCCAAAATCCACCCCCAAAACTCCAATCTTTAAAAATGTTTCACTATAAATCAATCTGGTACAGAGAGAGTTTTCAAGAGTATGAAATATTGAGGTAGAAGCATTTCAGAGAGCAGCTTGTCTTGATAAAATGAAGTAATTAATTTAATGCATGTGGGAAAAAGTATCAAAAAGGTAGGAGGAGTTTTTTTTTTATTAAATATTTATCACTGGAGCTCTGGGTGGATGCCACTCAGAGAAGCAATCATTAGAGATAGGACATTGATTGAACTGAATATTAAGTAATACTCTCTACTACATAACAATTGCTGATTTCTTGGGGAAAAGTTCTTAAGATTCTTGGTTAGACACTGCTCTTTCAGAGTGTCTTACTGCATACACTTAATTTTAAGTAATTCAGCCTTTTAAAAATGTCTCTGTCTCTGAGCTTATAGAACTTTCATCTCATTCAAGTCAATGACCCTCTCTCTTTTCTATCACTCTACATTAACAGGGTGTAGGAGTGAGAGGGAGAGAGAGCATGGAACAGAGTGAGAGGGAGAGCAGATGGTGGTCAGAAATGCAAGCTCATACCTGCAGAAAAAGGAGAAATGGCTAATTAATAATCTATGATTCTATTTAACCTACTAGGGGGAAAACAGATGTAAGATCCAAGGTAAAGTTTGATCAGATATGTTAGCACTGAGTGCAAATTTTCTGAACTTGATTCTTGAAAGCAAAAAAAAAAAAAAAGGAAGCAACACATTTTCTAATGCTATTTAGCCTTGATATGTATCTTAACATATACATACTTTTTTACCCACAGAATACAGACATAATAATTGCAAATAATATTTTTGAAAAATAATACTAATTTGGGACAATCTATTTGTATGGGGTGAATGTGCCCAGCCATATCCCTGAATTCATTTTGAGATATTTCTTATATTGTCGTGTTATTTTCATATCATTCTAGATCTCTGAGTATTAACTGACTTTTATTCTGACCAAAGGTCTTTACGTGTTTCATAAGTTAATTTCCTGGGCTCATTTCACCTGAAAGCAAAATACAGCCTTTACCTGCATGAAACAGAGCACCATTCGAGAACCTGGGGTTTCTTACCACAATGATTTCCATTGCAGTGTAAAGTCAAAGAAAACCAATGCGATGTTTAGTGAAATATGCAAGGGGCTAGTGGGAGGGGAATACAAGCTGTTATAAATAAACCAAGAAGGCACTGGGGCTAATGTCTCCTTAGCCCTAAGTGTGGTGAAACAAACAAACACCAATAAAATTTGTCCAGAGGAGGGAAATTACTTCCCAATAGCAGATGTTTTTTGGAAGAATAAGAGTAGACTACTTAAGAAGCAAGTCCTCTTCCTGCAGCCTCTGGAATTTCTAAGGGAAATACTCTTTTCCCCAATCCATCATTCATGTCAGCATTGCCATAGTTGGGCTGCCTTGGAGGCTTCTATTGACTCCATTTTCAAGAACTTTAGAAATGTCAGGGAGGAAAAAAAAAAAAAAAAGACACTGTCCCATAGCCAAAAAGAACAGTGTTGTACCACCAATGACCACAAACACCTTTGGGACCATTTTCTTGTCAAGCCAGTAAAATGATCTGATGAAATGGAATAGCATTCCTCTGAGTGACAGTCACATTAGAGTAGTGGTTCTCAAGAGGAGGTAATTCCCCCTCCCCGGGAACATGTGGCAATGTTTGGAGACAGTTTTGGTTGTCACAATGAGGTGAGGGATGTCACTGGCATTTAGAAGTTAGAGACCAAGGATGCTGCTCAATATTCTCCAATGCACTCCTCCCAAGAAACAATTATTCCACCCAAAAGATCAATAGTGCCGAAATGGAGAGATCCTGCTTAGTCCCTTCACTCTTCCGTCCACATACTCTTTTGTTTTTTTCTTTAAATATTTTTGTTAAAATACAGCTAACATACAATATTATATTAGTTTCAGGGGCACGCCATAGTTATTTAACACTTATTTACCTAAAAAAGTGATCACTATAATAAGTCCAGCAACCATCTGACACCATGCTATCACAATATTATTGACTATATTCCCTATGCTATACATTATATTCCCATGACTTGTTTTATACCTGGAAACTTGGACCTCCTATTCCCCTTCACCTTTCCCCCTCTTTTCAATTTTTCATTTATAGTTGACATTCAATATTATTTTATATTAATTCCAGGTGTATAGTATAGTGGTTAGACATTTACTTAATTTAAGAAATGATCCCCCTGACTAGTCTAGTATCCACCTGGCACTATACATAGCTATCACCATATTATTGACTATATTCCCTGTGTTTTACTTTACACCCCCATGACTGTTTTGTAACTACCAGTTTGTACTTAATCCCTTTACCTTTTTCACTGTGCCCCCCAACCCCCTTCAATCTATCACCCCAACAAATATAGTACCCATCTCACACCATTCATAGCTTTTACAATATTATTGGTTATATTTCTGATGCTATACCCTACATTCCCATGATTACTGTGTAATGGCCAATTTGTACTTCTAATCCCTTCCCATTCTTCACTCACCCCTAACCCCCCTCCCATCTGACAACCATCAAAATATTCTCTGTATCTATGAGTTTGTTTCTGTTTAGTTTGTATATTTTGTTCTTTAGATTCCACATATTAGAAAAATCACATAACATCTGTCTTTCTCTGTCTGATACGCTCCACCCAGCACAACACCCTCCAGGTCCATCCATACCACCACAGATGGCAAGAGCGCATTCCCCTCCATGGCCAAGCAATATTCCATTGTAAACATGTACCATCTCCTCTTTATCCATTCCTCCATCGACACACACCCAGGCTGCCTCCACATCTTGACTACTGTAAACAGTACTGCAATGAACATATGGATGTACATGTCCCCTCAAAATAGCCTTTGGGTTTCTTCAGATAAATACTCTGAGTGGGATTACTGGGTCATTCTTTGTCTCTTGGTATAGCCTTTGTTTTAAAGTCTATTTTGTCTGGTATAATTAGTGCTACCCCAGCTTTTTTTGGTTTTGTTTTTCATTTCCATTTTCATGTATATATTTCAATCTGAAGTTAGTCTCTTGCATATGTAAGGGTTTTGTTTTCTTATCCATTCAGCTCTCCTATGTCTTTTGAGTGGAGCATTTAATCCATTTACACTGAAAGTAATTTTTGATAGAAATGTAGCTATTGCCATTTTATTATTTAAAATTTTTATTTTTTTTCCATCTTAAAGAAGTCCCTCTAACATTCCTTGTAATATCGGTTTGGTGGTGCTGAACTTCTTTAGCTTTTTCTTGTCTGGGAAGCTCTTTCTGTCCTTTGATTTTAAATGATAGCCTTTCTGGATAAGGTGGTCTTGGTTGTAGGTCCTTACTTTCCATCATTCTGAATATTTGCCAATCCCTTCTGGCTAGCAAAGTTTCTATTGAGAAATCCACTGACAATCTTATGGGAATTCACATATAAGGCAATAGTTGCCTCTCTCTTGCTGCTTTTAGGATTCTCTCTTTGTTTTTAAACTTTGCCATTTTTATTATAACGTGTCTTAACTGTGGGCCTGTTTGGGTTCATCTTGTTTGGGACTCGGTGAGTTTCCTGGACTTGTATGTCTGTTTCCTTCACCAGGTTAGGAAAGCTTTCAGCCATTATTTTTTCAAATAGTTTCTTAATCCCTTTCTTTCTCTCTTCTCCTTTTGGTACCCCCCGATACAATGTTGTTACACTTGATGTTCTCCAGAGGTCTCTTAAACTATCCTAATTTTTTTGATTCCTTTTGCTGTTCTGATTGGGTTTTCCACCACCTTGTCTTCCAAATCTCTGATTCGATCCTCTGCTTCATCTAGCCTGCTGGTGATTTCTTCTAGTGCATTTTAGTGCATTTTTCATTGCAGTTATTGTATTCTTCTCCTCTGACTGGTTCTTTTTTTTAATGGTTTCTATGTCCTTTTTTTATGCTTGCTATCTCTTTGTGGAAGTTCCAACAGAGTTCCTTAAGCATCCTTAAAACCATTGTTTTGAACTCTGTTTCTGATAGGTTGCTTGCCTCCGATTTGTTTAGTTCTGTTTCTAGAGTTTTCTCCTGTTCTTTCATTTGGGACTTATTTGTGTCCTCATTTTGGCAGTCTGTCTGTTTGTTTCTATGTATTAGGTAGATCTGCAATGTCTCCCAGTCTTGTCTGGTGGCCTTATGTAGTAGATGCCCTGTGGGACCCTGTTTACAGTCTCCCTAATCACTTATGCCAGATGCTCCAGGAGTGTCCCTTGTATGGGTTGTGTGTACCCTACTATTATAGTTAAGTCTTGATTGCTATTGGCACATCAGTGAGTGGGATTGACCCTCAGGTTGATTGGTTGTAGGGTTTGGCCATGCCCACAGCTTGTGCGAAGCTGAGAGGGGGGCTTACTCCATTGAGCAGGATTTGCTCCAATAGGCTTTGGTGCCTGTTGAGAGTGCCCTTTGGGTATGTCACTTATGGGGCTATTGGGTGGTGCTTTACTGTGATCTGAAGTCAACCTCCAAGTATGTTGGTTCTGCGACCTCTTAGAAGGGGTTCCAGTGCAGGCCCAGGTCACCCATTGCCTGTGATTGGCTGGGGACTACTTGGTAGGAGCTACAAAGTGATCCAGGGATGTTTGCTTCCTGTGTTAAACCTGAAGGCATGTGGGAGACGCCATGCAGCAAACTGAGGATTGCTGTCACCAATGCTGGGCCTGGAGTATCTGCAGAAAGCCAGACACCCTGAGGCCTGTTGCACCTGTTGGCTCCCTTAAGGTTGAGCCCCTGATAAAGTCTTTTGTGGCACACAAGTTGGATGAGGCAGGATCTTAAGGAGTCACTAAAGTTGTGGTCAACAGTTTAATGTAGACTGGTTAGGTGCCAGTGGCTGAGCCTGGAGCTATTCAGCAAGTCTCAGAGCACACCAGGGCCTGCTGATGCCTGCCTAGGTTCTGTGGACTTAGATAGTTTCTCAAAGTGTGCAATGTAGGCAGGACTGGCTGCTCTTGGAGACAGTGCCCTTGGTTTTGGTGGGGTTCAGTGTGACTGGTTCCCAGTGAGTCAGCAGGGTGGAGCAGCAGAGCTCACCAGGCCAATCAGATTCAGATTTGGCCTGTGGAGGAGGGCTCAACATAGGAAAGATGGTGGCCACCTGCCAGCTGCATGGGAGTAGGGTCCCACACAGGGAGAATGGCAACTGTCCTCCAACCCTGCCCACATACCTCAGTTTGCCCCTGTATGCCTCTGGTGCCTCCCGAGTCACCATCTCTCCTCTGGAGCCCAAGGTGAGTGCCTGTGAGTGAGAGTCTGTCTGAGGGATATTTTAGAGGATGTTTGGGTTTCCCACAGCCGTCTGTCCCATGGGATGATTGGAATCCTCACTGTTTTTCACAGCCAGATATTGTTGGAGCTCCTCTTTCCAGCACCAGTACTCTGGGCTGGGGAGGCCAGTGTGGGGCTGAGGTCTCTTGCTTCTCTGGGTGGGGGGAACCTTCACAGCTGAAGTATCCTTCTTGGTTCTCTACCACCGCACTGAGGTTTGGGGTCAGCCCATTTTGCATCTCCACCCCTCCTATCTAATTCACCATGGCTTCTTCTTTATAGCCTTAGGTATAAAACTCCTCTTCAGGCAGACTTCAGGTGGTTCTTCAGGTTGATTGTTCTATAATTTAGTTGTAATTTTATTTTATTATTTTATTTTATTTTATTTTATTTTATTTTATTTTTATTTTTATTTTTATTTTTATTTTATTTTATTTTATTTTATTTTATATTTTATTTTATTTTATTGTATTGTATTGTATTTTATTTTATTTTATTTTATTTTATTTTATTTTATTTTATTTTATTTTATTTTATTTTATTTTATTTTGAGGGCAGTGTCACTGGGCCTCATATCTGGGACCGAACTGGGGCCACTGGCTTCCCAAGTCAGCGCTTAACCACAGTTTAGTTGTAATTGTAATGTGCTCACAGAAGGAAGCAGGCACAGTGTTTATCTGCTCTGCCATCTTGGATCTCCCCTCTACTTATTCTTTGATTTCTAGATAAAGTTTATATTTTGTTTAGTGATGATCAAATCAAAGCTTTTCTTAGATAACAATCACATTCATAATCCATTTGCAGCAATGATGTTAGTGATACCTTGGATTCATGCATTGAAAATGTAAAGTTTTATAAATATTCAGCTTGAGTTTTGGATTCACAATTTAGCAACTGGGGCTTAAGCCTAAACCTTTTGTTGTGATGAAGTAATTCTCTGCACCATTGTTCCACTTTTGCATCCCTCTCATGATTAGGGGGGTTTGATGCCCAAAAATGGCTTGGCAGCTCTGCTTACAGCACTTCTACACTTCTCTTTGTGTGGGGACTTCTTGAAAGCCAGGCATTATACATTTTTACTTAGGAAATTATTTGTATTTTTTTTTTTTTTTTTTTTTTTACAAATTATGGCTTTTACAAAAGAGAAGTGATTTTAAACTACCTTGTACTCCATTTTCTCCTTGTAATACAAAAGTTGATTTCTGGTGATGTTCTCAGAAAACTCAAATGCATTTTTTGAATAAGAGACTTGCTGTGGTAGGAATTTCCAAAAAAGAAACAAATAATAATATCTTCTTTTCTAGTCTTTTTTACTTATAAAGTCCTGCTAGTTCAAGTCAGAATTCTGGATGATTTGGATTTTATGAGAAGGAGACTGAGCTTGCCTGTGCCGTTTAATGTAGCATCTGATTCAAATGTAACACCCATCTTTAGATGTTTCACAGTTCAGTGAAAGACATGCAATAGACACCATTGTGGTCCCAGAAACCAGCCTTGACCCACACACTATGATAAGATCCACTGGACAGGAAGTCATAGGGTCGTTTAGTAACATACAATGTACTCATTACAAGTCATTTATTTCTAAAGATTCTGATCAAAACAGATCAGGCAAGACTTTTACGTGAAAATTCCTTTTATCCATTGTTAAGCTACCCTTGAAATTTAGGCTACATTTCTTTAGTCATATTTTATTATCCAAGGTTTTCATAGAATTATTCAAAGATATGTATTGGGTATTCACTGCCTAATAGGTAGGTAAAATATAAAATTTTGGTAGGCTCACTTATGAATGTGGAAATATTATTATAAAAAGTGAAAAATCTAGGAAACTTCTTATTTTTCCTAAAGTCAGTGTTTTCCAAAATGTCCTGAACATAAGCATTACCTGGATGACTTATTAAAAGAAAAGTCTCTTTGTCTCTTAGCCCAACTAAGGCCTCTGTAGGAGGGTCCTAGAAATATGTATTTTTAAATAGTACCCAGAGAGTCATATGATTTGGTACTTTGGGAGACAATGCCTTAGAAGAATCCATATATGTATATGGAAGACCACAAAAAACACCATATTAAACTATTAACAAATTGGGTAGCTTGGTCAAGATCAAAATGTTGTTTGATACATAAAGAGTACTTAGAAATGTGTCTGGCACTTAGTAGGTTCTTAATAAGTGTTAGATATTATTGTTTTCCCTTGTCAGACTCAGTGTAGATAAGAATGGTCATTTCACTAGGTCAGCCTTCCAAACCCATTAGCCTTCACAGTCAGTGGTCCTGACATTTTATGTTTTACATCAGTGGCTCCTATCTACCTTTTAGTCAGGCATTTGACCAAATTCCTGTCTCTTTTTCATTAACTCTCCTATGTTGATTGCTGTGTTATGTCTCCTTTTAACTGAGTATTCCTCCTGATACTGACTTTTCCAAGAGACATTTAATTTTTTTATCTGTGCACACAAAAAGCCCTTCCTGGGAATTCTAACATTCCATTGATAACCATCAAGGTATGCCTTTATCATACCCTCTAAGCCCAATTGACTCATAACCTGGAGTCGGAGGCTGATTATTTAAAATAAACCTAGATTTCCAGGGATCCGTGTAGTTTTCACTCTCTATAACTAATGTTATTTCAACCTACAAATATTTAAACGTTAGTTTGGAGTGTTCCATTTGAGTTGTTGAACACACCCACACATTGCACATATCATGGAAGATATGAGAACACTGAACCTGGGAGCGCCCACATGACTTTTTTTCTGTAATTCAGTAGAAATCCTCATGCCCATTCACTGACTTATCCATCATTACAGTTTATGTTCTCTTTTATGTAATGCTTGGAACAGTCCTAAAAAAAAAAAAAAGCAGGAAAGGGTGTGTGTAATCACTCTGCTCCTTTCCATATTACTCATCATTGCAGCTTTTCCTAAGGAAAAAAATATTTGCTGCATAAATCAAATGTGTAAAATCTATGTCCTTGAGCTAAAGAGAGAGAGAAAAAAATCTGTTTCTTTGGCCTACTATCAACACATGCGTTTTTAACCTCTATACCTATAAGGATGTTGTTAGGCTGAATTTTGCAGTTGAGAAAACACCTCACATTTTGTTAGAAATTCATGTATGTATACAACTGGCTTTATTCACAAAGAGAATATCTTTTCTTTCTAAAGAGTAATTTAATTCTGAGGTGGATAGAAAAAAACAATTGCCTTTATTATATCTACTGATTCTATTCTTCCAGATTTTAATGAAATATATCTGTGACACCTCCGGAAATTCCTAAATGCCACAAACTACCATTACTGTGTGTTAAAAGAGGTTAAACTGCCCAAAGCCATAATTTCAAGTCTTAATTGAAATGCTAGCAATTCAGCCATGAGCAGGATCCCCAGAAGAATGGTGAAGATCTCTGTAGGTTTCACACAATGGGAATGCGTGGGTAGATGCCATCTGCAGCTCAGGGGTGGGGGAACAAAAAGGCATTTGAGGAAAGGGAATTTCTTACAGATATGATATAATGGGAACGATCTGAAAGTCATCCATCATGAGTGTGACACACATCACATCCAACAACAGCCAAAAGCCACGAGATGTCACGTACCGCCTGCAGCGTGTCAGGCCTTCTGGCATCAGCACATTTGTGTATCCTGCCACCTCCCCTTTGTCACCCACTTGCTACAGTGCATGGGGAGGCCCAAGAATGCCTCTGCCCACGCCCGCCCCAACGTTTGCTAATGCAGGCTTTATTATCACACACCCCAACAGGCAGTCAGGACACATTCATCCCATGACAGGGAGTGACAGTCAGAGCTGAACAAGGATGCCAATGCCACCAGATGTTGCTGGACCTCATAAATTCGGTTAGCACAACCACATGTTCCAAGAGGGTCAGAACAATGTGGGCCAGGGATGGACACATGGCCACTCAGGGGCTCTCGGGTGGACAGCTGCTCAAAGACACAGAGATTAGGCAGGGGTTTCCATGCACTTCTTTCAGCTTTACTTACAGGTCTTCCTCTTAACTAATTATCTCCTAATTTAAAATTCAGATTAGGTTAAGATGAGCAAGTAAAATATATAAGCTATGTTTTCATATCACTGTGTGATAGCAACCTGTCACTTATATCCAAGTGGTGTTCATTTAATTTTAAAGTACCATGTGGCATGCAGGTGGTGTGCGCGCGCACGCGCACACACACACACAACATTAGAATGAGTTATCATTAAATCTTTATTATATTCTCTTGCTTTAACTTCTGTATAATGCTTGTTTTTAGCTCCTCTTCCCAAGCTCTCCAAGTGCAGGGGCCGTGAGTAGTGCTATCCCTTTGGCTCTCAGGGGACCTAATTCAATACTGAACACATAGTAGTTGCTTCATGGCTAATCAGCTGATTTTGAAAGGGTTTTTGTTTTTCACATTTCCAAAGACTGAATAAGAAAACTGAAGACAATATATAGAGTGAAAAAGCCAAGGTCAAGAAACCACTGATGTGGACCTTTGTAAAGAAATATAAAGCTACGCAGTTAAACGTCATCACTTGAATTGAAGATATTAGTAGCCTGGGATCCCTATGATTGTTTAGAATGTTTTTCCAGGTTAATATCCTAAAAATTATGCCAATGCCTTATGTTTTAGGCTTGTTTATATCCCAGTGTAAATAGCCCACTTGCCTGTGCATCTATGTCTACGTGTTACTAACTCATAGGAACCCAAAGAAACTACAAATAAGGGACACTTTTCCAGAGCAATAACTTGTTTGAGTGTCCAGTAACTGGGACTCTGGCACTGAATGCGTTTCAGGGTTTTTAAACAGCTCTACGAACAGCCATATACTAAACAGCCATATACTAAAGCTGCCACATCACACTTAGCTAGCAAATAAATTCCATGTAAGCTAGGTTTTGTGCACTGTTTTCATCTCTATTCCAATATCTTTTGTATATGTCCATATTACTGACTTCTTAGATCTTAATTGTTCTTGTTTCTTCTGATATTTTATGCATCTTAACCACACACTGGAAAAGATGCAATTTATATTCTGGCCAGTACTGTATCCATGCCTCAATTCATTCTTTTGTTTGAGTTCCAGAAGTTGGTATGATTTCAATATTGTGTTTCACCCTGAAACAACTTTTATTTGGGGCATTGATGCAATAAAAATATTTTACATTTATACATGTATAAAAATGGCAGAATTATCTGGAAATGACAAGTTCTTATTGTGTTTGATGGAAAACTCACATCTAGTTTCAATTTATAAACTGTGGACAAAAATCTGGGTTGGGAGAGGGAACAAAATGGAATCAAGCACATGATTACTAATAATTATTAAGAAGAAATTGATGTTATGTAAGACATAGTGAAGATAATGTATCTAACCTGTTTTTTAAACTCAAACAAAAAATATGAACCTAAGGACAGTAAGAATATATATTGCCTATAAACAATGTTTTCTTGTTAGAATTAAACCATAATTTAAATAAACATATTAAATGAAAGCAAGAGATTATGCTAAAATAAATTAATTAGTATTTTAAGTGTCTGTTCAGGTCAGGCACTTGGAAACTGATGTTCTAAAAAGCTTCTAAAGCTTTGCTTTACTCATATATAAAGACATATATGTGTGTATTGGTCAGACGATTAAGTTTATGAACTTTCCACCATGTGCTTATGTATATGGGTTGTTGGAAAAGTCATGACGTATGTTTTCTGTTTTTCGTTGCAAAAATGCATCATGACTTTTCCGACAACCATATATATATATATATATTATATATATATATAAAAACACTGAGGACACACCAGAGAACATAGTCCATATATACATGTGTCACCTCATCTGAGTGGCCTTCTCTTCTGTAGCAGCAACATTCCTTCACTTTCCGCTGAGGTGACCTTTATCATTTATTACATTGTGTGACTTTCTCCTTTGATTTATTGCCCCTCCCCTCCATTAGAAGTTCACCTCCGGGAGGATGGGGACTTTGCTACTTTGGTCCTTATCGCATTTCCAGCACTTCACATAGTGCCTGACACTCAAAAACTATGTGTGGATATTTGAATATATATACAGAACATGTGTTCTTTTGGAAACAGATAAAAGAAGAACACCAGGAAGCCTTCGCATGTGTGTAATTATGATCTTATAGCATCAGTTGTAATACAAAGTATTTCATTCAAATTAAGTGTTTTACACAGAGTATTTTAGTATGCATTGCACTAATAATCTTTTGCAGTAAATCATTTTCAATAAATACTGTTCCACCGAGCAGTTGAAAAGGGAGTGTGAAAAAAGGTTACAGATAAAACATAGTAGAGCTCCATGATTAAAATCTCTGAAATCCTCAAGGTATTATTCCAAGACTCAAGAAATAAAGGCTTGTAAAATCAATTAAATGAAACCAAGTTCAGCATGTTGTAGTCAATACGTAGATTTTCTGAATTTTAGATAATGTTTGTGTCTGCCAAAAAGGATGCATTATTTATGCCTACATTAGATTTCCTGAAGCTACAGCGACAAATGGGGAGATTGCTGTGATCACAGAGACTAGCATGTGCACTATTTTAAAAGTTTCCTTGAATACGTGTAACTGTAGAAGAACGGACAATGAACTGAAAACAATCTGAAATTTGTCTACATAGTAAACACCTTTAATTCTAGTAAGCTCTAAATGCATAGACAGATTGAAATATTGATAAAACAGAAAGTAAGTTTCTGTTTCATCAGAGAGATTTCAGTGTTGAAAATTCTTTCCTCTAGGGGACTTTAGATTATACTTTGCACACATGAAAAAAAAATCTGGATAATTCCAAAAACTTAAAGATTTTAAAAATTACCATTTGTCTAAGATAGTCCCCTTCAGCTACACTCACTTATGACCATGGTGGTCTGACTTCACCATCCAAACAACTGATTCAGACAATTGGCTGAAGACCAATTTTACATAGTCCCAAACCCACGGATAATATGTTTTAAAAATTGTGCACAATGTCATTCTAGATTCCTCTTTGAGAGAAAACCAAAAAAAGCATATTTTATTTTCCACCTCCTGCTTTTCTTTAAACAAAATTGTTTCATTTTTTTGTAAAAGTTAATATACATTTGCATGACACAAACATCAAAAAATACTAAAGTGAAAAGCCCCCTTCCATTACAAAGTTTTTTGGAGTTGGTTTCCCAGTGGCACCGAGAAGTAAATTTGCCTCTTTGTTTTCTGTCCTAGATCTTGTTCTTGGGAACTCCTAGGGTGAGGTGTTTATAGCATGATGTCCATTCGAGAAGTTCTGCCTTCTTGTTTGAAGGATCAAACCAGGGCCCTCGATCTTCTTCCAATACCCTCGCCTCTCCCTTTTCTCTCCATGGCTCCTGCCTGCCTGCCTGCCAGCCTAACTGACTGACTGAAAACTTTCTCTATAATGTCATATCTTAAAAAGGAATGTTCTTCCACCAACCTTGCCATTTGCTAAAATGCCCTAGTCCTCCTGTACTGATCAGTGCCCAAGTTCTTCAAAGAATAATCTGGACTCATTCCCACCACCTCTTCATCATCTACTCACTCCTTAACTTTGTGAAGTCTAGTTTCTATGCTACTACCTCCATGAACCTCCTCCCAACACACACACACACACACACACACACACACACACACACACACACACACACTTTAATGTAATTTCTCTTTCCAGGATCACCGAGACTTACTCATCATCCTAACCCACAGTTCCCTTCACTCTGGCAGCTCAGTCACCCAGGAACTGTAGGCCTTGTCCTCCTTGGGGACGATGACATTATCCTACCTGGCTTCCTTCTTGCCTCAGGTTGCTGCCTCAGTTGCCTTCGTTGGTGCTTTTTCCTCTTTCGAGTTTTGGTTATTCCAGAGCTTTTTTCTAAGTCTCCACTTCAGATGTCCCATCCACTACTGCTTCATTGCAAGATATTACAAAATCTTCCTACTGGGCTATCATCTCTCTTTGAATTTCAATCCTGTACTTACCTGGCCTCTGGGATATTTTCACCTCATTGTTCCACTACTCCCTCCAAGTCTATTAAACTCACACTTTAACCAAAAAATTCCTACATGATGCAAAACCCACTCGGCATACCCACTATTCCCACAGTGAAGATCTCCTGGTTGCCAGGGTTGTCAAGTTTCTGAAGTTCCATATCCAACTCGTTCACTCTGAATTAATATGTGGCTCTGATCTACTTGGGAAAACTGTAAAAAGCAATTAAGAGCAAACCAGACCCAAGAATAAAGGACAGGCTTTTGCTAGAGGCTCAGTACTTTTCACTGTAGCCCCCCATGGGTGGGTTGGGAGGTGGAGCAATTCTTAGCTTATTTTGACATTGTTGGGGTGTGTGTGTGGAAAGTGGGGGTTGGCATTTCTCCCTAAACCTGCACCTTCTTTGCAGAATTGCTGTGTCTCCCTGGTCTTTGCCCTCTTTCACCTGTGTGGTTCCTCTCCCTCTAAGCGAAGGTGAAAGTGGGGAAAGTCGAACAGATGAGACAACGCGGATGTGTAACACATGACTTTGCTGCCTGGTGCGCAGGCCCCAGGTACCATCTTACTGGCCTGGGGGCACAGGATGTGGATACCATTTTACTTTGTGACTCAAATCGATTCCTTTTGGGACCTCCTCTGTGCAGTAGCAAATTCCCCCCAAGTCCTCTCTGAACCAGCAACCCCTTAAGTGGAGCTAGTAGACAAGCGAAGATCTGCCTATAATTACTGTTTAATTCATTTGCATATGGATGTTCTCATTACAATGTCATTGGCATGGGGGAGGGAGTCTGGTGCCAGAGCGACCAGGAGTGGGACAGGTGCAGCTCAGCCGCAACTGGCTTTTCCGCTATTTGGTCAAACTCCACCTGGATCCCTGGCTCTTACCACTCTTTGGTTGCCAGAATGAAAACATTCCGCAGTTTTACCCTCTTTATTTTGGCCGTACCTCTGGAATTTCTTGGTAATCTGTACAGTTCTGCCTGATTTTACTAATAACTCCTTTTATTTTAACTAGCCATGCTGGGGACGTTTGTCTGTGTTGTCCAACACAGTAGCCTG
Organism: Aselliscus stoliczkanus; assembly: GCA_033961575.1. Lineage (NCBI taxonomy): Eukaryota > Metazoa > Chordata > Mammalia > Chiroptera > Hipposideridae > Aselliscus > Aselliscus stoliczkanus. The sequence goes on along the minus strand of CM066731.1, from coordinate 162,934,213 downwards.
TTGCCACATGGGGCTATGGAGTCCTTGAAATGGGATTAGTAGGAATTGAGGTGTGCTGTAAGTGTAATAATATACACAAAGGTCCTCAAAGTCTTAATATAAAAACAAAGAGTGTAAATGATCTCAATAATTTTCTTAATTTTGAGTGTATGTTGAAATGGAAATATTTCAGATAAATGGGACTAAATAAAATACATTATTGATGTTAATTTCACCTAGCTCTTTTTGTTTTCAATTATGGCTACTAAAACAATTAAAATTAAATATGTGTTTTATATATATATGTTGTGTATTATATTTTTATGGGCAGCGCTGTCCGGGATGATGGATTCCCCTTCCAAATCTCCCCTCTGATCAGTACTGCCTTTTTAATCCTTATAGAATTTACAGTAGATGTTATCCCATGCAGAAATTCCACACCTAATTCTTTCTGGATTGCCTACCAATTTGCTTGTTTAAACCATAATTTCATAAAAATTCTTAGAGGTTAAGGAATTCAATTTTCCCATCAAGAGAGGAATTTCCTTTGAAAGCATGGCTGATAGATGCTTAACTGTATTTTGCTTGAGACTTTCCTTGGGGCCACCACTTTATAGAACAGCAGATAGAGAAAAACTCAAATTGTAAGAAAGCGTTTCCTTACATTGACAAGAAATCTGCTTTTTTATAAAAGCTCCCAGTGGTTTTAGTTCTGCCCTTGGAGCAAAATAGAGTAAGGGTGTTCCTTTTCTTCATGACAGCCCCCCATTTACTTAAAGACAGCTGTCATGGTCTGCTACACTAAGCTTCTCTTTGTTAAACACTACCCACTCCCCTCAACAATTTCTCATAAGTCATGGCATTAAGGCCCAACTATCCTTGCTGCCCCCTTCCGGATTTTTGCCATTTGTCAATGTCTCTGTAAAAATGTGGAACCCAGAAAAGAACACCCAATTCCAGATGTGGTGCGCACTGAGTAAAAGATAAGAGCAGTCCATCTTTTCATCTGGACAGTAGAGTTTGGTTTATTTAGCCTAATACTGCTTTTGTTTTCTTATCTCCTATATCCCGTTGTTGACACATTGGAGCATTTTATCCACTAAACCTAACAAATCTTTTTTTATATATATATATATATAAACTGGTATGAAGTTCTAGCTTCTTTGTCTCAGGCTTACATAATTACTCTTTTTAAAATTGAAACCCAAGACTTAATGTTTCTCTTAATAAAATTTTACTTTGGGGTTTATTCTATTGTGCCAATGTACCAAGAAAATTTTACGGCTGGTTCCTGCACAGCAAATTTGCCACTCTTGTCAGCTGTGTACCAAAGACACTATTAACTTGCTTTTGATGTCATCTTAATCACTGATAAATGTGTTGAAGTAGGCAGAGTCATCTCGTCCATTAAAACATGAGAGACTTGGACTGGCCGAGTGGCGTGGCGGTTAAGCGCTGGCTTGGGAAGCCGCCGGTCCCAGTTAGGGTCCCACATATGAGGGACAGTGACACTGCCTTCAAAAAAACAAAAACAAACAAACAAAAAACACGTGAGAGACTTTCTCAACTATCTTTCTAAAATCAAGATACTCTATGGTCTAACTATTCTACTAGAAAAAATAACATTTGGTAACTATTTATTGTGTGCCTATTACATGCCAGAAAGTTTTTAAGTACTGAGGTATGACTTAAATTTGGTGAAACAACTCTGATGCCAACTGATGCCCTGTATATGTTTGCAAGCCATGACTTTAATAACCTGTGAGGACAGCTAGGACATTTTGCCAGAAAGCCTTATTAATCTTTCTGGTTTCTAATTTCTGTCATCCAACCTTTTCACTTTTCCAATAACAGGATACCATTTGTCACTTGCCAGTTTTTCCACAACCTGTTAATTCTCAGGGTGACTTTAAGGTTATCCACCCTGATTTCTCAAGTATAGAAGTAAGTTATTTTCCTAGGAAAGGGTTCAACTATACTTGGAGATTTATAGTTATTTAGAGTTGCTCTCTCTTCTCTTTGTCTTCCCCCATCTTGGGGAAACTGTATCTGCCTTGGATACCAATGCAGTCTGGCATCTAACACTGGACCTAATTGCTGACCGCTTAAATTTTCGAACTTTTTTCCTTGCCTTCCCAATTTGAAAGCATATCTCTTCATCTCAGTGAAAAAGAAGGAACATCAAGTTAAATAGGTCTTCGCCTTCTCCCTTTTATTATTAATAGTAAAGCATCTTTCCTCAGGCACCATCAACAATCCGCTCCTTATTCATTTTCTGAAAGCAAAAGGCTCACCTACCTTTATATACCCAATTTTCATCAAAACAACGAGATAGATTCCACAAGGCTCTTTTGGTTTCTATACCTGGGTTTACTAGTAAATCATTTGAAGGCTTTGAATACTTATTTTTCTTTTCTATGCCATGTTTCCAACTTGTAAAGATGTAATAATTTAAAATGAAAAATGTATACAAATTATCATCAGATTTTCTATAGAAAAAATCCATTAATTTCCAATTTGGGGCTGATCTTTTTTGTTTTGGGTAGCTTCTGCAGAAGCATACAATATCTTTCCATTAACACATTTTATAAAATGGACTAATGAAATGTTGTTGAACTCATTATTCATTTAATTCTAAGCTCAATGTTTGCATTGTTACCTATATTTCATATATGTGTATGCCACAGTGATCAGCAACAGTTGTGTGGTTATAATGGTCTAGTCATGTCACACATTGAAATCTTTTGTATAGCAATGCTATAGGATCTCAGAGGGAAAGTTCTAAACAGGTGCTTTTGAAAAAGAGGATGATAAATTCTTACTATCCATGTTGCCAAAGGAAAGTGATTATATATAATTGAATGAATCTTGAAAAGTACTGTAAGCAAGAATTTGGTGTTCTGCATTTATAAATGTTACATGCACACTTAGATTGTATCTACTCGTGTAATGAGAAGGCAAACTGTGAAAGAGTAATTTATCTAATTCAGTCAAAATTATCATATCAATCATTTGTATATTTCAAAAGAAAAATTTAAGTGCCTGAATTATGGAAATAATTACTTCATTTCTCCATTCCCTTTGCTCTGTGCATGTGAAGAGATAATCTGATAGACTATGTTTTTTATTTTTTTCTCTTTTTAGAAAAAGACAGTCATTTAAAATTGGGAACCATCCAATATAATCTCTGAAAACCTTTCACAATTTTGCATCTGGCTTCTTTTGATAAATATTATCTCCTCATTTTTACAGCAATTTTTCCAAAACAAACAGCATCTTTTAAAAAAGTTATTTGTCAGAATAATGCAAATTAAAAATTATAGCATAATATTGTAGATTTTTTTCCTTACAATACTGCAAAAACAGCCTTGAATTGATTTGGATCATACTGGCTTACTTAACTCAGTTAAAATCAGTAAACATAAATGCAAGTAGATACCGATCGCAATTTTATTCACGTCTCAGATTTACAATAATCTCAAAGTATTTAGCTTGATTTGTTTTTCCACCAGTAATTTAGTTTAACACTATACAAAATCTGAATAAGTTATCAAAGTATTGAAATATATAATTCTTTTAGGAAAGCTGTGATTCTCAGATAGTCCTTATTTTTGCACCCAATGATTTTATTACAACCTATAAGAAGTTTTTCTAAAAGATAGCAATGGATTGACTAATTAAAAATGCACCCATCTGTTGGTAGCTTGTTGTCTTGCTATTTGAAACATGCAGATCTAAGTGGGTTTTAGTTACAAAGACCCTCCAACTGTGAGTTATGAATTCATAAGTTTGCATTTATAAATACAATAAAGGTTAGCATTACAACAAAAGTTAAATATACAGAGGATTTTATATTTCTTTAATAGGTTTGAGTTTTTAATGTGATTTTGAAAAACAGTGCTTTTAATAGAAAATGCAAAATAAGTTGCATCTATTCTCCTTATAGAATGTTTACAGAACTCAAGAAGATTTTACATACAAAAAAAGATGCATATGACTCATTCAGTGTTTGCTTTGTTTATGAATAGCAGGGAATTACTTTGAAGTAATTGAATATGAAGCTTTATTGGCCCCCAAGGGAAAAAGTGTTGCAATCACTAGGACTAGGATTATATTATATTAGAGTTGAAAGGAACCAGAGATTGGAAACTGAGGCTTAAAGAGATGTGATTATTTGTCCAACATCAAACAATTCAGAATTCAGGACTCTTGCTTTCTAATACGACATTCCTTTAATTGTTTAATGAGTTTATGTGGCACCCTGAGCTAAATTATTTAATTTCCCTGCTCTGCTTTGTTACATTATAAACAGAATCCACATTCCATTAATAAAGATTTTGTCATCTGTGTTTGAGAGAGAGCAATTTTGACTGACATCTATATTTCAATATAAATTTCAGGCGCAAGAAAGAAGCTATGGCTCACACTTTGTGATTGCCAAACAAAAAAGTGTATGTGTGCGTGCGTGCATGCACACACATGCACACACACAAATTGTGCAACAGATGAAGCCTAACATATAGAATCTATAAATATAAAAATGGATTAGTCTCTGCAAGATACGGTACATGGGAAGAAGACAGTTCCCTATGGACTAACAATGAGTCTACCTCTGAAGTAAAGACTAATGACAAAAGAAACAGTAATCTTTGGCCAAAAACTACTCATGTGGCTCTTTAAAAATATCTCAGACAATTATATTAAATAACAGAAACATATGGTTCAATTTTTTAAAAAATGGTTTGCCACAATTACCTAGTGCCTTGCCCACTGAACACCTAAGTAAGGTACAATAACCTTAATGGCAAACAATGATTTTTATGTCAGGCATTCTGTTTATGGCTGTATATATCTTAATTAATTCCTATAACAATCTTGAAGAGGCACAATTGTTAACCCCATTTACAGATAAAGAAACCGAGGTATAATGAAAATTACTGTGTGTGAGATGAAGAACAGAAAAAGTGAGGGCTGAGATGAGGATGAATATTGGATGGACAGTTAGGATCCTTTAATTAAGTGACGTCCCCCTCTTGCTTTGTCCATAAAATGCGAAACTTGAATTTGGATCTCAGTCAAGTTACAAATCACATGTCTTGGGCAATCGAGGTCATGCTCAAACGGTCAAAACCTTCAACATTAAGCCTGTAATTGGGTCACTACACTATAATCATGAAGAACTAGATTTTTACACAATGCTTAATTCTGACCATAGTTTTCAAAGGTCAGCTAATTCTAAATTATCCTTGATTCTTGAAAAACAGTCAAACCCAGATAAAAAATTAAAAGCATTTGTTTCTCTAAACCACACGTTAATCACCAATTTGGACTTTCTAAACCATCTAACTTTTAAACACAATTATTGACAATGAGCTAAGTTATTTGTGTTTGTTTGGGGTTTTATTCCTATTCTTTTTGGAAGTAAATCAACTAAAAGAAGAAGCGAGTTCGGTGGCTTTGGGGGGACAAGCTTTAAGTTCCTGAAATCAAAACTCCACTGCAGAGACAATGGAGAATGTGATTAGGTACTTTGTTTAGAGAGGAGGGCACATTTGTGGTATAATACAAGATCATTCATTTTGGTTTGACAGCAAGCAAGTAATTGTGTGAAAATCTGAATTTATTCCCCAAATGGCTATAATGGATGTGCCCCTTGAGGAGAGTCAATGCAAATCCTATCTGGTCACAGAAAAGAAGTAAACTTTCCAAAGTTTTGGGAAAATTTTCACCATCAGCTAGTTCAATTTTATTTTATTGAATAGATTAATCATAACCTATTTGGACTACATATACAAGAAAACACCCCTCCACACATAGGGTGACTATCTACTGAAATTCAGTTTTATGGTTATTATTTCCCAAATTAAATACATAGAACATAAATGGAAAATGTATTTTTCTATGGCAAAGAAAGAATTAAGAAGAATATCAATAATATGGACCTAAAAGCAAAAATCAATAACTTCTTTTGAGGTTTAAAGATGCAATTTTATACAGAGGCCAATTTTTAAGGAGTTTATTTTTTCTTTAACCGTCAACCATCCCTTTCCCTTTCCCCCATATAAATTGCTTTTATTCTGAGTTAGAAGGCAATATGGTATTACTCCAAGTAATATTCTTTAGAGATAACGAACCTCAGTGGCTTACCAAGAGTAGTATTTCTAGATTTGTATGAGTTTGTTCCTATGTGCGTGCATATGTGTGTGTGAAATTTGTACAGATAAACCCCAGGTACACTTTATTGAAATACACCAAACCAACCCAAACTGAAATCTAAAGACCAATATTATTCTTGGCATTATCTTACTAAGGAGACAGTTTACTAAAAGCCTATTTCTATCCACAAGTAGGGGTAACTTATGGGGGGTGGGGAGTTTCCAGAGTTTTAAAATATTAATTCCAAGTATGGCTTCATTTGTTCTCACTGATTTTATCATTTTGAAAATTAATCAACTGTCAAAAAAGTTGATCTCTAAGTGATATTAGATTTAAATTATGCATGTGGGTTTTATCAAAACATGAAGAGCAAAACATATTACAGAATAATAAAGAGGCAAATAATCTTTGAAGAAGAATCTATGTAAACTGAGAATAATCAATAATATGGCTTTAACTTTAAAAGTTAAAGGCTTTATTATCTCTGTTCTTCAGAAGTAGGTGTGTGTGTGTGTGTGTGTGTGTGTGTGTGTGTGAGTGTTTGTATAATTTTCCAGAATCCTTTACATTTAGACTTGTTCTATTTTTTTATTTTTTTTTTAAATACTGAGTACCAGGAGATGCACTGTTTTGAAGGTTAGCCGGGTTCAGAAAAAAAAGAAAAATTATTTTCTTGGTAATTATTAGCTTTACACTCAACAGCTTTAAGGTGCTGGTGAATCAAACATTTGTGAAACATTCCCAGTGGATTTGCCAAGCATCTGTGCTAACATCCCAAATAAACCCCAGGGTTATAAAATTATTTACTCTGGTTTATTGGCTACACCCTTGCCCCTGAACAACTGCTACCTTTTGCTTGGTAGATGAGAAACCTAATTATCACAAGTGACAGTGCTCCCAGAAAGAGGGCAAAACAGACCATGTATATATGACGATGAACTATAATACTCAAATTCATATCAGACACACTTTTCCCTTTTACATGTTCTTATCTCCAGTACCACAAAACTAAAAGTAGAAACACAATGAACGTAAAATGTGAGTATAGCTAGCTAATACAAAAAGTAAAGTATAATGCATTACTATGTTATAATGTATTCTATATGTTAAGTGACATGTACCTTAACTAAAACAGAGGCAAATACAGTTCCTTTTCTGTGAGAAGGTGAAAATTAACCTGTTTGGAGGATATCAGGGCTCCTAGTGATTTTAGCATAAGCTTGGAACATTTTGTTGAAAGATCCAACAACCTTAGCTAATCAGGAATATGATGTCAAATTTAACTAAGAGACTTTTATAATTAGAATATAGATGGCACCAAATAAAAATGAAGTTATTAAAATAAGGCCTGTGTCTTCATTCAGGCTCTCTTTCTAGAGATCAAAATTTTAATTTGTACTAATGACCTATCTGACTTTTCAGGTAAGTAATCTGCTATACAAATAGGAATGACTCAATCACATGGCTTCTTATTATAGGATGTAGCTTCCCTTTGATATTAAGACATTAAATTATCCAGGATGCAATCTATACAAAGTCATAAGCAGAACATTCCTCCAGCTATTCTCCAATTAGCAAGAACAAATACTCTCAAGTAATTTTATGAAGAGATGTTACTACTTACAGGTCAGCTAAGAATCAGGCAATCCAAGAAAGGGGAAGCTAGACACCTCTGTTCATTCACACTAGGAGAGAAACTAGGACTATTCTTGGGCGCCAATCCCTGATAAATTTCAGCAAGGGTGTTTTATGCTTTGCATCAACAAGCCTTGGAATGCTTACCCTCCCAGGATAATTTCACGTTACATTGGCCCTGGGTTACAGATGTGGGGGGTTGGCATATGCGTTTACATTTTTGCCTATGTTGGAAAAAAGCAGTTTCTCAAGGGCTGTGGACCAAAGCCCTCCCACCAGTAGTCTCCCAGCCCAGCTTTGAAAGAATTAGTGATGGCCCCCCACTCTTTCCATCTAAATGTAGTACTGGGCTCAGGAGGCCTGGGGACACAAAGCCTCTATCCACGGCTGTCACTTGACTGACAGTAAAAAGGTTGCAGGGAGATGGACAGCTGTGTGTAGGTGGACATGGAAAAAGCAGAGCTGAGCAGATTAAATCAGAGGACAACGAGAGGGAGGTTCTCTGTCACAGACCTTTCCAGACTTAGAAGGTTTTGGGAGCCTTAGAGCTGGCTAATCTTATTTTTAATCAAAGTCAGGGTTTTAAAACAAGTACTCAAGTCTATAAATAGATGGATATCTATAACACATAAATACACATTGTAAAGTGGCAGGAGAAGTGTATCGCTAAAGAAAACTCACGCAAAGTATCCTGAATTTCCTCATTACCTTTTCAGTTCAACCTTCGAAGTGATTTCTGCATTGCAAAGGTCATTCTTGGAGTAACTTGACCAGGGTGGCTGTCTAAGCAGAATGGGCACAACTAGGCATGTATCAAAGTGTTTTAAATGACAGCAATCCAAGTGAAAACTATAAGAGTTTCCGATGAGAACATAATGAGACACACAGAGGAAGGGAGGCCTGGCTTTACTGAACTGCAGTAAACTGACCATTTAATGGAACAGACTTAATTTCCTACCGATGTTCAATTATCTCTGATAGGTGTCTAATGCAACGCAACTAGGCAGGTAGGGCTGCAGTGATGGGACCTCATTCTAAAAGTTTATGTTGGAATCCCTCTCATAAACACCTGTGCGTGTTTGGGTTCAAATTTGTTTTAATTCAGAGCTGCAGGAGATAAAGGGGATTGAGATTTAAAAGTGATGACGTATATATTATCCTCAGTTAATCCTCAGTGTGGAAGTAAACCCCACCTATAATATTTACAATGTAGAAATGTTCCATATAGAAGAAAGGTTTATCCCAAACTGAGGTAACTCAGTCTCTAATCCAGATAGAAATGGTTAAGGGTATCCTTCTTAGAGGGCTATTTTCATACACAGTCACAAATTTAAATAATAAGTCTCACGAGAATACCATTCCCTGTATTTTAATGCCTAATTTTTTAAAACTCATTCTCTTACTGCCCAGCGAAAAGAAAACCTGGGGTGTGTACGTATAGAACTGAATAACAAGAAAAACAAATGATTGAGTTGATATACTTTAAATGTCAGTTTGAGTCAAATGATCTGTTACTAACTGAATTTCTTTTTTACCTCCGTACTTCAAATAACTTATTGTCTGCCTGAATTTAAGCCAGTTTATTTGTGCAGAGATAGTCAAGAAAAAGTGATTCTACATATAACTAAATAGGAAAAGTCAGCTTACAGAGTACATTTTAAAGTTGTATGATGTATGTATGTGTATAGACTCCTGAGTTAACATTTATTTTATACGAATTCCTCATTGTTTTTAAACATCATGTGTCCAGAAAATCCCCAAAGAATTCCAGTTCTAACCATGTTTATAAATCTCTTTTGTATTTCTTTATATAGGGAGTTTATGTTCAATTGATTTTAATAAGATTTCATTCATTTACCATGGGGCTCAAGTAGAATATTATTTGACAAAAAGCCTATGCTGTGTTTCTTGGAGTTTTGGCTGAGTTTCCTCTTTAGTTCTTTTGAATAAACAGTGAAGGAGAATAATAGGCTTTTTGCAGGCAATAGGCTTCTTCCTTTTTTTTTTTTTTAAATTTACCAATTGGCAGAAATGAATAGGTCAAAGAAATAAAATACAAATATAATTTTGAAAGTAACATTTGCCCTATAAGGGCACTTATAAAGTTCTATTATCTAAAAAAGCAGGTAAAGGATTTATATTTTACATAAAAGTACATTCTCTGTCACTGTAGACATCTTTAGGACATTCAAAGATCTTTTGAAAGTACAAAATAAATGCTTGAGACATAAATCCTTGGTAACATAGTACTCTGTTTTGGGCTATGCTGGGGGAAAGAAAAGTTAGGTTTCCAAACTTACCTTCTCATTATGTAGTGAATCATAAATTATGTGAATGGACATATATATATTTTTTCTTACTTACATCATGTCAGTGCAATTACACATTGTTTTTCAGAAAGAAAGAAAAAAGGAGCTGTTGCAGTATTTACATAAATTGGTTCTCTAACCAGATCATTATTTCTCTTTTTAAAAAAGCTAAAAAACCATACCAGCTTATGTTAGTCACATATATATTATCTTTAGTTTTTTCATTATAAAGCAACTATAATTCCAAAAGCTCTTTTAATGATCATAAATCAACATAGCTATTAAATATTCAAGTATTTAATAGCTGAAATATTTTATGGCTGTAACTTGAAGGTTTATGTTGGCATTTGGAGTGAGAATGAGTGAAGACCATTTCATAGATGTTGTATTGAGGGCTTCCAAGTAAAGAGCATTTTATATTTCTTTGGGGGAATGGCTTTTTTATGCCTACAAATTAAATCGTTTTGATATTTAACTCACGTTCCCAACACAGCCAAAAACAGATGCACACGATCTCTCTGGAATTCTGGTGAAAGAGTCATCAGCCCCACAGAATATGTACTTCTAGGGATCGAGCATTTTTTGTGGGACTGAAGGAGGTGTCTTCCTCTCCAGCTCCCTCCCTGCAGCCCCAGGAGGGTGAAATTTTCTACTCAGTTCCCACATCCCCTCATGGTGGGCATCATGCATGGTCAAAGCTCAGAAGAAACTTCTCACATCTTAAACAGGTAGTATTTGGCACATAATAGGCACGTAAGAAATGTTTGTTACAAAAGAATGAAAATTTAAGTACAGCATCAAGAACAGGCTTACCCTCTTGCAAACCCAACCTTTCTTTCTTGTCCTTTTCCATCTCGGTGACCCCAAAAGACTTTTCCTATGTCTTGCTCTCTCACCCTTCTGACTTGACATGAGCTCTGTTCCCATTTTTCCCATTCTGAATGAAAGAGCTAACAAGAGACCTACTGCTTCTTTGCATAAGAAATAGCATCAAAGCTTAGAGATCAAAAGATGAAACCTACAGCTCTGAGGAAACCCCCAAAATGTTCCAGGTTACTATAGTTCAGGTGATAGCTCCATAAAGAGTGTTGTTCTGACAAAGGTGAATGTTTCATCAGGCAGAGTTTTGGGTATTTATTATCACCAATCTTTTGATTTGGTTAGGAGACTTTTGATTCCTCACATCATGTTTCACTTAATTCCTTTTGAAACCATTATATTTGAAGACAGGTAGATTCCTTACATTCAAATCCAGTCAAATCATTGAGGACTATAAGTTGAGTGTGAGCTGTCACAAATGAACAGTGAAAAGTAGGGAATAATTTAGAATTTATTTTCCTTTGCTACTGCAGATGTTTGGTAAAATTAAGCATTTTCCTCTCAGGGGGCTCAAAAGATAAATCATGGTGCCTGGTTTCCTGGTGGAAGGGAAGATTTAAGATGAATAAATAATTTTGCATTTAATAATATTAAATTATTAACTATTAAATAGTTCTTGGTGAAATATTATTTGACAGGAATAACTGCCTACCATGTGCCAGATACTATGCTCCATGTTCTCCAAAATTCATTCCTTGTTTAGAAGAATCACATCACAACTACAATTTATAGGCAAGGAAACCATATCTCAGAGAAGTTAAGTAACTTACCCAAAGACACACAGCTAGTAGAAGACAAGATACAAATTAAACTGGGGATGTATCTGTCTTGAAAACTCTCGTTCTGGCAATGACAGAGTCACTGCAGAACTGTTGGAGGCTTCATTTTATTGAAAACAAGGCAAGTCCAGGGAAGTCCTGCTAAACTAGCTAAAAAAAACCCTGGCAGAGTGTCTAGTAAAAGGCAGAGGGCATTCACCTTCTCATACTCACTCTCTCTCTAGGCTTCCATGCATTCTCTTTATCGTTGCTAATTTGTCCACAGGTCAAAGGCCCTTTTCTCATTACTTTGTTGAAATTGGCTCTCCATTTAGAGGTGGAAACATTGGGAGACTTGGTGCTATTTTAAAATGTCTTTAGAAATTAGAAATACCTTTGAAATTCAACCTCGATTCAATTCATCGTTTAACATATACTTTGCAGTTCGAATCTTCGTTGTAGGTACAAAAAGGGAAGAGTATATTGAAATTTTCAAATTATTTAATTAGTATGTTCCTTAAGCTTGGAAGCATATATATTTTGACATATCTCTTAATGGATTCAAAATACCCTCAAATTCTTACAGCAGTTGGGGGGGGGGGGCTCTGTATGCAAGAGTCAAGCTACTTTATCTTTACAGTAGGTGATTTAGGTACTTTTTGAAAGTGTGGCATTCTAGTGCATACTTATGATTCCGACAATTGATTTGTTATAAGTGCTCTCAAGTGTTTGAAAATTCCTGGGTGTTTTCAAATAAAGAGTGTATGTGTGGGCGGGGGGAGGGTTCTGCCATCATGGTAGGTCATGGCCACCATCATTTTTCCCATGTTGCCCTATTTTTAGGAGGAATGGTGTCTGTTAGATTAGAACACTTTTCCTCTAGGTAGTCAGAATGGACAGAAGAATTTTCAGCAGCTCATTTCTGGCCTTCCACACAGCACTATTTTCAAGAGGAAGTTATAGTTCAGTTTTTCCCAGTTAGCATTTCCTGTCTCTTGGATCTCCAGATTATTGGGCTACTCTGAGGCCTAAAGAGGGAAAAGAGGAAGAAAAAAGTGAAAGTCACTGAGTGTACCCTAGCAAATTAAGCCTTGCTTTCAGGCAGCTGTGGCTGGAAAGACTTTAATATTCAGAATATGTATACCAGGAGAAAAAAAATGGTACATGTTTCAGAAATGTTACTATTTTTAAGGAGACAGTTTCCTATTTCCCATTTCAACCACACATACATGCAAAACGAGAGGCAGCCAGCAACTATCATTTAAAATGTTTTAAACGGAATTCAGATGGCTCTTTCCCCTTTAATACTGTGTGCCAAACGACAGGGACCAGAACTCCTTTTCCTACTAAACTCAGGAGGACACATGAAAGAACCAAGAAATGCATTCCTTAAAGGACCTTCGTGCAGTTATTTTAAATAATTTATACACAAGAGACATATACTGTATCTCCTGTGTGCATTCCCGCCCCCCTTTTTTACTTGTGTGTAATCAGTAGCTACAATAACTGAAATCCACTTTCTCAGTCTGACATTTCAGCAGGTCTCGCGCTGAGAAGCCCAGAAGCCTGGAGCCGCACAAGCTCTCCCTCTTGTCCACCGGACTCACAGCTCCTGCAGAGTGTCTTGCCAAGAGTGCTTGAGTAAAACGTTGCCCACCTTATTACCCCGGGTCTGAGTTTGCACGGGTGCAGCCGTCCAGCATGGAGAAGACACGAGGTGCTGCGGGGGCCCATGACCTGAAACCGTGGCCGCGATCTACTGTCTCCTTCACAGCGTACTGCCCCCCTCTCACTTTATCTAGGATTCCTTTCTCAGGGCCACCAACTGCTCAGACAGCCCCTGGGATGTTGACAGGAGTTTCTCCGGGAAACGCTTTTCGACCCCGTTTTACGTAATCTGGCTGGAGAGAAGCGTCACGGGACGCCCAGTCCTCTTCACCGTCTCGCGTCACCACACCGCAGGGGTTGCCTCGGTGCGCGGGACACGAACCGGTGGAGGAAAAGAGACCTCACCAGCACAGCTCTCTGCGGGCTGCGGATTGCGCGTTGCGGTCTTTGTCCGCTTGCCCTTCCACCGGGGTCATGCACTCCCGCGTGTGACCGGCAGGTGGTGCAGTTGGTTCACGATGAGTGGCTGCCGAAGCCCCAAAGGCCTTTTCCACCTCTCGGAGATCGCCCTCCCGCTGGGACCCAGGCTTGGGGAGGAAAACCCGGCCCCACCCCAGAGGGAGCAAGAGGAGGGGGCAGCCTAGGAGGAGGTTAAGGAGGGAGGCCTCGTGGAGAATCGAGGCCCCTGCAAACTTCTGCAGAAATGCACCGAGTCGCGTTGCGGGGGCCGGTCCCTGCATCACTGGCTGCGATGCGGTGGCAGGACGGAGCTCAGGTGGCTGCACCCACGCGCGGCCCGAGCCCTGGGGCATGGACCACGGCCCAGGGGTGTCCGCGCCCCAGGGTGGCGGCACCTCAGCTGGGGCAGCTGCGCAAATGTATGCGGCTTTTGCTTCTCACCACCGTCTCCTGAGGCAGGGACAGCTGTCCCGGCCAGCGCGGGCTGCGGTCGGTCGGAGAGCAAAGCCGCAGCCACCGCTCCGGGCAGCTTCCGAGTTCCCATGTGCGAGGTCTGGGCCGCTGCAGGTCCCCAACCCCTGCCTATGCCCTTCGCGTCTCTCCTCCGCGCTCCAGACTTGCTGGGCCGGGTTCCAGGGACTCCCCCGGGAAACACACACAGTTTGTTCCCTGCAGCCAGGGCCATTTCGAGGCGTCTTGCCGCGGTGGGGAGTTCTGTCCCGGGACCGGGATTGAAACCCAAAGAGTGAGCGCCGAGACGGGGCGGGAGGAGGCTTCTCGGTTGCTAGAAAGCCATTCATTCTTCCAGGCTTTGCAGACAGTGGCGGAGCCCTGCTGCCGGCCAGGCGTTGCGCTCGACGTTGGGGACCGACGAGGTCCCCTCTCTCCAGGCAGCTGGCGAGCCTGGGAAGAAAGGAGCAATCAAGACAGAAAACTCCTTTCAAAGGGCATTTCATGTAGAGATGCTCCATAAAGACACAAAACCGGGCAAGGTAGCAGAGGGTAGCTGTGGACATCCGCGGGAGTTCGCAGCCCCAGCCAGGGCGCGCGAGGCGTGCACACTTCCACCCTCAAAAAGGAGCAAAAGGAAAGAGGCAGGTCAACTTTATATTTATGTTACTGTCATAAAAGAGCCTTTTTCTCCACCTCAAACTGTCCGTGGGGATAAAAAGGATTCGCTACCCTTTCCTCGAGCTCCCCACTGTCAAGTCAGAGGCGTTCGAAGCGCCTTCCACCCCCCCCATGGACTAGACCCTGGAGGTGACGTCTGGGGACCCAGCCGCCTCCGCAGGCGGGGGCAGGGACCCCCACGGAGTTCGCCCTCTGGAGCCAGGGGGGACCTTGCGCCCCGCCAAGACCGGAGGGGCGGGGCCTCGAGACGGGCTCTGCTCAGTAGGGGCGGGGGGCCAGGCCTCCCCGTCTGCACAGCCATTGGCCGCGGGCCCCGGACTGGCTGGTGCACGTCACCGGCCGGGCCCACCCCCTTGGCAATGTCTTCAGCCTGCTGCACTCCTAACTTAAGCATTTATTCCACTGGGATAGAAGCGGCAGGAGCAGCGTTGGCACCAGCGAACCATGGCTGGGATATTCTATTTTGTCCTCTTTTCGTTTCTCTTTGGGATTTGCGACGCTGTCACGGGTTCCAGGGTGTACCCCGCAAATGAAGGTAAGAGCGGGCAGCCTTTCTGCGGTTGGGGACCGAGAGGGGACGATGCGCGGGCCAAGGTTCCTCGGGAGCGCGAGGCCGGCGGGTGTAGGGGTATCCCGGCGTGAGAGGTGCGCCCCGACTAGGGAGATCGGGGCCGGGTTTAGGGGATCCGCAAAGCGGAGGCGGGGGCAGCGGAGTAGCTTGCCCCGAGTCGGTGACCCGTGCTTGCAGAGAGGGTGCCCAAGTTTGTAGCGAAAGGACAAAGTTTATCAGCATCCGCCAGCGAGGCCAGCTCCAGGCGTCTCGGTGGAATACACAGGAGCCAACCCCAGGATTTAAAACCATAATTTTGTGGCCCTAGTCCTCGCTAATCCTAGTCCGGGTCGAGGTGGGGGGCGGAAACCTGGAGCCCAGTGAGGGCTTGGTGCCCCCGGGTTCTTGTGAAAGCTTTGCAAGCTCTGGTTTCTGCAAAGTTTCACGACCCTGCGCTTCCCGGGACCCGGCTGCCGGGCCTCCGCCGCGCAGCGGTCGTGGTGCCGCTTGCCTGTCGCCAGTGACCTGATTTCTAGCACCGGGCGTCAGAAACCTTTCTCCCCGCTGGGCTCCGCGCCCCGGGGTGCGATCGCTGATCTAAGGGGTCTCACGCTCCTCGCATCACCTCTAAGACCTGGGGAACCCACCGGCAAGTTGAATGTACTCGAGTTTTTGCTTTTTGCTTCAGAAGTGTACACGGGTTAGTTTGGAGGGAATGTGCGGGGCCCACTGGACCCGTCTCCGTGCCCCGTGTTCTGTGCGTCTGTTTGGAGGTGCTGCAAGGGCTGTGTGTCTGTGTCTGTGTCGAGGAGGTGGGGGTTCATCATTTAGTTTCTGATGATCTCAGAGAAAGGCGAGTTGAATGTGCGTGTGTGTGCGTGTATGTCCGTGTGTGTGCGCGCGCGCACATGCGTGTTTGGGTGCGTGGGTACCCGTGTGGACGCGGACAATTGTGTGTGCGCGAGTGCCTTGATTGTGTGCGCGAGTGTTCCGGCGAATGCTCGCGCTCAAGTCTCCGTGCATCTAGCCTTGCATCTGCCTCACCGACTCTTTCGCCCCTCCCTACTTATCCATCCAGTTTCCTTCCTTCCTTCCTTCCTTCCTTCCTTCCTTCCTTCCTTCCTTCCTTCCTTCCTTCCATCCTTCCGTCTAGCCTTCCATCCATCCTTCCGTTCATCTCTCCAGGATCCGTCCATCCATCCCTATGCAATCTCTCATTTTCCCTGTTCCGAAGGAGGGAGCCAAAAACCAACTTAGCCTTGGCTGGGCAGCCGGTACCCAGAGCTCTCCAGACCGAGGCTTGGAGAGATTCACACACCTGCCGTCAGACACTGCGTGGGAGGAAAGGGGCGCTCTCTCGCCCTCCCGGTCTCCTCCCTTTTTCCGACGTGGCGCCAGGTGCCATCTCGGCCGTTGCTGTCCCTCGGTCCCCAGGGTCATTGCTCTAAGTGAAATCATGGGTAACCGTGTTCTCCTGACTACTTCGCACACTTGTTAGGAAGTCCCCAAGACCTCACCGCACCAGAAGCACAGATTTTTTTTTTTTTAACCCAACTCTTTTTTTTTTTTTTTGGAATAAAAGTTGGGAACTCTAGACACAAAAAGGCGCTGATGGAGCCTAGGCTGAGGTAAAAAGAAGGGGGGGATAAGTTGCCCCCTTCTCAGACCCCTCCTCCCCCTTAAAAATTAATTCATTTTGTTGCTTTTTATTCCCATCACGTTTTCTTTTCTCCTTTTTACCCTCCCATTCTACTCCCTCCCTTTTTTTGTAAATTGGGTCTTATTGTTCCCTTTGTGTCCCTAATCCACCTTACATAAATCCAAATGGATGTAGCGGGCTTTTCTCTAGGGACCCAGAAGAGAGAATGAGGCCAGGGATGGGGGGGCGCGCAAGTCCGGGCGGGAGCAACCCAGGGAAGGCTCTACATTTTAAAATAATTAACAAACCCTAGGAATTCAGGCTTTTCAGGAAAACCAGGAGAAAGAGGCTGGTTTTAACTCCTCTGACTTCGGGGAGAAATGAGATGAGAAATGGGCAGAATTCCGGGGCCTGGGGCGAGACTGAGAGTCGGGGTGCGCAGGAGCAGGGATGAAAGCTTCCATTCCCACCCCTCCCCCAGCCTGAAGAGCCAGCCTCGCTGGTCAAATTAATAACTCAGTGGTTCCTTTGAGATGGGCCTTTCGACCTCCAGGCCTGCAGATCTCGGTGGGAAAGGGAACGTGGAGAGGTTAGGAATTTACAGCGCCCTTTTCAGTGCTCTAGGTGCCTAGGACTTCTCCAGTCCGGGCGGGGTACAGGCGGGGTACAGCAGCGCAGGAGCCTCTCTCCCAGCCCCCCTAACCTTTGACGCACGCTTTAAGGTGTACCACAAGCCTACAAAATCTATTAGGCGGCACTCCAGACCTAAAATTCAGACTCCGTGATTTCCTTTTGGGTGGAGGAGGAGTCCCCGATTGTCCTCGAAAAGACCTGGGAAAGAATACTTTTCAGTTCATTTGCATTCTAATTCTACACGTCTGCCATGCCCCCTTCTGAAACTTTGATATTTAAAAAGACAGCGGATACCACATCCAGGGCCGATTTATTTGGTGGTGGACTGGGGGGAAAAAATGGTAGGGGAGAGGGCCTTTTCATGACCCTTTGAATACGCTCAGATAGAATTCACTTGTGGCTCTGTCACCATGATGATGAGTTATGTGGTCATCTGAAACTTGCAAAAACAAATAACTCCAGTAGATACCAGACAAAGATGAATGCAGATTTTGCTCTGGAGTGCAACTGCCCTCCATAGATATATTTATTTTTTGAATTGTACTTGAGATTCTCTATTCATCCTTTTAAGAAAATGAATCAACTGAGTCCTGGGATGGAATTTTAAATGCTAAGCAAGTTAAATAAATAAGAACTTGCAGATTTAAAGAGGGGAGAAGATCAAGTGAGTAATGATTATTTACATAAGTGAGACCAAGTTTAGGTTTTGATCAGAGTTGGATATGTGCACCCTCGGCACATATGGAAACGCTCAAGCAAATGGTTTTCGTAGTATTGGCTTTTTGCAATTGGAAATTAATCTATTTTTCTTTTTTTCGTTGTTTTTTTTTTACAGTTACCTTATTGGATTCCAGATCCGTTCAGGGAGAACTTGGGTGGATAGCCAGCCCTCTGGAGGGCGGGGTAAGTTCCGAGTTCCTCTCTGCTCCAAAGGGTAAAAAGGAGTGATTAGCAACTTTCTGAGAGTCCTAATGGCTTGATTCTTGTTGATTGTGGTGAGGGGTCAGATTTCCGCCACGGCCTATGAAGTGAATTACGCTTTGTTGCAGAAATCCTATACTCCCCTTGGATAGGTCTGTCATGGAACCAAAAGGGCAGAAAGGGTTTTCAGAATTAGGAGATTGGTAGACGCGTAGACTTAGATGCCTATTTAAAACTAATCTACTGACAAGAAACACATCTGGGGACCAAATTAGAATTTCTGTCTATTACAGTGATGGCCAGGCGGGAGATGCTCCTTACCTTGCTGTCACCAGCATCCTAAAGCAGCTGCTGTCCTCTTGCACACTAAGAGAAAGCAACATGAACTTGTGCCACGGGCACCGTATATGCAAAAAAACAGCACAAGCTCAAGCATTGCTAGTGTTAAATGTGAAAAGTTCAAGTATCTGAAATCTTGGATCTTTGGGGATGGGAAGGCGGGATTATAAAATTATGAGGGAGTACCTCGCTGTTCATTTCTTCTCAAATTTGCCATCACTGTCTCCACTGGAAGACTGAGAGACTAGAATTAGGTCAGTGGCCACATTCTCCTACCCCATCCTCTCCCTTTAATAACCGGTCAGAATGAATCAGCTTTGGAAAGAAATCAGTACAGTATGTATCTCTGGCTTCTGCCAAATTGAAATAACACAAATCCTTTAAAAATTAAGCATATCACCCTACCTTTACATGCTTGGTAGTCTATGACTGAGTCAAGTGATTAAAAACAATAGGGATGAAAGAAAGATTAAGAGTCTTAACCAGGCAAAAATTGTGATGCCAGCACCCAGTGTGATGCTTCATCCTGTCCAATGAATAAGCAATAAAAGATTTAAAAAAATAAAGATCCATTAGAACTGTTGAAGAAGACAGGTTTCAAAAATAAGATAAGGCAAAGAACAGTCATGAAAATGGAGAATTTTCAGTGGTGTTTTTCTAAAGCAGGTCTTGTAATCCATTTGAAAGAAAACGGAGATTGCCCTGCCTTCCTGTTTTTCTGCCTGAACTTGACTGCCGTTGGTTGGGTCTCTGCTGAAAAAATTCCAATCTGCCCTCAAAACCATTTTTTTTTCAAAGGAGGGAGAATGATTGGCAGTCCTCTGGCAGTGTAGACAGGCTGTATTCACCACTGATTGCAGGCAATTGCCCTCATCCTTTGAATGCGAAGAAAGGTACAGCTTTATCTTGTGAGAGTCAGACTCTTGTTAATCCTATACCCTGGAAAGGTCACTGATTCAGGAAGACTTTCCCATGCTACACCAGGGCTATTGCTCTGTAGGTTGAATGAATTAGAACTGTCCACAAAATTGAGGATGGAATGTGTCAGTACTTCCATTAACGTTTTTAATGAGCCTTATTTTTCTTACTGGCTGCACTCAAGTTTGAAGACAGAGTGCATCATGTATGATTTTGGATCTGACTTGTTACACTAAATATACATGGACCTATTTAAAAGCAAGGGGTGATACATTTTCTAGTACAGTGTATGGTCTATCTAGTTTCTGGAAAGCTTTTATTGCAATTTAATATGCTGTAGAGTTCCCCCCACTTCCACCTCACCCCTTCCCTCAAACTGCTGAAAAAGCACCTCCTGGTCACGTCACGTTTTTTAGACACAAAACTTCTCTCTCTTGAGTCTCTAAAAAAATTAATTAATTAATTAATTTAAAAAAGCAAAAAAATCCATGCATACTGATTGTTGTATACAATCCAGAACTTTTTATGGGTTGAATGTAGACAGAGTTTTCCTGTCCTTAAATATTATGTGTGTAACATTTTAAGTATTATTGTGAGGGGTTAGAAATGAAATTTTACTTGTGCTTAAGAGAAATAGTTATTCCAAAATACATACTAGCCATTGAGAAATTATGTGCCAAATTATAAAGTTTAATTAATCTCTGGATTTTGAAATCGGAGAGGACTTTTTCAGGCTTAGAGTGATGGATGAATTAGACATCTACCAAATGGGGATGAATTGGTTTTCAAAACTTTTTCCTAGCTGAGGGGTAAAGCATTTTTGAGTCTTTTGATTATTTTGAAATCTCTACTTATAATTGCAACAGATCACATCTTTCTTGGCTGGAAATTTGGAATTAGAGTTTTACCCAATAATGACATTTATTTGTCGTTGTTATTTATTTTTTTAAAGACAAATCTTATTTGACAATACCACCAAGTAAAAAATAAAATATAGCCAGAGACAACTTGCTGCTCTTGTTTTTTCACCAGAACAACTAAGCACAATGTGAGAATAATAGAAAGTGATGGCTCCTGATGGCAACGTTATAGCAAAAACGTAATTTCTGGGCAGTGTTCATTTAAAGGAGTATATTGAGTTTCTGACATGGATTGTAAAATACGAAACCAAGGGGAGATTTGTCATTGTTCTGGTGAATTGATCAGTGTGTTTAGACAATCAAGTTCAGGCTGGAAAATTCATATTAGACCTGAATTATCCTGAATGAACTCTGTGGAGATATCCCTGTGTGCTTTCATTTACATTGATAAATGTGTTTTTTTTCTATGTTCTCTTTGTTCTGAGATGAGAAGAATGCTGAGTAGTTTTTAATTTTTGAAGGTGGGGATCTATTTTTGGATTTACAGGAATTTCCCCAAATAAGTAAATAAGTAAATTACTGGTAATTTATTACTTAGTGAATTAAAAGAAATTTTAATCACTGCAGGGCATTTATCCCTCTGAGCTCCAACTTTCATAAGGGTAGTAGATGACAGGGATACAAAGCTGTGTGCCTTATTGCCCTTCACATAGTAGCACTTCCATCCATTAATAGCTTTCCAATGTACAGGTGGAAAACCTGTTAAAAGATACATTATGATTCTCTGTGCTTCATTTTATTGAATGGAGCTTTAAATGGAGCTATTATAGAACGTAAATTTTTTTTTAACTATCTTTTTTTTCTTCTGGTTATATTCATGTGTTAGATACTTAGGCTAATTTATACCAGGTCTATGTAAACACACTACTGTAGATATTAATAAAGAATTTGAGGCTGCCTACCAGCTTTGCAGGAGCCGCCAAACAAGCTTCCTGCTTTTAGGATTATTTTTTAAAGCCATGCGAGAGTGAAATTATTACTGTCGTCACAGTGAATTCAGGATGTCCCATCGTTGCAATCCTTGTTAGGAAGTAGATTGCGAAGGAAACCCTACCATCCTTCTTTAATTTTCTTGGGCTTCCAGTCATAAATACCACTGAACATTTTATTTTCAACATCCTCAACATATTTGGAAGCAAACCATATGTGCATTCTTGTTTACTTCTGTGTATATGTTTAAAAAGTAGGAACAATATACAAACATTTAATTGAATAAATGCTCTTGAAAAGTGTTCCACCATTATAAATGACAGTGTAATTGAGAAATCCAACCAGAAAGTTTACTCTACCTTCCCAGGATTACCAAAACCAGAATGGTGAGATTTTCTTTTCCCCTTTAAAGAGTAGTGACAGTGCCAAAAAGAAAAAGAAAAAAAGAAAAAAATCGACTGACATTTTTTTAGGTATTAGAGAGCAAAGTTCTGACAGGAGCACCACTAATTAACTGATAATTGTCTTCCTTTGGCAAGCTTACTCTTCCTGCTCTTAATTTGCAGGTCTCAGCTCTGTTGTTGAAACAATACGCATACTAGTTTTTCATTGATGAGTAAGTTTGAACTGTTGCCACTTGAAATTGTAGCTGTCGTAATAGGTGAATTTCAGGTGGTTAGACCACCACAAGGGACTGCTGAGCGCTCATAAGCAGTAAATCCACCATTGCCTCTGGATTTTAGGCAAAGGAATGAAACAATTAAAACAAACAAACAAAAACGCTTCCCCAGTAAAATACTGTCTTATCACCATAAGAGGCTTTACGAGGGAGGAATGGTACTCAGTCATTTTCTTACTGAAACAAAAATTGCCAAAGTCTTATGAGGGTATCAGTAATCCAGGATTGTCAGAGCACTGACTGCATGATGGCATTTTGTAATTGATACATTTCCTTTGGAATTTTGCAGTGGGAGGAAGTGAGTATTATGGATGAAAAAAACACCCCCATCCGAACCTACCAAGTGTGCAACGTGATGGAGCCTAGCCAGAATAACTGGCTCCGAACTGATTGGATCACTCGAGAAGGGGCTCAGAGGGTGTACATTGAGATCAAGTTCACCTTGCGGGACTGCAACAGTCTTCCGGGCGTCATGGGGACTTGCAAGGAGACGTTTAATCTATACTACTACGAATCCGACAACGACAAAGAGCGTTTCATCCGCGAGAGCCAGTTTGCCAAAATCGACACCATCGCCGCGGACGAGAGCTTCACCCAAGTGGACATTGGCGACAGGATCATGAAGCTGAACACCGAGGTGCGGGACGTAGGGCCCTTGAGCAGAAAGGGGTTTTACCTCGCTTTTCAGGATGTGGGCGCCTGCATTGCCCTGGTATCGGTGCGTGTGTTCTATAAGAAGTGTCCGCTCACGGTGCGCAATCTGGCCCAGTTTCCAGACACCATCACGGGGGCCGACACGTCTTCTCTGGTGGAAGTCCGAGGTTCCTGTGTCAATAACTCAGAAGAGAAAGATGTGCCAAAAATGTACTGCGGGGCAGATGGCGAATGGCTGGTACCCATTGGCAACTGCCTGTGCAATGCTGGGCATGACGAGCGGAATGGAGAATGCCAAGGTAAGGCGAGCCATATTGTACTTTTCATTAGGGCTTAGTGCACGTAATTAAATCAGAGATGAGACTAAATGGAGTCAAGCCAGTAATTAGCGGCCCCTGTGGGATGTGATGGGACAGAGGGGTCTAATGAGGAAGTGCTATCGCTCCAGGTGGCAAGGCTCAGACGGTTCGAAGACTGACAAAATAAATGATGCTGCTTGTAATCAGTAAAGGCCAAACACATTTGCTAGCGGGCACTGAGCTCTGAGCTGGCTGGATGTAAATGAACAAGCTGAAGAAAGCAGGCTTGATTGATCCTTCCTTCAAGAGGGAGGACATGCTTTCAAACCATAGTATTCCTGTCTCTAGACTTGGTAACACGATCAACTCTCTGATGACATGTATATGTACATGAACAATTTATATGTGAAATTAAGGTTGTGGTTCCAATTCCCTCAAACTGTGTGAAGAAAGTCCAGTCTTCCCTGCCTCGTGGGCCAGTGTAGACGTGACTCAGTGTACAAATGGAGTGACAGTGTTTCAAGTACATTTGTTCCACTGCACATCCACTGATAGGGTCCCTCAGTGAAATTAATCTTGACGAAAGACCTCTTTATTTCCCCAAGGAGGTGATAAAGAGCTAGTAAGAGCCTTCTTATTTGATCTGTGGTCGGAAGCAATACTAAATTGTGATCCATTTTGGTTATTGAATTTTGGAAGAAATCTAAGTGTTTTTATTTATGTTAATTCCTATGTATCATATTACTGAAGTGATTTTTTTTTTCCTCACCTAAAGTTCAGTGTATGTCATTCCTTCTTCTCTTACATCCCTTTCTGTTGGAATATTGGGAAGTTTGTAAAATTTTTATCTTATAGCAGCTTTGTTCCTGAGTAAGGGATGAAAGTAATTTTATATATGGATTGTGGAGTAAAGCTAAAATATCAGTTATCCAATTTTTTTTTTTTTTTTATTGGTTGGTATTTATTTTTAGTTGTTATCTATAGTCTGCTGCTGCCTATCTTATTCTGGCTACTAAACAGTGTAACTCTGGTCCCAGCTATGAAGCAGATCGGATTAATCTTTTCTTAGGGTGATTGTTGAGTTCTGGGCTGGATTGCCCATGGTTCATCTAATTTGGTGATTAAGGAGCCTGACTGCCAAACAATTTGTCTGGCATTTCAACCATTTTAATGAAAGGGTGGGATTAACTATGGGGCAATACACTTGATTGACTGGAAATTAACAGTTATAACCTAAAAAAAAAAGATGCATTTTTTTGTAATTTGGTGTCACAGAGTTATGTGTTTCTCCTTTCATAGCTTATACTTTTCTACAGTATCATTCCTGAATTCCTGAATGACTATAGTTATTTCTAGGAGCAGCTAACAATGAATGTCTTTTAACTTAATCATAAATGAAACAGAATAAAGGCTGCCTACCTTTTCCGTTGACAAAAAGTAACAAGGTAAATTTGTAAACGTGGTTAAAAGTTGGAGTTTAAAGGACATTCTTACCATTTTGTTTGCTGTTGAGTTAGCAGCTACTAGATAAGCTGGACCAAATTGAAACCCTGAAGCATATTCTGGTATAAATGTCATAAAGTAAATGAGTGCATTGTTATTGATACCTAAATTACAATAATCATAGATGGAATCATGAAACGAGCAGGGTGATGACACCACATCACATTTTAGAGTAAAATATTCTGCCTTTTTGATTTTTGTAAGATAGGACTTGCATATCTTCACATGTCAAGATTCTTATATATATTAAAAAAAACACCATTGTCTTCCATTTCCTGCTCAAATGTTCACATATCTGGCATTAATACATCTATCTAATGTGTCATTGATTTTCAATTGTCATAGAGCCCAGTAACTCATACATTGCTACAGGGTGAAACTCCTTGACAGTTTTACAACCCAAATTAGAAGGAAAAGAGAAAAAGATGGAGGGGGAAGTGAGTGTAAAGGCAATTGAACATGTTAGTGGTTTGCTTTATGGAAATAGTCTCGGGAACCTAGTTAATCATGTGGTTCATGGAAGGGAAGAGGCTCAGGGTTCTAGGTCCAGTCCATTTCTGAGCTAACTGTTCCTAACACAAGGTTAGATATTGAATGGAAGAAGGGGAAGGTTGGCTGAGCCATTTTTGAGACTCTTGAGTTTTCACACCTGTTATCCAGGTATTTTCTTTGCTACACATAAAATGATTAACTCTTTCAAGAAGACACTTTTTGCACAAAGCCTTGCAACTTTGTTTGTTTTTAATGCTACCAAGTAAGAATCTTTGATGAATTAAGGAAGGAAGGAATATGTAGGATGACAAAAGATTCTTAAATTCCAAATTTAAGTGAGAATTTTAAAAGATGACTTGACAGTAAAAACTTTAGGAGTAATAAAAATGGTCGTCTTCATCTGTGACATCATTACCAGTGTATCAGAAAAACATCCAAGTGGCACAGAAGGTACCTCAAGACAAGGAAATGTGTCTTAATTTGGTCACTTAGCTAAATGACCTTGAGCATGTTTATTAAGCCCTCTGAGTCTTAGTTTGTTCATCTATAAAGTGAGTTGATAATAATTGTACTCAGCTCAGCTTACAGACTTGCTATGAGGACATGGTGATACAAGATTGGTAAAAGTCACTATGTCACAAAGCATGAAACCCATGTTAATGCTAGCATTTCTTTTATCACTCCGCTCTTTCCAAGGTCATAGCTAATGGCTTTGAAAGATGTTGAGTTGACGTAGTAAAAGGGAGGTCCATCTCCCAGCCACTCTTGGAAGTTAAGGCGAAAGATAAGAAACATTGCCTTACCTTAGTAAAGAATAATGTCTCTTTTCACAGTTCATATTGCAAATGATAGTCGGAGAGTGTTATTTTCCCCCCCTCCCCTCTAGGAAAGAGAACTAACTTTCCTTTGAGTGAGAGAAAAGTGATTTGAGGGTGGGACAAGAAAGACCAGGGTGTAAAGAGAGCTCAAGAAGGGATATAATGGGGGAACTGGCAAGTCTTCAGAACTGTGGCAGCAGGCTCCTCCCCAATTGTCTTTTCAATGGGTCTACTGTGGCAGGAAAAATAGAAGGACAGGTGAAAGGTCACCTACTTCCTCATCCATCTTCCTTGGGGTCTGGGAGGTCAGAGTGAAGATTGATTAAGATCTTAAATGTTTGACAAAGGATCCCTGGGCAAAAATGGGCAGGGCGGGAGGGGGCCTGGGGTGTGCTGTTGTTTAAATTTAACCCTGGTCATCTGCCAGAGTCCTCAAGGGACCTTGGGGACAGAACTACACTTCCTCTTGGAGTTCTTACTTCCAAGCAGCACATGCTAATGGAGACTGAAGGATGGAGAGCTGTGTTAAAAGTGTGGAGAGGGCAGGGTGATGGCCAGCTTGCCCTCTGAAGCAGCCGCAAGTTCATTCTGCTCTTGAATAACATTTTCTGAACCTATTTGCAGTCTGGGGGTGGGGAGGTTGCGGGGACAACAAAGAGTGTGAGCCACTTAGCTGTCCTCCCCTGGAGAGTGGCTGGCTGGAGGTCACCGCACTCACTTGCCCAGTGATTGGGTGCAGAGAATAAGAAACTCTTCTGGTCAGTCTAGTTAGCAGGCCTCCTCAGACTGTCTGAAAAGGGAAACAAAATCTGCCTCAGAAACCCCCTCCCCCAACACCCCCTCCTCAAGTGAGGAAATGTTCCAGGTGTTTTACAGGGTTGTTTTCATTACCTCTGAAAAAATATGAAGCAGAAGGAAGAGAGGAAAAAAATTCTTTATGAACTTATTTTTGGCTTAACGAAAAAGCTGAGAAATGAAAGGAAAGCCACAGATTTACTCTTTGTGAAATATTAAGGAGTAATTTATTCAGAGAGTGTATAGAAAAATACAACTAATAAAAAGAAAACATTCTTATAGAGGTGACTCTTTAGGCCAAGTAAATATTCACACCTGTGACAAAATGTAGCCAGATAGAAATCAGGCCTTGCTGAAATAGACAGTTTTGTTATACATTGTTTGGGGTCTAGGACTTACATATATCATTACATAAATGATGCCTTCATATCAGCAAAAGCTATCTTATTAAAAGCTCTTTTTTTTTAGAAAAAAAAACTAGACAGAATTACTTTGATGGCTGTAAAACAGAAATATTTCAAGTTTGTGCTCTGAGAAGGGAGACTAAGCTGTTAAAAAAAAAAAAAATTACTTGGTTTTCCTAAGAACCTTAGGAGAAAGAAGCACTGGAAAGGAAGCATTTAAAATATAGTTCAGAGAGATGCTGTTTCATATCCTTTCCACTTTTGAAATTTTCTTCTACCTTTGAATCATGTCATTAAGATTCAATTGCTGGAATCACATGGCCGCTTTTATCTCCGGCTTTGAAGCGTGTCTATGATCATAGAAAGATGTAATTCTTCATATACGCGAAGAACAGGGTTTAATTATTGTCCTTTTTCTGTTACGCTTTTTTATTTCTCCTTTGTGTGACTGGGCTTCTTTTTGAGTGTGAATGATGCAATGGTGTCTACTTTGGGTTCAGCAAAGCATTACATATGAATTATCTCAGTTAGGGATTTTCAAATATGGTACTTTAGATTTGATAACTTATTTTAGTCTCACTGAGCTTCCTTGTACCTTTCAAAAAATAAATTGAGACATAATTTTTCTTTTAATACCTAAGTCTTTAGAAAGACTGATTAAATGGCTTTTCAGTTACTACTATAGAGAGCAGAGGGGGTCATGATATAAATTTGACTTTCACATCAACTTTACTTAAGGTTTTTTTGGGGGGAGGGCAGGTAATTGATATATTGAACACTAAAAGAGAACTGCATGCTTAACTTTTTATGAGCTATTAACTCTACAATTTGGCAGGTAACTCAAATATATCTTTATTACGTGTATTTTTTTAAAATAACAGAAATGGAGTTATCCTCTTAGTTGTCATCTTGTTTTTATGATTGTTGACTATTGATCGTGAAGATAATAACTTTTTTCATTCTTCATAATTGATGACTAATATTCTGAATATTTCATACTTTAATTTTAATAGATATTTAGTAGATATTTAGGTTGTTAGTTTTTCCTGATAATACTTTTAAATAAACATTTTAATTTATAAATCATACATGTAAATTTTTATTAAACAATAAATGGATTAACCTTGCTTTGTAACTTTTATACCTTTATCTTGGACAAGTGAATTTAATAAAACTCCTTTATTATGAGAATGTAAGTGGAAGAGTGCAGTCCAGTATAACCTGACGAGTGACACCAGCAACGATTATGGAACATGGTGGGATCTCATTAAACATTCATTGAATGAATGAATAAATAAATACATAAGGAATGGCAGAGCCTGTTTCATATTAAACATTTATTTGGTGGAGTAATGTTGCATGGAGTCAACATGATATATCAAAATCTTTGTATGCGACTAATGTATTAGTGAGGGCCTTGTTTACAATTCTTAACTTCAGTTGGGTCTTAAATATTTTCATCATGTTTATGAATCATCTCTGGGCCTGAATGTTCAGAAATTGCTGAGTGCATCAGTTAACATCACGTTACTTCATACAAAATGGCTGAGCCCTGACTTTGAAGTTTGAGACTTGAGTTTAGTTTCAAGTTGTGCTATTGGGTTTTCTATGTTGCAATGAAAAACATAGAAAAAATATATCATGACTTTTCTGAAAACCCAATACTTAACCAGATGTGTGATCCTGGAGACTGACTTAACCCCTCTAATCTCAAGTTTGCATTTGTGAATTTGATCAAATTGGTGGCAATAGGATGTTACCATGTATGACACACACTTAACGCATACAAGCATTTGAGCGTAAAGTGCCTAAAATCATGAAACACTTAATCAGTGGAAATTGTTATTGTTAATTTTTTTTGGTGTTAGATAGAAATAATGGTGACAATGTAAGCTATTTGGTCACTGTCCAACAAGGAAAGCAGTTCATTTAGGTGCACAGTAGAGGGTTTTTGGGGTTTTTTGGGGGGGGCTGGGTGGGGGCAGCAATGTTACATGACACATAACCAGCGGTAGGGGATGGTATGAAATGGCTGATTTTGTTTATTTTTTATTGATCAAATCCTCTGTTCCCCAAGTTACTGCGTTAGTATAGTGGTTCCCCAAGTGTGTTCCAGCTGGGTTCCCAGAGACCATGGAGTCTGCAAGGTTAAAACTTTCTTAATGATACTAAGATGTTATCTGCCCTTTTCCTGTCCTCCTCTTTTGAGTGGAGTTTTCAGAGGCTACCTGATGTGTAATATCTCATCAGATTGAATCCAGAAGGACATATGAGAATCTAGCTGTCCTCTGTAAAGCCAGGCATTAAAGAGATTTGCAAGTAAGTATAAACAAATAAATACAAATAATACCACTCTTCTCACTAATTCCTTTTGTTCTGGGAAATGTAGTTATTTTTTTCATTAGAATGTTATTTGTGTTCACATATATGGGTTTATTATTGGCATTTTAAAATGAATGAATAATTAAACATTTTTCAGTTTCAATTTTCAATGGGACATATCGATAGCTGTAAGTCACACAAAAGCACTTCAGCCTCTTCAATACTTATTTTTTTTTTTTAGCTGAGCCATCCTGCCACCTGTTGGCAGCTTAGCGGCTGCTCAGCTTGGGCTGGGCATCGAACTGCTGTTGCTCAGAGCTCAGCTCACACTCTTGAGCAAGCTCTTAACCAACTGAGCCACTCAGCCGGCCCTCTTCAATATTTTTGAGTATAAAGAGGTTCTGAGCCCAAAAAGTTTGAGAACCACTGCAGCCTGTTATTTTTCTGTGGCGGGTACGGAGTGTGCTACTGGCTTGCAGACACTTCAGAACTTAAAATGAAGTCAGAAAGCTCTGAAAACTGTTTCAGCATCTGGGAGATTTAACTAGCATAAGAGAAGGACATTTTCCTTATTCAACCTTTTTAGATGTTTCTATAAAATTAGACAGCAATTTATAGCTCTTGGCTTTTTAGAAACTGTTTATCTGTGTCCAATAGCATGGCTCAGTTCTCTCTTTAGTTTCATTGTCCTTGTGAGAAGGAATGATTAAAGAAGGCCTCAGCTGTCCCCAAGACCCTGAGAGACCCTATCTTTTTCACTTAGGGCATAAAACCTTTCTCGTTGAATCCCCTTACAGCTGGTACCTCTGAGCTCTTTTGGGGAGGAGAGCAGGTGAGATCACTGGGTTCCGCGATCTGGAGGGTAATTAATAGCCCCATGACTAAATGGACATTTTATGAATATTCAGGGTCTAGGCTGGCTTCCTGGGAAACGTTCCTGTTGGTACTGCTACCACTCCCTTTGGAGACGCCACAGTGCGCTCTCTGGGTGAGTGTGGGTCATCAGCTGTCTTCCTAGGGTTGCTTTTCCAGGCAGCAGGTTCTTCATTTGCATATTCTGTATTTGCCCTCTTGCAAAACAGCACACCCATCTCTCCCGTTCACAAAGGCCATGCAGGCTTCCTTTGGAAACGCCGCCAAAATCTCCTTCTGTTTATACAGAACCCAACGATTTAGATGCCATGCAAATTAATTTGGTTTTGATTTGAATGCTTCCAGAGGTTGGGGGTGGAAGGCAGAGAATGGACTATTTGTACAGGGCGCATTTTGTGCACCTTCTCCCCTCCACCAGCGATCTGATGTGGCTGGTTGTCACTCTTTGGCCCCTTGCCCCATGAAAAAACAACCCACGACTCTGCTGCTCATTTTATTTTGACCTTTGGAAAGGAACCTTGCAGTTGGGAATCCCATGGCTTGTTTAGTTAGCGACAGCTTCACCCGGAATCTTGCTTGCTGTACCTTCGGAGGTGGGAGGAGATAAGATAGCACTATTCAGATTATGCCAGGAATGTTCAGAAGTGTCCCAACACAGGGCTTGAAAAATTGTGAATTAAAAAGATAAAATTCTTTGAAAAAGAATTGTCAGATGTCAGGAAGTTCCAAAGATAGGCTTTAGGTCACTAGTGAGCTGTCGACGTAAGAAATATCCAAACCTATAGAGAAAAGTGACGACAGTTTGTGGGAAAGCAAATCTCAACAGGTTGATAAAATGCTCCTGAGAATGGCAGTTTTGCAGCTTGTTTTATACATTAGAGTCAAAGGATGAGGCATAAAGGTTACATGAAATCCATTGGTGGTAGATTAAGGGGGTGGGAGAAAGGAAAGCAGGGGGAAATGTCTGGGATTGGATAAAAAGTAAAATGGAGAGACACATACTTTTTTTTACATTGGCAGGCACAGGATAGTTAATAATTAACCTTTACAGCACATAGAGATGGTAGTAGGGCAATAAGATAACAATGAGGGGTTCTCTGGTCTATGCTGTGGTGGTGCTTGTGCCTTGAGGGGCCTGCAAAAGAAGATTATTCTGACATTTTAAAGGTATGTTATCTTAGATGAGAAAGGACCTAAGACAGAGCTCACCTAAGGTAAAGACTGACCTTTGTCTAGGAAGCTACAGGCCTAGGACGTGACCACAGCCATGACCCCCTTTCAGGTAGGGATTTTTATGTTCATGCCATCCCATGTGGTTACTGCCTGTTCAGTTTGTAGGGTCTGCCATGCTGGCTTGTCATGTTTAGTATGTGGCCCCTTTTCCTTCCACAGCTGGAGCCCATTCATTCCTCCAACAAATAGATATTGAGAGTGGATAATGTACAAACCACCACTGGAAAGTTCACCTGTGTTTGTACATTTACAAATGAACGCATCAGCTGTCATACCTAGAATCACTTACGTCCCAGATAAATTTCTTTAAAAGGTGCATCAACTATAATTCTGTTCCTTATTTGATATGTATACTCACCTTGGGTGCAATAGTGCCTCCTGGATTCCTGTCTTCCCAACCCACTCGGTGTCTCCAAATTTCCTTTAACCTTTGCTTTATTCCTATAGAATGGGAAGGCAAGCACACTGCATATTTTGCCCAATGAACGTCACTCTGTTTGAAACCAGCCCCCTCTTCAGAAGGCCCTGATCGTATGGATTCTATAACCTTGGAGAAGAGAGGACATTGCATGAAATGTTTTTGAAGTTCAATTAGTTTTGAGTTCAAGCTAATTTCGCAGGGCAGAAAATGGGCATAGCCAGACTTCACGCTCTAATTAAGTGGAGGTAGGGTCAGCTAAGACAACATCTAAATGTGGAAGAGCTTTGGTTTAGCTCCACATGGTCTGACAAAGTTTGATGATGCTGTTCAAAGTCCATTTGGGATGGATTATTAGGATTAAAGAACAGCACAGGGCTTGGTACTTAGTGTGTTCTCTGTTGTCATTAGTGGATGAGAAAATTCAGCTGCTTATCTGGCTCGTTTCTAAGGATAGATTTAAACAGACCCACACTTCTCAACAGTGATCTTACTAACCTCTTCTTAATAAGTTACAGATCTCAAATTGCCCCAAATCCTTAAAATTCCATTTGAAATAAGTTGATTGATAATTATCATCTCCCCTCTGTGGGCAGATATTTTCTGCAGCAGTACAAAGCTATGGTACAGTTTCTTAATTACCCAGATAATCCTGTTTGCTTGTATTTTTAAACTATGAAGTGCTGGGTAATTATTCAATTCTTAATAGAAGGCAAATGGCAATGCAAACAATAATTAGGATGTGAGACAGACTAATGCGCTTCAAAGCAAATTGGATTTTTTTCATACTGTTCAGCATGAAGTCCCATAAGCCAACAATTCAGAAGCCAGGCAAAAGAGGTTCCATTTTGTTCATATTTCATGGCGTTATCTCTTCATGGCTTGTTTCTGTGAATAGCAGTTTGCCCCACTAAAGCCAGCTGCACCCAAGCCAAATGTTTCCCTAACAATCGCCTCCCTGCTGTTTGACATTTGGCTGTGTTCTCCCTGGGCTCCAGATTGGTCCTTTGTCTACTTCAGATCCCATGGGTCAGAGGTTAACAGAATACTGATTTCCTCCCATAATACCATGGCAGGTAAATATGGGCCAACCTCGTGATCAGCTAAGACACAGCTCAGTCAGGAATGCCTTTCTCAGGGGCTTTTGTCCTTAAGAACGTCCCTGATTTAAGATGCGCCAACTTTCCCAGCTCTTGCTTTCCACAGTACATACTTCATTATGAGTGCTGCCTTCTCTTTCTATATGGCTTTTGTTATTCACAGCTGACACTATATCCCCAGAAATACACGGCCTGAAAATTATGAGCAAATCCTCTCTTTGGAGTAATTCAGTTTACAAACTTAAGATGGTAATACTTTGCAATCTTTGCACAGTTAATTATGTCTTGTAGTCTTATCTGTACTGTATGTTTTATTGATGAAATAATAAACTGATAATAAAGGCAGAAGACAAAAATACTTTAATAAGAGTGCTATTACCCTCCCAATCTCCCCTTTTTCTGTCTTGCCTTCATGGTGCATTGCCAGTTGGAGGTGTAATTAAATGAACAATCAATTTTATTTCCCATTCTCATCATTTATAGAGATGTCCAAGCATTCATCAGTATAAATGTTATTAATGTTTTACATCGGTTTAATTATCAGTTTAATTTTTCTCCCAAGATTAATGTAACTCAATAGACTACGTTCTAATTCGTTGTGATGCACCCATAGGCTTTACAAGTCTGAACTATCTTTCAAACTTTCAGACTTCTTGTTACCATCAATTAATTTTAGGCCGCTTTTCAATACATCAGCTCTCCCATTGCTATGTGGCCAACCTCCTTCTCATTGCACCGTGAACTTGATGCTTAGATTCATTTGTTTTCAGTTTTAAGTGTTTGAAAAAGACATCCCACTTTGAAAAACAGTTTCCTTTACAAGTGTCCAGCTTGGCAATGACTGAAGCAGCCCCCAGGCAAATTACCATATTAAAAGAATGGATCAATACGGTGCTGGCTCCTCCACCCTTCGTGCTCTCTTCCAAAGGGGAAGAGTTTTGAAGAACCTGAGGGGCCCTTGACAGATGTGGCAGGAGACTTCAAGAGGCTTGTCGATTTGGGGGAACACTGACAGTTTGATCTAGTGCCCAGGCTGCTGCTTCTCTGGCCATTTGAAAATGGATGCAAGAGGCATTGACAGCTTCAGGAAAGCTCTTGCAGTTCATGTAATTATGGAGAGGATTAGAAGAAAAGTGTTGGGAGAAATAAGAGATCAATACAAGGGCACTAGTTGACTGAACTCACCTTGAGCTGTTAGAGCACTCCATTTTGTAACATTTAGCCTGCGAGCCGAGAAGAATATTTTATAGGTTGATTTTTTTTTTTTAAGAGTTGTGTAAGCCTATGCCTAAGAAAAACAAAATAAGCAGCCACTGATTTTTGAGAGCGGACTTGTAAATAATTAACAGTGTAATCCTTCCAGTACTTAAAATGCAAAGGTGCTAATTAACTAATGGGAGAAATTGAGATTTCATTACTCTGTGTTTCTAAGTGAGGTGCCAATGAAGAAGTGCAGCTGAAAATAATATTGGAACATTTCAGTTTTCCATTTATAGCAATTTCTCTACTATCTGCTTCTCTATTTGTATGCTAGAGTTTAAAATTAGCATTAATGCAGGGCTACATTAAAACAATATAAAAACGTGCTGGGTTTCTGTTTTTTGGTTTTTAAGAAAGGAACTCATGTTGATTTATAAGTAGGACTATTACATGAATGAAAGGAAAGCATTAAAAGGTTTGAAACACACTACTTGAGGGCCTCAATTGGTGTTACTTTTAGGAAGTTACCCTCCACAGGGCTAAAATGGCTACCATGCTTAGCTAAAATAAGCTCAAGTACATAATTTATTCTAACTTCCATGAGGGTTTCTGGGATCCTCATTCACAAAATGTTATAGCCATAACTATTCCAATAATTTTTAAATGGGTAATTGATATGGCCAGAACCTTGCAGTGCGATTTCAGCAATTATACTGAAACTCATTTTTAAGTGCATCCTTAGATCTTCCTAGAGTAAGATCAAGTCATTAATTGAAGAAAAGTAATGTCTGACCTTATAAAAATCACAACTTTTGTTGCAATTTTTAAAAAGTAGATGGAGTAAAAAGGGCCCTGTTTCCAAAAATGGATTGTTGATTTCTACTACAGATAATGATTGAAATACACAAACCTATTGGGTTTTTCCAATATTTTCCATATCTTCTAGCTGGTTATCACTGATCTACAGGGAAGCTATTGATTTTTGTATGTTTATCTTGCATCCAATCTCTTTATTGAACTGTCTTGTGACTACTAATAGGTTTTCAGTTAATTCTCCAGGGTTTTCTCTAGAGAACTAATACTTTTGACTGCAACTAATTATTTTTCTTTTCTCCTTTCCAAAAATCAGAACTTTTATTTCTGATTGTTATCTTACAACCTTCAGAAATTTTAGACCAGTAACAAATAATAATGTAGATTGTGAGCATCTTTATTTTATGCCCAATTTTAGTGGGCATAATTGAAGTATGCTATGAGATATATTTTCTTAATAGCATATTACTGAGTTTTAAACATTTCTCAGATAGAATATGAATTTTGTTAAATTACTTTATGTATTTCTTGTATTTATGTGACCTTTTTGGCTTATTGTCTTTATGAGATTGAATTATTAGTAGATTTTTCTGATAATAAATGATATACTCTCCTTGCCTTTGTGGGTGGGGGGAACCCTATGAGGTGGCAGGGAATTTTGATAGACTCTTGAATTGTATTTGTTAATTGAAAAATAGTAATTAAGAGTGAGAGCTTTGGAATACAAACTGAATTTTAATCTCAGTTTTGTCACTTACTATGTGACTGGGCTAGTTACTTAACTTTATAGTACTTTGGTTTTCTATGCTGTAACATGAGAATAATGATACCTACCTACCCCATGGGTATATTTAGGATTAAATAAGATAATGCATATAAGTCTCACCTAAGGAGGGGCATCTATTCAGTGCTCAGCAAAATGTAGATGTTTTTATTATTTTATTTTGAATCTTTTATAAATATCCAAGTGATATTAGCCTACATATTTTCTCTTTTTCTTTCTAATTCTAGTCCTTTCTTTTCTTATTCTTACCAAGTTTTAGTATGAGTGTCACTTTGTAAACTTAGTTATGATAGTTTTCTATTTTTAAATTAAGATGGTAGGAATTTAATGTGTGTGAGAGCTAATGTTTCTCTGCAAATTTGAAAAACTTGACCGTTAAAACTGGCTCTGGACTGTGCACTTATGATTTGGGCACTTTTCTGTATGTTTGCTAGGCTTCAATAAAAAGTGCAACAACCACAGAAAGGAAACTGGCCCTGGAACTGTGTTCAGTTGCTTTTTCCAAGTCACATAAATGGCTTTTCCAGTCCAGCATAGCGGACATGATCTTTGACCTTGATTTCCCTGCCTCTACTGACTTTAGGGTAAAAAGCAAAGATGCCATGTTACTGTCATCTATCATTACATTGTTGAGATTTCTCATTACCTGTGTTGATCTTAAGCATATAAGGTAAAGGTTATGGGATCGTTAAACTTGGAGTTAGTGCATGGGCATGACTGAGCTATTCATTAATCATGAGCATGGCTGCTAATGAGAATCTAGTCAAGAAAATATTTAAAACCCCGTTTGGGAAAGCTGCATTTCACTGCAGAGTGAATGTGGATTGAGCCCTTCGGAACTGTGGTACTTTGCTCTCTTTTTTTTTTTTTTTTATTGAGAGAAGAGAGAGAGAGAGAGAGAGAGAGAGAGAGAGAGAGAGAGAGAGAGAGAGAGAGAGAGAGAGAGAACATGAAATGACAGATCCACTGTTGTAGAAACATCTGGTGTTCCTTAGAGCTGCAACTTTCACATAACAATTTGTAAATGTTTTCAGTTGGTTTTGAGGGTTGGCAAGTTTTATTTTTCATTTCAAGTTATTCTGTGGGTCACAAAAAGCAGAACAAAGACCAGAGGACAGGTATTGCTCAGTCTAAGGAAGAACCATCTCATATTTTCAACTAGACATGAGTGGAGTGCAATGCTTTTGAGATGGTGAGTCTGCATCTTTGGAGCCAGTGTTCACGCTGGCCAGTGACCCCCGGGCATTTAACAGTATCCCTGCAGTAAGAGATCAGACACCCTCTGTTTCTCAAAAGGGGCATCCTTGCCATTTTGGGCAGTATGATTCTTCCTTGAGTAATATTTACTATGCCTGTGCATGGCAGGCATGGACACTGCAAGGTATTTAATGCCCCGAGTATCCTGACCAGGCCCTGGGCACTAAGTGCCTGTGGCATCCTCTAGTCACTGTGACAGGCCAACACCCCTCCTCACTTTCCCAATGCCTGAGGAATGGATACTAATCTCAGTTGTAAATTTCTAGACTAGACAAACTATAAGATTACTTGCAGCTCTATCTACGTAGCAGGGATTTGGTACCCTGTTTTAAATATTTTACATTTCCTGTAGGGTAGGTAATCTAGGTCTAGGATCTTGTAGCATAAGAAAGAAAGATGAATAAGTTCTTCAAACAGTCCCAGCTATTAACCTCTTTATTTTCCTTAAATCTAAGTGTACACCATAGCATCTCAAAAGCGATATCATATTTTCCAGATAGGCACCAATTAAAGGAGATGGGGAATGTGTTTTAGAAGAAATGATGAATGTTTTATAATACTTCTATAATACTGTAATGATAACCATCAACCAAGCTCTACTGACTTGAATTTCTTTAGTCCTAAAATAGCCTTATAAGGCAGGTCTGTTATTATTCCCATTTTACAGTTGGGAAAGCTGAGGCACGGAAAGGTGCCTGAGGCCATGTAGACTACTCACCTTGACTTGAAACCTGATAGACTGGCTCTAGCCTCTGCAGCTGCTAACTAACTCTACACCATACTTTCCTCGGGGGAAGAACTGTTAGAAAGAAAGACACCTCTCCCCAAGTTAAGTAACAATATGGAATCCACATTGTATTCTTACACGGTAAGAAAAATATTTAATATGCCTGAGTTGCAGAATTATGTAAACAGTGCCCTGTGTGTACTCCAAGATTTGTCAAACACTCATCTGTCAGTGGGTTGCCTTTGTATTATTTTGAATGGCCTCCCCAAGAGCAAATGTGACTTTCCGATCATTAAGGCTGAAGACCTTGCCATAGAGTGTATTGCTGAACAAATTATTCTTAGTTTGACTCTGTATCACAGCAGAGAGGAAGGTTACACGCATCGACCCAAGTTTACAAAAGACAGACCATCAGCTCATCTTAACAGGACAGCCTAACTAACCAAATGAG
Source organism: Aselliscus stoliczkanus (assembly GCA_033961575.1). NCBI lineage: Eukaryota > Metazoa > Chordata > Mammalia > Chiroptera > Hipposideridae > Aselliscus > Aselliscus stoliczkanus. The sequence continues at coordinate 162,895,627 of CM066731.1, read as the reverse complement.
AACTTTTTGATTTTTCAAATGCTGTGCAAAAAGTACAAGGAAATTTAGAAGGTAAATCAATCTACAAAGGCTTAATTTAACTTTTAATAATTTTTTGTTGTTGTGTATGTGCTTTTAAGCTGACTCATTTAGAGTATGTGTTTGCAAATGGGTGCAGAAAAAAAAAAAGAACCTGCAATGAAACAATTTGGAAGGGAACTCATTTATGTAATCAGGGGAAAGTGAAGAAAGAGGGGGTAAACAATTGCAAATGGAGATATGTTCATTCCTTTGGCGCCCACACATCCATTCTATCCTTTCACCATTGTGTTGCTACCTTGTAACTTCAGTGGAAATGGCTCACCTTTCAGCACCTAAAACCAATTACTTCCTGAATTGGTAAATTATGTTAGTCACAAAAATTCCTCTTTTTTTTTTTTTAAGCCTAAACCATTTAAAGTCATTTTTTCTGTTGATTGCAACACAGCCCTAATTAATAAAGGAGATCATTACTTTAATATGGCAATTACTTGAGCATGCGAACTAGTTTTCTGTACACACATGTTGCACGTAGGAAACAATATGTCTGCCCAGTCTGAGTAGTTACCCTTCTAAAGGTTTCTTTATAGTCCCATAAACTGCCTTCTCAGCCTGATGGCAAGATGGGCTAGTTTGGGTTCTGTTGGTGACTGCAGCAGAGGGGAACCCTCTTTTCCATATGTGGGACATCTGAAGTGGGACATCTCTCTTCTTAGAATTGAAGGATATTCAAGCTGGAAGGACCTTAGAAATCCTTTATTTAGTTCATACTTTTCATTATACAGATGAGGACACTGAGACTCAAATTAATGAAGTTACTAATTAATAAAGACTGGCACCTGAAGTCTGGAATTTTAGTCTTGCTGTCTTTGTTATGCTAAAGATGAGATAAGCCCAGGAAAAAATAGGGGGTGGTACCAAGGCGGTGTAGCATCTGCATATCTTTAAAGTTGTCCTTGGAGAACCAAATACCTAAGCCTACCCCCCAATTTAAGACTTCTGAAATGATATAAGATCTGGTCCTTTATTGCAATCCTTAGGGTTTCAATGAACTTTCCTCCCATATAGGCTTGAAATCCCTGAATATACCATGCCTCTTTCTGTCTACATCAGTACATCCTGAGGTCTTCATGTCTTTCCATGCACTGCTTCCTTGCAAAGTTTGCAGCCTCAGGGAGTGGACAGCCCTGTAAAAAGGTTTATAATGTGATAAGTGAAGTAAGCTCCGGTGAGCACCTGGAGGAGAGATTTGCCGAGTCCCATTGTGGATGACATGTGAGGGAAGCTTTTTTGGAAAATTAAGAGTATTGAAGAATGGCTCATTTCAACATTCAATAATAATTCTTAAGCATTTATTGTGCCCAGTCACTGGGGAAACATACATATGACGTAAAACCCACCAGTGGGTGCAGTGGCCTGTGGGATTAGAGCATGAAAAGGAAAGTTTTTAGTAATTTCTAAGTGTTAGGCTTGGTCCATCTGTACGTAGTGATTCCATTCTTAGATTAAGGAAATCCTAGAGGATGAGGTAATTTTTTTTTTTTTTTTTTTTGAGGGCAGTGTCACTGGCCCTCATATGTGGGACCCGAACCGGGGTCACTGGCTTCCCAAGCCAGCACTTAACCACCGTGCCACTCGGCCGGCCCAAGGAATTTTTAAGGGATGGTGGTTTGGTGAAGCAGGATGAAGAACGATTAGTTTATACTTGCTAATGTAGAATATGTGAATGGATGAGGATACAGTCTAAGAAAGGAGGACGGACATATTTTTGTTTGCTTTTCAATTCCAAACTTGACTTTGTAGAAAAATAAGTTTTGAGAGGCTTTAGTATGATATACCATTTGGGAAACATCTCAGTCCGTTTGCGCTGCCATACCAGCAAACGACAGGTGGGGTGGCTTAAACAGAAATGTATTTCTTTACAGTCCTGGAGGCCACAAGTCCAAGATTAAGGTGTCATGAGGGTTGGTTTCTGGTGAAAGTTCTTTTGCTGGGTGTAGATAGTTGCCTTGTCACTAGGTCCCCATGTCCTGTCCTCTGCATGTACACAGTGAGTGAGAGATCTCTGGTCTCTTCCTCTTCTTATAAGCACAGCAGCCCTGCAGGTTTAGGGCCCCACACTTGTAACCTCCCACACTTGTAGGCCCTGTCTCCAAATGCAGTCACATCGGGAGCTTGGTTTTCAGGGGGACACAGTATATTCCATCACAGAAGATGAAAAATGCCTTTCTGTTTGTTTTGTAAGTTATGTGAACATGTGGCAGTTTGTGAAAACTTAGCCTTTGTATCATGTCTCTGTCTTCACGTCTTTGAGAGTATTTCACTTATTTGTCTATGCCTATGTGGGTTTCTCATGAAGACAGTGTGGCTTGGTGGCCTGGAGCTTGGACCCTGGTGACCAGGGCTCCTCTGGAAATGTGGATCTGTACAACTTACTTAACCTGTCTTATCATTAATCCCTCGTATTCTTCATCTGGAAATACCATTACTTTTCATTTTGCAGTATAATTCATATGAGTCATATACTTGTTAGATTTATTTATACATTTGCTATGTCTTTGCTTAAAGAAGATAATGTAATATTTTTTAAATTTCAGCTGATTGATACTTCACTTGCTAGACGAAAGCATAATCAGAGTTCTCATTAATTGTACCCTGCTTTTATTGTGTGCATATCGGCTAAGCAGAGCATGGGAAACCCTACTTATGGGGATACCTAAATATGGTTTTAAGCCATGTTAAAGAGAAATGACTAATCACAAAGTTATCCAGTTGATAGAAAACAAAACCAAGAAATTCATGTTGTTTGTAGAAAAATGTGGTAATATAAAGCAAGTAAAAAGATAAGCAAAACCATCTGGAATACCACCACATACTGAGAGCCATGCTTATCATTTGCTTTCTGTACTTCCAAATTCTCTTTGATGTACACACACACACACACACACACACACACACACCACAGTTATTGATCATGCAGCATGATCCTGAAATCTTTCCAGATCAAGAAACATAACTATAACATCATTTTTAATGGTACAGAATGTTCTGTTGCTTCATTGTACCACAGTTTCTTCAGCTATCCTCTCTTGTTGGCCATTTCAATTGTTTTTGGTGCTTTTAATCTTGCCCTGAATATTCTCACAGCAAAATCTTAAAATACAGCCTTCACTATTTTCAAATAATTGTTGAGTTGAAAGATACACAATTTTAAAGGCTTTGATACTCAGTCTTGAGATACACACTTACCTAAGCCTGAAACACCGTGGAATAGCACACCTCTAGTGACATTATGTATTAATTTCCTGCAATGCTCATTAACGAGGTGAGCTCCAAAGTGAAGGTAGTTTTGCTCATTAGCACTTGCCTGTGAGAAAACTTCTTTTAAGGATTTTGCCAACAAATCCTTTCTTTTCATTCTAAAAATCAATTAATTTTTATGCTTGTTTTAAACACATGTGGGATACTTTGGCTACCTGTGACAGTTGTGGGCAGCTACTGTCATATAAAGGATACCCTTTACTATAAAGAATTATACATATAGTTCAGTCACCTGATGTAAATTTTGCCTCTACATCTACTGTAAGTTTTCCCTCCCACATCTAAAGAGCATCACTGCTCCCAAAACCCAGAGCAATGCCGTTTTTCAAACAGACACTGTTAAAGTGAGCGTGATGAGGCTGATTGTTTTTATATAATCACTTAGACAGTGGTGTCTTCTAATTTTACAGAATGCTGTCAGGGTTTCACCAACTGGAAGGGAAAATGACTTCATGGACTATGCATGAACTTTAAAATACCTCCACACACAGAAACCAGGACATCAAATCCCTGGAGGGTTGACTGATTCTCCTTTATGAGTTAAATGAATTGATTGCTATGTAATCAATTGTTTCTGTGACCTCAGAATTCATTCTGTTACCCTCCAGAGCTCTACCATCTTTAAACTAGGTGTCTGTGTTAGCTGTGCTTATCTCCCAGGACCACTTACTCACCATGGAATATGAATTATCCAGTTCATTTTGCACCCTTCCCCTTTTAAAAATAAATTAAACATCCTGCAAATTATTTTCCCAAGTGCCCAGACAGAATACGGAACAATGCTTTCTCATTTCATTCCCTCCTCCCCCCGCTCCTTGTGCCTCCCTCCTTCTCAGCGCAAGAATCCTGCCCCCCAGCTCTACTTTTGAAGACCATGTCACGTTGAACTAGGGTAGAGTCTCCAAGGGCAGTGAAACCCTCGATGCATTTCCTGGAACCTAAAACATTTCATTCTACCTCCTGCCACTCATCTCTTAGCAGCATGAAAAATAAAACTATATTAGTATTGTGATTATTTTTGTTTTTGTTTTTCCTATTCCATGAATTAACAGATGGTATCCACGGAACAAATTCTGTTCATTGTAGACAATAGGAAAACTGCAGAGAAAGAAACACAGTTGCACACAAAGTGGACCTGAAGTCACATTTGGGGACATCATGGCACCTATCTTGGCCTCTTGTTCCACACAGGCCTAAGCACAGAATGGCCTCACCCTGCTTGTGTGGCAGGGCTGGCCTTTTCCTTCCCTCCGCCTGTGCAGAACAGGGAAGTGGTTCTTCATCCATAACCTCAGAACCCGCTGCTTGCTGGGTAGGGGTCGGTTTCCTGTTGTACCCTGCCTTCCTGCCCTGCTTGAGATGCATATTGGCATCTGCGTGCCTATGGTGGTGTAGCTCCCACACACTTGGTGGACCCAGAAACTACAAGTACTTCTGTGTCTCCTTTTCCAGCTCAGCATTCCAGCTCCCACCCGAAACAGCATCTTTGGCTGTAACACTGAAATCCTCTATGAATGAACTTGCCTTTCCCTCTCCCTAAGCTGCTGCACCTTATTTCTCAATCCCACGGAATCTTGTTCTGAATCAGCAGGAACTTGCATGCGGGTCGCTGACCTGATGTCTAGCGGGGTACTTTCTTAGGACACCCCCTAGCTGCTTTTATTCTCTGCCCTGTAGTTGGAAGCCCTGAGAATTTGATGTGGTCTTAAATCAAGACTTAGTTCTCCACATTTTGGGCACTCATTTGGCCTTACATCCTTTTCTTTAGCTCCAATCCCCTGGATTCCAGTTACTTCCTGTTTCCCTCAGTTGTCTGTGTCAGTGAGGTTTCTACATGCCTGGTCAGCCACCCCATCCAAGATAAGCAGTAAGCTGTATGCCATGGAAAATGTGTAAACAGAAACTAGAGGGAGTATTAAGCAAGAGAGACGTCAGCAGCATCCCTCATTGGAAAGAGTGTCTGGAATCTCCGCTCTTGTCCCGCATGATTTTAAGATTATTGTAATTCAGCAGTAATTGCCCCTCCCACTCACAGATTCCATAAAAACTTGGTCACTCCCTATTACCCCAACCCTGTACTGTGATCACTGTTTGGTACAGAAGGCTTTCTGTGCCCATCAAAGGTAAAATCAAACTTGAAACAGGTTATATCAATAAAAAGGAGGAGAAAGAATAAGTTGATCAAAAATGGCCTGTTTGGTCATTTAAATTGCATTGACCAAATTGTTTCAATTCCATATGGATCCTGTTTACGTCTGTCTGATGTTAAGACAACTGAGGAAGACGGCTTGATTCGCTGGCTGCAGCGCCTCACTAGTGGGATGCGTATTTGTTTTGTTTTGCACATCATGGAAACTTGAAAAATCACAAGAGCAGCATCTGGATATTTTGCTTTGAATGGAGAAATTTATTGAAGTAATTAAGAAAATTGTCTTGTAAAAATGGAGTGCTCGTCAATGAAGCAGTAATTTGGGCATAATGACAAATCTCCCCTCTTCTAGCTGCTCCTCTCTTCCCAACCTGTTCAGCCTTCACTATATGGGTTGGATTATATAATTATAAGAGTCCATACACACGTTAAAGAGGCCGGGATTAGAAATCTCCGTAAACCTGAGTGGGGATCGCGTGACGCTCCCACTGTGCACCCACCTGGGACTCTTACAGAAGGCCCTGCAGGGAACCCTGGGCCAAGCTCCTTCTTTCTTCACTGTTCCTTCACTGCTCTCAGCACCCAGCTGCTGGGCTTTGGTCCACATTCCCCCTGCCCCACACGCCTTCCGGCCTGTCAGAATCCAGGCCCTGCTCAAACAGCACTTTGTCTTCCTCTGAATTTTCACAAGTATTTTCATTGTACTCCTTAATGTCACTTGTACTTTCTGTTGACATTTTCTTACTTTCAGGGCACAGAGCATACTTGGTGAGTAAACTCACTACCACTTTTAGCTGTAAATCAGGCAAGTCAATTAGTTTGGGCTTAGTTGATTAGTCTATAAAATGTAGATAGTAATAATACCTACTCCATCTGGGAGTTGTGTAGATTAAACGTGTAAATACTTGTAAATGAACCATGCCTGGAGCATAGTGATCACTCCATAAATATTAGCCTTATTCTTCCTCCTCCTCCCCCCGCCTAGTGGGTCCTTGTCAGGGCCCTGAGCTTGGTGAGAGGAGTTTAAGCTGCATTTTAGACCCCACTTTCCCCTTCGGTGGGATACCCTTGTTCCGTGAACAACCTATACAACTGGATATGGCAGTTTAGTACCAGAATCTGCCTTTCCAGGACTAAGTCTATATTCCATGTATCTTTGCATCCCCTGTAGCGCCAGAAACAATGTAGTACAGGGTTTTAGTCTGATCTGGCACTCCATTTGTGAACACTGAATTGAATGAATAAACAAGTAGAAAAAAGAAAAATGTCTCTGTGGTTTTGTTTATCTGTAAGCAGCCCATTGATTTTTGAAGCACACTCATATAATGTATCATGTATTTTCAGTAAGAAACCGGTATCTGTCACCATCTTTTATAATACTGGGTATGTCATAAATTTAAAGCATGTAATTCAGGCTGAATTTTCTATGGGTTTATTTCCTAGATCAAAGAGTGACTTCAACTTTCAGTACTTATTTTATTTGCCAGCATAAACTCATGGGCTTAGTCAAGTGCCAAGAAAATAAGTTAATCATCTGAATTATGTGGATTCTGGCAAATCTTTTTGGGGAGAAAAAGGAAAGAGCTTTGAGTCTTTATCTCCCTTCAGCAAAACCAATTGCTTATAATAAGAAGAATAAAACTCTCTTAATTAATCTAATAGCTCAAGGCTGCTAATCAGTCTAGAAAAGTGACATTGCGCAGCATATACTGGTTATCCTTATTGCATGTCATTGATATATAATTCAATTGATTTTCACACTTTTTACATTCCAAAATGAAATACAGCTTTTGTCATGTCACTAGATTGGAATTCTTTGACAATACATTAACATGCCAAAAATAATATTACACACAAGAGTAATGTCGAAATAAATTACAGGTAGAGTTGTATCCCTAAGGAGATTTTCATTTGTGTCTTAGACTAGAAGACTTATCACCCTACTCACACATCTATTTCAGTCCAGGATCTTAGTTCAATTCAATAAATTACTCATGTTGTGCTTGCTACATGCCCAGCCCTCAGTGTTGCTGAGTCTATATTCCATTACACAAAAGTCTGTGTAGCTCTGAAGTACAACACGATTTTTTTTTCAAAGAACAAATACGGAGACTTGCATGCAAAGGATCCTTGGAAGTGGTCACCTGGATGGTTTTACTAGATCACTATAATGTAATGTAGTAACTTTTTGGAGCTGGCTTCTTCAAAATGTGTACGACTCTCATTTCAAGTGTGCTAAGTCCTGGACGGACGATTTTGCCCCATAAGGCGGAGTTAATTTGGGGAAGGCCAATACTTGGCAGACAAGGTTGTTGATAAATGCGATCAATCATGCTGTGAAATAACTGTGTTTTAGTCCAGAACAATGAGTGATTGCAAAGTAACAAACTCTTTTCATGATTAACTTTTAACTTGCTTTGAATGCAGCTTCAAAAGAACTATTCTATTGTTGACATGCGTAGAATAAGGATGTGGTAGGTTGTCAGGTTTTTGGACTTAGCTGTCAACTTCAGTGTAACCTCCATAAAGGCGGGCCTACTTTCTTCCCTGCTGAGTCCGCAAAGCCTCTAACTGAGCCTGACACTTAGTTGCTAATGAAATGAATGAAGGAGAGAATGAATGTATGCATGAATGAATGGTCACAGCAGCTCCAAATGCCCTCAGAGGCCTGCGGCATAGAGTGGTTTATCTTTTCTTTTTTTTTCCTGGCATTCATTTGAGTCATTTGTGTTAAAGTTGGCTGTGCACATATGTGGGCAGACTGGCTCCTGTGCTAAGCACTTAACTTTCAGTATTTCATTGTAGCATCAGAACCACTTGGTGAAGTAGTGACTGTCATTATCCCCTTTTCATGGATGAGGAAACTAGGGCTCAGAGAAGTGAAGCAACTTGCCCGAAGTCACACAGCAGGTAGATGAGGAGCCTGAGTTCCACCTGAGAAGTCTGACACTCGTGACCAAGATTCTGTGCTTCCTTCCAGTGCATCCTTGTTTTTCTTATTTGATACATGCTTTCACATTTTGCTTTCAATCATACTAAGCTGGGGATAGTATAACCCCCTTTCAGAGATAAGGGAATGAGCCCAATTGCGTCCTATAGAAGGATTTTCTAATTGGGGAATTAATGGAGATTTGGGGAAATATTTTTCAAGAATATCAAGGGTCTACTGCAGAGCATCCCAAGGCAAGTAGTCTACAGGTCAACCTCTAGTGAAAGACTAAGCACTAGGACATTTATTAAAAAATAATTTCTCACCTAAAGCCCAGGCTCCCCAAAGGCCTACAGTCTTCCTCAGTAGGAATACTTCAGGGTGAAAACACTGAGCTTCTAATCTCCCTTCTGAAAGTATCCTATTATCTGACCATAGACAAGCTCCTTAGCTTCTCACATCAATTTCCTCATCTAGAAAATAATTAGCTGGAATAGGTCATCTGCAGGAAGCCTTTTAGCTCTTAAGTGTTAAATGTGTGATAGGATAATAGGTACTATTTCCCTTTTTTAGATCAGAAAAAAAAACAAAGTCTATGTTGACTGGAGTTATCTGGAAGAGCTCCTAAGGAGAAGAGAAACTAGATAAAATGTAGATAAATCAAGGTGGTAGCAGAGGAATGCATACCTCCTGAGCCAGGACTGGGGAGTTCGCTGTCTTGCCCTGGGGCTGAGGATACTGGATTTTTGGAAGATTTGAAGGGCAGAGGAGGAGTTCGTCTGTCCCTCTTGGCTCATTCATCAGGTAGTCACTGATGGCCTGCTGTGTGCTGGCCATTGAGAGCCCTTGATCTTGGAAAATTCTAGATATTTCATTCAATGAAAGGGAATGTTTCACTGATTGAAGGCTTGTAATGTTTACCCAAATCTTTGTTCTACTACTTTAGGTATGCAGGAGAAAGATAAGGAAAGCCTCAGAGTAAAGTTGACTTGAAGGTTATATTTAAAAGGATGATTGGATTTATTTAAATAAAGGGGAAAATTACAAATCCGTTGTTTGAAGAGTAAAAAAAAAAAAAAAAGTGCCCTTGATTTGCCATGATTGATGCTTTATTACCTTGTAGATGGGTAATTTAGGAGGGTAAATAAATGATGATGATGTTTATTTAGATTTGGAATTTGGAACTGTTCTAGAGAAGGTCAACAGATGATTGTTCATTTTTTTTTTTTTTTTTTTTTTTTTTTAGGTGTAAGAATGGCCTGATATAAATTAGTGGAAGGTAATTGCTTTTTGGGCTTTTCTCTCTGATGATAAACCCCAGTGGTTCCAAAAATGAGTTTTGTATATTCGAATCATTTGGGGTACTTGCTACAAATACATATTTTGAAGGTCACATCCCAAGAGTTTTGAATTTGTGATCTGAATTTTTAACAAGCCCCTCGATAATTCTGGTAAATTTAGGATGAGGAGTAGCATTTCGTGAAGTTGTCTGCTGCCCCACCACTAAGACTGACTCTGGTTGACACAGAACTGGAAGTGATTTGCTGGTCCCCTTGCTAAGTAGAAGATCAAAGGGCAATAATAGTGTTGCTTGTTTCTTTGTAACCTGGTAGACGAACGGCAGATACTATGGATCTGAGAAAATGCATTGCCTGCCCCACTCTGGACCAATAAGGTCAACCCCAGATAGACAGAATTTAGCCAGTATCACATTGTTTTGGTTGAATGATGTGAATAATATGCTTTCTCGTAAAAAAAATGAGAGTGTGTACCTACTCCAGTGAAGAGCAGTTTTCTCTCCTGGAGAGGTATGTTATTTACCTCTTTTCTATAAAAAATTGTTTCTTGGGGGTACAATGTAGTTGGAAGTACAACTGCGCAATAGCGAAAGGTTGTTCATTTTGGTTACAGGGATAAAATTATCCAGTAAATGTGGCAGCCCTACTAGAACACCTTTCGAACCAATCAAAAAGTTTTTATTAACTATTGAGATTTTTAGAGAGCCAGCAGATTGATTTTGAGTTGCAGCATAGTCGCAGCCTGGAGTTGGTTGCTCTCTTCCCTTTGAAAGGTAGGGAAACTCCCATGATCCATCCACGGCAGCCAGACGGGAGAAGAAGGCCATTTCAGGCAACCGGGCATCTGCAGTGCAAGATGAATATTTTCAGGGAGGGTGATCCTTCCTAGGGGCCAGGGTTAGAACTTGGAGCATTTACAGAGTCTCAGAAGTTTCTGGAATTATAACATAGCATTTTGGTTAAAAAGAAAACTTGTTTAGAGCAAGCCTGGATGTGGATTAGCCAAGAAAAACAACAAAAGGAAATAGAATCAGGGCTAGCACCAGAGCTGGGACCAGGGCAGACATTTTCCAAAACCATCTTTGGGCAACTAGAACACCAATGGTTTGTTTATTCATTAGAGGTCTGTTTTCACACTAATTCATTCTTTAGTAAACAAGGTACAGTTTATTGTCCTCGGGGGCCTTTCTCAAAGCATCCTTTTCCTTATCCTTATAAAGATACCTCTTAAAAGGTTGGCTGCTCTTATCCTTCAAGAGAAGTAGTCGCATTGACATTTGCGACGCAGGTTAGGCAACCTGAATAATCACCGGTAGAGAGCAGTGGGTGCCCTAACTAAGGCTTTCCTTATATGTGCATTTTATTTACTTAGCTATGAAACGTGTGCTCCAGAGATGTGGGAGCAGGTGGTCTCACAACTTGTGTCCCCACTCTTCTGGTGTGGTTCTGCTGGCTCTCTCACAATATGGCCCCTAGTTGACAAAGAGTTGGAAGTTGGAGTGCAATAGCCTTGTAGGAAAGACTATTTTGATTTTCATAGGGGAGAGATTATCGTTCAATCTTTACAAGCCCAGTCCTACTTCACAAACATATTTTCAACATAGTCACAAAATAAGTAAATGTCAGGATGTCTGAAATCGTATTGATTTCTTCAGAAGAGGCCCAGCTCCAGGAAACATCACTGTTACATATTTTTTGAAATACTGTAAACTAGAATTCATGCAGTGTGCTTTAAAATCTGTGTCAGGAGCTGTGTTGACTTTAGGAGTCACAAATAGGTGTAGACCAGGATTTCAACACTGAGGGACATGCCTTTGAATTTAGGCTTTGAACACCCCAGCTTTCCTCCTCCCTCCAAGACATCAAGCCCATAGTCTAGAGCACTCTTCTATCCTTTATTAATACACTTCAGGGCAGGGGGAGAGGGTGGTCTGTACCATGGCCTCCATTTCCACGTTCAAACATTAGCAGAGGGCCAAAAATACACATACCAATCAAAAGAAGACAGGCCAGGCTTATAATTTGTTATAACACATTTGGAGCAAAAAAAAAAAAAAAAAAAGGAAGTCAGTGTTTGGAGAGGCAGAGCTGCCAACTTGATAGGATAAAGAGTGGGTTTAATATAATACACGCACATTGTTAAATGTACCTTTCTTATAGTTTACATGCCAAGGCTATTTGTGTGGCTCACGTGAAATGTAATAGGCAACTTTGACTTTCACTCTTGTCTCCTGGAAGCTCATAAAATGGCTCAGAAATGTTGGTTCCTTGAGCAGGAACTGGAAGTTAATAAACTGCCCTCATAATGATAAGGACTTTGGTTCACTCATGTGTCTACTTTGCAAATTAAAGTGGCCAACAGTCAGCAGCACCAGATTGTTAAATCTCAACTGATCAGTTTTTCTCATCTTTTAATAGGATACATTCAAATATCTGTGTGACAGTTGATCCCATGTTTGAAATTTCCCTTGCAAATGCCCCAGTGTGTTTGATTTGTGTCAGTGGGCCCCCTTTTGAAAGCAGTAGTCACTCTCTTGATAAAGGAAAAGGGTCAGTAAAGCAACGAGAGGTCCTTGCTCTGGACACATTTTCATTGGGAAATTCTGCACATGGTATCTCCTCATTAATTCCTGCTTTGATTCAGCAAACGTTTGTTTTCCAAGTCTCTGTTTTACCAAGAGGAAAATCAAACTGTGGAATTTGCACAAATACAAAATTGGGGTTGGGTTTGAATAGCTATAATGTAAAAAAATAAAAATAAAATAGACAACTAGATAAAATGTTTTTGTCTCTATCTAGATACATAGAAATTGGAGCAGATTTAGTTCTGATACAGATAGATGGATATAACTGTTATGCTGTTTATATTACTTTTGTTCTTGTACATCAATGAAGAAAAAGGACATCACCCCGAATCAGCCCTGAGTTGGAAAGCAAGTGTGCTTATTTGTATAGGAAGTCAATTTGCATATTTTTTCCTTTCTATCTCCGTTTGGTCTTGAATTAGAATATCTTTTGTTTTTCTACTTCCACTTGTGATTACTATGAAATTCATGCCTGAGGACTGCCAGGAATTTTGTAAAAATCATACAAAGCTAAAGTTCTTTGAAAGAGGCTTTTGAGTCCCAGGCATATTAGTTCTTTAAGCTCAAAAAGTACACATGGCTTTTGCAAGCAGAAACAGGTCTACTAATGCTTTGAAGAATGTAAGTAATGATCAGTATTTCAGAGGCATTGAAGTGGTTAATCTATTAATCTATACTAGAGTAATAAAACCCCAGTATAAACATTTTCTAGCTAGGTTTTAGTGCTCTCAGTTTATCTCAGAGAGAAAGTTTAACATTGCAGTTCTAATTTTGCAGTTTCAATACTAAACAGGTTTAGAAGACCTTGCTGGACTTTTCTAGGAATAATTCTCCCTAAGTGCCTTTAGAACATATTTATTTGCTGCAGTTTGTACCTAATTCTTTTTTAAAAATAATTTTTATTGAGCTATCATTGACATATTAGTTTCAGTTGTAATATTTTGTATGTATTGCAAAATGATCACCACAATAATAAGTCTAGTTAACATCTGATACTTTTTCTAACTTGATTGTAGCTGGGTACACAGGGCTGGTTGTGTGATTCTAAATTATCCTTTATAAGTTAACACCCAGGCCTTTGAGGTATCATATTTGTCTTCAGCCACTTACATAGATGGTATTTGAAGTACTTCCAGGGTCCTTGGGGGTGGGAGGGTGCTCGAAGAACCACGCTTACCATAACACAAGGGAGTAGTAGAATCTGGACTGAGTATTGGATGCTCTTCTTTTTGGACAACAAAAATAAATAACCGCCTTCCTGCAGACTGCACTATCACGCTGTAATTCTTCACTTCCTGGCTATGGATGCATCCCATGGGCAGGAACAGAATTCCCTGTCCCCCATTCCCAAATCATACACACACTGTGCTCTCATCCCACAGATTTAAGGATTCCTAGTCAGGCAGCTTTTCCTGGAAGCTGCTCTGCTCCTGAGAGGGATGCCCAGGGTTACGCACCCCCAACCCCCACCTCTGGTACCCCCACAGTACTGCTGTGTGGCAGAGCCACCTCTTGTCCCATGCTGGACATGGGTATTTCCTTGTCCCTGAACTCATCAGCCCACCTGCTGCTCTGTTGTACCTTTCTAGAATTTGCTTCCTACTGTGCTCAGATGTGTTCATATTAGATTGTTAACTGCCAGCTCTTCTGTAACACATAATTCTGAGCAGTCAGTGTGATCACATCCTTCCTCTTCCTGTTCTGATACCTGAGTCAGTTGCCTCACCTTGATGTTTATATAGATCCTTAATAACAAAAAACAGCTGACAGTGACTTGCTGAGACATGTACAATAAGGAAAGAACTTCCATATTAAAGGATTTGGGCTTTGTCCCAATTTTTTTTTTTCAAGAGGGAAAAAAAAAGGTAAGGAGAGAGAGCCTGGTGCTAATAACCAGTTTGTACAACAGTGTTCCTTTTTTCAAACCTAATGAGGTCCGATTCCCATAAGTATTTTGATTTATTACCTGCTCCTACTGGCCTGTTTGCTTTGAATGTTTATTATTTTGATATTCAGTTAACATAACACTTGAAATCATTTTGCTTTCTGAATCCGTTTTCTCCCTTTTCAGGAGTGGTTTTGTGGTAGGTCGGATTTCCTCATAGGAAAACAGCCCTCGCATTAAAATACCTTTTCTGTATCCAGTATTCTGTCTTCACATTGAGGTAAAATATACGGGTGGCTTTGCCGAAGTGAAGGAACAAAAAGGTTGTTTGAGTTGGGTCTCAAGGTTCCATGTGTCGCACCCAGAAACCTTTACAGTTGATGAGCTGACTTTCATCTGCCACGTCGAGTGATGTTACTGTAGCGTCATGAGAATTTAGAGGCTCTGCCCTTCCGTACCATCTCAAATTTTGCTTTTTAGTCAGTCTGGGCTTCAAGACAGGTTGTGTTGACCTCTGAGATGATTTTGAGTCAGAGATTTGATCCTGGGGGGTGGATCTCAAAGCATTAGGTCAAAATAATCAGCTCTGTCCAGAGCCAAACCACCTTTGTTTTAGAGGAGAGGCATTCTCTGTTCCTACAAGTCAGCCTGTTTAGATGTGGAAAGTTAAGCCGCCCTGAGGGAGGGGTGGCTGTTGCCCAGAAGCCGCAGGTCCTGGTGCAGAGGGGCAGCCATCCACTGTTTCTGCCCTGTGCTCTCAAAAGTGAGGCTGCCTTCACCCAGCTTTTCCACAGCACCCCCTCTGGACTGGGTAAAATAAGTCTCCAGTGCCCTCTGTTTCCTTTTCTTCTCAGGAGACTTGACTTTCCAGTGTTTTCATTGTTTACCATTTTAAAAACCATTTTTTTTTTACATATGTCAAACCATGTAATATATAGTAATTATAGAAAAATTTAGAAAATGTAGAGTATTGCAGTGAAGAAAATCACCCACAATCCTATCACGCAGGGAGAACCGCTATTACTATATTATATATATTCTTGAGGTTTTGTTTTTTTCATTTGCTCTTTCTTTTTTTTTTGGCCATATGAATAGATGTTTTTTTAACACTTCCTCTGCTTTTCACATACTTGGGGACTGCAAATGCTAATTTGATTCTTTCTCTGTATCGGAGGGGCCTACCTGACAGAGGCTAACAGCATGTCTTTCTTTAGTTGTGTGAGCACTTGTAAGCATAGCAGGTTTGCTAATGGCACAGGAACTCCTAAAACAGGAAGGCTAGGATAGAAAAAGGAAAGGTGTGGGGTGGCCCTTTGAGGGACTGACTCGGTAGAAAGGGAGCAGCACTGGACCGAGAATCCGAATATCAAGGTCCTGCTCTGCTAGCTGGGCCCCTCCCAGGAGCTCAGTTCCCTCATCTGGGAAGTGGGAGAAGTACTTTTCTGGGTGGTACTGATGATTCAGTTCAGGAAATGAGGTACTCTTCATGCAGATGATTTGTAAACAAGCACTGCAAGAATCAGGTAAGATTATTGTAATGAGAAAGGTATTCAGAACTTGGTTATGGTGATTCGAAGAAAGGATAGAGTGAACAAAGGTGGTTGGGAGTTGTAGGCGGGCAAGCAGGTAAAACATTTAATGAGCTGTTTCATTTTGTTGTTGATGTTGTTAATGCGCCTAATGGTTCCTGTGTACTTTCTGGGACATTGGCGATTCACCCTGGAATTAGGCTGATTTTATTTGCTATTTTGTGCTGGTCCCTCTTTTTCCTTTTTGTCCGTGTATTTTTTAACTCAATGAGTACATTCTCCTGTAACGCTAATATGTTTGCTCTCTCACCTAAGAGACTGTTATCAGACTTTTACCAGGGATCACAGGCCTCCATATCGGGAATCTTGCTGCATTTACACAAGAGTGAACCAGACAGGCATAGCTCTGTGTTTTAAACAACAGATAAGGTTTGTGTTGTGTGTGCGGAGAGTGGAAGGGAGGGGAAATGGGGAAATAGGGAGTAGCTGGGTGGGTGGCGGGGGGGGGGGGCTGGGAAAGATGGATACACACTTTCTAATATGTGAAAGAATTCCTTTGTCTCTGCTCTTGAGCCTCAGAAATTGGGTGGGGGGGGCATTAAAATAAGGGGTTTACGTAGTGAGCTCTGCGGTCCAATTGCTTCCGTCTAAACCATGTCACATCAGATAGTTCCCTATGTCATAGGCAAATTCCTTCATCTTTTTGTGCTTCAATTTCCTCTTCTGTAAAGTGGTGTAATGCTAATAGTATCTACGTCATAAGGCTGTTGTGGGATACATATAAGCCATTAATATCTTCAGGGCTGATCCATGTCATCTTTTTTTTAGCTGCGCCATCCTGCCACCTGTTGGCAGCTTAGCGGCTGCTCAGCTCGGGCTGGGCATCGATACTGCTGTTGCTCAGAGTTCAGTTCACACTCTTGAGCAAGCTCTTAACCAACTGAGCCATTCAGCCATCCCTGATCCATGTCATCTTTGTGTTGAATGTGTCTGAAGGATTTGAGAAGGTAGTGCTAGGAAAGTGTGGGCTTCCAGGTTCTGTGGCTCTGAACACACCTGAGTGTTGAGCAGCCCCATGTGGACCTCCCTTGTTGGAGGTGGGGAGGCTCTAAGTTGGTTTCCTGGCGAGGACCTCAGGGCAGCCTAGTAGCAATATATTTTGAGTGCTATGCCCAGTACTTGTGGGCAGTTTCTCATTCCTCACATCATGATGTCCTTATTTCACTGAGGAAGGTGCAGCTGAGAGTTAAGTGTCACATCTCACTGTTAAGTGGCAGCCCATCATTTAATTCAAGTCTGTCTGCCTAACCATTGGGCCATTCTGCCTCCACTGATGAAACACAAGAAAGGCAAGCCCATAAGCATCCTCCCTGCTGAAAGCTAATGAAGCTAAATAAAGGACTTATCCCTTTCTCACCTT
This sequence comes from Aselliscus stoliczkanus, assembly GCA_033961575.1. Taxonomy (NCBI): domain Eukaryota; kingdom Metazoa; phylum Chordata; class Mammalia; order Chiroptera; family Hipposideridae; genus Aselliscus; species Aselliscus stoliczkanus. The sequence continues at coordinate 162,878,493 of CM066731.1, read as the reverse complement.
CTTTATCTTGTTTCACTGAAAGGTAATGTAGGGAGCATATGATAACTAGCTTGTTTTCCTCTACAACTCTAGTATCCAGACCACAAGTCAGAAAATTAACCTTTTAAGTTAATATGCATGTTGTACATTATGTCTAGTGTGCGTTTACGTCCATCTAAATGGTAAGTTTCACACAGCATCGGAGCTCACCAGACCAATCAGATTCAGATTTGGCTTATGGGGGAGGGCTCAACACAGGAAAGTTGATGCCAACCTGCTGGCTACACAGGAGGAGGCTCCCTCTCAGGGGAAGTGGCGATTGATTATCTTCTAGCCCTTGCCCAAAGTTACACATCTCAGTCTGTCCCCTGAATGTCTCCAATGATCCCGAGTAACTGTCCCTCCACTGGAACCCAGGATGAGTGCCTATGAGTGAGTCTGTGTCCTGATCCTTTAAGAGGACGCCTGTGTTTCCCTCAGCCTTCCATTCCACTTGGATGGTCGAATTCCTACTGTTTTGCACAGCCAGATGTGGTGGGGGGCCCTCTTCCCAGCACCAGTACTCCAGGCTGGGGAGCCTGGTGTTGGGTTGGGTTTCTTGCTCCTCCTTGGGGAACCTCTGTGACTAAGGTATTCCTCCCAATTTTCATCCAACACAAGGAGGTTTGGGGCCAACCCATTTTGTATCTCCGCCCCTCCTACCAGTTTCAACATAGCTTCTTCGTTATATTCTTAGTTATAAAACTTATGTTCAACTAGATTTCAGATGGTTCTCCAGGTTGATTGTTGTATTACTTAGTTGTAATTTTACTATGTTCACGGGATGAGGTAAGCCCAAGTCACATTTCTTATATGTTGTATTTTCCTGGTTTAAGTAAAGCCATTAAACTATGTTAAAATTTATGTAGATGATTAAGCATTTGGGAAATTCTGAAAGGTCATTCTTAGAACTATACTTTCTTGCCTTTTCATTCAACAGAGACTTCCTTCATTAGGAAATGACAACTGTGCTACCCAGATAACATTCGCCCTTAGGTAATCTGGTGATAAAGCTAACTTGGTATATTCTAACTACTTATAGATCTACCGCAACCTGACATGGGTTAACCATTGCTCTGCATTCTTATTCTCATCTTTAACAAAAAGACCTGGAAAGACAGGCAAACACTGGAGGAATAGTAAGATACATTTAACTTACCACTTGCCTTACTGATTGTACATAGGTGATTATGCTTTTTCAGGATTCATTTTTCTTTCTTTCACCTAGCAGTCTGGCATTAAAGTGCACTCAGGCTGAATCTGATGGCTTTAATACTTTTCTGTTGTGGAGTATTGGTGCTAAGGAGCAGGGTTAGTGTCTGACAGGAGGCAGTGCACAGGGGTGGTCAGAAATATTTATTCCGGGTTCTCTCTGCATCTGATGTTCAGCCCACCACATAATAAACACTTCTTTGCCCTCTGCAAGTTAAGCATTGTTTGGGAGCCTCAGTTTTCTCAATTGACATACATCTTCTTATCTTCACCCCCCTTCAACACACTTCCAACCACCTGGCGTTTTATATATATTTGGGTTTCTTTTTCCTCTTTGCTTTCCTCTTTCCTCCACATCATTTTAATGAAAGAGGTTTTGATTTATCCCTAGAACGCTGACTGACATATACCAATGCTCAGAAAATATTTGTTGGATAAATTAGTCAATTAATAATAGTCCCTACTTCTTAGAATTGTTGGAAGTAATAATTAAAGTAATAAAATAAACTACTTGCTGTTTGTATTACCCAAACTATCATCCAGTGTTTCCATAAGTGTGGTAAGCATACTAGGGTTCTCAAATTCTGGGTGGTGATAGATAGTTAAAGTTGTAATCATTAGGATTTAATTTTTATTATCATCTTCAATTTAAGGCAAGGGGTATTGGCTTGTGAGTTAAGATAGTAAGAACATGATGGAACTCTCAGAAGATAAACTGCATGAAAATGGAACACAAGTCAATGGAGCATGGGAGACTTCTCTAGAACCATGTTCTAGTCTGCGTGTTTATTGGGTATGCTTGTGGTTTAAATCCCTATAACGATGAGCTTTGTTGTAACAGCAGTCTCTTGTCTGTATAATATCTAGATTGGTCATTGTGTAGATATTGTTATAATTAGCTAACTTTTTGATTCATTGTGATTTATCAATTGGATCAAACCTACAATTTAGTTTCCACCTATATCACTCCCCTAGTACTATTCTCAAAGGTTACAGATGTCTTTGACATTGACTATCCAAGTGTCTTCCTCAGTTTCATTTTCCTTGATAAGCTCCTCGGCTGAAATTCTGATCTCCCTTAGCTTTCCTCATGCATTCTCCTGGTTCTTCCATGATGAATATAGCTTTTGATCTGTGGCAGTGGTCACTGAAATTCTCAGGTGCCTAACCCACACAATGGGCATAGGTGGCAAGGCAATGCTCATGTCAAGGGCAAATGGCGAGGGTGAAGTGAAATCCCATATTTGACATACCTGGCCAAGACTGCGGTGATGGTCAGTAAATGCTAGCTCCCTTCTTACTCTGTGTTCTTATCAACGCTGCCTTTTTAACTTCTTTTTCTCCAATTGCCTTTGAAGTATGATGTTTCCAGGATTCTTCCCTGAACTTCTAAATCTACAGCTCATGCACTCCTATAAGTCTTGTGCTCCTTGCAGATGTTTCCCAAACCTCTGTCTCTGCTCGTGCTGACCTCCAGCCCTTTATTTCCAATTGCTTCCTGAACATCTCAATTCAAATTATCTCAGATTTAACGACTGCCTAACTGACCTCATGCCCTTCCTTTCCACACGACTCTTCTTCCTCTGGTCCCCATTTTAGTTATAATGTCGCTAGTCTCTTCGGCATTTGGTTTGGAAACCTTAAGGCCAGTTTCAATTCCACTTTTTCTATATCTGCAACATCTAATCAGAACTGTTGGTTTGGTCTTGGATAGAGCTTTCTTCCTTTTCTCATTGAAGGGAAAGTTTAGAAGTGAAGTTGGCTTTTTGAAGTGAGACCAAGCAATAGCTACCTGATTGACATTCACAACAGTAGGCCACAGACTGTGAGGAGTTGAAGATAAGGAAGGAGTTATTGCAGGATGTCTCTGGGTTAACACTGTATGAGCCAGGCCAAATCTTGCTATGTATGGAATACCAGTCTTTCACAATCTCTATTTTTCAAATATATGCAGATGCTACTATGGTTAATAAAATGCAAATATAGTTTAAAAGAGTTATTGAATGTGTGCCTTTTGTCATTGTATAATTTTCCAAGTAATGAGTACTAAAAGTGCAACTGATGAGAGGTGTCATCAGAATGTTAAAATGTTGTATTATGAAACATGACTTTCATTTGTTCAGAGTCACCAATGCATAGGGAAAAATATCAGAGATTACAATTGAGCTTTCAAAAATAAGATTTGGCGGGGAGAGAAATTGAAACTGAAAGTCTCAAAACACTTGACTAGTAAATTTAGAATTCCTCCTACTTCCTAAAAACACATCTGTTATATTCAAGATAAGATAGTGTGTGTGTGTGTGTGTGTGTGTGTGTGTGTGTGTGTGTGTGTGTGTCTAAAATAAGTCTTGGCCTCTGGGTTTTCCAGTTAGTTGTTTGCTGGATATTAAGGGAAATAAATAATACTTGCAAATAAGCATGGAGGTAGAAGTGCTGTGTACACAAAAATAAATTTGAGTTCTGATTGCCAAGTGTAGTAATGCTTGATAGAAGAGGTGGTGGCTGATTTTAGGCTTTGAAGAGAGGTTAAGATTCTATTATTCTGAAGTGATTGAGAATGTGTGAATGATCCAAATGAAGACAAATGGTACCCAGTCTGGTTTAATTGAAGTGTAGGACATTTGAGGGACAAATTGGGGCTGGGTGGGACTCTTTAGTTTCTCCACTCTTTTGTTTGAATTTTATGATATTCACAATGGGGGGGCCTTCCAAAGGTTTTAAACACAGACGTAAGGCGATCAGTAGATCAGTATGAGCGTGTATTTTCTTTATTACACAAAATGGGCATTTAAAAATTAACCTTAAATCTAGATAATGGCCGGTAAAGGAAATGGGATGAAATAGGATGAAAAAAAAGATCTTGGTCCAGGAGATAGAAAGGACATGGCTGGAACTCTAGGTGGTATTGGAGGTAACTTGCTTTTGTTTATTTGGGCTGAATTTAGCATGTTATCTTCGTCTTGTGTTTGAAAGGTTAATTGGTTGTTCTACCTGTATGCTCAGGTCTTTTAATGTTCTTTTATTCTTAAATCCTGAAAGGCTCCCTTCCTCAGGGTTAGTTAGTGGTAGGGTTGAATTTCAGTGGCAATGCCAGTGGCATTGGTAACCTCCAGGACCAGAGTCCCTTAGGTGGGATGTCTTTGTAGATGGAGCAGAAGAAATAAGTTCTGTTGGATAAGCCTGGAGAGCTGAAGAAAAGGGAATGTGTTTACTTGATGTCCATTGTCCCTTTCTCATCTCCACTTCTCCTTTTCCTGTGATTCTTGCTTTGAAACACCATCTGTTTCCCGCCTCGCTGTGCTTTGGGATGACTGTCAGCTCTGTTGTCTGGGACTCCAGGTCCAATCTCCCCCCTTCAGAAACTGTGCATCATTTAAAGTACAATGATGAAATCTGTGTTTCCTTTGTGGCCATAGGACCCTAGTCACCTAAGGATTCTCAAGCCACACATGACGTTTTCTTATATTTTGCCCCTTTTGATGCTTTAAAAAAATTTTTTAAACTACATTGAAAGCCACCCTAGCTGTTACACTGCACTCTGTTTTGTTTAAAACGTGTGCCTGCTTTGTTAGTAAAAGAACCTTTGCCAAGAGAATTGTATGTGGGAGGATGTGACTAACTTAGCAAAGGCCTTATCACTTCTCCTATCTGCCTGAGCTCTCAAGGGTGCCTTTCATATGCCTTATTTCTTTCCCCACCAGCAGGCCCTCTCCAACCTTCACTGCCAGTTTTCCTCCTCAAATTATTCATATCTAAATATTTTAGCTTTTTTAAAACACTAACCTACTCTGTGGATTCATTTTCTTTGGGGTGACCTGAACCACTGGTTTCCTACCCCTCTGAGTGGCAGGTACTCAAATGTAAGAGCGTTAAAATTCTACCTCCCCACTCTTCCTACCCTTTAAGTATTTATTGTCAGCAGGCCTTCTCTCCTGCCTCTGTTAGGATTGTCCTGTTTCCCTTTTGGCAACTTTCAGCAGAGCCTGTAATGTTACCATGTTGTTTGAAGGGAAATCTAAGTCCCAGTGGCCAAGACACATTGGAATAGGAAAAGTGAACAGGAAACAATCTTTCTGAAGCTAGGTTCACAGCCAGGATGGTCTCAGAAGTGTGCGTCCAGACGTCTAAAGATGGTCATCACAGTTTAGACGCTAAAGGCAGTTGTGTCATCCTTCATTCATCTATTTATTTAGTCTACAAATATGTAATGAGCAGCTACCATGTCAAGATATGCAGATGCTACCAGACTCAGTGCTGGAGGTTTCATAGCAAACAAGATAGGCGCGTTTGCTGCTGCTGCTGATCTAGGAATGCGTTCTACAGGAAAAGATGGACAATAAACCTCAAAAACCACAATTCATTACTGAATTACAGCTGTGTAGAAGGAGATGGTAAAGAGCGGATGTGTAGAAGAGGTTTTCCTCATGGCTGGTATAAGCACCAGGGGAGTTGGCTCGTTTCTAACAAGCTGGAGGTGAGGACCATTTTGCACTGGAGGCTAAGGGCTGAGCTCTGTGCCCCACGGGCAATCAGGGAAAAAAAGGTCATGAATGGTACTGGATTTGAAAAACCTGCTCTCATTTTTCGGTTTTCCTGGAAACCAGCTCTCTCTCTGCAGTCTCCCAATTAGGTCAAAGCTGGCTCTGTGAGGAGACAGGAAAGTAAAGATCTCACACTCAAATAACAACAAAGTGCTGCCCACACCAGCAGCTACCTCATGTCAACTGGAAACCTAATAACTCTTCATTTACTTACGTTGCTATTGTCAAGTTCTTGTCAGCTGTGCTCTTCGCTCTGGTTTGAATCACGCTCAGGAATCGGGCCCGTTGGCCAGCTTCCTTGAGTCAGTGGGTGCTGTCATGCAGCTGCCATCAAGGTGTGGCCCCCTGTGAGTGGTCAGAACCCAGGGCTTGGTTACCGGCCTGGTGGAGGCTGTTGTGTTAGCAAAGGTGGGTGGGAGGCATTCTGCAATTAGTGGTGGAAGTGATGGCCCAGGCTGCTCAGGTAGATCTAGACGTGACTCATTCTGAAGGACAGAGCCACAGGGAAAAAAAAATCAAAATTTGCTCCTTATGTCACTTGTTTGGTATCTTAAGTCCACTTAAAGGAACATCTTGTGACCATGCGGAAAAGCCACGTTAGCCCCTTACGTCACTCACTTGGAACTCAACCACTGATCCCAGCTCCGCCGCCTCCAGCCTGGTTCTGGTGACCATCTTCTCCCTCCGGAATCCCACGAGAGCCACCTAACTTGTCCCCCTGCTTCTGTTAGTACTTCCGACCATCCATGCTCCACCAGCAGCCAAAGGGAGCTTTGGAAGAATCTCTAGCAGATCACATGGCTATATTGAGTAGAAACTCTAAACTCTTCTTCCTTCCATCCTGATGGCCGCTTGGAGCTCAGCCTTGGCATTGATCTTCAGCCAGTTTCCAGACAGCACTCTTCTTCCTGTTCCTGGAATACTCGCTCACCGGGACCTTGACAACTTTCTCTTTTTCTCAGAAGCGTTTTCCTTAGTACATGTTCCCATTTGCTGTTCCTTACTTAGCCCCGGGCCCAACTCATGCATCACCTCTGAAAGAAAGGCCTTTCCTGGGCACCTGTTTTAAGCCCGTTCCCCACCTCACCCTCAGTCCCGTTCACATCAGTGGTTTTGTTCTCTTGTTAAGTTATATCCCTGCCACTAAAGTGTGTGCTCCTCTAAAGCACAGAGCTTGCCAATCACCCCCTTCTTATTCCGGACACATGTAGGTACTTAGCAAGACATATGGAAGGAGGGAACCTTGACACTGTAGAGAAAAGACGTTTCTTTCTCTCATTCTCTTTTCTGGTTTTAATAAGTGGCAAAAGGAACATAAGAGCACTCAAAAATCTCTGCTAAGACAGATAAGAGAAAGGTCCATGAAGAGTTTGAAGTTTTGAATGTATTGGAGGAAAACAGTGCTGTAGGGAAGCCCATATCTTGCTCCCTTGCTCACGATTCCACATCGGTACATGGTGGAGCTCAGGTCCTGACTTCCACGATGAGCCCACACCAGTCCCGGAAAGGAAGGGAGCGCACTGGACTCATCCGCTGAATAGCATTGGAACCACACTGTAAAAGAGTTCAGTGTTTATTAAAACGTCTTTGGCTATTTCAGAATCATTGTGTCTATCAGACCATTGGAAGAGTATAGAATTACAATAAAAATTTTAGAGGTTTAAAAACAGATTTTATAAATGACTCAGTCTAGTGCCTTCAGAGAACCCAGAGGCCCAGAGACCTTATGTTGGGAAATGTTGGGATTGGAAACCAGATCCACTCCCTACAGAGCCTGGTCTCTGGACAGTTCTGCTCTCTGGGTCCACGTCCTGAACCTACATATGCGTGCTGTGGATTCCCGGTTGTGTTTTGGACATACCAAGTGTAACCTTGACATTGCCTTGAGGAAGAAAAGGTTCATTTTGTTCATGGAGATGATCATCCACCTGCCAAATTTTTTAAATGCCTTTTTCCCCCCTGGGAGAAGGATTTATGACTTCACCCTCTCCATCCCCTGTCCCCCCCATCACCCATCCCCCTAATGACCCCCCCTGCCCACATTGGAGCCTCTTTCAGAATGTTCCTGCTTCAGGGCTAGGAAAAGAAGTTTCCTATTCTAATAAATAAAATGCAAGTTTTCGCATGGTCTCAGTTTTCCTGACACAAAAGTGATCTACTTTTGATGGCTGATTGAAAGGACTTTTTAATGATTTTCAACTGCTTTGTTATGTGCAGAAAGGAAGAGTAATTAGAAAAGAGATTAGACCATTTTCCTAAATCCAGGTAGTCCACATCTTGTAAATAAAAACCTAGAGAGAGTTTTCAATTTCCTGTTCCATTTATATCATTTTGGAAGGTTGGTCCAGGAGTTTGTTTTGGATAGGTACAGACTTCTGTACATCTGAGATGAGTTTAGGTTATGTTAGTGGTTCCCAGTTCTTTTGTGTTTGATAATATGCCTGATCTGTTCTTCTGCTTTCTTTAAATGGGTCATCTCTCACTGCTCTGCTATCAATATTTTACAAAGGGGAGTCAGCCGCTGTTTCTTCCTTTGTGACCCAGCACTGTGGGAACATGTCAGCATCACGGTCTTGTTTTTGTTATTATGAATATCAATTTCCATTGTGATTGCTCGTGTTTGATATTTGGGATGAGATACAGACATATGAGCAGATTATGACTTGATATTTCCCCTGGCATCCCTGATTGTGATTTGTAATTTATACCTGGAAAAGATTTACTGACCTAACTAATCCTTCCCAACAAAAGATAAACACACTTATAAGTCACCAGTGTAAGTCAGATGCACTTGAAAGGGACAAAGAATTCACCTGCAAGCACTTTTGGCACTTTGCCCTTTCCCATGAATTCAAACTGATGACAGTGAAAGCTGAGGCTGCCAAAGCAGCCTCTGCTGGAGAACCTCCCGGAGCCCCTGGGGGTGGGACCAGCCCGACCTGCCATCCTGCGTGGAGGATCTCCAGACTGGTCCTTTGTGTTTTACAAGATGAGATCAAATAAATGGAAGCAAGGAGATTGCCCTACTGCTGTGGAGTTCAGGTCTGTGAATGCACAGCTCTCCTCACTTCCCTTTTGTCCAGGGAGTCTTGTAGGAAGCTCACAGATGAGCCCTGACAAGTTGCTAGGTCATTCTTGTCCAGGTGGGTGTGCGTGGGCTCTCCATGTCATGCTGCATATCCCTGTGAGCAAGATAAACTGCTTTCTTGGGACAATGATTTATCAACTAGATGTGTTCACAATGCATTAAATAAATCATCAAATGCCCTCAGCTCTCAGGAAGTGTGAGTGAGTCGGTGGCAGAGGGTGGGTTGGTACTAGCGCGATGTTTATGTAATGGAAGTCCTCAATGTCATCTCAAGTGTTTGGTCTGCTGGTTCTTGATCCGATCTCTCAGATCGCCTCTCCCGCACCAGAAACAGACAGACGCTACAAATTCCCCATAAAGTTCACTTGGTCTAGACTAGGACTCTTCAGGGAGCTCCTTGAGAAGTTTTATTTTGTTCTGTCAGACATAAACTGTGTTAGCATAGTCAAACACATATAATACGAAATGCTAGCAGGTAATTATATAAAATAATTAATCTACTATATGCAATACCAAAAACAGATGTTTCACCTGATCACCGCCATTAAAATAAGTCACTGTTTTTAGTCATGAATACTCAAAACTTTAAAATTCTCTTTCAAAAAATGATCAATAAATAATATCCAAAAAGGAAACAATAAGGGGACCTGTCATCGCAGACCTCAGCAGAGAACCTTAATGCATGGCTAATAGCTGTAACGGCTGGGAAGTCAGTCTTTTAAAGCTTTTTTTTTCTGATGCTCAGGCTCCATCAACATAACAAAAAAGAGGGGGGAGGGAGTACTGAGCAGTTATTACTGCAGTCATTCCAGCTGCATAAATCATGGTTTGTGACAACTCAGGCTATAAAGTCATTGGGATGACTATGCCTATCAATGCTGCTGCCGGAGTTAATCAAATAATTATTTAACTCGTGTCTCTCTTGGTCTGGTCCTGGCTTTAGAACATATTTCATTCTTTTGCAGTCTTCCTACAACCTTTACTAGTAAATGGAAGAACCGCACAAGTGTAGGATGTACATAGAGTTCATGAGAGAACTGCCAGCTGAGCTGTGAGCTCCTTAAAAAGAGGGTTCTTCTCTAAGTCAGCTGGGGAAACACTGGAAGTGACCATCACCATGATTTGTTCCTGGCTGCCAATCATTGACTGTTACTTGAACTCCTGGGTGGAACCAGCTTCCTGGCTAAACTCGTTTTCTTCAGGAACATTCCACTCACGAGTCACCTAATCTTTCAGATACCATTTTTTCTAACTCAGTTCCTTCTACAAGCAGACAGTCTTAAGTGAGGTGCACAGGATAGGTCGCCATAATAGCCTGCAGGCACCTCTGCCAGAGAGCGCTCCTTCAAATGTCATGGTGAGCAGTGGTCTGCACCCTCCCTGAAGGCAACATCTTCACACTCTTCAGCTTCCTAATGCTTAGTATGTGCTCAATAAATGCTACCATTATTACTATGACTATTAATAGGTAAAGGCCTAATAAATGTTTGTTAAAATAATGAATGAATGAATGAATGAACGAACGGATGGATGAATGGGTGAATGAAGGCATGAATGCATACACCTCCTAATGGACAGACATTTTTTTTTACATAATGATGCTAATTGCCTAGACTCCAGTATTAAATTCAGATGAGGTAGTCTGAGGAGTGGAAGAAAAGAACAGCTGCTTCCTTTATTCAGAGCTCTGACCTGTTATTTGCAATCAGTGGCTGTGTAATGAACCACTAGTCTTTATGTACCCCAAATATCAAAGGGTGAAGAAGACAATAGCGGCTCATCAAAAAGCCTGTCGCTCTCTGAAATGTCAGGGGTAATCAAGTTCAGTGTGAATGGCTGGGATTTGCATGCTATTGCTGTGGTGGAGGTACAATTGGGGCAGGATTGGTAGTTTATATGGCAGCACTTATTGAAAGCTTTCAGAAGTATTCCCATATATTTTCAGTAATTTTATATTCAAATTCATGCTAGGGATTAGGTGTTTTGAAGAAACATGATTAAAGTATGTGTTTTCCTTGATTATTTTTTTCTTCATATTTTGGTCATTTGTGATTCTTACCTTTCATGTGTTTCCTTTCCTAATATATAAACTTTAATGTATTAGAAGGGCCGATAAGCTTAAATTTTGTCATAATCTTAAAAATATAATTTTAAGTCATTTATTAAGTTCTGCTCAATCTACTTGAATTTATATCTTCAGTTAGATTGAGAAACTGAAAAAAAAAAATCAAGCCAACATTTCTTTCATCTCAGAGTTTACCAAAGAAAATTGTGGTCATTGATACGTAATATTTTGGTGTGTGATAAAGGGGAAAAAATACCTATAAATTGTGTAGTGCTTTGGGGAATCGATTGTTTCCCTGAATTAATTGGTTTTCAAGGCAGTGTTGAAATCCATGATTTTTTTTCTTTTTTTTAACATATAGCAAATTTTCAATATTCTAAGTGGGGAAAATAATAACAAGCATTAGCGTAGAAATCAAGAATCTTTAACAAATTCCATATGTAAAAAAAATATTGTGATTGCAGATTGCCGCCTATTTTAAAATTGTCACCGCTTATTAAATTGAAATAACCCATTTCTAACAATGCTGGATTGTGATTCATTACAAATTCATACTAACTCCATTTTAAAGAAAAGTATAATGCTCAAACTAAATAAATGTTTCTTTCGACACTAGTCAAACCTGATAGCCACGACTGGGCTTTACATCAGAATGGCTTATATCTTTTTGAAAGATACTGCAGCCCTTCTTCACTTGACTTCTATCAGTCAAGTCACTTATATCTAAATTTAGAAGCCTAATTGCCTTAGAAATTCCCCCAAGAGAGATCCCAGGCTTACCAGCCAAAGATGGGAGGTGCAGAACTTCATTTTTATCAGTACCTTTTCACCTATATGGAGCTGCTTTTAAGCAGTTTCTGACAATGGAATTAATCCTTGTTAATATGCTGAATCTATTGCTTAATTTGCATCTCTTCTATGTTTAGTTGAACTTTGTCTACTTTGAAACTTATGCTATTTAAGTTGACTCTACCCAAATTCACCAAAGAGAAATAGCTCCTCACATAATTGGATTGTCTATTTTCAAGGCAAACAGGGGAAATAATAAGTTATTTCTCCATTGCATTCTTTTTGTGTTCAGTAACTTGTATGGAGTTGATTTAAATTTTGCAGGCTCTATGTAAACTTGTTTCTAGAGGATTCACTGCATCTTATGTGAAAACTGCCTGCATCTGACAGTTTAGAATTACCTACCTATATGTGGGATTATACTGCATTCTATTCTTGAAAGAGCAAGTCAATTTTTGGCATAAATGTTTTTTTTTCTGTTTTGTCATTTCCCATTGTCTGTTTTTATGAAAGCTTAGCCCTGAGGTAAGCGGGAAACAATGGAAGGGAAACAAAGTGTAGAGAATAGAATTGAATGACTTGCTCAAGGAGATGGTCTGGATCAAAAACTATTGATGTAAAAAAGAAACCTTAAAAACCCAATCTAATAATTTATTTAATTAAAAAATGTGTTTACATATTTTTAAAATAAAAATCAATTTTTATCTGATGCCTGTCTTGTCTATGATCCTTGGAGGACTTGTTAAAAGACCAATTGCTGGGCCCCAGTCCAAGCGTATGGCTGTCTGGTGGGGCCTCCAAGTCCTTCTGATGCCTGCTAACATCTGAGAATGACGGCTACTGAAAACAGGAGCTTGGTATCCTAGCTGAATTAGGATCCAGGGCATCTTCCCTCCAACAGCTCTTTAGTCAACTGACATCCCAAACTAGAGTTTGGGCCACACTGAGAATGCCCTAAGAGACCAGTTATATCTTTCAAAATGCTTGACCACATCTATGTCTGTGCATATCTCTAAGTTGGCAGTGAAGGTAAACCCGTCTCCACTGGCAGAATATTACAACAGCATTTGTCCACAAGTCGTAAATGCAAAGCATTTCAACTGCTGTTTTAGTTGTTCCATAATTTCAGTGACTCAGAAACCAAAAATCAGTGTCATTCTTTTATTTCATAGATGAAAAAAACAATTCAAGCTCAGAAGTCCAAGGAAAGGAAAGCCCTAAAAAAATGTAATGTTAAAATTAGTTACAACATATAATTGCAAAAATTTGAAGTACCTAAGAGAAATGACCCTTAAAATGGGTGAGGAGTATCCTCCAAATCAGGTTACATCATTTCATCAAGAAACTGATAGGTGGATTTACTTGTTATAATACTGAGTCAAATCAGTTTTCCCAAAAGACGGTTGATGGAAAGTTTATTCTTTTGCAGCAATGGTAAGAAAGTACTTTTAATTAAACATTGTAGTTCAAAACTCAGGAAGGCATGGCAGGGTAATAGAGATCAAGGGACCTTGGATTCCATTCTTGATCCTAGCATAGTGGGCAAGAAATGGTGGGCAAGTCATTCATCTTGAAAATGAATATGTTAGACTAGATCAAGTGTCAACGAAGTATGGCCCCTGGGCTTGCCACCTGTTTTTGTATGGCCTGAGAGCTAAGAGTGGTTTTTAAAGAGGACATGTGCAATCAGTTTGATAATAGGGAATACTTTCTTTAAATCCCAATTAAGTGAAATGTTGTCTCTTCGGATAGGAATTCCATTCTTCTTATTTGTAAATCTGTATTACAAAAAACAAAACAAACAAACGGTACTTAATTACTACTATTATATTTTGACCTACATGAATAAAAAAAATATGTAGAAATTTGTTAGAATTTGATCTTGTGCAGATACCTTCTTAATATCCTTAGTCTTCCTCTTGACCCGCAAAACCTAAATTATTTACTACGTGGCTCTTTACCGAAATGTCTGCTTACCCCTGGATTAGATGACCTTGAAGGTCCCTTAAAAAACTCCATTTTTTGTTTATTTTCTCAACACATATCAGTAAAACCAGTTGTGAAATGTGGATGACTGGGACAAATTGGCTTGGCCAGTGTTGGTCATGCTTTGCTCTTTGCAAGTGGAATAGAATCCGATGGCTTCAAAGAAAAGCCCCATTTCCCGTCCCAGTTGTTCATCTTTACCTTGTAGGTTTCAAATGCAAGAGAAGAAAGAGGTCTATAAGCACAGCAGTTCAGAAAACCAACCTCATCTTGGGTAAATCCTTAACATCTCTGCCTCAGTTTTCCCATCTGCCCTGTGGGGAACTGTTTGTTAATGTTCACAGAGATGGCTGGGATTGTACATTTTACAAAACTCCTCAAAGCAGAAACTGTTTTGGACAGATTGTGTTCCTTTCCCATCATGTACTCTTCCATTATTCATATTATAATAAATAGCCTAGCCAGTGAACAATTAATCAGAACTAATTCAATAATGGCCATTAAGTGACTCTGATCTTTCTAAAATCGATTCCTATACACACTGAAAATCCTATATATCCAGTACACAAAAGGCAGAGCTCCCCATACATAGTAGCTGTTTGGAACTGTGTGCTTATCTCATGCCCACTTGAGGACGGAGGGACCTACAGGCCTCCCAGAGCCGAATGTTTCCTGAGTACCAGTTTGTATAAATGGCTCAAATTTCCCCAGGACAGCCACTGTTGGAATTTCAGCTTTGACCTCCTGGAGAATCCATAATATTAAAATGCAAATTTGTTACCTAGGAAGGTAATTTTTAACCCCTTAATGTTTATAATTATTAATACTTTAACTCAAGTTAGTTTTTGTTTTTTGTTTTTTTCCCTAACTACCAAGCTGACTGAGAGCAGTACTTAAGTAGAAGTGAATCAGAGTCTGTGAGTTTTGAATAAAGGTCCTAGGGTAATGGTGACACATCCCCTACCACTGTCACCACCCAGTCTTTGCCTGAGTACCTGTGTGCATGTGTGCACATACCCACAAGCACACAGGAGATTCAGTGGTCCAGTCGCTAGGGTAGCATTGCCCAATAAAAATATAATGCACACCACATTGATAGTTTTAAGTTTTTTAGTAATCACCTTAAAAAATGTAAAATGAAAAAAAGTGAAATTAAATGTAATGATATCTTATTTAACTCTCTATAGAATCCAAAATAAAAAATAAATTAGTTTAAAAATAAACTACTGTAAACACAGTCAGGTACTATTGATCTTTCATAGTTCTCTAAAAAGAAGAAAAATGACTATACCATCCAAATATATGGCGTGTTTTAAGAGTAGGTTTAACTAGTTCCTAAAGTTAGGCCTTATACCTCATGTAAGTCATCTGTGAACCAAGAAATCGTGAAGATACTATAGACCCTTAAGAATATTTTTATTTTTGTTTTTAACCCAAAGTAATTACTTTTAAGTATTCCACCAAGCACCTTCTACAGAAGACTCACTTCTAAAATGCAACCTTCTTATGGTAGGGCGTGAGTCAATGCAAGGAAAGAGGTTTTTTTTGCTTCCTGCTTGTCCTCATTTATCTTTTTATTTTAAAGTAAGCAGAAAGAACTAATTAATTAAGGCAAAGATAAAGGAAATAAATTAAAAGTTTGCATTGCACAGGCGAACTGATCTCTCACAATGGCAATTCAAAATGCCAAGCAAGGTCCTCTATCACAAAGCACCCCGTCTAGGGAGACTTCACCAGCCAGGGGTCCCAAGGAAGGTAGCTATTGGGTGTGTAATTTGTCTCTCCAAGTCATTACCATTCAAAAGCACCATGTAATCGTTCTCACCAAAAGAGAATGATGGAAAATCCTAACACAAATCAACGCTTGCTATACAAGAGACACCTTTCATGGGGATTTTCTTTGGAATGAAAAATGTAGTAAAATTTTTAAGATGTAAATAAGTGGTGAATAAATATGGGATACACTTACACATCTATGCACCAAATACTGGAAGGCTGTGAGCCACGCAGAACAAAGAAATGTACTGCTGAACCATCAATTTAGTAGGTCATTTTGAATGTAGGCAGCAAAAAGCCTGTGTGTATGAGAAACCACTACTATATTTTGAGAGCTCCTTTCTAAGAATCCTGAAATATTAATAATATGGTCTTAAGTTAGTTGAAGACAAAAGAAGGTGTTAGGGTAGCAAGGATTGCCGAGAATAGCACCATGATCATTTTGAATTTTCTGCTTGTGCTTGTAAAAGCAAGAAGAAAAAACAGTCTGTGTTTCTAGAATAGCAGCCTTCAATTTTACAAATGGGAATAAAACTGTATTCTCCTAATGAAATCATATATATATATATATATTCTTAATAACACAGTAATACCAGCGTCAAGGAAACGTAGGAAAAAATATGTATGAAGTTCCAAAATCATTGTTTCTTAACATATATATGTGTTAATTTATGTACTATATATATATACACACAACTAACTTTTGAACTTTAAAAAATTCAGCATATCCTCCAATTTGATTTTTGAGAACTACGAATTTAACTGGAAATAGCCTTATTGATAGAAGTTGAGGAATCAACAATGCTTCCTACCCCCACCCCCACCCCACCTTTTTTTCTTATAAGGTTTTGAAGGTGCTGTTTTCACGTTGCAATGTATCAGCCACAGACTAATTTTTGTTGTCAACCTTTTCAGTCCCATTGTGAGTTTTTAGATTTGGGCTCCTGATGAAATGAAAGAGCACAAGAATCAGCCAGGAACATGGAGAGTTTTTCCTTCCAACATCCAGATATGAAAAACCAACCATTTATGCCTTCTTGACAGTGCTTGTACCCAGGGACCAGGTGCCTGAATGTTGCCTTTGTGGACTGTGACTGACTGAGTGACAGATGGGACCCGGTGGGCTTGTGTTTGATGTGGGCTGGACAGTCCTGACTCTCAGGGCTTCTTCCTGTCAAAGCTAGGGTTTGTAATTTTAATCGAAACCCTAGGGCCATCTTAGGCATGACCAAAAAGCACCTTGCATGTTGAACCCTATCTAATTATGTGAAGTGGATAAACTTGAGACACATAAATCTCAGTCATTGAAGCAACTTGTTTTTCTAAGATTCTCCGGTCCAGTGAATGATGAAAGCAAATAAGAGAGAGATTGATCTCCAAGCACTTTTATTGTCGGTGCTCCACACATCATAAAGTTTGAGCTCGTTAAAGGAAATTCCATAAACAACTTTAGTTAATAGTGGTGGAGTAACTGTGCCTTTTGGAGCTTCTGCTAAACTCCCTTTCCGCTTGCCATTATAAGAGCATGATTAAGAAAATACCAACAGGATGTGCGAAAGGGAGGAACAGACTTCAAATGCAAGCCATACGGATGCTTGATGGATGAGTAACAAGACAAGGGAATGAGGCCATATCTGCTCCAAGAGTCAGTTTTGTGGATCTCTAGCTACTCATTTGAGTAAAATCTGCTGGCTTGCTGGCATGGTTGGTCTCTTTTGGTCGTCAGGCTGATGGAAAAGAGCCTGATGGCTTCTTCTCCCCTTGGTATTTTTGATAGCACAGAAACATCATAAGGATGTGATAAATGGAAAGAATTGAGTATGAATTATACTGGAAAGATTGTGGGTAACTGTCACTTTTTTTTTTTTTTTAACCTCTGGGCTTATGAAATAACTTTATGTTTAATGGCCTTGTCACTGTGGGTTTAATAGTGATGGTGTTGGTCAATTTTTATTTCAGATTGAGACAGATTTGGGAGGTGATCATGAAGGGCATAGGGAGAAAAAAAGGGGAACAAGGTTCTATTAATTCTTTTTTATTGTAAGATTTCCCAGAATTAGTGAGTTTTTCCACATTAGTAAACGCAGTCCTCACCTCAGTGTCAATGTGATGGAGTTTGCAAAGATGAAGTCATGGAAAGTGTATCAGGTGCATAAAGAACTATATGGCCCATGTTTTCTGTAGCAGCAATTTGGGGGTATGTGCAGGGGGGGGGTGCTGAAAAATGGAAAGAGGGAAAAACAGGAGGATTTTATTATTTTGAAAATAAACACAAACTATCGGCTGATCTTTATTTAAAAAAAAATCTTAGCATATTATATTCCAGAATCTACAGTTGATCGTTTCTAGAACTTTCCCCTGAAATGGTGGCCTGCATCTTAATAACTCTTCTGTTATGCTCGCTTGCTTTTGTTTGGTCTTTGTCTTTGGGTCCTCTCTGTAGCTGTAATTAGGAAATAATCATCAACCAATTTTTTGTTAGCACTTGGACACACTTCCAACTGGTTGGTTGAAGTCCATGCTCTCAGATTTCATTGCATGTGATCAAGAGTACATGCTTTGGGGGCAGATCATTTGGGGGGTCAAAGCTGGTTCCTGACATTTACCAGATGCATGGTCAGGTCCTGGCAATTTACTGCTCAAAGCTGATATTCCTCATTTGTAAGGTAAGGCTCATAATAGTGCTTATAGAAAGCGGGTGTTGTAAGGATTAAACATAACGTGAATAAACAGGGTACCTGGCACATAGGAAACACTTGGGAAACTTTAGCTGTGATTTTCTTGATACTAGCAGATTTAAGAAAATTTCTTCCATGGAGCTCCTTGGTCACTTGAGCAGAAACAGTGATGACCCTTAAATGTAATCCTTTAATGTTTTGGGATGATTTTACCTGTGTCTCAAGCCAGGTGATGACTAGTGATGAACAAAAATGTCTCCCTTCTTCTGAATCAAGGAGGTGACATTTTGTTTTGTTACATTAGCAGTGGTTTACATTGGTTTGTTTTGTCTTCTTTTCTGTAGCCTGCAAAATTGGATATTACAAGGCCCTCTCTACGGATGCCTCCTGTGCCAAGTGCCCACCCCACAGCTACTCTGTCTGGGAAGGAGCCACATCGTGCACCTGTGACCGAGGCTTTTTCCGAGCTGACAGTGACGCTGCCTCTATGCCCTGCACCCGTAAGTTGTGTGCTTGCCCCATGTGTGCGATACCAATAGCTTTCATTACCACCTAGCAGGGCACTGCCAGACCTTTTCCCAGGATATCCATGCAGGGGCCAAATTCGATCCAACAGGCATCTTTTCTCACGTGTAGCAGGGGAAATGCTTATGAAAAGAAAGGATCTTTCTCGCTCTGGCTGTTGCCTTCAAGATGTACAGCTGCCAATAGACCACTTTGTGGAGCAGAGACTGAGCGTTCAGGCGTTGTCTGCCAGTGTAATTAGAGCTGAGATGGGAGTTTATAAATGGCTTCACCATTTCAGTGAGATCTCTTGGGGAAGCTTGACAGCTGTGGGGGAAGCAGGTAGAGGGCAGGGTTCCGAGGGTGGGATCGCGTGTGGACAAGTGGTTTCAGTTCTGTGTGGAACTGATGTCATCATTTGCATTGTCATCACCCTTCTTCCGGCTTTCCTCATAGTTTTGTATTCATAACATTTAGGCTTGGATCCTTGCTTCATGCTAGGCACTCCATAAACGCTGGGTTAATGAATGCCCGGGGTTGGTACCTTGGTATGCAGGGTAGTAGAGAAATGTTTTCTTACACTTTATATGGAAAGTGTTCCTAGGAGTCGGCATTCCTTTCATGTGCACTCAGGGTGTCACAGACTTTGCGATGACTATGATCTTGACCGGAACAGGGAGTGGTGTGCCCAGGTTTTCCACCTGTATGTTTCCCTTCGGTGAGTCTGGAGGGACAGAGCCTCATGTCCGGCCACACAGGCTTTCTATGAGTTTTAGCTTTGTTTCCCAGCCCACCATTTAGTAGCTGAGTGACTGTTGAGCCTTTTAAGCCTCAGCCTCCTCTTCTGTGGAACGGAGTTGAGAATAGTCCCTCCTTCATGGATACTGCTACTCAGCACCCTCATGTTGTTTGCATACTATGTAAAATGCAGAAAATGATGCTACTCAGTGTATTTTAGTTTTGACTCTCCTGTGAGTAGTACTTTGTTCCCTAACTACTGTAAAGTCCATCTTGGCCAGCCTGCAGCCAACATCACTACAAATAGAAAAGTATTTTCTAGTTTGGGAACAGCTATTGGTGAGGCTATTATCCATCCCAGCCAAGAACCGCCTTTCAAAGGAGTGGGGAAGAGAGATTGCAGGCCCTTCCCAAATTTGTGCTGAAATTGCCATCCCCTCCAGAGTTTCTTTCATAACCATAGGCAATAATAATAACAACAACCATATTATAATTATACCCAGGTGATGTATTAGGCTTTCCATACACCTTATCACAGGGCTCATATTATAATAAATCTGTAAGATAGGGATCACCTGGATTTTACGGAGGAGATCACTGCCAGCTCAGCGATGAACATGCCCAAGACTCCACCCCAGCTTAGTGGCAGGGCTGCACAATCAGAGGACTCCCATCATTCCTGCTTACTGGAGCGATGGGAGCTACCCCAGGTCACGCACAAACTTCCAGCCCCAGGTCACGCACAAACTTCCAGCCCCAGGTCACGCACAAACTTCCAGCCCCAGGTCACGCACAAACTTCCAGAGGGAACGAATGCACTGGGGCCAGCCTTAGGTGTGAACGTAAATGGGCAAAAATTTCCTTGTCATCTTTTTTTGGTCTTTCCACAGACAAAGTGCTTTTCCCTGGATGGCCACATACGTCTGACAGGTTCAGGTCCCAGCCTTTTCTGTTTTTTTTTCCAATCTACATGTGCTTATCGTATGTTCCATTGTGTGTGATGACTGTACTAATAACCTTGTCTCCTCTACGACATCCACCGTGGGCAGTTCTCCAATGGTGGGGTTTTAGCAGACTCTTGGGGATATACTGTGTGCTGACAGTGTGATAATTGCCATCAAGCAGTCTACCACCCACGGTCCATACAGATTACGCCTTCTCTAGGTTGGGGCTTGATTGTATGATGAACCTCATAAAATTCCACTTTGATGGCAAGACGGCCTGGCCCTTTCTCTCAGGTATTTTTAGTGTCAGGGTTCTCACCTGTTGCCTAGCATTCCAGGGGACCATGGACCAATCACTTAATTACTGCAGCTTGCTGGATGGAAGTTTAGGGAGACTCCAAAGATTGCCACACGCCTGAGTCACCAGAACATTTGCTGGATGCGTAAGTGTGGCAGCTGAACCCTTGGGATTTTATGTCTCTGTAGGAATAAATTGTTGGCTTTTTCTGGAGTATGCAAATCAGAAAGGGCAAGTATTGACTTCTAGCCTTTTAGCATATGGGTGAAACAAAAAGTTGAAAAACTAGAGTAACTGTTGGATTTTTTTAGAGAGGAAGACTGGTGGCTTTTTGTGTCATTGATAAAAAGTCCATAAAAATACCAAAGCAATATGGGATCGTTTTTCTCCTGGGCCATCCTCTTGGAAATCCTTCTACACTTCACAAACTCAAACTCTTAGCATTATTCTAATGTGTATTGCATCCCTCTGACTCACATTAAGAGGAAACACGGTGCTGTTAAAACCACAAACTTTTGAGGTTGTTTACCTCTCCAAGTCCCAGTTTACTTATCTGTAAAATGGGATTCTCACTATCCACCTATGGGGTGGTTTTAAAATTTAAACAAGAAAATTTTTGCAAAGGTCTGGCACATGGTAGGGATCTAACAAATGTTTGCTCGTTCTCTCTCTCTCTCTGTCTCTCCCCCTCTCCCTCTCCCTCTCCCCACCCCCAGCTGTGACTCCCTCCACAGCAGATTGCCTGTGCATGTCTCCGCTGCTGTGGTGCTTTTCTTACTTGACTGCACAATTAAATTACGCAATGGCTGCAGTGCACTCCAGCTTCTCCTTCTAGGGGTAGGACTCAGGCATTAGTGTTTTCAAAAGTTGCCCCCTTAATTGTACTCTACAGACAGAGTTGAAACCATGAAGATCTCCTCTGAGACAGGGATAATCATGGAGATGACCATATTTTGCTAACAGGTATACTAGTATGTTAAGTAGCAGAATTAGAATCTATGCTACTTGCGATTCCCTCTATGTTTCTCCTTTCTGGATGAATATAGGGGACCTGCACTGCCCAATACAGTAGCCCCCAGGTGCACGTGGCTAATTCAATTTAAACTTTTTAACATTCAGTTTAAAACTGAGTTTCTAACGTAGGCTTATCACATTTCAAGAGCCCAATAACCATATGTGGTCAGTGGCCACCATACAGACAGTACTGCTGTAGAATATTTCTGTCGTCGCAGAAAGTTCCATGGCACAGTGCCGGAAGTAGAAGTAGACATTTCAATAGAGAAAACAGTGGGAGTTTCTCAAAAAGACCTCTTGTTCAAATAAGCCACAGAATGAAGCCCTGCCCCTTCGCCCCACCCCCAGCCTTATCGGATTCTCTTGACAAGAGGTGGGGATGGAAGGGAACATAAACACCAGGGATCCTTTCAAACTGATTCCAGCCTCTAATCAGTTCTTACCAGTTGGTTAAACCAGGTGACAAACCCAATTCCCTTGTGCTGACAGCCATGATAATCAGGCACCTTCTTTGTTCATTATGCCGTCTTTAACCCCAGCATTCTTATGCAGCCCAGCATTTAGTGATCGCTCACTGTGACGGCACACTAATGAAGAAATAAAACACACTATCTGAGACTCATTCTTCTAGCCAAAGAGACACTCTGCTCCACTGGCTTGTAAAATCAGGTTTTTGTTAACTTGGAGAGCGATTAGACCAGGTGAATACAAGCAGCATTGGCTAATTTAGAAGGAAATGCCTAAGAAGTTCTTCACACCGTCTAGAATGCTAGAGAACTTGAGAGAGTTTAATGGTAAATGAACTTTATCTTTGGGAGGACTTTTGAGGGAGCCTCTGGTTAGGCTGACATCAATGGCAGCCAGTCAGATAGACAGCGTTTCCATAGAAGCATCATCTGAATATTTTCAAGAAAATAATCCATACCTGTTAGAGTACAGAGTTAGAACAATGCCCCTAAATTTGTTAATATGCATGGAAATCACCTAGCGATTAGGAGAAGTCAGGCCTGACATTCTGCTTGTCTAACAAGTCCCCAGATGCTGCTGACACCACTGGTCTGTGGACCACTTTTCTATAACAAAGAGTAGGATCCTTCCTGATGGATGGCAAGAGATGGAGACCCTCTCTTCCATGCCTGTAACTTTCAGGGCTGTTCTGCTCAGTGGTGACTGTAGGGAGCAATTTCCAGGGTTCTGAACATTCTCCTTGAAATGGAAATTGAATACATTTGCCCTCCCCGAGGAAGAAAATACACCTGGTTTGAAGTTGCATAACCCAACACACTGACTGTGGAGCTTTGTTTGTCTTTATCTTCTCCGGGAGTCCCCATTAGGTAACTGCCAGGGAGTGGAAATGTAAATGTTCACCTGAGAATCGTGTACCAGTCAAAAAAAGGAACAGGGTTTGGGTGACATTGCTAGCTAGGCAGACGCATGGACCCTGATTCCCACAAGGATGCCATTAAAATTAATGAAGGAATTTTGATTCCGTGAATCATATTTTAGAAGGAATTTCAATGTGATGTTTTTATTAATGGAACTAATAATGTCTTTGAACTCTCCAGATGACCAGCCTTCCCCTCCAAATCTCTTTCACCTCCCCTCTCCCTTTCCCTGTCACCAGGAATGTAGTCTGGCAATCAGCAGTGTTGGAAATGTCCGCTGCATGTCCGTACAGGAAGGCTTTGATTGCCTTAGTCATTTAGTTGCTTGTTCTGTCATTATAGTAGAAAGGTCTTCTTTTCCCCCACTGGGAGGCTGAACCAATATCACATTTAAGGTAACTTTCCAACCCTTTATTGTGTTTCAAAATGTACTAGGAAAAAGAAAAAAACAAAGAGCCTTCTAGAAGAAGTAAATTGGTTTTGCATATCTAGGAAGAAATGGCTAATTTGTTATTTTGCCAACTTTACTTCTGAGCACCATTACCAGAGTGGTTTTCCGTCGTTTTCAATTGGAAATCTGTCCTCATGCTTTTGGGTCCCCTTCATTTAACTTGTTTGATGAAACTTATTAGAGCCTGGTGATTGGGAGCGCTCTGTAAATAAGAGATTATTATTTCAGATTGCCAACTTGAAGGGCCTTCACAAATCTGTCTCCAAGTAAACGGCCTTGAATAATTCAGTCAGCTGTGCCAAATAAACAAAGAGTGATTGATTGATACTTAGACACGGCCTAAAATATTCCAAAATTGCAGCTTTTAAGACAATTTATCCTGGAGTTGCTTAGAGCTAATGAGGGCAAATTTACCAAGATCTATGACGAAAGGTCCTGATTTGAAAAAGCTTCGCACAGGTTTTGGGTTATCAAGAGATGGAAATAGCCTACCTCTAAGCAGCAAACATCACTTACTTGGTCTCTACAGTTGCCTTTTCTAATTGAATTTAGTGTGCCACTATAGTTCCCCCAGAAAGTGTATTGTTCTAAAATTACCATTTCAGTTCTATTTCTCAAAGCCCTGGCTTCTAATGCTTTCTGACAGTTATCAACATAATGAACCATAATGAAATGATGAGCAATCTTCAGTGGAAACCCAGTGTGGATCCCAGTGGTGCTGTGTGACTGTGTTGTTAAAATTTGAATGCAAATTAAAATAACATCGTCCTTGCTTGTTTCCAAGGTCAGCAGAAGAGAGAGACATTTTTGGGTTTTTTTTTAAGTGTTTTAATTCTGGAAATCTCACATCCGTTTTCAAACAAACTCTTGAAGGTACGATGCTCAGTTCAATTCTCTGCCCCAAAGATTTCCATGCTGAACAGCCGGGCTGAGGGACTTTGGGAGCCATGTCCAGCATGAGTCTTTGATGTTGGAAAACCATAGGATAAAAGGCAGTCTTCCGTTTCAAGTAAACTACATTTTTTTTTCTAGCCCCAAACATATTTCTCTTTGTTTTAGACATGTAAGTAACTAATAGTATAATGATAGGGGGAAGGACATTCTCTGGAATTGATTAATGAGAGTGCAGTTAGCTCTAGTGAGAGACTAGTGAGTAAAAAGGCCAGAACAAAGGCCAACAATTCCCAGCGTTTTCTTCATGAAAGTGTTTCAGAAGGTCCACTGGTTGATCTCTAACCATTTCATATTTTATCATCCAGGCAGTTATTTCTGTGAATATTTTTTAATGAAAATTCTTGAATCAAAGATGTTCAGGGGAATTTATTTCATGTTATCACATTTGTAGTGTGAGAGTGTAGTTTCATACTACATTTCATTTGTCATAAGACAAAAATTCAAATTGAAAGACCAGCTCTCCTCTTGCCATAGCACGTGGCCTGGTTTTTAGCTCGGAACATATGGCCCTGCTGCCTGTTAACCAGCTAATAAGCCAGCTAATGTGCCTGTGCCCTGGAATGTACAAACCGATCAAAGCAACCAAAGATATTTTGATGGTTTTGATGCAGGCTTCATCGACTGCTTCCATTTCTAGGCTGCTGCTTTAGTTAGATCTCAGTAGTTCAAGGTTTGACACAGCTAGTGAGTAAGTTACATCCTTGTCTCTTCCTTTTGGATTTCCGTTTAGCATTTTGACTACAAATAGGAAAACGTCCATCTAGAGAACCTAAGTGCATGATTCTTGTCCACAGAAAATGTAGAGTATAGTGGGAAAGATCACCAGGTGTGCTGACTGAAAAGCACTGGATTGACCCCAGGCTGATCACTTGCCATTTGGTTGTTTCCAAAACTTTTACAAGCTTTAGGATAGTTAGTAAAGATCAGGTATCATCTCATTGAATTATTTGATTTCAAACAATGCGATTATTTTAGTGTCCTCTTTACCCCCAACCTACTCCTCACTATATTAGGGCTTAATAGTACAAGGTGGATTGAACTGGGAAAATGCATAGGTTTGAAGAACACTAATGTATATCCAAGTGAAAGGATTGAATAATCTGCCAATGCCATTTAGTCAGGTTATTCCGATTTTCCCGCTACCATGAATAATGAAGGATGGCTTGTTGTCCTCAGAGCCCTGTCATTTCTGGATAACATTTTTGACGCTGTTCATGGAAGTCATACAGTGGTTGTGCACAGCATGCTTCTATGAAACAGGGTCAATTAGACACTTTCCTGAGATCGCCTGGGGTGAGAACTAGCTAACTTGCTATTGGCATTTGGATTTTCCTTTCGTAGTTGACTCTTGTTCTACACGCTATCTAGAGCTCAGCAGATGATGAGCTGAAGGAAGAGTCTAGTTGCATAGATATAATTGTCCCCAACCCTCCTATGACCTTCCACCCAGGGAAAGAACTTGAACAGAAATTCCTAATTACCCTCCTGTGCAGAATATAGGAACCAGGCAGAGAGGACAACTCAACTCAGCTAAGACAACAGCAGCATCCAGGAAGTAATCCCAGCAACCATCAGCATCGAGGACAGGGAAGCTGGGAGAATGCGACATTGGGTGGATTGAGAAAGTTGGGGACAGTCCAGGCTATTCTACAAAGAATTCGTAGATATGCTTCCTTTTTTTTTTTCCTTCGAATTGTTCATATCTCTGTGATGGGTCGTTTGAGCCTTGGAATCAGGGTTTCTGATTCCAGTTTTGCACTTATTGGCCATTTTCATTTGGGAGAGTTGCTTAATTTAGTTTCAGATGGCAGCAGCTAATAAAATACTTGTCTGACAGAGTTTGTTCTGGGGATGAAGTAACATAAAGTATGAAAAAGTGCTTCACAAGAAGTACAAATTAGTTCACAGGCTAGCTAATTCCAAAACAAAATACTCATGGTTTTAAAAATATATGTATTACTTTTTCCTGTCTTTCATACTTTAGCTTCCTCATGGATAACTGAGAGTTTACTTTATAAAGTACTTCAGCCATGAACTAGTCATATAAAATAAAGAAACCCAAACCCCAATTAACCCAGTAAAGAAAAGACGAAAGGTTCCAGGAGAGGAGAATGGGAGAATAAATATACTAGTATGGCAAAATTACAGCCAGGAGTTCGCTCTATGGGAAGCCAAGAGTTTTTCAAGACAGGAATAAATGATTGATGGATCCAAATGGTTCTGTGTTTTAATAATGGGCAGTTCTGCTTTGGCTCCATTCATTGTTAAAACACACAAACTGCTGTGATAAAAGGTTATGCGCTGTTCATATATCTCAGAAGAGGTGTCCCTGAACAGCAGTCTTTATGTAAACTAACCCCTGGAAGCAGGGGCCAGGAGAAAGCAATTAGTGGTGGCAATGTATACTACTGTCAGTGGGGAAAGCATGGGTTTATTTCAGTCAAAACTTACACACCCCGTTTACTCTGTCTTATAACCTGTCTTTCAGCTGGAGAAAGATTAACAAAGGCTTATCTGAAGGGTTGGAGGGTTTTACAGCTAAGGCACTGAAGTATCACTGACAGTCCAAAAGTTGTACATGATTAATGAAGCCTTATGAAATGGAAAGCGAGACCCAAGCTGCCTCTTCCTCAGAAGACAGGTCTTGTTCTGGTTGCCTTGGCATTTTAGTAGGGTGACAGTAGGGCTTAAAGAAATGGATCATTTAAAAGTTACGTTTCTGCCCTTGCTCTTGGGGAATGTTTCTTTCCACATCCAGAATTAATTTCATGGCTCAGGCATTGAATTTTAAAATGATGATTAAAAATCAGTTTAGTATTAAAAGTCTATGATAGCTGTGGAAGCCACTCTGTACATGAGCCCAGCTACTTTGGTTTCCTATCAACTGTCTCCTGGCCTTCCTTGCAGACTTGACACTTACAAAAAGAATAGCATGTGATCGCCTTTTCTTTTTTTCTTTGGATCAGCTTTTGTGATATACTCAGGCGCTATGGAGGTGATGCTTCTGAGGAGTGAGCTGGACTGGGCTAAGGAAGCATCACTCTTTCATTTATTTATGCAGCAAGGACTCAATAAGCACCTACTGTCCGTTTCGCATCTCTGTCAGGGCTGGGGATCCTCTCATAAATCAGCAAAGAGATTCCTGTTTTCCTGGAGTTTCTGTTCTAATGAGCATGTATGTATATAATAAACAAGGTAATTTAAAATTCTCACAAGAAGAAAAGAACAAAAGATGATGTGATAGAGCAAAATGGAAGAAAGGGGAGATTTCACTTTGCATAGAGTAGTGAGGAAGGAGGAGGGTGAGTTTTGAGCTGAAACCAGAGGTTTAAGGATTAGGCAGCTATTAGAAGAGCCAGGGGAGAAAATTCCAGGCAGAACTATCGAGTCTAAATTATCTGCATGTTTAAAGTGTTGTTAACAATGTGAGTTTTAAACTTGACTTATTTTCCCCCCTGGCCCTGGAGTCTGTTAGTACTTTTTAATTCTAGTTGTTACAAGAAATAGAAATGTCAGCTTTATATGTCATATTACCCCATGTGTCCATATAGATTTGAACACTTTGGCAGAACCTATTTCTGTTCAATTATCATAGCGGGTTTCCATTTTTTGCTAATGTTCCAGTTGCTCCCTATAAGAATGCAAAAGTACGTTTTACCTGATTTGGTAGTTTGGGGTGGGGTACAATGGGTGCAACTACTTTGACCTGGACTTTCCACTGAATGGTTCATACCAAACTCTGGAAGCATTTATGACTTTAGGTTCAGTGTTGGCTGATCCTTTTTGAATTTAAGGCTCATACAGATTTCATGTGGATATGTAAACATTAAGGTGTCCTAAATGGGACTACTTTAAATCCTGACATAAGCCAGCAAGTGTGTTCTCTAAACTACTCAGAAATTATACTTTAATACATGGGAGAGAAGAACTAAGATTTGTGGAATTACTGGGATTTCTTTTACACTTGGAATGCTGCCCTTAAATTATCACATTCACTTAATTTCTCTAGATAGTATGTGGTTCATTTTTGTAAGCTTGTTGTTTTCCAGAGGAGAACACGATAGGTTATGGAAAATCAAGATTTCTTTTATGATATAAGATGATATGATATTTTATGATATGATATGATATGATATGATATGATATGATAGTCCTTTGCTTTTGCTGTAATTTGGCTATAGTTTCTTTGAGAATTCATACTGTCAAACTCCTGTCAAATGAATGCAAGTAGACGTCCCACTAGAAAATAATAATTTCCCATTGTAGCACCTTTCGCCAGTACCCGCTGTGCAATACAGAAAGTATTTCACACCAGTGAAGTGAATGGATGTTCATTAAATGTATCCATAGTGGCAAGCAATGCAGTGCCCTTTTCTTTCAGAGCAATGAGAAACTCAAGAATAGGCCATAACATTCTCCGTATTTCATTTCTTTCTTAGTCAATGAAGGTAGTTGTAACGGGCTTTAGAAGCCAGAAATGTTACCTAGGCTGTATAAATGTATAAATCAGGGGTTCTTGGACTGATAGATTCAGGGTATGCTTGAAGTCCCTAGAATTACGGGCAAAATTATGAGGATTCCTGTGAGCATCTCCGTGGGAAGAGGGTGCATTGTACCCAACAACTCTCTGAAGCAGGAGTTGGGAACCTGTGGCCTGAAGGCGAAATTCATCTGCCCCCTGTTTTTGCAAATCACGTTTTCTAAGAACACAGCCGCACCCCCCCACCACCCTGCTTGTTTAGGTGTTGCCTATAGCTACCTTTGAGGTACAACAGCAGGCTGGAGTAGTTGCTACACAGACCCACCCCTGTGGCCCATAAAAGCTGACACACTGACTACCTGGCCCTTTACCGAGAAAGTAGGCTGAACACCCTGCTAAAGGATTCGAAAGTTCAGGGTTATTGCATTTCACTTCTGGTGCTGGTAGTATAGCTAGTATTACCTATGCCACCAAATTCTATTTAAAATGTGAAGGGCATTTTAAACAAGGGGACTTTAAAATAGTTTCATATGCTAGCCTCATGCTTCGATGCAGGGAGAGAGAGAATCTTAGGCTTATGAAGTGAATTCCAAGGGAGTTTTACAAATAAAACCAAACTGTAAAGAAAGGACATTTATGTTCCCTTTTAAATATCCTTCAGTATTTGATTCATTTGTATTTTAAAATGTCTTAATTTTGATGCTAGATGTAAAAGAAAAATTATAGCTCTATAAAAGCTAATAAGGAAAATGCCAGCCTACCGTTGAACATGTTAACATTTACTGTCTTCAGAGATAAAAATTTTCCATCACCTGAAGTCAATCATCACCTGAATTCAAGATGGAGAAAGAAAAGTCATAATGAACCCTTCCCAAATTAACAAAACTTGAACTGATATAGCCCACATGTTTAATTCCAAGCCTTGCTGGTTAGTTAGGGAGCTGTCAAAACAAGAGAGGACACATGCTGGTCCTGACATCCACTCCCGCCCCCCACCCCCAATCTCACTCACGCAACCCCCATTTACTTCCTTTACTCTCTTCCTCCCCTCCCCCCCCAGCTTCCTTTCCTTCAGCTACTGAGGAAAGTGTCACATGAATCAATACTTTCTTCCCTTTCTCTTCTAGAACAGGTGACAAATACTAGACACTCAATAAATATTTGTTGAATAAATGAATGACCCCCACAATCCCTCCCAACAGAAGTAACCGTGTGTGCGTGCGTGCGTATGTATGTTATATAGCCCTCCTTATTTTTCCAAAGTATTTTTAAATTATAGAAAAGAGGAAATTGAATTAAACTAGTTACATTGCGATACTCCTTTAAGGGGTTTAATGCTCATGAATCTGTATGGGAAAAGCTGACTAATACTCAGAAACCCGTATGAATTCACACATTTAAAATATCACTAGGTAGGTGGGCATAGATGCATTCGAGGTCGGCGTTAGCTTTCCTCTCTCTCATTCACAGATTCATTGACTCATCGAACATTTATTGGGCTTGCGCTGAACTAGAAATCACAGTAGACACTGGGAAATGATGAAGACACCAAGTTTTTCTCTTGAGAGCCTATAGACTGATGATAGATATGCAATATGTGTCTGATTAGCATGGCAATGTTCCAAGCGAAATAGCATGAGGAAATAAAGATCTAACCTGTAGAGCAATCCTGTAAGCAGGATTGCTGCTAGTCCTATATCAGGCTATCTATCATGGGTAGTTTTACAAAGCATAAAACCCTACTATATTCACAATACCCACAGCTGCCTGATGCTAAGGTCTGCTCAGTAGATATGATATCAATATGAAGACTAGAAAATTAAAACAAATGTGACATTTATTCCTCTTTGGTATACACATCTCATATTTGTAATTGGAGACTTGGTGCACATATTTCTGGTGAGAAAGTCACTCACTAGCCAAAAATGTAATTGTACCTCAATATTCAGATACAATACTTATATAAACGAAAGAGAAGATAATAATCGAAGAGTTAAGATTTTTTTCCTTTCTGATGCTTCTAACTCATGTTACTCAGAACGCCTGTTGCCTTTTCTTTTTAGCCATCTCTACAGGTATAATAATTGTTTTAAAATGCTGCTAAGTATGGCCATTGGGTCCAGACTAACTTTTGACTGTATCTAAACTCCACATTCTTTTTTCATTGTCTTGAGAAGAGAATACTTTCTTTTCTGAGGAAGAGATGGCCGCTCCTAGTAAATAGAAACACACTTCATATGTTTATTATCTTTTAACTGGCAAAAGTTAAAAACAAGAAAAAACACAATTCCACAAACACAATACAACCACCATGATGATTTTAATTTATAAAGCATGCGTCTTTTCCCAGGCCTGTGCCAGTGAATGTTATAATCATACTCTGTGGACGTTTCTGTATTTCCTTCCTGTCATACTTTAATTTCTAAGCTGCTACTATGCCCGGCACTCCCTATGGCAGGAAAACTTGAAACATGTGCAGTACAATTCCCCAAGCCATTCATGGAGGCAGTGTTGAACTTGAATTTGCCTAGTTCTCTGTTTTTCCTTGAGCATCTACTCGAATCTTCTTCCCAAAGGAAGGTCGTTCTGGGCTAGCTACCACTTTTTTCCTGCCAGCCCTCCAATTTGAAATCCTGCAGCATTTTTTTTTTTCACGTGTCAGTGTTATATCTCTGAGGCCTGTGACCATTTAGTTTTCTGCTCCATTTCTTCTCTGTTTAGACACCGCCATGCCCCGTCCTACATACTAATTACTGACTTTTTGCTTCTGCGGGGCTTGATTCATTGTGTCACATTTTCCCATGTGAAAGTGGACCAGGAACTTTGGCAAAGAGGTTAATGGATTTTAAGAGTCACTCTCATTTAACCCTGGAAGTTGCGGCAAAATAGGAACCAGTGGCTGACCCATTTTATAAAACAAGCTGTGGTCAGCTTCAGCTGCAGAGTAGCAATGGATTTCATCGTGGTGGCAAGTATCTACATAATCTGAACAAGACTGAAGATACTCCCACTTCCTAGCTTTATGTCTCAAAATTTGGTTCAAAGTACTGATTTTGTTGTTATACCTTTAATGGGGCCACGTGGTGGAGTGGAAATAACCCCAGAGTGGGAGTTAGTACGTAGGAATTTTAGATTTTGTCACTACTTAGGTTGTACAAACTCCCCATATTATCAGATTCACTTTCTGGATTTCAAATTTCTCATCTTTAAAATGAGGCTATTTGACCAAATGACCTTTACTATCCTATCTGGCTCTAGGAGTCAATGATTTTAAAGAGTTCTATTCATGGATTCAAAAACCATTTATTTGACCTTGTTATTTTCCAGTCTAAGGACCGCAGATACAAATTTGAAATTTTAAAGGAAAAAGGAAATTTGCATTTTCTTTCTGAGGACTTGTGTGGGCAATATTACCATTAACACCAATTTTACAACAGTGTTTTTTCTTTGAGTTTCCCAGATGAGAAGTAGGTCTTTACACATAGAGAGATTATACTTAATCTAAAGGAGACTCACAGGACCTGCTTACCTTGTTAAATAGTTTTCAATTAAGTTGTATAAGGAGAAAAGGAGAGTGAATTAAACTTAGTGTAACCACCAAAATCCTTTAGCCATTCATCACCATGAGCTAATAATAAATATTAAATATGAATCCTTATTCATAGGTTACCTCTTCCAATTGTCTCTCAGTAGCTACTTTGAAAGAATACATCCCATTAGGGTTGACTAGATAAAGCTTCTCCTGACTTCTTGTAAGCTTCCAGTTAACTTCCTGAAGAACTGAACAAATTTTCCTCAATGCAGTAAATGCAAATAAATTTGAAGTGGAATAGATACAGTGAGCAAGAAATCTTTAATTTTCCTTAAAACTTATTTTGGCTCTTTCCTTGGAAGACCAAAATGCAAAAATGGAAAGAAAAGAGAGGGCTTTCCTGTCTCATTGAGTAAATATTTTTCATTAGAGTGTGGCAAGCATCTTTTAAACCTTTGGAACCAGCTCAGCTCAGACCAGGATAACTCTCTTTTCCATCCTGATTCTTCTCCCTGAATGTAATTTGTGTCACAACTTATCGGCATATAAAGACTGATCTATAGCAAGAAGCAAGATGGTTCATCATTGGTCCTATAATACTACTACTATTATTATTATTATTACTATTAAATCAACCACTACACTTTTTGCGACCAGTTGTAATGTTTCAAAACAGCCACCACCACCATTCGTATTTCAGAAACTCTTTGGAGTCCGTGGGTATAAGAACAGGTTTTCCCTACTATCTGAAAGCAGAGAGTAGGTCCTATGAAACCTTTCTTAAGCTGAAACAGTGTAAAATGAAGAAGCCATCACCTTAGGGCCCACCTTGCTAAGGGATGCACAAAATAAATCGAGATAAGGCACAGGTGCTCACAGACACAACTCAAAGCTCCTTCAAAGCTATGGCGGCTTGATGCTGAGATGCGGAGTGTAGTTCCTGGGGAAAGAGCTTGGTGGTTCAGGGTCCACGCTGCCTCTCTAACGGTTCACTGCAAAATAAATACTGAGCGCGATTTTTGCCTTTCACCTTTTTTTGTAAAAAGTGAAAATCCTTTTTGGATTTCTTTTGGACAGCAAAAACTGGTCTTTCCTAAAAGCAGAGTGATATAAAACAAACTTTCGAAAAGCTGGGGATACCTGTGTGCTTTCAAAGGGTCTGCTGCATTCCTGGTCCTTTGAAGGGCTGGAGGTGGGGACTGCGAGCCTTTGTGCCTTACATGCCTCTAGTTGCAATCTTTCAACAACAGTACTTCCCTTCAACATCTCTGCAACCAGGTTAAACCAGTTCCTACCAATTACCATAAACAGTTTAATCCTCAACTGCCATGTTTAACTGAAGAGGCGTATCTATCCAACTCAGTTAATTTTATTCCATATTGATGACATGCTGTGCTTACGAATCATCATTTATCTTTAAAAGTGGTATAGAACTCTTACTTTAGCCGAGTGCCACCATAGCCCTGGGAACTAGAGTCACATTTGCATACCTATTTTCAGATGATCAGATTGAGACTAGATAAATTATGGTATTTTCCTTCCACCTCAAAGAGAAAGCCTGGGATTGGAATTCATTTGAGGTAGAGTTCCTTCACAGAGTAGCAGACAATGCTACATTTGTTTGCATAGAAATGAGGATGACACACGTGCAGTCTTCTATCCTATTCTTCTTTTGAAAGATCTGTTTGCTGGCTTGACTTGCGTTTGGCTTTCTTTGCCCAGTGGGCCCATCTTACTACTTCAAGCTGCAGTGAATAGTATACACTCTGAAAGCTTCCAAAAGGATCATTTCAGTTCTTGATGTGATAGTATGTTTTTTTTCTGTCTCCAGGCCCACCCTCTGCTCCTCTCAATTTGATTTCAAATGTCAATGAGACTTCAGTGAACTTGGAATGGAGCAGTCCTCAGAACACAGGTGGCCGTCAGGACATTTCCTACAACGTGGTCTGCAAGAAATGCGGAGCTGGGGATTCCAGCAAGTGCCGCCCCTGTGGGAGTGGGGTCCACTATACCCCGCAGCAGAATAGCTTGAAGACCACCAAAGTCTCCATCACTGACCTCCTGGCTCATACCAATTACACATTTGAAATCTGGGCGGTGAATGGCGTGTCCAAGTATAACCCTAGCCCGGATCAATCTGTGTCTGTCACCGTGACAACCAACCAAGCAGGTAGGAACCGGTCTATTTTACTGTATGATCTAAATGTATATAGAGAAAGGGCTTGTGTTGATATCCATGAATGATATTAAATATCTACAACTGAAGTAGGTCTACATGAATCTAATTCTAAACCTGGGAGTTGTGTTGTAATACAAAAGTCACTTAGAGGGACGTTCATCCATTCAGCAAATATTGTTTTGGACATCAGCAGCATACCATGCCTTGTACTGGGTGGTGGAGATTAAATGAAGACCAAGACAGTGATTGAAGCCAGATGAGAGTTCAGTGATTGGATCACTCCATGCTGGACTTCTCTTGTAAGGGATTCACATTGGCCATTTTAATCACAGAGTCTGTGGTTGGACAGTAGAGCATTTATAAACTATTTAGTATTATAAAATTGATTTTACCAACCTGTATTGGCATATTCATATTTGCTGTATTTGCCAACAAAAGCATTAGCAGCTATAGTTTTGATCTTCTTTTATTTCAAAATTTTAAAAATAATCGGCATGGATCTATACTGGAATCACCATGTAAATCTGTGAACAGTCAGTGGTTTATTGGGCAGCTCTATGTGTGTGGTTGAAAAAATGCCCCTTAAAACACGTCCTACTTTTGTAGCCACTTTCATAGTTGAATCCACAATTGACACGTGGAGGAAGAGAGTTAATTTACCTCATTTCCTGCATCACTTTCCTCTTGTAATTGAGATGACTAGAAAACATTTTCTGTTCATGAAGTGTTTCTGCTGAGTGTTTTGCAATACTCTTACAAAATCCTGAATATCAGATATTTCAGAGTGCAAAGTAGAATCTAGGTTTCTAGGCTCCAGCTCCTGACACACTCTTTCCCATTCCTCCCCTGAAAAACGTCTCCACACTTCCTCAAGCTAATTTTCCATCCTGGATTTCCGCCACATGTTTCTCATTGCGGGCTCCCTGTTACTTATTCCTGGAGAGTTAAAGGGGAGCAGGAAAAAGGACCGTGGTTTATCCTTTTGTGAGGCACTTAAGAACAACGAACTTCACCGGAAAATGATTATAAATTGCCAACAATCCTATCACCTCTTACTGCACTTTTCTCTTAAATGAATGTTTCAGTAAATGCACTCAGTAGTTAAGTAAAATGTATTTGTACTAGTTGATCTATAGTGAGAAGTGTTCCAGTGTCCCAGTCCAAAGCCATTATTTTCCCACTTTCCCCTGAACTCTAGAATAAATCACAAGTTAAGACTTGGGGAAGATTGTGAACTGGAGCTAGAGTGGCACATCCTCCCTCAAGGCAGCTTCAGTTATACAAATGTGACCGGTCGTTCAAAATATGTGGTGTGAACACATCATCTGGTGATTCTTTTGTCTTTTATTTCTTCCCTTTTAGCTTGTG
This sequence comes from Aselliscus stoliczkanus, assembly GCA_033961575.1. Classification (NCBI taxonomy): domain Eukaryota; kingdom Metazoa; phylum Chordata; class Mammalia; order Chiroptera; family Hipposideridae; genus Aselliscus; species Aselliscus stoliczkanus. The sequence continues at coordinate 162,842,493 of CM066731.1, read as the reverse complement.
AACACTGTTAGTGGCAATTGGTTTTATTTTTCTACAAAGACTAGTCTGATTTAAGAGGTTGTGTGATAACATCTCAAGTACTCTGTGATTGCCAGCTTTTTATTTGGTCTCTTTTGGAAAAATGCAATGGAAATAAGGTACAGAGATCCTAGGAAATGCATTGGTGCCACTGGTGTCTCTGAATCATAAGGAGCCCATAAAGTACAGAGTGATCTATGCACCTCTGATTCTAGAGAATCTGATTTGTGACCCAGTCAATATTCTGAGGTTTAGCCCCGAAGTGCCTTTCGGCTACCCTCAGAACACACGGCCACTCTGTGTCCTTCATTGAATTAAAACTAGGAATGGACATTTTGAGGCTTTAGTGTACAAGGTGAAGTCATTCTTTTTGGCAGAGAATAGCCTCTGGGAGACATGCTGAGGACAGGCTTGGCTCCCACAGATTTTGTGGGGAGACTTCTATGGCTCTCCGAATACCTAAGAATTCAAGCCAAAGGATTATGTCAGCTCCCACCTGGCCAGAAATTACAAGAAGCACAAAGAAGGCAGATTCAGGATTCCCCCCCTCTCCGCCCCCCAAAGAAGAAAATGTGCAAAAACATTATGAAAGAGGGAAGAAAGAAGTCAGAGTTTTATTAAAAATGTAGGTGTAATTCTTATAGATCTCAGAGAAAGGTGGACGGGGCACTCCTGACACAAGGAGACTGTTTTCACAGCCATGGTGAGCGGTCCTGCCAGGAGGTTTGCTGAATAGGACAAAATTCCAGCTCCTTATTTTAATTTTCATGAAGGGTAATGCTGGGAAGCTGTTCAAAATTAAAAATAAATCTTTCAATAAGGAGACCTCCTATGTGGCCAGCCAGAAAGCTTTCGCTTAGCAGAGAGTTGTATGTGTGCACAGTACTGCCTCATTATCCTTCCATAATTTGGAGTTCACAAATTCAAAACCATTGGGGTAGTTTATCTTTGATTAACAAACCCTTTCTTCATAGTAGTGCCAATTAATAATGTAGGCCAAAATTCTGGGTGGATGTAGCAACCATAAACTCGATCAATGCTCCCCTAAGCATATTTACATATGCACAATTATATTCTAACTGTCATCATTCCTATCATTTCATTAAATTAAATTCCTTGGGGACCGTCATAGGCAATGATGTCTTAACTCTGTAAGGAATACATGGAATAAATGAATGTTAGCATTTACCACCTGGAGGCCATAGTTCCGTGGCTCTCCATTTTTGCTCTGTTTTCACAGGTTCCTTTCTCTGATCAGTAACATATTTAAGAACAAACCAACACAAAACCTGCTAGAATTCCTGGCTTTCTCATCACCACCCCTGGGACTTTTCAGTTGAACAGTTCCACGTAGGTGAAAGGACTCCCCCAAGCTAATGTCAGAGTCTTTGAAACCAGAGAGAACCCTGTTCTTTTCTTCTAAAATTATTAGTTAATTAAGAGCACTCCTGTACTCAGCTTGGGAGTCTCCCCATTGGTGAGAGTAGACTGAATATCTGGGCACAGAGATGCAGCTTTAACAGGGCTTTGATCCTTTAGCTGTGGAATGTGGTGTGAGGGGGCCAGTATTCTCACATGGTTATTTAGATCACTCTAACCCAACTCTTACTGCAGTGTTTTAGGGGCTATTAACACCTTTTCTTTTTTCTCTCCCCTCCTGAGTTCAAAACCAGTGGACCCAGAAAAGCAGACAAAGGGAACTCAGAATGTCCCCACTTTGTTGCTGATCATCTGATAGAAGGATATGAGCTTTATGTTTGTGGCCAAAAGTGCTGATTAGGGACACTTACCCAGTGTCACCTAGAGACAGTGTAGCCCAGCTGGCTGATTGCAGGTTCCCTGCAGGGGTAAAGCCTGGGCCCCTAAGTTTGCCCAAATGGACGTTCTGTGCAGTTAGGTATGAGGGCGCAAATCTGAGACACAGTACTTCTCCCAAATTCTCTTCATGAGCCAAGCTACCCCAACCCCACCTCTATGCTAAGAGCAGTGAAGGAGAAATGGGGGAGAGAGTGAGGGTGAGAGCTACAGCTAAAGTCACCCCATAGCAAAACATCGGGCAAGGAAACAGTTACTTTCTGACATTACAGTTGAAAACTCTGATTTCCCTTCCTCCATTTTCTGTCCTCAAGCAACTGCTCTGCCTTTTGTTCAGGAGGAGATGGCTCTGATGTTTATGAAAGATGAATTAGCAAACTGCTGGGTGATTTGTTTTCTAGATGACTTTCCTTCGGTTTACTTTTACTTAAGTGGACCATCTCGGGCAAATAAATACAGGATGTGTCACTAAGAGAGAGAAATGCTGTATAAATGAAATAAGGTTTCCCTGGCCAGGCAACAGAACTGTGCATATTTTTGCAAAAAATGCTGGGATGGCAGCCAGCAGATCTTAATATCACTGAGTCCCGTTTTTACTGTGCACCCCCATGCCCCTACCCCTCACACCTGTCTCCCACCTATGGGGGTGGTTTGGTTTCAATTCCTGATGGACCCCTGTGGCTGGTGTTCTATACTACCCCCAGATTGCTCCCTTGGAGGGGAGGGGTGATAACCATTTTGATTTCTATTTTACATATGACACTGTTACCAAGGCTTGACAGTGACATACATCTGGTAACCTCTCTTTAGCACAGCTATAATATGCTAGTGACAAACATGTTGAACACTCTGAGTTTGCAGGAGTTCAAATATTTAATGGATTCTGTAATAATGGGAACCTCGGTCATCTCCTAAATTCTTTCCCAATCCTAAAATTCTATAATTCCAAGAATATAGACGTGAGCTATAAGCATGAAGAAGTGGGGCTTATTTCCCTGTGATGTTCAGAAACTGTCTCTAAAGGCAATTCTAAAAGAGTGGGGAGAATTCCAAGAAGTGCTCTAGCAGAGTTATCAGAGTGCTTCTGAATCCTGCCTTCCCTTCCCCCCTCCACCCCCCCACCCTGCAGAAGTGTTTACTTGGAAGGGTGAAACAGTAAGCTAGCTGCACCTCTACTATGGTTGTTCTAGGCCCCTCCTCAGACATGTGGCAATGTCTGGGGACATTTCTTGTTGTCACGCCTGAGAAGAGGGGATGTACCTGCTATTACATCTAGCAGATAATGGCCAGGGAGGTTGTGCCTGCCCCATCCCCTCCTCCCCATCCCAGCAGTATCTGGTCCGAAATGTCTTTTTTATAAAGATTTTATTGGGGAATTGGATGAGGGAAACAGTGTTGGGGAACCGGAGAAGGGGAACAGACAAGTTGCTGTCCTTTTGTTCTTCAGTCTAGTTGCGGAGGACATTGCTTCACTGGCCCATGTTGGTATCATCATTGCGCTCTTCCCAGGTGAGGCAGATCGGTCGCCGGTCTCTGGGCAGCCGCTCACAGTGGCTCTTGGCAGCTCACACCGGCCGCCAGCTGTTTACGCTGGTTGCTGGCCACTCACTGCAGTCTATGGCAGCCCACTGCAGCAGGGCTCACCATTGGCAGCCTACACCATTGCCAGGGCTCGCACAGCCCAGCTCCAGGTGGAGCTGTTGTTAGCTTCAGAGGGCAGTGTCACTGGCCCTCATATGTGGGATCCAAACCTGGGCCGCTGGTGTCCCAAGCCAGCTCTTAACCAACGCGCCACTCTGTCTTTAGTGCCAAGATTGAGGAACTCTGTTCTCAAAGAAATGTTTGCACAACAGATCTTGTGACTTCATCGCAATGCCCATTTCTAAGGGTTCCGTCAACAACCTGTCTTTGCTTGGTTCCATTGCTTTGTGCTGGGACCATAATGCTCTCAACACTGGTCTCTCTTTAAAAAGGCCCTTTGGGGCCTCTTATGAAGAATCCCAGTTGCTGCACCATCAGATGAACGGGTGCTGCTGGTTAGACTGGTCTTGTTCTTTAGGATAGACAATTTAAAAAAAAAATACTGCCAGAAAACACAACACCAACAACAATGGGACAGGATACATTGTCGTGATGCCGCTGCACAGCCTGCAGGAGCTGCTCACTCCCTGACGCATTTATTTACTGTGGAAACAACCAGTGAACTCTCTTTGTCAAGTAGTGATAAATTTAATAAGACCAAAATAATGAGTAGAGAAAAGAAAATAACAAGAGGCATACTGTCTTTTATTATTCACCTGATAAGTTCCCATTCTCTCTTCCTCTGCCATCTTTTAATTAGACATATTATGTTATTTGAGTGAGATAGTGGAGAACAGTGGGAATTCTCATCCCCACTGGGTATAATTGCTACCTGTCTTCCCCATCTTGATAAAGATGAGCTGGAACTTTAAGGGAAAATGATCAGGCAGAGTGGGGGCAGGGAGGTTATGGGAGGGGCTAGGATTTATGGACACTCACTGGAGAACCCTACTGGGAGAACTATATGGTTCTAACTTCCTTTATAATAAAACTCTTTTTATTTGCTTTTGATCTCAAGTAAATCATCTTATTTTGTTTTAATTACTACTAAGAACTTTAAAAGGAAAAAAAAAAAAACATGATGAAACCAGTGAAATCTCTAAGTTGGAAATCTTTCTAAAGACATATTTTAAAATCTCCCAAACAAATGGTAAAACAATTCCACTGAGAAATTTTGTTGAAAAGTTGCTCGTGCCTCCTCAGAACACTTGACCCTCAAACAACTGGGGTTTGAACCACACAGGTCCACTAATATGCAAATTTTTCTTCAAAAGTACTGTAAATGTGCTTTTTCTTTCTTAGGATTTTCTCTTTTGAGGGCAGTGTCACTGGCCCTCCTGTGTGGGATCCGAACCAGGGCCGCTGGCTTCCCAAGCCAGCTCTTAACCAATGCTCCACTCGGCCAGCCCTTTCTTGTGATTTTCTTAATGACATTTTCTTTTCTGTAGCTTATTTTATTGTAAGAATACAGTGTTAATACATATAACATACAAAATATGTGTTAATCAACTGTTTATGTTGTCAGTAAGGATTCCCGCCAACAGTAGGCTATTAGCTAAGTTTTGGTGGAGTCAAAAGTTATACCTGGGTTTTTGACTGCAGGGGGGTCAGCACCCTAATCCCGCATTGTTCAAGAGTCAACTGTAGTTGGTATGTCATTGTTGAGATCTCTACAGTGGAAGCTAATTCAAAAGTCCTTTCTGTACCTGAGGAAACACACACAGAGCTTCAGAGAAGCCAGACTGCGCTTTCCTCATTGACAACTCTGATCCAGCCATGGGCTCCTGATTTCATTTTTAATGCCTAGGAAATGTACATTTTAAAAACATGCAGTACTTTGTTTTTTAAGGGAAACTGTCTCTTGATTCTAACTTTATACATAAAATAATTTTGTCTTTAGGGAATATTGTTGCCACCCCTCTCATTATACACATCCTCACTAATTGGTGATCATAATTAAGAATAAAATAAACCTGTGGATATACAACAGTACAGTCCGTGGTGTGTGGCGGTGTGTGGCGCCAGGGTCCATGAATTTGTATTCAGGGTGGGTGCCACCAGTCCTGGTGAAGAGAAAAAAAACAAAAGCCTTCCAAAAGAGCCTACTAAATTATCCAGCGTCAAGGCTGACTGAGCAGCGTAGACAACTGTCTAGAGAGCCCACTGGTAATTATTGCATATAAGTAAAAAATGGGTTGCACTTTTTTTAAGATGTGAATATTTCACTCTAGGAAAATGAAAGTTTTATTTATACATGCAGGACCATGAACACTATTTTTCCCGACCCCTTTTCCCTTCACCCCTACGTAGAGAGCCGCACACAAGTTAGTTTGTGAGAAGGGAAATCCATTCAGCAGCATTCCCTCTAAACACTTGACAGTCTAATTCTGATTTGTTTTTTATTTCTCGGTCTTGTGCTTGTTACTTTGAATACTACTGCCAACTTTTACACCCTCTGGAGAAACCATCAAAGCCTGTGCAAAATAAGTGCCAGGCTGACATGAGGAATGAACTGTGCAGGGCCAGCAAAGGTTGCAAATAGGCTCCTGAATCGTCCAGTTGTCACTCCAACTAGCTAAATGAATTACTGTCTCCTCAGAGGAGCCAGAAAGGACTCTAGGTTTCAGTTTGCAATTGAGCATCCATACAAGATCCAGAAACACTTTATCAAAGCTACCATTAGCCCCCTACCGATATCTTTATAAAGGGTTTGTGTTTTTTTTCTCTTGCAACACCAGGAAAACCTAGAGCCCTGCTGCAGGACTAATCCTGCATTGAGAGATCTTAAATCTACAGGAACTAATTAAAATGCCGGTCCATGTCACTCCAATATACAGCGTTTTCTCCAAATCTCAGGATTCCTGTGCTGTTTTCATGTGGGTATACAATAAGAGAGCGTTCCTATGTTGTCTTGTAAAGATTGTGAGTGGTTTCTTGGTGTTACATTTTAATCTGTCAAGATAAGCAAGACTTAGTTCTGTCTATCAGTATTAAAAATCTCTCTCTTTTTAAAGGCATTTTCCCCCAGTGTCTCTGTATTGGCTCCAACACACTCCCACGCACACACAAACACACACTTTCCATTCTTGCCTGTGCCAGAAGAATGAAAAAGTTTATAGGGGCTGCCCCAAAACTAAAATAACAGAGAGACACGGTGCCAGACATCGGTATGGTCTCTTGCCTAGTGAACATTGTGACTTTCATTGGTAATGTCACTAACTATTTGGTCCCACACATGAAAGTCAGTACACAGAGGCTGTGGGAACCTGGCTGAAGTTGGCAAAATGGCCGCCAATATCGACACATAGCCAAAGAAACAACTTTTGTGTTCAATTCCTTCTTTCTCTGTTCTGATAAATTGGCCAGCCCACCCTAATGGAATTCTGTTGTGGCTCTCCTGAACCATGTTTTGTTTTCTGCTATGACAAGGAAGAAGGGCTACTTTCTAAAACATAATCTATTTGGAATACCTTATGGATAAAAGGACAATGATTTGAAATATGTGTTTTCTTTTGCTATGGCTCTTGGAAGGAGAGGGGAGAAAAGTAGAGGCAGGGCGGAGCTCTCTTTTTTGTCTGGCATCTTTCAAGTGTTAATCTATGTACTCATATGTGAATTTTGCAGGCAGTTTGGTCCTTGTGGTCAAAAAAGCCCCTTTGAAGAAGGCTGTGGGTAGATAATTAAAAAAAAAGAAAAAAAAATTCTTATCTAGGAACCTTTTGTTGGTGACAAGTACATACAAACAAGACTTAAATATGTAGCTTCAACTTCTCAGTGGGTGCTAAATTGGGACCTGCCACCAACAGGTTCACTGTGTGTAGCAAGCTTGGGACAAGATCCATCCATTAAAACAGGCACTGAAAGTGGCAAGCCTGCAATGACTCCCTGGAGAGTTTGGCGTTGTCTAGATAACATACTGCGCGCTGTAAATCTGCCTCTTGAATCAACCCCACTTTTTTTTTTTTTTAGCATAATAAGTGTGTATTTTGAGCATAATAAGTGTGAAGGTGGATGAGCACACAGCTATCTCCATGTTCCTTTATCAAAGCCAGGGTCACAACATACAAACAGGCAGAGGTTTTGAATATGCAGCAGGCTGAGACCTTAATCAAGTGTGCCTTCCACTCTCCAAGATAATGAAGGACTTTTTTTTTTTTTTAATCTGAAAATTGCAGGTGATCCTAACAGTTGCTGGTGGAGCCCTTGCTTGCCCTGAATCCCACTGAGTCTGACCCTGGTCCTCCAGGGCTCTAGGAAAGCATGATTTTAGGAAACTGTCTAGCCGGATGCTTTTGGAGGCTTGGAAATTCTTGGCGTTAATTTCATCTCATTTCTCACCATTGAAAATAAGGGTGGGATTGTCATGACAGTAGGTAATCAGGGTTCTTGTGGCTTTGTTTCCCACTGAAAGCAAGGAATACAAATATATCACACTGTGAAAATGAAGACAGTTTTTCCACCAGAAACAGTGGTCATGGACTTTGAAAAGCACATGTTGCTTTTCAAATGATCCCTCATTGTAGACGCGAATGCAAAATAGTTGATTAATTCAGGTCTGGCTCTAAGAGGCTGGTAATATAGTTAAGGAATCTTTATATAGTATAAAATGTATTGTTTGGGGAGAATGATAGATGAGAAGCCCTTTAACTCTTCAAGGGTATGACTTGAACTGTCCATGTTCTTTGGATGGTGGTTTGTTTCCCTTTCTCTCTACCTCTTCCCCCCTTCCTGTTTCAGAACAAACATGAACAACTTCCCCAAACAGCCCAAAGTGTGCTGGAGCCCGCTCCTCCGGTGTCTTTCTTGGAGACCATGCTGTGGGACTATTTCTAAGTGAGATGTTGCTCTAATGAGGTCCTTCCGGTATTTACAGATTGACTCCTGGGTGGAACCAGTAATCCTGAATTTCACACTTCAGCAGTTGTGTTAAAGAGAGGCCCTAGTGAGATGTTGTGAACCAGCTAGTTAACGAAAAGAAAAGAAAAGAAAAGAAAAGAAAAGAAAAGAAAAGAAAAGAAAAGAAAACAAAAGTCAAGTCCTAAAAAGTTAAAGCTTTCCTAATACATTCTTTGTTATTCTTTATGATCACAAAAGTCATCTTGAATTCTCCAGTCCATATCCTGTTGGGGATATCTATTGGTCTTAATAATATTTTAAAATTTAATAGCTCTGTTGTTTCAGCCTCGATCTTATAATTCCTGTAGGAGTTTAAACTATCTGGCACATAAAATTTATGTATCTGGCTGATACTCCAAAATAAAAAAAATAAAAAAAATTAATCCTATGGTTGCAAATTCCCAAGCTTAAAAATCTCTTCTCATAAATTATGCTCTTTTCCCTAAACTTTATCATAGCTTTTAAGAGAATTGCCAAACAGATAGAGTTTCAAATATGAGAGCTGCAAGAATATCATTTCATGGCCACATTTTTTTTGAGAGCATAGCATGTGGTGACCATTTGTATATGAAGTATTTTCAAAATGTGCTGGTTGTAATTTAACCCAAAGGTCTCTATATCTCTTCTCTCCACTTACCAGTTACTTCTTTGTCCTTGTCTACATAGCAAGCAAGAAACTGGACAGGAAACACTTGGCTACAAATAAAACAAAGACTTCCTTAGGTAGTGTGAAAAACCAGCTCCTCAGTATTCTATGGTTAATGGATGTTGTCCCCTGAATATTTTGATACCTTGTGTTCAGAACTTTCCCAGACTTCTAGGCAGTGAAATCAATCTGGGATTAAAATGGAGAGAGAGTCTCAAGTACTTCCCCCAATTGGTTTTCTTCCTTCCTTCCTTCCTTCCTTCCTTCCTTCCTTCCTTCCTTCCTTCCTTCCTTCCTTCTTTCCTTCCATGTTCCTTCCTCCCTCCCTCCCTTCCTTCCTTCCCTCCTTCCTTCTCTCTCTTTTTCTTTCTTTCCTTCTCTCTCTTTCTCTTCCACTTGTAGCATTCTACTTTATCATCCATGGCCATCATCTCTCAGTATTTAGTCATTATTCTTGAAGCCAAGCAACATTTGGACTGGAAAAAATTCTGAGTAGCATAGAACACAGATTTGCAACTAAAATTGTATTGAAATGTTTCCTCTGCCTATCTCACCCTGTCAGTGATAATCTAGCCTATAATTTCATACTCCAGGTTATTCTTTGTCAGATATTTTTCATTTCTATATTTTTGCCCTCTTTTCTGCCTATGTGCATTTCAAAATGAAATAAGAGAACAAAGAAAAGTTACTAAAAAGTAGTCTCAGAGAAAAATGACAATGGATGGTGAAAATGCCCACAATTTAAGGAGTTTATATCCTAATTTTTGGTCACCATGACTTTTTTGTGAGCAGCTCATGCAGTCTTTTAAAATAACCATTAGGAAAAAGAGCTATCTTGTTCCAACTGTATATGTGATGGGGAATTGGGTGACTCAGGAGATGACTAATGGGACTCTAGACCTTTCTGTCTTGAGGTCACCTCCTTGAATCTGGACTACATCCTAAGTGGTCCAAGGCCCGACCATCTGGCAGCCATTGAGTGGCTATTGTAATGGAATTGGTTTCAGTCCAGGTCTTAGTGGACAGGTGTTCATATCATAAGTGACACTAATTGACTTCCTAGTCTTTCAGCCTGGAAGACGGTGGACCATCCCTGTGATGATGATGGGGTGGGGAAGGAGTTATTCATGATATAGCCAGACTCCACTGAAGGCCAAGGAACTCAGCACCCTTGAGCTGGCACCAACCTGGCACCTTGCAAATATTGTACTTGTCTCTCATGGGTTCCATTAGCCTCAGAAATGAAAAATAGGAATCTAATTTCAAAAGATTTCCAATAACTCAGGATGGCTTAATGCTGCCTTTCTGAGGTTACATAAGCATCATGTGTTGAGACTTTTCTCTTCATTGTGTATCATAGTGATTAGATGCCTCCTTTGAAAATTATATATAAGGAAGAGAAAAGAAAATTGGATTCTGGGCCTCTATGAAAATATCAGTCAGGCTATCTGCTTTTATTTTTTTATTTTATCTTTGTTTGTTTGGGGGTTGATTACCAGGTCACTTATTCATAGCTATGAATACGTTATGGATGGTACTTTTTGATGGAGGATTTAATAAGGCTATTTTCAGTGCCCTTGTGAAATGGAGACCAATGTGAAAAAGTAACTTTGAGACTCTTATTAACATAAATTAGAAAGCATGCAATTCAAGGGGCTTCATCCAACCCTACACTTTTCTGTTGTCCCTGGTTTGTCAATTCAGAATGAACTACCATTTATATTATTCACTCTCGCATGGGGCCGTGACCTCAGGGTGACCTGGCCCAACTTGGAGATTATTGGGCGTACTAGTATTATTAATATTTTGTGCCCTGAAGTTCCTACATGTATCTAATGGTGTTTTTTGTTGTTGTTGTTGTTTTGTTTTAACTACACAGATGTTTGGGATTTCCCTGCAGCAAGTGGCAAAAACACACTCCTGAATTAGTTATCACACTTAAAAAGTAAAGCTAGCAACAGCTACAGTGGATCTCTTTTTTGAAGCAGACAAGCTCCTTTAGCTGCATAATCAATGTCTTACCTCTTCAGGGGTAGCAAATTGTCAAGCATCTCATATAAAGTACGGAACAAGGCTTTTTATTGGTCCGTTTCTGGAGCAGGCTTTTAAGCATTTCTGCCTGTAAATGTAGAAACCTGAGTGTGGAAAGTGAAAGGAGAGAGCAAAGATTTACTGGGCGCATCTATCATCCTGGCTTTTAGAGTCTTTGTGATTAATACATCTTTAATTGGGGACTGATCTAGTAGCCGTGGATGTCAGAAAGCTAAATGTAGCAGCATTGTCTCACCGTCCCTCACACAGCAGGACGATTAGCAGCTGTCTGAGTAACAAAGAGAACCTGAATTGCGCAGCCCAGCTTTTATTTTCCAGGTTTGGAATGGCTGCAGTTCCCCAGTGGGGTTGGCAGCTAAAGAACGGAAGCCTTGATTCACAGCGCTGTCCTTTTCCACTTTTTCTGCTGTATGTCTGCTCAGGTAAAGAGAGCCTTTCCTTTATACCATCCTCCATATTCTAGATTCTTTTTGAAGGGCGTTACTGATCATAGAAAGGCTCCCTTTGCCCAGGCCTCTTCCTCCTGTCTAACCAGGACACATTTAAAATAATGGCAATTAAGAGTTTATGCTACATACTTTGCAGCAAACAGAGGCACAATGAGAACCTTCATTTTCCTAGAGGCATTCAGAGGGAAAAAAAATTATTTAATTTTTCTGTAACTGCTGGCTTTGCCCCCTTTTCTTATCTTACAACAGTTGTCTTGCTCAGACAAATTCTTATAAATTGCCTTCCCATGGAAAGACTTGTTTTCCTGTTTGCCTGGAACTGGCATTCTTACTTCACAGGAAATATACACTGGATCCTACCATGTTTCTGTTGGCAAGTGTTGGGCTACCCTTGTCAGAACCTGCCAACAAATTTCTTAGCAAGCAAATAGAAAGTAAAACAAGCAACTCCCAGACGAAACAGAAGACACCCTTGAACTGCATCAGAGACAGTTGGGTGCTGCTTAAGTTATCCCCAGTGAATTCTGGGGGGCGAGGGTCTTGGGTTTTAGATGAACTGTCACTCACTTGTAATTTTACCATGAATGCTATGGCTATATATGTAGTGATACTAATTAAAGATAGTAGCTATTTTAAAAGGCAAAATAGGCATTTCAGTGAATAGGTTTTCTCTACTCCAGAGAGCAGAGAGTGCTGTACAGCTCAGGTAGTAAGCATAATGATTAAATAGTTACAAAAACAGCGTTTTTAGAAAATAATTTTTAAAAAAATGCTAACTAAGAAAAACTTAGATCTTTCACAATACCTTTAGATATACCCCCAGGGGGTTAATTAAAGATTTTGGAAATAACTTAGTTAATATTTGTTTTTAACCTTTTTATTGTGAAATATATACATATACAGAAACGTGAGCAAATCTCAAATGTATAGTCAGTGAATCATGGCAAAACAAACACCTGTGTGACCATCTGCCAGGTCAAGGAATGTAAAACATTGTGAACTTTCCAGAAGCTTGCTTTGTACTCCCTCCCCCTTCCCTAACTCCAGATACTGTTATTCTATTTTGCAATTGAATTTTTCGGTTTCAGGTGAGTCTCTCCTTAGCTCTTTAGGTAGTTCTAATATGAAGTGATTCACCATTGAACACTTTAAGCGTTGTCTGTGTACAAGGATCATGACTAATAGACCTGGGTTTCCAGCAACCAGGAATGCACATAGGTAGCCCTGTACCTAACCCATGGCAAGCCACAGATTTGCTCTATTACTGATGCTGCCGCAGCTGTGGGAGAACAAGCCATTTAACTTTCAAGTCTCTGATTTCTTACCAGTGAAAGGAGGGGAAAGACTAGATAGAGGCTTCCTATAGATCAGTGGTTGAAAATGTGGGCCTTAGCACATGACTTTTGAATTCACCACTTCTAAGCTGTAACCTGGGGCCAGTTATTCTAAGTCTCTGTACCTTATTTTCCTGATATATAAACTGGGAATAATAATAGTATCTGCCTCATAGGGTTTATGTGAGGATTATGTGAAATTATCCATTTAAGAGATTTCCAACAATGCTTGGCACACAGTATTACTCAATAAATGCTAGTTCAACGTGTATATTGTTATAGGCAAGTGAGATATGGAGAGAGGATCATATACCTTTTTTTTTTTTAAAGATTTTATTGGGGAATTGGGGAAGGGAAGCAGCCAAATTGTCGTCCTTCGGTCTTAGTTGTAGAGGGCACAGCTCAGCTCCAGGTCACCATCCGGCCTCCTATGCGCGTCTCACAGCCACTCAGCTCAGCTCAAGGTGTTGTCAATCTTACTTGTTGGGGGCTGGGCACAGCCCACCATCCCATGTGGGAGTTGAACCGACAACCTTGTTGTTAGGAACACGTGTTCTCACCACCTAAGCCGTCCTGCCACCCGTTGGCAGCTCAGGGGCAGGTCGGCTCTGCCTCAGCTCACTGGCCGGTGTGGGAATCGAACGCGCTACTCAGCTGGCCCCGGATCATATACTTTTGAGTCAGGCAGACTTGGATTTAAAATCTCATTTTACAGCTTTGGTCAAATTATTTAATTTCTTTGTGCTGCATGTGTTTTCAAATATGAAATCAAAGGTGATAATTATAACTACTTCAGAGAGGTGCAAAGATTAAATGATGTTAGCTGTGTGAAAGTACCTGGTAGAAAAATGCCATTTCTGCTCAGTCTTCTCTTTTTAGCTCTGATTAACTGTGTAAGCTGTCACCTATGCAATGAAGACTAAACCAACTCTTTTCTAAAAAGAAAACTCAGCCAAACCATTTTGAGACCCCCCACTGTCTTTGCCCATTTAACATTAAGACGAGCTCAGCTGAATCTTTTTATTTATTTATTTATTTATTAAATTGGGGAATTGGGAGAGGGGAACAGTGTTGGGAAATCAGGGAAGGGGAACACACAAGTTGCTGTCCTTTTGTTCTTCAGTCTAGTTGTGAAGACATTGCTTCACTGTTCTCTGGTTGATATTGTCATTGCGCTCTTCTCAGGTGAGACAGATCGGTCACTGGCCTCTAGAGGGACAGCCATGCAGAGTGGCTCTTGGCAGCTCACGCTGACTGCTCGCCATTCACTGTAGCCTATGGCAGCCCACTGCAGCAGGGGCTGCAGCCTACACTGTTACCAGTGACTCATGGCAGCCCAGCTCCAGGTTGAGCTATTGTTCACCATCTTAGCTGTAGAGGGCAGTGCCACTGGCCCTCATATGTGGGATCTGATCTAGGGCCCTGCTGCTCAGAGCTGGCATCCCAAGCCAGCCCTTGACCAGCACGCCACTCGGCCGGACCTCAGCTGAATCTTTTTCGCAGTATTGTGTGATTCTGCTGAATTCCTTCATGTTGGGAGACCTATGACTGTGATTGTGTCGTGTCCCTGCAAAGCTGCACAGTGTGTTCCTGGCATCGCTGACCCCAAGGCCGCAGGGACCAGCATCTCACAAATGAATGGGTATCTGCTCACTGCACATGCCCGGGAGCTAGTTTTCAAGAGGGAAACTAAAGGCAATTCTCGCCCCTTTAAACCACAGCTCAGTCTTCTGTGGGCTACAAAACTACTGTGCTTTATTTTAGTTAGTTATTATATAAAAAATGCCCTTTTTTTTTGCTGAATGACTCCATTTTACCTGAATGGGTGGGTATCTTTTGTAACCTCAAATGCCAGTTACTGGGTTAACACAATAGAAAATTGTTTCTTGATGAACTTGCATCCAGTTAATGGTGAGGGGAGAGCTTCCCCGATGAGCCTGAGCAGCAATATCAGCTAGCAGATTGTGGGTTAGAGAGGATGGGGGCGTCCCAAGGGAGCTGTTTATGTGTCAGGTTTAGAACAAGACTAATCACTTCCACCCACGTTTCATGGCCCAGAACTAGCCTACCTGCAAAGGGGACTGGGAAATGTAGTCCTTGTCTGAGCAGCTCCATCAGAGAAACAACCATTTATGTAAGGGGAAATCATATCTTTGGACAGTTAGCCACAGAAGCCAGTCCCAGAACCTTCCACTTCCTATGCACACGCTTAATGGAAAAGTTAAGAATAGCCTTAACCACATTCCATTTTTTTAAAATGTGGTTAAGGGCTCTCTATAAAGGGTTTGTCAAAAATAATCTGCCAACCATTTCTCGGGAAACTTAAGTTAAAAAAAAGAGTCTCAGTTAAATGCTTTGGAAAGTCTTACTCCTGAATCACTTAGTTAAAGCATCCTTCTTATCCCAAACTCAGATTCTGAAAATCATTGGGAACACGGGCCTATTGTGTCCTGTGGTAGATGTTACTGTGCCCTGCTTTATTTTATAGTATTCGTTTGAAATAGACTTTGTCTGTACTGACCTTGGAAATCACTTTATGGAAAGAAAAAAAAGTGTCCCTCATACATTTTAAGTATAAACTCAATTACTATTAATATTTCCATATTTAAATATAAATGAACTTCATTGTATTCAAAGTCTTCCAAAGGTTTTAATTAAGAATTTCATTCTAGGCCTTTTGTTGAAGGAAAATAATTCCATATCAATTTTGGAATAATTGAGTTTTTCCATACCTTTTGTTTGTTTTAAAAACAATTCCATTTCTGGACTATGAGAAAATGTGCTTAGGTGCTTACTGATGATGTAGCACCCAGAAGCTATGGGGGGGGGGTGCAGGGCTGAGTTCTCATATCAGTGGTGTACCCAAGGAGAGCAGATGGGGCTTGAGTCTTTCAATGATTTTTACCTAGAAAATAGTAGAGGGCTAACCCAGCTCATTGAATGCAGTGCAAATGAGATCATGTGTTATATGAAAGCACTCTGTACACTGCTGAGTGCTATAAAATACTGCAATGATAATTGTGAAAACCAAAAAAAAAAAAAAAATGCTCAGTGTTGTTTGGTGCTGTATGTTAGTGCAAAGCTCAGGAAAACCTTTCCATCCATTTGGTGGGATATAGAAGAAAGCTAGATTAGCTCCAGAGTTCTTAGCAACTCTGTGGCGGCAAAACCCTTAATCACAAGGATATCATTAGTGCTCTGAAGCATTTAATTTTGATGCTTGACAACATTTTAAAATGCTCAAACCTTTGATAAAGCGCAAATCAGAACTGTGGCGTTGAAATGAGAAAGAAAGGGGGAACAAAAACCACCTTAAGCTCCAAGTAATTAAATTTAAATATGCTATTTGCATGACACAGAGAGATGTATAAACTGTGGATTTATTTTTCCTATCAGTGAAAAAACCCTTGGGTAAACATCATCTCTTTAAATTCTGGTCCTGGGGAGGGAACTGCCATCCTGCCATAGTTAAGAAGTTGGGCGCTGTGTACCACTGTCATCCATGCTTTAGCTTTCTTGACTTTCATAAAGGAGTTTTTCACTCTTCCTTGCCCACAGGCTGGAGACCTTTATTTGCATCTGTTTAGTTTCTGCCTTACTCCCTCCTACCTGACCTTCTAATTTGAGCCAGTAGTGAAATGCAGTGGACCTGTTTCAGCTCCCCGCCCCCATCGGCTTTCAAGTCCCCCGAACTGTTTTTGATTCATTGCTTGTGATGCCAGACCCCAAGAAAACAGTTTTGGAGCCCCCCAAGCGAAGGTTTGTAGTGAATCCGTCCTTCCATTCTTGTCTCCATATCTCCTTTTCTCTTCTGTCTCCTAGTTGAGTGTCACAAGCACCAAACTGCTGCAGTAAAATGACTTGTAGGTGTTTAATGGCAAGTCATTGAGGAAGTGAATAAAAGAAAATTGCAGCATTCACGTAGGTGGGGAGCAAGGGGAACTGCTGAGCTTTGAACCAAAGAAAGTTAAATTTACCATTTTCTTAAAAGGCACCACCTCTGTTTGACATCAAAGCATCTCCTGTAATTCTTCCTTGTGAAAAGTACCACTGTTAGAGACTCATGATCCAGCCCCTAATCTGTGCTCTTTCTGTTTATCAAAAACACACACCGAGATAAAACCCACATGTGCCTCTGGATGCATTGTGGCCTGCTCTTACACCAAATGGAGCCTCACGTACATAGCAAATGGGGTTTCCGCTCTCAGTTTCTCGGGGATATGTAGAATTTTGAATGCAGAATGATTTGGGAGGAAGGGGATTTATCTTGGCTTCCTAGTAGAAAGCTCAGATCATTCAACTTCCAAGTTTTGGTGAATTTTTTTCCTTTTGGTTTTTGCACAATCATTAAAAACAATGATATTTTACTTGTTTCCAAGAGGTGTGTGGAGACAGAGCCTGTTGCACATGCTTAACCTTGCCTCCTTTCCCCTGACTGCAGAGGGTTCTTTATGACTCTGGCCCTTCAACAGTGATGTCCTTTTGGTGGGGTTTCAGGGGTTGCTGCAGAGAGCCAATGGCTTCTCCTAGCAGTCACTGACTTTGTTTACACTAGTGCATTTTTGGAGATAACTCCTGGGTATCACAGAGTTATAAAACAAAGGGTATGCTTATCGCTGTTTCTGGATTTAGGATTATGATTTTTGGGGGGGGTGTCTAAACACCTTTGCACCTTTGTGGTTAGGAGGTCCAGAGAACTATTTGCATATGCCTTCCAGATACAGAGGAGAGATACTGAGTAGATTGGCAGCACCTTCCTCAACCAAAAGAGCACTGCCTCAAAGGCTGCTGCCTATAACAGGTGCAGTGAAAACTGCTTTTAATGTTAACTTGCATTTGAATGACATTTTACAGGTTGTGTGTTCAAAAAAAAGTTCAGAAGCATCACATATTCCCTTAGAAAATAGACTCCATTTATAATCAGAATCGTCATTTGCTTCTGTCACAATTGTCAATATCTTGGTTAACCTAAATAGCAAAACCAAACCCACAAAAGGTCATCTGAAACAGGTGCAGATAAAAAAAGTTGTTTTAGGGATGACTTACTTATGACACTTTCTATTTAGAAAACCTTCTTACTGTCTACAAAAAATATTTTCAATCTGTTCTAAAGTTCAGTTCACTTTTATTCACTTGACAAATTTACTGAGCACCCACTATGTGCCAGACATGATCTTAGTGGGGATATAAAGATGAGCATGGTAAAGCTCTACCCTTATGGGAGGTCATGCTAATAGCGTCCATGCTTGTATCTGGAAGGGAAGGTGTTTTACAAATGGAAGAACTGAGGTGAGAAAATTTGAGTGACTTGCCCAAGATGGCAATTAGTAGCTATCAAACCAGGAATTTTATCCAAAACCTTTTTAAATATATTGCTTGTTCCCAACAAATTAGTAAAGTGGAGAATACTTTTAGTTTTTTTTGTTTTGTTTTGTTTTTGAGGGCAGTTTCACTGGCCCTCATATGTGGGACCAGAACCGGGGCCGCTGGCTTCCCAAGCCAGCTCTTAACCACCGCGCCACTCAGCTGGCCCGGAGAATACTTTTAAATATGCAGGTCTAATATATTTTTATCTTGACCTCAATTCACATGTCCTAGATGGACCCTCTGCCCTCCCAGAACCAGGGTGCTAGTGATTTCCTGAAAATTCCACTCATATTTACAGTAGTGCACCTCTGCTCAGCCATGCCTCCTGTTGTCCCTGCAAATCTTGACCATACTCCCCGATACTCTAAACCCTTCCATGGTTCTTTTTGCATCCCACAATGCATTTCTCTCCATTTTGCCTCCTTGTGTCAGTCACCATCTTTATTTAGCCAAGTATGGATATCTATTGACCATTGAAAATTCTGCTTCAACACTTTGAAAATTAAGAACTTAATTGAATTAAATTACAAACCTTTTTTTTTTTTTAATTAGCCTGTAGTAGTTCTTATCTTTGTGATTTTTACATCAGTCCCCTTTCTCTAACCATACTGCTGTCAACTAGCATGACCTCCTCTTCTTGTGTGTTAGGTCAAAATGTTAGCCATTAAGGGATGCCTGCTTACATCCAGAAGCATAAAACTTTCCTTAAAGCAAACATCTCTTTTGGGAAAGAACTCTGGGGAAATAGGAATGCTTTTCTATCTAAGATGCATCCCTTTCTGTCAGTGAGGATACTTGCATCAGCCCTCAGCTTCCTCTTGGCTTTCCCACTGATTCTAAAGCAGGTCTCAAGACACAGTATGATGAGGAAACACCCATCTCTTGCTTCTCTCACTTGCTACGAGATAACTTGGATAAAAAGAGGGTGAGCTGGAACTGTCTCCTCTTGAGTGCTAGAAAATGGGTGCTCTGAGTTGACATTAAAGAATGTCTTCTCAGGCCGGCCGAGTGGCACGGTGGTTAAGCGCTGGCTTGGGAAGCCAGCGGCGCCGGTTCGGGTCCCACATGTGAGGGCCAGTGACACTGCCCTTAAAAAAAAAAAAATAGAATGTCTTCTCTGCGAGACTATTATGAACATGTCTTCATGTATGTTTTCAATTAAGAGGAGTCTAAAAAATAAAACAGCACTTAATTTGATAGCATAGGTTGTATTCGAGACAGCTTACTTGCCCCGCCTCAGTTTGCCTTGTTCTGGTGGTGCTCAGCAAGTGTGTGCTCAGAGGACGAGTCAGTGCTGCTGGAAAACCAGGTCTGTATAAGGTTTCAGAACATAAATCAGAGAAACGAGAGGCAAGCAGGACCTTTCCTCTGCTTGGTCTTTTCCTATTGACCAAAATTTCCACCATGAATTAGAAGCCCTCTTTTGAATTAAAGCATTGATTGTCAAAGCTCCCAATGAACCATGTGTTTGAGGCAAGTATTGAATTTGTTATTTTATTAGTCTATTATTTCCTCTTCTGATACTGTTAACAAAGAGCAGAACCCTGGAGCACTGGGACTCAGGGCCCTCAACATTTCTACATTAAGTAGGGTTTGGCTGTGTTCACCAATGTGTGGAAACATACCATTGGTAGCATCACAGGTGTTCTTTAGGGAAGACCCATATGGAATGTCACGCAATACTGAATTGCCCTGTGTGAAATTTAGTTTCTTTCCAGGTCTAACATTGGCTTATCTCTGTTTTTGGCAAAGTATGGAGAAGCAAGAGTATCCAGCAAAGATGAACAGCATTGTTATAATATTGATAATATTGTCATTTGTATGGTTACCTGCCATTATTGCAAGTCATTAACAGTAATGGGAAGTTTCCCTTCAAAATAGTTCCTTTCAAAATAATATAGTGTGTTGATGTAAAGGAATATATTACGTAAATCATAGTACAGGTTGCAGGGGGATGTGGCAGTGATTAATTCTATGGGCGACATGAGAAGACTGATGTTTGGGGCCTGCTGGGGTAGGGAAATGATTGAGAAATGCCACTGCCAAAAGCTTCATCGAGGGAAACAAGCCACAGGCAGTCCTACACGGTAGGGTGATGGCTTCCAGATGTAGAGTCGGAGGCTGTATTGGAAGTCTGGTAGGGAAAGTGAGGGAAGAACCCTTGCGTGGCTTATAACGTGGAGCACATCCCAGTTGCCTGTCTTTCCAACGGCAGTGTGGCCAAGCCCAGCTTTTCCCGAACCAACGTCCTCCTTACCACAGAAGGGGAAGGGATGACTGCCATGTGACACTATAATGCAGTTGCTTGTTTTAGGTATGTTTCTCAGTCTCGCTTGGTCATGGATTGCTGTTGTCACTATGGCCTGATAAAAGTGCTCTTCTGAAAAACACCTGTTCAGGAAGAGCTGAGACTTTACAGCCACACAACATAATCCCTTTTGTGAACTAGAACCATTTATTCTGCATTCCTCTTTAAGCTCGCTTTCCTCCATTTTTTTCAACGGCTGAGTCAGCAAACACTATGTTGGTTTATCTTCACATTTGGGCATATGACTTTCCCAAGGAGGGCTGCATTAGAAATATTCTATTAACGTATCGCTTCTCAGCCTTTTGGCTAAGATCAAGTGTAGAAATATTCTATTAACATGATCCTATTAACTCTCTGCCTGAAATTTGTGGAGCACTTCGGCTGAGCTTGTATTGCTTTTGTTTTGTTTTTTGAGGGCAGTGTCACTGGCCCTTATGTGGGATCCGAACTGGGGCCGCTGGCTTCCCAAGCAGCGCTTAACCACCACGCCACTCTGCCGGCCCCTCGTATTGCTTTTGAATGGGCTCAGGGGCACTGCTGCTCCATGGAAAATGGAAAACATTTCCCACATGCAGCAATTCGGCGATAATCCAGCTAGAGGGAACCCGGCTTAGTTAATCCGGACAGTCTATAGGCTGCCAGGCAATCCTTTCCAGAGAAATCTGTTGATTATCAGGATCTGACCCAGACCATTGCTGAGAGAAAGTTCATTTTATAACTGTATGATTTTCCTCCCTCCTGCTTTCTTTCTAACACCCTCTTTTCTATTTCATTTCCCAATCCTGAGCATCAGAGTTTAAAGAGCCTCTTTTAATGGAGTGTATGCTAAAGTGCTCTGTTAGGCAATATATTTATTACCTGGAGTGCAATGGCTTTTCACAGTCAGGCAGCCTTCTTAGCCTCCTTCGCTACCCCTATATTTATGAAAGTCACTCCTCACATTTTGTTGGACAATGGCTCTGTGTCAAACAGTAAAGAAAGACAAAAAGCGTGTGTGGGACGGGGGAGGTATGGATATTGGGGGAGGGGAGCTATACTACAGCTAATGAGCACATTTCCGTTTTTCATTTTCTTCAGATGTTCAGTGGCTTCCATATGTCTGCTGCATGCAGCTCTCTGTTCATCTAGTTTGGCATTAGTAACCTTGGGGTTGCCTTTGATGGAAGACATGTGTATCCACTGTATCTTTCACTTGTGTTTATGCCTGAGATCCAATCTGGAATTGCTTTGGAGAGGACAGAGAGAGAAATAGGGAAATATGTATGTGTGTGACTGTCTTAAGTCAACCTTAACAGAGATGCTGGGCTGTCAAATGACCACCTCCAAGAACTGCTCCTTGCTGGACTGGCTTTAGCTGGAAGATTCCCTGTGTGATTATGGTGTGTTTATGCTTTCCTTGCCATCAGGATACCTGTCAGATATGGTCAAGTGGGTTTGAAGCTAGCCTCATTCCATTTCAGTGACAGACTATTTTAGTTTTTCTTTTTTTTTTCCTTTTGAGTTAGGGTTTGGCAGGTGTGAGTGTGTGTGTGTGTGTGTGTGTGTGTGTGTGTGTGTGTGTGTGTGTGTGTGTAAGTTGGAGAAGAGTAGTAGAAAGACCCAACACTACATTCTTGTTCCACAGTGACCATTTTTTGACATTTTCACAATTTGGTGACACAAAAGAATCTACATTCCATTTCGGAAGACCCCTAATCTCTGATTCTGCAAAGCAGCTTCGTTAGATAAGATTGCAGATTTTGTGACTGCTTCTTCCTCTCCCTGGAGATGGCACCTTTGTACCATTGTCAGTCACAGTGGAGTTTGATAACAGCTGGCAGGAGATGTAACCACCCTAGTGGAGAAGCAAGCATTAGGCAGCCTGGTAACATAAATCTCAAATGTGCTCCTCCTCCCCACCCCTGATAACACGCCTGGGAGAGGACTGCTTTTGTCTCCTTTCTCCATGGAAAGAAAGTTTGCTACTCAGCAGGCAAAAGCAATATTTCAACTCTTGTAAAATTGTTACAAAACACCATATATGTCCAGAAAGACTCTCATTGCTTTATTTGTGTTCTTCATTATTTGCATGGTTGTGTTCAAATTGGAAACTTGCACTGTAATTAAGCAATGCTTTTGTTTAAATTGGAAAGTATGTAAATTGTTTGCCTTATGCCATTCCCTCCAGTGCCCTTGGAAGAGTTGCAAATTCTCTTGCTTGTATAAAATTAAAGACCAATAAGGTGACACTCGATACTTCGGAGGCAGGATGAGATGCAGTTGTACTGAGATTAAAAGGAAACCTTCCAAAGGATTTCATGGCTTGCAAAAAAACAAAAGCAAATAGCATTCTTTATGCCTACAGCCTTTTATGGGGAATTGTTACAGGTGCTTTGGACCTACCAGGCTTTCACTTCTGAGGTTCTTTTTCTAAGACAAATCGTATACAAAATGATACT
Source organism: Aselliscus stoliczkanus (assembly GCA_033961575.1). Lineage (NCBI taxonomy): Eukaryota > Metazoa > Chordata > Mammalia > Chiroptera > Hipposideridae > Aselliscus > Aselliscus stoliczkanus. The sequence continues at coordinate 162,819,589 of CM066731.1, read as the reverse complement.
GGAGAGAACCATAAAAATGGCATGGTGTGTTTTTCACTGGGGAACAGCAAGATAGGAATTGGGAGGAACACAAGACAGTCCTTCACACTGTGTTTTTTTTTAGTAAAAAAAAAAAATTATTGACTGATACCACTAATTTTTTCCCCCCTAAAGCAAACTGTCTTTTGTTTTTGTTTTTTTCCCAATAGCACCATCGTCTATTGCTTTGGTCCAGGCTAAAGAAATTACCAGATATAGCGTTGCTCTGGCTTGGCTGGAACCCGATCGGCCCAATGGGGTCATCTTGGAGTATGAAGTCAAGTATTATGAGAAGGTATCACTTGAATGAGCAAGGTTCCTTCCTCCATTCTTTTCTTTCCTTTTCTTTCCCTTTCTTTCTTTTTCTCTTTCTTTTTCTTTCTTTTTCTCTTTCTTTCTTTCTTTCTTTCTTTCTTTCTTTCTTTCTTTCTTTCTTTCTTTCTTTCTTTCTTTCTTTCTCTCTCTCTCTCTCTCTCTCTCTTTCTTTCTTTCTTTCTTTCTTTCTTTCTTTCTTTCTTTCTTTCTTTCTTTCTTTCTTCTTTTTCTTTCCTTCCCTCCCTCCCTCCTACCCTCCCTCCCTTCTTCCCTCTTTGCCCCCTTCCCTCCCTTCCTCCATGTCTTTAATTTGGGGCCAGTAATAAATCCTGAAGCACCAGTGAATCTCAAAGCCAAATGCATTTTGCTTCCTAATCAAATCCAATTATGAATTTGATGTATTAAGTTACTTATCTTGAAAATTTTTAAAAATACACTGTTCAATGTAACCATGTTTCTCCTTTCTGGTAATGGAAATCAAGATAGCTAGTTCTAATCTAAAAACCTTCTATCAAGAGTAACTCATAAAAATGGAAATAATGATCTGTTTAAGTAGATCACTGCCATTCAGAATAAGGTGTGGCTTTTGATAACTTTTAATAGAAAATCAAGGAATGAAAATTACATTCTTCAGCCTCTTAAAGTTATAGAAAGACATTATTTTTACAAATAACTTGTCTCTCTTAAAGGACAGAATTCTGAAGAGAGCTATTTGCATTCAAGGTTGTCTAAAAATGAGCAATTGTCTTTTCTTTCTTTTTAAGCATAATTACTTATTAACTTCCTTATTAAAAGCAGAAAAGGGTCAGGATTTTTTTTTTTTCATTGAAACCAGATTACAATATTTTTTACATTTTCTAGACAGAAAGTAGAAAAAGACAAGGGACTTCCTTAAAATTATTTCTGTTAAATTGCTGGGTGTAGAGTCAGAAAAGCCACCAACCATAATCTAATGTTCTTTTCCAAAAAGATTATGAGTTAAGATCTGGATACACTCAGTGTCGACAATGATCATACATGACTCTGCATTTCTTTCAACATCTAAGAAGTAACAGTTAGAACATTGAAGATGATATAGGGTTTAGAGAATTTACCAGTCCCCATTTTCTTTTCAACCTCTGAGTAGACTGGCTTGGCTCCTATTCCTATTGTGCATAGGATAAGTGGAGGGTTTCTTTTGCCATCTTCCTTCATTTTATCTTTCCATAACATAGGATCAGAATGAGCGAAGCTATCGGATTGTGCGGACCGCTGCCAGGAACACGGATATTAAAGGGCTGAACCCTCTGACTTCCTATGTTTTCCACGTCCGGGCCCGGACAGCAGCTGGCTATGGAGACTTCAGCGAGCCCCTAGAGGTCACAACCAACACAGGTAACAAGTTCTGAGGCTGTTTTACCAGAGCAAATGCCATTAAAGTGAAGTCCACGGAGTTGTATATGATTTTCGATTAGGCAAACATTTTGTTGCAATGAACATTGCTTGAAATTAGGTGGCCAATGTCTGTAACTTAGAATACTTCATGCTATTTAAAGAAGAGCATTTTTCCATAATATTACCTGACCTGTCTTTTCATATGATAGAAGAATGTTGTCTTAAAAAGAAAACTATCACCTATTTTTCTCTTGGTATCAGAGTTCTATAAACCAAGAGAAATGGGATTGCTAAACCAACTGAGAGTTGCATAACTATCTTACATTAAGATAGGTAGTGTCTCCCTGGGAAAACTAAAGAAGGGGACAATTTTTTGCTTTCCTATTTATTTCTAGGAATCTTTTAAAATCAAGTCAGAGCAGTTTTAAATCAATCCTTTGGACAATTATATCAGTTCCATCAATATTGTGAGTTGGACCGACTGGTTTATTGAATTAAAAATGTTAACAGAGGGCATACGTATCTACAAGGATGTTACATAAGATATCTCCACCTCCATAATTAACAAACCAAAATGGAGGCTTCCTGATAAGGCGGCAGTGGAGCAGAATTTTCAACATCAGTTCTCAAAATTATTCAATATTATTCACAAATTAAAGAATTAAAAAATAAAAAATAAAAAAAACACAAACACAAAAGAGAAAGTACCCCAGAATTGAATCTGAAGGAGTTTGACATCCATTTGGGGTTATTCTGGAAGGCTTCTAGGAGGAAGTGACTTTTGAGCTGGGTGTAGTACCAGGCAGGTTTTTGATAGATTTGGTAGGGGCAGGAGAGAGAAACATTCAGAACTGCTATCCTTTCTGAAACTTCCAAGTGTCTTTCTCACTAAAGGATGCACCAGATCATTGTGTAAGTGTTAGGGCTGAGAGTGAAAAGGAAAAGACAAACCAATGAGTGGTACTGTTTAACACAGGATTTAACAAGAATCTTCTGGTTGAACTTCTTCCTGCAATTATAGAAAAAATGCCTTTGTCTCACGAAGGCTGTCTTAGAAAATGTTGTTGCATGCATACCTCACGAAGGGCTAAGAGGCCAGGAGCCTTCTGAAGGGCCTCAGAACGTTGGCCCTTGTGACCCAGGGAGAAGTGCTAGCTCCTAGGACCTTTCCCAAGGTGACCCCTGTGTAACTGTCTTTGCCAGTGCCTTCCCGGATCATTGGCGATGGGGCCAACTCCACTGTCCTTCTGGTCTCCGTCTCCGGCAGCGTCGTGCTGGTGGTCATTCTCATCGCAGCCTTTGTCATCAGCAGGAGGTAAGCACTTACGACACTCACTGCACCCCCTCCCTTCCCAGTTTTTATGAGGGAGCTTTTTGTCTCCTCCGCACAAAGCTGAGGCTTTTGATTAGCATTATAAACATGGTATTTGCATCGCAAGCCCCTTTCCCGTCGCTTTGATCTCCCCACACCCTTCCTGGAGCTGCCTACTGTGCCCTGCTGACAGCTTCACAGCCCGAGAGCCTGGAAAGACCCAACTAATTCCAGGAAACCAAGCTGAAAAGCAAGCCAATGAGAGATTTCTAGATGCTCTAAGTTGTAAGGTGTTACATTTATATATCTCCTAAGCTTGGACTTATTGCCAAAGGCAAAAAAAAAAAAAAAAAAAAAAAAAAAAAAGCCGTATAAAACTTGGGCCCCAAATTTAAGCTCTGCCATCTGTCAGCTATATTACTTAACCTCTTTGGATCTCTGTTTCCCTTTCATAAAACAGGGATAATAATATCCCCCTCAAGGAGTTATTGACAGGAGAATTTTGATAGGCACAATAGATAATGCAGCACACAGTAGGTGCTTCAATGTGATACTGGTTAATAATGCTGGCCACCAAAGCAAAGAAATGGCGCTACACTCGATCCTTCCTCAGCAAACGCTGTCAGTGTTTCCAGGGAATATCTATTGAGCACATTGTGGGTATGGCATTGTTCTTGGAAATAAATCTAAACCAGTAGATTACTTACAATCTCACTTGGTGCTTGAAAAACAATCTAGAAAAGAGAGAAATAAAAATGGTTTGACAGGTTATTCGTTTGAGCCAGTTTTTCTTATTGTTGTTGCTTCTGTCTACTTACTAACACTGCCTGGGGCCTCTGAAGGAATGGGGGTGCGGGGGGTGCGGGTAGCTGCTCTTCAGTAAGTGCCCACATCTAGGCCTTCTTTGTCTCAAGTGAGAGAGTCTGCCCCTTTTCTGACCTTCACCCCTCTACCATCTATAGTTTGACAAAGTGAGACTTCTGGCATAAAAAAAAAAGCAGAACCTGAGGATGTCAAAATGATCCTCTTAAATATCAATGTTTCATGCTATAGAAGAGGAAAATGACACTCAGAAGGACGTAGTACTTTGTATACTATATCTTTATAGCCCGGGGCATCACACTGCCCTAGTGACAGAGTTTCTACGGGACCCCACTAGCCATGCTTGGCTCTCAGACCACTGTTGTATTGTCTGTCTCTCCTGGTGGTGATCTTGCTGATGTCACAAAAATGCCTCTGGCTGTTTCAACCGGCCTGGGCAAGCCACCATGCCTTTCCCTCACTTTGGGTTACATTATAATTAGGGTGATGACCATATATCTTCCTTTCCCTGGATATGGCCCCAGTTGTCACATGTATTTATCAATATCATGTCTCCACCCTTCCTCTCCAAAAGGTCCTATTACACAGCGATCTATTATCGTCACTCTAACCTGGTGTGGAACAAGTCCTCTTTATGTGTGGGCACCTGCATTTGTCACCGTCTTAGTTCTTTTTGGTGCAAAGTCTGTCATGAGGTGTGTTTGATTCGAGCCGCGAGTTCCATCTTGAAGGAGTTAAATCTGCCACAAACTGTCATCCTTGTTGCTGTAATAATACACACATACAAACATACATATGGACATGCCTGCTCCATCCATATAATGGTGTATCTTGGCCTTTGGAAACTTCAACTGGCCTTGAACAGAATTTAATTTGCAGTGTTCTTTTCTTCCTGGGCATTGATTTTGGAAGTTAATCAAGATGGGCCTTTTGCTTGTCCGTTGTCATTTGAGCTCATGTATGTATACCTGCCGGGCACGTATGTATTTATCAATATCATGATAAATATCATTTATCAATATCAATACATAGAGACCTGTATGCATTAATAGGTATAAACCCATTTGATAGTGGGAAGTAGGAGATGCGATAGGGTGTGTGTGTAGAAATTATGTAGGCTTTTGCTTTCGTCATCACATATTCCTGCATTTGAAAATTTTACAGTGTATATAAATAACTTTCATTATCAGAAAATGTAGATGTTTAAAAGTCTAAAAATAGAAAACATATTAATTACTTTTACTTCAAAGAATATTTGGCTGAAATCTAGCACCATGTGATGCTCAGAGCCATTTGAGAGAATACCTGTTTGCAGAAAGTTAGTCTCGTCCTTCTCTGTGATATTGGTTGGAAGTATTCTCTAGTCGTAGTTCAGCTTGCCTTTAGATTTACTTATTTTTCTTTAATTTTAGCAGTAAAACCGGAGTAATTAGAAGTAAGTCACCTGATTATATGTTTCTCTTTGGAGGTTCTGCTTTGACGAAAAGGAAGGAAAATGTAATACAGGAAGACAGGTTTATTAAAAGCTGTTGCTCTAGAAAATAGCATTGCAAGCTTGATGGCTTAATTTCCTTTCTGATTTTATTGATCACTTTATTATTTAAGGCAGGATTGATAGCAGGATGCATTGGATTTCCAATTATGAGTCCCCACCTTAGAAAATTGAGCCTGTCGAGTTACCCAGTGATGATTCCTGTCCCTTCTTTCCCATTAAAAAAAAGTCACTTCCCAAGGCTGATAAACACTGCTTGGTGATTGGTCCACAATGGATCACTTTTTAGAAAATGAAATGTCAACCCTTTGCCCTCCTATTGATTCTGCTTTAGTGTCGGCCATAAAGCTGTCATGGGGAAGGCTGCCTGGAGCCAGGTAGCTGACAGGCAGTGGCGCAGCTGCCGCACGCTCAGCTGATGCTTCTCCGCTTGCAGGCTGTGTGCTCTGTCATGTTCAACTGCAAGTGTCTAAATGGGACGAGAACAGGTGAAGACAGAGGAGACGGGTAGGACAGATAAAAGCCTGGCCAATGCTACAAATGAAAGATGATAGATGGTACCTCCAAAATCATCTTGCCACACTGCAGCTAGCCGTCTAGAAAAACAGCAAAGGAGACACTCTAGCCTGGAGAATAATGGGACTGCTGCTCGCTTCCTAGAGCCACAGAATGTTGATGGCAGGAGGGATGCTAGAGACAGAGCCCTTCCAGGCTGATTCCTCCTCCGCCTGAACCAGCCATGGGAGATGTTTAGGAGGTAGATTGACAGGAGCCCACACAGCAAGCAAAGTTTCAGTCTGTCTGATTACTATAGGAGAAAAACCTATCTGGTGCAAATCTGTTATTTAAGGAAGAGGAAACAGTCTCAGGCTCACCACTGGTATCCTGCTAGATTTTTATAGTGATTATGTCATTTATTTCATTACCTTTACTTTATATGAAAAAGCCTGAACTTTAGAGAAGCCAGAGTAATCTGTAATTTTTTTTTTTCAGTGGAAAGATCCACATTTTTCCTTCTGGCCAACTTGGATGTGTAAACATTTATGGATCTCCTTGAAAAAGTCAAACTCCTAAGTTTATAAACTTTATTTATATATTTAAAATGGCATGTCATACAAACTTTGTTGACTTAAATATACCGTATGTGTTTACCACCCACGTTACGTTAAGCAAATGAACTTACATTTTTTTTTATAGGCGTCTTTGATCAGTGTCCTTCTCATTAGTCAAGTTATAATTTAAGGATTCTGTCAGCTTTTCAGTGAACACAATTAATTGTATTTGCTAACTGGGCTGTTTCAGGTGTAGCATGTCCTGGTCCTATGGATACCAGACCTAGAAATTTTATCCCAAGCCACATATGTGCCTTCTCTTAGCAGCACAGGATCACTTCCCCGTGTCCTTCTGGTATAGATATTACAAGCTTTGCAGAGTTACCACTTTATTGCTTTTTGAAGTGATTTTTGAAAGGACATCATAAACTGCAATGATAAGGTCATAACCTCCAGGACTGATGATCAAATGTGTTAAATTTCTCTACCCCCCCACCCCCACCTTTATATTAGTGATTTCATTGGTTTACCTCCAGAAGCATCCCAAATAGTATTAATTTGTGTTGCTTCAGGCTAGGGTGTCTTCCCCAAATAGTATTTTATTGTTCACATATGAAAAACACTTTTAAGAAAGGACTAGAATACAAGATGACTGTCTCTTGTCTAAAGGACAGTTTGGTGACCAGAGACAAGTATTGCCTGATAACCATGCATAGACTGATTTGATACTGACCTTGTAATGGTTACTAGCAATACTGGGATTCCCTGTATGTTAGGGTTATAAAGTACCTCTTTTACCTGAAATGACAACAACAACAAAAAAATGAATTGATTTTTTTTAGAAAAAATGAAGTGTCTATTGCTACATTTGTGAGGGACTGGCTCTGGTTTAGGAAACTGCGTAATTATAACACTGGCATCTTGTATAGTAAGAACTTGAGGACTGAATAGGAGATTAAACAATTCACTAAACCAAGGTCACACAACTAGTTAGTTGCCTGATCAGATCAGGAGTCCATCTCTCCTGATTTCGAACATTGGCATAGATCGATTATTTTAATGTCTTCTTCACTGAAAATTCGACCTACATAAAAAGCTAACATCGGGCCGGCCGAGTGGCGCGGTGGTGAAGCGCTGGCTTGGGAAGCCAGCGGCCCCGGTTCGGTCCCACCTATGAGGGCCAGTGACACTGCCTCAAAAAATAGCTAACATCAACAATTCTGTTGACCCCAAATTTCAAAGGTCCCCTTATTCACTTTGGTAACATTTATAATCTGTGCATTAATGTGCAAACTTAGTGCATAATATAAAGTCAGCCACTGCAATTTCGTTTTGTCTTCTTGAGAAGGTTAAGATTTTCCACTTTGGACCTAACTGTTCACGTAATGATAAAGCAGTTGCCATTCAGTCTGTATCTGTCTTCCCTGGTGTCCTCGTTGGAATATTATGATCACATAAGAATGAATACACTTAAATGCTAGCCTAAATCGGCTTTGATGAAGTCATGTAAATTCATACAATTAGAGGGCAGATGGTACTGCGGGAACATTTCTAAACAACTTGTGCGCAATCGTACGGTTTAGTTCCAAGCGTTTCAAAATGTTGCTCATGAAAGAACATTTAGACATCATTTGGTGCAAGAACAATGACAGCTTAAGGAAAGGGGATAAGAAAGATGGCTTCTATGAGTTGTCACGGGTGATGCCATTGAACGCTGAAAAGGGTCCTGGAGCCGCGCTAGTTATTACCCTGCTTTATCTTCTTTAATCTGCACTTTAGCTGAATAAATTACTTACCTTTTACTAATTAGTTTTGGAACAGTGAACCACATCAATCAAATACATCCACTCTGTCAGGAAAGTTAGTATTTTAATAAAAGCAGGGTTTATGCAGAGCCTCTGCACCCCCCGCCCCCCCCTTCCACTATTTCATTTGTTTTATTGAATAATCAGGGTGCCAGGAACAACACTTTGGAGGGGAGGGTGGTGCTTGGGGGCTCATGCTGCTCCTCAACAATGTCTGTTAATACCCTTTTTACGCCTCCCTTTGACAGAGGGATGGCTTAGCTTAACCCCCTTTCAAAGTCTCACCTGCAGAGAAGACCCTTTTATCGAACTCCAGCAGTTGAAAGGTTCCATGTTTCCTTCTGGAACATTCACTAGCCGACCACTCCCCTCCTTACCCTTTTTTAATCAGCTTGCCCACATCTCAATAATTAGAAAATCTCCAACAAAGGTTTTTTCTGCCATTCGGGTGATCTGCCTCGGATGTCAGTCTGAAGTTAGCACTTCTTTGGGCGGCGTGGTTTCCTCCAGGCTGGCTGACCAAATAATACGCTTCAGTGGGCTTTCTTTCTTGGGACAATAAGGGACCCGTTGTCCTACCCTAAGACAAGGAGGAAGGGTCATCAGGTGACAAAGGTAGTGTGGGATTCAGGCATTTTAGTTTTCAAGGTATTATTAAAAAGCTAATAGGTTGCAATTAGCCTTTGAACAGTAATCCTTGTGTTTCTGTTTTCGGCATCCCCTATACTTTTGTAGGGTCCACTCCTCCAAGTCACGCTCCAAAGAAAAGAAGTTTCCTTAAAGATACACCTTCACCTCTAATTTAATTCCTCCCTTCTGTTTAGAAGTCTGGGGAAAAGATAGGCACGGCAGCCTTATAATTAATGATCCCTGCCATTTTGCATTTCCTCTGGCTTTGCACGTATTTAATGAATGGACTTGATGTAAAACAGATTACCACACTCCTGGGCAGCTTGAGGCCACTTGTTTCTATTGGTAGATACCAGAGTTTTTGACAAACTCACAATTTAAAATTGGTACCAAAGCTCTCCTGCTCTGTGCAATTGTTTCCTTGTTTAAAGGAAAGAAATTCAAATTGTAGCTCTAAAGTGATTTAAAAGATATACTTGTAATTTTAGATAATGCTTTTAGGAGCTCTGATAAGATACAGCCTTTCAGGCTGGCAGGACCCTATCACACCCTTGGGACCTAGCCACACGTTTCCCTGACTTAAAATGTTGTATTCATCGTTCCTGACCTAGCACTCATATTTCCTGTAAAAAGGAAAAGAGGTGGGAAGATTGAGGGAGAGTACATCTTTCATAGGAATGCTTGGTTTCGGGATATTTCAACCTATTTAGTGTCTTTGATGAAGCAATGTATTTTGAGAACAGTGAAATACAGTTTAAGTGGGTTTACTGATACAGAATGTAAAATTACTTATAATTAACTCTCAAATCGTCATATAACTTCATCTCCACTATGAGAGGCATGTGAAGCGTGAGCCCGATCAAGGCAGACGCACGCCTGTACTTGCTGAGAGGGTCATGCGTGAATCACTAGCCCGCTGTCTCCATGTCCATATCTGTACAGAGTGTGTGTCTGTCTGCCTGATCACTTTCAGAGGGTTGTTGTGAAGGTACAATTCAGTAAAAGACGTGAAGGCTCTTCAAAGAGTTAAATGCAAAGTCAGAAGGCAAGCTGTTATTTGGGACTGAATTACACACGCTTTGCAGTTAACTCTAGGAACTGGGTCTCTGTTGACTAAGCTGGTTCCTGCTTTGCCAACAGTTAGGGGAGGAAATAATACATGTGATGAGAGCACTTTGAAAAGTTAAATGCAGTGTAAAAGCGCAAGGTATTATTATTTGCAAGAGAATTATACACACAGAGGAACATCTGTAGGCTCTTTGGGTCTCACTGTGGAGCTGAGTCCTGCATTGCTGACAATGAGGAGAGGAATGTGGGTGAGAAGCTGGGAACACGTGACCGTGGTGGGAACACGTGACCTTGGTGGGGCTGCCTCACTCCTTGCACTGCCTGGTTCCTTTAGGTTCTCCATTGTTCTCTCCTTTACATGATCATCCGCCCTTCTCTACTGTTCAGTCAGGGGTTCTGTTACCAGATTCTGGCAGGCCCACACTGCCAAGGTGCACGGGGGCCTCCAAGGAGTCTTTTGTCATCTCAGAGCCTCAGTTTCCTTAAATGTAAGGGTCTTGACTTGTTATTAAAGCTCCGAGGAAATGCAGGATGATTATAAACTGCAATGTCAACTCCGCATTTTTGATAGAAACATAAGTGAACACATTTTTATTCACTGATTTAGTCTTATCTTTTCAAAGTTTAGAGAGCTGTGATATCAACTAAGTTGATTTCCAATTCATTTAAGTGATATACAGAGGGTGCCAAAAAAATGTATGCACATTTTAAGAAAGGAAAACTGTATTAAAATTGTAATACTCAATATATACCAATAATGAAAGATGAATACGAGTCACGTTTGATTTCTGCAATTACAAGAGGTGCTCAAAGTGGTTACCATCAGCTTCCAGACACTTCGGATTACGGTGAACTACTGCTTGAGCAACATTGACCAAAGTGTCCACTTGTATACATTTTTTTTTGGCACCCATGGTATACACATACACACATATCTAGGACGTTTCAAGATTACTGGTTCAAGATTTATATATAGTGAAGATTTCTGATTCCCAGGACTTTATAGCAAAGCCAGATCACATGCCTAGAGGACACTTAGAGCAGAATGACAACTGTAAAACCATGCACGATTTTTTTGGAAAGAGAATTAGGCTACAAATGGAAACTTCTCATTTTTACTCTTGCAAGTTTTCTACAAACTTTTTTTTTTTTTTTTTAAGATTTTATTGGGGAATTGCGGGAGGGGAACAGACAAATTGCTGTCCTTTTTTTTGTTCTTCAGTCTAGTTGCGGAGGACATTGTTTCACTGGCCCATGTTGGTATCATCATTGCGCTCTTCCCGGATGAGGCAGATCAGTCGCCAGCCTCTGGATGTCGCTCCCCACGGCTATTGGCAGCTCACGCTGGCTGCCGGCCGCTCACGCTGGCTGTCGGCCACTCACTGTAGCCTATGGCAGCCCACTGCAGCAGGGGCTGCAGCCTACACCATCTCCGGGGCTCACAGCCCAGCTCTAGGTAGAGCTGTTGTTAGCTATAGAGGGCAGTGTCACTGGCCCTCATATGTGGGGTCCGAACTGGGGCCGCTGGTGTCCCAAGCCAGCTCTTAACCAATGCGCCACTCAGCCGGCCGTCTACAAACTCTTAAGGAATGTAATCCAGTACAACGCAAATATTGACCTTTGAAATTTCCGTTAATAATTGAGGATTTTGTATGCAACAGCTGAAACCAATAAGCACAGAATATCGTATACTATAATATTGAATTACCTATCACATATTGAACATTATTGCCCTTTGATTTATGCAGAATTTACCCAATGAAACTTATTTCAATTCAGAATACTTATGGGAAAACTAGACAATAAATTTGTAATCTATCTTCAATAATATAAATTTCTTCTGGGGATTTGAATTATAATTATAAAATACTTGCTTTATCACTTCAGTTTAATATAGTGGTTAAGAGCTGAGACTGTGCTCTGACTGCTTGCACTTGAAACCATTATTCACTACCAAGATGACAAGCTAGTCACCTTGTTAGTTCACCTCCCTTAAACCTCAGTTTTTTCATCTGTGAAATGTGCATAGTATCTCTGCCTGACTTATATTATGGTAGAAAAAAACTTACGGCTTTCAGCTTTTGAAAATAATTTTGTTTCTTTTCTTTTTTAAAAATTTTTAATAGACGGAGTAAATACAGTAAAGCCAAACAAGAAGCAGATGAAGAGAAACATTTGAATCAAGGTACAAAAAATTGGATTAAAAATAATTTTATTTTAAGAGTATGTCTCCTGTTTTCAGTTTAGTAATTTTTAAATAATATTCATGTGGCTATTCATGTTCTATTCCTTTCATGGAATTATCCAAATAATGTACTTCAGAGTATCAAACTGACATATGTGACTGGGGATTGTTGAAAATGAGATTAAAGATGAGCGTTGGGGAAATTCCTTTAGATACTTTTTTCCCTTCTTTTATCCTCCACCTTGAAAAGGTATTAGAGGAGCTATTTTAATTTTGTATCCGGGTGGCAAGATTTAACAGGTAACAATTTTTCTCAATTATAAGGTAAATGTTTTGGAGAAGAAAGAATAAGGAATTGAACAGTAATTGCTAAACCCCAAAGAATGTGTGCTGTAGAATTCAGGACCATCAATATTTCTTTAGTGGATTCTAGTTACTTTTGTGTTCCAAGTGGGTCACAGAATAAATTTGAAGAATTGGCTGTAGAAGGACATGAGCAAGATAGAAGACTCTTAAATGTACAATGCTTGATGATTCCAGGAAGACTGTTAGGTAGAATTTTCTGAGTTGATGGCACCATGTTATACATCAGCACCGGCCAATACATTAGCCAATAACCACAAGTACTATTATCAAACACTTGAAAAGGAGCTAATGTGAATGAGGAAGTCAATTTTGTATAGTATTTAATTTTGACTAATTTACATTTAAATAGCGACCTGTGGCCAATATATACCCTGTAAAACAGCCCGTGGAGGAAAAAGGAAGAGAGAGACTAGGAGTAAGAATCTTGAGAAAGATTTTCTTGGTTCGAGCATATCTTTATATGCAGGACATGGAATGTCTGACCACTTTCCATTTGTTCACCATTTTTCCTGTCTAAAACCATACTTTTGAATTTGCATGTGGCATCTATTTTTTAAAACAAAAATGTTGTAATTTTTTTTTGAGATGAAGACAAGACTGACAGTCCTGGAAAATCAAAGAGATTGGCCACCCACTGTCCTATATCCTCTCAGGGTCCCAAAGCCCTAGGGAAAGGAAAGGTGTTAATGCGAGTCCCCAGTAATTACTAATGCATCTCTGGGCTGCTGTAGAGCTCACATTCTGAACTTAGTTTACAAGTGATTATGGGGTATGGCTGAATGACACTTCCTGGTGTTCAAACCAATCACAGTTAGGCTACATTTTCTCTCGTGGAAGCTTCCAGGTGAACTCCCATGTCTTTACTTACATCATCTTCTTCCCAAAACAGAATAAAAGCTGAGATCAAATACAGAGGCTATATTCTCAAATCAGCTAGCTGATATCATCCCTCTTATCCATTAATCTAGGTTCAATCTTAGTTTGCTAATTGTCAATCACATATTTAACTGGTCCAAATATTGGGCAAAAAAGGTGGTACCAGGTAGGTACTGCCAATTGAGAAAGAAAGTTCCTATTCTCTTCCCTAAAAGAGGATGGTGGGTAGGACATGAACAATTGATTGAGACAACAATATTCAGCTAACACATTCTAAAGTACCTTACCAGAGACTCTTTTTTCTCCACGGGATAGGTCATTTAAAAAATTTTGTCCTTGAAGTGTGAAGACATTCCAGGAAGTCAGTGGAGCTATAGCCCCTTAAGTAGCTAACAATTCCTTGTTTACCCACTAATGAAAACCAGAGCAAGAATTTAAACATTTTCGTCTGTCTATGCTAAGGATTTTTCTCATGCTAAGAAAACTTTTCCTGTGCAAAGTATTTTTAGACTGAGATGACTTCAGTGTATTAGTGGTTCCTGAGAAGTGTTCGGTCAGTCTATCCCATGTTTATTACCTAGGTGTTAGAACTTACGTGGATCCCTTTACATACGAAGATCCCAACCAAGCAGTCCGAGAATTTGCCAAAGAAATCGATGCATCCTGCATTAAGATTGAAAAAGTCATAGGAGTTGGTAAGCATCTGAGTGTCTGTCTAATAAGCCTATTTTCTCTGTGGATGTTAAATATCCATGTGTGATTATATAAATGTATGTGAGTGCACTGTATGGACATATAGTACCTTTATATGCATTAAATATCAGCATACGTGAAATTTCCTTGATCTGTGTAAAACACTAGCACAGTGCCTGGCATGTAATAAGCGCTCAACAAATGTTAACCATTGCTCTCTCATCCTGAATGTGCTGTGCTCCTGGTCCATAGTCAATCCTTTTTCTCTCCCAAAGGTGAATTTGGTGAAGTCTGCAGTGGACGTCTCAAAGTGCCTGGCAAGAGAGAGATCTGTGTGGCCATTAAGACTCTGAAAGCGGGTTATACAGACAAGCAGCGGAGAGACTTCCTGAGTGAGGCCAGCATCATGGGGCAGTTTGACCACCCGAATATAATTCACTTGGAAGGCGTCGTCACCAAATGTACGTGGGTCACTCCCTTCACAAAGCCAACTTAGAAGTTACTGGCAAATTAAACACACATTTTCTTTCCAGGGAAATGACAGATGGAGCAGACCCACTGATTGCTAATAGGAGGAAATCAGTGCAGGACAAGTCATTAATCTTATAGTCAGCTCTAAATGGGTCTATGGTTTAGGCTGATACCCTCTTTCCAAGGCAGCTTGTGTGAGATTTTAGGAAAATTAATATTGTGGTTTTTTGTTGTGCCTTGCCATCTTTAAACTCTTTGCTAGACCCAACTGATTGTCACAGGATAGGCGCAAGCAGATGGTAAGCAAAATAAATTTTAAGTATTTTTCATATAAAACACCACAAACCCTCACCACACCTTGTACTTGAAGCTTTAATTGTATATGCAGGGAGTGGATCTTGGGAATCTTTATTATGTTTAGGGGGATTTGCTTGTCTGCTCTGCCTGATTTATGGTTGTTTCAGTTCAGCACCTATTTACAGTAACACCTGGTTGAACTTTCCATTTTTAGTCCATTAGCATTCACTGAGCCTGTGAACCACGCTTCAGTTAAAATACGACACAGCTCAACAGATGTATTTAGCAAGGCAAACCCTGAATGCATCTGTAAGGCTGGCTAAGACCAACTTATAAATTGCCACATGGATAGTGCAGCTGAAGTGGTCATTACTGAAGGCGGCTCTATTCCAGGAACTGTAGTACCTACTAAAGTTACTACCCTTAAGGATCTTGTAAGCCTGGGGCTATGTCTCCTGGAAAGCCACAGTGCCTCTGACGGATCCCAGGTGCCTGGTAAAGCATCTTCAGTCACTGTCTGCAGAGCGGCTGCTCCAATGAGTAGGCTAAAGTGTAAGCTTTGGATATTAGGTCTGGGGCAGAGAGAAAGAGGGAAAGAAGGATACAAAATTTTTAAGAAGAGAAAATGAGGTGACTGAAAAAGAGGAAGTAGTCACTAGTTCAGAGGTCCTCAAACGTCCACCAGAATTCTGGAAAACCTGTGACAATTTCCTGGACCTCATCCTCAGAGGGTTGATTCAGCAAGGGGAATGCGGTTCGTGCATTGGAATGTCTGAGCTCCAAGGTAAGCCAAGGCTGCAGATCCCGGGGCCACACTAGGAGACCCTTGGCCTAGAAACCAAAGACTTGCATACCATCTCTACTGCCAGTCAAGCACATGACCTTGACCAGTCACTCAGTCTTTTCGTTTCCTCATCTGTAAAATAGAGTTAAAAATAGAACTTGCCTTGCAAGGTTATTTTGGATGAGTTATTTAGTGTGTTTAACATAATGCTTGGCAAATTAAAAAAAAAAACCCACAAAACTCTTAAGTGTTAACTGGTGTTATTATCTTGTAGGAAGTACATCTTTCCCCATCTTCAGACTCCTTCAAAAAAGGAACCTTGGTGCTAAGGATATAGTATAATTTTCCAGCTAAGGTGAAGGCTATAATTAGCATAGAATAGCTCTATTTGCTTTTTAAGATTAGTTTCACAGACAGGATATTTTTCTGTTGCCTGTGGCCTTCAGGGCTGCCCAGAGCCCTTCACTACTTTAATTAAAAGATAACATTCCGTTTAAATACTTCTGCAGGTCCAGCTTCTCAAAAGGAGGCTCTGTTCAGCTTGGGGTGTTTTTCCTGCTGCAGACAGTGATTTTCACAGCACCTCGGTAGAAGAGAGAAGAAACAGGGGATCTTTGTGTTCAAGTCCCACCATGCCTCTAAAACCCACAGCTATTACAGCTGTAACTGTTATAAACGACTGGGTGCATTTGCATAATGCAGTTGTCACTGAATTAAGATGATTTGAAATTTCCACTGGAGGAGCTGTCCCCTTCCCCCACCGTTGCCCTCCCCACTGCATCCCTGCCTGTCCAACACAAGGGACCTGCTTCTATCCATGAGCCTAGCCTGGGCCCCCTGGATCAGCTCCTCTGCTTATGGAGACATTCGTCCCCCTGTCTCTTGTAGAGCTCATAAAGATCCTGACAAATGGATGCTGTTAATACACAGAAAAAGGAGTGCAGCAAAATCATGAAGATGGTGCCAATAGTCAGACTCGGGAGGTGGGAGGGTGAAAAGGTGCAGTGGAAGAGTGGGAATTCATTACCAGCAGTTACTCGAGTAACTTTTCTTAAATGGATAGGGAGGCTATACATTCTCTCTACTACGCCCCTGTCTTTTGAGTCTTCTGCTGTCTTCTCTGCACTTCCAAAGGATCTGGTGACATGGAAGTAGGTGTTAATGACACCGCCAAGAGAGTCACCCTTTCTCATTAGTTGACAAAGTATCTTTTGATTGAGGCAGGTTAATTAAAACTCATTTAGATGCATTTGTTCTGTCAGAAGACTGTGGTCCCAGATGTCAAGGGTAAAGGAATCTAAGAACTAAGAGCATTTTCCTGTGTTGATGGAGGATGGAAAGGCGTGCAGGGACCCTCCCCTGCTGCCAACGGGAAAGACTGGAAAGGATTTGACTCATCCTTTGGTCTGCACCACGATCCCTGCTTTTTCTGCCAGCTTTCGTTCATCATTTGAAAAGAAAATCTTCATGGTATTGGTTTCTAATCCAACGTTTTTGCTTCAAAATGGTTTCTTGGGACAGCAAAAACACAGTCAAAAAACAAATTCATAAATTAGACTTTGTTGAAATTAAAAACTTCAACTCGTCCAAATGTTTGCCTTTGAAACAAAGATGTTTTCTTTTTGCCACACCTCAAGTCTATTCTGATAGGAGCTCTGGGTGGGAAATGTATTAGTTTAGAATAATTTGGGGAGCTTTTCAACAGTGATGTGTCCCCAGCCCATTTTCCCTAAGTCCAAACAGTCCACAATTACAGCAATGAAAGTGTAAATATTTTTGATTTATCATTAAGCTAACATTTTATGTTCCTCCCAGGGAATCTTTTATGTTCTCTTAGCTCTAACCCTTCCCTTAGTAAAATATTGAGGATTTACACCCCAGCCCCACTCCAATCCCTACCCGTCTCCCACAATCCCCTTTAGAAAGAAGGAATTTCAGATCTTGAGTCCATTGCCAGTGATTAAGAAACTAAAGAATGATTCTTATTTCCTAAGGTTCTCAGAGAGAAAACTAAAGTGAAATAAAAGTGGTGTTTCTCCCCACTTCTCCCAAACCTTAAAATTATTTTGATTTCTTTGCCAAAAAAAAGAAGAAGAAGATGGGGGGTAAGCAAGAATCTGACAGTACTGAATTAAAACTGCTATCTAGGACAAAATAATTTAATGGACCTTTTCCGTGACATTCTTGTTGCTGCTGAGGGAGGTGGCTTAAGGAAACAAATAGAATAAGTTCATTTATAGAAAGGAAAAGCGAAAAGAAAGAATGCAGCGCCCAATCTGAGCAAGATGGGGAAAGAAATTAATACTGTGATGCCTGAGCTTTAGGATGTGTCTGAACAATAACATATCCAACATAGCTACTGCTTCCTGAAATCCGGGTTTCTCTGAATAAGTCACGTTTCCCTGTCCATTGATTCCTTTAGCGTCGCACACGTGGCTCTTCTGGGGACAAAATAAATTAATTATCCTAAAGATTTTTTTTTTTTTTTTTGCCTTTAAACAGGCCTGCCCATTTATCTTCTTCTCCTTTTGCTTCAGAGAGCAATTATCCATTCATGTGCTCCCTGGATACCAGTGGCCATTTTAGTTAAAGACCTTGTCAACAAGCCACCCAAAGGGTTAACCTTCCAGATGGAATTTAAACCTACTCGTCTTTTTAATATTTCATTCCTAGTTCCCGCAGCTGAGGCATAAGCTTGGCTTGTTTTAATTAAATTAGATCGCACAAGACAGGTGTCTTGGCAGTAAAATTGTGCACAGCCCATTTTTATCTCATTAACTACAGTACTCATCAAGGGTTTGTGTTTTTTTTTTTTTTTTCCGAAAACTCTAGGTAAACCAGTAATGATCATAACAGAGTACATGGAGAATGGCTCCTTGGATGCATTCCTCAGGGTATGTGACGACTTTATATTAAAGCCAAGAATTTGGTATTTAGAAAACTCTAACAGGCTCCTTGCACCACCTTGTCTGGTGGTGTTCATGGACTTTTCTTAACGGGGCGGAGGAAGAACAGGAAAAATAGCGAGTGATGTGATTTTCTTAAAAACTATTGAATAATCCATGTTGGATGAGAGTCGTATTTGATTTATCCTTGTAGTGTGGGGCTGTTTGGGCCACAGGTTCATTACAGTTGGATAATTTCCATCTATCACAGGAAGCAAACCCAGCTTCTAGGACACACTGACTTTGCTAGTGAATTAGAGACTTTGGTCCAAAAGGCCCGGAAATAATGTTGAGTTTGATTGCATACCGGATACAGTTATTTAAAAAAGATCTGAGTAATAAACGCTTGGTGAAAAGTAATTTGGCCAAATGCTCATGAGATTGTTTCCCATTCCTTCCCTCTGTAGAAGAATGATGGCCGATTTACAGTCATCCAGCTGGTAGGCATGCTCCGTGGCATTGGGTCTGGGATGAAGTATTTATCTGATATGAGCTACGTGCATCGAGATCTGGCTGCACGGAACATTCTGGTAAATAGCAACCTGGTCTGCAAAGTATCTGATTTTGGCATGTCCCGGGTGCTTGAGGATGATCCGGAAGCAGCTTACACCACAAGGGTAAGGAGGCTTGGCAACCTCTTGGTTTTAACTCTGATAAAATTGTTCTCACTTCTCACTTTGATGTTTAAGCCTTTTGTGCTTTTACAAGTTTCCTCATCCTTCAGAGCCTCTTCACACCCATGCGTCCATTTTTAAACCATGTTTCCAAGAGATGGGTTTTGAAAGCCTCTGGACGTGTGACCACTTTACAAAGCCACAAAGTAGAGCTTCACTTATTATTGTATTTTTTTACACTTAATTTCTTTCTTTTATTGTTTCTCTCCATCTCCCTCTCCCTCTCCCTCTCCCTGTCCCTCCCTTTCCTACTTATTTGAGATTTTCTATTTGTTTATTTCCTGTTATTAAAAAAATAATCTTATTTTAAACAAGACAGAATAATGTTTCTAGTTGGTTGGCTACCGACTGTGAGAGTGTATATACAGGATTTATAAAACATTTACACTATGCAAGGTTTTCCAGTATCTAATGGCCTTCATTTTACTACTGGTAGATAAGCGAGGATTAGGGCACAGTTAAGAGTTATCAGTATCCAGTTAATGGCTATGCTATCTTAGTTGGGCCATCTGAATGAAAGATACTAATGGAATAAACATGGAATCATAAAAGTTATTAGCTATTAGGGCTGGCACTGTTAAAATTAACATGAAGCACAGTTACCAGCCATTGAATGCTAACCATTTTGCATCTGCCATCCTAAGCATTGTTTTGTTGTTGTTGGGTTTTGTGTTTGTTTGTTTGTTTGTTTGTTTGCTTGGTAATTATTTTTTCTTGTAGTGCATGGTTTCTTTGCCTCTAATTTTGATTCTTACACATATATTCTTTTGAATTCTAACTCCATTCATTTAGGAAAGAATGTATCTGTATGAATGCTGAAGATCTTTTATTTTGTCTCATTAGTTAGAGAGAGGAAAGTTAAAGAGGCTTCTAGAATGATACATTTCCATAGATAAAACCTTAGCCAACTATTTAAGCAAGGCAGAAAGCAGCACAAGTGTCCTTCTGCATGTAACAAAGATAAATGTGATACACTGGGTTTTCAGAGTAAACTGCAGTGAATGAGTGCAATTGCCAGTAAATTTATTGTCCTGTTCAGTAGCCCTAAGAATGCAAACTTGCACATAAGCATAATCAAACAACAGACATTTGAAGCAAAAAAACACAAACAAACAAACAAAATACATTTAAAACTTTTTCTGGGTAATAGTCAATTGCTTTATCATTTTTCATTTTTTTTGTTGTTGTTGTTGTTTTTTTAATTGAGTGATAACCAAAATCCTGCCTTCACTTCATTAAAGTCAATAATGGCTTTAGCATCTGGTATTATTTGACTTCTCTAAGAGCCTATTTAGGGTATTATCTTCTAGCTATGTTGGTCATGTTTCTCAAGAGTAGGATGACAGTGTGATGGATAGAAATTTTCATATTTAACTTTTTCGTTCATGATTTTAGAAGCTTAAGTATTGCCTTTGTGCTGCCGGCTGAAAGAATTCAAGAAGTCAAAATGAATATCAGCTGCACATTCACTGATATACCATGGCTAACATATGTATTTTGTAAAACCTGAGATTCCTTTTCTTCTACAATAGTGCCTTAAGCAGAGCTCAGATAATTGGTAGGCTTTTCAAAATTAATTAAACAGATTACTTATTCACGCCCCTGTGACAAAAGAAAACATCTGAGGAGAACGTCTCTACCTGGAAGACTTTAGTTCAAGTAAACCAGTCTCTTATTATTCTTTGGAGAGCTATCTCAGGAATGTTGTTCCTGCCTGGTAAACAGTAACAACATTCAGAAACTAAAGTGGCACCAAAATGTACTGAGGATACAACTTATGGCTTAAATGTTCACAGGGTGGCAAGATTCCTATCCGGTGGACTGCGCCAGAAGCAATTGCCTATCGTAAATTCACATCAGCGAGTGATGTGTGGAGTTATGGAATTGTTATGTGGGAAGTGATGTCGTATGGAGAGCGACCCTATTGGGATATGTCCAATCAAGACGTGAGTGTTTATGTTCTGGAATATATGCCTTTGTATTGAGATTCAGAAAGTTCTACACTGGTGTATGATGGAGTAAGCACTGAGGTTGAAATGACACATTAAACTCATGATTCTTACTACACCTGTGTCTGGTAATGTAGTTAAACATGATGGTTGTGGATTTCAAGGAGCAAAATCACATAGCCTAAATGGGTGATAAATAGATTAAATAGATAGATGTAGAAAGAGGCTTAGATTAGTAATGTGGAACAGTGTTTTTACTTGGTTAACTTTCAAACTCATACTAAAACAAAATTGAACATTGAATTTTAAGAAAATGCAAGGACATATGAAAAACACATTTCACATGTGATAAAAATGACATGAAAGGTTTATTGGAAGAAAACTAGTGAATATTTTAAAGCTGACAGAGTTGTAATTAGAGCTTGCCCCTTGAGGGCTCTAAAATAAAGCTTCACTAAATGACCCTTTGTAAATTATGCACATCCCTTTAAATGTACCATCTGGACTACTTCGTAAGGGA
The DNA here is from genome assembly GCA_033961575.1 of Aselliscus stoliczkanus. Classification (NCBI taxonomy): domain Eukaryota; kingdom Metazoa; phylum Chordata; class Mammalia; order Chiroptera; family Hipposideridae; genus Aselliscus; species Aselliscus stoliczkanus. The sequence goes on along the minus strand of CM066731.1, from coordinate 162,797,941 downwards.
GTCTCCACAATGCCTGCAATTTCAGAAAAGCATTCAATAATGACACTAATAAGATTCCAGAGTAATAGAATTTAATTACAAACATCTCCAGTGAAAAAGAAAAGAAAAAAAACGGAAAAAAAAACCTAGACCCAGGGGTCTTCCTAGAACACTTATTCTAAGTCTGGAAAGATTTTCATTAGTTTTGGGAGGGCTGGAAATCAGATCACAATAAAATGGCCACTCTTGAACTTTCAAAATGTTTATATATGTATGAGTTAGAATATTAGCATAGAGTTATATAAATGCATGGTGTTTTATGTATCAATAAAAATTACATTTTAGAAAAAGTGTTCTTTTAAAAAGTTCTCTCTGATCTGAATGTTATCTGACCATCTGCCTTGTCCTGAAGCAGCAGGAAGTTGAGAAGCCTTAACAATTCAATGAAGAACCAGGTGCACTTTTGAAACAGGATGCTAGACACCTTATCAATAAAAGAATGTCCAGAGCAATAAAGAAGCTGATGCACTCCCATGTCTAGTGGGGCAAAAAGAATTTCCTAACAAGATTAAGAGGAATATCATGCTGACATTGGATTATCTGTAAATTGTAAAGGAAGGTTCATAGCAGGTGGAACGAAAGACAGCAGCTAGCATAACTGATAGGTAATTACAGGCTGGAAAAAGACAATAGAGGTGACTGGTGTATAATCTATTATTTGATGTGATTATGCTACACAGATACCCTCAAGTACCTTTCTTGTAGCAACATTTGATTTCCGGTTAGGAGACTTTCAGAGGGACAAGGACAAATAACCTAAATGAGCAAGTAGTGTTTGCATTGACTTCGTTAATTTTAATATTTAAACTTTCCTTTATTTCAGCTGAGAGTCATGGTCAAATGCCATGGATCGTGGCAGAGGATCTAAAGATTTTGTTGGTATCCCTGCCCTAAGTATTTTCATACCTGTAGTTTTGCAGTCTCTATATATTAAAACAATTTTTTTTTTTTTTTTTAGCTGAGCCATCCTTCCACCTGTTGGCAGCTCAGCGGCAGCTCAGCTCAGGCTGGGCATCGAACTGCTGTTGCTCAGAGCTCAGCTCGCACTCTTGAGCGAGCTTTTAACCAACTGAGCCACTCGGCTGGCCCCCAATTTTTGTTTTTTAAAATTTTTAGTTTTCTGGCTTTATCTAAGAAAAACCACATGAAGCTATTTTTCTCCTATAAATACTATTGATCTATCATTCATGTGTATATGTCTTGTGTTGGATTCTGTGTAGAACAGGAATCAATAGAAAATGTAATGGGAGAATTAGTTTCATGAGAATTCAGTTGGCATATGTCGAATGAGTCAATGTAATTGTTGAAAATATGTCAAACATCAAGTTTTTTGTTGGTTTTAATCCTCTGCCCCCCACAAAACATTCATCAGTAAACTGAAAAAAATATGCTTTGTTAACTCACAAGCCATCTTTCAAACTGGCAGTGGATAGATAGCTAATGAAAAAGGGTTAAGTAGTCTGAGGGTTTATAACAAATTGTGTTACTCTAGCATTAGCTCAGAGCTGCTCACATTCTCATTAATCCAATGTAAAACATTTTCATCAACTCTAGAGTTAACACCATGCACCTGGAAGATAAAAGCAAGTGAGAGGATCAAGCTGACCTAATGTAACTGCCAGAAACAAATAGAATAATGGTCAGTAAGATAGCATATAGAAGCCTACTTCAGACAAAGTAAATAAATACTACTACAACAGGATGTTGGCCAAAACACATGAGAGGAACAGCATCAGAGGGCTCAATAAATCACAAGATGATTGTTAAACTGAAACAGTGTGCTGGTTAAAAAGATAACAGTCATGCCACTACACAGAAACTAGACCCGACTAAATTGACCATTTTCTGTTGAGCCGTAAACAGGCTCACCTCAGGGTGAATCCAGTGTGGTCATTGAGATGGCCGCAGCCACTGGAGGTTTCACTAGCAGCTATCATTTGCGGGGAGGGCAAGGGGTACTGATTTAAAACAAATAAAACTTTTAAAAATCCCCAAACAAGTAAAATCACCTCCAGAATCCCATAGTATAGTCATAAACAAATCTTATGAGTAGCCAAGAAATTATGAAGTAATTTCCCTCTTTAAATTTGACATGAGTCATACTGTATTGCATTACTGGGATTTATGCCATGAAGAAGTGAGGGGGGGCGGTGTTAGAGAAAAACCAATGAGAAAAAATGCCTCTGAAGATAGGCTAGAAAAATTAGAAGAAAGACCGTTGAATGATTTATTTATGTCTTATTAGAAAGGAGATCACTCTGGGCAGTACGATAATTATCGTCTACCATTATAACTTCTTTCCTTAGATGTGTAGGTGTCTCCTTTAAATTATAAATTTTAATTTTTAAAAAAGGCTTTTTGCTAATACTTTAAAGAAAAAAAATCTACTCACTAACACCTTAAATGGGGTCAGTTGGCAGCCAACTGAGACCCAAGGAAGAGATACAGCATTATATTTGGGTATTTTGTTCTTCTAAAAGTAAAAATGGCTTGGCATCTGGAGGGGTTGGAAATGTGCTATGCCAGAGAGAGATGGCGTCTCCTGGATTGGGACGTCTGGAAGGTGGGTTCTTGCCTGAGCAAGAGGACACAGTCTTAAAATGATGCAGAGGGAATTCCATTTTGGAGGAAACTATTGATACTACCTGAGGAAGGTCTTTAACTCTAGGTTAGTGTCTCTTTTGCTATCAGTGTTTAGCTGATGCTGGCTAGCAGACTGGAGAGGGTCATTGCCATGTGATTTCTACAAGGATCAGGCCAACACCATGCTGTTGATCTCACTGGGTCCATCACTTAGGAACATTGATGCATCTTCACTTTAAAACTTTCAGATTCTCGCTGCCTACCATTTGAGAACACCTCATGGCAACAGCTGGCCTGCCTGCCCTGTTGCCAGTGATACTCAGGTCCAGCTTTGGCTTCTGTGAAGGAACTGGAGCTGTTCCCAAAGCTTGCTGGCAGCTTGATGCATAGGGAACTTGCCAATCAAGAGGGTGAACCTCTAACAAAGCTTGCCTGGCAGCTTAACATACCATTGTGTTTTCTTCCATAGGTGATTAAAGCCATTGAGGAAGGCTACCGGCTACCCCCTCCAATGGACTGCCCCATTGCACTCCACCAGCTGATGCTAGACTGCTGGCAGAAGGAGAGAAGCGACAGGCCTAAATTTGGGCAGATTGTCAACATGTTGGACAAACTCATCCGCAACCCCAACAGCTTGAAAAGGACAGGAACTGAGAGCTCCAGGTGAGCCGTGCTTTCCTAATAGTGATGTATGGAAGAATACATTAGAGATGGCAGGGCGAGTGCTGACTCAGATTAATTCCTGTCTTTTACTTAGAGGTCACTTCACAGCTCTCTGCAACCTGGGTGGTTTCTTTCTCAATTACTGGAATATTTCTGCTACTTCTAGTCACCATTTTGAAGAGCCAAATACCTATCTGGCCTCAAATAGTAGTAAGAAAAATAATTTTTTTTTTAAAAAAAAAGCAACAAAGAAATATCTAACGTACCTATTTTATGATGCTGGACCTGAACATTTAGGAAGAAGCATGAAAAGTACTTTTGCAAAACGATCAGGTTACTAGATGCTATATTTTGAAAAGGGAAAGGAACATTGGGTAAGTAAACAATAAGGATGAGCTCTTTATGCACTGCAATTTTTAAGTTGACTTAATAAAGCGTTCATTGTAGCAACAGACACATTAGGTTTTAGTTCTTAAAGTTTCTCTTTTCTGAGTCTTTCAAGATTAGAAGGAAACAGGACCAGGATAGAAACTGATCAAGTTTTAAAAACAAGTGATTGAACCACCTGTCGGAGGTAATTATTTCATTGGAAAGAGCAAAATTAAGAAGTGTATCAGTCCAGAAAGAAGATAAAGATATTGCAAGTTGTGTAGTTCAATAGGAACTTTTGTGCATGGAGGCTGAGGTTTACTAGTTTAAGATATGGAGATACCAGCTCCATTGAAAGGGCATAGTCCATCCTTATCAATTAAATGATTTAAGCAGACAGGCACAATGAGACCAGGTGATTTAGGCCTGCATAAGGTAAGACATCTATTCCTCTCCAAATCTGAACTTCTGAAAGGTGTTTCTTTCATCTTGACCCTGAGTTGAGAACAGAAAGACGTTTTCCCCAAGCTATCCAAGCCCTTCCTGTCTTGGCCAGCCCATGATGTTCTCTTCCAGCCGCTCTCTGGAAAACTTGGCCTAAAGATCATAGATGAGAAGGACTACATTTATTTACACAACACGTGAAAAAAAAGAGTTTGGAGCAAATAGCAGAGATACTTTCTGTTCTCTTTTAGGGTTTCAGATCCTTTAGCATTCATTGGCCACTGTATAAAGAGCTTAATGGTCAAGATCTTTTGAAATAACATTGGACTGGATTCACATCTAACTCCTGCTATTTGGTAGCTTATGTGACTGAAAAAGAACACAAAGACACACACACACACACACACACACACACACACACACACACAACCTAACATTGCAGGGCCAGTTGTTTCCTGTTCACGAAAGCCTGAAAATAGATGGCCCTAAGTCCTCCTTTCCATGTGGGTGGCTTTTTGTGTTCCCAGGTGGATGTCCAGCTTTCACATCTCCAGCTCTAGGTCCCTAAGACCAGTACTTGGTGCTTCTCCTGTTCACATAAACTATTCAGCTGTGAATATTGCATAATATGTGCTTAGCACCAAAGTGCAGAACAAATTGAGTTACTGGATACACTTTTCTCAATTCTAAATTCCCCCCCCCCCATGGTACTTAAGCAGCTTTGATGCTATCACCACTTGCTGATAATGGGGTATAGTGTAACATGATATATGACAGAGCACAAAATTAGGCAAATGTCATGGTGTTCCCCAAAGGGCACAGAGACTTCCAGAACAAGCTTCAGAGTGTCCCTTGGAGTTAATTGATATGGACTGAGGATATTTTCATCCAAAGGTCATTTTGACCTTCTCAAGAAGTCTACATATTGCCTACTAATGCTCTTGGCTTAAAGTTAAAAGTAAGTGTAAACTGTTTGGTCTTTGTTTAATAAACATTTCAATCGATAAACATTTAACACTAACGTCCAAAATTCTATGTGGTATAATATTTGTTATTGACTCAAAATTGGGGGAAGAATGAAATCTTGATTATTTTTCCCATAAAAATCTGCAGAATTTGACTTAGAAAATTGGATATTATTGAAGTAATGGACATAAAAGAAAGGTTACAAAGGCTAGCTGAGCTATTATTATTTAGGCACAAAACTGATTAATAAAACAAATCTGTTGAGATATATAAAAGAGAAGTAATGCAAATCAAAATAACTTGGGTAAAAAATCAAAATAAATAAAAAAATGGAATTGGATTAATTCTGCTATGTAGGAAATGAATCAAGGCATTATATTGACTTAATTTTGTTTTTACAAGAAAATAATTGTTTTTTTGGTTGAAAGGTCAATAGTGATGGTATATGTCTGATTTAAATGTTTGTGTTCAAGCAACATAGTCTCGGATGAAAATGAGGCCAAAATATTAAGATCAGCCTCATTCCATAATTTCTAGAGAAAAGGCAACTTTAAAAAAAATATAACTTAAGAGGCCGTGTTGCTATACACGTAATTATAATAAGGGCAGTAGAAAATACCCTGTAAATGGCCACTCTGTAATTATTAGATATTTTGATGATGAGGATGACTATAATTCTCTTACTAAATACTTTCCATTAATGGGTGATTTATTATATATTAATATTATGAAGAATGGCAGAATTCCTGCCTTGAACTCTAGTAGCTCTTCACAATGACCTAATGTGAAACACCTGGCCTGAGAAATGTGTAAACTAATAAATAAGTTAATAAGAAGTGCTCAGATTTTGTTGAAATGATTATTTAGGAGCCCCAGCAAGGGAATATGAGAAGCACATTCCAGAGTCCACACAGTGATCAAAGTGGCCATTCTTCCTACCAGTCTTGGCACACGTGCTGGTCAGGCATAGGTTGATTAAAGAGGGGATTAACTCCCTGTTGTCCTGAGTTCGTTCCAGTGCACTGAGACTGCCTGCAAACCGGGCTGGAAGCACCCTGGCCTTGAACTCGTGCTGCTTTCTCTAGTACCATCAAGTCCGGCAGGTTGCAAGCTCTGAGTCTCCCTTCCTCATATACTTTGCCAGGGTTTCCATAGTTGCTGAAATAAAGTCTGTAATATTCAGTGCTGGCAGGGACTGGACTCTTTCTGCAAAGACTGAGTCAATTGCAGCCATAAGCTCTATTCCAGTTTGTACCCCAGGCTGGGGTCTTTCAAAGACCTGCTATGATCATTAATGCATTAAGAAGGTCACATCATGCGCACGAAATTCAGAACAAATAGGGTAATGGTTACATGCTTTATAAGCTTTGTGAAATTAGGGGCAAAAAATCATATGCCATTTGACAATGGTTCTTCCATCTACAGCCTTCTCTTTGTTGTTTCAGTTCCCCTTGCCTGTTTCAGACAATCTGACTTCTGAGTCTTGTCATCTCACTGATCATTCCATCTACCCTTTCTCATTCCTTTTCCAGACCCAACACTGCCTTGTTGGATCCAAGCTCTCCTGAATTCTCTGCTGTGGTATCAGTGGGTGATTGGCTCCAGGCCATTAAAATGGATCGGTATAAGGACAATTTCACGGCTGCTGGTTATACCACACTAGAGGCTGTAGTTCACATGAACCAGGAGTAAGTACTCAGCGATGTAACACGAAAGGGTAAATCTAGATTTAATAGTATTTTCCTTTTTCGCTTTGAGCTGCATAATCATCCTACCCATTTTTTTTTAAAAAAAAAAGAAAACCAGAATGCTTTTCATTTTAATTAAGTATAATTTTATACAGCCTCTATAAAGCACCTACATTGTTGCATTCAATTGCTTAATTAAACATTTTAATACACCTGCCTTGTTGTGCTGTATGAATTGTGGCTGATTCAAATGTGTGTCTGCATGAAGCCCGGAAAAAAGATCCTCAGCCCTCGTAATGTTTGCTCTTCCTCGTTTTTCTCCCCCATACAGTGACCTGGCACGAATTGGCATCACAGCTGTCACACACCAGAATAAGATTTTGAGCAGTGTCCAGGCAATGAGAACCCAAATGCAGCAGATACATGGCAGAATGGTTCCCGTCTGAGCCAGTACTGAATAAACTCAAAACTCTTGAAATTAGTTTACCTCATCCATGCACTTTAATTGAAGAACTGCACTTTTTTTACTTCGTCTTCGCCCTCTGAAATTAAAAAAAAAAAAAAAAAAAATCAAAAAAAAATCTGCAGCATTGCTTGGTGTACAGATTGCTGAAACTGTGGGGCTTACAGAAATGACCACCGTCATTTGAATTAGACCTGGAACAAATTGTTTCTCAGAAGTACTTCCGTCCATCACCAATCTGTAAAATACATGTACCTGTATAAATAGGACCCTGCCTCTGAGTTTCGATGCTGTCTTTGCTGCCAGGCACTGAGCTTCTTTGAGACATCTTGGATCCTCCCTCCATTTGGAATTACAACTGGAGTATTTTGTTTGTGGCGTAATTTACGGTCATGCTTCTTTCACTGGAATGAAGACCATGGCTAGGAACATGTTCGAAGGACTCAGCTGTACCTTCTAAGGCTTGGTTCATGCCATGGGGATACAAACCCTAGGGGAAAACCACATGTCCACGTGGCTCCTTCATTGCTCAGGCCATCTGGTGGATTACAGTGACATGAGGGGCTGGAAATAAAAGGAAAGTGGATTTAAAATAATGATAGTAATAATAGTAAAACCCAAGCACCAGACTCCCTAACTGGACAAAACGAGGTCTGTTTCTTTAGGTCTGAGGCTGTGCCATATAAAGTCTTACTTTGGGACTCTACAAACGTATCATAACTACCTTATGGATAGTGGACGGTGACAATCTTGAATGGGGAACTTTCACACTTCCTTCCTTTGAAGAAGCAAACCCAAATCCCCAAGGTAAGGCAAAAGAGCCAGCAATGAATCTTGCTCCAAGGAAAGCTACTTTTCTAAAAACTTGATCTTATTTGAATCACTGAGCAGTAATATTTTTTCATGCCTATCAGCTAGTTTGGGGTTCTTTCAAGATTTCAGTCTTCTTTTTTTCAATGGGAATAAGGACCAAAACCAATATGGCTTCTCTACTATTCCTCCAGGAAGCAATAAACTAGGAACTATATGCAGTCAGGTTAGAGAGGATGGGCCCCTGCTGGCTGTGCTTTCTCTTCCACAGGGTTCCATACAGGTTCCTCTTGCCCTTTGGTACCCTTCATTCAGGACCCAAATATTTATTGAGCATATTTTCTGCTGCAGCACCCCTTGTACCAAACAGCATCAGCCAGGGAAATTTACCTAGATGTCAATGGTGAGACTTGGAACCCACCTTAACTTCCTCATTATCAGAAAGTAGCCTACATGAAAGCACGTTTTTCGTCCGTAAAGCCCATTAACCTTCAGATGCTTCTATTTTATTCCTGAAATTTTCTTCTTGAAACATATAAAATAAATGGCTTTATTCATTCCTAGAAGCCAACAGCCTGATTCTTTTGACTGGACAAATTTATTTTTCTAACTTCCATTTTTATCACTTTTAAACAACAGCTTGGCTGATTTTAATGACATTTCTCCCCACCCCACCCCCACCTCGGTTTTATCCTGAAAGCTATTTCTTATAGAGCAAGGAATGTTAAATGTGATGCTGTCAAATCATGACAGTTTAGTAGAAACCTTTTGCAACATTAGTTATAAAAGCTTTTCTGTTCAAAAGGAATGTGAAATTTGTTTTTTAAACTGCCCCAACAATTTTTGTTTTATCATATCACCACTTTTGCTAAAATCTAGGAGCTCTGGATATTCATGTTAAAAGTTGATAAATGTAGGTTGTTTTCAGTTTTGGGTTTTTTTGGGTTTTTTTTTTCTTTGCTTGCTTTTTAAAAAAAAGGTTTATAACTTTTTTTCTTTCAGCAAAGCTGTAGAGTATTTATTTTTAATCCTAACAGACTGATTCAAATAAGATAGCATTATGGCTTTATCTTCTAAGTAAAAAGAAAATGTTACCTTGCATGCATTGAATAATGAAAAAATTTTCCTTTGTTAAGTCAACAACTTAAGACTTGAGGCATTTTTCTGAACACTGAACATATTCAAGGCAGAACATTTCAAAAGAGAATGCATCAATTCTAAGATACCCTAACAAGTTAATGCTATATAGTACACTGGTATTGTTTCCTTACTTCTCAGCAGATATCTCTGTAAATGAAATAATCAGGTGAGGATTGAAAAAAAGGTAGCATAGGAAACCTTCATTCAAAGGTTGCCTCCTGCATCTTAATTCATCACATGTGTGAGTTAGACTGCAGGCCAATGGAAAAGCCACACAAAGGATTTTCCGGGTGTCTAAAATAATATCCAGTAGCAGTAAGAGTGCTGACTTCACCGCTTCCGTGAAGTTACACATGTTTTAGAAGATCAAGGTCAGGACAACAGGAATGCTGCATTGTTTCCCAGGGCGTGGATCCAAACTCTGGCATCCAGATATGCGTTCTCAAGCCAACTGAGATGTTGACACTGGGAAATTCAGTCCCTGTTTCTTCATAACTCAGTTCTTCCACCTGTAAATTAGAGATCATGATACTTGAATACTAACTTCTTTCCTGACACTTTGCTGTAAGTGTATATGAAATACTCTTGTGTAGGACATGCTGAATTTCACGTAAGAGAGGTGTACTCTTCCTCCAAGTCTTCCCAAGTATTATGCATCCATCTTTCAGTTGTGAATCTGTAAATCAGTAAGTCTATCAAATGCAAAAATAGACCCAAACCCTTTTCTTTCATTTTTTTTCATAATTGTCAAAATGAATGGTGTTGATAAGTGGCTTCTTGATGACCACAGTAGTTGCACCCCAGCCACATTTATAATTTTAAATTGTTTACGAAGTAATTTCTAACTGACTATTTTATAACACTGTATTTCTCTCTCCAAATACACTATTTTCTACAAGTTTAAATAATGGTTATCTACCTCAAAGAAATTAAATTTTATTTATCCCCCTCACACAATAAATAAACCCATATATATATATATACACACACACACACACACACACACAGATAAATAGGTGGTTTAATAAAATAAGCAAAATTGTCTAAAGATGCATTTTGGTCTTAATCTTGGTTCTACACTCGAAGCCACCAGCTGCCAAACATGGCCATAGGGTGGGCGATATAGTCAAAAGGAAATCTTAATAGTTGTCACAAAGGAAAGAAGGGAAATTGCTTCTTTTACCTTGAGTTATTTAATGAATGAGGGGCCCCAATGATTTCATTGTATTGTGCCAGCCTTGTTCGATTCTAGACTGATGGGACGTCTGTGGCGGATTAGTTCTTGTTGGGCTTGAGCCCTCAAGACCACTTTCACTGGCACACCAAACCTCTCACTGTGCCCCTAACCCCAGGTTCCCTTTCTCTGCCTGTTGTATACAGATTGTGTGGATCCTTTACTAATGAGATAATCTCATTCTTTAGAAGTTACTTTCTTTTTAAGAAAAACACCCAGCCCTTTTAGTTTCTTAGTTTGCTTTTTTTTTCAGTCATATTGTTGAATGTTGGCAGATTGGGATATTTTCAGATTTATTTCCAAGATAGACAATTTCCCTTATTGGAAAGCCAGGCTGCTCATATCCAGGCTTTTACAGTTGGACAATTGGCCTTGCATGCCCTCTCACCAACTCGAAGCCCATCTGACACAATTGAACCATAACACGTCAGAATTTTTATTTCAAAAAGAGGCTGTTCTCACAGGATTGTAGACAAGACTGTGTAGCTTTCGAATCCTAGTTTTGCTGCTTCAGAATGTCTGACATGAGCAGGTAGCTTAGCCTCTTTTATGCTTCGATGACCTCGTCCATGTAATAGGAATAAGAATAGTACGTTCGTCAGAGGAGTTATAATTAAGCTGCAAATATGCATTATTTTTTGGCTGTTCCCATTGTCGTTTTTCACAGAAGTGAAGGAAGAATTCAGATCTCCCTCCTGAACTCTCCTTCCCGAGCCCTACCACCTTCTGTGTACCTGCATTCTTTCTTGCAGTCGCGGTTGACAGCTGGCAGGCAATATTGGCCGATGTTTTGTCTGAAGCCTTGTTCTTTTTCTCTACAGGGAGTAAATTCTGCTATCTTGGCCTCACAGCCCTTCCTGTTGATTACAAAGCCCACAGAAGAAAACAGAACACGCCCTCCTGGGTTCCTTCTAAATGCGTTTCTTCTGCGTCTACTGTGCCAGTTCTGGAGCAAAGACACACGAAACAGCACCCCTACCTGGAACGAAGAAACGGATGACTCTCAAATCCCCTTTCCCAGCGAAAGAAACGGCAGACATGCAAAAGGTTCGGCATCTGTTCTCCGGTTGCACTGAGGAATGTACCGTCGCGAAGCACCAGCTCTGCAGAACCCTTATTCCCAAACTCCTTGTGGTTTTATTTATATGTATATCCATATCTCATTCCTGTATGTCACTGCTGCATGGGTGTGGCAGCAAGTGACCAAAGGCTACAGGTTTTACTATGGACACCAGGTCAGGTGCCACCACACGAAACAAAGCCAGTTCCCAGGAGCTGCCTATGATATGCATTGCTGAAGTAACATTTTAACCCAGGGTGTGCCATTGCAGTGATATAAATATATTTTTTTCCTAGACTAAATATGAGCTTGATTATCTGTTTTGATGTGTGTACATAGGTGTGAGTGTGCGCGTGTGTGCGTGCGCGTGTGTGCGTGCATAACCTCATGCTTAGAACTGCCTGTGAATGTTGTGGAATGCCACACCTGGCGAGTTCTGGCTTTCCACCAGTTCTGAGAGAAGAGCCACGTGAGCTAGTGGGCCTGGAAACCATGCCCATCCCCTGAGAAAGACAACCAAGAAATGTTAAATGTCCTGTATCTATAAGTGCGTCTTGTAGCTGCCACACTAACCTTAACAAGTAACTACAGCTTTGGGCAGAGGCATTTTCACCTTAGCGGTGGAATAATTTTAGACTATGAACCCATTTGAGTGACAGCCCATCATCGAAGTCACGAATTCTGATTGAACTCCTCATCTGAATCACCAGTTCTTTGATGGAGAGAGAGAAGGGGATGGAATTTGTCTGGTAACCCCGAGTGGAATACAAGTAGCCTTTGTTTTCCTGCATAAATGGACTTGTTGAATGCGAACAAATATATGCAATTCATATACTTTTGGAAATGAACGTAGACGTGTGTCAGCTTTGAGATGATGTGTCCTGGATTAATACTTTGTCTCCAAATGTCACAGAAGAACACATGCCAGTGACTCTTGAGGTCAGCATGGTTGGGCTTAAATGGCCTCAAGCCGTTTCAGGTTCCCCATTACAAGGAAAGTTCTCCAGTTATTAATATACAGTTAAATCCTATGGCCCTCAAAAGTGTATCAGCCTTCTAGAATCTGAGGCCCACTGCGTGAAGAGTCTGTTTTGATATGATATGTATACCAAACTCCAGCCAACATACTGCCATGTTTCATAATCTGAGTGGCTGCCTTGCTTATTCTAAGCTATGGTTGCAGAAACTGTAGCCATTTATATAAGCTATAACATCAAATCAGGGAAAAAATAGGAAACAAAAGATTCTGAACCCTATGTTGTTAAATAAGTAAAGAAAATCATCAATAAATATTTATTGCATTCTGACAGGGTGTATGGCATTGTATTCTTAGAACTATGCCAGAGTGACAAAGTGAATTCACCCCTTTTGGGGGACTTTAATATATTTTTAAAGGGATGTGCCTATGCATTGATGCCTGAAAAATATGTATAAAGAAATGATGTTGAATCTCTGAGCAGGTCACCTTTCCCCAGAGGTCAGGTCAGGAGGCCAAGTTCAGGGGCTGTGTCTAGCCCCAGGAGTGTGAGTGCTGGCCGAGTGAGCTCAGATCTTCCATGAGGAAGCATTAAGCTGATGCCCTGCACCAAATCAAGTAGCTTCACCGTGTGTCCACTGGCCCAAAATTATTTTGAACAATACTATGAATATAATGTTCTGGTGAATTTTAAAATAGTTATTTTAAAGAAAGGTTGTGCTCACTACACTGCTTGTGTGTGTTTTGAGACCTCTTGTATTCAATCTGTGAAGGATATGTGTATTAATCCATACACACTTATAGCCTCAATATTTGTCTGAAGACACTTAAATTCTGACCAGTAAAGGAAAGTTCTAGAAGCAATATTTTCACTTATTTAACATTCTCCAAACAACATCAAGCATTGATACACACTGAAGAGTGCATTTATTATTATTTTTTCTCACTCCAAGTATGTTGGAATATGCAAGGACTGTGGTTAAAATTAGAATGTATAAGGCTTATTATAATTTAGTTCATACTGAAAAAGAAATTAACAGAACATTGCTTGGTTCATACATGTTCCAAAATTTGAGCAATCTCTTGAGTTAGACATAGATTTTTCTATTTTGTTTTAATTTGTCAAGGTATTTTTCTTCCCTTCATGAGACTTAGGTACACATAACTTATGTCATTTATTTATGGTCTTTTATACCTAGTTTGTAAAATTGTAAAATAGCAAACTAAATGCAAAGAGTTTGCATTGGAAAATAATAAAGTGGTTGCCATATACAAACCTGGAATCTACTTGTGTCTTCAATAATTTTTGCCATATGATGGTGGTTTAAGTTAATTTTAATTGTTGATTGCCATTTGGTTAAAACAGAAAATCTTACATATTCTGATTGAATGTGCTTATTTCGAGGGTAAAGAGCATTGACTTCTAAATGGTCCTCACTCTGGAGAAACTGCATTTGCAAATCTGACTTCAATTCTGTAAGTTCTTCTATCACATTGTAATTAAGACTAAACTGGTTGGAATTCAGCTTCCACCTCTTACTGATCATTCAGTCTAGGACTAGTTTCTTAACTTCCTTGCACCCATTTCCTTGTTTGTAGCATGGGGATTATAGTGCCAACAGCTTTTATAAAACCTAAATGTATTAAAACATTTAGCACAATGTCTAACATTTAACCAGAACTCAACAAATGGTAGCTATGCTCAGGAGCTTTTTTAATGAGAAGACACTCTAATCCCCGGTTCTATACCCTCTCACACAGCTTTGGTACTGATCTAAGTGACCAGCTACCAATCTTTACCACGGGCTTTTCATCCGGGATACTTGTATTTCTTGAGGGTACATTGGGATGTCCAGAGGTCCAAGAGTCTCTAAAACATGATGCAAATGCGTAGTTAGCGTGTATTAAGGATTATATGTACATGTGTGTTTTGATGGGGAAAAAGATCATAAATTTCATTAAATTCCAAATTGGTGTGGGTTACAAAAATATTAAGGGTCACAGTCTTAAGGATGAGGACATGATACCATTTCATTAAATAAACTATCAATTGACTAAGCCCCTGTTAATTGAAAATGAGGCTCAAGACTTATTATAATGCAGTCACTGAAGCTCTTGAGAGCAGCTGGCTTCCGAGAGCTGGGACACGTGGTTCAGTGTTACCAATAGGGCCTTGAGATGAAAGGCACCTGGATTATGTCTGGTTATTTTGTGTTTATTTCCTACTTAAACACTTCTCTAGAATCAAGTATATTAATAGAGAATAGTTGACAACATATTTGTGATTTGAAAGAGGCTTGACATTTTCCTCCCACTTGTTTCACAAGATAGAAACTCAACTGTATTTGTCAGAATTCTCCAGAGAAACAGAATCAATAAGAAATACATCTATCACTCGATATGTGGAAATAAAGAAATACAGATATATATATAGAGAGAGCCTTTTCATGAGGAATTGGCTCACGCAATTATGGATGCTGAGAAGTCCCATGGTATTCAAGCTGGAGACCCAGGAAAGCCAGTGATGTAATTCATTTCAAGTCCAAAGACCTGAGAATGAATCCAGCCAGTGGCATAAGTGAGGTCCCCGGGGCAGGAGAAGATGAGACGAGATGTCCCAGCTCAGCAGTGAGGCAGGAAAACAAGCCTGTGGATGCACTAGATTTCTACAGGAAGCTCTCCCTGGCCTCCCCTAGGTGGATGGTGTTCCA
Source organism: Aselliscus stoliczkanus (assembly GCA_033961575.1). Classification (NCBI taxonomy): domain Eukaryota; kingdom Metazoa; phylum Chordata; class Mammalia; order Chiroptera; family Hipposideridae; genus Aselliscus; species Aselliscus stoliczkanus. The sequence goes on along the minus strand of CM066731.1, from coordinate 162,782,795 downwards.
TGTACTTGTGGTAGAGACAGGCTAGCTGCTCAACAGTTTTAGTTCCTCTTCCTGTGCACATAAGACTCCGTTTCCCAGCCTCCAAACCATTCGGTTAGGTCCATGTGATTGGATGCTGGCCAATGAGATAAGGGAGGTGGAAATGCAAACCCTTCCCAAGTTGAGTCATAAAGCCTTCAACACACTTGTCCACTTTCTCTTCCCCTTCTGTCGCAGCCTTAGAAGCCACATGTTGAACATGGCAGCCTCACAGGCAGGAAGGACCTTGGATCCCTGAATCACTGCCTGGAAAGTTGCCAAAAGATACTCGGGATCTTTATCAGGCTATGATGTGAGCTAGAAATAAACCTTTAGTATGTTAAATATTATGGAGTCATTCATTACAGAAGCTAAGAAAAGTGGAAAATTTTCCCCTTCCTCTGACTGTCTTTCTATTGGTCCCCTAACATACAGGATGATGCCCATCCTGATGGGGATGGCAAGCCACTGAGTCAACTGTTCCAGGTTGATGGTGATGCTACATGCCACCTTTAGCAGGTATATATTCCAGTGCATTCTTCCCTGAACACCACGTACCTACTCCACTGCCAGGTGGCTTACTTTGGACCAACTTGTCTGGTTGGTTATGTTTGTTACGTTCTAGTAAAACAAACTAGAACAAGTACAAGATTCATCTTATACACCATGTTTTATGAGAATTAATTTCCAAAGCCGTCTTTTCACTAAAAGCAGAATGTAATCTATTTTCACTACCATCTGATACAGAGTGAAAGAAGCAGCGATTTCCTTTAATTATCATTTTTGTGTTCTAAGCATAAAAGCCATGGTCAGCACTTCTCAAATGCCATTCTTCATTTTGATGACAGCCTATGACAAAGAGAAGCTAGTCATTAACGAAAGAGAAACCAAAGCTGGATCCAAAGACAAGAGAAAAATGAACTGAAATAGAGCTTGGGCATGATGTACTAAAGTGCACAGACTTACTGGGAATCCTGCCTCGGCTACTCACTACCTGCGTGACCTTGGGAAAATCACCTAACCCCCCTGACACTCAGTTTACTCATCTTTAAAATGGGAGTGAGGATTCCCTATTTTGTCAGGGTCTTGTGAGGATACAGTGTAGTCAATTCTATGGAAAGCAGGAGCTGCAAACACAAATGTTTACATGGGCCAGTTAGGCCATGTGAATGAGTGATACTGTCCAAAGGTAACACAATAGACTGGGTAACTATTTAGATGTAACATTGGGTTTTAAGATGAGATGTTAATGAGTATTAGTCAGTGGATGGTGGCTGGGGTCGGGGGGTTCTATGGGCACGTAAGATTGAAAAACAGTGAATGATGCATTCCACTACCCCCTTTTGGATACTCATAAAACACATTGGGACATTATAAAGGCTCTGAGAAGTCCCATCATAAAGACCAATTACACCAGTTTAACTAGCATTTTCCAAATGTACTTAAACAAGAAACCCTTTTTACATTGCCATGGACAGTTCTCTGAAACACATTTTGGACACCTGTCCTTTGGGGTTTTAAATAAGAAAACTGAAAGAAAGCAACGCAAGCAGGTGCAACTGATGCTGCACAAACTTCAGCCCATGCTCCCTGACCCCCAGCCATGGTGCACGTGCCTCCACACCCTTAGGCATATTTCCAATACAGCAGGTCCTCCGTTAACATTGTTTAGTTCAACATCATTTCGTTTTAACGTTGGTTGGTGAGATTTAAAAACAAACAAAAAAAACCAAAAACAAACGTTGACTCCCAGCTGGGGCCAATGATATGTAGGTGAGGTGAATTGGCGTGCCTAAACTATCCCAGTCACAGTGAGTATAAGTGTGTGGGTGAGTGGCTCTGTGATGGAAGGGTGTCCTGTGCAGGGTGAGTTCTCGCCATGCACCCTGAGCTCCCAGGACAGGCTCCGGCCACCATGATCCGACCTGGAATAAGCAGGTTGGAAAATCCTTGTCTGCCTTGGTTTTATTCAACTTCCTTAAGTGTATGTATAGCTCACATTTATTTCAGTGGAGTTTTGGGTCTTTATTTAGAAATTTGGTGATGTTTCTGTGACCAGAAATATGCCATAGAAACATAACTCTTGTTTATAGCAATTAGCCTATGGTAAAATCTATTTCATGACACGTCATTTCACTTCAACTCACCAGTTCCATGAACCTACCGACTGACATAAAGCGAGGTCTATGGTACTTAACCTAGGTTTGCAGCTGCTTGGAGATTTGCTATTTCTCCATTGTGGTCTAGTGGCCTCAGTACTGGTTGGGGATAGAGCATGTGAAGTGGGGAGAATGGGCTGCAGAGATTATGCTACTAGAAAGTATGAATATCAGGTCCTGATTTCAGAGCACCTATTGGAGGTTTAAATCATGAACTGAAGTGTGTAAGCCAAAGCCATGACCTGGACTAAGATGTCTGAATTCTTCTAGTAATAGTAGAGAACAAAATGGATTTTGACAATGAAGAAATGTATGTCACACTTACATCAACAAGCTAATTAAGACTTGCAGCTATACTGTGGGCTGTGGCCTCAGTTAGTTTACCCTTTTCCCCTTGGAGGAAGTGCCTTCAGCCATCGACTGCTCCCAGTTGAATGGTTAATAGACCCCTGACATATCTTGTTTCTGGCAATCACCCTGGACATAATTCTTTGTTTACAGCACTGCTGCAGAAAACTTGATGAATACTTATAAGAAAATAGAATTAGGACCGAAGGACCTAGTTAAAATCAACTTAGTAGAACATAGACATTGCTTTGTGTAGAGCTGGAAAATATAGCCATGAGAGAAAGTAGCTTCAACATATATCCAGAGAAACTATATATTATACACATGATATGCAAGAGGCAATTATGGCCCAGTAATCTGCAGTGTATCACTACCTAGCAATCAGATTGACGTATTCTAATGAGACCCATGTTGTTTGTAATCAGACTGGCATTGCTTATTCAGATCTCTATTCCACAAGATGCACTTTTAAATGGCTCAGATTGCACCAGATGCTATAAGAAATAGCATTCCATTTTATTCCATTACCAGCATTTTTCCTTCTTTCAATTAGCATAATTTAAAATCAGCCAGAGGCAAATGTGAGGGGCTGAAAAGTTGCAAAGAAGTTCAAGAAATACTTGATAGAAAAAGGCAAAAAGACACACATGCACAACAATTTTCTTTATATGGGCAAGAGAACATTACAATTAATAGAGTTCTCATTCTTTAAATTGCTCAGAATTTATTTCTGAGACTTATTGAAATATTAGAACCTCTCAGGGGGCTAATTGCCCTGTAGTTTCTTCTTGCTTATGCATTATCTGGTGGATGACATAATAGAATCACCACCTCATTTACCATTCAGTTAAGGTTTAATTGAGTTCATCTTTTTTCCTTTCAAAATGGCCAGGAATTTAAGAATCAAAACAAATGATCATTTGTAAAATGAGAAGATCCTCATAAATTGCCTCTTTATAACTAGGTCCTGGCTGTTTATAAAATATCTGAAGTTAAAACCTGAGCTAACATAATATACATATTTCCCTGATGTAGTCTGCCATGATGCTAAAAACAGTATTTGCTTTTAAAATAAGAATTGGCATCTGATATTGGAAGACTAATTTTCCAGTGATTTGCCTCCCCAGTATCTTTGCACTATTATCTCAATAAGTATAAACTCCCCAGGCCGCGTCTTGGGCTTTTGTTGGTAGCTCACCCAGCATTCACACTCCACGCCCCTCTCTTCCTCATAGAACCTAACAGATTTTAATTTAGGACATTTGTTCTCTCTTTATATCATTTGAGTGGGGCTCACCCATGCCCAGCTATAGTTACCCTAATGGTTCTGAACCAGGGTAAACTTTGACACACAATGATTGGTTCAGTGGAGGTCCAATCAGAGTGAAACTTGAGACTTCTTTTCTATAACATGGGAAGTGATCTTTCTGAAACCCTATGTGACCCCAACATGAACAAAAGGCATCATTTCCTCTGGCAGCCCTTTTGGGATCATGAGAAAAGTCATCTTTAGGATAGAGATGACACACATAGGTCAAGAGAATCTCAAAGAAACAGATCTCACTTCCGATCACTCAATGGTGATCGGAAGCAGCTTATACCAACCAGCTCATGAGAGTGGATTGTTAAATTTTCATGAATCTTATGAACTGGTTGCCATCACGTTGGTAGCTTGAAATTGGCCACAGTGGGAGTATTTATACCACATAAATCTGCAAACAGTGAAAATCAGTACTGCTGCTGCTTTTTCTTCTCCTCCTTTTCCTCCTCCCTATTCTTTTACCTGCAGTTGGTTGTTAAAAATTGACTAGTTTTCCACTGGCTGTACCTCCAGTTGAACTGTGCCTGAAGCTTGTCTTACACCTGACTTTTCATATCAGAAATTCAGAAGTCTCCTCTATTGTTCAGTCACTTTGACCCACATGGTTTTCTGTTACCATTAACCAAAAGCATGTCCACGATGGCTTACAAAGTTCTCCATGATAACAAGAGCTACCACTTAAGAAGCCTTTATTGAGGACCAACATCTGTGCTAAATGTGAATTCACCTAAGTTCATACAAACCTTTATAAAGAAGGTACTTTTATGATTTCTAATTCACATGTGGAGAAATTAAATCATCGATTAAAAACCTAACTTGTCCAAGTATAACTTGTCCTACTTGGACTATTCCAAATGCACCAAGCCTTTTCATGTCTCAGTGTCTTACCTATGCTGTTTCCTCTTTCAATAGACTGTGTCCACCTAGTTAATGCCTATCCATCCTTCAGGATCCCAGGTCAGTGTCTCATGGAGGCCTTCATCTTCTTAGCCTGAGCCAGGTGATTCCTCACGTCACCCTGTGCCTACCTCGCTTAGAGTGCTTTCAGCAGTGCTTTCTTGTTGGATCCCCCCACTAGACTCCAAGATCAACAGAATCTTAGAAATCTAAGGAATTTTTAAATTTTCTTGTCAATATCTTTATGCCTCGTACCGTGTCTGCCACATGGTAGCTGCTCAAGCAATGCTAAATTACTCGAATGAATGAATCTTGTGACTTGTTCTTACTGCATTGAAATTCAATGAAAGAAGAAATACTTTGTCATTATCCTCAGTTCATATTATTATACTAAATATGTGAATCCTCATAAAGTTATCAAAACTCCTTGTTAGGAGCAGCCGGTTGGCTCAGTTGGTTAGAACATGGTGCTCATAACACCAAAATTGCCAGTTCGTTTCCCACATGGACCAGTGAGCCATGCCCTCCACAACTAAATTGAAAACAACAACCTGATTTGGAAAAACACACCGTTCCCCAATAAAATTTAAGAAAAAAACAAAACAACTCCTTGTCTTCTTCCTTCTTCATTTTTCTCATCTTTAGTATCATCATCTTCATCACCAGCTATCAGGCAGAGAGAAGAATGTGTTGAGGGATGTAAGAAAGATATTGATTTTGTGTTTAATAGACTGGACATGAATTGTAGTTCCATCACTTGTTGTCTGGGTCATCTTAGACAAATTGCATGCTCTCCTCATATGGAAAACAGAAATGGTGTCTAACATTTCAAGTTGCTGTGTGAAAGTAAATAGGGGGTCTCAATTATCAGGTGCACAATAGTAGACACTTAAGAAATGGTAATCTTTATCTTCAGGTCCTACAACCTTAGCCATGTTTTGCTTTCCCTTTTCCTGAGGACTTTCACCTAAGATTAAGTACCATTTATTTGTTTGGCTGTTACAGACTATTGCTGCAACCTACTAATCCTAATTATAATTAATAACAGCCACAAGCATTACCGTGTACCATGGAAGACGGGAGGCTATACAAATTAAGTTAAGTTTTAAGGTGAAACCCTATCATTTATGTTTGTAAAAAAAAAAATCTTATTTTTAAAATTAAGCTATTATTTATCTTTGGATCGCTCCTATTTTTTTATTATTTTTTTATTTTTTATTTTTTTTAGAGAGGGTGCAGCTCACAGTGGCCCAATGCTGGGATTGAACTGACAACTTTGGTGTTATCAGCACCACAGCACCACACTCTAACCAACTGAGATAACCGGTCACCCCTGGATCCCTCCTATTTTTTAATTAGTGTGTGTGTGTGTGTGTGAGAGAGAGAGAGAGAGAGAGATTCAGCCTTGCTCACAGGAAATCAGAAGGTGAGATCAAAGCTTGACATACTTTGTCATGATTTTCTATTTCATTTTGGAAGAAATACTTCAAGAAATTAAAAACAACAACAACAACAACAACAACAATACAAATCCTTGGCTGGTTTAGCAACTTGGACTGAGTAACTCTTGTTCCATATATATATAATGTTATATATATATATATATATATATATATATATATATATATATATATGTAAAATGTTAATATTCAATACGACCAACTTTGAGAAATATCCTGTAGACTCTTGTAAATGTCATGTCTGAGCCACTGGGCCAGACCATTTGTGATGGGTGGCAATTTTTCCCTGGGTAGAGGGTTAATCACTGTCAGTTATCCTGGAAGGAGGGAGTCCTATGGCTAGACATGAGCTGGCCCTAGAATTGCTGGAAAGAGTATTCATCTTCTATGGGACCCAAGGAGAGAAGTGAAAGTTATCTTAGACTCTGGGCATCAGAGTATTTGTGTATTTCTGGTGCTGAGAATGAGCGGGCCCTGGCATAAGGAGGCAGGCTGGGCGATATGATGGGCATTGACCTACTAAGAAGATCTAAGGTAGAATCTGGGCATGTGGGATGGTAGCAGTTGTGGGTTATTCCCTGTAACCTTAAACTTCAGTTAAACTGGGGCAAGCCCCATCCTCCCTAATGCTTTCCCAGTTGTGAAATGGGAAATTGGGTTGAAGAATAAGCTCATGATATGACCAGGGAGGAGGCAGGGGGTGCCCATAGTGAAAAAATAACACTCCAGAAGAGGAGTGCTATCATGAGGATTGTCAGCAGCATAGACTCTCCAAGGGGAAGAGGCCAGCTGATTTGTTCTGGACTACATGGGAGTCAGGATGCTGGGAAAACTTCAGAAGCCTTTGATAAAGTGATTGGCTAGGAGTTGGCTGGAAAAAGTTCAGATCATAATAGTTTGAACATGAAAAGAAAATGTAACATTATTTTGTATCCACAGGCAGGTGAGGTTGGTGACGTTTAAGTTATGAATAGCTTTCTTATCTTATTTAATTCCCACCACAACCATGCTGCAAGTGGCATTACTCTAATTTTATAGCTATAGCTGTAAAACTGAGTATGAAATAGATTAACTACTTGCTCAGGGTTTAACTGCTTGTAAAATGGCTGTGCCGAGATTTGGACTATATCTGTCTGCCACCAAAGATGATGTTCTTCCTATAATACCATCGTGCCTCTTGAAGGAGTGAAATAGAACTGGAGAGAAATGTGTGGTTCACTGGTTAATTTCCTGTGGCATTTCCACAAAGCAGACCTGTGAAAGTATTGCTTCCCATTTGTTTTTGCAGTCGTTTTGGTATACGACGCCATAATTAGTGTTATCTGACCAAATGTCTTGAAGGAGAAGGATGTAGGAGAATTTCATGTCCTCATGAGAACCAGTAACATTTCACATCTTAAGTAAGGCTTTTAATTCTCTGGTTGATGGCCTAAAATTGATTTTCTCCTAGCAGTAGACCAACATGATAGAAAATCTACTTAGTGTAAAAGGCACGCTATGTTTGATGCTACTGAAAAAGAATATTGTACAGTTTAGAAGATGCTAGATCTAGTCTGAACTCTACCACAAAGAGCTTTGTGAGTGTTAGTACGTCATTCACGACTCCTTATTCTAATACTAGAACTTGGGCGTCCTAATCTCTAATATCTTTCAGCTCTAAAATTCCATGTATACTTTAAATTTCTTGGTTCCTAGGTATACATTTCTGCACGCAAGAATGTTTGTGGACAGACACAGAAAAGAAAGCCAGCACTGATGTTTAGCAGATATGCCCTGGTACAGCTGGAGCCGTTGTTGCAGTATGTAGGCGCTTCCATGCTGGTTGGTTCATGGCTTCTGTTCTGAAGGACCCCGAGTGGCTCCTATTACCCCAGCTGTCCTAATGATCCATCATGCTACCCCATAATCACTGAGTCAAGGTATTTTCTGAAAGTTTATTATTTTTGAAAGGTTTAAACACATTTTCACATGTATAAAGCAATAATAATTCTGAATAAAGACTTGGACCATAAAAAAGAAAGTGAGGAGAGGGAGGGAGAAAAGGAGGAAGGGAGGGAGGGAGGGAATGAGTGAGTGAGGGAGGGAGGGAAGGAGGGAGGGAGGGAGAGAGAGAGAGGCAATTGTTATCATTAAAAATTAATAAGGTCTACCTGAAAACTTTAAACCGTACTAGACATGCATAGTCTCCTGTGTCATTCTGTGTCTTTTCTTTCTTCTTTCCTCTTACCTTTCTAGTTTCTTCTTTTTTTTTTTTCAATCCAAGGGTTAAAGAAAGAAATTTCTGTTTTCAGATTTGTCCTGAATCCTTCACCTAGGATTGTGAATAGAACAGAGCTTTGACTACTTAGATATCTTTCATTAAGAAATTAGATTTCCAGTACTTTGAGAACGGAAATACATTGAACAAAGAAAACATTTCTTGTATTATAAGTGTTTCTTTTATTTATTCCTCTATTCAAAAATGAACAAAATGTTCTGTGGTGTCTTGGACGGTAAAGAGGATGAGATACTCACAAAGCCAAGTCTTTTACTGATCCACAGCCAGTGTTTCTTGCAAAAGGTAATCTAATAATCCTCTATTCCATTTAAGGACTATAGGAGTTTGTACATTTCTAGACATTTTAAATGATTTGCCCAGTGACCCTTCAAGCCCTTCTGATCCACACTTTGTTATTACTCTTACTTGATGGGAATTTGGATGGACTGAAGTCGAGTAAGATCTTGGATGCTAATACATGCCCCGCTGGTGTGTGGTATTCTTTCCTATAAGTCAGCCACATTGTCCAAAAAGGTCCCTTCAAATTACAAGCACATGGCTCTGAGTTTTTGTTCTTCTGATTGATGTGAGTAACTTTCAGAAGGCTCTCTGAAGCTCTTTGAGGATCTATTGCTATTCTTGACAGATTTTGTAGTTGATTGCTTTGAAGCCCACTTATCTTCCTTAGCTGATTAAAGATGTTGCTGATGTGCTTTTTTAATTAGTTTGTGAAGTGGGTGGAGTTGGAGCAAAGTCAATTTCATCTTGCTAAAATCCAATCAATGTTAGTTGACTGAATGACTTTAGTTTATTTAGCTGATTGACCGTGGACTTCTTCAGAAGTTGTTTTCTCTTATTTTCAATTTTGATGATTAAAAAATGATTTAATTACAGAAGTCACTTCTATGTTGCTTAATATGTTGGCATGAAATTTATTCCACTTTTCCACCTTACATATAACTCACAAGGCACACAATACAATTCTGCTGAATTCAATAATAGTTGCTGTTACAAATTATAAATGATGCAGCACACTTTTCTCTTTTGATTTTGCATTCCTTTACTGCACAAATATTTATAGAAAGAAAAGATTGCCCAAAACTTTGCAAAAATATTTACAGTGTACTAACTTTTGTTGCACTTTCCTTTAAGGTTTTTATAATGCGTGTTTTGCAAATCTTTTCACTGCTTAAACTTTTCTTATTGAAGTAATGAATAGAAATAGTGGCTCCCATTTATTTGGAGAAGAATTACTGTGACGGCCTGCCTGGGCATCAAGCTGAAATGCTTACAAAACCATTTCACATCCCAAACAACAACCAACCAAATTTTGTTTCTGTCAAAATAATAGAAACAAATGGCTCTAAAGCAGAAATGCTGCTAGTAAACATTTTCATCAGAATCAAGTACTGTGGCTATTAAAATTCATCCAAATTAACTGTTTATTTTTGAAACAAATGCATTCTTTGTAAAAATATTTGCTAGCAAAGATACCACTGACCCTGTGGGGTGAGTTGACTTACGTGAAAGATCTATGATTCATGAAAGCCTAATTAAATAGAGAACACTTTATAAACTTCTCTCTAAAAGGAAACGGTAAGCCTGAATTTTTAAGGTGGCAGTGAAAACTTGTTCTGAAGTTTTGTTTCCAAATGGCATTTTGATGAAATTCTATAAACTGGTTCATTAAAAAACATGGTTAGGTCACTGTTAGTTAAATGCATCAAGATATCTGAGTTGAGTGCCAAACTGGATTCAGATTCTTGTTTCATTTTGATTGGTTTGGCCCTGAAATGTCTGAAGGAGACAGAGAGCATAGGTAAACATTCGAATGGATTAGTGTCTACATCCCTGGTTTAGCCTGAAGAATTGATTTTGAGACCAGAAAGAGAATACAATTTGGCTGTTGCACATAAATTCTGTATGCAAACCATCCTACAACGCCATACACGTTTGAGCCTTCTGCATGTATCATATACACTAGTATCCTATTGGCAAAAACAAGTTACATAGCTGAGCTCAAGATCAAGGATAAGGAAGTACGTTGCACCCAATGTGGGGTCAAAGCAAGTCACACACCTAAGACCAACAGCAATGGATGTGGACATAGTCTCTTGTTTAGAGAAAGGAGTGAGTAAATGCTTTCTGGATAATATTGTAATCAACCACAGTTGTAAAGCCAGAAAGTGAAAAATATATGGTCATGAAACATTCATGAGTCATGGTCCAAATATTTCGATAGACCATAGTGCAGGGTTGGCACTCCCAGGGTTTATAGTAGCCACCAGTGGAGAGCTGATAAACATGGGAGAACACCATTTCTCCAGGGTCCTCTTGCCTATAGTCAGTGGCCAGTTGTCTTGGTAAGATGTTGGAGCAGTGGAGCAGGAGTGTACTTACTGCTGAGCACACATGAGATGCTACTTACTACTCCTGGAAAATCTAAGAAATACCTGGGGGCAGGGGAGACTCAGCTCCTGAACAAGCAGAAGAATCAGTACAGATTTGGATGTGTTGTCTTTGGACATTGTTGTTTCATAAATGAAGTGGGAGATTGCATTCATTTTCTAGATAATGCCATGATAAAGCCCAAATGAGTCTCATATCTGTATTGTGAAGAAGGAAATAACGTATTTGGCCTGCAACTGCATGTTTATGTATAGGCTAGCCTACAAAACTTATTTTTAGGTATATAATGGAATGAATGTGACAGTTTAGTTGACAAACAATTAAACAAACAAACGAAAAAACACAGAAACAATTGGAAGGTATGCAATGCGGTTTTACCATTTTATCCTGAAAAATCACAAAAGCTCTATTTGTGGAAGCAGCCCATGATCCTTCCTACCTGTTCCTCTGTCTGCCTGCCACCCTTCCCCTACTCACACATACAGGTGGACATGGTCACATTACAGTGGCTACAAGCATGAGCATGGGATTTGAATGTGGCAGAGATTGCTAACTTCTTACCAAACCCATTGCCTCTTCTTCCTGAATACACAGCTATATGACATTTTGCAAGTTCCTTGCGGGTAACGTCATGTGACTGAGTTCTAGCCAATAGAGTATGAACAGAAATGATGTTACGTCATTTTTAAGATTTGCCCATAAAAACCTCTCACATTTATTTTTCCATATTCTTTCCCCTTCTATGGCTTGATGCAGACAAAAATGTCAATCTTGGAAGCCATGTATTGAAGATGGTGGAGCGATAAAATGAAAGAATCCTGGGTCTTTGAGCTACCATTTGGAGGAGCACCCACTGATCAGGGCTTTACATGAGCACGAAATAGAATCCTTCATATTTGAGACTCTGTGTCCACAGGCAAGTTATTATTTGTCTTCTGCATGTCAATTTCCTCATCTGAAAATGGTGTAAGGGCTCTAAAATATGTATGCAAATTCTGACACTACTCCCTTGAAAAGGTGGAATAAAATTTTCCTCCTTTTGAGTATATACTGGACTTAGTGACTTTTTTTTTTAACAGATTATGATGGAAGTAGTGGTGTGTGGCTTCTAAAACTAAGTCGTATGATGTATTGTTGCTCACTGCATACTCTCACTCTCGGATCCTTTCCTCTTGGGGAAATTAGCTTCCATGTTGTGAAGACATGCAAGCAGCCCCATGGAGAGGGCCACATGGCGAGGAACTAGACTCCTTCCAACAGCTGTATGATTGAGTCAACTTAGGAAAAGATCTTCTCATCCCAGTCAAGCCTTCAGATGACCATAGTCCTGGCTGGCATCTTGACTACAACTTCATCAGAGGCTGTGAACCAGAAACACCCAGCCTCTCTCTGGTTTCCATCTTTAGAAATTGTGATCTATGGAATCTAAATTGAGTAAGGAGGGATAGGAGTCCATTAGGGGGACTGATAGACATGTTACGATCAATACATTTGAAGTCCCAATGAAGATAAACAAATTGTTGCAATGGGAGTGTTGTTTGAATATGCGAGCTAGAGATAGAACTGATGGTCAGAACATACAATGCTTAAAATCAAGGTAGTGTAGGTAATATAGTTACGGGTATGAAAATGATCACATGTAGGTTCTTAAGATCATGAGAGTATGGCTCAGGTGAACTGAAGGAAAGATTGTTGAAAGTGAGAAGCTAGAGCAATGAGTGGATTATTTTGTTAGATGATGAAACTCCCAAGAGTGATGATGGCAACAGGATTGATTTTGGCAAGAAAGGTAGTAAGCCAGGTGCTAACATTTTTAATGAATATGGAAGCCTAATCAGACACTTGTAATATGAGTACAATAAGGAGGGGCACCTGATGGTACTGCCTGATGGATGTGGCTCAAAAGAACCTGTGTGTTTGAGGAAGAAGCAATGAAAAATTATGTGGAAGCAGCCAAAAGGATCAAGGAAGGTAACACATTTGTCCAGGCACTAGGGTACTTGGGAGCAGTATAAAAACATTGTCATTGCTGGTGAGGGCTGTTTGAGAAGTAGTGCTGTTAGACAATGGCCAGATCCCAGTTAGAGAAAGAAGGTAAAAGACCCCTGGAAGGAATCATGGTTAAAAGGCATTTAGCTGATAATAGACTCTAAATTGCAGATGAAAGAATGGAAGGGTTTCAGAGTCAGAGAAGTAGTGGAGACTAGGTCAGATTAGGATATTATAGGATGACAGGAGAATAAAAAACCCAGGTGACAATGAAAACCTGGAAGTCTTTACCTTATGGAAGTGGTTGCGATAAGAAGAGATTTTAAGGCATGATCAGAATAGCTTCGGTGGCCTTTTAGTTGAAGATGCATAGTAAACTCTGCTTATAGCCAGCTTCTTTTAAAATCGTTCTTGGTCAGTCTGTAGAAGTGAGGTGGGTGGCAACATGGCTGCAGGAGAGGGCATCGTATCAGGAACACATGGAGCTTATTAGCCTTCCTGAATCCCCTTGAGGGTGGTGTGGGTTTGCAGGAGACACTCTGGGTGGTGCCACAGTCCAAACAACACTTTTGGCAGTCTCCGCAGAACTCTGGAAGTCTTACTAAATCCTTGTTTGCTGTGTACTGTCTGCCCTATTGATAGATCAAAGTATCAAATATCCTTAGGGTTCGAAGTGGTGGAGTCAATAAAATCTCGCTTTAACCCTGCTCACCACTTGACAAGGAAGGGAGCATTGAGTCAAGACTCCACATTTTATACTTCACTGCTTCTTTTCCCTTATCTCCTCTTCAATTAGTCTCCAAAGGCTAAAATCATTTTCTTTAACGTCTTCAATTATGATTAAGCACAAGTGAGGGGATTCCACTTTTGAAATGGCTTCCTCTTCTGGAAGCCACACAATGCTTCTTCACCTCTAGCAGAAAAGGCTAGTGGAAGGAAAGTGGGGATGTGAGGACAGGAGTGGAAATGATGAAGCCAGACACCCCCACTCTCACTGAAGTGCTTCGTAGACCTGGCAAGGCACTCGATCGTGCTCCGTGAGTTTCCGAGTCTGTTAATTCTCTCTGGAGTGCCTTATGGAATAAATAATTAATGGTTGCAAAGTGTGAAACCCAAAGTGCTATGGAAACAGAAAAGCAACATTAAAGGGACTCTCCTTGTTGGTTGCTCAACTCCAGCTCTCAGAGGAAGAGCTCTTGAAACATGACCCCAACTCAGGCTTCAGCTAGGTGAGGCTGAGAAGTGAGCGAAACCTCCCCAGTGACTAGCCCAGCTTTCACACTGCTGCTCCCTCCTGACACCCACCCATCCTCCTCTCCTTCCCCGTCCAGCCAGAGGAAAATAGACCTGATTAAACGTGTTCTTGTTGGTGTGGTTTAATTTCATGCATTTCATTCTTTCCTTGATTCACTTAACATTCATTGTATACCTGTTCTGTTTGGGCTCTAGACTTGACCCGGTTCCATAGGTACAGGGGTCCCAGGTTTGAACCTAAGCTGCATGAGACGGCTGTGTGCCCACATATCTGAGCAAGTAGGAGAACCACTGGGGCAGGCTTCTCAGGAGTCTTGCATTACAGCCCGAGAAACCTTGGGGAGGGGGAGGATGGTGAGCAGGACAAGCTTGACCTAGAAATGGGGGTGCTGACCTCTGTCTCTAACTTAGACTTTGTTGCCTCTGGTGTGGATTTTAGTAATATCATACATTTTTTATGATGTATTTTAGCATTTTATATTTATATATATACACACACACACACACACACACATTTTCATTCTATGCTATGGATTTCTGAAAGATCATTCTTTGTAAGACATCATAGCCCAGGGGGGTATTTTTCATGGAGTATCTAACATATTTGATACCTGGAGCAGATCACTTTTTTTTCCCCTAGTATTTATTAAAAATATAGCTACCATACAATATTATATTAGTTTCATGTATACACCATAGTTATTCAACATTTATATACCCAAAGAAGTGATCACCGTAATAAGTCCAGCAACCATCTGACACTGTACCACACTATCACAATATTATTGACTATATTCCCTATGCTGGACATTACATCCTCATGACTTTTTGTTTTATACCTGGAAATTTGACCATCTTATTCTCCTTCAGCTTTCCCGCCTTTAAAATTTTTTTTATTTACAGTTGACATTCAATATTATTTTATATGAATTTCAGGTGTACAGAATAGTGGTTAGACACATATAATTTAAGAAGTGATAGCCCTGTCTAATCTAGTACCCGCCTGGCCCTATTCATAGCTAATATTACCATATCATTGACTATATTTCCTATGCTTTACTTTACATCCCCATGTCTATTTTGTAACTATCAATTTGTACTTCTTAATCCCTTCACCTTTTTCAGCTTTCCCCTCCAACCCCTCCCATTTGTCACCGCAACAAATCTAGTACCCAGCTGACACCATACATAGTTATTACAATATTATTGACTATATTCCTTATGCTATACCCTACACCCCCATGATTACTATGTAACAACCAATTTGTTGTTGTTTTTTTTAATTTTTATTTTATTTTAATTAGCTTCAGGTGTACAACAAAGTGCAATAGTTATACTTTTTACCCCTCAAAGTGACAACCCCCCTCCCCCAATTCTCCTCCCAACTCCTGCCCCCATATCACACTGTCTATTACAATTTGTAACAACCAATTTGTACTTCTTCCCCCTTCCCCCTTTTTAATCCGCACCCTCAACCCCCCTCCCATCTGGCGACCATCAAAATGTTTTCTGTATCAATGAGTTTGTTTCTGTTTTGTTTGTTAATTTTGTTTTTTAGATTCCACATATTAGCAAAATCATATTGCATCTGTCTTCCTTTGTCTGACACTTCACTCAGCACAATACCCTTCAGGTCCATCCATGCTGCCACAGATGGCAAGAACCCATTCCCTTCCCTGGCTGAGCAAAATTCCATTGTATATATACGTACCACCTCCTCTTTATCCATTCCTTCATTGATGGACACCCAGGCTGCCTCCACATCTTGGCTACTGTAAACAAATGCCACAATGAACATATGGATGTTCACATCCCTTCGAAGTAGTGTTTGGGGTCTCTTTAAGTAAATACCCTGAAGTGGGATTACTGGGTCCTTCGTTGCCTCTTCCTACAGCCTTTGTTTTAAAGTCTATTTTGTCTGGTGTAAGTATGGCCATCCCAGCTTTTTTTGTTTTGTTTTTTTCTTCATTTCCATTTTCATGAAATATCTTTTCCCCAATAATTTACTTTCTGTCTGTGTGTCTTTCAGTCTGAAGTGAGTCTCTTGTAGGCAGCATATGTATGTTAGAGTTGTTTTCTTATCCATTCAGCCCTCCTATGCCTTTTGATTGAAGCGTTTAATCCATTTACATTGAAAGTAATTGTTGATAGATGTGTAGCTACTGCCATTTTATTATACATAATTTTGATTTTTCTTTTTTCCATCTTAAGGAACTCCCTCTAAGATTCCTTGTAATTCTGGTTTGGTGGTGATGAACTCCTTTAGCGTTTTCTTCTCTGGAAAGCTCTTTTTCTGTCCTTTGATTGATTGATTTTTAAAAATTAGTTTCAGGTGTACAACACAGTGCAATAGTTACACTTTTTAACCCTCAAAATGATAGCCCCCTCCCCCAATGATAGCCACTTCCCCCCCATATTATACATATCTATCACAGTTCCATTGACTCCACTCCCAGACTATATTCCACATCCCTATCTATCTATCTATATATATTCAATTATAGCTGACATACAATATTATACAACATCAGCTTCAGGTGTACAGTGCAGTGATCAAGCCTCTACTCCATCCATGAAGTGGTCTCTCTAACAAGACATGTGACCATCTGACACCCTACAAAATATCTACAACATTATTCCCCGAACTGTCTTTCATATCTCTGTGGCAATATTGTAGTTACCTATTTATGCTGTCTAATCCCTTCCCCTTCTCCCTCATCCCTATCCCCCTCCCAACTAGCAACCATCAGTTTTTCCTCTATATCTATGAGACTGTTTCTGTTTACTTTGCTTGTTCATTCAGTTTTTTATATTTCACATTTAAGAGAGATCATATTGTCCTTTGATTTTAAATGATTTTGGCTGCCTCTCTGTGTTTGTTTCTATGTATTAGGTACATCTGCTATGTTTCCCAATCTTGGCCGGGTGGCCTTATGTAGTAGGTACCCTGTGGGACCTTGGCACAGTCTCCCTGGTCACCCTGCTCCGGATATTCCAGGGGTCTTTCTTGTGTGGGTTGTGTGTGCCCTCCTGTTATAGTTAAGCCTTAGTTACTATTAGCAAGACAGTAAGTGGAATTGACTCTCAGGCTGACTGGCTGTGGGGTTTGGTCACATCCATAGCTTATGGGCTGCTGTGTGAGAGACTTGCTCCACTGAGTGGAATTTGCCCCAGTGGGCTCTCGTGCCTATTGAGAACTCCCTTTGTGTGTGCCACTTGTGGGGCTTATTGGGTAGTGCTCTGCTATGGTCTGAAGGCAACCTCCAAGTATTGGAGGTTCTGGGGCCTTTTGGGAGGGGCTTCGGTGCAGGCCCATGTCACCCACTCTCTGTGACCAGCCAGTGGCTGCCTAGTAGGTGCTACAAAATGATCCTCAGTTGTTCGTTTCCTGTGCTAAACCTGGAGGTGTGTGGAAGAGGCCATGCTGAGAATTGAGGATGACTGCCATGAGTATTGGTCCTGGGGTAGCTCCAGAAAATGCCAGGACACCCTGGCACCCTGGTGTTGGGCAGTAGAACCATGATCATTTGGTTGAATTAATTCTCAGATTTGGATGTAATATACATGTATTTATAGATGCGATGTAGAAGTGAGGCCTGGATTACACAAAGGGTGGTGTGTAGTCTGGTGGCATCAGCTTCTCTCTCATAAATGACCTTCCCAATCTCCTCTTATTCAGACAAGTTCTCTCAGTGTAAGTAAAGATTCAGGGGGAAACGTTTATTCTAAAGGTATAGGCTATATGTGTTGCTAGTCATCTGCCCCCTTCTACTTTATTGTTGTAAATGTTACAATACTTGAATTGTGCAGGTCAGAAGTGAATTATTTTGTGAAGGTTTTATAATTTTTTGACTGTAAAAATTTTTTTATATGTACTTATAAATATACTAATCTGCTTGTGTTTTAGGTGTCATATCCAAAAAATTATAGCCAAGACCCATGTAAATGAGCTTTTTATTTTTTTCTCTTTTCTTTTAGGATCTTTATGATTTCAATGCTTATAATGTCTTGAATTCATTTTGAGTTATTTTTTTGTCAGTGGTGTAAGTTTAGAGTTTATTTTTATTCTTTTACATGGGAATATCTAATTTTCCCAGCACCATTTAATGAAGAGACTGTCTTCTTCGATGAGTAGTCTTCTTAGCTTCCTTGTCAAATATTATTTAACCATATATGCTTGGGTTGTTTCTGGGGTCTTGATTCTGTTCCACTGATCTGTTTGTTTCATGCCATTATGATACTATTTTAATTACTATAGGTTTATAGTGTAGCTGGAAATCAGACGTGCTGCCACTTGTTGGATCTCTTAAGTTTCAGCTGATGGTAGAGCTTTGTGTGGTATGCAAATTGGGTGAGGCAGGGTCTCAGGATGTCACTAGGGTAGGAAGAGCTGTGGTCAGGTGGTTAATGTAAATTCTGGTTCGGTGCCCCTGGTGAGCCTGGAGCTACTCAGGAAAAGTCTCAGAGCACACCAAGGACAGTTGCTACCCTTCTAGAGCTTGCTGGACTCCAATAGATTTTCAGGAGTGCAATGGCGACGGGGCTGGCTGCTCACAGAGAAAGCGCCTCTGGTATTTGGAGAATTGGTTGGGGCAGAATCCCAGTGAGTCAGCACTGTGGAGCAATGGAGCTCACCAGACCAATCAGATTCAGATTTGGCCTGTGGGGGCAGGTTCAACACAGGAAAGATGGTCCCCACCCGCTGACTGCCTGGGAGGAAGACCATTCACAGGGATAATGGTGACTGTCTTCTAGTCCTCTCCTTGAAGCCACATTCCTCAGTCTTCCTTCTGCATGTCTCTGAGGCTTCTCAAGTCACCATCTCTCCGCTGGAGCCCAAGGTAAGTAAGTGCCTGTGAGCAAGTGAGTCTGTGTGCGGGCCATTCAAGAAGACGTCTGGGTTTCCCGCCACCTTCTTTCTCATCTGGATGGTCGGAATTCCCACTGTTTTTCACTGTTGGGTTCTTCTTCCTGGCACCAGTACTCAGGGTTGGGGAGCCTGGTATGAGCCTGGGGTCCCTCACTCTTCTGAGGGGAACATCCATGGCTGAGATATCCCTCCTGATTCTCAACCACCACACGGAGGTTTGGGGCCTGTTTCGTGTCTTCACCCCTCCTACCAGTTTCAAGATGGCTTCTTTATATTTTTAATTATAAGACTTATGTTTGGCTAGACTTCAGGTGGCTCTCCACATTGATTATTATGTAATTTAGTTGTGATTTTTTTTTTTGAGGGCAGTGTCACTGGCCCTCACACGTGGGATCCGAACCAGGGCCGCTGGCATCCCAAACCAGCCTTAACCACCGACTGCGCCACTCAGCCAGCCCTTAGCTGTGATTTTAATGTGTTTATGGAAGCACGCAGGCACAGTGTTTATGTACTACACCATCTTGAATCCGGGTCACTTTTTAATACTCCCCAACTCAACAAAATTATTTTCAATAATAATCATGTAATAATAATGATAATTATTTTCTTGATTTATGCTTTAATTGAAAAACAATTTTAAAAGAAATTTCAATTTAATATTATGAAAATACAGCACAATATTTACAATATAAACTAAAATTTGCAGCTGCCATGCAAAGTCACCATTTGCACTGTATTTCATTTTTGAAAAATTTGGAACACACAAAAAGTCCAACTGAGCACATAAAATGATAAAGTTGAAGTAACACAAGTTCTGTCTTTCCATCTTTACAATCACTATGTTGTCATTATTTTGAACCTTCTGTTTAAATGCAGGAATATGTAGTATTTGGGGGGATTAAGACACAAACTGCACCCAAAGTGAGCTGGACTGATTCCACACAATTCCTTGTTCTTCAAATGAAAATTATGTAGCTGAGTCTGTGTGTTTGGAGACTGACTGTATAAGGATAAGTAACAAAACTTGCTAATTTGCAGCCTATATTACTATTACTAATGTTGCCATTTTGTTATTAT
Source organism: Aselliscus stoliczkanus (assembly GCA_033961575.1). Taxonomy (NCBI): domain Eukaryota; kingdom Metazoa; phylum Chordata; class Mammalia; order Chiroptera; family Hipposideridae; genus Aselliscus; species Aselliscus stoliczkanus. The sequence continues at coordinate 162,762,736 of CM066731.1, read as the reverse complement.
TAAATAACAACCATATTAAAACTCAACCTTATTAAAACTCAACCATAACTAAAGCAGTTGTTTAGAACTTAGATCAACTAAAGATCTGTTTTTTTTCTGGGAGGAGTAGTTTATTATTGTTAGATTGCCAGTGCGTAGTGACAGTAAAAAGCAGATAGACTTTTAATCAGTTTTATTATTTTTCTGTTCAGACATTGCATCCCTGTACTGTCTTCACTGAAGGTGTTCCACTCCCATTTTCCCATCATCTCTACTCTACCACTGCTTTGGGAAATCCTAGAACAAAGCAAATGCAGAAGGAAAGAGGAAGATTTTTTTCCAGCATGTTTACAAATCACTGCTCAGTTTTGCTACCTAGGCCTGGCAGGTGATAACCATGGTGGACAAGAAAAGTGACACCCAGAGGGAAGGGCAGGCATGTCCACAAGCCTTAGCAGGCCCATGGTGCTTGCCAGACAGAGTGACACTGTTGGAAATTCCCAGAAATGCTTGACAGGTAGAGGGGCTGCTTTGCAGAAGCAGGTCCCTGTGCCAGCTGGGTAGGGCAAGAGCCAACACTCCTAGGTATACGCAACGGTGGGTAAGACAGAAAGACATTCTGTCTTCGAAAAGCACACGATACAAGTAGGGCAAAAAACAAATAAATAAACATCGTCATACAGTATAATATAACTTACTTTAATATGGTGCATAATCTTATAGAGAGAAGCTAGGCAGATGTGTATGAGATGTTTCGGAAAGTTTCCTGGGAGAAATGACACCTGAACTGACTCTTAAGTGTAGAAGACAGTAATCTTTAAGACTTATTTTTTTCCTAACACGCGGCTTCAGATTTGGTTCTTGTGCAGATAAAATATCTGGGGATATGGGGGCTTCTAAAGATCCTCTTAAATTAAACAAGATTATAGTACTCAAGGTTTATTGAGCATTCACAATGTGCTGGGTAGAGTGCTCAGGGAATTATACTCATCATTTATTGGGTTGTTGGAAAAGTCATGATTCATTTTTTCTATGTTTTTTGTTGCAAAAATACATCATGGCTTTTCCGACAACCCGATAATTTAATCTCAATGCAGTCCTATGGGTAGATGCTATTATCAGCTTCACTTACTGAGGGAGGAGGGAATTGAGGCTTGAATAGCCAAGCAGCTTGCCAAAGTTCCTAAAGTACTACGTGACAGAGGTAGGATTTGAATGTAAGCAGTCTGACTTCAGAGGCTAGGATTTAATCTTGCAATTGTCTCCTAAAAACAAATACAGGAAGACATTGGGTGACCATTCACTTGAAACCCACAATTCCCCCCTCCCTTCAGCTGCCTGTGAGACTCGCAATGCCCTTCTGTGACAGCTCCTGCAGGTATTCAGCTGCCCTGTGGTTGGCCAGGACAAGAATCCTCACCAGTGACCTCCCTGATAAGTCAAGTTCAAGCTTGGTGTTCAAATTCCTTCTCTGCTGCTTCCTGGCATTATGATCCTGGGGAAGGCGTTTATCCTTTCTGAGCTCAGTTTCCTCATCCAGAGCTTGTGGCTACTATGAGCTAGGTCTCAGAATTGTTCTGAAGACTAAATGGAAGTAGGTGGACTAGCGCCTGGCTCGTGGTAGACACTTCTTCATGGGCCGCTCTGACAAACCAGTATTAACTAAGCAGGACATGTCACAACTTGTTTCCGAAGAAAATTTAGCTGGCATTCAATTTTGTTCTTCCGCAGTGACATATTTTGAATCCTAAGTAAAAGACCCCAGGATTGCTATTTATTTTAAACAACAAACACCTGTCATTGCTCAAATTAGTGACACTTGCAGAACCATGCTACAAAATATTTATAAATTCACAAATGTGTTTTAATTGCTGCTAAGTAAAATGAATTCAGCTGTAGTGTTCACCTTATTAAAAAGATGACTTCATCCCTTTCTCCCTATCCTGATTACAACTGTTGAATATTGAATTTGCGCAGCCAACTGTTCTGTATTTGTGATAAGGGAAGTTTGGGGATTGGAAGGAAAGATGAAAGTGTTAGAAAGACAAGGCATAATGTGGAAGAGGCACTTCATATTTCAGAGGAAAATGAGGTCAACAGAATATATCTTTATTTTGCCTCCTAGCTCCTGCCTATAGTGGGAAATCCGTTACCTAATCTGTGAGGTCGGTTTTCGTTTTCATTGATAATATATCCATGCGTTTGCTCATCATCATTTTTGTTTCTTCCTAGAATCCAGGGGAAAAATAATAATAGTTTTATCTAAAAGAATAAATAATTTAGTCTACTTCTATTGGCAATGGCTTTTTCACAATTGTACTCCTGACCCAATTTCCTACTGGACTTTTAAACATGAAGGTCTTGAGTGTTAGTTATCTCCATCTAATTTAGCATAATTTTTTGTGGGAGAGTTATAAACAAAGAACCACTCAGGTCAAATTCAACCTACAAATATGTTTTATTTGATGTTTGAAAACTTTCAAGTAACTTTTTTTTTTTTAATTGGAAGGTTTCAAATAAAATCTGGACTTTTTGCTCTCTTTTGAGAAAAATATTGCACAAACTGTTCCCGGTGGACCCTGTGGTTCTCAGTCACTGTATCAGCAGCATCAGCAGCATCTGGGAACTTGGTGGACATGCAAATTCATGGGCATCCCCCAGACCTACAAGGTCAGAAACTCTAGGGGTAGGCCCAGTAACCTGGATTTTAACCACCCTCCGGGTCTTTGTCATGGGCTCTGAGTGTGGGAACCTCTGCCTGGGTGCAGCCTGCAGCAGTCCCGTGGACGCAGGCATCTTTCTACTAGTCTCTGATGTTCCGGCTTGCCATAGAGCCTGTTGTGGGCATGAGTGTGGACACTTATGCACTTGCCTCTGACCTTCTTAGGGACAATATCCGAATCAGTCCAGGGCCCAGCCAGCCCCATGGGTGTGTGATCTGTGCCGTCACAATGCCCTGCTCTCAGAAGAGGCCTGAGTTTGGTTTAATGCTCTGCTCTTGTATCTTGACTAAATTTATCTTTGGATTTGTGTTTGGTAAGTGAAGTATGATGGACAATGGAGCATGAGTGTGATCAGAGGAGACACACCAGTCAGCAGCCAACATGGGCTCAGCCTACTGGGAACAGAGGGGTAGTGGGCAGCGTGCATGCTGTGCAGTGGACTGGCTTCCCCATGTACATGTGCATGCCTGTGGCAGTCTAGGGCCCCAAGGAGCCCCAAGGGAGTGATAGAATGTGCAAACAGGAGTTTTGATTATATGCAGCCAGGACAGGAAGTAGCGGCATTCGGGCAGTAAACCTTGTCAGTAAATTACTACAAAATAATAGTGGACGCATGGACGTTGCAATAAAGCATATCAAGGGGTTATTAGAATTCTTCAAAGAGTTTGGAATCCCCAAGTTGAAAACTAAATATGCAAAGCAAATATGCACAGGCTTAGAAACAGAAATTTAAATTTAAAAATTATCACACTTGACGGGCTGGCCCAGTGGCGCGTTGGTTAAGAGCTGGCTTAGGACACCAGTGGCCCCGGTTCAGATCCCACATATGAGGGTCAGTGACCCTGTCCTCTACAGCTAAGATGGTGAACAACAGCTCACCTGGAGCTGGGCTGTGTGAGTCCCTGGGTTGGCGTAGCTGCAGCCCCTGCTGCAGTGGGCTGCCATAGGCTACAGTGAGTGGCCAGCAGCCAGTGTGAGCTGCCAAGAGCCGCGGTGAGCTACCATCCAGAGGCCAGCGACCGATCTGCCTCATCCAGGAAGAGCTCAATGATGATACCAACACGGGCCAGTGAAGCAATGTCCTCTGCAACTAGACTGAAGAACAAGAAGACAGCAACTTGTCTGTTCCCCTTCCCCGATTCCCCAACGCTGTTACCCTCCCCCAATTCCACAATAAAATCTTTAAAAAAAAAAAAATACATATATATATATATATATATATATATATATATATGTATATGTTTTTTATTACTCCTAAACCTAATAGGGTCATCAGTAATACATCAGTAACAAGCTGCAAAAAAAGTCATATTTTACACAATTAATAATAATACTAATAAAGTCAATACTTTATTATAACAAATACTGATAGGATATCTGGATTGATTATGAGATTTTTCTGATTCTCTTTTCTTCCTACTCATTTATGAGATCAATGAAATTTATATTTTCGGCAACTTCATTTTCAAGCAATATAATTGAAAGCAATCATTCTTGGCAAAGGGAACATAGCAAATGATTTTTGATAATTTTTAACTTTGAGAAGACCTTTATTTAATACCAATGCAACTGCTACTATAGCCATTAAGAGAATTTTCTAGTCTGTGACAATAGTAGGATAAGGTTTTGATAAGTTATTTTGAAATATAACTTTTACTACATCTACAGCTGATGATTCTTGAGAAACAATTTTTCTAAAAGGATTTAACTCCATACAAATCAGCTTTGTGTAAGTCTGAATTTACTTTTAAGTGTAAATTTATACAATGGCATTTTAATGTTTCCTCTGACATTGTATGTAACTTGTGGAGGTCATACAGGGAACTGAAAGTGGCTTCATGCTTTGTACATAATTCAAATGCATCTTCAATTGCAAAGAAATGTTAGTCTTAAAATTATTTTCTCATTAATTGGTTAATCCAAAGCTTCATATAAAAATGGTATTCTTTTCTATCAAATGGGATAATTTATTTTTATTTTTATTTTTTAAGATTTTATTGGGGAATTCGGGCAGGGGAACAGCATTGGGGAACCGGGGAAGAGGAACAGACAAGTTGCTGTACTTTTGTTCTTCAGTCTAGTTGTGGAGGAGATTGCTTCACTGGCCTATGTTGGTATCATCATTGCGCTCTTCTCGGATGAGGCAGATCGGTCGCCGGCCTCTGGATGGTCGCTCACTGCGGCTATTGGCAGCTCACGCTGGCTGCCGGCCACTCACTGTAGCCTTTGGCAGCCCACTGCAGCAGGGGCTGCAGCCTAGACCATCGCCAGGGCTCACACAGCCCAGCTCCAGGTGGAGCTGTTGTTAGCTGTAGAGGGCAGTGTCACTGGCCCTCACATGTGGGATCCCAATAGGGGCCGCTGGCATCCCAAAACCAGCTCTTAACAAATGCGCCACTCCGCTGTGTATATATATATATATTTTTTTTTTTTTTTAATAAAAGCTTTATATTTTAGTATCTTAAATAGCATTTCTCCCCTGCTTTCTGAATAACAAGTCCTGAACTTTCATTTTGCACAGGTCCCACAAGTTATTGAACTGGTCTTACCTGTGCCATCTAAGGTAGCCACCCTCAGGAGTGGAAATAAACATGAACAACAATAAACAGTTTCCAAGCTCAGCTCTGGAACATTCTGTTAGACATTTTGGTTGTGTTCACAATGTGCTGAAGGCAAAGATGGTGCTCAGCCAGTTACAGAGTAAAGAAGATTTAAGAGATGCAATAAACAGAAGTTAATACAGAAGCTCTGTTGAAACCTGAATGGATAGAAAACTATAAAGGAAGTCTGGGGGATGATGGTGAAGGTTACATGTGGACTTGCTATTAGATGATGTTACTGAGTCGACATTCAATTTGTTGTGATAATCATATTGTAGTTATATAGGGGAACGTCCTGCTCTTAGAAAATGAGTGAAATTTTTAGGAGTGAGGTGTTATGATGCTTCTCAAATGGTTAAACAAAAGAGAGGATGGAGGTGGGGTCTCGAGAGCAAGCAAATGTGGACAAATGTTAACAATTGACGAATCTTACTAAAAGGTGTTTATTGTATCAATTCATTTTTTGAAGGAGTTAAGTTTTTCAAGTAAGAAAACTGGAGAAAAGAAATGAGTTTAGAGCACAAGGAGGGCTTTCTAGAAATTCAGTCATGTCACATATTTAGACATGGGTGGTTGTTGCAAGAATGTCTTTCAATTTCTAATAATTCACCCAGGTATTCATTTATGATTTGTGTGCTCTTATACATATGTACTATTTATCAATTAAACTGTTTTAAAATGGTGCATTATAATTGAGTAGGAAGCATTCAAATGCGAAGTATTGTTATACTGCTGAGTGAACATACGTCAGTGCTCAGTGTTTTTCGGAGTGTGAGAGTTTTGCCAATTAATCCAGTGATTACTTTTCTTTTGTCTGTTTCACACATCAGATTCCAAATTTTATACTCAAAATTTAAATCGAAAGTTCAGTATGGAGGAGGAGCAGAAGTAATATAAGGAAACTAATTAGAGACAATTTTCGCGGAAGTAGGTCTACGTATTGTGCACCTTTGAAGCTGATACAATTTTGAGGGTCTTTCTTAAGGAAAAGAATACAAAATTTGGCCTGCAAATACATGTAAATATTGATTTAGAAAGGACCTAGAAAGCTAGGGCTCAGAAACTTGAGTATCTTTGTCTTCATGAGAAATATGCCTCTGGTGTTTCTTGTTCATTATTTTAAGTTGGGACAATGGAAAATTACTCTTGTTTTAATTCTTCCTATTTTAATCATTACTGTATTTACTATCTCCTAGTTGCTTTTTCTGGGCACTGCCAATGAAAATTCTCATTTATTTTGTGATTAAGGGAGTAAGCCCTCTCTTTTTGCTTCTCTGTTTGCTGGAAAAGAAGCACTAGATCTGTAGAATAATATTGTGAAAAAGAGAGGATTCAAGTAGAATCTCTGACTTCCCCTTATTTAAAATTACACAAAGCAATATACACCCCGTCATCATTGCCAAGCTCAGGGCCTAGCACAAGCGCCAGGTACCATGTAACAACTCACCAGTGGCCCAACTGAGCCTTGTTTAGTCTTCCCAGTGTGCCTTCTGAAATGGGAATTATTATTCCCATTTTGTCACTAAAAACATTTTCCCCGAGTTCAACCAGAGGGTAGTCCCTGAGCCAGAATTTAGTTTTGTGCCCCTGAGGCCTACACTCTAGCCATCCCATTCTACTGCACTAGCCAAGTGGAACAACTTACTTCATAAGATGGGACATACGAATAATTCATATCTCTAGTTCAGGGGTCTGGTGTCTGCTTTTCATGCCTCTAATAAAAAAGATGAAACACAGAATAGTTGCATTTTAAAGCGCAAGAGGGAAAGAGAGAGAGAGAGAGAGAGAGAGAGAGAGAGAGAGAGAGAGAGAGAGACAAGTTCAACACGGCCACATGGTTTAGGCTGTCGCTTCTAACGAAATCAGTTCTTCTTTCTTAGCTCCTGTAAACTCTCCAGCATGCCAAAACGGAAAATAAGAGAATGCTTTATTTCTTGAATAGAAAAAAGCATCTGGCTGATGCACGTTTTTTTTTTTACCGTAATATTCATACTTAAGTCTCTATATTAATGCAATTTCCTAATTTCCTAGTTCCTTTTCCTAATTAAATTATTGTTCTCATACCAGCCAACTAAGCTTACCAAGACAGTTTAAAGACATAAACACTTTGGTTATTCGAAACAACTCATTTTTCTCCATTTTAGAGTCGTTTTATGAAATGTACTTTGTAAAGGCAATCAACTTCTGTCTCTCTCTTCTTTTTCTCTTTAAGGAACTGACAAACCTAAATAAATAAATCTCAAGATTTCACTTATAAATGAACATATCCAGATTCAGATGTTTTTCTGTAAAAAATCATATGGAAAATGTATGCACTTTTCCTGCTTTGTATAAACTCCAAATCAAAGTCAATCAGCCTGACTTAATTTGGTATCAATCCCCAGAAATGTGACTGGCAAAGTTTAAATAGGTTTCAGGACCAGCTAAAAAGGGACAATCACTGGTGGATAAAAAACAGTTAATCTTTTGAAGGCAGCATCTGAGAGTGTTTGGTACAATCAGGCAATCCTGGTGTGGCCAGCAACCTCGGTTCTCATTAGGCCTTTCTTTCTGGCCTGAAAGGCCTCTGCCTTCATTTAGTGACACTGTCCATGGACCAGTTTTCTGCAGTACACAAAGCAGATATGTTTTCCTTATAGGTCTGGCAAACAAGTCTTGTCTTTCATAAGTTCACTGATGTGGAGAAAAGCCGGGTCCCCACCTCCACTTGTGTCTGAACCACTGGGCTGTGGCTGAGGTTATCTGGAAGGAAGCATGGACTCACGATGAGTTGCTGGTTCAGCTCTGATTTTCTGCAGTTAAAACTTCTTTTAGTTTTAGACATAGAGCAAATAGAAAGTCCTTCAACTTTTGGGTTTTGTTTTTTTTTTTTTTTTATACCTGGGAGTAGTCAGTAGAGTAGCTGAAAACATTTGCAGCTATTGTCTGAAATGGAAATGGCAGATACTGTCACCAATTAAAAAAAAAATGTGTAGAAACAGATGTACTTATTCTCTCTCCCACTCTCTACTTTTATGAGGACTCCAGCTCCATGTTGGCAGTAGAGAACAAAGCCTTTTTGGATTGCCACTTTAAGCTACATTTATTAAGCTACATTAAGGGTGAAGCTTCTTGATTATCCCTCCGTGTGCCTCTTGGGGAACACCTTCACTAAACCATTTTTGAGAAACTGAAAAGATACTTCCCCACCCAGTATGCACCCAAGATACCTCATGAGGCATAGGCCACTTAAGAACTCTTTGGAAAGGGTGGGATGTGTGTGTTCTTCCAGGATAGAAATCTTTTGGAGGTCAATTTCATAATTTTCTCTGGTTGACAAAGGCCCGTTGGAGATGCTGAGGTAAACATTAGGGCCTAGCTACTCAGCAGTCCTTTATTGTAGCGGATAGTAAAAGAACTTTATATAGCACTATTATCTTTCCTTACAATGATTATGGCAATGCAATAGTAGTTAATAACAGAAACATAAAATGTGCATTAAACTTAGTATAAACCATGGACTTTACATGAGCCTATAGTTTCTCCCTAAACAAATTCAGTCATTATTCAACAAATATTTGTTCAGTGTGCCAACAGGAAGAAAATTGGCTTAAAGACTGGCTGAAACCTTGTACCAGTGACCAACCAACCTCATCAGAGGTAATGGTGAGCAGGGATAGATGCTAAGCATTGAGTACAAGAAGCAGATGTTGGAAGCAGAGAGGACCGACGTTTATAAATAAACACTGACTAATTAACCCTGAATGATTGAGACTAGGCCACCTGGCTATTTTCGAGGTTATGAAATGGAGGCAGAGAGGAAGTGAAAAGATGAATTCCACAACCTTAAAGAGCTAAGCACAGGATTTTGTTTAGGGAGCCATCTATTGGTTGTTAAACTATGGTTGAAAATTAGGCAGAGAAACCAGGAGCTGGAGCACAAGTCAAAGAATGGCCCCAGCAAACGGTGCTTGTCACTGTCTTGGCTTGTTTCTAAACATGTAACTAGTACAGGGTGATTGGTGACAACGAAAGGAAATGTATCTTTGGAATCTTAGACTACTGCTGATGGAAGGAGCATTGAAGATTACCTAGTAGGGTTATCTCCCTCTCACCTCAACATTTATAAAAATGGAAACTGAGATTCAAGAAGTATTCTGCCTAAGGTCACATAACAAGTGAGTAACAGAATTAGTTAGAACTCATGTCTTTTTAGTTCTTTTAGAATCTAATAGCCTAGATATGCGAAAACTCGACACAAGTGAACATGGTAAATGTCTGCATGCAAAGCCTCAGACACAAAGCTTAAAGTATTTGTGAAAGTAGGCTGACCCTGGCTTTTCCAGGGGTTACATGTGATAATCTTTTTGATAGATTATATGCAGATATATGATTATATGAGTCAAATGAGATAAGGGAAAGAGGAAAAATGTATGGGGTTGGTATCATTCTTTGCAACTTTTCTGAAATTTCAAGCTTAGATTCTGACCATGGAAACATAGTGAGAAATTCTGAGAATTTCCAAAAAAGAATTAAAAAAAAAAGAATTGCAGTTATTAACACCAAACATCATAGAACTGATCTTATAGAAGCTTTTGAAAATGTGGTCAATAAAAAACACACTCCCCAGTAAGTAGGAAAATCGGATATGACTACCAATGTGAGCTGATAAGGTCAGTCTGGTACTGGGTAGGCTATCTTGTCTGGAAGCATTGCCCATGATGTGTATGTAATGTAAGTATATGTAATGTATTCCTTACTGGGGTATCTCGCTCACTCTTCTTACATTATTAAAAAGAAAACAAAACATGACGCCTGCCATCCTACCTCCAAAATGACGAGATTAGTTTTGTATTCAGATATTTTTTTAAAAAAGAACATGCTGACATATTTCTTACCAGATGATAGTACATTGATTTGGATTTTTTATTTTTTAATGAGTAGATGGGTAGATTCATTCAGAAAATGTAGAATGACTGAGTTGTAAATTATTGGAGTTATTGAATGAGTAAAGGTTAGTACTGCCAAGTAATACTTAGCAAGTAGCATCAACATTATCTGACTTTCCGATAGTTTTATTTAGTGAACTGTTGACCAAGTGTATGGAATTCAGCAGAGGAATTACATATTATCCCCAAATAAAGATCAGGGGGTTCAACAAACTTCCCACCCAGGGAATTTTATACACACATCATACAGTGCTTTATCGTATGGCTCTATGACAATGGTGTCCCCACAGGCCAAGAGTTTTATAGTTATTTTAAATTTCTACATCTAGTTGGTTAGTGTATTTCTCTTTCAAAAACTTTTTCCCTCTAACTACTCATTTTCACTTATTCTTCTAGCGAGGATGAAATGAAGCAGAAAAAAGAAATGCTGCATCAAATAAAATGGTGAGATCCAATTCAATTTACTAACTACATGGTAAGTGACTACTATGGATAAGGCCCTTGGCTAAATTCTTGAATGCCCCAGCAATTTTGAGCCTAGTCATTTTCACAGACTTTGTTTATGCAGTTCTTAGGGACCTGACCCTGAGAATGTCCAGATTGTAGCAGCTTCCTTTCTTTAAGTCCGTCAAGAAAAAGTAGCCCTGAGAGAGGTTGTGAGTCTATTCCAAAGTCTGGGGAGACCTCTTGGGATACACTGTAGCATCAGCAGAAAACTCACCCATGGCACACTAAACTCAAACCTCTTTTTTCATGGGCAGGAAAGTATGAAACAAAAAGTTTACACTAAAAGTATTATTGAGGAAAACTTTGTAAGCCTCTGCCCTTCCCCATCTAAATGTCATCCATATGTTGGCTGTCTACATGAGATAATTGTGCCAAACATTCTCCAGGAGAGACTCATACAGTAAATGTGGAACCCTTAGTAACCCAAGATAGAAGCATCAAACTGCTAGTGGAGGTAGGGCTGATGTGAATGTGAAAGAAAGCACTGGAGAGGAGCTTGAGATTGGGCATGAAAGAAAAAGCAGAGTCTACATTAAGATTTTCAGAGGAAATTTATTTCAGGAGCCTCCCAACTAGTTTCCCTTCTTTTTGTTTTACCCTCTCCAAGTTATTCTAAGTTGTCAAGAGGTCCCTTTTTAAAACTATTATTTATTTATTTATTTATTTATTTATTTATTTATTTATTTATATTTTTCAATTGCTGTTGACATTCAATATTATATTAGTTTCAGGTGTACAGCATAATGGTTAGACATTTATATATCTTACAAAGTGATCCCCCCCCCGATAAATTTAGTACCCACCTGGCACCATACACATAAAACTAATTTTTAATTGTATATTACTTGTAACCTTGAAAATCTCCGATATGTAAAATGCAATCACTTTCTTTAGGACACCCCCATGCATGTTTCTCATAACATCATTTATTTTCCATTCTGACCTCCAGCCTTCTGCAAAGCTCATCTCTTCCCCATTACTCTATGTCCATACGAAGGCTACCCCAAGGCTACCCAAGGCTACCCAAGGCCTTGTGTCATGCTATCATAATGTAGTGTACACTGTCAACATATATGGAAATACATTATATTTGCTAGGAATCTCCTTTAGATACAAGCCTGGATATGTAAGATAATTTGTAGGTGCATTACCTTACTGGGACAATCTAGTTCTGCTCCTTAAGAAATACCATACACACACACCTGAATCAACATGGCTGTTCCCTGGAAAATAGGGTGTTGCTCCAAAGTAGGTGATTCAATCTCTATTACCCACTTACTCACTACTTCTTCTGAAATAGGACTCTTATCTACAGTTAGCTTGGAACCACCAAGAATGGGGAAAAGGAAAGAAAGATGTTGAAAGAGTGAATGTAATCTTCCTTTTTTTTTTTTTTTTTTTTGAGGCCCTCATATGTGGAACCAAACTGGGGCCGCTGGCTTCCAAAGCCAGCACTTAACCACTGCGCCACTCGGCCGGCCCTGAATGTAATCTTCCTTAGGGCAGACGAGGTCTGACAATTAAGTTCAGGAACTTGTTGCAATGATGTTGTTAATCTTTTCTGATACCAAAGGGATTATTTGTTATGAATTTGTACCAACTGGACAAACAGTTCACCAAGTTTACTATTTGAAAGTGCTGAAAAGGCTGAGTGAAAAAGTTAGACAAAAACGACCTGAGCTTTTCGCCAACAACTCGTGGCTCTTGCATCACGACAATGCACCAGCTCACACGGCATTGTCTGTGAGGGAGTTTTTAGCCAGTAAACAAATAACTGTATTGGAACACCCTCCCTACTCACCTGATCTGGCCCCCAATGACTTCTTTCTTTATCCGAAGATAAACGAAGTATTGAAAGGAAACATTTCGATGACATTCAGGACATCAAGGGTAATACGATGACAGCTCTGATAGTCATTCCAGAAAAAGTTCCAGAATTGCTTTGAGGGGTGGCCTAGGCACTGGCGTCAATGCATAGCTTCCCAAAGGGAGTGCTTTGAAGGTGACCATAGTGATATTCAGCAATGAGGCATGGAGCATGTTTTCTAGGGTGAGTTCATGAACCTAATTGTCAGACTTCGTACATTCTTTAGCACATAGAACAGAATAGAGAGTTAGAAGACATAGTTTTTAATAAGAGTATAAAATTGAAACCCAAAAAGAAACAATAGAAGAGCCTTTTTTTAAAAGGGAGGATGGTGAGCTACTACTGTATACCAGTTAGAATGACTAAAATAAAATATCAGATGCTGGTGAGGATACAGAGAAACTAGAAGCCTTGTACACCGCTGATGGGAATGAAAAATGGTATTGCCATTTTGGAAAACAGTTTGCAGTTTCTTAGAAAGTTAAAACTGCATTTACCATATGATTTGGCATCCCATTGTTAGGTAGTTACCCAAGTGAAATTAAAACTTACGCTCCTACAAAAACCTGTCCATGAATGTTTATAGCAGTTCTGCTCATCATTATCAAAAACTAGAAAAAACTCAGATGTTTTCAATGGATAAGGGAACAGTCCATGGTACATAAATGTAATGGAAAACCAGTCAGCAATAAAAAGGAATAGACTATTGACACATGGTACAGTTTGGCTGGGTCTCAAAGGCGTTATGCTGAAAGAAAGAATGCAGTTTCAAAAAATTGCATACTACAAAATTCTTTTTACATGAGAGACTCAACAAGGCAAAACTATAGTGACAGAGAACAGAACAGGAGTAGCCAGGGGGCAGAGATAGAAAAAGGGGTGACCATAAGGAATAGCATGAAGGAATTTGGGAGTGACTGGAACTACATCATCTGGTTGCAGTGTTTATGTGAATCTAAATGTGTTAAAATTCCTGTACATCCAAAGAAGTCAATTTTACTATATGTCAATTAAAAATTAAACTTAACAAAAGAGGTAAAAAGATGGGCAGAAAAGCATATCTAACACAACCCACTCTTTCTTTAAAACTTGAGTATACTTTTTGCAAAAGAAACCAGTGCAAAAGGATTTCTTTCTAGCTGCACAAAGAAGCCACAGAAGCTGCTGAATATCTACCAGATAAACTGCTAGGAATTCATCATTTTATTTTTTTAGGTTTGAATTAAACTTGTTTTTTTGATCTACAAAGTGGAGAATTGCAGGAGGAATTTATATGATGACAGAAACCACAGAGAAGCCACATTTTCCTCTTTTGTATATTCATTGCCTATAAAAGAGGCTTTACCAAAACGTGGGCCTATAAAAAGTATTTCCTGAGGAAAGTTGAAGGTTTAAATCAACATATTATCTTTGGAAATGACACTTGCTAATGAAAAACCATTGGCTTCTTTAATAGGCAAGTTTTGGCCCCTACCTTTTACCGTTTTGAGGCTGGTTGCCATGGATAGACACCAGAGCAAAGTAAGGCAAGTTTTGGGTTTATTTTTTTTTTGCTTCTCTTTGGCTTTCTGTTCTTGCTTGTCATTCTGAGAATTTATGGGCTTAATCAGCAATTATGAGATATAGCTTTGTTGCTTACATAGTCACATGTGACTTTGAGTAGCTATGATTTCAAATATTCATCGATCCACATAAGATAATTCCTTTATCATTTTTGTACAGTGCCATCCTGTACACTATGTGTATGAGTGTGGTTTTATAATTAGGCTACAAATGTACCAGACCTTTATTTTACATTATTAATACCAAGAGTTTACCTCAGTATATATTTTCCCCTTTGTAATATTTTTTTCTTAACGTGGAGGAGTATTTGTCTACTAAAATAACTTAATTTGTTGCAATCTGATGCTTCTATACAGAGCTAGGTATTTCACAGTTCTCACCACTGTACCCCTATATTCTGAAATCTATTGTCTCCTCTCTACTCAGGGGTGATCCCTAAAGACAGCTACCATTGTTAAAACACAACAGAGCAAAACAAAGATATCTGTGGCGGAATATAAAGGCCTAGGAATCAACAAACTGTGACCTGTGGGCTGGCTGCCTGTTTTTGTAAGTAAAGTTTTATTGGAACGTAGCCACATTCGTGTGTTTATTTGTTATCATTGTCTATTTCATGGTTCAATGGTAGAGTTGGGTAGTTGTGACAGAGGCTGTATGGTACACAGAGCCAAACATATTTACTATTTGGCTCTTTACAAGTGTATTGTGCCCTAGACAGAACATTTATCTCAACCAGTGTTCATTGTTGGAATGACAAATTTTAACTTAAATTTTTTTTTTTTCCTTTTTTTGAGGGCAGTGTCACTGGCCCTCCTATGTGGGACCCGAACTGGGGCTGCTGGCTTCCCAAGCCAGCGCTTAACCACCATGCCACTCGGCCGGCCCTTAACTTAAATTTTTGAAAAACTCAAGTTATATGTAAATAAAAATCTCAGTTCATTGATTTTGAAAACACCTTAGGAGGGCATTACATGGAATTTGAAATTAAGCCTTGGACAAACCCACTGTGATGCTTCTTATCAAATCCTGAATGTGGAAAATCTAGGACTGGGTTCCATAATAAAATCCACATATAGTATTCTCCAAACAGTTAAACATCAAAGCTCCTTGCCTTGACTAGCTTTGCTAAAGTGAGGGAAAGCACAAGCAGAAGAATGGGCATTTGAATGAGAGAGTGTGCTAGGTAACATTTAACTTGGTGAATCTATCTATCATCTATCTATCATCTATCTATCTATCTATCTATCTATCTATCTATCTATCTATCTATCTATCTATCTATCTCATCCTAAATCTTATGAAAAAAAAAAAGAAGAAGAAGAAGAAGAAAACAACCCTTCCATTTCTGAGGCATAAATTGGAGATGATTAACCAAAGGAATTTGGGGCATTCAAAGGAGTCACTCAGAGGAGTTGAGTCTTCAGGATTTCCTTTGTTGAGTGGATTTATGTAACAGCCAACCGGGAAAACAAACAATACAAATAGAACCAGTTTACCCACCCTCCTGTATTTGGGATTATGAATGGGTGACACTGACTTTAATAACCAATTTTTATTGGCTCTAAAACCTCACCTGATGTCAGGAGATACAGCCTGTGAAAGCCTCCCAGATTTGTTTATGAAGTCCATACGTCAATCCCGGTCATTGCTGCCCACGAATCTGCAATCGTGCGTGCCAGCGCCCTGCAGCCCAAACTTGAATGATGCTAGAAAATTGTCCCGTTGGGGCAAGACTTACCTTCCGTCATCTTGTTGATGCTGCTGTATTATATGTGCTGTTTGGGAGACACGCCGCTACTCTTTATAGGAGGGTAGCTGCCTATGTACCCTTCTCCACCCACTGATGCTCACGCTGCCAGGGCGGCTGTGCCAGGCTGGGCTCTAGAACTACCTGTACACTGTACCAAAAGCATCTCTTGTGTTTCTCCCTATGATCTTCAGGCCTTAAATGTTGTATCTGGCTGATGAATGCACTCCCAGCCTCAAGGTGAGGTCACTCCTAGGATGTCCCCTGTCTTTCTTATAATCTGGCCTCAATTACAGTTATTCTAAGAATTCAGAGATGCATACTTGAGTTTCTAATAAGAAAAGAATGCAATCTTTTTCCTTTTCTTTTGTCAATAAGCAGGACTTCTTTGCACCTATGTAAATTCAAAGCAAGTAGACTCTTGGGAGGAGGGATCCAACCAGTTCTTACTGCTATAAAATAAAAACCTTAAGTGCTAATGGATTCTTGGGAGTAGGAGTTGTTATCGAAGCCTTTGGCCACCATGTTTTAGCCCCATTTTTCTCTATTCAAGCATGAATGAAATAAAAATGCTATTGTTGAACTCTAGGTTGTGGAGGCTGAAAAACTCTACAGGTTTCCTTTTGAAGTTTGCAATTTTTGAAGATGAGGGTTACTTCAAAATATGGTTCCGGAATTATCAATAATAGAATCATCCGGACATTCTAAAAATACTGCTTCCTACCATGGTTCCCAACAAACAGGGTGGGACCTAGGAACCTCTTAGTGAGCAAGTGTAGCAGTAAACAGCAAGGTTACACTGCAAATATATCTACATATTGTTAGTAATTTTCTATACATGTGCATGTTTGCTAGAAAGCAGCGTATAATGAATCTATAAGTGCACCCAATTCTTTTCGATCAATCCTTTAAATCTATGTCCCCAAGGTGTCTCTCCTGACCTTAGATTGACCGTTTTGGAACATTTCTTCTAGCAATATACCCACCAAGAGGATTGTCTTGAATTGAAGCTCAATACTAGATATGTATCAACAAACATGTAGGTACATGATTAAAAAATATCTGTCTACAAGTAAGAGTCCATTCTTCAGATTTCATCCAGCTGGTTGATGCCCTATCAATACTGTGCAAGAGGCTCACGACTCAGAAAGATTGCCTATAACAGTAAACAAAACTGAAACTAGTACTTTTCTGAGAAACCATTATTTAAAAGCAGTAGGACCTGGGGTTGGGCCAAAAGCTGAAATACAGACTGCAACTAACCCCACTTTATGCCATAGCCTGTCTCTTTCCTCTGCTTTTTTTTTTTGGGGGGGGGGGCGCTGAGAGTAGGAGTGAGGAGGGTCCTGAGTTATCTCTTCAACCCAGAGAACTTGAGAGTAAAAAGGAAAGTCTGGAAATCATCCCCTTGTCAAAAGAAAGGTGCAAATTTAAGGAGATCCATTGACCATAAACTCTGGGCCAAGGTTCTGGGAAACGCACCTCCTCCAATGTGATGTCCACCCCAACATGAATACAGAAGGTGAAAAAATCTCCAGGTATCTGGAGTGCCTCGTGTTAACTGTCTAAGAAGTTAGAAAATTAGCCTAAAACTTATCTGCCCTTCCTCAGTTTTCACTGTATCGTTGTTTTGGTAGACAGAAAACATTGGTCCACTGGTATATTGAAAAGTGTAAATCTGTATTCATAAATGTAATCATAAATATTATAAATATTTAAATGTATAATATTTATTCCATGAATTGACCACCTACCACAGAACAGCTTTAAGACTATCTCTCTGCTCTGTTCTGCTACAGTATTTCATTCTTATTTTTTTTTATTACTTTCAAGTGTACAAATCAACATAGTGACAAGACATTTAGATACCTCACAAACTGATAACCCCAATAAGTCTATTACCTATCTGACACTGTAAACAGTTATTACAATATTACTGACTATATTCCCTATGCTGTACTATATATCCCTGTGACTATTACTTTTTAAATTATAGTTGACATTTAATATTATTTTATAGTAGTTTCAGGTGTACACTGTAGTGGTTAGACATTTATATAATTTATAGATTGATCCCCTTGATAAGTCTAGTATTCATCTGATGCTATACATAGTTTTTACAATATTACTGACTATATTCACTGTACTGTATTTTATATTTATATCCTTGTGACTCTTTTGTGACTACCAATTTGTACTTCTTAATCCCTTCACCTTTTCACCCAACCGCCAACCCCCTCCCATCTGGCAACCATCAGTTCGTTCTCTGCATTTTTAATTGTTTTTTGATGCCTTTCTTTTTCCTCATGCCACCACACACGTTCTTTCTCTTTCTCATTTTTTCTCTGGTTCTTTCCATTTGTCTTTCCTTTTTTCCTCATTTGTCACTCTTGTATAGCTTTGTGCCTGAAACTAGGTCATGAGACCGTCAAGATGTCAGCTTCAAATTTAGTTCTCAATTCCCTGTCCTTAAACCACTTTCTACTTTGGGGATATTTTGCTGTGCTTGTGGTTAGATTGAACCATTTGAATACCCTTTCCATTGCACGGGAGTTTTTCTTTATATATATATATATATATACCTGCTTAAAGGGCTTCTTATAAGTCATTGTGCTTTGGTATTCACACATTATAGGATCGGAATTGCCTTACAATGTTTCAGGGAGAGAGAGAGAGAGAGAGAGAGAGAGAGAGAGAGAGAGAGAGAGAGAGAGAGAGAGGAACCTTACAAAACGAACATGAAGTTAATTTTTGTCACCACATTTATAAACCAGTTCCACTAACCAAATACAGCCTACTTCTTACAAATGCAATTATGGCTATGCCTCATTGAGGGAAAAGATTTTTAAATATTAAAAATAAAATGAGCCACAGAAAACTCAAATGTCCTCCCTGAGGAACAAATAGTAAAATCTGGTATTCATTAAAATACTTGAATGTTAATGGAAGAGAAAAAAATGTAAGCCCTGTATCCCCATTTCTTTGGACCAAGACAGTGTGGTTTCTCAGCTTTCTCAAGGCCTGGCCAACTAAGGATCTGGTGAGACTCTTTGGAGACAGGAAATGGGAGGTTGCATGTAGAGTAAAAATGAGTGAAATGGAGGCTTCCTTGCACTGTACATCTCCTTGGCTTTCTCCATGGGGAGTACTATCAGGCCCAAGGAGCCACTACCCTGCTGTTCCCCCTCTATTGCCAGGGAGGTCACTTCCACCAAAGTAGGGAAAAGGTCTACAATAAACCAAGATAAGGCCAAATGTGAAGATTTTAGAAGATCTGTGGGTTTCAAAGTGCAGACAAAGAAGACAACGTGCAAAGCCAGAGTATCATAAAAGAAAGCCCCTTTGCCCTTGTCCCCTCCACCCCCACACAAACTTGCCTTCTTGCTCTCACCTCCAACTAGACCTTTAACCAGGGCAGGAAAGCCCAGAGATATCTGTCTGGATTTTTGTCACTTCAATTGGCCATACTAGTTAACATGCAATCAACGAGAGTCATTTTTTGTGACTCCCTTTTTACATCTTAATTTTATTTTCAATGCAAATGAATTCTGGAAGATCAAAAGACTGTCAGCTATTAATACTTCAGAATAAATTAATTGAATCAGATTGCCTTCCCTATAATTCCTGGATAAGACCAGCTGTGCCAAGGATATAAGATCACTGCAGGATAGGGAGGGGATTTGGTGGAGAGAACTCTGGGTGGAGGGAGGGCAAAGGAGGTTTATATGGGTAATAGAATTCGAGGCTTAGGAGAGCTTGCAGGTTCTGGGGATCTAGAGGTGTGTGGAGCAGAGCAAAAAAAGGTAGGTGGGAGGCTGTCAATGTCAATACTGAATTATTTGAAATGTTTGCCCCTGGCCATAAAAGGCAGGAAAGCTCCCAGGCTGATGGCCTCCAGGAAAACTGCTAGAAGAGTTTTATGAAAGGAAGTCAACAGACAAATTTCTGACTTGCTAATTAGGTGAAAGGCAGTGATAACTTCATTATGTATTACTTGAAATTTTGTCACCTTTCTCTGCCTCTTTAAACTGATGTATGCATGTGCCAAATTTTGGAACATATTATATGTAAATAAATGATACCTATCATTATTAGTAGTATACATTTTTAAAATCATAGATGATCTCTTATTAATGTGTATGCAATTTAATGAACTAATTGTTTAATTAGGTAATATATGGAGATAATATATAAGCTCAAGAATTAATTAGGAAATAAGATATATGTAAATAGTTGCTATTTGGTTGCTATTACATAATAGTTGCTATTACGTAATAGTTGCTAATACATAATATGTAAATATTGCTATTTCATTATAGTAATAGCAATAGGTAGAAATATAGTTGTTAATACAGAAAGTTTTCAAAACAGGGATCATGTCATAATGATATTTTATATTCTCTCTCTCTTTCTCTTTTTATATAAAATTTATAGTACACATGGTTTAATGTCAGTAAATAGAGGTGCACATTATTTTTTTCTTCGTTTTTTTTTTTTCAGGGATGCACATTATTTTTAATGGCTGAAAAACATTCTATTATGTGAAGTCACACATTTAACAAATAAATTTTTGATATGTTCTTAGGCTATTTTTAGTTTTTAAAAAATTACTAAGATAAAAAATGTTGTAATAAGCTTATGAGTTTCTATACTTTTATTCTAAAACCATGGAAGTGGGTAATGACTTTCTAAACATACCAGACAAAATCATGAAGAAAAAATCAAAAGTATCTACTCCTCTCCCCACCAAAAAAAAAACAAAAAACATACTACTAAAAAAAAAGAATGGAAACAAATACAATCTTATAAAGAATTTTAAATGGTAAATGACAAACTGGGAACTATTTGCAACATAAGTAGTAAAAGTATATATCCTCAATATATAGAGAGCATTCACAAGTCAAAAATATGATTATATAATAGATATATTTAGAAAGGCCTTACATAGCTACGTAATAAAAAAAAAATCAAGTGGCTATTAATGAGATGTCTTTTTTTGCCAAAGATTAAACTAATTATTATTGTTTAAAAAAACAACAACTCTGGAGGTCAGTGAGAGAATGGGGAAATGAATGTTTTTAGCTTATTTTGTTCTTTTTGCATCTATCCTTGTCTTTCAATATCATATGTATTCTAACTATTCCCAATTATGCACATCTTTTCTCTGGGCTTCAGATTCATATACCCCTGCCTACTTGAGCTATCTATTTCATTATCTGACAAATACCTGAACATTTACATATTCAAACAGCACTTTAAATTTCCTTCTCAAGCTTGGTACTCTCCTAGTCTTTATCCAGGGATCCAAGTCTCAGGGTGGATTTATTCTTGTTACCTTCCTCTCCCTCTCCACACTTAGGATCAAGTCTTATCAGCATCAACTCCAAAGATATTCTCAGTCTAGCCACTTAAGTTCCATCAAGTCCATTAAATCCAAGTCACCATTCACTCTGCTCTGCATCTTCCTAATTGCCCTCTTCAATTCCTTCTCCCCTTCCCCACTGATTCTCTACTCAGCAGTCATGACACTTTTTTTTCTTTTTTTTGATCTTTTTATTGTGAAATACACATTTAAAAAAATAAATTAGCTTCAGGGGTACAACACAGTGCAATGTTATACTTTTTACCCCTCAAAATGATAACTCCCCTCCCCCAATAATGATACTTTTTAAATGTACATAGGTCATGCTTCTTCCCAGTTTGAACTCTTCAATGGCTTTTCTATTAAATTCAAACATTTGGGGTCTAGAAGAGCACATAGTAGTTACACAATAAACATATATTAATAAATTATTATCAAGGCTCTCCATGGTGTGTCTACTACGCACCGCTAGAGCCATATTTTAGGGTAGTCTTCCACCCTCCGCCCTTCTTGTCTTCCTTACTACTCCTCCACCTTCAAATGCCCTTGACCCTCTTCCTTGTCCTTCAGGAAATGGCCTGTAGGTGCTACCTCTGAGAGGCCTTTCCTGGAACCTTTGTCCAAAGTAGATTAATTCTGCGATTTTTCTCTCATACCACCCTGCACCATTTTCCTGCACATAACTTCTCAGAGTTTGCGTTTATACATCTAATTGTGAAATAATTTGATCAGAAGGCCTCTAGGACAGGGACAACTGTATTTGCCTCATGATGGTCTTCTTCATGCTTCTTTCCCATAGTAGAGAAGATTATAAGCCAAGAAAGAAGAAAGGGACAGAATCATCGAGCTGACAATGAGCAGATTTTGAAAACTTGCTCTTTGCCAGGCACTCTGCCTTGAAAGAAATAATACGCATAAATACAGGTAAATCATTCATGGGATTAGAAGAGTACCTGGTGCTTGGTGAGTGGCAATCATATTTATAAGCATACCATCTCATGTTGCATTCTCCTAGTCACCCCACATAGAAGTCTGCTTATTTTAGATTTGAGAAAATTTGGTGGGGCTTAAAAAGGTTCAGTAAGCACCAGAGTCGGGACCCAAACCCATGTTCATCTGACCCAATAACCATCTTTCTATCTCCAGTTAGGAGTGCCTCTGGGTCATACCATTTGCAGAGGCACCTCTATCCTTGTAGGGCTGACCTTGACCTCTGACTCTGCCCAGTTAGAGCAGGATCTTCTACTCCTTTCCTAGACTCTGGAGTTGGATGGGGAAGTGGCATAGCTATCCCTTGGAGAAAGATCTAAAATGAAGTCACTTCCATTTTCTCTCTCTTGACATTTTCCTTAACTAGAGTGGTACTCTATTCTGGTTTGCCAGAGCAGTTTACTCCAGTTGTATAATTATTAATAGCGAGTGTCCCTGTATGCACAATAAACCCCAGGGTCACTCTGTCCACAACTGTCCCATATGGCTGGGCGCTGTTGTTTTCAGCCTTCTTTTCCCACTTTCCTCCTCGTTTACTGTCAGCGACTTGCTTTCTGTGCTTTAACACATTGGCTTTCCCAGGTAGTGGCTGACTGGTGTGGTTACCAAGCTATGGGCTCCGCGAATGCACCGTTGATCCAGCTCAGAGCCCAGCCGTGGTCAGAGAGAATTGTAAGGCCCCCAGAAATTGGTTCTCAGTACCTATTGCCCTACCCTACTCCACACACAGCTGGCACCTGGCCTGTGCGCTCCGGAGAACAGGGCTCATCACAGTTTTCCAGCAGCCACTCCAATCCTGATCATCTTTCACCTAGGGTCCTCCACAGTTGACGAGCCTCAAAGGTGCTTCAGAAACTTCAGGAAGAGCAAATGCACTCCCTCATTCTCTTGCCCATGGGGGCTGCTTTGTTTCTTCCATGGGGCTGATTTATTTCCCTCTGTGAAGCCCTTACAGAAAGGGCTTGCATCCTTGCTTTGCATCTCTGCTTCCTGTATTCCGGGCTCCAATCCCTGCTTAGTTTGTGGTTTTGAAATGGTAATGAGCTGCTGCTTTGCTTCCCTGCCTTGTAGATTCTTGTTTTTAACAGAGTGAATAGTGTGTCTCTTGATTTATCATCTTAGGAAGATGAATGCCACGTGTCATGACGCTGTAACATCGTCTTGCCTGTCTCCTAGCTCCAGCGTCACCCTCAGCGGATAGATGCAGGGCAGTCTGGATCTATTTTTCGCTGCATTCAATCAGGCGCACACCACCATGGGTAGAGAACGTCAGTCAGTTTATTGCAGCGCAAGGTGAATTTCTTTCTCCTCAAGGCAATGAGACAAAGTTCCCCAGGGGGCAGGCCCTGGCAGACCTGCTTGATTGTGTTTTTCCATAAATGAGCTTTCAGGGGGAG
The DNA here is from genome assembly GCA_033961575.1 of Aselliscus stoliczkanus. NCBI lineage: Eukaryota > Metazoa > Chordata > Mammalia > Chiroptera > Hipposideridae > Aselliscus > Aselliscus stoliczkanus. The sequence goes on along the minus strand of CM066731.1, from coordinate 162,739,073 downwards.
CGTTGGTCCCTGGTGTGATAGAGCTGGCTAGACTGGTGATGGGATTGGATATTGTCGCTCCACGCTCTCCTCCACCGGAGGGCTGGATTGATTGCATTATTAAGAGTAAGCACAAGCCAGAGAAGAGTGAAGGGCTTGACTTTCAGGCTTTACCTTCAAAAGAGGAGAGCTGAGGGCAGCTTTATTTAAACGGGATGGGGGTGGGGTGGGGTGGGGTGGGAGTTGTGACAGCTGAATATTCAATTTGTGGTCTGTTCTACCGGGACTTCTGTGTTTGTTTATGGATTCATCTAGTTGCATTCGTTCATAAGGCAGAGCACAGGCACTTGCGCGGACATCCACTGTCTGTGGGTGCGGAGCCGACCACATACATAAGAAGGGGTGATAGCAGCCAAGGCAGAGTGGTTTTTCACTAGCACTCATTGGAAACCAAAGGCTTTCTAGGAGGTCAGCAGAGAAGCCTGGAAAATAATTTCGGAATGTTTGAACACTTTACTTTTCGGGCTAGGCCAGTCCTTTGTTGCAGTTTCTTTTATTTCTATCCAGACTTGCCGGTGGAATGCTCTCCTAAGTCTTAGGTTTATGAAAGTATACAGGGAATCCAGACCTTCCTAAATCAAACAGAGCTTGAAAAGGAGAACGCTTTCCAGTATAGATGCATGGTATTTTAACCGGGAGCAGTTAAATGTTTAGGGACATTCTCTGGGAAAAAAAAAAAAAGATTTCTAAACTAACTCTTGCAAATTGAGTGGAGCTAGTAACTGAGGGGTCTAGCCCCATGAGTAAGGCTTTGGTACCCTAGGCGGCACCTCTCCCTCACCCTGTCACCTGAGAAAGTGCCTGGGACATGGCGGCTTGCTTCATGGTCCTACAGTTTCGGTGATCCGGTGGCGAGTGAGGCCATCTGTGATGGGGGCAGGATGAGGAAGGATGATGTGGAACCAGTCACTCCATAACTTTCCCTGCTTCATTGCCATCCCCATTCCTCAACTTAGAGCCACCCATTGACATTCTTCCAGGGGTCAGGCAGAGCATGGACACTAGTGACGTGAATGTAGAGGGTCCGTGGGGCGGTGCTGCGGCAACCCTGCTCTGCTCTTCCACTAAGGCATAACTCCTGATGGGCAAAGGATGGCCCTGAGTGTTGCAATCCCGTTCGTGTAAAAACACTCAGAAAGACAGCCTCTCCACACTTCCTTTGAGGCTCCTTCCCTCAGACACCACGGTGGCTTTCTCTTGGCTGAAATTCAAAGAAACTTCCAAAATGAACGAGGAAACACTTTATATCACTTTGCAATCCATAGCTTGTCTCTCCTGGTTGTATAAGTTTATTGTATTATTTTTAGAATGTTTACTTAAACAGTGTGCAGAGCTGGCCGAGCAGGATATCTGAATCTCTTATTAGAACACATCCATGTTGTCTGTCTCTGGGATCCACTGGCTGGAGGCTAAAAATAGCCCACTGAATGCTTTCCTGGAGCAGGATTGTTTATTTGCCAGAAGAAGAGAGAAAACAGAAGACTCTCTCTCCACCCTTCTCCCTGAATTCTTCTTAAAACTGAATGAATGCTTGGCTCCAAAAATAAGTTCTTCACCTAGAAATGGAGACCAACAAGTAGTTGGTAATGTCAGTCTGTTTCTGTGAAGTTGAAGGTGACATGAGTATTCTGATCATGTCACACATTTGCTCTAAAACTTCAGCACCTTACCGTTGCCTATATGGCAGAGCTGCATTTAAGTGTCGTTTTAATCAGCCCCCCAGCCCCGTTTTCCAGCATTATTTCCCATGGTTCTAGAACTTTCAGCTCCAGACTCATAACCTCAATGTCCCTCCATACCCCTGTGGTCTGCCTGCCCTTTGATCAAACTACTCACTCTACTACAATGCTGGACTCTTCCTACTGGTCTGGCCCTGCTCATCATTCCAGAAAAGGCAACAAATTCCCCTCCTGGAGAAGCCTCCTTTGACAGCCAAAGGTATGACGAGCTTACCAGGCTGCTGCCGTGTTTTCAATCTACACTAGTCTGTTCTTCTCGACACTTAGCAAATAAGAGAGGCTTACACAGTTATTTACTTTTTTACACGTGCAAGTTTTCTTTTCTTAGTATCTTGAAAACTTCTGGGAATCATGGTGGTAGGTTTTAATCTCCACATCCGATAGAGCAATTGACAAATAGTAGGTGCTTAATTAATGTTTAATGATTGATTTAGGGATTCTTGTTCTATTCCCACAGAATGAGTTGAGCACTCTGATCATCCCCACTGGGACCATCCAACTGCGGGGCAGAGCTCTCCAGGGTTTTTGCAAAGTGGTGTTTGATAAACACTTCTCCTCCTAAAATGCTTGCAGGGGTGAGGTGCTGGCAGTTGTGAGGAGGAAGGTCACCTCTGTGGTTTAAAAAAAGAAAAGAAAAGGAACTGCTTTGTACAATGTCCTTATTGAGTCACAAGACCCTTGAACATAATAAAGGTGCTGAGAAATCATGCTGTAAAGAAAGCTCTTTTATTTTGTGGAACCCACCATTTCCAATTTTACCATAGAACAGGTTTTTTGTGTTGTTTTTTTTTTTCTTTTTCCCTGAGAAGTAATAGCATGTAGCATTCTAAAACACTAGATGCCTTAGTTAGCTGGGGCTGCCCTAACAAAATACCACAGACTGGGTAGCTTAACAACAGAAATTTATTTCTCAGTTCTGGAGGCTGAAAGTCTGCGATCAGGGTGCCAGAAAGCTTGGTGTTTTGGTGAGGGCTCTCTTTTGGCTTGGAGGTGGCCAATTTCTGCTGTGTCCTCACATGGCAGATTGAGAGGGAGGGGGAGAGAGAAGGAGAGAGGGAAGGAGAGAGAGAGAAAAAGTGAGAGCGAGAGTGAGGCAGCACTCTCCTTTCTCTTCCTCTTCTTATAAGAACAGTAATCCCACCCTCATGACCTCATTTAAATCTAATTACCTCCCAAAGGCCACGTCTCCAAATGCCATCACATTAGGGATCAGGGTTTCACCATATGAATATGAGGGCGGGGGCACACTGACATTTAGTCCATGACACAAAGTTTCTGTTAAACACAGTTTGAGAGCGTCTTCTTCCTCTCTGGCTTCCCACCTACTTCTAAACCCCACTTTTGGTGAGGTGTTTAATCCGTGACTCTGGTATAATCTCTTGGGTAACTGGATTTCAGTGCACTGTGAAGTATTTATTATTTTGCCCAATTTTCACTACTGACAAAGTCCTCCCATTTCTACTGCTCTGTTTTGCACCCTTTTAGGTAAGCCCAAATAAGGACCAGGAAAATTAGTCAATATTTCTGGTAACTTAAGTCACCACTAGACTGAACTAACTATACCTCTCAACTAACTAACTTGTGACTCTAAGACTAACTAGTTCTGTGAACATTTTGGAGATTTTCTACTCTAAGCAGATTTAAAAAAAAACACCCAAGAACACATGAATTAATTAAGGACTTGGAAAGTAAGTAATGTACACTCACACATTGGGGCAAAGTTCAACTAAATGCAAACCTTCTGGCCTTCACGTAAATGGACTGCCCCATACACCACGCTGATCTTTCAAACCTGTACAGTCCCCTAAGTCTTAACATGTCTTTATTGAAGTCAGCTGAGACTCACCTAAACAGAAAAGGAAGTTATATCACATTCGTTGACTTTTCTGGGTTCCATCGTAATACCAGGCCCCCTCAATTCTTCCTTGCATGGCAAGCTTTTCATTCACCTCTCCACTCTGGTTACCCTCCTCTGAGTGCTTTCAAGTTAATGTCCTTTGAAAAATGTGGCACTGGAGATAAAACTCAGTTCTCCAGATGTGACCTGACTTGGAAAAGTGCAGTGGAGCTCTCTCTGGCCCTTTAATGCAGGCGTGCTCCTTTCGCTGTGTTAGGATTCTCAGTGGTCCCAGATATTCTTTTAATCATATCCTTGCCTGCCTCCTGACCTGCCGGCAATCTTCTAGTCTGAAGTTTGAAGCCCTCCCACCATTGTGTTCCTCTCTAGGTTAATTCACCTCATCTCTTCTTACACCTCAGGCCTTTGTCCTCCTGTCAAACAAAACTGCCTGGTATTTCCTACACCTGCTTCTGCTTCACTTTTTTAAGTCATGGACCTCTGGGCTGTGGTTACTTCTCTCAGCCATCTCTTCCTCTTTCCTTACGTTAAATGACGATTTCCTCCTTCTTTTGGTCTTTGTAAAAGTCTCAACTTCTCTATGGAAACCTTGTAGATTAAGCTTTCCCAGCGTCTAACCCTCCTCAAAGCCATGCTCTTCCCTATTTTCTCTTTCAATGTTCAGCACGTGGGGAACGTTATTTGTACACCCTTGTAATGCTCACTGTAGTAGCTGTCTCTCACTGCAGTAATGGTTACAGTGGTGAGTGAGCGTCTGTGAATCGATTGACGTCACAAGGCACTTATGTATATATTGGGTCACCTGACTCACCTCAATCTTTTCTAGAGGTGGGCAAGTATTACCACCCTCCTTGGACAGTGAGCCTCAGCCAGTACCTAACTTGCTCAAGATCTAATAAACAGTACTGCAGGGATTTCTGCTTCAGAGTTGTGCTCCTTTAAACCTTCTCCATTGGCTGCCAAGATCAAGTTCATGTGACTAGAGAGCAAGATTTCTAAATCCCCACTCTTATGCAGTAACCTCTAAAAAAAAATTTCATTAAAAATATGGCTAACATCCAATATTATATGAGATTCAAGGGTACACCATAGTTCAACATTTATATACCTAAAGAAGTGATCACCATGATAAGCCACGAGTATCACGCTCTGGCAATATTATTGACTATATTCCCTATGCTGTACATTACATCCCCATGATTTATTTATTTTATACCTGGAAATTTGGACCTCTTAATCCCCTTCACTTTTTCCCTCCCCTTTTTAATTTTTCAATTACAGTTGATATTCAATATTAAATTAATTTCAGGTATACAGCATAGTGGTTAGATATTTATATTATTTAAGAAGTGATCCCCCTGTCTAGGCCAGTACCCACCTGGCACTACACATAGCTATTGCCATATCATTGACTATATTCCCTATACTTTATTTTACACCCCCATGACTATTTTGTAACTACCAATTTGTACTTCTCAATCCCTTCACCTTTTTCACACTGCCCCCAGACCCTCTCGCATCTATCACCCCAAGAAATCTAGTACCCATGTGACCCCATACATAGTTATTACAATATTATTGACTATATTCCTTATGCTGTACCCTACATCCCCATGACTACTTTGTAACAACCAATTTATACTTCTTAATCCCTTTTTCTTTTTTCATTCACACTCCCAGCCCCCTCCCATATGGCAACCATCAAAATGTTCTCTGTATCTATGAGTTTGTTTCTGATTTCTTTGTTTATTTTGTTCTTTAAATTCCACATATAAGCAAAATCATATTGAATCTGTCTTTCTCTGTCTGACATACTTCACTCAGCACAATACCCTCTAGGTCCATCCATGCTGCTTCGGATGACAAGAATCCATTCCCTTCCATGGCTGAGCAATATTCCATTGTATATATGTACTACCTCCTCTTTATCCATTTTTCCATCGACAGACACCCGGGCTGCTTCTACATCTTAGCCATTGTAAACAGTGCTGCAATGAACATATGGATGTACAGGTCTTCTTGAAGTAGCATTTTGGTTTTTTTCAGATAAATACCCCAAATTGGAATTACTGGGTCCTTTGTCTCTTCTTATAGCCTTTGTTTTAAAGTCATTTTGTTTGGTATAAGTATGGTTACTCCAGCTTTTTTTGTTGTTGTTTCCATTTTCATGAAATATCTTTTTTCATCCCTTTACTTTCCATCTGTGTGTGTGTCTTTCAATCTGAAGTGATTCTTTTGTAGGCAGCATATGTAAGGGTTTTGTTTTCTTATCTTATCCATTCAGTCCTCCTCTGTCTTTTGATTGATGCATTTAAACCATTTACATTGAAAGTAATTGTTGATAGATATGTAGCTATTGCCATTTTATTATTTATAATTTTTATTTTATTTTATTTTCTGTCTTAAAGAAGTTCCTGTAAGATTCCTTATAACACTGGTTTGCTGGTGATGAACTCCTTTAGCTTTTTCTTCTCTGGGGAGCACTTTATTTGTCCTTTGATTTTAAATGGTAGCCTTGCTGGATAGAGTAATCTTGGTTGTAGGTCCTTGCTTTTGACCTGCAAAGTTTCTGTTGATAAATCAGCTGACAATCTTATGGGAGCTTGTTTGTAAGTTAGTTGCTTTTCTCTTGCTGCTTTTAAGATTTGCTCTTTGTCTTTAACCTTTGGAATTTTAATTACGATGTGTTTTGGTGTGGGTCTGTTTGGGTTGATCTTGTCTGGGACTCTGTAAGCTTCCTAGACTTATGTCTTTTTCATTCCCCAGGTTAGGAAAGCTTTCAGCCACTATTTCTTCACATAGGTTCTCAATCCTTTGATTTCTCTCTTCCCCTTCTGGTACCCCTAGGATGTGAATGTCATTACACTTGAAGTCTCAGAGGTCTCTTAAACTATCCTCATTACAGTGGGAATCACTGTGGTCACCCAGTTAATGGAGACCCTGATTTGGTGCCAGTGCTGAGCCTGGAGCTTCTCAGCAAAAGGCTCAGAGTATATTGAGCCAGTCATTGCCCACCTGGTGCCCATGGACTTTGATAGATTTCCACGATAGAGCATACACAGGTGCGGCTGGCTGCTCACAAAGTAAGTGCCTCCTGGTGTTGGGGGAAATTGGGTGAAGCAGGGTCCCAGTGACTCAGCAGGGTGGAGCCTCAGAGCTTATCAGACCAATCAGGCTCAGATTTGACCATAGGGGGAGGGCTCAACACATTAGAGATGGTGGCCACCTGCCTGGCTGCAGAGAAGAAGGACCCCTCACAGTGAAAAATGAGACTGTCCTCCAGCCTTTGTCTGGATGCCATACACTTAAGTCTGCTCCCCATATGCCTCTGATGCCCTCCCGAGTCACTGTCCCTCCACTGGAATCCAAGGTGAGTGCCTGCGAGCAAGTCTGTGCATGGGCCCTTTAAAAGGATGTGTGGGTTTCCCACAGCCTTTTGTCCCACCCGCATAGTTGGAATCGTCACTGTTTTTCACAGGCAGATGTTGTGGGGGATCCTCTTGTCAGAACCAGCATGCCTGGAGTGGGGCTGATGTCCTTCACTCCTCGGGGCGGGGTGGGGGGGAATGCCCACGGCTGAGATATCCCTCCCAATTTTCATCCACTATATGGAGGTTTGGAGCCTGCTTGTTTTGTGCCTCTGCCCCTCCTACCAGTTTCAACTTTATATCTGTAGTTATAAAACTTCTGTTCAGCCAGACTTCGTTTTCCAGGTGGATTGTTGTATAATTTAGTTGTAATTTTATGTGTTCATGGAAGGAAGCAAGCACAGTGTTTATCTACTCTGCCATCTTGGGTCTTTTGCCTCATGCAGTAACCTTTCAATTTTGAAATTTTCAGAGAGAGGTAGCAACTTACCTCTCCTCTCCGGTGGTCTGATGTAAGCAGGATTTGCTCATCCTGGAAAATACTTGGGTTTCAGATATTTTTCTGCTTGGCAACTCTCCTTCATTTTGTCTCATTTCTATATTTTAAAATTCCATGTTCTTTACTTGACAAGTAGCTTAGCATTATATTTAAGAGTCAAAGTTTTGAAACTCACTTGTGAGACAGCCATTGAAAATAAGAACAATTTTCTATTGCACATATTCTAGCCTTTTCTACCACCCAACAGAGCAGGTGAAAGCTTAGCTGATGTCTACTAGGAAGGAGGAAAATTAATTGAGCATAAGGTGAAGAGTTAATTGATAATATTTGGTGGAAAACACTAAACATGAAGCCATACCATTTGGCCTTGCTGCTCTATTGCAGTTACAGGTGAATCAAATTCAGCAAATGAGTCCCTACTTTGTGCATGTGTCATACTATGAACCGGAAAGAAAAGAGGAAACAGTACAGACAAGATTCCTGATCTCATGGAGCTCATATTCTAAATGTGAAGTCAGACAGTACAAGTATAAATAAATGTTACATTTAAGATAGTGATAAATACTACAAGAAAACCACATAGTGAAGATGCGATGGAGCAAAGCATGACGGCAGGGTATTAGAGTGTGGTTACAAAGGTCTCCCTGAGGGGGTGGCATTTGAGTTGAGATGTGAATGGTAAGACATAGCAGCCAAGTAAAAATTGGGGACTGATTATTCTGGGAAAAGTACAAGAATACCATGAAAGAGGAAGGAACTGTGTTTGAGGCTTAGAAAGAAGGCCAGAGAGGCTAGCGTATTGTGAGTGAGGGGAAAGGTCAGAAAACTGCAAGTTTACAGAGGCACCTTGCAGATGAAGGGAGCGATGTACATTTTAGCAATATCGACCTCGCTGCTCTGTGTACAACGGGGATTATTGGGAGGCAATAATGGAAGCGATGAGATTATCACATTAATATTAATCCAGGTGAGAGATGATGGTAGGTTGCACCAGGTATTAAGGATAATAGAAATATAGAGATGTAGGGTATATTTTTGAGATGAAAATGATATGATAGGCCAATGGATTTGACATGGAGGTGAAGAGAAAATGAAACTAAGGATGATTTCTAGGTGCTGATGCTAAATAGAAATTTGCTAGTGCTGTGGAGAGGAGCTCAGCAGAGCTTCAGATGAACCCCAGCATCACTGCTGCCGCAGGTCCTACCTAGGGCATCCATGCTGGTTAAGCTCTGTGATTGGGAATGTCTCAGATGTTTTGAGTTAATACTTTATATCCCTTCTTTATAATGAAGCTTATATTATTTCATTGCAAAATTTAAGCCAGGAATAATCCAGAGGAATATAGTATTAGTTTAAAAGCAGAAAAACCTTTTAATGATTGAAATATACAATATTCAGTGTATAGAATGAGTCATATACAATGAATTGCCTCTCACTAGTGACACTTACCCAGAGGCAGGATATACAGTCATTTGCCCTGGTGGAGAGATTAAGCTTCTGGACGTTTGAGCAGAGACAGCCCAGTTCTGACATGAGTAGTAGGTAGGGAGCTGATCTGACATCAGCTTCCTCCTTACCCCCGAAGTGGTTAGAGGGTAACCAACTGGTTGATGATATGACCTAGATGATCAAAAAGACACCACTTTTCTCTGAGTGTCTGACTCTGAGAGTTTCAGAGTCTTGTTTTGACATGACTTTCCTTTAAGGCTTTTGTCATCATGGCTTTAGCAACTGTTATGCTGACTTAAGAATTAAAGAGAAGCAATTTCTTCTAGAGAATATACTAAAGAGGACTTGTTCTCCTGCTCCTTGACTAGCTGTATATAGCAGCCAAGATCTTTGGAAAAATGTCTAGTACATTCAGCTGGGGTTTTTGAAGACTTTCAATAAAGGGATTATTGAGAGAGTCAAGATGCTGAAACACTCAGGGACTTGAAATGGTAGTGCGATGTTACAGGTCTACAGAAGCAAGTGCTACCAAAGTTTGAATGAAACCAAAGATGTGAAAACTGGAAAGAAGGGTCATTCCAAAGTAGCTATACAGGCCACAGTCACCTCCCGAATTGCACTCCAGCAGAGAGGGAGCAGGGATGAAATATTCCCACCTTTTTCTTACTGCTCTCCCATTGTTTACTTGAGTCTTTCATTGGCGGCTGACCCCCAAAGGGAAGTCAGAGGGTCCAGAATCCAGGACCACCCTATTGGGGCACAGGGCAGGGCAGAGAAGGATAGAGAATGGATTTGGGGGTGAAACTACATTTGTCCCCCTAACATTGCTTTGGGTTCTATGATTTCAGTTATACTTATTCTCATATTAGTTGTTTTTTTGTACTGCTTTTTACATACTAAGCACAACACAGTAGAAATAATAGTTGTAATCATGCTAGAGATAGTAGTTGGCTATTGATTCTGAGGGGCCTGAAGCTATAGTTTACCACAGATGTGTGAAACTTTGTTTCTAAATGCGTAGATTGTAAGAAAACAAATAACAACAACAAAGCAGATTTAATTCTAAACCACACCATCAGAGTATTTTTACCAGAGCTGGTGAGCAGTTGGCGTGATCATACTTATAGGGTGTGGGATCCATCACTATTTCGCTTCTTCTTCTTTGGCCCTAGAGATATGTTTCACTGATTGAATCAGCAAGGATTTGGTGCCAGTGAGGAAACGGGAGTGAATAGAACTTGGCCCAGCTCAAGTACTAAGAATTTTACCCCACAATGCTTAATTTTCATCCCTATTTAGCTATTAGATGTAGCATAAATCCTCCAGCTTCTTCCCTCTTATCTGAACTCTACTGTGGTTATTAAACAAATTGTGGATCTATTTCACATCCTCTCTAATACTCTGAAAACTACACAATATAAGGCTTAATGAAGGTGGCATGTTTCCGAATGACTTAGAACTCAAAATATGACTACATCAAAAGTCTTTAGAAGGCAAGATTTTAATGGCTGAATAATATGCTGGAACAGAGGAGTAATTTCTTCTCGAATGCTAGGATGAATTATTTATGCTTTGACAACATTATGTGTCTCTAACGCAGCTTTTAGTTATTCGCCACCTCTGGGCTACAGCTGATCCTGCTGCCCATTCTTGTAATTACATTAACCTCTTGACTTTACATGACAAGCTTTTCCTGTGCGCTGCGATCAATAGCCTATAACTACACCTCTTTCATAGGGCCATAGTTACATTTCAGTTCAGACACAATTAACTTTTGTCTTCTTTTTCTTTTTGGTGGGGCATGCAACAAAATGTCTTATTTTAACATTTGAAACAAAGGGAATCATTTGGAAGAAAAAAAAACCATAAAAATATGCAGATGTATGGGAAGGAATGATTACAATGATAAATAGGCCAGTTGAAAATCCATTTCTGCCAACACATGGGATTAGAAACCCTGGGGGAAGCCGCAGATTTCAAAGCCCTAAACTTGTGTGGTGGCCTTTAAATCTCTGCTTTGATAAATTTTTTACTTTCAGGAGGATTAAAGGCACTGTGGACCACCTACTTGCCTACTCAAGCTATAGCAATTAATTATAGGGTATATATGTAAATAGAAAAAAGCATAATGTTAAATGTTGAAACACCTTCAAGGTCAGCTAGTTAAATGTTCCTCTTAAGACAAAGAAAAAATGAGAGATGTATAGAGCTGTTGTATGTTAAAGTCTGCCAGCTCAGGAAAGCAGATTTTGTGTGTTCAGTCATATTGGTAGCTTTAAATCAGCCATTGTTGGAGTATTTACACCATGGAAATTGGCAAACATTACAAACCAGTGCTTTTCCACCCCAAAGAGCTAGTTAAACATTTACCTTCATGTCATTGTGTGTGTGTGTATATACACATATATGTGTATGTATGAGTATTGTATATGTATATACATATGTGTATATAGCACATATATGTCATTATAAGGTATATTATGCTGACATTTCATCTCATGTGGTTCTCATAGGGAAATAGTCTATAAAACTTTCCCAGATATTTTTTTGTGATTACATTTTAATGTCATATGTGTGTGTGTGTATACACACACACGCATGTATATTGCTTTCTAATATATTAACACATAGAGACGTACATATACACACCCACAGTAGGTATTCACACAGACCTGCAGGGACTCATACTTTAGATTAGACTTCAAATTGTGCAGAACGTCTCCGAGCCTATGGACCCCTTGGAGAAACTCAAAGGGAAACTCATGAGAATCAGTTCTACAAAGAGACATGATGGTCCAAGCTGTAACCAGACACGTGTGAAACACTAAGGGTTTGAGACATGAACTGAATTAATTTTCCCTCTAATTCTATAATGCTGTGAAGGAGCAAAGTCTGTTACTATCTTCTGTACTATATTATCAGGGCAATATATCTTAGAAATAATAAAATCAAACTCCCCATTACCAAGAGCAGTAATTTAGGATCCATGGTTTAAAACCACCTTAAGAAATAACTGGTGGCTGCTGAAATCCTGTCAGACTACTCTAATTTTCTTTTATGACAGTGTCAGGCTTGCTATATTGCAGGTAAGTGATCTACATAACATAGATGTTTGATGCCTCCACATGTTACCTAGTCAGCAAATTTAACATGAAAAGATAATATCTCTAGTGGGTGCAGAATCAGAGGAAGGGATTAGAGTGCAGCTACCACCAGGAGAAAGTATGAATAGAAACTTTACACTGTCCTAGGACTTGAGTAGCCTCTGCTCCAGTGGGGATTTTGCAGTACATCCACCAACATGTACTGGAGTGTTAATGAGCGACTCACACATCTGGGCCCCAGTCCTTGACCCACTGAATCAAATTTCCCACAGTGATTCTTATGCATACTCAAAATCGGAAATTACTACCATTGGGCTGCAGTTCCCAAATGAGGGAAGTTTGAGAAATAGGGAGCTTCTGACATGTGCTAAAGTTGAACTAGAACTTTTTTTTTTTTACTATTTGGTAAAGGGAGGAAGACATGAGAGATGCTGAAACCTGGGGGGCCCACCTCCTCCTCACACTCTTGCCTTTCTGGGATTCCCTGCTCTGAGGGTTGCCAGGACTCTATGTCAGGGTGGAAACCAGAGCTTTCACATGTGATTTCTAGGCAGGTGATGTGATGGAAGAAACTCTGGGCTTGGAGACATGAACTCAGTATGGAAGATCCTATTTGTGTGTGTCTGTGTGGCCTTGGATACTTATTGACTTCTTATGAACTTCTGTGTGTTCATTGGTAATATAGAAATAATCATATTGGTTCTTTATACATCACAGAGTTGTTTTGAGAACTAGGGGAGGTATATGGAATGTACAAGAGTTAGCCCAAGTGGTTGGGTACAGGGTCATGTCAAGGTCCCCATGACTTTGATCTGGGGCTATATCATATGCTCTGAAATGGCTCTTCCAGAAAAATCTCTGTTTTGTGGTCAAGAGTCCAAAGGGATGAGTGAGCAGTACAGAACTATAGGTAAAGGGAGGCATGAAGGAAACATTAGCGATGGTAGTTTTAAAAACACTTGCAACGATAGCTAACAATTTTTGATCACTTTTTATGGTAAGGACTTTACATAAATAATCTCATTGTCATCCTTAATCCTTTGAGTATGTACTATTATAATTACCATTTTCCCAATAAAGAAACTGAATGATTGACTTTATGATTTGCCCAAAGTCTCCCGGCTTGTAGATGGAAGAGTCTGATTTGAATCCAGAATCTTCAGCATTGAAAGTGGCAGAAGAGTTAGTTTAGCAATGCGGTTAGATTAACCCAGTGGAGCGGTTACAGCTTACATCTTGAACTGTTAAACCAGGCAGCCTTGAAGGTCAGGAAAGATGGAGAGTGAGCAATAAAACTACTTTCCTTGCTTCTCCTAGGCCCCAGAAACTGTAGTATGGGGGGCGGGGATTGTTAATGCCCAGTGAATCCAAATGAACCCAATTTTCTTTTCACTGAGGGTTTGTAGAACTAGATTGGACTAACAATAATGATTACAGAATCTGCTTCTCTAAGGGATTTTAAAAATGGTGGATATTTTATTGGTTCGAGTTGTAACTATAATCTGTTTCAGAGGTGAGAAGGGAGATGTGGTAGATCACGGTCTTGGGTCTTTCTGATTCATTAAGTTTCTTTTCGTTTTAGCTCAATGGGGAATTGCCAGTTGTTGTGAGGACATAGTACCTAATAAAATATTAAAACTTCACACTCTCCATGAAACTCTAGGGATGGCCTTTTTTTTCTTCTTCCTTTTTATGGGTGGTCTGTAAGGAGAGAGCAGAACAACAGTCTTCAGACCCATCAGAATGGGGTACACACATTGCAAAGCATTTTGCCTTTCCAATGGGTTTAAATCACACAGAAACCAAAGCTGGACCCTTTCATGTAGATGGAGGTAAAGGGTCTGAAATCAGTCAACAAAATAGAATTTTGCCGTGAGTATCCAGATTCTTTCAGATCCAATACAAATTCTCTTGAAACATCTGGATGTGTTTCCAGATGAAAAACTTGCGGGTTAATGAAATTGCCAGATGTGACTACTTGCTAAAATATTGAGAACGCTTTTGTTAGTGAGTCCCTACGTTAGGGGTTCACATGATAAGGGTTGAGTTACCATTCTGATCTTATTCTTCTAAACAAATTAACATTTTAAAGCTTTGCAGGCAGATATCACTATTTGAACCATTTATACCAGAAGACGTTCTCTGTTTCATGTGTAGGTAGAGAAAACCCTGATTTCCAAGCACCGTTCTCATCTTCACGATTAATTACACTGTGTTCTCTTACAGAAGTTATTTTTGTTCTCCCCACACCCTCCCATATCCCAACACACCTCTTGATCATTAGTCTATAAATCATAAGAAAATTCTGCTTTGGATGTCTAGCCTTCATCTTGTTTCTCTACCTTCGTTTTAGTTGTGAACATTGTGAAACAATTTCTCTCTGCTCGGGAGAGGCAAATATTTCCTTCCTGAAGGGTGAATCACTCAGAAAATAATAAATCCTCCTCTGGTGCTCTTGTTTAATGTTACAATTCCTTTCTTAATGGGGACACCTGACCCCAGTAACCCCTCTTCCCATTCTCAAAGTACAACCTCAAACCCAAATAAATAACTTTTCCCATCAAAGAGCTCAGAAACAAAATGCTTTTGGAAAAACAATGGTGGTAGTGCCTTAAGACTTACTGTACCAAATAACTTGAACACAATCCCTTTAAAACCAAGCAAGATACTAAGACAACAATGCAGACACACTAGTAGCAACAGTCTCTAAGAATGCTTTCCTTTAAAGATCCAAGGGCTGTCCTGAATAGGCACAGAGAAGGCTGAACAATAGATGGAATTTCAAGGAACCAGGCAATTCCTTATTTTGATCCCTAGTAAAAAAAAAAAAAAAAAAAAAATGAAAGGGAGTAGCAGATAATGACAGATGACCTGAAGATGAGGGGAAGAGATGGTAATACAGCCCTGCCTGCTGTAAGAAAGAGGTTTGTCTGTCCTGGAAACCAGAGCAGGCTGTTTTCCTGGGGTGGGAGGAGTTGTCCGAGGGAGGTTTAGTAGCCACAATCCGGAGGTTTACCAGGGCTTTGAAGCAAATATGCATAAACTGTATCTTGTTGGTTAGATGAGCTCCCACAGGTTCAGGGCTAGGAGACCATTCTTTGAGGATGAAGTTGATACCAGTGTATAAAACAATACATGAATGAAACTAAGAAACTGCTATTCAGGAAAGAGAAGCCGGAAGGCTGGGTCCTAGGCAGAGTTTGGCAGTCTTGACATAAGGGCTAAAATATTTTGTGGTTTGCAGTACAGTGTATCTTTACAGAGGTTTAGCCTTGTATAATGGAGAAAGTCTTGGCCAGAGAATCAAGAAGTCTGTGTTCTGTACCCCATGGGTGCAGTTTCCCCAACTGGAAATTGTTATGTTTGGAACCAGGGGCCTTAAATGCATTTCTCTTACTTTCTTTTAATAATTTTTTTTCATTGTTCAATTATAGTTGACATACAATATTGTATTAGTTTCAGGTATACAACATAGTGATTAGACATTCATATAACATACGAAGTGATCACCCTGATAAATCTAGTACCCATCTGAAAACTTACATAGTTATTACAATATTATTGACTATATTCCTTATACTCTACTCTACATCCCCATGACTATTGTGTAATAATCAATTTGTACTTCTTAACCCCTTCTACTTTCTTACTCACCAACCCACATCAATCTAGTTGTGGAGGGCGCAGCTCAGTGGCTCATGTGGGGATTGAACTGGCAATCTTGGTTTTATGAGCACTGCACTCTAACCAACTGAGCTAACCAGCTGCCCCGATTCCATTCTTTTTTATGGCTGAATATTATTCCATTGTATATATGTACCACCTGTTATTTATCCATTCATCCATTGATGGACACCCAGGCTGCCTCCATATCTTGGCTATTACAAACAATGCTGCAATGAACATACGAATACACATGACCCTTTAAAGTAATATTTTGGGTTTTGTCGAGTAAATACCCAGAAGTGGGATTACTCAGTCCCTCTTTGTCTCTTATAGCCTTTGTTTTAAAGTCTGTTTTGTGTGTCTAAATATTGCTACTCAGCTTTTTCTTTTGTTATTTCCATTTTCATGAAATATCTTTTTCCATTCCTTTACTTTCAGTCTGTGTGTGTCTTTTGACCTGAAGTGTGTCTCTTGTAGGCAGCATATGTAAGGGTCTTATTTTCTTATCCATTCAGCCACCTTATGTATTTTGATTGGAGCATTTAATCCATTTACATTTAAAGTAGTTGTTGATAGATATGTAGTTATTGCCATTTTATTATTCATATTTTTTATCTTTTTTTTTCTTTCTTCTTCTTAAAGGAGTCCCTTTAACATTTCTTATAATATTGGTTTGGTGGTAATGAACTATTTTAGCTTTTTCTTGTCCGGGAAAGCATCTTTCTTTTATTTGAAATGATAACCTTGTTGAGTAGACTAATATTGGTTGTAGGTTCCTGTTTTTCATCACCTTGAATATTTTGTGCTAATCTCTTCTGGCCTGCAAAGTTTCTGTTGAGAAATCAACTGACAGTCTTATGGGAGCTTCCTTGTAGGTAACTAACTGCTTTTCTCTTGCTGCTTTTAAGGCTCTCTGTTTGTCTCTAAATTTTGGCATTTTAATTATAATGTGTCTTGGTGTGGGCCTCTTTAGGTTCAACTTGTTTGGAATTTTGCAATCCCAGGGTTTGTATATCTATTTCCTTTGCCAGGTTAGGGAAGTTTTTCAACATTATTTCTTCAACTAGGTGTTCAAATCCTTGCTCTCTCTCTTTTCCTTCTAATACCTCTATGATGCAAATATTGTAATGCTTGATGTTGTTCCAGAAGCCCCTTAAACTTTTGGATTCTTTTTTCTTTTTTCTGTGCTGATTGGGTGTTTTCTGCCACCTTATCTTCCAAGTCGCTGATTCGATCCTTCACTTCATCTAATCTACTGTTTATTCCATCTAATGTGTCCTTTATTTTTGTTGTATTCTTCATTTCTAACTGGTTATTTTTATGTTTTCTATCTCCATTTTTATGTTTCCTCTTTTTGTTGAAGTTCTCACTGGGATCATTGAGCATTCTTATAACCAACCAGTGTTTGGAACTCTGTTTCAGGTAGATTGCTTGTTTCTATTTTATTTAGTCCTTTTTTCTGGGGCTTTATTCTGTTCTTTCATTTGGGACATATTTCTTTTCTTCTTCTTCTTTTTCTTTTTTTTTTTAAAGATTTTATTGCGGAATTGGGGAAGGGGAACAGCCAAGTTGTTGTCCTTCAATCTTAGTTGTGGAGGGTGCAATTAGCTCAACTCCAAGTCCAGTGGTCATCCGGCCCCCTGTTGGCAGCTCACAGCAGCTCAGCTCAAGGTGTCCTGTTCAGTCTTATTTGCGGGTGGGCATAGCCCACCATCCCATGAGGGAATCAAACCAGCAACCTTGTTGCTAAGAGCGCATGCTCTAACTGCTGAGCAGTCCGGCCGGCCGTGGGCAGCTCAGGGCAGCTCAGGGCAGCTCAGCTCAAGGTGCCATGTTCAATCTTAGTTGCGGGTGGGTGTAGCCCACCCTCCCATGGGGGAAATCGTATTGGCAACCTTGTTGTTTGGAGCACGTTCTTTCACCAGCTGAGCCATCCTGCTACCCGTTGGCAGCTCAGTGGCAGCTCAGCCTGGGTGCAGCTCACTGGCCCATGTGGGAATCCAAGTGGCAACCCTGTTGCTCAGAGCTTACGCTCTTAACCAACTGAGCCACTTGGCTGGCCCCTGGGCCATGTTTCTTTATCTCCCCGTTTTGGCTGCCTCTCTGTGTTTGTTTCTATGTACTAGTAAAGCTGCTATGTCTCCCGGTCTTAGTGGAGTGGCCTTATGTAATAAGTGTCCTAGGGGGCCTAGTGGCACAGTCTCCCTGGTCACCTGAGTCACGAGCTCCAAATGTATCCCTTGTGTGCATTGTTCATGCCCTTCTGTTGTAATTGGGCCTTGATTGCTGTTTGCATGGCAGGCTGATTGGTTATGAGCACTGGCCATGCCTACAGCAGAGGAGTTTTTGTTCAGGGTCTGACCCCACAGAGCAGGATCACTTTATCAAGGCTCTTGTGCCTGCCCAGTCTTCCCTTTGGGTGTGTCTTTCACAGAGGCAGCTGGATGGTGCTCCTGCAGTCCGAATCTGGCCACCAGGTGTGCTAACTCCAGGGCCTCCACGGAGGGGGTCTGACAAATGCCAAGGTCTGCCTCTACCTGTGCCCTGCCTGGGGCTACCTGGCATGAACCACAAAGCAATCCATAGCTGGCCACCTGGGAGAGGCCAAGCCTTGAACTGAGGCTGGCTGCCACCAGTGCCAGGATTGGGGCTGCTTAGTAAGAGGTACAGGCATGTTGTTGCCAGATGCTGCTCCTTTGGGTTTTGTGAACCTTTGAGAGATTTTTAGGAAAGTCTGCAGCATGTGCCAAGACAGGCCTTTTGTGTGATAACGCTGCTGGAAGTAGCTTGGATAGGCCTGCAAATTGGGTGGGGAAGGTTTCCTGGGAATTTCCAGGGTGGGGCAAATGGTGTTAGCCAGGTTGATGGGACTCAGATGTAGCAGCCACCTGCATCTGCACACTGGGTCTGGGGAGGGCTCAAACAAAGGGACGATGGCTTCTGCCATCAGGTCTATCTGGGAGAAAGCTGCCCCTCCAGCCCAAGTCGGACAATTCAGTTTCTCCCCATATGTCCCCTGCACCTTTCAAGCTGCTGCCCCAGCACTAGAGCTCAGAAAGAGTGAGTCTATCAGTGAGCAAGTTTTCATGCATGCCCTTTAAAAGGAATGTCTGGGACTCCAGCAGCCCTCCATCTCACTCAGTCACAATCTCTGCTGTTTTTCACAGACAGAAGTTGTGGGGATTCCTCCTCCTGGTACTGGAACCCTGGGTTGGGGAGCCTGGTGTTGGGCTGGGAACAGTCACCCCTCATGGGGGACCTTCACAGCTAAGATAGCCCTCCTGATCTTCACCCGCCACACGTAGATGTGGGACCAGCATGGTCCATATCTCTGCCTTCCCAGTCTGGATGTGGCTTCTTCTGTGCGTCCTTAGTTGTAGGACTTCTGTTCAGCCAGACTTTAGGTGATTCTCAATGATGGTTGTTCTGTAGTTTAGTTGTAATTGATGTGGTCATGAGAGGAAATAAACACAGCATTTGCCTACTCTGCCACCTTGACCACTCTCTTATTCTTTATTCCATTCATTTCCTTTAAACTTTTTCGAGAGGTGGAATGTTTGTGGTTGTTGCTGCTGTATTTCATGTGTTTTCCACTTTTGTTTTGTTGTTACTTTCTGTGTTAGTTTGGGTTGGAGGTTAACTACAAGTGTATCTTCTAGATGAAACCTCCAGTGGCAATGTTCACATCTTCCATTCTTCTATGCAGTTTCCCAACATAAAAAAGGCAGAGGATGTATAATTTTCCTGTCCTTAGTTGAATACTTCAAGCCTCTACAAGATAGATTTTCCAGAAAGAAAAACAAAACAAAACTCTTGATGTGATTCATCACTTACCCTAGTATCTAGTTTGATATACTCTATCATTAATTCTGGCTTACCCTGAATGTTCAAACATTTCTTCAGTCTACAATCTGGTATTCAAATAACAGGACAGTAACACCAATCTTCCTTTATTCTTTTTTGATCTAAAGTATTTGGAGATTTCCAGACAAAAAATATTTTAAGACTAAATACACTACATGTTTTCTTCCTTACCTCAGATCAAAGCAGCTCATCTTTCCATTTATTCTCTGCATTTCTCTCCTTTTGCACAGACACTTCTTACAGACTTTGAAAATCGAAGTTTGGTCTTTTCATATTCTTAAAATGCTAAATGGTCCTTGGAGGACTTCATATAAAGAACAAGTCATCTTTCTTTGGAAACATGAATAATCATTTTCTATTCAGACAGCTGTCTCAAAAGACCTTGCTATTGCATATCTTGTAAGTTGAAGAAATAACATTTCTATGAAAATAAATGACCAAAGCCACTTCAGAAAGCAGCAAACTTCAAACAACTTGGTAATGTGTAGGCCCTTCTGACATCCCAAGCACGTAATGGATTTGCTAAGACATTGAAGATTAAGTAAATTGACTACAAAGTCACAACCCTATTTAAACATTTTTCCTTTAAAATCTTTATTTTTTTGGAAAATAAATTTGCTGATAAATATTCCCCAGGAAGCCACTATGGTTTTCATTTCTGTCCCAGGTAGTCCATCTGTCCAAAGTACGCAGTTGATAAAATCCATAGGCTGAAGGCCAAACTTAGCCCTTGTGGATCATCGAGTCATATTAAGAAAAAACAATTTCAGATATTCTGGGAGGTTTCTTAGAATAACATTCTGGAAAGGGTATTTTTTTGCTTGTGTTATAGGCATTGCAAAAAAATCCGGAGTGTATCCAAAAGTGAACCATTTGAGGCTTCTGTTCCGGTGATGGGGCCATTTTATTGAGTGCCGTCACCCGCATTGAATTTATGGGCACCAGCAGACAGCCGGGGACTGTAAATCCTGAGGCCTGCTTATTAGAACCCTAGCACATTTGACAATGCACATAATTAATGATCATTTGCTAAAAGTATTTTGGGGGATTTTATTCAAACAAAGTAAAAAAGAAACACATTAAATATTAGTCCTGTTATATATTATGGGACATTATATCCATTTGTGGGCCCATAAATCATTTAGCTATGAATACTTAAGAAGAGCAAGAAAGTGATACCCTATGTACACTCTGAGATAATATTGTCTTAGTGTTTGATTACAGGCACGGTGTCCTTAATGGACAGATTCATGCTCCATATCCAATGTCCAGTTGGAGCTGGGGCACTAAGAAATAGTAACAGGAGGATATTAGACCAGGATCAACCAGAGTTCAGGAGTGTGAAATTAGTGATGAAATAAAACTTGTATGGGCCTTGTTAGAAACTCTGTCTCTGATTAGATTGCTTTCCAGTGATTGGTTTTGTTGCCTTACTGTGTGTGTGTGTGTGTGTGTGTGTGTGTGTGTGTGTGTGTGTGTAATTTTGTAGGGGAAGTTATTAAAATTACGTGGCCTGGTTTGACTGTCCTTTTATTAGGTCAAAGAAAGAGAGGAGGGCAGTGGTTGCTTCTGTGAGACAGGAGAAATAAACCTGACTGTTAAAACAAATAGATTTACTCCTTTTGAGCAGTTACAAAAAATCATTGCGATTTGAGTTAAACCAGAGCAAATCTTTGTGTCCATATACAGGATAAAGTAGAAAATTAAAAAAAAAAAGTAGAGGAGGGGGGAATAAAACATTAAGAAATATTGCCTGGAAAATTCAGATACCAGTGCAGGCTTTGTGGAATGATGAGAAGGGTCAAGGGACTTGTTTCAAGTGCTGACTGCCATGGACATGCCATGTGATTAGGGACAAACCACTTAAACTTTCTGGCCTTAGTGTACCATTCTAAAAAATGAAGGAAAATCAATCATTAAAATCACTTAGGACTTCCTAGTTGCAAATATTTATGATTCCAAATGGACATTTTCAGGAAACACACAATCACACGCAAAAAATATTGGGGATTTTTTGTCCAAGTGATCCATATAATTGTTTTACATCTCTGGTTTAGCAGACACACATGCTATGGCTGCCACTGTATATCATTCTTAGGTGCAAAGTCTAAGCATTTACTGCCTGCTTGGGAAAAAAAAAAGGGTCTAAAAGAAAATTATTTCAGGTCCTACAAGCAAGCTGTGAAAGAGCTTTAAAAAGATCTTTTAAAAATTTGAACTGAGTCACATCTTTAAAGTTTGGCTGAAGAAAGATAAGGACTTCAAATTTTTTGAGAGAGGTTGGTGTATACAACATGGATAAGCAAATTTATGTCTTTGGGGATTATTGTTGATATTTATTAGTTTCTGGATGCCAGTAGTGCGACATTGGGAACTCAGGATGGCTAACTCCAATGTCAATTGTATCTATCACTAGTTCTTTAATTTATGGTGATTTAGATATAATAGTCCAAATGAAAGTTATTAAAGTTCAGCTATACCATTTTAAAATTTAAATGTTGTAACAAATAAATAAGTTACCTTGTCCTATTTCATATGAATTATTTGAAGAGAATCTCTCTATATGTGTTTTTGTTGGTATCTGCCACTGCTCTCCCATGGATCTTCGGTCCCTTATTACAGTATTGATTAAGGATGAGATAAGGGTTGAGCAACTAATGCTTTTTTTCATTCTTATTGCGAAAATTTAGGCCATTTTTGGATTAGAATATTCTTTTACTTTTGTGGTCACCCAGAGTCCATGCTAAATAGGATGTGGAAGAAGATAAAAAGTGTATTTCAAATCAACACACACCCATGATTATGACATCTTGAATCCACTTTAACTTCTTAAATTAAAAATTTTACCATTGAACTTAGATGAAAAGATTCTCTGTCCTAGAAAGTAGCACTCTTGAAATAGATATTCTGCCAACATGTCTTATTCATCTTTAGTCAAGTTGAAGAAAAAAATATCAACCAATCATATGTTGTGTTTTGAGTTGCGAGGGACTTCTTGGGAGTGGGGGCGAAGGCAACTGGCACTCGTGCGCATCACAAGTTGGCAGATGAACCAATAGCTGAGCCTTTTCTTCTCTAGGACACCATTAAAGTTTTAGTCTCCAAATGTGCCTGAGTGCAAACCAAGGGGGAAAAAGACACCGGTGTGTTTAAATAATGCAGCTCAACGCATTTTGGGCAGTTAGAAATTTGTAAAAGAAGGCAGCTATACAATTTCTCTACTGGTGTGCTTGGAAAAAAGCCAACCTGTTCATCTGTTTCCATCTCCTAGACACCAAAAGGCACTAAAAGAAGGCAACTTAGTGTACTTATTCCAGCAGGCAGAAGTGTTAATGTCTGTCAAATATGGGTGGTGGCTACATGGCCATTTATTACATTAATCTCTATGTATTTCTGAATGTTTGAGAAGTCTCATAATTCAATAAAATGAGTAGGAGTTTGAAACGAAGCCTTGGGTTTCAAATCCCTATCACCTTACTTTTTAGCTTTAGTGGCCTTGGATTATTTCACATCTCACAGCCCCAGCTCCCTCATTAACATAATATGAACAATAATCCTAACCATGTGGCTTGACTTGAAGATCCCAGATAACGTATACAGTGCCGGAGCAGTGGTTGGTTTCTCTATTGGTGGTGGCTGGCACCTAATTTTAAATCAAAACTTGGGTGAGAGAAGCAATCTCCAGAGATAATTTTTTAGAAGTTATGCACTACATCTGTCCTTCCAGATCTTTATATTTACCTCTGGATTAAGTCAGATCACCAGAGATCTGTGCGTCTGCACCATATCATTCATAGTGGGAGCTGTCACGTTGTTTACACTCCATTGTCCTGGGAAAGATGCTGTAGGCTCTCAGTGGGGACACCTGTTCAAAAGCTCCTGTTAACCCGCTGCACGCACCCTGTATGTGTGCTGTGAGGACAAGGTTCACTGCATGACACTGTACTCTCCAGTGTCCCCCCAGGACACATTCCTGTCTGATCTTAGCATTGCAAATGATTGTTTCTTTGGAGTGACTTCTTTGTTTTTCTCTTAAAACTCTATGGATTGTTAAAATGATTGGTTGGGTTTACCTTTGGGGCTGGTAGCTAGGAATTTGTGAGCCAAATGAGATCTGTCCAGAGCAGTTTTATGAGTTTCTGCAGTATGAAGCTTTGCATTCACTTTATTCTAAAACCCATTTTATATCTGTACCCTTTGTTTTCCTGACTTTTTAAAACTGACTTTAAATTTATGTCATATTGCCATATTTTAGGTATTCTTATCAGTCATCCTAAGTTCTTTGGTAGAATAAGTAACCAGGTGGCATAGAAATAAATCAACAAACTAAAATAAATACGGAGTATGCACAAAAAATGTATATACCTTTTAAGAAAAGAGAAAACTGTATTAAATTTACACTGATGGTAACCACTTTGAGCACCTCTTGCAACTGCAGAAGTCAAGCATGACTTGTATTCATCTTTTGTTATGGGTATATATTGAGTATTATAATGTTAATACAGTTTTTTCCTTTCTTAAAATTTGTATATACTTTTGGCACCCTCTGTATATAGCAATCATTATAAATAATATAAATATGAGGTACAGTTAGAAAGAGAGAAGGATGAAGGCAATAAATATTTCTGAAAAGGATAGCTAATATAGTAAGACTGAATATTCTTAAATGGCTGAAAATAATCCAGTATCCTATATAATGGGTTCATTAAGAAAAATAGTTAATTCCAAATTTATTTATGGAGTGCCTGATACATGCCAGGCACTACGATAAGCTATAATGAGAATATTATGGGAACAACTTTAGAACACCTTAGAATCTGGGAGTGGATATGACAGACGATTGTGGGTGTGGAAAATGGAAGGGAAGAGTAGTCGGGCTGTTATATTGTTTTGTAAGTAAAAGAAAACAATGAAAACACAAAATGGAAAAGGACGCACGAGCTATGTTGCTGTGTGGCAGAGAAATGGTGCTGGGCTGGGCTAGATAATGAACACCTAAGGAAGAGGCCATGTCTGCAGTGTGGCCAGAGGAGTTGAGCCACACTGGTGGTGTAGCTTTGGGAAGGGAGCTGCAGAGCCAAACACTTGGCTAAGAATAGAAACCCTGCAATCCCAAAGTTAATCTCTTTCCTGGACATAAAGAGGTGGCAGACACTTTGTGGGAAGCTGATAGCAACCCAGTGTCTGACAAGACCACATTGCCCTGCTCAGCACTGGATATTAGGGATGCTGCCTTATGGTTGGTCATGTAATATCTCCTGCCTCTATGAACCCATGTGCCTTTTCTTCTATAGGAGACAATATATTCACTACACTTGTGACATGTTCCTGTGGTACCCCAATGAGCTAACTACGCAGCCAATGACGGGTAAGATCTCCTAAAAGAGGGGAGACAACCCAAGCCAGGCGGTAGTTCCGTGGGGAACCCCTGAACTGAGATATTGAGGACTCAAGCCCCTTGGAAACTGAGGCACAGGCCTCTGACAAACTCAGGCCAGAAAACTCAGGCCTGTGAGAAGCTGATGCATTTGCCTAAGGGCCCTACTGTAAATAGTCTCCAGGCCATGAGAGTTCCGAGTAAGAGGCAGCTCTAAGACATCCGCTGACCATGGAATTGTTAATCAGCCTTGTGTGAATTCCTTTGCCCAGTGCCTTGTTGCAGCAACAGATACTGAAGCTTTGACTGAGAAACGGATGCAGCCCTCTGTAGGATAAGAGAGGTGTGAAACCCTTTTGGTTGCTAGGTATTGTTATTTACAAACGAATAGATTTTAGATGCTTTTACCTTAAACACAGCCACTCCTAGTCTTTTGGTATAGCTCAAGTATACTGTGAGTTTTATGATTGTGTTTAACTGCTAGAATTTAGGATGACTTCTAGATAGTCAAGATAACTTTAGTAAACATTCTTTAGGTGACTTACAGAAACCGAGTCTGGGTTTCATAGCAATTATCATAATAAAGACAAGGTAATCCTTTAACGAAAGAGTAAGTCACAGTGCGCCCTGGAAAGAACACTTTCAGGGGAGTAGAGGACTGTGTAAATCCTGAGAACTACAAACCACTGTTAATGATTTGTTACAGTTTGGTTCCTTGAAAATTCTCAATAAAAGCTATACGCTGACCCGATTCGGGGCTCAGTCTTCCTTGGCTGAGTCCCTTGGGCTCAGTCTTCCTTGGCTGAGTCCCTTGGGCTCAGTCTTCCTTGGCTGAGTCCCTTGGGCTCAGTCGTCCTTGGCTGAGTCTCTTGGTCTCGCTCTTATCTTTCTTCTGTCTCTTGTTTTTCCTTAATCTGCGTCGCCCCTCTCCTGTCCCACTTGCCCTTGCCACGCAGGACGTGACAACACTTCACATCAGAGGCAAGGTATAGGAACAGCGGTCAGTGGTATCTGAATTTCTGTCTTCTACTTTCTACTATTTTCATGGAGACTAGGAAATTATTTTAAAAGCCTTGCTATAGCTTTTGCCATGCAATCTCATAGCTAATTGGCTATGGTATTTTTTAGTCTAAAATTGTCTCAAACATCCCCTCCACCATCTTATTTCAGAGTTAAGGAGAGTTCTAAACTCTCCTTAAATGGTTCACCTTTATTCTAGATCTTGGTTGATCTCTGGGAGCCCTTCAGAGATCAATTTGATAGACTATTGGGCCTCAGGAAATGTTCACAGAAAAAAGCTGGGACAAAAACTCCTCATGTTTTATATAGAGTATTGTTTATAAAACTCTTTCACTATTATAAAGAGTATGGTCTTTGCTACTGAGTCAAGGTATATATATATATATTTACGTCTATATGTTTGTAAATTATTTGCTTCTCTGCTTACCTAAACTATTTTCATGCAATCTGGTATTTTCTTTATGAAGTCGACCATCTTGACATTTTCCACAAACACTGGTGCTTACTTAGTCAAAAGGCATTTGGTACTTTTTAAAGTGCCAAAGAGAGTGAGAGAGGAGAAAGAAGAGGAAGAAACAAAGGAAGGAAAGAGGGAAGGAGAATAGGATTGGTCTACCATTGTTGTTGCTTCTTAGAGCCCTAGAATGTTCCTTTTGAAGGCTGATCATGCACATCCGAAGACAAGGCTTGCCCATTACTGCTGGGAAACCATTGTTCTCCATGTCCTTTCCCAGGATATAATGGTGACTCACTTTGGCTATAAATTTATTCTTCATTGCTCAGCTATTATGCCTAAAGCTTATCATTATAACAGCCTGACATCCTCCCACTTGCCTGATGCTCATTTCTGAGTTCTACCCTGGTCCATCCCAAAAAGTCTCTTTGATATCATATTACTGTGAGTAGGTATTGTGGGGCTTGGGATATCCTCTCCCAAAGACCCTGAACCCCTTATGCAGGTTGATCTTCTCCTCCA
The DNA here is from genome assembly GCA_033961575.1 of Aselliscus stoliczkanus. Taxonomy (NCBI): domain Eukaryota; kingdom Metazoa; phylum Chordata; class Mammalia; order Chiroptera; family Hipposideridae; genus Aselliscus; species Aselliscus stoliczkanus. The sequence continues at coordinate 162,712,111 of CM066731.1, read as the reverse complement.
CAATAACCAACTTTCCATATCTGAGGTCTCAAGGAAAGTCTTGATTGAGTCATGCAAGATTTTGTAACACTTTTCCATTGCTTCCCATTATCTCACAGACAATAGGAATCTATTTGTCCCACATTTGCATAACTGAGTCAGGCATTTAGGAAACTCTTCTCTGAATTAAAAAGGTCTGCTCCAAGATGATTTGGTCTCTGTCCCTAGAAATGGGAAGCTGGCATAGTCTTTCCATATCTCTCACACTTGGTACTCACATCTGGCTACATAACCCAGTGAGACATCTGGTACTATTTATGTGCATCTTATAGGCCAGGGGTCGGCAAACTGCAGCTTGTGAGCCACATGTGGCTCTTTGGGTACCATCCATCTCAAAAGTTTGCCAAGCCCTGAAAGAGCCAATCCTGTCCCTCACAACAATTAAAAATTATTCGAGAGCCATAAATATATTTTTATATAATCACCATTATATGGATAATATCCTTTAAAAATATTATAAATGAAACTCTGAGTTTTATCTTCATTTTCAATTTTACTTCAGGATCACATGTACATATCCAAAGAGCGGCATATGGCTTGTGAGCCACAGTTTGCCCACCCTGTTATAGATGCACAAACTGAGATTGAAAAAGTGTAAGTGAGTTGTTCAAGGTCATACACTAATATATTTATATATTTGACATCTCAGCACAGTGGTGTTAGCTAAAGGGCAGAGACCTCAGCAGTGCAGAACATCAAAAAAACGTATTAGTAGTATTAACAGAATGTGTGCTGGTTAGATACTTTCGTATTAATAGAACATTTAATGAATATGCATATGATATGTTTTTATAAAAATATAGTTTTACAGTATTAGAACATAAAAAGAGAAGGAAGGATTTGTTCTGGAAATACCCTTTAAACAAGATCTTGATCTTTATAGTAAAAACAATGATAATATAACAATAAAGTAGTGCACTTTTCTAGAATCCTTTAAGTCAGCCTCTGCAGGCAGAAAGGTTAAAAGGAGAAGAATCTCAGAGGCTTTCTGGATAATGGAACGTGGAGTCCATGGAATATAAACTATAGCAAATGGTTAAAAGTGATTAAAGAATCAAAAAGATAGAAGGCAAAGATTCTCTGGAAAGTGCCATCAGCTGCTAGAAATGAAGGTCTCCTTCCCAGTACTCCTAATATTAACAGTGTTGACTGTATAACAAAAGTTGAATAAGTAAGTGTTCTATCATCAAAAGGAATTAATCGGAAAAGGAAAGGATTGCAATGCGTAGGTGCACACATGGAAAGCCACGTGCACCAACTGAACTGGACAAAGATGGAGGAAGTATTTTATAAAGAGGAAGAGAAAGCTAAGGGGAGGGCTGTTACAAGGGCCCAATTCTGTTGTAAACATAGAGTTCTTCCTGTGGAGCTTCTGCAATGACCTAGAGGTGAGAGCTCCTACCACAGACCCTTCTGATTCCTGTCTAGGTTGAGGTCTTCGTCATAAATTTTAACAATGGGTTAATACTCTGTTTTTACAGCCAAATTTTGTTTGTTTGTTTGTTTTGTGAACCAACAAAACCAAAAGTCATATAAGAGAGGAGGAATTTTGTAATCATTACTTAAGTCATTATTTAATATCGGGAAGGAGAAAACAGGGCTTGGCCATACCAGAACAAATCAAAGCTGTCTGCGAAGGCAACACACTAGGGGTGTGTTGGGAGGAGGGCAAGGGAGGGTGGAAAGAGAGGCAAAGTGGTGAGAGATCCTGGAGCTGTGTTAACATAGGCTGTGTATCCTTTATTAGGCTCAAATTTGTGACATCTGAAATATAAAAGAGCAATGTCTTTATCTAAGTGAATCAATCAAACTGTTCAGGGAGCTCTAAAAAGCAAGGATAGAAGTCCAGCCTAAAATGAGACGGCCAGAGATGTAACAAGAGACAATCGGATTTGAAGGCAGAAAGAACTCAACAGGGACTCAGTGCATTATTCTTACCAGCTGCTTGGTAATTCTCTCAGAACTGAGCGTGGTCTTAAGGTGACAAAACCATGGGCACCGTCTGACTATGACTCAGGTTGAATTCCTTTGCTCTGTCCATTTTATCCTCCCAGATGCCAGAGACCCTTCATCAACTCCCCAAATGTGAGAACTGCCAAAAAGTTAAGAATAGATTTGAAAGGGCTTGACTAGAGCACACAGATAAATCATCAAAGAACATTCAACCTCAAACTGCCCTTGGAGGAATTTCAAACAGTTGTTGAGGCAAATGCCAAATGGTGCATGCACTATGTTATGGAAGAAAATTTATTCAATTGGCAAATATTTAATAAACACCTAGTATGTGCCAGGCACCATGCTCAACATTTTGTACAACACGGAACAAAAAGACAAAATCATTGAGCAATGAAACTGACAGTCTAGAGAAGTTCATACATTAAATGAATAAGCTCATTAAGTTATAATAAATGTTAGAAAATACTTGGATGTTTTGGGAGAATAATAAGGACATGAATTCCTGTGGGGTGATCATGTGAGGGATATTTTTACAAGGCAAAGCTTGAATTTGACAGAGAGAAAGAGGAGTTAACCAAGTCAAGGAGGATATTGCAAACAGAAGAATCAGACCAGGAAAAGACCCTGGGCCCGGAAAATTCTTGGTGTATTTGAGGAACTAAAGTCCTTTTTGGAGTGAGGTCAGGGAGAATGGCAGGAGATAAAGTTCTAGGAAGCCTGGAACCAGATCATGTAGGGTTTGTGGGCTGCTTAGAATAGTTTCAAGAAATGGAGTGAAGAGATTTTACTTGTGTTTTAAAAATATCACTGTCTGCTGAATGGAGGAAAATGAGAGCAGAAGCCACCAGACCAATTCTGAGACAGTAATGATGGGTAAGATGATGGTGGCCTGGGTCATGCTGAATGCAGTAGAGATAAAAGAAATTGAAATGATTTGAGATGTATCCTATAGTTAGAATTGACACAATCCATCAATCAATATTGCTAAATTTAGAATACATTTATTTCTATTAAGAATAGAAAGAAAAAGAAGAAATAATAAAGAAGATTGAGAAATACCAGAAAGGCGGAAGGGAAACGGATAGAGACTGGTGTCATTGATATCACGAAAAAAATGTCTCAAGAACCAGGAATGATCAGAAATTTAGAAAGATGAGATTTAAAGGCCTCTATGGGATGTGTCAAATTAGAGGTCATTTGTGACTTTAGCAGGAGCAAGTTTGTGGAGAAGTAGTGACATTTTGTGGCAAACTATCAGGTCAAGATAGTATTTGACCTGAGTGATTGAAATGGCAAAAAAGAAAATGAAGATAGGAGGTGAAGTAAAATCTACACCGAGGCTTGACTTTCCTTTAGAGGTGAGAGCTCCTCGTTTGATGTCTGGCGAGTTAAAGTGATGTTCTCCAGATCACCACATTGAGCAGAATGTGATCAAACTGGGCAATGTTTTAAGTGTTTAGTTAGCTACACATTTCTAGTACTACCATTTTGAACAGCACAAATACAGAACATTTCCATCAGCACAAAACAGTTCATTGAACAGCTCTTGTGTAATTGATTATTTAGGAGAATTTTTTTTTTTTTCTTGAGGTCAGTGTCACTGGCCCTCATATGTGGGACCTGAACCAGGGCCACTGGCTTCCCAAGCCAAAGCTTAACCACCGCGCCACTCGGCCGGCTAGTAGTTAAATAGGAGAATTTTTTTGTTTGTTTGTTTGTTTTTGAGGGCAGTGTCACTGGCCCTCATATGTGGGATCCGAACCAGGGCTGCTGACATCCCAAGCCAGTTCTTAACAATTGCACCACTCAGCCGTGCCTGATTATTTAAATTTGGATATTTTTGAACGTGAATGGGGGCATTATTATCACACCAGGACAATAAGCTTAAACTATGACTGTCTTGGAAGAACCAGGTATCTCAGCTAGATTGACCATTTTATGAACTTGGTTTCTAGTTTTTGTATCTCTTAACTGAGAAGACAGAGTAAAGCAAATGGTCTCAACATCTCCAAGCCTATATATAGGTGGGTGTAAGGTAGCCTCTAAAATGGTCCCCAGTGATCCTTACTTACTGAGGTTTCTGGCACTTGTGTAAATCTCACCCCTCATTGTGGGCTAGACCTACTGACTCACTTCTAACAGATAGAATATAGCAAAAATGATGTGATGACATTTCCTATGTTAAGTTACAAAAAGACCAGGGCTTTCTTCTTAAACATTCTTGTTTGCTTATTCTGAGGAAGCCATCTGTCATGCTGTCATAGGCCAATGGAGAGATTCACATGACAAGGAACTGAGGTAGGTCTCTGGCTGACAGACAATAGGGAACTGAAGCCCTCAGACCATAACTAGCAAGGAACTGAACATTGTCAACTATCATGTGAGTGAGCTTGGTAGCAGACCTTCCCCAAGTCAAGCCTTAGATAGGGCTGAATCCTCTGCCAACACTTTGAATGTAATCTTTGAGAGACTGTGAGCCAGTCACCCAGCTAAACCATGCCTACATTTCCAACATGCAGGAACTGGGAGATCATAAATGCTTACTGTTTTGGGGTAGTTTGTTGCACAGCAATGGATAACTAATATACCTGGGCTATTCAAGGTGTCATGTTAACAAAATTTTTTTTTTTTTTGAGGGCAGTGTCACTGGCCCTCATATGTGGGACCCGAACCAGGGCCACTGGCTTCCCAAACCAGCGCTTAACCACCAGGCCACTTGGCCGGCCCAACAAAATTTTAAGGAGTTGGATGCTGATATACAAGCATTTTACCTCATTACGCATCTTCCCCAAACTCAATTCCTCCTTCTCTTCTTTTGTATTTTTCTTCTACAATTTCCAATGGTTAAAATGTAGCTTAATGAGGGCCAGCTGAGTGGCACGGTGGTTAAGCGCTGGCTTGGGAAGCCAGCAGCCCCGGTTCTATCCCACATATGAGAGCCAGTGACACTGCCCTTAAAAGAAGAAACAAACAAAACAAACAAACAAACAAAAAAAAAATGTAGCTTAATGGAGCCATAATAAGCTTCAATTTATGTTTGCTAAGTGAAAAATAAATAAATAAAAAATAATACAACACAGGCAAGATTTTTCTCCTTCTACTCATCCACAGTAGATGGTCAATTTTCAACTTGGGAGAAGAATAACTCCTCAGCATAAACAAACAAACAAAATGGTCCAAAAACTTTGTGAAAGGGTATTTAAAATAAAAGCCACCTATTTTTTTGTGTTCTTTGTTTTCTTTCTCTCTGACATCTGTTTTGCTCTTGTTTCATTCATCATTGTTCCATGTATGTTGAGGGCCATGAGCAAATCGAATTATGAATAGCGGTCTTTTACTTCAGGTTCCTTAGTGTACATTGAATGAGAGTGTTAATGCCCAATGTCATGTGTCCGAGCCTCAGAGTCTCCATCACTAATATTAAGTCAGTAAACCTTGATGGAGCTCTAATCTCATCTAAGAGCATCTCCTACAACTATACTCTATACATTTGCTCTAAGCCCATAAGAGTAAGTGTGTGTTGTCTTGTAAGTGTTTCTTTGCTATAGTTGCAAATGACCGAAAAATCTTGATTAAATCCATTGAAATAGAAGTTGCATAATTTTACTAACTCCAGGGGCAATGTTAGCAAAATTATTCCACAAAACCAATTTTTTAAAGGTAAAAATATATAAATAATGTGAAAATGGACTCAGAAGCGAAGGACTGACATGTTGAGAGATTTGGAATTAATATTTAGTAAGTGAATAGATTCAGGCACCCCATGCCCATTCAATGTGTCTATAACCAGGGTTTAGGATAAAGACAGAGCTTAAGTACCATGAGACCAAAGATAAGTACATGTTCCAAGAGAAGGAAAAACATTTATGATTCTCCTGAGAAAAATAATCAGCAGTCATCTGATGAGGTCAGGACAATAAACACCTAGTCTAGCAATAATGGTTTGAATCACCATGAAAATTAGCCATTTCCTTCTAGTACTTCAGGGACAGCACAATTATCATAGCTGGCATTGTAACAATAACAAAAACAACAACTACAGAAAATATTTCAGGCAGAGGCTCACAAAATGTTTTTTGTTTAGAGCCCTCTTGGCATATAAATTAAAGTCCCTGAGCTGCCTTCCATTTTGTAAATGTAAGGGTCCCTTGGGAATACTCTTTCTGCTCTGATGGATGAGGAAGCTCAAAAACTGAGAAAAACCCTGAGGGAACCATGCATAGAAGGTCTCCAGGGATTCTAGAGCCCTTTGTGGGGGGGAATCATTTTTGAAAATCTGAACAATTTGAGACATGCCTTCATGAAACTGGGAAAGAGAATTTATATAAAGTGTAGTAATATGATTTAAAAGTAGTTTGATGGTTTTGATCAGTATGCAAATTCAAGATGAGAGAGGCTATGAGGAATGTTATGAGACCAGATGATACATCCATACTAATTTTCAGGTGGCTTAGTGAAGGAAAAGAGAAATTTACTCTAAAGGCAGAAACAGGGAAATGCATGGATTTTTCTGGTTCACTGAAAGCTCTGGATATTGGGAAAAAAAAAGATTATTATTTTTTAAGCATGCAGGAAAACGTTCCTATTCCATCCTGCTCTATCTTATTCTGTATTACTTGGATAAACTTCTCTCTCTCGTCTTCTATTCAAATTATATTTTAACTTCCTTCTCAAAACAAACATTTTCCATGAAGTTTAACCTCCATCTTCCTTGCTTATTCTAGATTCTAATAATCACTCTATCCTTAAGCTCAAACAGCCTGTTGGTTAGTATACTCAAATACATAACTAAACTCTTGGTATAGGTGTATACACGTCTGCCTCTGTTCTTTGCTCCTCAAATAAATTCTAAGCTCCCAAGAGGCAGAAAGTGTGCGTCCCACTTCTCTGTGCCCACCTTCTATATCGTTAGTCCATTCAAATGATTCACACCATCATGGCTTATCAACTGATGAAGTTCTCTGGGCAAATGAATTCATTCAGAGAGACTCTCAATAATATAAAGGTTGGAGGAGAATATGATTGAGATGAATGTGATTTATAGATGCGGTTTAAGCTTTAGAACCCAATAAAGGCAACCTCCCTCTGAGGATACAGGGCTGCCCTAATGAGCACAAAGTATTGGGTTGTCGGAAAAGTCATGACATATTTTTTCTGTTTTCCATTGCAAAAATGCGTCATGGCTTTTCCGACAACCCAATAATTATAGGAAGAAATCGTGATTATTAATAACTTATAACTATTGAATGCAGTCCTGCAAAAAGATAAACATGTAGATTGGATAAGCATTGAGTGCTTACTATCTGCTAGGTACTATCACATTTCATCCTCAGAGATATCCTGCCAGGGTATTCTTAGCCCTAATCCACAAATGGGGGAGATAGGCTTGGAGAAGCAAGCCCAGTAGAGTTCAGAGAGAATAGAAGGTAGAACACAGATGGGAGAGCAAGGCTCCTGATTTCAGGTCCTATATAGGCCACAACTCTGCCATGGAAAAAACCAAGGCTTTTCCATGGTTTCAAGTTGCAATAATGAAAAGGGGTGTAAATGGTACCATAAGAGATTCTTTCTCATATCACACTGGTCATGAGTTGTAATATTGATCATAAACAAATACCTGAAAATAAGTATTGATATATTTAAAACTAACAGAAACCAAATAAACTTATAGACAGGAATGAAAGAAAGCATATTCATCTCCCTACGTTCTCACTCAGTCAAATCAAAAATTATTTATGGTGGATACAACCTTTTGGAAAAGTCTGTCGAGGCTTCTTGTAGTGGGTACTTTGTTATTTTTTGGCTGTTTAACAAAGGAACTTCCTTTTTGGTTTTGGGGTCTCTGCTGCACGACTCTTGGTGGGAGCCTGGATCACCACTTGACTATAGAATCTAGCCAGCTTCTCCCCATTCCCTGGAGGCCAGATGGAAGGAAGGGCAGTGACTTAACTCAGCCAGTCTGATTGCTTTACTCAGGACTTGGAATGTCAAGTGGGTGATATTGCATGGAGGTGATGTAGCCCAGCAGAAGGATAGGCACCTTGGAGTCTGCAGTCAGTGGTGGCAGCGCTGTCCAGTGGCAGCGGCGACAATGCTCTTTCCATATTATTTCTCATCCCTCGACTCCTTCCTGTTTTCTGATGCTGGTTATTTAGCTGCTTCTTTCAATTTGTTTAGCAATTACCCTTCCAAATCCCTAGGGCTTAAATTAACTCAAGTGGTTGTCTGGGCTTGCAACCAATAGCATATTTACGTGGTAGTACAATAGGAAAAACATATATACCATACAAACCATAGTACTAATGGGAATAATTAAGTTAATCTTTATATCTCTATTTTTTACCAGGGACATATGCATGGTTTTTAAAACAGTGATTCATAACCCAGACAGATGCCTTTTCAGTGCTCATGGTTAATTTAATGACCTATGTCAAAATGGATGATACTTGATGTCTGGACTAATGTTTAGCCAGGAGATGCTGGTTGTTTCCCAGGGTGGGGCACAGTAACAGGGTGCACAAAATTTGGAGGCAGAGAGATGCAGTACGAGAAGTACAAACTTTGAAGTCATTTCCGTGTACACTAACAGCTGTGTGATCATTGCAATTACCCAGCTTTAGTAGCCTCATGTATTCCCTGGGGATAAGCACACATACTCTTCTAGTTGTAATAAGAGTTCCTGAGTCTAAAGTACCTGGTAGATGGAGAATAAATGTTGGCCACACCTTTTCCTCTTCTGTTACAACTTCTGTTGATTTCTGTATGTAGTGGAAACCACTCTCCATACAGAAGGGATAATAAAGGGATCGGTGACTCAAGGAGTTGTCTGTCAAAAGGCCAGGGGGAAAATTACATGTACGCACGTGTGTCTGTGTGTGACTACTGGGATTCATAATTGTGATATTTAAGAGTGATCCCAGAGGTCCATGGCATGAAATACTTGATAGTTTTGATAAAGTGTATGAATGTTTGAACTGTATTCTGCAAAGGTGGTGAAAAAGAGCAAATCACTTAGCTAGGGGGTCAAGCCAGCTGACTTCCCAGCATCAGCATTTCAGTTCATCTTTGTTATTTTCTAACTTCTATATATTGTACATTCCCAAGGTGATCAAATTACAGTTTCTTTGTGGGAGAGTGCCTCTGAAAGAGAAGGGGTACAGGTAGTGTAGGGCAAGAAAGAGCAAAGAGGTGTAAGAAAAAGAAAATTCATTTTTTTCTAAAAGAACAGATATCTTCAAGAGTTGAATCTGACTTCAGCAATGGCTTGGACCTGTAGTGGATGAAGTTCCATGTTTATTCTACATTGGAGTAAGGCATAAGGCTACATGAAAACATTTTAGTATTTGCTTTAGCTAGCTCAACATTGTTCCTCAAGTGGGAGAGTATTTTTAATCATCTTTTAGGCTGAGAGGTCATTTTAAATCAGTATTCACACTGCACTCCAGTTTATGTTGGGAATCGTTCGCTATAATAGTACTTGGGAATTTCTTGGTTGGCAAATGTTCATGAATAGCAGATTTTTTTTCTTTCTGGGTGGAATTTAGTAAAATGTTAAGGGGTCAGGATTTTATAAGGAAAAAAATAAATCTGACTACATAACAATGAACTGAATGTCCCTCAAAGAATTTCAAGAAGAGTGCTTTCAAGAAGAGTGCTTTCATCAGACTATAGAGCCACAGAGCACCCCCTGCCTGTCTCTCTAGTTAAATTAGGTGATAATTTTCGATTAGCATGCTAAATTGTGTTTATAATTCCATGAACTTTTATACACCTTTGTGAATTTCAGAAAATTAGCTACTATCAGATCAATAAGTCATGGTAGGAACCAAGAGCTGGAGTTCAGGGATGTGGGAAGGATGGTGAGGAGACAAGATTGTCATTCAGTTGGTCCCCATTTGAGGAAAGTCTGTGGTTTGGAGTATATGGTTTATCGGTGCTGAGAGAGTTAAGATATCATGTCTCCTAGCTGTGTTTCTCCACCGTGGGAGGCTCAGGTTCATGAAGGAATATTTGACAGAGAAAATAAAGCAAGAAGAGTTATGAAGGCTAATTTGAAAATATCTGTAACCCTTACCTCCGTGAATTTCAGTTTGAACTGACAGGAGCTGCTTGAAAGTACAGCTTCAGTCCTTTACTAAGATTTGGTGGGATATTGTGTTTTAAGGGATGTGCAACCATTATTCTGTCTCTTTTGATGGATGAAAAATGTTTCCTCCACACTCTCCACAATTAACATTATATTGCTTTATTTCCTCCCTCTGAAGGGCACATTATTTTTAAAGGTTATTTATTGTTTGGCACATCCTCTCTGTGATTCCTTCCTCTGATGAGGTTACTCAGAATATCATCCTGCAGACACACAGTAAAAGTCAGTAGCAGAAAAAATAACAGTGCCGTTAACCTCCTTAACACTGGAAATAAATTAACACTAATAAGATAGGTACCAGGGTAGCAACTGACTTGACAGAATGAAATTCACCAGCCGGAGGAGATGGTAGCTGGTGTCGCTCCGCTGTGCTCCACGGCCGTCTGGGCTCAATGACCAGCGAGCTTCTTCTTGCTGCCTTCATGATGTTCAAGGGGCACTGAATTCAAGTGCCACTGATCCAGGGCTCCTCTCACCCTCTGCTGCTGGCCTTGCTGATACAAACCAGCGCCACCGTTATTAATTTTAGTCCACAGATCAAATAACTTTTCTCATTTCATTTTTTGACTGGATATCGTGACAGCTTCATGGTAGATACACATGCCAGGACAAGTGAGCTCTGCCCCGCTGGAAAACATTTTGTCTAGATATTTAAATGACGTGCTGTGAGGAGAAATAGGCCAGAGTGCGTGTCCTAAGAGAAGCCAACTCGAAGAAAAAAAGAGCAGCAGTCTAAAGGTAGACATCAAATATGAAATAATGCTGGTTATCGAGGGGCCCTCCAGGTCACCTTTGGCCAGCCATGGAAATGCATTTTGAGTTTTCATTCATTAAATGAACGCTAAATGACTATGGTGGTAATTAATATTTTTACTGCCTATTAATTAGGAAATTGTGTTCTGTGTAAGCTACCTAGAAAGATGATATATGAGGCATGACTAAGTTGGAGTGCCACTATGAATTGATCGTGGCCTCCCACATGGAAATATATATGTGTTAATATTTATGCTTCGTTATTAGAGGGGCTTTTAATAAGTTGGCAGTTCTTCCAATTGTTTCTTTGCGCACTTGGATGGGCTGCAGTTACGCACAAGGGGAGGCCCTTTTTGCTGTTCTTTAACATTGCTGGCAGGCTGAGACAGTGTGCAGTTTACAGCTTAACAGAAGGCTCGCTGTTGAAGAGGCTTTGTCCGTGGCATGTGGAGTTTTTCAGGTTTGTGCCTTCATCCAGTTGCCAAAACATCTGGTTCAGTTTTGGGGAAATATTTGTAGTTATTTTTCCATCCGGATTTAATTACTGCCACTGCAACATTAATGGGTGCCCTGCTGGCCTAATAGATTTTATCTGTGCACTATCATTGCTATGAAGTGTAACTGACAAATCAGAGCCCAGTTTTGCTATGACTTTCGTAGAATGGCCACAACCTGAAGAACTGATGACTGACACAATTCAAAGGAGGAACAGGTATCAGGTTACAAAGAAGGCTCGTTTTGCTACTTCAATAATTTAGCATTCATTGAGAAAAATCATTGACTGTATTCTTTAAAAAAATACTTTTTTCCGTTACAGTTGACATTCAGTATTATTTTATATTAGTTTCAGATAGTTACCAATGATACATCTGATAAGGGATTAATATCCCAAATGTATAAAGAATTTATACAACTTAGCACCATAAAAACAACCAATCCAATTAAAGAATGGCCAGGGGATCTGGATAGACATTTCTCCAAAGAGGACATATACATTGCCAATAGACATATGAAAAGATGCTCAGTGTAACTAATCATCAGAGAAATGCAAACAAAAACCACAATGAGATACCACCTCATTCTGGTCAGAATGGCTATCATCAATAAATCAACAAACAAGTGCTGGCGAGGTTGTGGAGGAAAGGGAACCCGGGTGCACTGTTGGTAGGACTGCACACTGGTGCAGCCGATATAGAAATCAGTATGGAGATTCCTCAAAAATTAAAAATAGAGCTACTTTATGACCCAATAATTCCACTTCAATTCAGTATTTATCTGAAGAAACCTTCTATTGTATCCCTAAATTAATATCTTAAATAAGATAGATATGTTAATATCGATCTCATAGAAGTATATATTTTAATGTTGAAACTATTGTAATCTCCAGTTTATTTAATGGAAAAATTTGATTGCTTTCTTTAATCTTTCAAACAATAGGTTACACAAAATAGAAGATAACGGAGTTACTACTCATTACTTTCTATAAAGCAGGCACTGTCCTTAATGCTTTCAATGTCTGATCTCATTCTCATCATTCCAATAATGTAGGATAGGTATCATGGTGATCCATGTTATAGACTAGTAAATGAAGGTTCAGTGAGATGGTGTAAGTTGACCAAGGTCATACCTTGAATAAGTGGTAGATGGAACAAGCATTTGAACAGAAGTTATGTTTGACTTTGAGTCCATTCTCTTAACTATAATGCTAATACTATATGCTTATTTTTCCTTTATCAAATACCTGTAAAATGCTTACTTAATTCCAGGCAAGGTCGTTGATGCTGAGGGACAACAGCGGGACAGGACAAGGTTCCTGGTGCTGCCAGAGTGGTTGGCAAGGCCAACAGGGTCTCTATTGAATTATATAAATGCTTGACTAGCCTGGTGAACCCTATCATGCTTTCTACCATCTTAAAGCTTCATCCTCAAGAAGGGCCATCCCTTTTTTTTTTTTTTTTTTTTTTTTTTTTTGAGGGCAGTGTCACTGGCCTTCATATGTGGGACCCGAACTGGGGCTGCTGGCTTCCCAAACCAGCATTCAACCACCATGCCACTCGGCCGGCCCAGGGCCATCCCATTCTTAACTATCAATATTGTCAAAATGAATGAAATGGACCTTTAAAATATGTAAGAGATTAGTAGTTTACCATCACCCAATATTTAGTAGCAAGGCAGCATGTTTCAGTGGCTGAGATCACTGATTTCATAATCAACAGAATTTATGCATTTCAGTCTCTGTTCATGCTTACTGTCTAGAATTTGTTTAAGCCTTTGGAGCTACACTTTTCTCATCTATAAAGTGGAGATAATGTCTTTTTCATTGGGTCTCTTTGACCACTAGATGAGATTATTATAATTTAGCACACTTCTCTACTGCTTAGCATACAGTTACCTCTTAAAAATATCATTGCTCTGCCTCAGCCAGTTAGCTCACTTGGTTAGAGTGCAGTGCTCACAACACCAGGTTGCCTGTTTGATCCCCACATGGGCCACTGAGCTGCACCCTCCACAACTAGATTGAAACAACTACTCAACTGGGAGCAGGTGGGGCCTGGAAAAACACACTGTTCCGCAATATAAAAAAAAAATCTTCAAGGGCCGGCCGAGTGGTGCATTGGTTAAGAGCTGGTTTTGGGATGCCAGCGGCCCTGGTTCGGATCCCATGTATGAGGACCAGTGACACTGCCCTCTACAGCTAACAACAGCTCCACCTGGAGCTGGGCTGTGCGAGCCCTGGCGACGGTGTAGGCTGCAGCCCCTGCTGCAGTGGGCTGCCATAGGCTACAGTGAGTGGCCGGCAGCCAGTGTGAGCTGCCAATAACCTCAGTGAGCGACATCCAGAGGCCGGCGACCGATCTGCCTCATCCGGGAAGAGCGCAATGATGATACCAACATGGGCCAGTGAAGCAACATCCTCCGCAACTAGACTGAAGAACAAAAGGACAGCAACTTGTCTGTTCCCCTCCCCGATTCCCCAATAAATAAAAAAATCTTTTAAAAAAAAAGTAAAAAGGGTAAACCTATTGCAGCCAGTTGAAGAGGGTGCAGGGGGGTGAGAGGGAAGGAAGGGTAGAATGTCTTGGAAGGACTGGCTAGCTCATGGAATCCGACACAGATGGAATCTGACAACTAAGCTGTTTCCCTCCCCCAATTCTCCAATAAAATCTTTTTTAAAAAAAAGACACGGGAAGGATTTATAAGAACGTACTCAGTAAAACATTGAAAGCAATTTCTAAAAAAAAAAGAATATCATTGCTCTTTTTATTAGGAAAAGAAAGAAATATCATAGGAACTAATCTCCTCTCCATGTGTTCACTTCAGGCAGGTGAGTCGCATATGTTTCAACCTGTCAATCAGCTCTTCTCAGGAACCATATAAAGCTCCAGGGATGAGGCTCAGTATCTCAGACCTGGTCAGTGTATCTTTGTTCTGGTCAGTGCTCTGTCTTCACCTTGATCTATTTCTGTTTATTCCTGGATTGTTCATCTCTTGCTGCAGGTGGATCACTTGATTACTAATTTTGTGCTTATCTTTTAGATAGTACGGCCTGATTCCTTTATCTTCTTCTTTCCTTGAAAGTGTGCTACCATTTTGGTTTCCCAACAGAGAACTTTGACTTGTTTTAACTGTGACCACATCTTGTTCTAATGAGAGGTGACCTGCTGTTGCCCATACCCTAAAATAACAACACATAGGTTATGTTTGGAGTTATGGTGAGAATGTTAATTTTTGGAGAAGACATGTTCATATTTTGCTGGAAAAATGTTTTAAGTACATTGTACCAATGTAAAATAACACCCCTCCCCAGGGGTTATAACTGCAGGGAATTCCCACAAATTGAGAAAAAATGTTTGCATAATAGAAAGAGCACAAGTATCGGTATATAACAAGCCAGAGTTTGAAACTTGACTTTCACCATTAATTTGCTAGGTAACAGGAAACCATATGCTCTATGAGTGTTTTTTTTTCCTATAAGAGGATTATATTACAACACATTTCACAGATTATTGTGAAGATTAAATAAAATAATGCAAAATAGTTTATATTTTTCTTACATATTGTCTGTACTTCATCTTATTGCATTCATCCAGGGTTTTTTTTTTTTTTTTTTTTTTTTTTTTTGCACAATAGTTGTATATGTGGTCCAGGCCCAGAGATTGTCAAGAAGTCTAGGACTCAGTTAAGGTCATTTTCACTTTGTTTTGCTATAAAAAATTTGATGAGTTCAGTAGCCTGAAGTGATGGAGTGATGGGGAGTGATGGGATTTTGGAGTGATGGCGTCTGAGAGGAATTGGAGCAGAGGAAGATTTTGAGCCTTCTGTTCCTGCATCATTTAGAGCAGCGCTGATTTATTTAAAATTTTTTTAATGGATAGATTTCATTTTTTAGAGCGGTTTTAGGTTTATAGAAAATTGGGCAGAAAGTACAGAGTTTTCATATACTCTTTCCCAATTAACACAGTTTCCTCATTATTAACATCCCTGTATTGTTAATATCTTTCCCTATAATTAGCATTAGTATGGTATAATTTTTAGAGTTGATGAGCCAATACCAATATATTATTATTAAGGTCCAGAGTTTACATTAGGGCTCTAAGAATGCTGACAAATGCATAATGTCATTTGTCATGGTAGATGAAATGCATCCACTATGACAGTATCATATAGAATAGTTTTGCTGCTCTAAAAATTCTCTGTTGTTCCATCCATTTATCCTGACCTCCCCTTAAAACCTTGACAACCACTGATTTTCTACTGTCTCCATAGTTTCGCCTTATCCAGAATGTCAAATAGAATCATAGAGCATGTAGCCTTTTCAGATTGGTTTCTTTCAGCTAACAATACGAGGCCTCTATGGTTTCTCTGTGTCCTTGTGTGGCTTGATAACACATTTCTTTTTTTTCACTGAATGCTCTTCCACTGTATAGATGCACCAACGTTTATCCATTGAAGGACATCCTATTGAAGGACATCTTGATTGATTCCAATTTTTAGCAATTATGAATAAAACTGCTATTAAAATTCATGTGCAAGTTTTTGGGTGGACATAAGTTTTCAATTCATTTGCATAAATACCTAGAATTGCCATTAATGGATCACATGGTAAGACTGTAAGAGACCACCACACTGCCTCCCAGAATGGCTGTACCACTTTGCATTTCCATCAGCAATGAATGAGAGTTCCTGTGGCTCCATATCCTCATCAACATTCAGTGGTGTTAGTGTTTTGAATCTTAGTCATTCTAATAATGACTGTGATGTAGTGGTGTCTCATTGTTGTTCTAATTTGTAATTCCCTAATGGCATATGATGTTGAGCATCTTTTCATCTGCTTATTTGTCATTTGTATATCTTCTTCAGTGAAGTGTTTGTTCATATAGTTTGCTCATTTTTAAATTAAGTTGGTTATTTTTCGGGTTGTTGTTGAGTTTTAAGGGTTCTTTGTGCATTTCAGATAGCAGTTCTTTATCAGATATGTGTTTTTCAAATATTTTCTCCCAGCCTATAACTTATCTTTACATCCTTCAACAGTGCCTTTTGCAGAGCGGAAGTTTTACATTTTAATGAAATCCAACCAACTCATCAATTTTCTCTTTCAGGCTCATGATTTTGGTGTTATATTTGAAAAGTCATCATCAAATCCAAAGTCTCCTAGATTCACTCTTGCTCTATCTTCTACAAGTTTTACAGCTTTGTATTTTATGTTTAGGTCTAGGGCACATTTTTAGTTATTATTTATTTATTTATTTTTATCGGGGAACAGTATGTTGTTGTTGTTGTTTTTTCAGGACCCATCAGCTCCAAGTCAAGTAGTTGTTTCAGTCTAGTTGTGGAGAGTGCAACTCAGTGACCCATGTGGGGATCAAACCGGCAACCTTGGTGTAGTGAGCACTGTGCTCTAACCAACTGAGCTAACTAGCCACCCTGTTGTTTATTATTATTATTATTATTATTATTATTATTATTATTATTTTTTAGCTGAGCCATCCTTTCACCTGTTGGCAGTTCAACAGCAGCTCAGCTTGGGCTGGTCATCAAACTGCTGTTGCTCAGAGCTCAGCTCACACTCTTAAGTGAACTCTTAACCAACTGAGCCACTTGGCTGGCCCAACGCTGTTTATTTTTTAATGTTTAAAAAATATTATCTCAATCAGATAGAAATTGAGATAGAAAAACTTCAGAATAGCTGTCCCAAATACTGATGACAAATTCCATTTTTTTTTATTGTATTCATGAATGTTTATAGAAAAAGAGAGAGAGAATGCTTGTACTATAACATAACCCTCATCCACCCTATGGCCAATGAGAACTAGGTGCCTCAATTCATACTCAAGTCCATAATCACCAGTACCATCATGTAATACTACCCATAATCACCAGTATTATCAGAAAGTGGTGTCAGGATCCCCAGCATTTTCTGTGAACTGTTCTACGCAATCAGCAATAATGAGTGGCTGCTAGAGTTTCATACCTCTCTAACTGCTCAGTGGTTTTAAAGGATAAGAACCTTGATATAATTCCCCTCACCCTCTTCCCTGTCCACCCTGATGTAAAACTCAGTAATTTTCAGCAGCACAGCCCCAAGGCGACTGGGGCCTCTGCAGGCACACAGCTGACTGTGTAGCATAAACATGGTAGAGTATTTTCAGGATTCAGAAACTATGGAAAAGTCAGAATTACTTTTTGTTTGTTTGTTTGTTTTAAGCTGTAGTGAACTTGACACACAGTGCTTCTCAAACTTCAATGGGCATTTGAGTCACTTGAAGATTTTGTTAAAATGTGGATTCTAATTTGGTAACTCTGGAGTTGAGCTTAAGATTCTGTGTTTCTCACAGGGGTTGACTTATCAGACACAATTTTCGGGACTCAAGACAGTGTTTTAATTTCTCTTAAAATATGAAGAAAAACCTGAACTTTTAGGTCGAAGAAAAGTTTTTATATATAATATTAATATATCGGTGTATTAGCATAATCGTATTATACTTTCTTTTTTTTTTTTTTTTAAGGAGAAAGGGACACATAAAGACAAAAGCATTCATGGCCCACTGAAATCATAGTGAGGTCCTGTTTCTAACCAGCTCCTAAGCAATAATCTCTTGATTCAGGGACAATACTTTGAGTAGCAAGGTTTTATTAGGTTGTCTTCCAGGGGATCATGAGAGGAGGATCTAAAACCATGTAGCATTTCTGGGATTCTCTACCTATTAAATAAAGTTGACATGTGCATGTAAGACTCCCATACATGAACATTTCAATCGAGAATGCACTTTTGCCAGTTTTTATGGCATTGACTTTTTTGAAGGTTGTATGCTTTCTCTTTTGAACAGGCTCCCCAAAATATTGGGGCCAGAGTATATATTCAATTAAACCTTTCAACTGCTTTTTTTGGCTTTGGTAGGTTTTCTTCAACGTGGACATTCTCTATGTTATCGGGAAATAAGTTCAAAGCAGTCTTTGAAATGTCTTTGCTATTTACTCAGGATTTCTTCTTTCTCAACCAAGAGAGCAAAACCATTTACCTCTCCTGTTCTGTTGGGCCCTGCCTTGTCTTAAATTAAACAAATATTTGTTCAGAATTTATTCCTTTACATGGTCCCTGCTTTTAAGTTGCTCTCTTAACTTTCTTCTACTTGAACCCTAAAAACTTCTAAGTTTAGGAAAACAATAAAAGGAAAAAAACCAACTAACTCAACAAAAACTAACCAAAAAAATCTTGCCTAGAGGAAAGCTCTCACCTGGATCACGTTTCCATTCTCTATGACAATGGGTCTCAAAATGTGATCCCCAGACCAGCAGCATCAATACAACCTTGGAAATTGTTAGAAAAAAACAAATTCTAAGAGCCCATCCCAGACTTACTGAATCAGGAACTCTGAGGGTAGGGCATCAATCTGAGATTTAACAACACCCAGGTAATTCTGAAGGAAACTAATGTTTGAGAACCACAGGTCTAAAACATTTATTTTTAACTAAGCTTCAAAATAGAATCATCTGGACGACTTTGAAAAACACAGATGCCCGGGCTCCTATCCAGACATTCTGATTTTATTAGTTTGTTGTGGGATCTGAGCCTGGATATTTTAAAAAGAGCTGCTCAGGTGATTCTAATGCATAGTCAGGATTGAGAACCAAAGCACCATCTGTTTCTTCACTTTGAATTCTTCAATGGTAGGTGTGTGAGTGTGTGTGAGTGTGTGTGTGTGCGCGCGCATGCGTGCATGTGGATAACTGTGTGTGTGTGAGTATGTGTGAGTTCTGATTCTATGTCTAAGTTAACTTCATTCTTAGAAACCTGCCTGTCACAGAGATTGGTCTAGAATAGTCTAGATGTAGTCAGCAAACTATGGCCCTTGGCTACCTCCAGTCCAGAGACTGTCTTTGTATGGGCAAAGTATTTTGCTGATCCTGGTAGGAGATGCAGCAGGGATATCTTTAAAGGGTTTGTAAACTCGTTTTAAAAGGGTAACGTGCAGAACAGCTACAGTGTAAGACTACCTGAGAAATGAGTGAGGGAGCTGGAAGTCCTCTAAACATTAATGCATTTGGGAAGGAAGAGGAAACCAGTTCACAGAAGGCCTCTAGGTAAGGGGCATTCAGACTCCAGGAAATGCAACTCCAAATACTCGCATCGAACTCAGAGCCACACAGTGCTCCTGACATTGTTTGGCTCCTGGTGTGCCCTTCGTATAGCGCATGCTCTGTTCTCCATAGACTCAGAGGGCCTTGCAGACAAGATTGTACTTTAGTCTCAAAGACATATCTACAGCGTTTTTCTTTTATGGTAGGTTGTAAAGCAGCCTATCCCAAAGCCTGCTTCATGGCAGGTGGCTTCCTGAGGGAGGCCTTTCCTAAGGCTGATATTTGTCCTCACTGTCCCACCCTTCCTTCACTTCTCATTTCTTTCTGTGTAGCACAGAGTGCTTCCTAAAAATGACTTCTTTTGTTTTTATTGCCTGTGTATTCCTGCTGGAGAATGACACCCATGAGTATAGAAATCTATCTGATGCAATCTCTCCTCACCATCACAGAGTGCATGGCTTTGTATAGAGTAGGTATTATGCAGAATGTTCTAGAATGATACTCATAACTACTACTATTTTTTTAAAATGCAATAAAAATAAACAAAAGGCTTACAATTTGAATTCACTTGGGGACTGAGTGTTGCCAAGGAGAACAGTTTGCTTAACTGCAGGAATTATCAGAATTCTTGATATGCTAAGGTTCTAGTTTGATAAGTAAACACTATATGTATTATAATGTCAAGAATCCAAAATGTTTATAACTGCTTGTATTAGATGAAGATTCTGTAGGGCAGAATCATGGATGAAAGTTTATAAGAAAATGGCACTGGCGAATTTCTCATCAACACAGGTAGCTGTACATTCCTGGGACTTTACTTGGTATTCCCTTCATTGATATCCTGGTAGTTTATACAATTAGTTGTGCATAATATAATCATGGAGATTTGTTACCACTGTAGTCACCTGAATATTTTTACACTGTTCAAAATGAGATGGACTTTAGTCTTCAGGGATAATAATTCTTATCCCTGGTTAAAAGTAGAGCCTAGTTCACAGAGGCAATCACTAAGGAAGAGTACCCAAATTATTTTGATATAATATATTAATGTAATAAGCTATGGTGGTTTGGTGTACCTTGACATTTTGTTCCCTATTCTTACATGAAATGAGAAGTTTCTCATGTCACTTCATTTGGGGAGAGCTATTCATTGCAAACAATCCTACAGTTACTTGATTCACCAAACATCATCATTCTTACATTTTAAGTTAGTTGGAATTCTCTGGGGAAAATCAGTCCATGTTGAAAATCCATCCAAGCATCGTACAAAAATAGGACTGTTCTCTGAGTTCAAGGTGCTATGTTAGGTTCTCAGATCAGTAGGCGACAAGTGATTCTCCTCACACATCATCTAGCAGAAGAGCTGCCATTCCTCAAGTTTACAAAGAGACCTTGAAGCAAAAGATTTGAAACATGGAAAAGAGAAAAATAATTATTAACACAGATGATTGTTATTCAACAAATAAGGAAAAACATTAGCTATTTCATCATCTCTGTCCTACTGATTTTATATATATATTGTTTTTATTTGTTTGTTCATTTGGTTCTGTATAATAAAGGTGAAATGAGGTAAAGCCCTGGGCAAGCTCTGAAAAGTTTTGTTAGGAAGCTTGATGAAAAGGCACCCTCAATGTGCTCTCAGAAATGGGAAATGGTGCTGTATGCCTCACATTTTACAGAAGCAGGTACAGAAAACTTGAACTTGCAATACATGATAGTCTGGAAGCAACAGTTTTATGGGGATTTCAGTCTTCTTTGCAGGTACAGAAAACTTGAACTTGCAATACATGATAGTCTGGAAGCAACAGTTTTATGGGGATTTCAGTCTTCTTTCAGCTGTGATAATTGGCAGTCGCTGAACAATTGAGGAGTCACATGTTGATGAAATGACCATAATAACTGTATTGATTTCTCATGTTTGGTTCCTGTTATTTCAGCTATCAAAACAGAGCAATCTAATCTATTTCATAGTTGGCAGCTATGACTATGGCTAAAATGTATTCGATTGGCAAATATTAAACACAGTTTAAGTGTCAGGCTCAATGGATCTAGTCTATTAATGACAGCTTGCAATAGGAGATTGCACCCCCAATTAAAGCATCCCCGCATTTCAATTTTGAAATATCTTCCAATTCCCAAGAGAAATGGCAAGTAAGTGGTCCTTATCTTGTTTTCACTGTTTGCCTCTTTGTTGTTTTTTAAGCAGTTCCATGATTTTTAAGTACAGAAATCTCTGCAAAGTGAATTTGAACTTGTGAATGCACCATAGGTTTTTTTTTTTCTCCTTTTATCCCTGATATGATTTTTCCCATAATTGCTTCTATGGTCCTATAGGCTTATTATAATTGAATTTTAAAAGATATTTCTAAGTACATGAATCCCCTGGTGATAGGATACCTGATGGTACAAAAATCTACCTAGGAAACTACATAATTTTACTTGATTTTTTCTAATCAGAGCCCATTCCAAGAGTGACTTTGAAATGTTACATCCTTAGCTTAACCAAAAGTTGATCTTAGCCAATGGTCTAGTTATAACAATAGAAAGAATTCGCCGCCTGAAAATAATTTAACAAGCTGCAAACTGAGCACTGTTTTTCTTTACCTAAAGTGTGAGTCACACCACCATCCTGTTTTCTTCTTTGCTTGGGGAGTTAATGTTTTACAGAAGTTCTAGGGATGGATTGATTTGCTTAGGTGATGGTTTTGCTTTGATGTGCAACAGACAGATGCTGTTGACATTGGGAAGACAAGGCAGCCTCAGCTGTCTCCTAAGGAGCCTCCAAACTCATTTCACAACTCATTCATTAGAAAACCAAACCCCTCTCAAAGGAGGCCAGCAGCAGTACTCCAGAGCCCTTGGATGTGGGGGAGAGCAACCCTGTATCCCTGGGAGGAGGGCAGATAAAACTCAACCTCTGAACCTCAAAGAAGGCTTTTGTGCTCTGAGGGAGCAAACGTATGACAGTTGGTGAACCAAAGAGACCAGAGCATTTGAAAGAGCAAGGTTAACTGAACATTGTCTTTTTATTGGTGGGGACTGATTTGTACGTTTTGTTCTTCCCCTTTTAAAGTATTTCTAAAGGGAAGAAAGTCTCCAGCTCAATCACATTTAAAAACTAATATACAGCATTATCTCAAAAGCACATTGGAAATCTCACGCCTGCTAAGCGGCAGATCTAGGACTGTACTTGAGAAGGAAACTATACTAGTGCAGTAGTAACTGGTCTTAGGTTAAGCCATGATCAGTAGGAGAAGGTCCATGCTGATCCTTTGAAGGTTAGGGAAGTCTTCTCTAGTCAAAGTCACAGCTTGATCTTAGCCAGCTTTGGGCCTCCACATGGAGACAGCAAGTAGCTTAACCTTGCTCAGGCAAGATGGTGGTCAGAGATCTCCAGTTACCCGAATCCTGGGATTTCTGGGATTATTATTATCAGGGCCACAAAAGCACATTAGTAGAAAGAGCAGTCCCTCAGGGGTGCTAGATCAGGTGAACAACCTCTGATATACACTGTCATTCAAAGAACAACCTGGTAAAGAATGGTTATGATCCTTATAGGTAGCGTCTATTAAGAAAAATTTAGAGCATCTGAAAAGCAACAGTAGCATAAGAAAGAAACAAAACTGATTGAAGTTCATCTGAGAAACAGAACAGTCAATATTACTGTTAGCCTTTATCTTGAATACCTGGATTTCTAACTTCCTGTATGTACCACTGTGTGTTTCTTCACCCTAAACTTGCCTACTTTAAAACTTGACTTTATCTGTGCTCCAACCTCTTCTTATAGTTCTCTGGGTATCAAAAGGTTATTCTTATCCCAGCTGTCCTTGGTCACTCACACTCCACGGCCACCCTTGTCTGTTATGATAAACAGGATGGAATTTTAGAATTATAAATTAAAAAATCTCAAAATTCCTGTTACTCTGGCCTCTTTTTCTGCTTGTGGGAGTCATGAAAAGACCGTCCAAAATTAAGGAATGTAAGTGTATGAACGATGGTGCACAAGGAAATACCCAGGGTGCTTTTGAAATTTCTGGTGAAACCAAAGGGAATCAAACCTGGGGTGAGAGTTTTTATTATAATTAGAACAAAACTCATGTGTCGTTAAAACAAGCAAGTGCCTACATGGGTTAATATGAACTAGGCCAGTATTTCAAGTCCACAGAACATTTTGCCACGCGCAGTGTTACCCTGGTAACTCCTTGTTCTGAGCTGATTAGTACCCAAGGAAACTGATTCCTAGAGACACTTGAGTGGGGTTGAGCAGATGCAATGTCAAGTAATGTAGGACTCTAGGTTTTCAGTCAAAGTCTAGGTATTCATTGATCCATCTAACAGAAGATAACTGAACACTTACGAAGTTGAGCCATCCAGATCTCTCAAGCTTAGTCTCAGAATGAAAGTCGCCCAAGCGACTGTTTCAGAGTCGCAGACATCCAAGCTAGGAAATGTAAAAAGTTAGGTAAAGCTAAGTAGAAGGGTTGAGAACTAAGAAAATGTGAATTTAGAAATGATGGTTTCAGCATCAAAGACAGCATCATCTGGCTGTGAACTTTTCTGCCAGAGGCTGGGCTTCTTCTGCCTTTCTTGTGAAATCTTCCAGACCTACCTGCTCCTGCAGACAGCATGATCTAGGGCAATGAATATGTGACTTGGAGTCTGTGCAGTTTGAATATTCACTACCCTTTTGGAGCATTTATTCTGTGGTTCTTTATGTACATTCTGTCTAACCTTCACAATCACCTTCCATGCCAGGGATTATTATCTTTATTATAGTAATACTTGCATGAGACTCAAGTCTCAGAGAGGTTAATTTGTCTAAAATCACATAGCTAGAACATGGTCTTTGAACTCATCATTAATCAGTAGAATCTTACATTGTAAAATAGGAATTATAGAATGGGGGCGGTGTTGCTGTGAGGACCAAGTGAAATATTATTGCACGCTCAAGCACTGTAAAGGCAACAGAGCTTGGTACAAATGGTCATCCTTGTTTTCAAGCCTGTCTCACCTGCATCGAAGT
Source organism: Aselliscus stoliczkanus (assembly GCA_033961575.1). Lineage (NCBI taxonomy): Eukaryota > Metazoa > Chordata > Mammalia > Chiroptera > Hipposideridae > Aselliscus > Aselliscus stoliczkanus. The sequence continues at coordinate 162,687,614 of CM066731.1, read as the reverse complement.
TGGAATTCCATCCTGTATCAGAGGAGTTCCAGTGTCCTTGGGGTGAATGGAGAAACCACCTGTGGCTCTGGCTAACAGGAGAATAAATAAGATGTCATGAGGGCCGGCAGAGTGGCACATTGGTAAAGAGCTGGCTTGGGATGCCAGAGGCCCATTTCAGATCCCACATATGAGGGCCAGTGATACTGCCCTCTACAGCTAACAACAGCTCCACCTGGAGCTGGGCTGTGCGAGCCCCGGCGATGGTGTAGACTGCAGCCCCTGCTGCAGTGGGCTGCCATAGGCTACAGGGAGTGGCCGGCAGCCAGCGTGAGCGGCTGGCAGCCAGCGTGAGCTGCCAATAGTCACAGTGAGCGACCATCCAGAGGCTGGCGACAGATCTGCCTCATCTGGGAAGAGTGCAATGATGATACCAACACGGGCCAATGAAGCAACGTCCTCTGCAACTAGACTGAAGAACAAAAAGACAGCAACTTGTCTGTTCCCCTTCCCCGATTCCCCAACGCTGTTCCCCTCCCCCAACTCCCCAATAAAAATCTTAAAAAAAAAAATGTCATGAGAAGTCTGAACCTGTGCTGTCCAATATGTAGACATCAGCCTCAGCTGGCTGTCAAGCACCTGAAATGTAGCTGGTCCAAACTAAGACAGGCTGACACTGTAAAATACAGAACAAGTTTCAAAAACTTTGCCCAAAGGAAGAGAATGTGAAATATCTCAATAATAATGTTGATATTTCTCACACATTAAAATGAAAATATTTTGAATATACTGGGTTAAATCAAATATAATTTAAAAAATTATTTTTATTTCAGGTGTACAAAACAATGCAATGGTTATACTTTCCACCCCTCACAAAATGACAACCCCCTTCCTCAATCCACCACCCCACTCCCCACCCCTGGTATCATACATATCTATTACAATTCCATTGACTCCACTCCCACACTATACTCCACATCCTGTGACTATATATATATATATATATTCAATTATAGTTGACATATAATATTATTCAATGTCAGCTTCAGATGTATGGTGCATTAGTCAGGCCTCTACACCATCCATGAAGTGGTCTCCCTAACAAGACATGTTACATCTGACACCCTACAAAATATTTACAACATTATTGATTATATTCCCCAAACTGTCTTTTCTATCCTTGTGGCAATATTGTAGTTACCAGTTTACACTGTCTAATCCCTTCCTCTTCTCCCTCATTCCCACCCCCCTCCCATCTATCAGCCATCAGTTTTTCCTTTATATCCCTGAGACTATTTCTGTTTACTTTACTCATTTATTCAGTTCTTTAGATTCCACAAATAAGTGAGACCATATGGTATTTGTCTTTCTCTGACTGACTTATTTCACTTAACATAATAGTCTCTAGGTCCATCCATATCATTGCAAATGGTACCATTTCATTCTTCTTTATAGCAGAGTAATACTCCATTGTGTAAATGTACCACAGTTTCTTAATCCAGTCGCCTACCGATGAGCATTTCAGTTGTTTCCAAGTCTTGGCTGTTGTAAAAAGCGCTGCAATAAACATAAAGGTGCATATATTTTTTCGAATTTGCATCTTGGGTTTCTCTGGGTAGAGTAGAATTGCTGGGTCATAAGGTAGTTCCGTTTCCAGTTTTTTGAGATACCTCCATACTGATTTCCATAATGGCTGCACCTGTATGCAGTCCCACCAACAGTGCACCAGGGTTCCCTTTTCTCCACAACCTCGCCAGCACTTGTTGTTTGTTGATTTATTGATGATAGCCATTCTGACTAGAGTGAGGTGGTATCTCATGGTGATTTTTATTTGCATTTCTCTAATGATTAGTGAGGTTGAGCATTTTTCATATGCCGGTTGGCCATCTGTATGTCTTCTTTAGAGAAATGTCTTTTCATACCCTCTGTCCATTTTTTGTTCCAACTGGGTGATTTCTGCTATTTTGTCTTCAAAATCGCTGATCCAATCCTCTGCTTCCTCTAATCTACTGGGGATTCCTTCAAATGTGTTCTTTATTTCAGTTATTGTATTCTTTAGTTCTAACTGGTTGTTTTTATGATTTCCCTATCCTTTTTTATGTCCTTGCTAAGTTCCTTAAACATTCTTATCACCAGTGTTATAAACTCTGTCTCTCCTCTGCCCATATTTTAATTGGGGTGTTTTTTTGGTATTGAGTTGAATGAGTGTTTTATAAATTTTAAATCAAATATAATGTAAAAGTTAATTTTACCTTTTCCTTTTTAAGTGTGGTGATTAGAAAATTTAAATTTATGTACACACTTTGCATTTGTGGTTTGTGTTATATTTCTGTTGCACAGCACTGGCCCAGAAAGTTGGTGACTTGGTTTCCCTATTTTTAAGACTATCTTCTTGTAATCTAGAGTCAAAGGTCCTGATGACCTTTGCATTAAACCATCAATATTTCTCAGAAATAAATATGTTCCTGACAGCCATATATGTTGAGTAAATATCTGTTACCCTTGTAAGTGTCAATGCTTCTGTAAGTTTTAAGTTGTCTTGGAAGATTCAGGAAAGTCTTGATAGGAAGGGGCAGAGTAGCTGTGAAGCACAGATAGGCTGACTAGCATGCTGAATGGAGAAGGACACTTTGGGCCCTGAATGGTTAGGAGCAAGTTACACCCAACTGAAGAGCAGGGCTCAGTGAGGAGATTGTTCAAGCTCAGATTAATCTTGGAATTGCCCTAAGAGGCTCCATATCATCATTGACCTTGAAGATTTTATATTTTTTAAATAGACTTTTCTAGAGCAGTTTTAGGTTCCTAGCAAACTTGAGTGGAATGTGCAGGGAGTTCCCATATAGTCCTTGTCCCCACACATGAACCACCTTCCCCACTATAAATATCCAGCACGAGAGCAATATTATTTGTATGTATATGTATACATAGTGCCAATAAAACTATTCACATTTTAAAAAAGGAAAAGTGTATTCAAATTGTAATAATATATACCAATAACAAAAGATGAATACAAGTTACGTGTGACTATTGCAATTACAAGAGGTGCTCAAAGTGGTTACCATCAGCGTCCAGACACTTCTGATTACAGCGAACTACTGCTTGAGCAACGTTGACCAAAGTGTCCACTTGTAGACATTCTTTAGACACCCCCATTTCATACACACACACACACACACACACACACACACACACACACACACTTATGAACATATATCCACATGTCATTATCACCCAAAGTCCATAGGAAGTTTTTGGTTTTTGTCCTTTAGGTACTTTTTATTTTCCATACCTATACATGAACATTTTTATACATACACATACATATATACCCACATACCTATATTCAGGAGCAAGAAAAACGTAACTTTTTAAATTAGAAGGACGAAAGGGGACTTAATATTTTGGGGGAGACAGCTGGTAGATGAAAGAGTTGGGATCTGCCCTAAGTCTGTTGAAACCCAAAACCAGGCTCTCCATGGGGCAGGAAATGAATGTGAAATTTCAGAGCATGGGATCCAGGGTCAGAAAGCTGCCTATTCTCTGCCGTTCAGTTTTCTTATCTGTAAAATGGGGATGATAATATTAACCTCAGAGAGTTGATGCTTGCATGAAAATGAGAGAATACTGCATATCAGGTACGTATGTGGTTTTTGATCCACAGCAAGCACCCCATGAATAAGAATGATTATTAATTCACTAAATAATGCATGTATCAAATAACCTCTCCTTTGGACAATAAATGAGTCCTCTCTGAGTCACTTGCCAGCCTCTACCCCAGGGCTTTGAATCATGTTGTGGCTTGATGAGCTTCCAATATGCTTGTCTGGTCCTTGCACACAACAGCTGTCTTGGATACTGCCTTCCTATAGCTTATGCTTCCTTGGCCTTGGAAAGGTCCAGCCTTAATCTTTAGTAAATCTAGCTTGAAAATGCTGTGGTTTCGGAATGTTTTACAAACCTTCACCACTCTTAACTGCTCTAATGAAGAGAAAAATAGTAATTGAAAAGAGACTAATTAGATTGTCAATTACCTGCCTCCCCTCATAGGTAATTGAAATCCCCCTAATTATGGTGTCTGTGTGTCTAGATGCTTTGTACTGAGGAATTATTAATGGAAAGCAGCTTTAGATGAAGTAACAGGAAATCTTGAAAAATGATTTAGAGAAAATTGGTTCTAAAGCATTCATTCTTTTCAAAGTAAAGATGTTATATATCCAATCCAGCAATGAAGTCATCAAGGAGGAAAGAAAATCAGTCCAGTATTTTGCCTTGACTCTAAAGTTCAGGCTCAAAGGCAATAAGCTGACATTAAATCTTGACCTTGGTTTTTATTTACTATATTGTTGTTTTTGGAAAAAAAATGCCTTTAAGTCTACAGGTTCTTTTGCTTGGAAGGAGTAGGTTTACATCAGCAGACCCATAGAGGATCTTAAGATAAATATAGAAAGTGGGATTTGCAGATGAGGCGCTAAAATGTACACAAAATTAAATATATACATCAAACAAATGACTTCCTCTGAATGCCCACTAGGAAGAGCCTTTATTGAAATGGCTTCAGGGTGCGTAGCGAAGGCAGTTTTGATTCTAGAAAAAAAAAGTTACAGTGATGAAATTCTTAGAGTTCTCACTGCCAGAAAGGTGGTTTCTTACTTTAAGAAAATTATGTTCTTGTAAGCAAGGCCTCTTCCATACTCATTTCAAAATTTTAGTGGAAGTCTTTCCTTAGAGCTATCAGCTCATATTGATGATCATATCATCAGTTTTATAATAAACTTGAAGTTAGGCCGGAAATAAAAGATAACCTCTGAGATGTTCAAAAAACAATGCAGAAAGATGAAGTGACTTGACCAACACAACCCAGCTTGTTGAAAAGAGTCTTCGTTCTTCCCCTCTTAGCTCTCTGTGGTAAAGCAGGGGCCTGGCTGGGTAAAATAGCATTACTCTTATTAATCTAGTCAATTTGTAATACACAATATGCCTGTCTCTTTTTCTGTCTAGGTAAGTTCTATAAATGGAGCAGGTTGTCATTTTGTGACTTTTGAGCATCTCCTTTGAATTTTGTAAAAACACCAAAAAAACACTGGAACTCATCAAAGGCTCAATATTATTCTGGCTTTGCAGTCACCATGAAAGGGCTCCTATGGGCCTCTCAATGGGAAAGCCACCATGAGTGAAGGGCAGGTCCATCATGCAATTTAGACCTAACCCTGGAGTCTGGGGTGTTGTGAGGGAATTGCTGGTATTTTGCTCAGTGCGTGACTGAGGCTAGCTGTTCCCTCTGCACCCCTAACCCTGGCATAGTGTTCATGTTTCAGAGATAATGTGTTCAAACAACTCTAGCTAGGTAGCCCAAAGGGTGGAACGGCACTATGGTTGGTGCACGTCTGGAAGGTGGTAGATAGTGTTATTATACCAGCTGGTAAGCAGGCATTGGGTTTGTTTTAAATGGCAACACCATGTGACAGCGACAGTTGAAAATAGTGTCTCCTTACCCCCAAGTACAATAAGTGGTACAGTCAAATCATTTTAGGGGTGATAATCAGCATACTTTGGGAGTAAAATAGAATATAATAGAAAATATCAAAGTTCAAAGCATAAATAAAATACATTTCTTTAAAGAGAAACATTGAGAACCTGACTTTTAGACTTATGTGACATCCCAGTCCCTTCTCCAGGAGGCATTTAGAGGTAAGACTTTATATTAGACTGAGTAAGTAACCATCTGACTCTTGGTTATTTGAGTAGTGAATGGAGAGCCCCAGAGAGATACTAGACTTATGGGGGAGGGGGAATGTAGGGGTTGAGCAAGTGTATTTGGGGGAAAAAAAGAAAAGGATGCGTTGTCTTTGTTCCTCAAACTACCAGATGTGGGTTATGATGATTATAATGATAATTAAATAGCTTTGTTTTAGGAATTCCTAAACTGCTTAGGGGCTTAAATGATCATATTCTAAAGCATAATAAGGAATCACAAGTTTTCTAATCTTCTTTGTGATGGGCTTAATCAATGAGGTGAGAAAATTTAGCTAATAATTTTTTTCCTCCATCTGTTCACTCTCCCCAAATGACAAAGGCCCAATTAAGTACATTTCTATATAGTCAGAATAAAAAGAACCAAGATTTTAAAATTAAAAAACAAAACAAAACCAAAAACCCTGTACATTCATAGTCACTGGGTATCTGTGGGCTAGAGAGAGAGAAGAGGAGGAACAGTGACAGGCAAAATGTCTTCAGCTTTTCTAGAAACTGCTGACGAGTTTAACAGTTTGTCTAATAAGAACAATTCAAATTCACTGAGAGGGGGATCCAAAAACAGAACTTGTGCTTTTAGATGTTAATATCTGTCTTCTTTTCTGTTCCTTTTGGTGTAGGCTAGGGATGGTTTCTGATGACACAGGAAATAGGCGGCGTAGCAAAACTGTATCACCAGGGGATTTAATTGAGGAGCTTTCACTCTGCTGTCAACTCCAAGCACCTCCCATTAGCAGCATCGGCCCTCAAGCTAGCTTTATTCCTATTGCGAGCCCAATTCCTCTCAAGCATCTGTGTCATACTTTAGGTAGTTTCAGACTCCATTCACCCACCCAATCTCTGATACATCATTTATTAAACTCCTGTTGTGTGCTGAGGGCACAAAAAAATGCCCTCAGCACACAAGTTACAAATGTTCCTCTTCAGAATATAATAGAAAACATCAAGGTACAAAGCATAAATAAAATGAATTTAAAATAATTTATTGGAGAACAGTGTGTTTTTCCAGGACCCATCAGCTCCAAGTCAAATAGTTGTTTTAATCTAGTTGTGGAGGGTGCAACTCAGTGGCCCATGTGGGGATTGAACCAGAAATCTTGGTGTTATGAGCACTGTGCTCTAACCAACTGAGCTAACCGGCCATCCCAAATGAATTTTTTTAAAAGAGAAAATGTCGAGAATCTGCCTTTTAGATTTTCAAGTATGAGATATCCCAGTCCCCTCTCCAAGAGGCATCGAGAGATGAGACTTTATATTGAACTGAGGAAGTAGCCTGATTCTTGATTATTTGAGTAGCGAGTGGTGAGCCATAGAGATATACTAGACTTATAGGAAGAAGGGGGAGGTAATCTTAAGTATTCCCAGCCTCAATTCACTTATTAGAAGCCTATGACATATACTGTTTGTTGGCTAACCCAACAGTTATTCACAATGTCCTTTCCCCTCTCCATCTGCGGATACAGCCAGGGGTGATCATGTGGCATTGTTCTGACCAGTGAGGTATAAGAAGAACCTAATGGGGGGAGTATCCTAGAATTTGTATTTTCTGATAAAAGGCACAAAAGTGGCTGGTACTTACCTTTCACACTTTCTGTCTTGAATAAGTTGAGAACCTGGTGCTAGAGCAGCCATCTTGAAATCATGAATTTATAAGCAAGAACAAAAAACCAGGAGAATCACGAAGATGCAGACTATCTGAAGTGACATTCTTACCAATCACTTTGAGACTTCCTGTTATTTTTTTTGAGACTGTAAATCAGGGGAAGTTTGAGGAGCTACATCTCATGGTAGACCTGGTTGTGTTTGACATTTTGATGGGTTTCCCATCTCCATCTAGTCTAGCTTCATCATCTTTAACCTAAGCTTATAGCAGTTTATCAGCCATTATCACTTCCATTGACTATCAGGAGACCTTGGGTCTCTCAAACACTTTTGGTTAAATTTCTTCTTCTTTTTTCCCCCTTTGTAGCTATTTAAACAGAGTTTCACCAGGAAAGATAAAAACAAAACAAATCAGAATGTAAGACTCCACAGAAACCTGGCTTTAAATGAGATTGTATGTGGTAAGTTCCTGGCACATCGCAGTTGCTCAGCAACTATTCATATCCTTCCCCTTTCTTTCATTTGGGGCTGAGACTGCTCATTGTAAGCCGCTGAAGACTAGTCATGGGATCAGGTGGGTGGTCTAGGCTCTGGGGCAAAAACATCAATTAATTCTCATTAATTTGGCCTAAAGAAAACAGTTCAAAGGCTTCTGTTTTCAATTTATGAGCCTTTCTCTTCCCACATACTATACTCCTTTTTGTGATGTTGTAGAAAGAACCCAAGACCATGAGTTAGGAGAACTGTGTTTTAGTCCTGGATCGGCTGTTAATTCACCATCTAAACTTGATCAGGTGACATCAGTCCTCAGGCACTATTGGGACCCACCTTGCATCAGTCCCTGCAGCTGCCTGAGACAAGGAGATGTGGTTCCTGCCTTTGAAAACTTGAGTGTAGTTAGGAAAAAGAGATACATGAAGAAGTTATTTCAGTCCAATATCGTCTATGCTTTGAAGGGGATATATGTAGGACCAATGGCACCATAGCAAAGGACCCTGGGATTAGGCTTGGAGTTGAAGGAGGTGATGCTGAGGGAGAGCACTGCCTGATGATGAGGATTTGGCTAAGTGAGGGGGATGGGGAGAGTGAGCTGCCCTAGAAATGGAAGCAGCACAAGCAAAGTATAAATTGGATTGATAATTCACAAGGTCTCTTCTATCATCAACATTTTATGCTATGCTTGCTTGTCTTATTTCTTGGGAAAATACATGCATATTTATTTTCTTGAGCGCTATTAACCAAGAATCAAAAAAAAGAGTAGGAAGAAAGAACCTATGTTGATAGAGCTGAGCATCATAATTTCTGCACATCTTCTCCTGGATTTCAGATTTTATTACAGCCAAATGACACTTGCCCACTTTCCTTCTTTTCTATCAATAGAACTTCATGAAATACTTAAAGTAATATAATGGCTTAGTAGAGCTATTGCTATATTCCAGTGGTAAACACCTGTGAACATTGTGGAACATAAATGGTTTATAAGTTTAATTTAAAAGAAACCTCTTCTAAAGTTAGGAACTAGAGGCCCTGGAAATTATAGGTTTGAAACATTCCTCATTCTGCCTCTGGCTGCAGGGTCAGTGCCCTGTAAGTTATGTCAGTGGGTCAGGAAGGGGACGGGAGTCTGATCTCCAGGAGTGTAATGTCTTGTTCCAGGTCTTGTCACTTCGACTGAAAACCATGTTTAGTGCATTAGGTGCTCAGGAAATATTGAAATGAATAGGTGGCTGGGATAATCAGCTTCTGCTATCAACTGTTTAGATGACAGGCAGCTTTTATAGATCCAGATGGCAATTTAAGATCAACATCTAAACTTTGCCTCACAATATAAGGCAATTGGTGTAAACTCTCCAACCTATGGAGCCCCAAAACTTCCCCAAATTCTCTTGCTGATAAGAAGTATTGAATGTAATTCTTTCTTCACTTTATATCCCATTGAAGTCTCCTTCCCACATACCTTTGGCCTATAGGTTAGCAAATTCAAGTTCAGTATAGGCAGACAAAAGCAGCCTTTGTCAATGTTCAAAAGCATAAATCTAAAGATAGATTACCCTGTTAACGTTAGTTGCTGATGGAAAGCCCATAATATATTCCTTATCAAATACAAGTTAGATTTAAGTTTAAGTCTTTAAATGCTACCTTGTTGATTAGCTGACCTCTGGTTTAGTCAGGTATTTTTATGCATGAACTTTATGTGAACCGGGAGAGACAAAAGAATAATGTGCCACTGGGTTAGAGTTAAGAAAGTGACCTTGCCTGGGTCACTGTGGGTATTCCCCAGGGACATGGGAGAAGGCCCTGCCATACATTGTCTAATAACGTCCGATAAAAGGGAGAATTAGTCCTGAAGAGGTGTCAGCACAGCTATAAATTCTTATGCAATAATAAAAAATAATAGGATGTTATTAATTCAACCATTCTGGTGGCTTCTGAAATAGTATTAAAGTAATCTCATTGATTCATACTTTTGACTGCTAATACATTATTTTCTAGAACTATTAACTGCTTTAAAACCAGCGTGCCATAATACAGTGGGAAGAGATAGTGAAATATTTCAACTAATTCTAGCAATTAACTTAATTTAAGGCTACTCTGCACATTTTAGAATTAAGAATTATGCTTTGGAATAACAGAGAAAAAATTAAAATGAGACAATGAGTATTTTTGAACTTCATTACTCAGTCTTATAGGTGAAAGTTGGGTCACATTTTTTTTAGGAAAAGAAACTTTAGCAGACATTTAAAATGTCAGTCTTCCATATGTTTTGTGCCTTTGAATCAGATTAACAAAGAAGTATAAGCATTTATTGAGTTCCTACTTTAAGTAGTATGTGGTGCTGAATGCTTTCACATATATTGGTTCATCAAACCATGATCTAGATGAAATTGAAACAGCTTTGCTGTCTTCTCCTAGTCCAGACCTACAACCTTAAAGAAAATGTCCATCTGAGCCAAGTTCTAAGAATAGGAAGGTGTGGTAGAGTTTGGGAGGTGGATAAATTTCCGTTCTTCAATGCCATGGAGTGGAGATTATTGCTGGTGTCTTGTGTATATCTCTTAAAAGACAAGAGCGTAAGCTGTTAAATATTAAAACAATACCATGGCAAACAAAATGCTTTGGTATCTGGACAATTAAAAGGGAATAAGGGGCACACAATATGATATATAGATGATGAATTATAGAAATGTACACTTGAAACCTATGTAAGTTTTACTAACCATTGTCACCCCAGTGCATTTAATAAAAAGGGGCAAATAAACCCCTCATTGAACTGAACTCATAAAAAATAAATAGAAGGGAGTAAGGAGAGAGAGCAACATTTTCACTCAGTAAAAACTGGAGAACAGGAGTTTCAGAATTCTGCACAACCAAGACGTATACGTTTTTTAGTGTGGTGTTGAGAGTGGTTTCGTTTATAGAAAGGCTGAAAAGAAACTATGGATAGAATAGGAAAGAAAAAGAAGCCCAGGGAAACTGGCATGAGAAAAGTTTCTGCTAGTGTAGCTGGAAGAACTGTCTGGACCAAGAGGTCTTTGTAACCCCTCCTCCTCAGAGCTTACTCTGCCAACCACTCCCAGCAGCCAGGAGACCCTCAGAAGTCAGCTGAGGTGTTTTTGAACAGTTTTGTTTGTTTGTTTGTTTGTTTTTTTAAGAAACCACAGATCAGCATGGTGGTTGTGTGTTGGGCTCTTTCAGGGGGCAAAGAACGAAGAGAAACTCAATAATGGGCATTTTTGTTGTGATTTATGTCTTTAATTTAGGTAAATTATCACTTTAAACCTACTTTTATATTCACAATTCTGTATCCTTTTTTTCTTTTTTCTTTTTTTTTTTTAAATTTTATTTTATTTTTAATTAGTTTCAGGTGTACAACACAGTGCAATAGTTATACATTTTACCCCTCAAAGTGACAACCCCCCCACCCCCAATAGTTTCAGGTGTACAACACAGTGCAATAGTTATACATTTTACCCCTCAAAGTGACAAACCCCCCACCCCCAATACACCACCCCACACCCCCCCATATCATATATATCTATTACTCTTCCTCTGACTGTCTTCCACAGTATAATCCACATCCCGTGACTATCTATATATATTCAATTACAGTAGGTATACCACCTCCACTTTAGTAATACAGTGCAGTGATCAAACCTCTACTCCATCCATGAAATGGTCTCCCTAACAAGACCTATGATCATCTGACATTCCACAGAATATTTACAACATTATTAATTATATTCCCCAAACTGTTTTTCCTATCCCAGTAGCAATATTGTAGTTGCCTATTTTTGCTGTCTAATCCCTTCCCCTTCTCCCTCATTCCCCTTCCTCTCCAAATTAGCAACCCTGATTTTTCCTCTATATCTATGAGACAGTTTCTGTTTACTTTGCTCATTCATACAGTTTTTCATATTCCACATATAAGTGAGATCATATGGTATTTGTCCTTCTCTGACTGACTTATTTCACTCAACATTATAGTCTCTAGGTCCATCCATATCATTGCAAATGGCACGATTTCATTCTTCTTTATAGCGGAGTAATACTCCATTGTATAAATATACCACAGTTTCTTAATCCAGTCATCTACTGACGGGCATTTTGGTTGTTTCCAAGTCTTAGCTATTGTAAATTGTGCTGCTATGAACATCGGGGTGCATAACTTTTTTGAATAAGTGTCTTGGTTTTTTCAGGATAAATACCTAGGAGTGGAATTGCTGGGTCAAAAGGTAGCTCTATTTCCAGTTCTTTGAGATACCTCCATACTGACTTCCATAGTGGCTGCACCAATCTGCAGTCCCACCAACAGTGCAGCAGGGTCCCCTTTTCCCCACAGCCCCGCCAGCACTTGTTGTTTGTTGATTTGTTGATGATAGCCATTCTGACTGGAGTGAGGTGGTATCTCATGGTGGTTTTTATTTGCATTTCCCTAATGACCAGTGAGGTTGAACTTTTTTCATATGCCTGTTGGCCATCTGTATGTCCTCTTTAGAGAAATGTCTCTTCATATCTTCTGCCCATTTTTTAATTGGGTTGTTTGTTTTTTTGGTGTTGAGTTTCATGAGTGTTTTATAAATTTTGGATATTAACCCCTTATCAGATATATCGTTGGCAAATATATTCTCCCATTCAGTAGGCTTCCTTTTTGTTTTATTAATGGTTTCCTTTGTTGTGAAAAAACTTTTAAGTCTGATATAATCCCATATGTTCATTTTTTCTTTTACTTCCCTTGCCCGTAGGGATGTATCAGTAAAAATATTGCTCCGGGTAATGTCTGCAAATGTACTCCCTATATTTTCATTTAGGATTTTTATGGTTTCAGGTCTTACATTTAAGTCTTTAATCCATTTTGAATTTGTTCTTGTATAAGGCGTAAGGAGATGATCCAGTTTCATTTTTTTGCATGTGTCAGTCCAATTTTCCCAGCACCATTTATTGAATAGACTATCTTTACTCCAGTGTAAATTCTTGCTTCCCTTGTCATAGATTAACTGTCCGTAAATGCTTGGATTTATTTCTGGGCTCTCTGTTCTGTTCCACTGATCGATGTGCCTGTTTTTATGCCAATACCAAACTGTCTTGATTACTGTGGCCTTGTAGTAGGTTTTGATGTCTGGTAGCGTGATCCCCCCAACTTTGTTTTTATTCCTCAGAATTGCCGAGGCTATTCTGGGTCTTTTATGATTCCATATAAACTTTAGGATTATATTTTCTATTTCTGTGAAAAATGCCCTTGGTAGTTTGATAGGAATTGCATTGAATCTATATATTGCTTTAGGCAGTATGGACATTTTAACTATATTAATTCTTCCTATCCATGAGCATGGTAGGTGTTTCCATTTATTTGTATCTTCTATGATTTCTTTCTTCAGTGTCTTATAATTTTCTGAGTACAGATCTTTCACTTCTTTGGTTAAATTTATTCCTAGGTATTTTATAGTTCTTGACGCAATTGTAAATGGGACAGTTTTCTTAATTTCGCTTTCCATTAGTTTATTATTGGTATATGCAAATGCCACTGATTTCTGAACATTGATTTTATATCCTGCTACTTTACTGAATTCGTCTATCAGTTCCAATAGTTTTTTGATGGAGTCTTTGGGGTTCTCTATATACAGTATCATGTCATCTGCATATAGTGACAATTTTACTTCTTCCTTGCCAATTTGGATGCCTTTTATTTCTTTTTGTTGTCTGATTGCTGTGGCTAGAACTTCCAGCACTATGTTGAATAAAAGAGGAGAAAGTGGACAGCCTTGTCTTGTTCCTGATCTTAAGGGGAATGGTTTTAGCTTTTCCCCATTGAGTATGATGTTAGCTGTAGGTTTATCATATATGGCTTTTATTATGTTGAGATAGGATCCCTGTATTCCCACTTTGCTAAGGGTTTTTAACATAAATGGCTGTTGGATTTTGTCAAATGCTTTTTCTGCATCTATTGAAATGACCATGTGATCTTTATCCTTCATTTTGTTGATGTGGTGTATCACATTAATTGATTTACGGATGTTGAACCAGCCTTGCGCACTAGGGATGAATCCCACTTGATCATGATGTATGATCTTCTTAATATATTGCTGAATTCTGTTTGCTAATATTTTATTGAGAATTTTTGCATCTATATTCATCAGGGAGATTGGCCTGTAGTTTTCCTTTTCTGTGATGTCTTTATCTGGTTTTGGAATCAGGGTTATAGAGGCTTCATAAAAAGAGTTTGGGAGCCTTCCCTCCTTCTGGATTTTTTGGAATAGTTTGAGAAGAATAGGTGATAGTTCTTTTTTGAATGTTTGATAAAATTCACTTGTGAAGCCGTCTGGTCCAGGGCTTTTGTTTTTTGGGAGCTTGTCAATTACTGATTCAATTTCCTTGGTAGTAATCAGGGTATTTAGATTTTCTGTTTCTTCTTGCGTTAGCTTTGGAAGGTTGTATGCTTCTAGAAAATTATCCATTTCATCCAGATTGTCAAATTTGTTGGCATATAGTTGCTCATAGTAATTTCTTAGAATTTTTTGTATTTCTGTGATGTCTGTAGTCATTTCCCCTCTTTCATTCCTGATTTTGCTAATTTGAGTCTTCTCTCTTTTTTTTTTGATGAGCCTGGCTAAAGGTTTGTCAATTTTGTTTATCTTCTCAAGAAACCAGCTCTTGGTTTCATTGATCTTTTGAATTGTTTTTCTGTTCTCTATATTGTTTATTTCTGCTCTGGTCTTTATTATCTCCTTTCTTGTACTCCCCTTGGGCCTCTTTTGCTGTTCTTTTTCCAGTTCCCTTAGGTGTAAGGATAACCTGTTGATTTGAGATTTTTCTTCCTTCTTTAGGTAGGCCTGCACTGCTATAAACTTCCCTCTTAGGACTGCTTTCGCAGCATCCCAGAGATTTTGGGTCGTGGTGTTTTCATTTTCGTTTGTCTCGAGGTATCTTTTGATTTCCTCCTTGATCTCATTTGTGACCCACTCACTATTTAATAGCATATTGTTTAGCCTCCATTTATTTGTCAGCTTCCCGGATTTCTTCTTATAATTGATTTCTAGTTTCATAGCATTGTGGTCAGAGAATACAGTTGAAATGATTTCAATCTTCTTAAATTTATTGAGACTTGTTTTGTGGCCTAACATGTGGTCTATCTTAGAAAATGTTCCATGTGCACTTGAAAAGAACGTATATTCTGTAGCTTTGGGATGAAATGCTCTGAAAATGTCTGTTAAATCCAGCTGGTCTAATGTGTCATTTAAGGTCGCTGTTTCCACATTGATTTTCTGTCTGGAGGATCTGTCCATTAGTGACAGCGGGGTGTTGAAGTCCCCTACTATGATAGTGTTACTGTTGATCTCTGTCTTTATGTCTGACAATATCTGTTTTATATATTTAGGGGCTCCTATGTTAGGTGCATAGATGTTTACTAGAGTTATGTCCTCTTGTTGGATCGATCCCTTCATTACTATGAAGTGTCCTTCTTTGTCCTTTGTTATATTCTTCAATTTAAAGTCCATTTTATCTGATATAAGTATCGCTACTCCAGCTTTTTTCTCAGTACCATTTGCATGAAATATTTTACTCCATCCCTTTACTTTCAGCCTGTATGAGTCTTTGGATCTGAGGTGAGTCTCTTGTATACAGCATATACTAGGGTCTTGCTTTCTTATCCATTCAGCCACCCTATGTCTTTTTATTGGAGCATTTAATCCATTTACATTTAATGTGATTATTGATAGGTGTGTATTTATTGTCATTTTCTTATTTGTGTTCGTAGTCTTTCATAGGTTGTTTTTCTCTTCTACTTAAAGAAGCCCTTTTAGCATTTCCTGCAAAGCTGGCTTGGTGGTAAGGAATTCCCTTAACTTATTTTTTTCTGCAAAGCTCCTTATCTCGCCTTCGATTTTAAATGATAATCTTGCTGGATACAGCAATCTTGGTTGTAGGCCTTTATTTTTCATCACTTTGAAAACCTCCTGCCACTCTCTTCTGGCCTGCAAAGTTTCTGTAGAAAAGTCAGCTGATAATCTTATGGGGGTACTCTTGTAAGTAACTTGCTGCCTTTCCCTTGCTGCTTTAAGGATTCTGTCTTTGTCCTTAACCCTTGCGATTTTCACTATAATGTGTCTTGGAGTGGGCCTGTTTGGAATCATCCTCTTTGGAACTCTCTGCACTTCCTGGGCTTGTATTTCAATGTCCTTTGCCAGGTTAGGGAAGTTTTCAGACATTATTACTTCAAATATATTCTCAATCCCTTGCTCCCTCTCTTCTCCTTCTGGTACTCCAATGACCCAATAGGTTATTGCGTCTGATGTTGTCCCCCAGCTCTCTTAAACTATTTTCCATGTTTTTCATTCTTTTTTCTTTTTGTTGTACCGCATGGGTGATCTCTGCTATTTTGTCTTCTAAGTCACTGATTCGATTTTCTGCTTCATCCAGTCTGCTAGTGATTCCATCAAGTTTGTTATTTAATTCAGTAATTGTGTTCTTAAGTTCTAGCTGGTTGCTTTTCATGATTTCTCTATCCTTCTTTATATTTTCATTAATTTCCTTGAACATTCTAATAATCAGTGTTCTGAACTCTGTCTCCGATAGGTTGGTTACCTCTATTTCCTCTATTTCCACTGATTCAGGAAGTTTCTTCTGTTCTTTTATTTGTGTTATGTTTCTTTGTCTCCCCATTCTGGCTTACTCTTTGTGTTTGCTTCAATATAACAGATAGATCCCCCAGATTTCTCAGTCTTTTCTGGGTAAACTTATATGGTGTGTGTCCTTTATATTTGAATTACTCAGTCTCCCTATTCTCCTGTGCTTGTATCTGAGGTGTTCCTTGTGTCGTGCGTCCTCACTTGTTGAAGTTTTAGTTTTGATTACTTTTGGTTTGTCAGTAGGTGGGATTGACTCCCAGATTGATTAGCTGTGAGGATCAGCAGCGTCTGCAGTTTATGAGCTGCTGTGAGAGGATTGACCCCTCTGATGAAACTTGGACCCTATGGGTCTTAGTACCTGTAGTAACTTCTTTTTGGGTGTGACTCTTGTATGTCAAACCCAGAAATGCTCTGGTTTTATCTAAAGTTGGCCTCCGGGTATGCTGATTCTTGTGTCTGTTTGTTTGGACCCACTGCGTGTGGCCAAGATCCCCGCTCCGCGTCTCTCGGGGACCTGCGTCTCCACCCGGCGCACTGCTTGTCCGAGCGAGTCCTCTTTTTCCCCTGCTCCCGGGTTCCAGGCTTCTGCCTCGGAGCCGGCGCGCCCGCGCGGATCTCCTGCTGCTCTCCCAAACGGTCTGCTGGGATTTAGGGGACTGCGCGCACCGTGCCGCGTGGCTCCGATCCCCGCTCTGTCTCTCCGGGATCTGTGACTCCGGCGCGCTGCATCTCCGCGGGCGAGTCCTGTGTTTCCCCTGCTCTCGGGTTTAAGGCTTCTGCCTTGGAGCCGGCGCGCGCCCGCGCCGTTCTCCTGCTGCGCTCCTGGAGGGACTGCCGCAGGGGTTCAGGGGACTGCGCGCAGCTTTCCACGCGGCTCCGATCCCCGCTCCGTCTCTCCGGGACCTGCGTCTCCGCCCAGCGCACGCTGCTTCTCCGCGGGCGAGTCCTCTGTTTTCCCCTGCTCCCGGGTTTCAGGCTTCTGCGCTCCGCGGGACCCGGTGGGCACAGAGACTGATCCCTGAACCGGGAGGGTGCAGGGACTGATCTTGCCCTGTCGCTGCGGTGCTCTGCACCCTGCTTCCTGGGGAACGCGGGTGCAGCTCGTACCTCTGCACAGTCGTCTCCTCTCTCTCCTCCCGCACTTGCCCGGCCTGAGCTTCTGCCTCAGACTGCAAACCGATGCGCTCTGGCTGAACTCCAGGTGGGCCGCGGGCCGCAGGGAGCGAGCCGGGGCAACACTCACCGTGACTCAGCAGCCGCGGGTGCGGGCTGCACCTCACGCGTCTTGCCGCCTTCTTCCCCTACTCGCCCGGCCTGCCCACCTTCCAGCAATCCTTGTGTGGAACTCTTAGTCGCTCTGTGTGATGAGTAGATGTCTCTTTGAAGCGTATTAGAAGTTCAAATTGTGGATATTTCCAGGGGAGATTTCATGGAGCCCTCCTCACAGCCGCCATCTTGCCCCTCTATCCTTTTTTTCTTAAAGAAGTTTCTCATGACTCACAAGGCTTAGATCTTCCACCAGGAGAGGCAGAAAACCATCTCATCTGTCCAAAAGCTGTCTTAAGGCAATAGGAAGCAGAACCCATTTCATAATTTGCTGCGCTAGGTGCAAAATATAAACATGAGGCATCTGTTCAAAGTCTGAAGAATTTCAATATGGTGGCAACAGCTTGAAATCATGTGTTGGGTCCTTGCTTGCACAGGGCCAGCGAGCCTACACAGGTCCCACACCCATGAAGCTGGCCCTGACAGGAGGGTGTTACATGGTTACACTCTATCTCTGGTTCTCTGCACTGCATCCTACCTCAAAAGCAAGTAGCCTAGACTTCCACTCCCAAGAGCAGCCATGATGGTTGACAGCTTTATGGCTCTTGCTTCTACCAACTACAATCCTCAGCTCCGCTCTCTCTTCCTGACTTCTGTCTCTTGGTTTTCTATGCATTTTATATCTCTTTTTCTTCCTGTTTCTCACTTTCAGATTCTCTGAGGGAGGGAGGGAGAGAGGGAGAGAGAAGAGTTGATTGGTTTCATTAATAGTTATCCAGCATGATGTTGTATACCTGAAACTAATTTGTTTTAAAAATGTTTATTTCACAATAAAATAATTAAAAAAGAAAGTTATCCAGCAGGAAAGCATGAAGCATACTGGTGGGTAAAATTCTCACATGCAGCTGATTCATGGATCACTAGATAGCATATAAATGGCTACTTAGGGTCAGTTGACAATCTTGGTCCAACCAACTTGTGGTAAAGGTTGTGGTGACATACAGTGAAAAGCATGATGACTTATTTGCTTCTAATAAGTCACTTAAAGCTGTTGCTTACCGCAGTGGAAAGCTTCTCGGGTGAGCAGGATGGCTGGAAGACATGTTCTGTCCAACCCAACGGGCATAAGGTCCAAAGGTATGGTCCTGGAAAATATTTGAGAGTATCACATATTGCAGCACAAAAGTCATCCTTCTCAAGTTAAAAACATATTGTGTTCCCAGGTTGGGGTGATTTGAACATTGGCAAAGCAGAAAGGGAGGCAGACTCCCTCTGAGACTCTCACTCTGCCTCCTTATCAGATTTCAGCTGCCTGTGAAGGCATTTTCAAGTGGGCCATAATTGCCTGCTGGTATACACTTCATACCCTCATAAATCTTTGCTAGCACAGAAAAGTAAAATGTATTGTCTTTGAGAATTCTTTGGAAATGTTGTTGGATAGTGAAAGGGAGACAAAGTAAGGGGAGGAGATGCATTGTCAAGGTGGAAGTTGCCAGTCAGAGCACAAGGATCCCAGGAGATGGCAGCAAAAACAGAACCCGGCTGAGGAGCTCTGAGGACCTGCCCCTCCTGTGCACAGTAAAGGCACACTGAGGGGACACTTGTGGCAAGCCGTCTCCCAGACATGTTTTAGCTAGTGTCTGTTCAGAAGCTACTGTAGGGTGACAGCATGTGATGCTTCATTGTATCTCAAACTAGTTGAACCTCAAAATCCCCTGGGTGGAGTTTTACAAATACAGACTTCAAAAATAAAATTTCATTGCAGCAATATAGGGGTAGTTAGGAGCCTACATCTGGAGTCAGACGATTGTTTCAAATCCCAGCCTTAGGACTTGCTGTGTGATCGTTCTCTGTACGCTTGTGCTCTCATCAATGAAATGTAGACAGTACTCTTTCTTTTTTCATAAGGTCTCGTGAGATAAAATGAGAGGATGAGTATGTCAGCACAATATGTATACATTTGGGAATACCCAGTAAATCCTGATTGTTCTTTACATATTCAAATTACATATAACACATAATTGTGGATGGAGGCACTCATGCATAGGTTTATGCACCTATCTACATAGAAGCATGGGTGAATTACATTAAGGCTTAATGCACCATCAGAAAGGGAATATTTTACTAGAAAGCTTCTTTTGCAATCTGCTATTAAAGGTGAGTGGAATGCACTCAAACATGTATTAACAATGAACTTAGAACCCAGATAAAAGATCTTTAAAAGGCCTTGTTATATAGGGAAAGACTTGAGATATGACAAACCATCAAATGGTAAATCAAATTTATTTTAGGAGACAAATACTCAGATGCTGCAGAGATCACCACCTGTATTCCCAAGCATGGGGAGGGAAACCCAGCCAGCAAACAGAATGACTATTTCACAGGCAAATGCAACACATTCAGTGAGCTACCAGGCAAGGGTGGAGAACAGAAGTGAGGCGCGATGTTTTCCCTCCACTTTTTAACTACAGCTTTTTGGGTTGTCAGTTCCTGCAGGGCATGAATCATGCCTGTTTTACTCCCTCGAGCTAGATGCTTGCACATCACCAAGTGTGTGCGGATTAGCATTTAATAATTGTTTGTGGAGATGACTGATGATACGGCCAGTGCACTTGGTGTTTCAGAGCAGGCTTGTTGGTAGTAAGCATTTTCCTTCCTGTGGGGACCCCTTCTCTGCTTGACTTTTCTTGTTGATTGTAAGCTCCCTTGGGCAGGAAGCGTGTTTGTATGTTTGTTAAGAGGCACTGAGCAAATTGAGATGAACTATACAGTGAGTAAAAATTTCATGAGATGCTATCAAATGATTCATTAAAAGAAACATCCAGGATATTATCACCAACTGCTACATTAACTAGTCATGTCATAACACCATCAAAATGCTAATTAGGTTGTCTGGCATGATTTGTTATTAAAACATTCAACCCAAGTTTTCTATAGTTCTTGAATTTGGATAGCTTTTCCTCTCATAATATCTGCTTCAGGGTTCATTGGGTACTATTTAGTTCTTTCGGGATAAACAAAGCTTTTGTGCACCCCTCTTGTCACTCCCCCTGTGGACCTCCAAGTCTTCTGAGCTTTCAGACAGAGGTCCAAGTGCATAGAATAGTGAATTGAAATCACAAAAAGATGATAAAACATGGTGTTCGGAAGGTGCCAGGGGGAAGAAAGTGCTCATGTTGTCCTAGATTGGGACCCAGCCAGGGCTGACTGGCTGGTTGTGGCAGCTGGACAGGGCAGGTGGGAGGGACTAGCATTGGAGCAAGGCATTGGCATAGGCTGGGAGCTGGCAAGGGAATAATAAGGGCAGTCTTACACAGAGGAGGTTCTGCCCAGCACGCTAAGTCTGGTGTCTTGGGGGCAGAAGTTTCAGAAGCAATAGGTGATGGACAAAAATTCAAGATAAAAAAGGAGGTTGTTCTAGTAAGGAAAAGTCACTTAGCTTTGGAAGGGCAGAGGCCCTAAGCCACTTGACCTACGTGGCCACTCAGAACAGGAATCTAGGCAGAAGTGTAGCTATCGAGATGTTCAGGTCCACAGTGGACTGATGATGAAAGAAGAAATGAAGGACCCCTTCTCAGAACTAGGACACCACATCATGATGGAATTGACTGGCCCCTAAGATGTTGGTTGCAGTAGAGCCAAAGTCATCGCTTTAGGTTGGGAACTGGGAGCAGGGCTGAGGGAAGAGGGAGACAGAGAGGTTGGCAGCCAGCATGACCCTGGCACATGGCAGCCAAATCTGCTCCCACCCCTGTCCCCACATCTCCAAATGCATGGAATTGGCCACCATTCCTGAAGGTAGAGACAGTGAAGCATAAGGCTAAGGGCGCATATTCTGGGGTGAGATGGTTTGGCTTTGAGTCCTAACTAGAATAGCCAGATTTAGCAAATAAAAGTCCAGGATACCCAGTTAAAGTAGAGTTTCAGGTAAATAATGACTCATTTTTAGAATAACTATGTCTCAAAAATTATATGGGACCATACTTTTTTAGAATAAGCCTGTCCCATGTAGTATTTGGGACTTGGTTATACTAAAAATCAGTCATTGTTTATCTGAAATTCTAATTTAACTGGATGTTGTGTATTTTTCTCTGGCAACACTACTCCTAACTCTTCCACTTTCTAGCAATAGGAACTTGGGGATGTTATTTAATACCCCATATTCCTCACCTGTAGAATGGAAACAATCTAAGTCATAATGTTGTTGAGGATGGAATGAGTTAATAGAGGCAAACTACCCCAAATAGTGTCTGGCACAAAGCAAGAGCTAAGAATTGATCACTTCTGCTTTTTATTACTACTGTTACTATATCTGAGAGTCACTCTGAGCCATTGGTATCCAATAGGATCTTTTAGTTTTCATGAAGTAATGCAGCGCAAGGTTTCGGCAAATTATGAACTATTTTGATTGATTGATTGGTTGATTGACTCTAAAAGAACAGGTAAAATACCTGAAAGATAACTGCCACTAGGTAAAGGACACTCACTAAGAAGTTAAAAAAGAGACAAAGAGAAAACTATCAAGAGATTGAGGACAAAGTTCTATATGGCAATTGAGTACAAAGTTTTGAATTTGGTAATAGCTCTGGAGAAAAAAAAGAAACAGTGGGAAATTGGCAAATAGATTCCATGCCCATTTGCTGTCCCTAAACCCCCTTCCGTGTACTACTTTCTGCCCGTGATACCGCATCACATTTTCTCCTCTCAAAACTCGCTCCAGAGAAGGACTCTTACATCCTAATACCAAATTAATAACTTCCTCCAAGACTATTTCCAAATAAACTCACTGTAGAACAAAAAGGGCTTACTTTCTGTTGGAAAGAACTGGTGTTGGTGTTTATGGGGTAAAAGAGGGTTTTGTTTTGCTTGGTGTCAGTTTTAGTGCTGGGAGTTCTCCAGCCAGAGCAGTGCTCCTTGACCTTGTCTGCCTAGTAACATCACCTGGGAAAGTTTTAAAAATTCAGAATTCCAGGCCACAACTTACAGGATCTTTGGAGGTGGTACCCAGGCACTGACTTTTAAAATGTACCCCCCATTATCCACTTTGGATTGCCAAGGTTGACAACCATTGAGCTAGAGGAACACACCCTTGTGCAAACTACTGATATGGCAAGACTTACGAGACAATCATCCAATGCAGGGATTAAACATAACTACGATTTACAAATTCTTACTGTATGCCTGCTACATACATATACTGCTACCTTCATAACATTTACGAGAGGGTATTTTTATCTTCATTTTACAAAGAGGAAAAGCAAATTCTAAATAACACAGTAAGTAAATGAGTTCAAAATCAATTGGATGTCTGATTCCCAAGCTAGAGCCCTTTCTCATTAGCTAAATGTTGAAGAAAGTCGAATCTGCTCTTCTGCAGATGACTGAATTTTCTTTTCTTGGGCCTCATTTTCATCAGCGCCTGCTTGTTCTATTAGAAATCATACCTGGAGGTCTTTCAGGCCTGTGTGTTGGGAACTTGTTAGGAGAGAACTCTGTGGCTGGATTTCGTTCTAACATTTTCAATTCCCCACAGGGCCCCTGCCCCTCCCACTGCAGACCAATCAGCCAGAGTAGAAGAGCAGACACACATATTTGGGTCTTGTTGGACAAACCTGTCTGAAGACAGACTTGTGAACGGTGTGCCAGGCTTCTCTGGCTGTAATTAAATAAGGCTTTTCCTGACAGGTTTAGCCAGTCAAGCAGGACTTGCCTGTGCCTGTGCCAATGACAAGGCTTGGACAAAAGTAGGAGCAAAACCAGGGACCCACAGATCATTTCAGCTCTTCTCATCAGGCAGCAGTTAATTATTTTTCCAGGAAAGCCTTCTTTGCTAAAACAGAATGCAATCCCATCATGTTTTATTATTAGCCCATCCATGGAAGAAATTATCAGGTCGATCCAGTAATCCTGTGAAAACCCTGATCTTCAAGCCCATACGTATGTACATGCGTATGCATTCATGTATTCATTCATTCATTGTTCATTTATTCATTCATTTACCTACTGGTTAATTTGACCACACACTGCTATTTATTGAGTGCTTGCTATGTGGCAGGTACTGTGCTAGGTTCTGGGTATTCATTACTAAGCGAGTCAAAAATGGTCCTGTGGTCATGGATCTTGTAGGATGGAAATGGCGGGGAAAGCAACTCAGTAAACAAATAAATTATATGTTTTACCCATATAATTATCCATTGTGTTAGAGGCTATTAAAGGAAAAGAAAATGGGTGTTATGAGCAAGGAGAGATTACATTTTTGATGGATGGAAAGATAACAGATAGGGCTATGTCTGGGGGGGGGTCTTCTATGAGAAAGTTATGTTTGAGCTAAGATATAATTTTGTAATTAAAAAAAAATTATTTTCATCATATTGTCATTGAATATTTTTTTAAGTTCTTTTTTTCCCTTTTGTCAAGAATGTCAAGTGAACCCACATTTTATCTTAGTCTTCCTACTTACTTTTCATGTGTATATTATTGAGCTAAGAGTTATAGATTGGGTATTCAAAAAACTACAGCCCCAGCATTCCACAAAGGATAATTGCAGATTTAATCACTCTATGTATTTGTAGAAATCACCCATTTGTCACCACTAGTCTTTATTTTGGGGGATGTGCTTTATTGTTTACAGAACACTTTCACATATATTACTCAGTAGCTCATCACTAGCAGCCCTGCAGGGCACAAAGAGCAGCTTATCTCCGTTACACACTGAGACCCAATAATTCTGGAGCGTCCATGTCTTGTCCAAGGTCACATGCTAGCAAGTATCAGAGAGAAGAGAAGAACCTCAGGGTTTTGCTCCTGGGCTCGGAATCTTTCGTGCACAGTGGGGAATTCCAGAATTCTCTCCTCAACCTTTGTTCTTCTCCCGACTCTGCCTTCCCAGTCCACACACCTTGCCTCTCTGATTCAGAGCATTTATTTCGGAAGCCTGATTTAGAGGTTTCATGTCTCTTGTGTATTACCATGTGTCCAGGCAAACTACCTGGTCTCTGTCCCAGGCCCAGCTTTCCAACTTACAGCTAATAAACAGATAAAAAAGTAAATAATTGAGTTCAACGTATAAGTATTGGCTGCCTAATGTGTATCAGATGGTGCTTTAGATGCTGGTGATACATTGCTGAGCAAATAGATTAGAATTGCTATCTGCAATGAGTTTCCATTCTCCCAGGAGAAGGAATCAATCAATCAATAAAAATAAGTAAATAAATAAGTCTCTCTCTCTCTCTCTCTCTCTCTCTATATATATATATATATATTACACATATATACACATATGTATATGTGTATATATATATTAGTGTATATACGTATACATAAATATAGTGTATATTTTAGTGTGTATACTGTGTATATATATTTAATATTATATATTAAATATATACTATAAATATATAGTATATATTTAATTATTATTTATATAATACATATAATATATATTTATATGTATATAATGTCAGATGGTGTGCTGTGGAGAAAAATAAAACAGAGAAGAGAATGAGGTAGTGCTGTGAGTTGGGTGTCCAAAGTTTAAATAAGAAGGTCAGGAATGACCTTCCTGAGAATGTGCTATTTGTGTTGTCATGAGGTCATTTGGGGGAAGAACATTCTAGGCACAGGGAACGTGGGCTAAACTCCTGGCCCAAGCTCAGAACTCATTTGATGCGTCCCACCCTTGAACTTGAACTCTGTTTTCCCAAAGGCACAATATTAAAAATGCTGGTTAGACACAGTTGAAACCATATTTTTAAGGATTAGTTTCTATATTCAATTTCATTTTGGGTTAAATACCCTATTATGGGCTGTCCAGGATGCCAAACCACCATGAATAATGTTTCCATGGGAAAATGTTTTCTGCATTTCAACCTGCTGACTTACAAATGAACTGAGGAGCAGAGCTGGTTAGAAAGTTGAGAGCTGGCTGTATTAGTGAAGGGCCGATTCTCCTACCACCTCTCTCTCTCTCACCTAGAGTACGATGCTGTTGACCAAGCTGTCACTCTGACAGTCTTTACCCGTCGTTTTCCTCCCTCTAGTCTCTTTGGTTCCAACCTGTATTTCCCATTTCCCCCACAGGGCTTCTCTTTTTGCCCTTAGATCTTAGAATGATGCTTCATGAAGCCATATTAAGAGTGCTTGATTCCCTTATTCTTCTTCAGAAGAGCTGCCGTCTACCGCCCCTTAATTGTAGTGTCTCAGAGATTTCCCAACGCTTTTTTCCATGCACATGGATTTATTTGTATTATTTCACTGTCTGCTTCTGGCAATTGCAGTGCATTTAATACCAGTAATGAGCATTGCACCTGGAAAACTCTGAGTACCTCACAAATAGATTAATGAATATACGTTGTATGTTTTTATGAAATTAATGACTACCTGCTCTCCATGAAATGGTGAATTTTTGAAGATTATTTTCTCAGTAGGAAGGCTCCATTGTCTGTTTGAAATTGATTGTACATGTTCATAAAAATAATCGGCTAGGCTGACTTTCTTTTGCTCCTTCAACTCTGCCTCCCATCTCTTGAAGGTTGGGTGGATGGATAACAGTGCACATCTGCAGAGAGGCCCAATGAGGGTTCCTAAACCTGCAGCATTAGAGTAACAAATGAATGGGAAGAGGGGTTTGGGGTACATGTAAACGGAGACTATTTGGGATTATTCTGTGAATTTGCTATTGGGGTTTGCCTGAGTCTGCTTAGAAGAATCTTATATATACCTAAACCAGTGGACAACATTTTCTCTATTCTCATTTTGTTTACATAGTTAGGGAGCCAGTTGGGTGAAGTGCACTATGGGGGGTTGGCCAGAAAACCAAAACCTAGAGAATAATAATAGCTAATGAGTTGCCAGTGCTTGCTGTGTTACAGGCACCGTGTTTCATATGAGTTAACTCCTTTACGTCCCATTACCCTAGGTAAGCCCCTGAGACACAGGCAAAGGTTAGGTAACTTGCCCCAAACCACCCAAATAGTAGAGTCAAGGTCTGACCCAATGCAGTGTGACTGTAGGACACGACTTTCAACCACTACCTATGGAAGACGCAGAAAACCAGGTTATTTCATTTTCTCTTGTTTCCCTTTTTGACACTTCATGGTGAATCAAACCCAAATCTACTTGGACAGATCACAGATACAAACTAGGTAGCTACTGGTTCTCCAACTAGCATGCATCAGACTTATCTGGAGGGTTTGTGAAAACCCTGCTGGGCTTACCTGAGAGTTTCAGACTGAGTAGGAACTAGGAATTTCCCCGGTGGTGCTGATGGTGCTGAACTGGGGAGCACACTGAGAGAAGCACTGGGTAGGCACCCCCTCGCCCCCAGACCCTCAGAGATTAGTAGCATTCATAATTCCAGCTTTGCACTTGGCAGCATTTAGCTGCTTTCAAAGCACTGGGTCTCTGTTGTCTCAGTTCCTCCCTCAAGTGCTGGGCTTTGTTGTCTTGGACACATGTTGTCTCCATTGCATGGATGAGTAAATAGAGGTCCTGTGACAGAAAGTGACATATTCCTCATTGTATCGCAAGTAAGTGGCAAAGCTAGGACTGAGGCATTTTATTTTTCATTCTATCCTTGTTAATAATGCTCTAAAGAGAGTCCAACTACCCATCCTCAGCACACTGCTCACAAACTGGTTTGTTCACTTTTCTTTTCAACTCAAGCTTGTTAAAGGGATGAATGAGATCGGGAAATCATCTCTTGCTCAAAAGGAGAAACTGTCCCAAGAGGCACATATCTGAGCACAAAGGAAGGCGGGCCTGTTTGTCTCTGAAAACAAGATCTCACGGACACACATGCAAATTAAAAGTCTCTGAACCTGAGTTGGGCTGGCTAATATTTCTCTTTCCTTCCAGGTCTGCTGAGCTTATAAATATCAATTATAAGGTTGAGTAAATTACAGGGATGTTGAACTTTGAATTGTTGTAGCACTTTAAAGTGTCTATATAGGGATAATAAGGAGATTGTGAAAATCTGCTGAAGGAAATCTCACACATATTTATAGATAATTAATACAGTGAGCGGAAACTAAAAATCAGCACCGAATTTTTTAAAGCAGTAATTTAAAAATGCATTATGGCAACACATTAAGTTAGCAGTTATTCAACAAGGATATGTGAAGATTATTAAGCTAATTAAAGGTAATAAAAACAAGTTAAGGTATTCTGCATATGACTTTAAAATTATAAAGAAAAAAAGGATCATTCGTTGATTCTTACTACTTCCAGCAAGTCACAGATGGCAATTAATCTATTGATTAATTGCTGGATTTTTATGTAATATAAAAAGATTGACGTATAAAAGCATAGTCCCTGGAGAAGCACAAAAAAAAAGCACGAGGAGATGTTTCTGCGTAACTCGAGACCCTTTAGCAGTCCTGGTGAGCACACATGTGCTTTCTCTGTCTCACTGCCGGATGAATGATGGCTGTTTCGGGAACTCGATCTTGGAAAACTTTCTCCAGTATATCTGATCCCACTCAACTTTCAGATCCTGTGGCCTCTTTCCTGATCTTCGGGCTCCCTTCCTCTTCAAGTTATATGTCAGCGATTTGGGGGATGGTTTCTTAGGTCAGCACTTTTAGATTTTGTTCTCTGCATGGAACCGCTATTGACGAGAAATGGAACTGCGCATTGCAAGCGGGGAGCTGGAATTGCGGGTGCAAATGCAAATAGACACCTTTTTGTGGTAGATGCTTCAGTTAAGTGGGCTCAGCTCTGCAGGGTTTATAAGTTTCTTTGGGAAAAGATGAAGAAGGAGAAGGGGAGGGAAATGTTAAAGGTAATAATTAGAGAATAAAAAAAAAATTCCCACATGCAACAGAATAATATATTTATGTCCAGACATTTTTGTTTGTTTGTTTACTGGATACTGGGGAGGAAGGGGTGGTAACAGGATGGAATTAACCAGACTCTAAATTAACCATACCTGTGTCTGCCAGCACAATTACACAGATTATTAAATGCTTCTGGAAGAAATCTTGGGGTGTTTATTGTAGCACAAGACTTTGCAATTTCAAATTAAAGCTGGCTTGTGATTATTAATTCTGGTAGAGGACCCTTGTAAACTTTACCACTGAGCAAATTGGGGTGTGCACAGTTAATGGGGGCAAAGGGCAAAGCTTATCACAGAGAGAACTGTCCAAATTATCAAAAAATGGGGCTTAAGCACAATAAAAACTAGTAAGAAAAGCCTATCCAAAAAAAGTTCCAATTTGTCTGTAATTCTACACAGTTACAGAAAGAATAGGTTATAGGTATATAGGTAAGCATTGGATCTGCACCTCAGAAGAGTTTATTTTAGTTCACTAGATTATATAAAATTCTTTATGAACTTAACCTTTCCTAAAAAAATAAGGAAAAAAACATTCTAAAGAGCAATCTGATCCAACACTTAAATTAAGAGGTTTTAACATTGGAAGATTTTTGGTTGATGACTATGCAAATTACACCTAAGATTTCTATCACTTCTGTTCTAAGATTTTAAATAGGGGAGAGTTTCTTTGGAAAGCTAGCACACTTTTATCAACAAGGTCCCACTAAGAATTTTAGAAGAAAAATAAAAAATGACTTCCTCAAGCAAAAGGAACCCGTTTAGGTCATCCGAATGAATGGTTTGAAAGCTTCAAAGCAGCCTTGGTTCTCATTACTGGAGCCTGTCTTTTCAAGAAATGCCTTTTTTCAATTATTTTCACTTTTTGTTAGAAGTCTTAGCCATTGTTGCTTACCTCATTAAGTTTCACAAAGATGCTATGCGCTTAATTTCCATGTGATAATTTGTAGCAAGTTGTTTGACATTAACCCCAGCTTTTTGAATCAGGATTTCTGAAGGTTTCTGCTACCCTGCGCCCAGAGTAACCAGTTACCTTTTGGAAAGTTGAACACATTCTTGTAATTAATATCATTTGTAATGTAACTAGTCTTGATGACTGAAATTTGGTCCTGATGGGTTGTCCAGGCCCTGGTGCCTTCCAAGTGTGGAAGAATTCATTACCAGATGCCTTCTGGAAACATATCCCCACTACTTGTAAAATCTCTCTCCACATCCAGCCTCTACTTTCATTACTTAGTGATCAGTTGGCTAATTGAACATTTTCTCTCAGAAGATTTTCCCAATTCGCAGCCAAAACGCTCCTCTGCTAATTTATATAAAGGAATGTTTTCCTTATGTGGTGTGTGCATATTCCAGGTATTTGTAGCTTTTATCATTTTGCCCCTCAGCGATTGCCCAGTCAGATTCCTTGATTTGACTCCTTTAATCTTTTCTCATCAGTCAATCACTTCCAATCCTCCCATTCCTTTAATCATCTTCTTTGAACTCAGTCCAAGTTTGGGGGGTACTCAGGTACCCGAGACGCAAGGCAGTAGCCTGGGTGTGGTCTCGCCCAATCACACACAGCTAAGAGAGGGGGAGAAAGAGCCAAAGAATCTTGAATGCATCTTAAACTTGTTCTAATTTCCATTTCAAAAATAGTCCTTTTCCATCCTCTATGAGGGTGCCCCTCTCTTTTCCTTCTTCCCAGGCTTTTCATTCCGCGCAATGCATTAGAAAATAGGTTTTTTTCTGTCACCACATGTCACGTCACAGGCAGATCATTCCCACCTTACCAATTCAGTGGCATCCCGGACCTCAAGCAAAGTCATGTTTCTGTGAAGTCGCTGCACGAATGTATGCGCCGCTAGCATATGCAGGTTCTGAAATTCCAGATAAATTGTATTTTATTTTTCCTGTCTCCCCATCAGCCTGCAGAGCCTTGAAGGATACATGTGGTGGACTGATCACCAACGGTCTGGCAAACATCAAAACGCTGTTGAACATTGTTGTTAGATCATTAGATCATGCCGTTTTCTGAGCTGCATTAGTAAACGTCCAAATACAACATTAGTCCCAGATTGCAGGAAACCCCAAGGCTTTCAGCAGTGTTAAGCAGTGCAGATACGGCAAAGGGGCTGTGGGCATGGCAGGAGGGGAGCCTGGACACTGATGTCACCTGCAATCCCAGGGGCCTGAGGTCATACATAAGGCTAGGGAATATAAAAAAATATCATTCCACAAAAGACAAGGCTTCGTATGATTGTCATTTAGGTTAACACATGAGAACCTTGTCACTCATTAGAATTGAAAATTGGCCTTGAACTACGTACGTACAGGAGCAGCCCTCTCGTCTGTACATCGTGAAATTGTACTGAATTCACCTCCCTCTCCCAGGGAAGGAGAACCGTAGCTTTAGACCCTTCATTTGCGGAGGGACTACTTTTTCATTTTCACAGCTCAGCCTTTTTCCTGGTAATAAATTGCCCTGAGTTGGAGTCCTAAGACTGTCTATTTGCACGTTCCCTTTGTATCTGCTCGTCTCCGGTTACGGATCTGTAGAACCATGACAGGCGATTAATATTGAAAGAGAGCTTTTCTTGCTGTTACATTTTACTTGCCCACTTCTGCATTTTCTCTCTCTCAGACTTATTTTCGTTTGGCAAAAGCCTCCAGCTTCGTTGGACAAAACATTCCTCCATGAGCTTACCCGAGTTTCCTGCTCATGGGTGACCTGTTCTTTTACCAATTGATATTTGTCCCTGAGTGATTCTGAATGTTGATCTTGCTTCTTTTACTTAAGAGGGAACAGTGTGCCTTCAGGTCAATATCCTTCCTAACCACAACTGAATGTAAGCCTCATTCTCAGACAGAAAGCAATGCATTTGTTCAAAGATGAAGAAAACATAAAAGGGGATGAGGCTGAGGATGGAGACAGTTTCTGGGCGTTCACAGGTAAGCTGATACTTTGAGATTCTCAGAGATTAGTGTTCTATCAAACAGCAGAACATCTTTGGCAAGAAGAAACCCAAGGGATTAAAACGGGGGGTGGGGAGGGGGGAGTTTAACTGCGAGAGTATGGGGGACAGATGTGTACAGAGGGTGTAAAAATCATTCTTCTTAGAGCTGGGAAAAGTTTAGACATTCTGGGGCTTGAGCCAGCTAAATTTTATTTTAAGCCTTCCAAATCAGAAGATTACAACAAGCATGGACAAGTTTAATTATAGTGGATGGAAGGTTAAAAATCACACACATTTACACCCCAGTGTTCACACTCAAACACACAAACACAGCAGCTCTGTTTTTTGTTTTGTTTTTCTGCTGAATGCATATTACTGCTAATTGCTTAGGGGTAAAAAATTGTTCGAGCAATAGCAGAATTCCCTGGCATATGCTATAAACAATTTGAAAATAAGCAAAAGGGAAGTTAACTTTGACACTAATCTGACACCTTGAAGAGAGCAAATGAGACAATAAAATGGCCTTGGAGAGTACATATGGGCCTGGCCGATTCTAAACGTCACTGTTGTGTGTGTGTGCACATGCGTGGATGTGAATTGAAAAATTCAGTCATGAGGTAGAAAAATAAATGAAGCATCCACAAAATGCATTTGAGGTTAATACAGGAGAATGGTTTCAGGAATAATACAGAGTCAGCCACCAAAAAAATTGCAAAGATGAAAGAGGGTGGTGTTTTTTTTTCTGTTCTCTATTATAATATAAGACTTACTGATTTTTTTCTATTGTTGTTGTTATGCCCTACAATTGTCTGCACTGACTGGACTTAGTCGAGCAGCTCTGATGCAACTCATGGCATCAGCTGAGACACTCACATGACTGCATTCAGCTGGGAGCACGCCTGGGGCTGGGAAGTCCAAGGAGTCTCACTGGAGTGCCTGGGGCTCTGGTGGGGACAGCTGGAAGCCTGGGACCTCTCCATCTCTAAGAGGTCTCTCTGGTAGGGTAGTTGTGGCCCTTTGCGTAGTGGCTCAGAGCTTGCAGAGATTAAAAACAAGGCTAGACTGGCTCCGGCACAGTGTCACTTCCTCCTCATTCTATTAGTGAAGACAATTCACAAAGCGAGCCCAGATTCAAAGGGATGGAAGGAGTGGTGAGCAGTTACAGGCATGCTTGGCATTGGTGGTGGCCATTATACTTCAGTCTTCTAAACATATCAGGTCAAAAGGGAAGGGTCACAAATCTGAACTCTGCTCCAGTTTCCAAATAAGTGGTGTCTTTATTGCGTGAGATAGAGGTGTAGTTTCAATTCAACTCAGGGGCAGTCGCAAAATTCTTCTTTTCAGGATTGGGCTGAGAAGTAAAATTAGGTACCTTCATAGGTAGGCATTTCTGTGTAACCGGAATGCTTCCTTAAATTTCAGAGAGTCAGTGGATTGGGGGCCATGGAATTGCTGCAGTATTGACAGCTTCACTTTGTGCTTTTCTTCCTGTTGACTAGTAGAGAAACTTAAATAATTTTAATTCTTTTTTCCATTTTTACTCAATTTGTGGCCGCCAGATGAGCCAACCAATTTAGGAAGAAAAAATACTGTAAAGACCACTGTTCCATTTTTCAGTTGTTCATTATCACAATTACATTGAAAGAGGAAAACTTTATATCTTTAGTCTTGATCTTATTTCTTAAATATTGATATCCTTAGCTGATTAATATAAAGTTAATAAGATGACTTGGTTTTATGATGAAGTTATCAGGCCTTTGGGTTGGTTATGTACTGCTCAACATTAATTTTATAATGCTTTTAGGAAATATGTCCTCCGTTCAGTCAATGCATATTTATTCTCTACCATGTGCATGATAATGTATTTCTTAATGGCTCAACTGTTCTATCAAGAAGTTGAGTTATTTGATAGGTGTTTTTGATATCAACCCATGTAGGATTCATGGTCCTATACAATCATCAAAAAAGATTGAAAAATAAATGTATTTTAAAAACTTGAACTGGCTGCTAAAAAAATGCATCATCAAAAAATAATATATCTTGTGGCAAATACAAATGTTGTCTTTGTGTCTTCTCAGCAGTTAGAAATGAATTTTCCCCATGAGAAGCCATAGATTTTTCCTAGAGACTGAAAAAAAAAAACAGCAAATAAAGGATCATAAAGGGACATTGTATTTTATTTTTTGTTTTGTTTTTTGTTTTTGTTTTTTGTTCTTTAGCGGGCAGTGTCACTGGCCCTCATAAGTGGGATCCGAACTGGGGCCGCTGGTGTCCCAAGCCAGCTCTTAACCAATGCGCCACTCAGCCGGCCGGGACATTTTAAACATAATGAAACTATTTATAAACTACAACTCTATGACAGCAAATACTTGTAGAGCTGACCTTTTGATACATTACTTTAATGTGAGATACTTAATGAAAGGTTATTATTGAAAGGTGAAACAACCATGAATTAAAAAAAAAAATGCTAACAATCGACATTATTTTAATCCACTCCAGAGTTTTGAGAAAAATGTGTGCTATGGAAAATGAGAGTAAGGATGAGCAAAGATAAAATAATCATTTTTTATTTTACTTATTAACCTTTAAGAAAAATAATAATACTACTATAATAAAAGTCTTTTCCACAGCCATTTAAAAAATATTCTAAAATTTTTATTATAGTTCTGAATAGTTTTCCCTAACCAGCTCTCATACCTCAACATTTTAAAAGGTGCGTCCTTTTATCTTCTCAGGGGTCAGCAAACTAAAGCCCACAAGTGGAGTCTGCCCTGCCACACCCGTCTGTTTAGGTCTTGTAGATGCTGCTTTCATGTAACTAGGGCAAACAAGCTGCGACAAAAACTAAGGCTGAGGGCCTGCAGAGCTGACCTTTCATTGAAAAAGCTTGCCAACCCCTGCTCTAGAATACGTGACAATTTTCAAGTTTTTGTAGTATAGTAAAGATAAAGAGGACCTTGACTCTCAGAGAAGGTCATCTATGAATGATTCCTCTACTATTCTAACCTATTCAATTTTATTCTATTTCATAGCACAAGGTTTTTAAAAAGAAGTGTTGGCATTGGAACTCTTTTGATCCCACGCTAAATCAGTCTTACCTGGAATCTCTGTATATAAATTAAAGACTGAGGTTGAGATGCAGTGGAAGTTGTGATGTTTAAGGTGCGATGGAGGCCTTGCAATACTGGCACTTGCTTTATTTTGGAGGTCTGCCCCTCTCCACTGAAGTCCACAAAGCTTCCTGAAGAAACTCCTGGTATCCAAGATTGCTTCTGGGCTAAATGGATAAAATTAATGAATTTCAGAGATAAAAGCAATTATGGTAATTCCTTTTTCTTTAGAGATGGAGAAATCAAAGCCCAGAGAAATCTAAATGCGTTAGGCCAAGGCCTACACCAGTTATTGACAAAACTCAGCCAAGCCCGGAACCAGGTGAGCTCCTTGGCGGGCCACAACAGTCTCGGTCCCTTCCTGCAGACAGTGATGCAGGGACTGGTCTCACTTGGTGACATGACAATCCCAAGACTGGTGATATCTTCTTGTAATATACTCCAACAGGTTCCTAAACAGAGTTTTAAGCAGTGACCTAGGAAGAAAGAGGGAAGACTCAGATGAGAAGACATAGCCACATTTCAAAATAGAAGACATTAAAGATGGATCACTGAAAGTGAATTTTAATAGAAAGTTTAAAATAAACTGATGACACTGTCAAGTATTTCTGTCCTACAAATGATGTTGTGAGGGAAGGAGCAAAGGGAGAGAGAGAGAGAGAGAGAGAGAGAGAGAGAGAGAGAGAGAAGAAAGAAATAGCTTATGGAATGAACCATAAGGCTATAAAATTAATTTAGAAGAGGAAGTGGACAATCATTTACTTACCTTAAATTATAAGGAGATTTAGGTAGACAGAATTGAATTACTAAAGCAGGAATTTGGCAGGGCACTCAGGTTAACAGCTTGAGCCTTATGACAAAAGTTATGGGATCTCAAATGAGGACAAGTGGCCATGAGCATCTAGTTAATATCATTTTCAATTTATGGAAAGGGTTAGAAAATCTACTTTGGCCTGGGATTTCCTCAGCCTCGCAGAATAGATTTCTGTTTATTACACTTCTAATAATATTATTGCTACTCACTGGTAAAAGCTAGAAGCAAATTAGGCTATTAGCCATTACTACCTGTTATATCTTTTAAGAGGATGATGTTTTTCAAGTACCACTGAAGATCTAATATTAATTATTGAATCATTGATGCCCATGTCCCCTTATTTTAATGGCACTATCAATTTTATAAATGAAAGTATGAATGAAATCTTTAGGAAACTTTAGTTGTAGACATTCAGCCAAAATGGAATTGGCATGCTCAGGAGAGAGCTTTAAGAAAATAATTCATTGGAACCCACATATATCTCTGTTTCTTCAGATACTGTATTTGCATTCTATATTGACCTGCCCTTTCAAAAAGACCATTGATATTAGAGGTAAAATAGAGTCAAAATACTTATAGGTCAATAACAGTTCATTCTGCTTCTGCAAAATGTTGTAGTCATACTCAAATATATTGGAACATGGGTAGTCATAGTTTGTAGAGAGGAAAACACATTAAACTAGGAATCAGGATACCTGGATATGAGCTTGCCTTTGCCATTCATTCGCTCTGTGACCTTGGGCCTAAGGTGCTATAGCTACATAGGTCTGATTTTACTTGTCTATGCCTATGCAATATAAGGGTTTAAATAACACTCTGTGCAGATCTGCCTCTCCTAATAGTTATGTGATAGAACATTCAATAATGGCTTCTACTTTATCTGGGTAGCCCAAAAAGAACCTAATTTTTTTTTATTGGAAAACTTCACTATTTTTATTATTTTTTTACTGCTCCTTAAAATGTCTGAATCCTATAGATTTGAGGTTGTAAAAGACCTGAGATTATCTTGCTCAGTGGTTCTCACATTTATGCATGTATCAGAATAAACCAAATCACTTGCTAAAATAGTTAGTTCTGCACCCCATCCCCAGATTCAATAGGCCCAGAGTCAGCTTTCAAATGTGTGCTTCTAGTAAGTTCCCAGGTGACGTTGACGCCATGGACCAGGGACCACAATTTTAGAACGACTGATCTCACTAGACCTCTTTATTTACCAGGCCTTGCAAAGTTAATCGAATTACCCATGCTTGCTCATCAAGTTAGTGGCTGAACCAATACCAGAAAAAACCCTGGTCTCCCAGATGCTGAGGTCAGAGCCTTTTCCAGGACACCACAATTCCCCACTTTGAATTTGGGTTATATGATACACACTGAAAAATCCAAATGAATTTATTCCAATCCACACTACCACTCAGATTAGGTTAAAAGAAAAGCAAATCTTTACACTTCTGTGGAGAGGAATTTTTTTCAATCAGCAACAGAGTCCAAATACCCAGTAATTTTGTTTGTTTGTTTGTTTGTTTGTTTGTTTAAATTCGTGTACTACACCTCGGCCATGTTTGCATGACAGAGAATTAACACTGCAATGGGGCCAAGAAGCAAGACTTTTTTGTGAGTGAAAATTTCCTGTCACAACAAAGACAAACTAAAAGAACCCAGCTTATTTCTACTAAGACATATTTTTAATATTTTCATGCTTGAGTTTTAGTTTTATATTGTTAACAGAAACTAAGCAGTTTCTGGTTTCATGAAAGATTGTGGTAGATTTGGAATTTCATTTATTATCAAAGAAAAAAAATCCCCTAGATCCTCATTTTGCAGCAATGCAATCTTATTGTGCAGTTCCCAGAACTAGTCACAAACAATCTGTTTCTGGACACACAATGGAGGCCTCTAAAAGACAGTAGGTGTCCCTGAATGCACTGAACTCTGGGCTTTTACAGTGTTTTTGTCATGCCCTGGAATCTTGTCCTTTGCCTTCTGTTTTCTTCCCATTTTGTCTAGCTCCTCATCCTTCAGATCTGAGCTGAGATGCTGTTTGCTGACTCTCAGTCTGGAGGGACTTGTGGTGGGCACCCTCCAAGATGGCTCTCAGTCATCCCCGCATTCTGGTGTTCTTGCCCTTAGGGATGAATCCTTGCCCTCATTGTGGGCTGGACCTAGTGATATATTTCTAATGAATCTAATATGACAAACGTGGTGCGATGACATATGTAATATTAGGTTACACAAAAACTGATTTCTGTTTTGCTTGCCTTCGCTTGGTTCCATGTCCTGAGTTGCCCCATGGAGAGCCCTCTATGGGAAGAGGAGAAAGTGGCTTCCAGCCAACAGCCAGGCAGGAGCTGAGGCGCTGAGTCCTATGGCTCAGGAGGCACTGAATCCTCTGCCATCTGTGTGAGTGCTTTTGTAAACTGCTGCTCTTTCTGCAGAGCCTGTGGATGAGACAGTGGCCCAGCAGCTCTGTGAGTGCCCTTGAGGCAGAGGCATCCAGGCAAGCTGTGCCCAGATTCCTGACTTACAGACACAGTGAGGACATAAATAGTTGTTGTTTTAAGCTGTGCATTTCGAGGATAACTTGATACTCAGCAGTTGTAACCCCCTACAGGACCCATCACATTTCTTGAATCTGCCTGCAAGCCAGTAGATCACAAATGTTCGATAGTGAGCTCTTAGAAATAGGGATTTCCAAGACCAACCTTCGATAAATATGATTCAATAGGTTTGGAATGAGATCCAGAAGTCTGTGTTTTCAAATAAGGATTCTAAGTAATTTCTAAGCATTGTAGTCTCAGAACTACACTTTGGAAAATACTCTTCCAAACCGTAAGCAACCACATATTTCCTATTCATGGCTACATACATAGATCTGAAACATGGTAGATTCAAAAGAAATATAATTGAATTAATGAATTAATGAATGCATACCGATATATAATATAGAGAAGATTTGGATGGCTTTACAAAAATTTAGTTGTATGTATAATATGAATACACAAATTAACTTCTATGCTCTTAGAACCCTCATGTGGTTATCATAATTATACATGCAAATTTTCCTTCTCCTTAAGGACAAGAACTGTGTCTTACCCTTTTATTCATACACCATGGCCCCATGACACCTAGCAATGTGTCTTGGCATATATTTAATTCTCAACTATATCTGTTTATTGCTGTTTCTTTTTTTATGTGTTATAAAATAACTCTATAGCAACATATACCAGGGATGCCAAAAATGTATACACATGACTTGTATTCATCTTTTATTATCGGTATATATTGAATATTACTATTTTAATAGTTTTTTCCTTTCTTAAAATGTGTATATGTTTTTTTGGCACCTTCTGTATATTTAAAAATCAGATGACTATCTTAACTATCACAAGCCCATCAATATGACAGCCAACCCAGCATGGTGGAAAGCACACACATTTTCCAATTCTACATCCCTGGCTTTAAATCCCAGTTCCTGTATCTAATAACTGTAGGTGCTTTGGCAACTTATTTGAGTTCTTGGAGTCTGTTCTCTTCTGTTTAAATAGTGTCCTGTGTTCTTGTGAGATATGAAAGAGCTAATAGGTAAGAAGTCTTGTACCTGGTGGATGCTTGAGCCCACATCATTTTAACTTATTTTTAGTATAGTCCTTTCTTTTTGCTTATGCATAGGTTGAATTGTGTATCCCCCAAATTCATGTGCTGAAGCCCTAATCCCCAGTATCTCAGAAAGTGACTGTATTTAGAAATAGAGACTTTAAGAGATAATTAATTTAAAATGCGTCTGTGAGAGTAGCCTTAATCCAATCTATCTGGTATCCTCATAAGAAGAGAAAGTTTGAACACGCAGACACCAGGAATGCACGTACACAGAGGAAAGACCATGTAATGACACAGCAAGGAGGTGACCATCTGTACTCAAATATAGAGGCCTCAAGGAGAAACCTGCTGACCCCTTGATCTTGACCGTCTGACCTCTAGAACTGTGAGAAAATACATTTATATTGTTTAAACCCATCCCCCCCATCTGTGTTATTTTGTGATGGCATCCTTAGTAAATGAATACTCTCAATATCATACCATGGTTTCATGCTGCTATATATTCATAGTCATGATTTGAATGACTATATAACATTCCATTGAGTTACCATAGTTTATACAACAATCTCATTGGAGATTTAATACTTTTGTTTCTTCTAGATAGTCCTGTCAGGTCTGGCCTACTTTTTTTTTAATTTTTTTAAGATTTTATTGGGGAATTACAGGAGGGGAACAGCATTGGGGAACCAGGGAAGGGGAACAGACAAGTTGCTCTCTTTTTGTTCTTCAGTCTAGTTGCAGAGGACGTTACTTCACTGGCCCATGTTAGTATCGTCATTGTGCTCTTCCCGGATGAGGCAGATCGGTCGCCGGCCTCTGGATGGTCGCTCACCACAGCTATTGGCAGCTCACGCTGGCTGCCGGCCACTCACTGTAGCCTATGGCAGTCCACTGCAGCAGGGGCTGCAGCCTACACCATCCTCAGAGCTCGCAGCCCAGCTCCAGGTGGAGCTGTTGTTAGCTGTAGAGGGCAGTGTCACTGGACCTCATACGTGAGATCTGAACCGGGACCTCTGGTGTCCCAAGCCAGCTCTTAACCAACTCGGCCGGCCCTCTGGCCTATTGTTTAGAGTGGCCCTCCTTCTCTTTCCCTATGATCGTGATGGTGTTCCTACCTAGAAGCGTACTGTTCCTTTTATTCCAAGTACCAACCCTGACCTGAAACAAGAGACAGTATTTGGGCAGCTCTAGTGTCTGAACCTTAGACACAGGGCTAAGTTGACCTTGGCAGTGGTCTGCTGCTGCTCTCAGGCCAGCGTGGGAGGGGCAGGGGCTGGGCTCTGCCTCAGTGCTTCTTGGTTCTCCTGTCCTTAATACTGGGCTCCTGTCTTGGTCTCTGACCCTGACACTTCACCAGCTGATGATCACTTAGATAGAAAGTCAAAGAGACAACACTGTCAACTGCCCAGACAATTTTAGTTCAATTTCTACTAGTCTTTGTCCCCCTAAACCTGGCATCAGGGAGCTATTCAATAGTGTTTGGGGAATGTAAGCATGTAGGCATGCTCAGAAAAAGACTGAAGAAGAAAGTGACTGTGCTTGTTTGGGTTGTGGGGGAAGGGGGGTGGCAGTGGTCATGAAGGAGGTGGGTGGGGGAACCAGCGCTGCACCTTCTAACCCTCAAAGAGTTTCTCTGTTTTAGAAGTTAGAGTTCCAGGCCATGGAAATCAAGGCCAGCAAATATTCCATTTCCTCAAAAAATAGAAAAATCATAGGCCTAGCTTGAATTTCAACTGCAACCAGAGGGCTTTTGATTACAAATAAGGAAAAATATTCTGAAAAGTAGGGTGGTGAAACATCATAATATGTTCTTAGAGGGGGTTGTTGAATTACTGTAATCGTTGGTCTTTAAAATACAGAATGTCTCCTCTATTTATGGTCATTTAAGTATAGTCAACTTGAGCCTGAAGTGGAGGGAAAAATGGGAGGACTTATTAAGAGCACATTCACTCCTGTAATTCTATGGTCTTCATGAATCAGCAGCCATTGCTCCATCCGCTTACCAATTTTTAATTTTTGATATTATTTTAGGCTTCCCAGTAGCTGATTTTTAAATATGCGTTAAGCTCCAAGTCTGTGCATACCAAGATTTCTGGTAACAGCTGGAAATCCATAATTATAGTTCACAGGGTACAACGCTCATCTGGCAAAATCTGTAAATAAAGCTTAAAAAGCAAATAGCCCATTTATAAAAACAGTTTCTGAATACTAGGAGGTGAATTGCCAAGGGAATGGAGAACCAGCTTCTCTCAATTATGTCTTTCCCTCTATCAGAGGGTAGCAATTTATGACTTCCTGCAAGAGTAAAGAAAAAAAATTAATATTTAAAGACTTAGATGTAAAGAGCGAAATTTATCTAAAAAATGTTTTCCTTTTTTTTGCTCTTTATATAACTAGAAAAATTGGTTGGCTCTACATTGTTGAAACATCATCAGAAGGAAAATGATTTCTTAAAAGCAATTTCCTACTGGAATCCGTCCTCTGCAGGTTCATTTTAAGGAAGCTTCTGGATTAACTGCCAAAGACTGTGAGGTCTTTTGGTCTTAATGTCTGTTTTAAAAAAATTGTTTGAAGTACTATAGATGAACACGAATAAAATGGCATGCGATCTAGAAATCATTTTGTTTTAGTAAATGAAAACCAATCCACCCTATAAGTTGCATTTGAAATAAGCACCATTTATAATTTAGGGTATGAAACAGTTCGAGTTTGCTTTTCAAACACCACACTTAAAAAACCCATCACTAGTTCACATTTTTATTCCAAGTATTTATTTGAGAATAGATTTTGATGGAAAATATTTCCAACTGAATGAGCGCTTAAGCAATTAATGATTATAATTCCAGTAGAAGTGACACGATAAGCCCACAAATACACCACAAGAGACATTCCAGGGACTGCTTAGTATTTGTGGCGGCTGAGGAATAAAGAGTACATCTCTCACTCCTTCCAGAACAAACAATTACAATGGTCAATCATGCTAAATTTTGTGCAGTATACCACTGGTTTAAGAATAAAGGCAAACACATTTTTCCTTCCTTTTGAGATATTTTTACTTTTGTTTGGCTTTGAGCATGTTGAAACCAATTATTTAAGTAGTTAACACAATTTAAATAAAATAAACAAAGCAGAAAAACTGCAATTTGCCTCTATTTGTCACACATTAGGCTTCCTGGCATCAGTCACTGTCTGGGAGTCCTGGGGCACAAGCAGATGTAAAATCTGATTTTAAAATCTCCCAAACTGGATGATTGGATATTTTTGGCTTATATAAGGCCTGATTATTGTGTATCACTTCTTGATGCAAGCAACCCAGAGTATATCGTTATACTTCTGTCTTTCCATGTCTTTGGACTCGCTGAGCTCTGTTGCTCATTGTTTCACTCACTTGCTCCATTCTCACATTTAAAGTTCTAGCCATCATAATTGGAAATGAAAACAAATAAACAAACCTAAGAATCAGTCAAAAGAGAAAATTCTTCCTTTTCTTTTGGAATTGAGGTGTAAATGTGAAACTATTATCATTTCAAATGATAAATTTTTACATATCTATGTATGTCTGTAACCATATGTGTGTTTGTGTGCATGTGTGTATGTGTGTAATCACCATTAGCATCAAAGTATCTATCATGTACAGCAATACAAAAGGTCCCTTATACTCTTTTCAGAGTAGCAAACACACACGTTATCAGGAGTGCCAAAAAAAAGTATACAAGTGGATGCTTTAGTCAACGTTGTACAAGCAGTAGTTCGCCATAATCAGAAGTGCCTGGACGCTGATGGTAACCACTCTGAGCAACTCGTGCAATTGCAGAAGTCAAACATGACTTGGATTCATCTTTTGTTATCAGTATATATTGAATATTACAATTTTAATACAGTTTTCCTTTCTTAAAATGTGTATACATTTTTTTGGCACCCTGTTTGTGTGTGTGTGTGTGTGTGTGTGTGTGTATATATGAATTAAGAAAGAATCAAAAAACAAGAACAAAATGAGATGTAGCAATAGGACTGAACATGGAAGAGATGGTTAAGTGAAATGCCAGAACAGTGTTTTTGTGCCAAACCTTGAGAACAATAACTTGAAACTGGAAAAGAGCATCAGAAAATTCCAAGGAAGTAAAGCTCCAGAAAACAAACAAAACAAAACACAACAAAATCTTTGGTAATGATGGATGTGTTTGACTATGTGGGAAATAATATTAAGAGAAGTTTCAAAATTCAATTACAATTTTTGGGAAAAATTAGTAATAGGTACATAAAAAATACAAAGTATTTTTTTTTAAAAGAACACAATTATTAGTTACCCAAAAAACAAACTATGCTACTAAAATAGAGACTCAATCCTTTTATAATATTTGTCTCAGAAGTGGTCAATATTTATAGAGGGATAAAAAGATTGATACAATTTTGATTTAACAAAATATCATGATGTGAAATACAAGGAAGATAGGAAGAAACAGAGGTATGAGTTGGCTGAGTGTTAAATCTGCATTTTCTAGTATAGGAAATCAGTGGATAATGTCCAAGGTTGGTAAATCAAGGAATGGCAGTAAAAATACATTATTAAGAAATATGATAGTCATAAAGGAAAACATCTCGGAGAGTTGAATTGTTGCCTCTGTTGAAGATTCAAGAGTTGAGCTGAAGACTGTCGGTTTTTTTATTATAATCCATATAGTACTACTTGACTTTTGAAAATGTGCACTTGTATTGTTTGATAAATCATGAAAAATATGTAATTAAAAATGACTTCCAAATACATTTAAGTTTTTAAAGCAATCACCATTTAAAGTTTAATACTAATTAAAGAGGTCATTTACTCAAGGCATTTATTCTATTTATGTACTTTCCTTTACAGTAAAGTGTTAGAAACTTACATATACATTTACAGGTACTAGGGGGAAAATGTCAATGCATTGTATTTTGGTGTTGGAATCTAAGCTAATTGTTGTATTGTGAGGTATCATCAAGAAATTGCTTTTTCAAAAATAAGTTATGGTCCATATATGAACTTGAAATTAAGCTTTCTTGAAACAAGATAAAACATCCTTTGCTAGACACAATTATTTAAAGAGAAAAAAAAGACTTGACTCTGGCCTCAGGAAGCTCACATCTATCAGAAGAATTCAGGGCCGGCCGAGTGGCGTGGTAGTTAAGTGCTGGCTTAAGAAGCCAGCGGCCCCGGTTCGGGTCCCACATATGAGGGCCAGTGACACTGCCCTCAAAAGAAAAAAAAAAAAAGAAGAGTTCAATACATTAAAATATCTTTAACATGTACTATGTTAAGAATGAAAGGAAAGTATAAACAGAGCACGGGGGAAGTAGGACACAAATAAATGGATGCATTGAATGAATAAGCATTTTGAGAAAAAGTTGGGGATATATTTGAGAATGGCTAGCTCTGTAAATTTAATTTTAATCAAACAAAAGGATAAAAATGATGAGAATTAGGGAGATGGAAGGTAAAGATTGGGGGGGTGAATCATGAGACTGAATATTATGTATTATATTAATCATGAGATTGAATAGTGGATATTAAACATATTTAGCTATATTATAGAGGAAATATAAAAATGACAATTTTTTTTCTTTTCAGGAACGTTCACTTTAAAATCTTTCAATGTGAAGCATTTTAATATATGCCTTCTATAATTTTTGTTTGTCACAATGAAATTAATATAGGTAACATCACAGTACAGATGTTACCAAAAAACCCACAGCTTCTGCTAATGGTAGCATAGCCCAGAGAGGGTAGGAAGAAATCAATACTTCTGTCCTATGTACAATTGTAAAAGATAAAAGGTTATTTTATAATATTTTCCTGATTATGAAATATATTTATATTATAGGTTATTTAGAAAATGAGCAAAGGGCAGAAGAAAAGACATTTATAATCCCATTACCCAGAGATGACAAACTAATTAGTATACTGTAGGTATGATGTGCGTGTGAACTGATGTCTTTCATACTGTGTTTTCA
Organism: Aselliscus stoliczkanus; assembly: GCA_033961575.1. NCBI lineage: Eukaryota > Metazoa > Chordata > Mammalia > Chiroptera > Hipposideridae > Aselliscus > Aselliscus stoliczkanus. The sequence continues at coordinate 162,642,621 of CM066731.1, read as the reverse complement.
GTACCGAGCACTGGAATAAAACAGGCATTTGATATTTGTTCATTCATTAATTTTTACCTTTCTTTGTGCATTTTCCCAATGTTTTTCTATGTATGCTGTATGTTTTAGTGTATAGAGAATATCATTAAGTATTCTTAGCAAATATGATTTACAATGGGTATATAATGATCTCCTGAATGTATGTATCATAATTTAGAAAAATTCTGTACTCTTTTTTTTTTTTAGTTTAGTTTTGTTTTATTTTTTGAGGAACCCCCATACAGTTTTCCGTAGTGGCTGCACCAATTTACAATCCCCCCAACAGTGCACAAAAATTCCCCTTTCTCCATATCCTCACCAACACTTGTTTATTGATGTTTTTTTTTTATTTTATTTATTTATTTAATTCAAAATTTTTATTATTATTATTCTGTACTCTTTCAAACTTGACTTCAAATGGAAAGCATTGGCTTTAACGTCCAGTAATTGAACAACATGCCCATATTTTTGCGGTACGTATTGCATTTATGAGGTTTCCAATATTTCTTTTCTGAGACAGAATGATGGTGTGACAGAAATAGGACAGGTGGGAGTCAGGTTTTTTTCTGACATTCACTAGCCATGTGGCTTTCGAATTATGAACCTTCAGTAGTCATTTCCTCTTTGGTGATAATGGGGGTTTAGTAATAATTTCCTCATAGAGTTGTAATGATTAATAATAGTTTCCTAATCAGTAATAGTACTATAACTAATTAGTAATAGTTTCCTAATAGAGTTGTAATAATTATTAATAATTATTTTACAATAACAATATGTCATACTAAATGCCATACTGGGTAAATTCTGCCTGGCACATAGCAGGATCTCACCAATGTTAGCTCACATTCATTTTTTTGTCCACTTTAGACAGAGTAATGTTTTCTAATGCACGTACTATTCATAATTGTAAACTAAACTCCTACCTTGGATTTTTGAAGTTTGTAAGAAGAGGATAGGACAGGACAAAAGAAAAGACAGGTATATTTTTATTATTACCAAGTCTGTAGGGAGAGACAAGGCATCGGGTACTGAAAGCATGATTTCTTAGAAATCATATATGTTTTAGTGTATAGAGTTTACTAACCTGCAGGCCAGTACCTATGGTCTGAATGTAACTTTTCATTGAAAGTGGATATTATATCCTCTGGGACTTTACACAGCTGGATAGTCTATAAAGACTCTTAACAGAAAATTGCAGAACAAGTTTCTCTACATTTGAGTATGATATTATGATCGGCACATCCATGTTTATAAGCAATGTCACATTTAGAACTGGATGAGACCCTGGAGCTCATTTCATCCAAGGTCTCCTTTTGAGAGATGAGGAAATGAAGAGTCCAAGAGGTCAAGTTACTTGACCAAGGTCAAAGAGATTAAATGTCAAACCTGGAATAAGCTTAATGCATGGTCATTATTTCGCACAGCATCTTGTTATATTTGTGTCCCATAATCGACATTATCTGTTGATATTTAACTATAAATGCTCACTTTTTATAAGTATACCTTAAACTCATACATAAATTTTTTTGTATGTTCTTTATATATCATGTTTTTCTACAAGCATTTGCAAACCCAACCAAGATATTTTGTTGAAGATTTGATAATTAGATAATCAGCTCAAGATATGAAAATGGGTGGCCTTGGGCCATCTGGTCTTGATTGTAAATTAATCTTAAAAGGGCAAAGATAAATTGGATTCCTGATGAACAGAGATTAGAAGGTCACAATCTTCTGATGTTAAAAAAAAATAACAGAAGCTCTTTCAATAGTACAGAAATTTTGTGCATATTCATATTCTTTCTGTTTGGAAAATATTATCTCCCATAGGAATCATAGAATTTAGATATCACAGAGTCCAACTACTTAATTTTTCAGGTAAGAAAATCAAGACTCACTGAAGTTAAGTAACTTTCCCATATCATTCTACCAGTTGGTGAGAGGGAAAGCAATTATCAAATGGAGAACATTTTTAAGAATATTTTGCTAAGTATTTCCATATATATACATATATATTATTTCTTTTTCTTTTTTTATAAGATAGGTGCTATTTTCCACATTTAGTCTTTGAACAAAGGTCTTCAGAAAGATTCTAGTTGTTGGGTTTCCAAGATATATCTTCTGAGTCCATAAAACTCTTTTTACCACCATATACGTGAGAAATAAAGCTTAGACTAAAAAATTCATGTCCTTTAACTTCCAATTTTTTGATATTATTTTAAATGTAGGCATTGCTTTAATACATTTTACTTTTGAAATAAACCCACTGAAGTGATATACCTTTAAAGAGGCAAATCGAATATGGATATGTGGCATATTATTACATCTGTATTATTGGTAGAAGTGAGAACTGAGTCTAGTCTAAAGCCTTCAAAAGTTTGGTCAAACAGAAAACTCTTTTTATATCAACATATTATATTTAGAAGTTGTTTTGAGATCCACCTTTTAAACATCGATTAAAATGTATTTCTTTATATATAACCTTTGAACTGTGGGGCATAATTGTTGCCTGTATCCTGGGTTATATTTGGACTTCTCCTTTTTAGAGGACATAATTTATCCTACTATATGTCCAGATTCATGTAGTAAACATGTGGCACAAGCTGCTGTACTAGCAATTATTTTAAAATAGACCACACATCTATTTTTTTAAAAGTCATCTCCTTTGCCAACTTATGTTCAGTCAACATAAAATAAGTTGGACTCTGTGACCTTTCAATGAACCATATGATTTAGTTACACATATTAGTTTCAAAAGGATTTACTTTTCCAAAGTCATTCTGGACGTGTAATATTATACAGGTAGGGGAATTTTAATGGACATTAAGCATTTGGAGAAATGCATTATACATAATATTTAAAATAAAATACATTGATTTTTCATGATATATTTTTCAACCAGGTAGACAGCAGTTTCATATAGGAGAAAAGGATTTTTATCGACAGTGATGACTGGAACACAGCATCTACTCAGTGGGTATGAGTCAAATCTCTCATCTCATGCTATATACATACGAACAGTCTGGACGTCAAAAATTAATTGCAGGAGTTTTTCCTATAGGATCTGAAAAATCTCTAGTAAAGTAAGACAAATATTTTAATTTTAGAAAAAAATATTTTTAGAAAAAATTAATTTTAGAAAAAATTAAAATATTTTTAGAAAAAATATACACACACATATCTCAAGGATTAAACTTGAGTAAAATAAAACATTACCTAAGAAGGTCTTATGGTCACTCCAGGGAAACATTATTCACTTGCCAGTTTTCTGTGGGTGACCTCAACTCAAAATGAACTCTAATTATAAGTCCTCAGTAAACAGATATCATTCATTTGGTCTAAGACATGGATAAATTAGGATATAAACCAAGAATTCAAGCCTTCTCCCATCATAATTAATTACATAGACAGTTTCCACACATATTCAGCTAAGGAACAAAGGAGATTAAAATGTCTTCATAGATTAAAGTATAGGGTTCCCCCTCAGGTATGGTGTACTTGTCATTGTCAAATAAGTTTTTAAAAAAATCAATGAAAGGGAAGTTTGGTTTGAATCTGTCTCACCAAACAATGAAATGTTTCTCACTCCATGTGCCTGGGAAGTCAATGAGTGGCAACAAGAGGGACAAAAAAGTATATTAAAGTAAATCATAGGAAGTTATAACATTTTCTGGGAACTTGCTATGTAGCAAGAACATGGCTTCTAGAATGTCTTCAAGGGCTTAGAATCACCATCTGTAGGATGGAGAGGAAGCTTTAGAGAGTATGGTTTCCGATTTTTTTAAGTACACAGCATTTTTCTAAAAAAAATGTAAAGACTCTCCAATATGACAGTACTCATATTTTGTTACTGATGGACTCATAAAATACCCTGCCAAAATGCTACTTTGAACCCAGTAATGCTTTTAAATGAATTTATATTCTATAAACACAATAGTTATCTGTACAAATCTTCAAAGAGTTATATATATATATATTTATGTATGATATAACTTTATATATGATACATATACATTCATTTATAATACATATTGACATCTATATAGCAATGTATATATATTCATATGATATGTATTACATATTCAAATAGTGCATAATCATATACTTATATAGAATATTATTCATCCTCCCATTCTACGTACAAACTTAAGAAATATATGAATAATTATCTCTTGAAATAATTTTGAACCCATCCAAGATGAGAGATACTGTTTTTGAAGATGCCTTTTTGCTATAACGTAATGCCTTGGCTCACCAATTTATGTACAACCGTGTCCAAGATGCAAATAATGTTTTCTACCTTGCTAATTTCATAGACGTTTTATTGAAATTTTTTGTGTTATTGTCCTTAGGAAGTGCTGATGTCATTCAATAAAGTGTTCTATTCTCAAAGAAAAGATAGACTGTCCTTTATCAATTCTATTTCCACTATATTTTAAGATGTTCTCCATTTCTATTTTTTTAAAGCTATATTTTCTTTTTAATAAGTACATTGCAAAGTTCGGGGTTTCTTAAGATCTTTCAGAATTTCTACTTGATTTTTTTTAGCCTCTTTCATTTAGCCAACAAGGGTTTGCTATGCCTACAATTGTATGTATACAAAAGCATTACATTTGTGCAGCAAATATAATTTTCACAAAGGTTATCTTTATTGACCTCCTTCTCATAATTTTCTCTTTGTAGAGTGTAGTTTCTTAAGGCTATTGAAAAAGGCTTTCTTAAAATTATTTCTAATATTTTTTTCTACATTTTCTCAAAAAAAAAAAATTTCTTAGCTCTATTTATGAGCACTTTTTCTTTTAAGTGGAGCCTCTTTCCTAAAGTTTAAATACTGCATGTCACTGTATTCTGATTTTTCCATGAAGAGTAGTAGCCCATTGGTTTTCTCCACCTCAGCAAAGAATGCAGACTTTTAAATAAGTAGGCATGCATATAAATAAATGTTATTCTATGGAGACCTTTTAAAGTGAGAACGATTCTCACATACCTGGAGAGACTAAATTATCACTTGGTTTCAAGACAAAGGATCAGTTAAAGTCACAGAATCCCAGAAATAGTCTCAGGATCCCAGAAATGGAAAGAAACTTTAAAGTTAATTTAGTGACAGAATTCAGTTGTCCACCCTTGGAGTCGCAAAGAACAGATCTATTCTCTCTTTCCCATGACAGTCTTACAAGAATTTAAACCTATAAACATGCCTCTTCGTCAGTCTTAACATCGAGTTTTGTGACATGGTTGCTAATTGTTCCCCTAGACTCTCTTTTGTTAATCACTGTGGACTGAATGAAGCAAATTTTTCGAGTGGTTGGAGAGTAACAGCAGAGATAAGGACCATGGCCTCCCTTAGCTAGAAACTAGACCACCATTAATGCAACCCAAGTGAACATTAAGTTCTGTGGAAGACATATCACATCATCCACTAATTATGATCTTGTTAGCCTCCCCTCCTTTCACTCTGTACTTGTACAGTTTTTTCCCCCCCATTTTCCCCAAGCCCTTGTTCCAAAAAAACCTTCATATTTTATGTTACTATGAAAAAGAGATATGTACTTTATTGTCATCTGGGAGTTCTTCTAAAAATAAGGAAGACAATTTTCTAGACCACAAGAGGAAGGAAGCATCTCAATTCAGTTCTTTTGAATTTGACACCTAGATGATAGGATAAGAAAGAATTACAGACACTTTGTCTGGTTATCCCGTCAGCTCACTACCTATTTGAATCAATATGTCTTGGGTTCTGTCTAAATTAGAATTCTGGAAGAGATAATGCATTCAGACTAGAGTTTAGATTTTATTTCATCCATCTATGAGCAATGACGGTTGTATATTATCCTGAGAATCTAAGTGGTTCCCCTGGTCAGTCCTGATGATTTAGCACATTCACCCTGCAAAACTCAAATAAATAACATCCCTGCGCCCGAATGATTTGATTTGACATCGCGAGTAAGCACAATGTCTTCATAATTAATTGTACCCTTCCCAAGCCTCTCAATTTCAGCAGCATATAGGCACAAACACAGATACTTATTTGTGCAAAAAATTTCTAGTGTAAATGTGTACATGGATGTATAAATACATTTTTATAATGGAAAAACTGTGCTTTAGCTGTTCCCCCTAATTGTATATTCAGTATTTTTCTTGGCCACTAACAGTTGAATATCTTCTATATTCACAACAATTCTGTAAAGTGGAAACTAGACCTTTCTTCGTGAACATGCTGCAGTCTATACAGATGTTGTGTTATAAGTGTACACCTGAAATTTATCTGTTATAAACGAATGGTACTTCAATGAAAAGTCCAACAAAATCATAGGGAAAAAAAGGAGAAAATTCTGTGAAACCTACTTGGAAAAGCATTTATTTTCAAGTGCATTGAAATGTTTCTCTCTATTCTCAGATTTGTGTTAAACACAAGCACTATTATTTTTTTCATCGACACTTGGGATTACTGAATGATCAAAAAAAAAAAAGAATGAAAGAAACACGATGTTTAATTATTCCACTGGTAAAGAATGTTTGGATTAGGCAAGTATAAGTGATTCTCATCATGAGAAAACATGCTTAACGTGAAGGCTAATACTTAAATTGAGAGAGAGAGAGAGAGAGAGAGAATGAAATTTATTAACACTTGTAAAAACCCCATTAAAATCCCTCAATTTATGGCAGTTAAGCAAGTTTACATGCTGGAATCACTTGAAGTTTCACATTTAAAGCAGATCATGTGATGTTTTATGAATTATCAGAGGTCTAAGAGACAGATACAGCATGGTATCACATTTTATGGAAGACTCGATTTTCATATTCATCTGAGATTTTATTTTACTCACTACTTTAACACTAGTAATTCCAGGGAAATACTCACTTCTTTATAGTGTTACAGGAAGGAATAATGGAACAGGAAATTGTAAAGAAACTTACCTGTCCTTCCTGGCAATAATGTGAAGAAATTGACATTGATAAGATTAAATAACCCAAACAAAAATACGGAATTTAACATAAAAGAAAAACAGGAGCCTTGGGTATTTTGAAATAGAGCTAGCATTTTCTCTTTTTTCTTTATGTTCAGCAGCATATTGAGAGAATGATGATCCATGATTTGTCATCCTTGCCTTAGTAATATTTTAATCAATAAGCAAAGCATTTAGTTAAATTTCCTGGAAAAGATAAAGTCAAACACAGAATCTATCCAGGAAATTGATAATGTGCCTTTGCTTTAAGGAATCTATCTGCCTCATTAGAAGAATACCTTAAGGCATGCAAATACAGAGGGTGCCAACAAAAGTATACACATTTTAAGAAAGGAAAACTGTATTAAAAAGGTAATACTCAATAAATACCAATAACAAAAGATGAATACAAGTCATGTTTGACTTCAGCAATTACAAGAGGTGCTCAAAGGGTTACCATCACCACTTTGATTATAGCGAACTACTGCTTGAACAACGTTGACCAAAGTGTCCACTTGTGTATATTTCTTTGGCACCCACGGTATTTGGATGCAAATTTGTATGTTTTTGAGGTCTTCAAAGACAAATTTTTCAAGCCCCTGTAGTTGGAAACTTAAGCAGTTGGATCAGCCATATTGGTGGGTAGTCATATTGCAGACGGAAGTAGAAAAGTTAGTAATGCTGATCCTTTATTTAAAATTTTGATATTTTATTTATCATAGATTTTTGGTATTACATTAAAAGATATTGCATAAAAATACTATTTTTCTTGATTCCTGAGATTTTGGTGTCCCCTTAGATTTTGCCCCTGAGGCGGGTGCCTCTCTTGCCTCACTCTGGAATATACATGCGTATACTCACATTTTGGAAGTTGTCATTTATCCTGACTTTACCCTTTTATTTTATAGTCAAGGCCCATTTCCCCTCCCACACCCACATTCTTAGTGGACTTAAAGAACAGATCATTATAATACTCCTTTGTAAGGTTAAATCTATTTTAAAGTTAAAATTTCCTCTGGGCTTTGCTCTATGTTGCACTTGTTTTTAAAATATTGTGTCAGGACTATTTTTGTCTTGCTCCAGTCCCTCCCTGTAGCTGGGGGGAGGGACAATTTGTCTCGTTGTCCTTGAAGAGCCAGCTTTTAGCAGGGCATTTTGTATGCACAGCTATGGTGGTGTAAGTATGTGTGTATTTGTGCATGTGTGTAAGTGAATCTCAGCAAATGTTCCATGAATGTTGTGTATCTGCAATCAGGATTTGAGAGTAACGCTAATCTTCATTCTGTGAGATGAGACTCCCTGTTTTTAGACACTTAACAACAACATAAATTTAGAAAGTGAAAAAACAACCTGATATGGCCTCATCACACTCTTTTATTTCATATTCCCAGAGATTTACAAGAGAGAAGTTCACTGGATTCAGCGATTAAAAATTGGGGAAAGATGAGAGGAGAAGGACTTTTACTGTAACTAAAGTATAGGAAACTGTGACAGAAATTCTAATTTTTTTTTTTTTTTTTTTTTTTTTTACTTCCAGACTTACATATATTTAACTTCTCCCTGTCTTCTTTAGGCAAAATTTGTACTTTAATATTCCACAGTCATCCCATGAAACCTTATTTTAGTTGTAGCTGATATTTTGGTAATTTACTCCATTGCTTTGGATTTCATTGTCCCTTTTCCAGGAATTTGGCCTTCCCCCCTTATCCTTCAGAGTTTAATAAGAACCTTGTCTCTGTTGAATCCTTTAGGTCACTGATAGAAATGTTAAATGACCACAGGCTCAGAGCTGACCCTGGAGGAACTGTGGCACCATTTATTGTGTGTCCCTAGGTTGACACTGATCCATTGATAACCTCTCTCTGGGTCTGACTTTCCAGCTGGTTTTCTACTCACTTCATAACTGAGTAGTTCAGACCTTGTTTTTCCACTTAATTGATGTGTGTGTTGTGTGGGGCAGAATCAAAGACCCTGCTAAAACTTAAGATTGATTAGATCTCTGGCTTCCTTTGGTCGACCAGAACTCCCACAAGGATATCGGCCTGGTCAGACTAGACATAGTCTTGTCAGTGCCATTCTGGTTTTCTTATCAAAGTATTTACTGTTTCATGCTGTGATGATTTCACCAATATTTCTTTTTTTCTAAGTGTCATATCCTGCTGAAATTACAAAACAGTGCTCAGTTATAACCTAAGTTCAAAATCCAGGATAGCTTTTAACTTTTCTTTTAAGAAAGAAAAGAACCATTAGTAATTATTTTATTGTATTAGGACAAAAATCCACCGAGTTTAGGAAAGATTTCTGGGAACAAAACAAAGAAGTCAAGGCTTTCCAAAGAGCTTTCTGGAGTATGTTGATGCCACTTCTCTCTTTGTTTTCTTCTACTCTTTTCTTGGACTTGGCATACATTCTGACAGTCATTCATGTAAGAAATCACCCCATTCTGAGAGCTGTAACTTCATCTTGTTCGTTAATGTCTCTGCTTTAGGGTAAAAAGAACAGGTACATCAATGTCTACCTGCAGGTATAATAAAAATAGATGTATCACACAGGGATGCATCATTTGTCTAGTTTATAGGGAATTCCTTTCCGTGCCCAGGGAATTTAAACATTCACTTGAAAGGAGCAGCCGTGGCAGTGAGGCTTCTGCTGTTCTTCATTCACCACAAAGCAGTAATTCAATTAATTTATGACTTGGAAAGCCTTTGCCGCAATGGTGGTGTACATGACCTACTCATGTTGGGAACAGATGAAAATACTGTGCTGGCAACAGGCTTCCATCTTCTTAATGAGACATGATACTGTTTAGGGTATTCTAAGGCATAAGAATATGTTGAAAATTCAAACAGAAAAAAAGGGAACACTAAAAACATTGGGATAGATGAGATGCATAACAATTACTATGCATTTGTCAAGGTTTCTGATTGTGAAATAATGAAACTTACTTTCCCTTTGGAAGAGGAAATTTTACTTTTTCCTACTTTAAGGGAATCACAGTAAGCTAACTTCCTAGACTTTTAAATGCTTACGTTCTCTTCCATAAAAGGTGTCACAGAAACATGACGGAAAACGCAGAATGCAAGATAGACACAAACGTTCCATGAATCTTTTAGATGTGGGGAAAGGCTGCCAGGCTGATGGATGCACCATACCTTTTCTACCTGAGGGTTCTGCTAGAGCCTGGAGAACGCAAGTCAAGAGCAGGGAGGCTTTGTGTCTGCCACTCAGGCACTTCCCGTGGAATTCTGGGATTGGACAGAGAGACAGGATGAGGCCCTCTATAATCAGTCACATTGCTGGCCAGGAATTAAACGTGAAACTTAGCATGGTGCACTGGCTCATTTCATTATCTGAAAATCGACTTCCTCTCCATTCAGCACTACTCATCCTTTTGTCCTGACAGACCCTCCCTTCCACCTGTTGTGAGTGAGCAGGGCTAGTTTCCCTACTGGATTCGAAATTCCCTCAAGGCATGGTGTTGTGATATGAACTCAATGAAGTGTTATGAGTAAAAAGGAAAAGAAAACACATGGAAGAAAAACATACATGAAGTTCTAAAGCAGCTGTGAAACAGTTCAAGCAAAATCCAAGGGGCAGGGCTGGCACGTGTGGTGGGGCAGTTTGTGTCCTGGCCCAGGTCTCTGGACCAAGGGAGGCCAGCCAGGGTTCTGCTGGCCACGCCTTCTGCCTGCGGCACTGCGCCTGCCTAGTTCATCTGCCAGGGGCAGATGTTAGTTAGATGTTGTCCTTGGGTGTAAACTTGAAATACTCAATTGGCAAAGAGAGAAAAGAATACCTGCAATTTGTTTGAAAATCTCTAATTCAGCAATCTCAAGGCAGATTGTGTAGGACACGACAACATCATAGGGCCACGAAAAAGAAGAGAATGTAAGTTAGACTAAGAGCGCCTCATTTCTTTTAACCATGCTGACTAAGGGCCCCAGTACTTCTGTGGGAAAGAGAAATAAGGAGATAGCTGAAGCAGATGTGTGCTTTTCATTTGTGATTTGTTTGATAGATACCAATGACTCTGATTCCGGTAACTCTTTAGCAAACTGATTGCAATTCACATCCAGAGTGTGGGTTCTCATTTTCAATGATGCCTATTATTACCTTTATGACCTGAGATGAAAAATACCCACAAGAATTGTTACAGAGTCTACTCAAGCCCAAAGAACCCCACCTGAGAAGTGCAACCATCATTCAGGTGTCAGGGAGGGCAAATGAGGTAAGCAGAATCATACAGGATGCCTTACGTGGCTTGTCCTGACCAGCACGTCTTCTGTTAGGTAAGCCGACACTCTTGCCAGTTACTGTTTACACAGTCATGGATGGGAGCCTGCTGTGGATACTGTGCCAGATGCTGCTGGAAGGAATCAGGGAGCTCTGCACGGAGGCAGGAGATTTTGAACAGAGCATTAGAAGGAGGGGAGGCCACCTTGAGAAAAGAGAGAGGCATTCTCGGTGGTTTGTACTGGAGGCTTACTGGATGTATTTGGTTATTGCGTATGTTTGATTTGGCCTGCAGAAAGTTTATGTAACTAGGGAAGTGTTATGGTTGACCAAAACGTTACAAGTTTTAGCACCTAATAGCTTACTAACAGCTTTATTCATTTGTGTGTCCTGCCTGGCCCCAGAGAGTAGTTGAGTTTTGAATCCCGCAACTGTCTCCCTTTGGAAGTTGAAATGGAAAAAGATCAATTACATTGAAACAGAATGGACAGGAGCAATCTTTAAGCATGTATTGTAATATTTAATCATGACGTAATGAGCACTTGGGAACCTAAATTTTTTTCAAAACATTTGAGCTTAGTGAACTTACTGGGTACTACATCATGAAACTGACCCCAAATTACTGCCGGGATGCATCATGTGTGTTCTATAAGATGAGTGTGTAGTAAATATTATAACCTGAAGATACATCTCCTGTGAACTTGAACCCATAATGGTTTGAAAATATTCCCCAAGATCATTTTTTTTTTTTTTGGTGGGGGTGGAGATTTAAGGAATGCATGAAAGAAATCTAAGGGCTAGAAAGTTCTGGGGGGTGACAACTAAAATGGCCTAATAGTTCAGCTATGCAGTGCGTTGGTGATTCTGATCTTAGATCTATTAGGACATGGGGGATGGATGTCTGAGCGTACAAGAGCAGAAGCTGCCCTGAAAGAGGGTTTAGAGCACTCGGCAGAAATTCGTGTTGCAGAGTAAGAAAAAGCCAGTATGTGCTCTGAAGACCGAGTCCGTTCATGGCACCTACAGCGATGAAGATTTCCTTGAAGCCTGTTATTGGAAATCGGGGAATTTTATATATTCCCCATGGTATTTGAATGCTTGCTTTTGTATGAAATGTATTCTAAATGTGTTACCATCGAGAAAAACTGATGTTCTAGGAGGCAATACCCCACTGATACTGTTGACCTCAGCACTCCACTCGCGTTCTGTGTGGAGGGGGATGAGGAAGGTGTCTGAGTGCCCCAGTTTGAGGAAATGATGAATCGGGCAGACCAAAATGTTCAGAAATGGGAACTTCTGTACTGGTACAACTCCATTCTAACGAGGCGAGACCAAAGCGCGTGCCCAGAGGAAGGCTCTATTTACATGACTGCCCCATCTCTGGCTCCCATCCCAGCCACAGAACACTCACAGGAGACGCAGGATACAGTCATGGGGACACTCGACACCTGTTCAGAAGAAAGGGCCTCAGCATTTACTAAATGGATAAGAACAACTTCCAACAGGTTTCAGGTACCAACAGGTTGTCCTTAAATTTTTTGCTCCATGCAGTACGGACATACAGCAGCCCCGTAAATATTCAACTTCCACTTTCAGCTGATTTTCTTTGAAAAGCTGTTTTCACTTTCTGCCTAAATCTCCTTGCAAAGCGCTATGATTAACTATCCACACATCACAGATGATGTGCTCTGACAGACATGGAGGAGAATTAAAGTGAAATGCATGCGCTGTTTAAAATAAAAATCATCTATGTCATGAATAAAAAAAACAAAACAGATGGAATTGTGTCTTTGGTCATGCCTCAGAAGAGTTTCAAACTCTTCTAAACCACTTAATTTAATAAAGAAAAGAAAAGAAAAAAAATCTTTTTAATATTCCAAATGCAATAAAGGAAAAAAAAACTAATTCTATAATCACATTGGAATTTGGTATCAATAGTTTTATTGTCAGGAACCCACTCATGAAATGACATTAAGGTTTATGGGGAATACACTGAGGGTAAATCATTGAGGCAAAGTGACTATTGATTTGAATGTCACCGAACTGACAAAGTGGCTTTGTGTTAGCATATCCCAGGCTAAGAGAAGGATCTGGTAAGTGGAACTGTGGCCGACAAAGGGGAAACCTCATATCAAATTGGTTGAAGCATGCCTGTAGTTTCTATGACAAGTGTTCAGTTTCTCAAAAACTTTGCAAGCAAATAGTTCTTCACAGGCTCTTTCTCGCTCCTTGAATGAAAGAGGGGGTACACTCGGTGTAATCACTTGGTTAGCTCAGAGCCACAAGAAAAGGCAATAGTCTTGAGGCTGCTTTCTCAATGGAATGCTTCAACTTGACATCCACAGGAAAGCCCCATCAGTCTGAGATTGGAAGTGCTGGAAACTTTCCCCTCAGCTGATTGGCGGGAGAGGAGGGGAGACAAGGAAAGGATTTACTCAAGACCAGGGAAGCAGAATAAACAAGTGCCATCGCTGTTTCCTGCAGGGAAAGTGGAAAGATTAGTCTGGTTTATATTGAGATGAGACTAGAGCTTAACACAGGTTGTAGTTGATTAAACAAGAGTGAATCATTGCACTGCCCTATCTAGACGATCTTTAGCCGGTATCTTTCATAATTACAGAAATCCTGAGCTTTCAATTAGCCTGGACTGATTTAGTCAATGAAAAGATGGAGCTCAAAGACATGCCATCATGGTTGTCCCCTCTCCTCCGTAGAATTTTCACTCACTTCTGACTTTTAAAAAATAACACATAAGACCATATTACAAATCCTAATCATAAGCTTTTAAATCATGTGTTAGGAAGCTCAGGATCATTTTTAGAGTCTTGGGACAAACGTCTCCCTGCTGAATGTCCTTGGGGACATTTGTCACTGGAAGTGGGCATTTTGCCAGAGGCTGCAGTGAAGCTTTATGAAAATAGACAAGATAAATGGACTTTCAGTGCAGTATTGTGCCAGACTTTTAATTTTGAAGATATTATTTTTTTAACCTAGCCGAGAGTCAAGTCAATTTGTGAATTAGTTGGAAGGATGGCTGGATATGTGGGTGCGGGTGGGGGCAGGGGCAAGGATCTGACATTTTAAGTCAGAAAAGCCTGCCACCCAAAACAGATTTCTTTGGCAATCAAGATAACTTAACAACCATAAACACATTGTCAGAGGGAAAAATTACATTTTGCTCTAACACAGATCATGTACAGATGACTGGTTTTGCTTTCAAGTTCAAGCACAGAAAGACTGTTTATATATATCAACTTCTGACCCAGGCAGGCAGAACAATCTCAGAGGTTTGAATTGGAATTGCTGAAGAGCTTTTGGTATTTCTTTGCTGAGGATGTAGCATAACAATCATGGGATGAATATACATCCCAGATTGTTGAGAATCAGAATAAGTTGCAGCCATAGATAATTTGTGATATTTTTTTCCTTTTTTATTATAACCCTCACACACACAAAAGGCAGCACCTTTGCAGTTTAAAAAATGTATTTCCTTTGGCTTAGTTTATTTGGAATATGATAGGATTTGTTTCTCTCTGGGGGTTCTTACATCACCCCAAGAATGTTCTAAGCTGACACCCCCAAATTTTATCATTATGATTTCACCAAATTTTTAGGTATCCGATCCATGAGGTGGTGAATATAAGATATATTTTGTGAAAGACAATTGAAAACTGTTAAGAACTATATGAAAACCAACATATTAATTCTTATTTATTTATTTATTTATTTTTCTGAGCCATCCTGCCACCTGTTGGCAGCTCAGCAGCAGCTCAGCTCAGGCTGGGCATCGAACTGCTGTTACTCAGAGCTCAGCTTGCACTCTTGAGAGAGCTCTTAACCAACTGAGCCACTCGGTCAGCCCTAATTCTTTACAATTATTGTTATAAATGTTCTCAAAACCAAAAAAAAAAAAAAAAAAAAAAAGCACAGTAGAGTTTTTGTTTGAATTCACCTGAGAGCATAGGGCAGGATTTTTGATCCAATTGTTTTTTTGTTTTTTTTTAGTGAGAATGGAGGAGAGAGGAGAGTTGCCCAATTCTCTAACCATTTGGCATTATTTATTACAACAAATGCATTAGTCAAGTGTGTATTATTGGGCACCTTCAATGTACAGAGTTCTGTAATGTAAAATACATTGGATGTTTCAGACAAAGCAGCAAATAGTCCCTGTTCTCCAAAAGTTTGTAAGCTGGTTGTACAGAAAGACCCACTTGTGCTCACAGATACATAAACACATATGTTAACCATTAAACAATAATACAAGACAGTAGTGTAAATAGTAAAAGAGTAAAAGTAGGCAACGGTGTATTAGGAATATCTTTTTCATCATGAATTTGGAAAAAATCACAGAAGGCGCTATGTGTTTTTTATGTGTCTTGGCATCTCTTCATATAAGTTAAAGGTATAGTCCTAAAGGCTCTCTGAAAGGGGACAAATGTTTCTTGAACTCACGATGTGTGTTCGGCACATGACATATATTACATTACATGATTATCAGCACAATAACTGAAGTAGGTCTTATTATGAATTCCACTTTGTAGACCTGGAAGTTGAGTCAAGTTATGCAAGTTGTACCAGCCAGAAAATGGCAGCACTGAACTTAAAATATATATATTTAAAGATTTTATTGGGGAATTGTGGGAGAGGAACTGTGTTGGGGAACCAGGGCATTGGGGAACCAGGGAAGGGGAACAGACAAGTTGCTGTGCTTTTGTTCTTCAGTCTAGTTGCAGGGGACGTTGCTTCACTGGCCCATGTTGTTATCCTCATAGTGTTCTCTCCAGATGAGGCAGATCGGTCGCCGGCCTCTGGATGGTCGCTCACCACAGCTATTGTCAGCTCACGCTGGCTGCCGGCCACTCACTGTAGCCTATGGCAGCCCACTGTAGCAGAGGCTGCAGCTACGCCGACCCAGGGACTCACAGCAGCCCAGCTCCAGGTGGAGCTGTTGTTCACCATCTTAGCTGTAGAGGGCAGTGTCACTGACCCTCATATGTGGGATCTGAACTGGGTCTGCTGGAGACCCAAGCCAGCTCTTAACCAGCGCGCCACTTGGCCGGCCCTATATTTTTCTTTTTTTGTTGTTGAGTTACGATTGCCATATAACATTTAATTTCAGGTATACAACCTAAGTATATAGTGGGAAATGATCACCACGTGAAATCTAGTTAGCATCTATCACCATGCATAGTCACAAATGTTATTTTTCTTGTGATGGGAGCTTTTAAGATCTATGCTCTTAGCAACTTTCAAATCTACAACGAATGGTTTTAACTATAGTCACCATACTGTACATAACATCCCAGGGCACATTTATTTTATAACTGAAAGTTTGTACCTTTGGATCCCCTTCAACCATTTCACCCAGCTCCCACCCCTGAATCCATATTTTTATGATTCAAACCCTGTTATCTTCTTCCCACGTACAAGTTTTTCTCCAAATGAGACTTGCAGACCTGAGTTAGAACCTCTGGTGGAGCAGGGGTGGGGGGTTGGGAGCAGGGGGAGTGGAGAGATGCCTGGTAAATGCAGAGAACTAAGTCCTCAAACCTGTCTGAAACTGAGAACCATTGCTCTGCATTTGGCATCAATTGTTTCTGTGACTTAGATGTTTTGGGTTTCAAAAAACACAATTGTCTGAGACAAAGAAGCAGAAAAAAAAAATCCAAATTCATTGCTCCTCCAGCTGAGGTCACTTGAGCTAAATTCTCATTCATTTTCACTACAATTTTTCTCAAGAGCCTACAAATCATTGAGCAAGTAAAAATTCTATTTCTTCCCTGAGGGAAAAAGACAGGGATGCCCTCATGTGCTGCTGGCACCTGAAGGATGCTTCATCTCTGAAAGATCAATGTCCAGGTGGTTAATTGGAACCTAATGTGGCTCTCATCAACATTCTTAAGACTTCCTTCTCACATCCCTTTATCCAGGACTATAAAGCTAAGAATGCATTTAGCCGGAATTTAGAATGAAAGAAGTTTCTTTATTAGATTTTGGGGGTGAAAAGAAAGTTAATCGTACCAAAAAGATTTTCATCTATTTTATAGGATTCTATAGGGATATAACAGATAATTGGAAACTAATTCATAGATTCAAAGAATCCTCAGGTTGAATGAAATGTGATTATTTCTACTTGGGAAAAGATATTCATGAAATATTTGTGTTCATTATTCTTCCTCTGAGAAGAACAGCTCTTCAAGCAAGCTCTTTCTGTTCTGTGAAATAGGTTCCTGAAACTGGAATATAGGATTTTACTTTACCTAATTCTGTTAAAATGCAAATTTGATAAATTAATTCAGTAATAGTAGTAGGTACTATTTATGAAGCAGTAGCCAAGGGATTAGGTACTGAACTAATCACTTTATTGCCCTATTTCATTGAGAATTTGATTATTTTATGCTGTTACTCAATATTGATTCCCTGAACCTACCTCTTTTATACAAAAAAATATATACTGGGGGTTCCAAAAATATGTATACATGTGACTTGTATTCATCATTTTTTATCAGTATGTATCAAGTATTACAATTTTAATACAGTTTTTTCCTTTCTTAAAATGTGTATACATTTTTTGGCATCCTCTGTATTTATATTATATATTATAAAAGTATATATTTATATATATTTTATTTTATACCTCTCTATATAAAATATCATATATAAGATATAGTTTATAACATAATTTATAATACATTTTATATATAAAATGGTATATAATATTATAGATGATATACATATATAAACATTCACATGCATTCCTTTTTTAACCTCTTATTACCCTTTACCTTTCCCCCCCACTTTTTAAATGTTTTAATTACAGTTAACACTCAATATTATTTTATATTAATTTCAGGTGTACAGCATAGTGGTTAGACATTTGTATATTTATATGTTTAATTAAAGTTTACTGGGATGACATTAGTAAAGTTACATAGGTTTCATGTATACAATTCTGTAATACATCATCTGTATATCACATTGTGTGTTCACCACTCAGAGTCTGATCTCCTTCCATCACCATATATTTGATCCCTTTTACCCTCATTTACCACTTCCCTCCCCCTTTACCCTCTGGTAACCACTAAACTATTGTCTGTGTCTGTGAGTTTTTGTTTATTTGTTTTTCTTGTTCCTTTGTTGCTTTCAGTTTTATATCCCACATATCAGTGAAATCATATGGTTCTCAACTTTTTCTCTCTGACTTACTTTACTTAGCATAATAATCTCAAGTTCCAACCATGTTGTTGCAAATGTCAAGATTTCATCTTTTCTAATGGCAGAATAGTATTCCATTCTGTATATATACCACATCTTCTTTATCCAATCATCTATCAAAGGACACTTTGGTTGTTTCCAAAGACATTTGTATAATTTAAGAAGTGATCTCCCTAGTCTAGTACCCACCTGGCACTATACATAGTTATTGCCATATTATTGACTAGATTCCATATGTTTTACTTTACATCACCATGACTATATTGTAACTACCTATTTGTACTTCTTAACCTCTTCACCTTTTACACCCTGTCCCCCAGCTCCCCTCCCATCTATCACCCTGATAAGTCTAGTACCCATCTGACACGGTATGTAGTTATTACAATAGTATTGACTATATCCGTATGCTATACCCTACATCTCCATGCCTACTTTGCAACAACCAATTTGTACTCTTGTTTGTGACTTTATGCACTTCCTGGACTTGTTTGTCAATTTTCTACACCATGATAGGAAAGTTTTCAGTCATTATTTTTTTCAGATAGTTTCTCAATCCCTTGCTTTCTCTCTTCTCCTTCTGGTACCACTATGGTGCGAATGTTGTTATGTTTGATGGTGACCCAGAGGTCTCTTAAACTATCCTCATTTTTAAGTTATTTTTTTTTTCTTTTGCTGTTCTGATTGGGTGTTTTCTGCAACGTTGGTTTCCAAATTGCTGATTCAACCTTCTGCTTCATCTAGTCTGCTGGTGCATCTAGTCTTCTAGTACATTCTTTATTTCAGTTATTGTATTTCCTTCTGACGGGCTCTTTTTTATGGTTTCTGTGTCCGTTTTATTCATGCTATCTCTTTGTTGAAGTTCTCACTAAGTTCCTTGAGCATCCTTATGACCAGTGTTTTATGGAGTTTTCTTCTGTTCTTTCATTTAGGATGTATTTCTTTGTTTCCTTATGTTGGCAGCCTCTTTGTGTTTGTTTCTATTTATTAGGTAGATCTGCTATGTTTCCCAGCCTTGGCCAGGTGGCCTTATGTATTATGTGCTCTGTGGGGTGTGCTCTGGCACTGTCTTCCTGGTTACCTGCTCCAGGTACTCCAGGAGTGTCCAGTGGGTGGCATTGACCTTTTTAAGCTGACTGGCTGTGGGGTTTGGTCACATCCACAGCTTATGAATGGGCTGCTGTGTGGGGGCATGGAGGGGAGGCTTATCACATGGAGCAGGGTTCACCCCAATGGGCTCTGGTGCCTGTTGAGACCATCCTTTGTGTGTGCCACTTGTGGGGCAATTGGGCAGTGCTCTGCTGTGGTCTGAAGCTAACCTTCAAGTATGTTGATTCTGGGGCCTCTTGGGAGGGGCTCAGTGCAGGCCCAGGGCACCCACTGCCTGTGACCAGCCAGGGACTACCTGGTAGGAGCTACAAAGCAATCCCTGGTTGGTTGCTGCCTGTGCTGGACCTGGAGGTACGTGGGAGAGGCCATGCTGTGAACTGAGGAGGGTTGCCACCAGCACTGGGTCTGGGGTAACTCCACAAAAACCCAGGATAACCTGAGGCCTGCTGCCCGTTGCCAGCTCCCCTGAGATTCAGCTATTGATAAAGCCTTTGTGTGGTATGGAGTTTAGTGCCTCTGTGTCTCAATGAGCCACCAAGGTGGAGCCTAGTGGACCTTAGCAGACCAATCAGATTTATATTTGGCCATGGGTGTGGGGCAGGGGCTTAACACAAGAAAGATGGCTTCCCCTGCTGGCTGCATTGGAGGAGGATTCCACACAGGAAAAATGCAACTCTCCTTTCAGTCTTCTCTGAAGCCACACAAATCAGCCTTTCCCTGTAAGTCTGCTGTGATCCCTAAGCACTGTTCCTCTGCTGGAGTCCAGGGTGAGAGCCTGTGAGCAAGTCTGTGCCGGCCTTTTAAGAGGACCTCTCGGTTCCCACAGCCTTCTGTCCCACCCAGACAGTACAAATTTCCACTATTTTCCACAGCCAGATGTTGTGGGGCTCTTCTTCCTGGCATAAGTACTCTGGGCTGGGGAGCCTGGGGTGAGGCTAGGAACCATTGGTCCTCTGTGGGGAACCTCTGTAACCAAGATAACCCTCCCAATTTTCATCCACCACATGGAGTTTTGGGGCCAGCCTGTTTTGCATCTCTGCCCCTCCTACCAGTCTTGATGTGGTTTTTTCTTTATATCTTTAGTTATAAAACTTCTGTTCAGCCAGACCTCAGATGATTCTCCAGGTTGATTGTTTTTATTGTTCTGTAAGGTAGTTATAATTTTGATGTGTTCACAGGATGAGGCAAGCAGAGCATTTATCTACTCCACCATCTTAGATCCCACCCTTCTGTTACATGCATTCTTATTTTATTATTACTATTAATAATAACAATACAATTTTTGGTCAAATGTAATCCCCATGAAAGCTTTGCAAAGTAGATGCTATGCACATATCACAGATGATGAAACTGAGGCTTAGGGAAATTAAAAGATAAAACTCAATGATCCTGTAGCGTTAGCTTGCATCACATAGAGGGCTTGTTAAAACAAAGTACTGGATTCCACCTCCAGAATTTCTAGTTTAGTATATTTTTGAATCACTTTAGGACAACTACTACTCTCTAAACCTAGAGAAAAACCGTGTGTGTGTGTGTGTGTGTGTGTGTGTGTGTGTGTGTGTATTTTGTCACATTAAGAGTAATTATTTAACAATATATTTTCTTTAAAATGCAAATGAAAAAAAATATTTATTCATTTGAAAATACTGTGCATTGGGGCAGGCCATGATATGTACTTGATGCTGAAATTACAAAGGAGAAAGGCAGCTTGTTACTGGAAAGAGAGGCTAAATGAAAGATCAGATATTAGAAACTATACCTGATTGCGGCAGTTTGGTTGCGGGGAAAGGTAGCCAAGCTATTAGGCGTTTGAACACATTTAACTTCTGTTTTCCTACTTGTCTTATTTTGTGTCAGCAGCTTGTGCTCTTAAAAATCATAGACATTAGGAACAGGAGAGACCCATGCCATCCTCTATTTCATCATCCTGTCAGTTTCAAAACACTATTTGGTGTTTTTCCATTTCCACTAGTTTACTTTATTGTGAAAAATGAGGGAGTGAGATATTTAAAGAAAAAAAGATAGTTGGAAGAAAATACTTTTCAACTGAAATGTCAAGAGTTAAGAAAGCTACTGTGTTGAATTCTCTTCCACTGAGAAGCTGGGAGAGTATAAGTTTTCCATCTGCCAACAACATTCATGGTTTCACCACGCTAATTGACTCACCTGTGAAATTTCTATTTGCTCCAGGAAGGATTCTTTTGCCCCAGGAGGCTGGTAGCACACCTTGTATTGGCACCATCTTCTACACACAAATGCAACAGTGTAAATGACAAATGTTACATTTTTAACCCTCCATTGGGACATCTATTGTTTTTATCTATCTATCTATCTATCTATCTATCTATCTATCTATCTTCATCATCATCACCATCATCATTTTTATAACACTCCAATTGTCCTTTGTGGTCCAGGTGAAGTTGACCCCAACCTGCAGCTCTAGGAGTGAAGCAGTTGGCCTGTGCCAGACCAATCAGAAACTTCCAGAGTCTTTTGTTGCTTTTGTTAGGCTTTCTCAATTGATAAGACATAAGTTGGGTTCTCCTGGGTTTGCCATCACATGTGGGGAGATTGAGAAGAACGGGGCAGAAGAAAGAAAATAGATCCTGGGGATGGAGAGATATTCCTGATGATGTTACTCAGTAACCTTAATTGCAGATGTGAACCAGTCCATTTTTGTCTCCTTGTTTTGCTTAAACTTTGTGAGTGAGGTTGTAGTCATCACTTGGACTAAATTCTAGAAAGTTAGAGAAGAATGAACTATAAGCACTTTAGCATCCAAATAAGTAAGTCTGTCTGTGAGAATATTAGTTCAGAGACCTGGGTTCTAAGTCCTGGCTGTGTCACTGATTAGGTCCTCTGGGGACATTATCTCTTGCTGTCACAACACCTTGAATTATTTCTCACTCATCCTATGCCTCACAAAATGACTTTCATTAGTCATAGCATTGTAATGAAGAAGCTTTGGAGGGAATTTCAGTAATGGCCAGGGAAGAGGAGAGTAAAGTAGATTTTGGGAGGGCTGAAAGGAGATGTGACAAGACAGAAGCTAAAGAATCAGGGCCATAAGCAGGTTACAGGAAATGGAATAATTTTACAATATGGTCGCACAGTTAACCTTAACCTCTGGCTGGAATGAAAAACCTGGGATGAAAAATCTCTGGAAACTAAAATGGAGTCATCCCACATCTATTACTAGTCATTTTATTTTTGGTGGGATGCATGTTATTGCTAGTGTCAGAAGTGAAAGAGACCAGATTAGGAAGAAAGAGAAGCCAAGAGAAGCCCTTTCAAAAGGAAGGGCCTTTCAAGGAACTGAAAGGTTTTTGGACATAAAATTCAAAGAATTTTCATAAACTGAGTTGTCACATTTCATATATACAGTAATACCTTGGTTTGTGAGCATAATTCGTTCTGAAACAAACTACTCTTATTTCAAGACATCACTCGTTTAACATGTTAAAATGTATTAGAAATGTTTGCTCATCTTGCAGAACACTCACAAGCCTGGTACATGTTTAACAACTAGATCTCCAGAGTGGGGCCCTGATTAGAGGTGTTTGCTGATTTTGGTCGTGTAAATATTCCCCCTCTGATCAGGTTCAAGCTACCAACCTGATGTCAAGTCCTCATAAAGTTCCTGAAATTTTGCCACCAGAGCCAACTCTAGCCTACACTGAAATGACAGAGTTGGAAATTCTAATTACCTCCGCTTTGTGTATGCATTTAAGGAGTAGCTATGTGGTCCTCCCTGAGCGGAATCAGAGACTAGAGCTCCAGAAAGAAAGCCTATGGATTCCTTTGGTGTCTTGTTCCTAAGCAGGGCTACCCTGATAGCGCTAAAGATTATGCTTCAGAACAGAACCTTGACTACGGAGGTCAGGTCGGTGGGTCGCAGGGCGCTGCTGTGGGATCCTTATAATCCTGTAATCCATGCAGGCGACAGCAGCGTGGTATGCAGCCTGTTCTGATGTCTCCGAGGTTGGGCTTCTGGACACAAAGGTAGCCATTGTGAGAAGAGGAGATGGTGCAATCTTTGCAAAGAAGAGACACATTTGCCCTGGGGCAGGAGACAAATAACAAGGGGATAAGGAGGTAGAGGCATCCTCACCTGTCCCAGACTCAAAACAAGTTTAAACAGAGCAGGTAGAGAATCCACCAGGACCAGATACTGAAGCAATTCGTGAAAGGACAACAGAAAAGAAGGAAAGGGTGGGGTGGATTTCAAAGTGATAGCTGCAGGAGGAGGAATGAGGAAGAAACTGAAGGAACAGAGGAAGGAGAGACATAGCCACAGGACATGGGCAGGAGAGCCCTTCACGTCAAACTGTGGGTTGGTTGTTTCAGGGAGGCACAGGTGGGGCACATTGTGTTACTGGGGGTGTTGATTGCACAAAGGGGAAGGATGAGGGATGTTTAAAGGGAAATAGATTGCGACACATTGGGAGCTTCCTACAGGTATGAAAAAAAGAAAATGTATACACACACACACACATGATTCACCCTGGCAAGAGCTGACGTCCAAACTCTATTTAGAGACAAAAAAAGCAAGAGGTACCATAAAAAGTGATGATACAAAAATCCCAATGTCTAGGATGGAACTTAATGGAATGCACACTTGATTATTCCTTTTTTTTTTTTTTCGAGGGCAGTGTCACTGGCCCTCGCATGTGGGACCCCAACCGGGGCTGCTGTTGTCCCAAGCCAGCTCCCAACCAATGCGCCACTTGGCCGGCCCTTGATTATTCTTTTTTTAAGGGACAAAAGTACATATCTCTGCTACCTTTGAAACCTTTCCATTTATGATTTGGTCTTGAAATTCCCAATGGCCCAAAGTGAAGGGCAGTGGATATGCTCAAAGGAGTAAAAGAGTCTAAATCAGATGTATGTTTGGCTCCATACTGAAGGTAAGACATGGAAATTAAGGAAAATGCTTGGTAAGTTTTCAAAGAAGAAAGAATGGATGACTTTTGGTGAGGAGCAGATTTGTGTAAGAAACAGACTGCTTTAAAAAAAAGAGCTGTTTGCTCACCGGGGTAAGCAAGTCCTGCGCAGCTCCTTTTGACCTTGCAGACAAATGGCTCTCAATAAACTTTCTATGTGTTTGGCTTCCCACAGAGACATGTATCTGTTGAATTTGAAAGGAGATAAATGATAATAAATACTCAAAGAAGAATCCAACTGGTGTCTCTAGCCACCTCCCCCCAGAAAGGAGAAAAGAAAAATCCGTTTCATCAGGTATGTTCTCAACAAAGATGTTAGGATGTTTCTCTCCACTGCCAAACTTAGGAACTTCAAGACAGAAACAAATCAAAGATGTTTAAACCCAAATGCATGTTAATTCAGAAAGTGTTAATTCGGAAAGAAATTTTTAGCAGCCATATAGAAATGTTGCAGACCTGGCTGAAACAGAATTGAGTTTTAGCTCAAACTTTGCCTCCGACAATGCTTGCTACTTTGGAGACCTGCCTGCTCTCTGTAGCCTGCCTTTAATAAATTACAGAAATTGGGCAGATACATAAGGGTTCTGTTTGGCATGAAATTGACAAAGCATTCTACAATCAAGGAAGACTGTCTCTCTAAATACAAAGTAAATAATTCATTTTAAAATTTAATTAATTCATTTTAAGTACATAAATAATGCATGAATAAATGTTCTGTATAAAAATTTCAAATAATGCACCAGTATATAGAGAAGAAAATTATTGTATGTATACTCCCCTCCCCTAATTTCCCTCAACAAAGATAATCATCACTCATTGTTTGCGTGTATCCTTTCTGGTTCTTTTTCTATGTGCTTATCTGTAAGACCATTTTATATATATATATTTTTACTATTGAAGTAACCCAGAAAATTAAAAATATAACCCATAATCTTATCATCCAATAAAAATTCAATAACTGATTTAATATATCTTTGGAAAAAATGAATAACTGATCCCCTTTTTGGATACTCCAGATAGAGGGTAAATGCATAAGAAAAAAAAAAAGCAATGGTTAACATAAGAATTAGAGAATTACAGAATCTTAGAGTTCAGAGGACATCTCACTGACACATAAACCATGTTTCTTATTTTATAGAAGAGAGAGCATCAGCTTGGGAAGCTTTCTGCCAAATCTCACAGCTAATAAGTGATAAGTTCAAGATTAGACTCTACCCACCCTCCCCCAACCTTTCTATTTTTTTCCCCTAATAAAACGGGCAGTTCAAAGGGAGACATCTTCAGGCTTAGAAGGACCTGGATCTAGCTAGTCCCTTTCGGAGAAGAACTTTGAAACCAGCAGCTTCAGGCCACGTCTGACCCACACAGTGTTTTTCAAAAATTAAAAGTTTTGAAACAGAGTTGGTTCCTGACATTTGAAAATGCACATTTTGACCTCTCTCGAAATATCTGAAGATCTCCCAACGTGAGGACCTTCCGTTGCATCATGTGGCAGCTTTAGTGAGGACTGTCTTCATATCTGTCATGCGCTCTTCCGTGCGTCACAGCCCTCACCTGGGGGCCTTACTAGGCACCCACCTAGACCCCATCCGGGGGAGGACACCATGTCCCAACCATACCTGGACATTTTTGAGAGTGAAAGTCTTTGAAAATAAGTATTATGTTGAGACAAGAGAGAAAAACCAGGACTGTTCCAGACAAATTGGAACATATTGTCACCCTATAGACATCTGAATGTGTTAACGTTGTTTTCAACCCCAGAGGCCCTGTGTTTATGCGCTCTGTCAGCTGGCATACAGCTCCTGACTAGCAATCAGTCTCCTCCAGGGTTCCTTCCCGGCCTCCAGAGAGGCAATTGCTTTCTCTGAACCTGTCTGCTGCTCCTAAAAGTCACAAATAACCCTGACATTGCTAGGTCCATTTGGGATCAGGAATTAAGAATGTGTTTATAAGAAAAGAATTGATTGGGGGAAATATTAGAACTGCATTTCCTTCCTCAACAAATAATTCCTAAGTGCCACTACTTGGGAAACTATTTTGAAAACTACAAGGAAACATATGGCAGATTTCTTGCTTTAAATAACTTAGAATTGAGCTAAGAAGATAAGCTCTAAAGGGAGAGGGACAGTTGACTTCAAAGGCACCGATGAGTTCAAAGGGACATGGTTTGGCTTCCCAAGAAGGGCTTTATGGTGAGAGTGGGACTTGAGCAAAATCACAAACAGGAAGCAGGAATTAAGCCTGTGTGTAAGATAGTTATGCCATCTTCGGCAGAGAAAAAAACAAAGAAAGTTGGTGTTGGAGAAAACTGATTTAACTTGATAAGTGCCATCTCCCCTCCCTCCTCTGAGTTTCAGCAGCATTTGCAAATCTGTCCCTTTTGTTTGCCCTTGGAGGGGAAGGGGAGAGAGAGAATACACAATTCTCATCATTTTTCTGGTGATGGATTTAAGATTCTTGGTGAATAACTGGTTTGCTTTCCAAACATTGGCTTGTTTTACTGCTTGAAGAGCCAGTGGTTCTCTAGACAAGTGGTTCTCAACCCTATCACCCTAAAACCCCTAAAAATGCTCTGTTATAATAAATGTTCTGTAATACCCCTTTTACTATCCTGAGATAATAGATTTTATAAACTTTCCTCCAAAAATATAATTTTTAAAAATCACTATAAAACTCTAATTCAATGTAATAGAGAAATAAAAGCATTTTATAATAAAAAATCATATACAGATTTCAGCATGTGCCAGCTAGAGCATGACCACGGTAGAAGATATAAGAGAGGGGATGGATGGTTATATTTATACACATATCTATGAGAATGCTGTGTGTGGATTCTTTTGGCATTAACATGTGTTGGGGTTTTCTGAAATGGTGAACAGCTTGCTAATCTGAATAAATGTAAGTCCAATCTTCTATCCAGTAAATTTCATTGTTGGAAAATTCAGTGCGCATTTGGAACATGCAAATAATACCATGTGTATATATCAATGTCTGTGAGGATCCCGCCTAATTAATTTCAAATAGATTATTACTTATTTGGAACTGTCTTGTTTATTGTAGTCCAGCTATTGGGTTGTCGGAAAAGCCATGATGCATGTTTGCAACAGATGGCTCTAGTTCAATTCTGGAAGTACTAGAGTCATTCACATCTATGTTATTGCTATGTCATTTGACAGCTGATAGTTCTAGCTTCATTCTAAAAAAAACTGAGCAATTTGGTTGAGATTTGGAGATTTTACAAGTTGAAGATGGAAGACCAAATTGTGCATGTTTGCCATGTTTTACTGTTTACTTCCATAACGGGAAGAATGTGAGTCAAGCTTGTGAAAAGTTGCATAAAGTTTACGGTGACAGGAACTTCAGTGCCAATGATGGTTCATGAAATTCCGTGCTGGTGATTTTGATTTCAATGACGCTCCTCAGTCAGGGAGGCCCACCGAGGTTGATGATAACAAAATAAAAACATTGATTGAGTCAAACCCACATTACACTGCAGAAACATTCAAGCATTCACGACCACCTGAAGAAGCTGGGATATGTAAGCAAGCTCGATATTTAGGTTCCACATAAACTCAAAGAAGTTCATTAGATGGCGCATATAAACATCTGCAATATGCTCATTAAACGTGAGGAGAACGATCCATTTTTGAAGCAACTGATAACTGGGGATAAGCGAATTGTTTACAACATGTGGTGCACAAATGGTCTTGATCCCGATGTGATGATTCGCCTCAAATGACATCGAAAGCAGACATTCATCAGAGGAAGGTTATGCTCTCAGTGTGGTGGGATTTTAAAGGTGTCATGTATTTCGAGCTGCTACCAAGGAACCAAACAATCAATTCGAATGTGTACTGTTGGTAATTGGACAGTTTGAATGAATCCATCACCCAGAAACGTCCATAGCTTGTTAATCGTAAAGGAGTTGTGTTCCATCTTGACAATGCTACACCACACACAAGTTTGATCGCCCGTCAAAGATGATTGGAGCTTGGATGGGATGTGTTGCCACACCCACCAAACTCGCCTGACCTTGCTCTGTTAGACTTCCACTTGTTTTGCTCTTCAAAACTCCTTGTGTGGGGGCCGGCCGAGTGGCGCGGTGGTTGAGCGCTGGCTTGGGGAGCCAGCGGCCCTGGTTCAGGTCCCACATGTGAGGGCCAGTGACACTGCCCTCAAAAAAACAAACAAACAAACAAACAAAAAAACTCCTTGCATGGTATAATGTTCAATTCTAATAAGGCTGTAAATGAGCACCTTGTTCAGTTTTTTGCAAATAAAAACAGGTCCTTCTATGAACAAGGAATTATGAAGCTCACTGAAAGATGGCAAAAGGTTATAGAACAAAATGTGCAATATATCTTTGATTGATCTTTGTTCTACATAAATAAATGACCTTTGCAAAACATAGACAAAATATATCATGACTTTTCCAACAAACCAATAGTAATCTTGGTACCTACTTCCATAAATGTCAGCAATGTCCCCCTATCATTATGGCAACCCCAAACTGTTCCTCCAAATGTCTAAATCATTCTCTAAGGGCAATAAGAGCCATTAAAAACCATTGCTTTCTATCAAGCAAAATCCATTATTAGAAGCATTTTTTTAAATGCAAGAAAGATAGAAGACATGCTCTACCAAACCCTTAATTCTATGTTAATCGCACATCAGTAATGTCGAAAATGCAATTCCATAGGCACTCTGCTGTAAAGAGCCCTTTTTCACAAATCAGTAAATTTTTCCACTTCTAAGAACACATTCCTGAGTCTAAATAGACTTCCTTTAGAGAGAGATATATCTGTATACCCTTGTAGAGAAAGAGGCTAGAAATAAGAAAGGCCATGGAGAAAGAGAATATATAATTTCTTACCTGGGGAAAAAAGGAATGAAACAATGAAGTTGGCCATTGCTAGGGTAAAATCCATAATTCGGACTCCATGGTTTGGAGGACCTGGTCCCTTAACACTGAGCAATGCCTCAGGAAGACAGTGGGAGGAAGAAATAGGAGAGGGTGCTGGCCACCTGTTTCTAAGCTGCCCTGAATTTTTCAGGGTGACAGGCAGGCCTTCAGGCAATCCCAGGCACCGAGGATCTAGAGTGGGAGTGCGCCTCCCACATTTCCAGCACTCTGAAGGCTGAACTCCAGTGGTCTCAGAGCTCCCTTTGATGACCAATGTAACATGACTGCAGGTGGATATGTGACAGAGGACCACACACAGTGCTTGTCTCTGAGTCAGAGGAATCCCAGGGAGGAATTGGCTTGGGCTTCTGCTTGACTGTGGTACAGCATTAACCCCAATCATTTCATAAAAAAAGATACCTTTCTCTCTTATCAAATTAAAAACATGCTCAATTACCAGAGGCCTCATGAGACAGGCACTTTTATATACTATTTATGGGAATTAAAATAGGTCCATGGATGGAAGGATGGATGGATGGATGGGTGGACAGACAGACAGAGACAGAAAATGTCATTCTCTTTTGACCTAGTGATTTTCCTTAAAGGTTTTAAACTAAATAATATACACAAAACCAAAAAAGATTTGTATACAGTGATGCCCATCTGGAAATGTGTAAATAGTAAAGACTTGGCAAGTCTTTGAACAAAAGATTCTCTAGCTACTTATTTAAGTATCTTGGTATCTGAAAAACTTTAGAGCAAAAATAGGCCTATATATGTATATGACATTTATAATAAATAACTTAAAATTGTTATACATTTTCATATCTACCATAGTTATTTATCTATCTTGTGTTGTTTGATGCTAGTTTTTACATTTTTATATGTAAGTAAATAGGTACAATTGTTTATGCAGAATATATGAATACAATATGACTTTCAGGTAGTAATTGCAATATTATTAAACCACTATTATTAGTAGTATTTTAAAAATATTTTCTTTGTAAGTTCATATAATTTTAAAAATTATAAAACACATAAAAGCAAAATAATTAATAAAAGTGAGAATCCCCTAAATTCCAATATACAAAAATATCCTCTTACTATTTTGATATCTGTTCTTGTGGATTTTCCCCAGACATTTTCACCCTTCTAGAATAATGAGACTCATTTTCCCTAATATTTCTCAGATTATATGGCCTTTCCTTCTCCATCTCTATAAAAGTCAAGAAAATAATGAAGATTTAATGGAGGTGTATATTTAGTTTTATTTATCTATCAATCAGTACTAAATCTAGATCCATAATTTAATTTCTCAGGCCCTTGGATTCAATGCATTTCTATCACATTTGATTATATGTTAAAAACAAATAAAGAACACTGCCAAGGACAAAATATAATAAACACTCATCTATCCACCACTCAAAATACATGAATATTTACCCTTTTTAAAATGCTTCAGATTAAGAATTATTATTATAAAGCTGGAAAAAAGTTATTATGATGATGTTCAAATCCCTCTTGTCACTTTTCCTAGTCCCATCCCTCTCTTTTCTTCCCTCCTTCCTTCCCCAGAGCAGAGACCAACAGCTGTGACCATTGGTATCTGGTAACTCTAACAGAGTAGGTGCTCAAATATTTGTTGAATGAATATTCATCCATAAACCATATATCAACACATCTAGAGTTATGTATAATATATAGAGGGTGCCAAAACATGTATATACATTTTAAGAAAGGAAAAAAACTGTATTAAAATGATACTGATAGTCACCACTTTGAGCACCTCTTGTCATTGCAGAAGTCAAATGTAATTTGTATTCATTTTTTGTTATCAGTATATATTAAGTATTACAATTTTAATACAGTTTTTTCCTTTCTTAAAATGTGTATACAGGGCTGGCTGAGTGGTTCAGTTGGTTAAGAGCTCGCTCAAGAGTGTGAGCTGAGCTCTGAGCAACAGCAGTTCGATGCCCAGCCCGAGTTGAGCTGCCTTTGAGCTGCCAACAGGTGGCAGGATGGCTCAGCTAAAAAAAGAAAAAATGTGTATACATTCTTTGGCACCTCTGTATAACATCTATTCTTTTATACTGTATATATCTATATAAAACACATATTAGTGGTATTTTTGTATATTTTCAACTGTATATACGTTGTATCATATTGTAGTTATGTAACTTCTTTAAGCTGCTTTTTTTATTTAATATTAAGTATTCAGTGAATATATTAATGTGTATATATCTCATTCATTCATTTTACTTTTTCTTACCAATTTTTTAGATTATGTTTATGTTATATTTATGTAGTAAGCTGTATCCATTTCAAGTGCACATTATATTGAGTTACATGCGCCCATGAATCCGCCAATACAAACTAAATATAAAACATTTCATCACAGCAAAAAGACTGGCCATGTCCCTTTTCCTTTTGCCTCTAGACCAAGGCAACTACTGATTTACCTTTTGTCACTAAAGATTAGTTTGCATTTCATATAAATGGAATCATACTGTGCCTGGCTTCTTTTTCTCAGCAAATTGATTTAAGATTCATTTATGTGTGTTTTCCAGTTGTTGTCTTTGCTCCTTTTTATTGATGAGTATTTCAATGCATGAACATTCCATATTTTATTCTTGGATTCACCTGTTAATGGACATCTAGATTGTTTCCAGTGTGGGACTCATGAACTAAGTTTCTTTGAACATTCACGTGTATGCTGTTATGTAGACATGTTTTCTTGTCCTGAGGAAATGCCGAGGGTTATATGGTAGATACATATTTAAGTGTTTAAAAATTGTCAAACTATTATTTTTTTTCTGCTCCATTCTCTCTTTCAGCACTGTTACTCTATTTACATGCAAATTAAACTTTTTGCAATTGACTCACAGATCCCTGAGACTGTTCTTTTTTTCCCCTCATTTTTTAAAATTCTTTTCTCTCTTCTTCAGATTGCATAATTACTATTGATCTATTTCAAGTTGATTGTCACTTGCTTCGATTATCTTCATTTCTCCAATAGGCCCATTCAATAATTTTTAAACTTTAGATATTGTATTTTTTAGCACTTTTTCAAATTCTCTACTTCTCTGCTGAGATTTCCTGTTTGCATTCATTTTAAGTTTATTTTCCTTTATCTTACTGATCATTATTATAGTTACTGCATTAAAGTCTTTGTTAGTTTCAGTATCTGGGTTGTTTTATTGTTGGCATCTGTTGATGTCTTTTCTCTTGAAAATCGTGCATATTTTCTTGACTTTTTGTATGTAGAGTATTTTGGGATATTATCCAGGACATTGAGAACATTACATTGTGTTAACTCTGGAGTCTATTATATTGCTCCACAAGAAGTATTTCTGTAGCTATTTTCAGAGGCAATGAACTTGGTTAGACCCAAATTTCAGGATGTCATGCCTGAACTCAATGAAGTTGTGAATCTTAGTTCCTAATGTTTTTAGTTTCGCTGTGCCTGCTTGGTTCAGGGGTCTGCCAGAGATAGGCTGAGTTTATACACTGTCGGGAGGTCCCCTTCCAAAGCTCCTTCATTTCTGGGGGTCTTTTGTCCTTTCTGGCAGACCTGGTTTTAACTGACTCCTTTCATGCTTGCTCCTAGAACATTAGCTGCCTTTGCCACTGCTGCTGTCACCAAAAAATAGGGAACCCATTCTACACTAATCACTTTCGCCAAGTTTTGACTCTCCTTCCAAGTCTACTCCTTTAGTTAAATTTCCGGAACTCTCCAGCTGTTGTTCTTGTGTTGTCTAGAATTTATAGCTGTCGTTTGTGGGAGAATTAGTTTGTTCGGAGCTTCCTCATCCATAGGCTTACTCATTCATATTTTTTCCCCAGTTTTATTGAGAAATACGTGACATACACAACCACGCTCAGAAATGGATAGATCATCCAGACAGAGAATATATGAAAAAAAAAATCAATAGATTTGAACAATATAGACCAAACGGACCTAAGAGACCTACAGAACATTCTATCACTCATTCACTTAAACTGCTGGATAGCATTCTATTGCCTGACCATGCCCTTATTTTTTCATCTCTTGATGCACCTTTAGTTTTTTCCCAATGTTTAATTATACAAATAATGCACAGTAAATTTCAATTATACATGTGTCTTTATGCATTTATATTGGAAGGTATACATAGAGAAATGGAAAATTGGGGCCATAAGCATTCACATCTTCAACTTCAATAGATATTAATAAATTATTCTTCAATATGTTTGTAGCACTTTAATATTTCTATCAGCAGTTTTGCAACTTCCCATTTTCCCATATCAAAACCAATATTTGGTATTCTCAATCATTTTAATTTTTAGTATTCTAAAGTGGGGAATGTTGCCTGATTGCTGTTTTTATTTGCAGCTCCCTAATTACTTGCGCATTTGAGTAATTTTTCATGTTCATTGACTGTTTGTTTTACCTCTCCTGTCAATTGCCTGTTCATAATCTTTTTCCATTTTTCTATTAGATGTTTGTCTTCTTATTATTTATTTGTAAGAATACTTTATCTATTTCCTGATTTCTAATTGTATTTACTGCAAATATATTCTCTTATTCTGTTGCTTAGTTTTTAACATATTCATGGGGATAGTTTCTAATGTAGAAGTTTTATATTTTGATCAAGTCAAGTTAATCACATTTTATTTTATGATTTCTAGTTTGATGACTTCTTTAAGAAATCTCTCTCTCTCTCTCTCAATGTTTACATTATGCATTCAAAATTTTAAACACCAATTTCTTTCCAGGCACTCTTCTAGACACTGGAGAATATAGTAGTTAAAAAAGTAATAGGAAAAATAAGCAAAAACTCCCACATAATCTGATTAATATCAAATATAATGTCAGGTGATGCTTCTATAAAGAAAAATAAAATAGTGTAAAGGGAAGCATAGCAACATACTCGTAGTTAAGGGCACAGCTTGAAGCTAGACTGCCTGGGTTGGCATCCTGGCTCTGTCACTTACTAGCTGAGGGCAGTTATTAAACCTCTGCATGTCTCAGTTTCCCCATTTATAAAATGAGAATGATGATGATAATGTCTACTAGATATGATTGTTTTGAGAAATTAAATATAGATAGATAGATAGAATGAAATGCCTAGCACATGGTTAGCACTATATAAGTTTGTGTTAAATAAAACAAAATACAGTGAGATAAAACCAGATAATAGAGAGAGTATAGGGCCATGTTATGCATGATTACTCATGAAAAATTTGACCAAGGAGGTGACATTTGAACAGAGACCTAAATGAAATGAGCTGGAGAAATCCTTTAGGCTCAAGTTGTAAAATTTAGGATATTATTCTATAGTTTCTTTTAATTTAAAATTTACATTTTTATTGTTTGTTTTTAAATACATCTGGAGTTTAATTTCATGCATGGTATGAAGTAAGGATATAATTATAGTTTCTTTCATGTGGAAAGCCAGTTGTCCCAACATTTATTGACTAGTCCATTTCCTCCCCAATTTAGTAATTTCTTCCTCATTTTATATGACAATGCGTACTTATTTGTCCCACTGATCTATTTGAAAATTACTGTGCCAATACTATGCAGTCTTAATTATAAAGCATAGTAAACTTTGGTATCTTAAACATCTTCTTCCCTATGTTGAGTGTACTTGTCATTTATACTTGTATCTTCATGTAAAATTTAAAATCCCTTTGTTAAACCCATGAAGAATCATATTGAGTTTTTTTTCTTTTAAGTTACATTGAGTTTGGTGGAAAACTAATACTCTTTTGAGTTTTTCTTCCCATGAAAAGGGAATACACAAGCATTTACTAAGGTCTCATTTTATGGCAACTTTAAAAATTTTCTACATAAAATTCTTGTATAATTTCATTAACTTATCTGTAGGTATTTCACATTTTTCATGGTTATTATGAATATCTCCTATTACAATTCTGTTTTCTAATTAGTTATTGCTAGTGTGTAACTATGCTACTGAATTTTGGTATTTATCTTGTACGCGTATTCTGCAAATGTGGTGAACTTTCTTACTAAGTCTAATAGTTTACCTGTAGAATCTGTAGGGTTTTAAACCTTTTTTCTTCTTTTTCTAATCATATACTTCTTTATTTTTAAAAAAGTAATTAGAGTCTTCATTATAATGCTGAATGAATGGGAGGTAGAGACATTGTTATTATGTTCCTGATTTAATGGGAACTCTTTGAAAATTACATCATTTATTATTTATTATGCTTGTTGTCAGGTCTAACTGTTGTAGGTGTTTAGCTGTAGGTGTTGAACTCTTTATCAGATTAAAAACATTTCTTCCTATTCTTAGTTTGTTACAAATTTAATCAAATGATTTTTCTGCACTTATGGTTTTTCACTTTTACTCTCAATTTTTTTTATTAAATTGGTTTTATGATGTTGAATAACTGTAGTACTCTTTAATCAAGTTACTTGATTATGATGTTTTAAAATACATTGCCAGATTAATTACACTTTATTATGTTGAGGAGTTTTGTGTCCATGTTCATACGTGAACTTCGTTTATTTTTTTACCTGCTTGATGTCTGATTTATTTCTTCTGCTTCTGCTCTGTGTACTGAGAGGAACATTTTCCAGTCTTCAGTGACCTCTGGTTTCTGAGCAGATTTGGACAATTAGAAGCTCTAGTTGTAGACTTAAAGGTGGGACAAAGGAAAAAGCTAGAATAGTTAGACTCCAACTTCTCTGGCCAATGTGGCTGCATCTCTTGTCTGGTTCCATTTCCTACCACACATTCCTGTCTTTGTGGTTATAAGATCCTACCAGAGAACTCACCATAGTTCCTGCCATGGCTGGCCCCTAATTCTGGGCTCCAGTAAAACTGTCTTTTTTGTCTTTGAACGTTTTGCCTTCTTTGGCACCTCTCAGTGATGTCACAGTCCATTCTTTTGTCTTTCATAAAAAAATAAAAACAATCACCCATGTTTACTAATTATCTGTATTGAATTCTCTGTGCTTAAAGCATCTAGAGTGGTTTGGGTTTTTCTAATGGGATCCTGACTAGTGCCAGTTATATTTATGTAGTCCTCTTTTCCCATTTGGCATCATGGCAAATCCTCATCAAATGAAATCAGTAGTTATTACTCTTTCTTTTTTGAGGCATACTTTATATAAGGTAGAAATTAGCATTGGCAATATTTTATGGTGGCAGAGAAACTAAAGAAATTACATTACAAATAAATAAAAAAATATTTTGTTTTCTCAGATTATGCTTTAAATGGCAACTAAGGTTGGATTTACCCTATGTCTTTAAAAATCCTATAACCATTTTCCTTAGGGAAAAAGTTGAGCGATTCCGTCTTCATATGAGGTAAGTAATATAATCAGGAAATTCTTTATATGAATTTAACTGGCTGTCTTATTTGATTTCAACCCCTGTTGTAGACTATTGCTAACATTAGGGAGAAGACTTTTGTGCTAGATACAAGTGTATCTTAGGGGTAGAACTTGGACTCAAAAGATGCTCATGTATCTGTAAGGTGTCATTAATTTTGTTATTATACAAGGATAATTTTCTTTTAGTCAGTGGATGGTGACTTTATGTAACTCCACCCAGCAATCCAACCCCCCCCCCCCCCCCCCGCAACTGCCTCCCCACCACCACCACCTTCCCATACTGGAGTAAAGGAAGTCATTGGGACATTTTAAACTTTGTTTTCCTAAACGTGACACACAGGAAAAATAAAACCTGTCTGATGGAATATTTGGATGCTTATAGTTAAATGTGTGTGTAGATAAAGAATGTTATTCTACTGGGAACTCAATTTTATCTATCTTAACCTTCAACAATTCTTGGTGATGCTACAATTTTTTTTTTTTATCATAGGGGAGGATTTGGGTTTTTTTTTCCTTTAACATTTATTAAGTAGCACTATTTTAGTTCTACATATGTTCTCATTTAATAGTCACAAAATCCTGTGATGTATACTATTGCAACTATTTGATAGATGAGGAAACTGAGGTTCACAGTGATTAAATTACCCCAAAATTCATAAAGTCAGTAACTGTTGGTTCCTATTTTAAGACAAACTTGCCTGACTTTTAATAAATAGAACACTACATAATAGGTACCACACTATCTTCGGCCATTGCTGTTTCTAGACAAAGTCAGAAGCCTATGTTCTAAAACTTTCTCCCAGGTAAAGGAGAATCACTTTAGGAAACTTTTCATAGATACCCAAGATTGGTAAAATAGCTATGGCCTAGTCTCACTACACCCCCACTTGTGTGTAATTGCTGAATATCAATCTGGCATATGTTCGATCTTTCCCTTTCTCCTATGAGGTATGCATTAAGAGCCTGGATCATTTAATTTAATAGTCCATGAGATTTTTCAGGTCATGGCACATTTGTGAGTTTTCTGACATATACTGGGAGGAACAAAAAAATAAGGAAAGTGATGGGGAGGATGGAAGACAACAGCCATCTGATCATGAAACACCTGTCATCCCCTAGGTGCATCATATGTGTATGCTTGTTAATATAACAAACCCTGAACCAATAGTCCATACACAGGACAGGCATCCTTTGCCTTCTCTTTACTCATTTCTACATTTCTTGTAAAATGTCCAAATCCAGGGGAAACGATCCACGCTCTCGCGACCTACACTCATAATTTTGGTTGGTGGCGATTTTGTCCACAATGGCAGGGGAACATTAAAGACATAACCTGTCATGGAGTACTCGCTTCTGCCCCTGGGTCTGGACATCCAATTCTATTTTTGAACTGATTATGAATGTCAACTGCACAGGTTTGAGTGAGATGGGACAGAACGCTAATTCCTCCATCTACAGTGAGTCTTCTCCTTAGGAAACCAGTCTCATGTGTCTAAGGCACCAGATCTCTGGCAAGATCCACAGAAGTGTTGCAATACGAGGGTTTATCCTTGCCTCAGAGACCACCCTCAGAGACTTTTATAGTAGAAACCTACCCGGAAAACCAAATGCACCTCTCACTGGCATAGTGCATGTGGAACCACACACAAGGGCTCAGAATTGTGAGCTATTTAGAAACCCTTTCTCACTTTTTGGATTACATGCTTATCTACAAAAAGAAACTTTTGTACTCTGACTGAACAATCTTCCCCTTTGGTGCTGTTGGCTAATATTTGGTGCTGTTCCCCTTTGGCTAATATTAATACTGATCCTTTCTTCTGCTCAGCTTTCCAACATACCACGTTTCTTTCTGCAGATTTTCTGATTTACATTGTGCTTCAGGATTTTCAGATGATATCACTTTCCTGATCTTTTAAGTTCTGTATTAGCATCCTTATTTAATTCCCTGAAATTAAATAGGAACTATAACTTTACATACTCTGGGTCATGCTCATAAGTGTGCATGGTTAATTCTTAAGGCCAATTCACTGTGTCTTGGCTACAGACTGCTTTTATTTTGCATTTAATTATATCAGGGATGGAATGTTATTACATGTTGGTTCTTTACCAAGATCATTGGTCTGGGAATCAAGAATCTTTACAAAGTTCAGTTAACCTCTGTCAGCCTCTATTTCTCATTATTCAAATAGGGAGTTAACAGTAAATGTATGCCCTTCCTTTTTATCAAGGTCTGCAGTACTGCTTGGTATATAATAAGCACTCAACACATTTTTGTTCAATTAAGTTTCATTCTTTTCTTTCAGTTCCATCTACTGAAGCAAGAAAAATATCCATATCATTGCTGTTACTCTAATAATATAGGAATACTATCGGGGCCCCTTTAAAGTCCAGGGAACATGACAGAATCAAATGGTGAGTAATAGAACTCCAAAATGAATGTCAGAGGAATTTCAATTCTAGCATAATGACATCAAAGCTGGTTTGTGAATCATATGAAAAAAATCAACCTCATTACTTCAATGTTACACCCTCTTTGGACCAAAACATGAATTACTAGGTTTGGTTACTCACCTTGTTTGCTGCACTTGGCTCTAAATGACTTTTGATTGTTTCCAAAAATCAAATCCATCTTCAAAGGATAGAGATTTCTTAACATGGAAGAGATTCAGAAGATTATGCCATAGGCTCTGATCTGAAGGCAACAAAAAGAAGACCTGACAGTCTCTTTGTTATGAATTAATAAGAAAAAACAGATCAGAATACTGGTCTCTTGCCTTAGCTTTGCAAATAATTAGCTGGGTTTAGGCAAGGCACTTTACTCTGAATCTTAGCTTTTCCATCCATGTAATGATGGATTTGGGCTAGAGGCTGATTCCTTCCAGCTCTACTATTTTGATGTGAACCTAAAAGGAAAATGGGGGGAAAGCTTGTTTATACACAGACTCATCCAAGTTTGTGAGAACCTTGAACATTATTTATGTTATTGTTATTGTTGAGTGGTTTAGAAACTTATTTGGGATCTTTTAAATGGTAAAAGGTAAAAAGGAGTTGATGGATAATAGTTATTTTTTGATAGGACAAAAAATCATTTAAAAAAGCCCCTGCAATATGATGTTATAAACCACATGTAATCTAATTTAAGCTGGTTGAAACAACAAAGAAATATATCAGTCCATGTAATCAAAACTTCCAGTGGGAGGCTTCATCCTGCCTTCCAGCTGTGCTGGATTCATGATTTAGGAGTCCCAATTTCTCCCTTTCTGCCCTATCACCCTTGGATTGGCCTTTTGCTCAGGCTGTACATGGTGGGTCCCTGCCAGCCCCATCTCTCCTCTCATAGAAATAAAAAGTTACAGATTTCAGAGATTCATTTTCTGCTATCTACAGAAAAAGGCAGCTCTCTTCTGACAGATTTTTGTAAAGGAGAGAGGGTACTCCCCATCCCCCAAATCCATAAACATCTCCTATTATCATGTGAGCTCTGATTGGGTAACATGCTCATCCCTGAGCCAATCCCTGAGGTCAAAGGTAGGGGGTATGAATTTTTTTTTTTTTTTTTGAGGGCAGTGTTACTGGCCCTCATATGTGGGACTGAACCGGGGCCGCTGGCTTCCCAAGCCAGCACTTAACCACCATGCCACTCGCCGGCCCTGAATTTTGACTGAAGCCAATCAGGACTTGTTCCTGGATCTGAGGGGCAGGACATTTCCATTTGTTACATGATGGGGAATGGGAGGATGAGGCTGGCCTCTTCAGGGAGAGATCATTAGCTGAAAGAGGGGATACGAAGATAGAGATCAAACCCAACAAATGCTTATGACACAATCTGAAATAAATAACATTAATCAACATCTGGAAAAGCATTTATGAATTACTAGCTGTAATAACAGCCTACATATTAAGAGCATCTTGCAGTTTATGGAGTGCTTTTGCATATTTGACTTCCAAAAGGTAACACAGGAGTTCCTATTCCCATTTAACTTGTAAAGAAACTAAGACTCAAAAGATAAAATTCAATGTGAGTGACAAAGCTGGGACAAAAATCTCAGGTTTTCTAACTCCAGAACTCTAGCGCTCTTTAGACTGCTTGTGTTCAAATTCTAGTTCCACCCACTCCTTGGTAAATTCCTTGGCTTCTTGTAGCCCTGGTTTCCTCATTAGTAAAACAGGAAAATTATAATGCCAACCTAATGTGTTTGTCATATGAAATAAATGAGCTGTTTATTTATTTAAACCATTCAGCACTGTACTGTGTGGAAGTGATAGAAAACATTGCAGCAGCAGCAGCATCATCATCATCATCATCATCATCATCCCATTATAACTCTTAGGAAAAACATTCACTGTAGAATCCATATATCCCATATTTCTCTGGATCATCTCCTCATCATTATCTCATCTCACTTAAATAAAGACGTGAACTTTAGCACTTGCTTTATAATGTGAGTTACTTGAAACTCTTTAGGCAGTGATTGCTACTAGATGGGAATTGTACCAATTATATTTATTGTGACATTTGCATAGTCAACATTTGTCAAGTTTTCTGGCTGTCCAAGACCTTTTTATCTCTCTTCTCAAGTTTGGAGACTGTCCTGTGTTATGAAGGCCACCTCCCTAGTGCCAGTGAGTTCACTTCCCAGCCTCCTTTGTGGCTGGAGCCCAGGCACACGGTATGATTTAGGCTCCAGCCATGCAAAGATCCACAGGAGACTTCAATTCAGAAGTTAGCCCAGTGAGGTGCCGGTAATACTAGACTCATCTTCTGATGAGTGGAGTGGTAGGCTCATTTGATTCTTAGGGACCAGTGGTGGCAGACTTCTGGGTGTCCAGTCCTACACAGTGTCATGCAAGCTATTGTGCTGCCCTAAGGAGGTAACAATAGTGCTTTCTCAGAAGTCCCAGGATGTGATAAGGTTTTACTAATTACATCCAGTATTGGCCCATGTCACCGAAACTTCCAACAGAAGTTCTCTTGCACAGCCTTCACACCTGGTTCTCTGGCTTTCTTTAGACTCTGTGAGCATTTAACACCCTGCAATAAATTTTTTTAAATCTGTTTGAACCAGGCAGAGTGGATATTGTTGTCTGCAACTAGACTGCTGACTCACACACTGAGGCTGCACCAGAGCCTGTCACTCAGCATTATCCCTCCAGCTCTCAGAAGATTATTGTGTGAGTAGTAATATTTTTCTCATGACATATGTTTGACTAGTGCAAAAGCATGGCCTCACACAGAAAATAAAATAAAATTGAGTATGTAATTTTGTATTTACATATGGCATTTAGTACATTTTATGTTTGGAATTTTTGTATTATCCAAATTTCCCAGTTATCCTGGTTGCTAGAATTAATTTAAAAAATGATTAGAAAAAAATGAATGTAAAGTTGCTGCTTCTTGTATGTTTTGTCATAAACTGCTTCTCTCAGAAGACAGTGTCATCATAGAGCCACATGTCATAAGGACTTGACCACTGCCCTGTACTCCCGAATATTCATGCACTTGAATAAGTATCTTAAATTAAACAGCCGTTCAAATAACTCCATGCACTCATGGGCCTTTTAAGACTAATTAGGCATAATGAGTAGCATTTCTCTGCTATTTTCCATTTCATTTTCTGGTCTTTAAACATCTATAAACCAGAGATGTTAATAACTTTTAAAGTGTGAGGGAGGTCATGCCATCCAGGTGTTGAAAATAAGTTTCCTAAGCTCAAAAGGAGTGGGTGGTTTTGGGGTTATTTCAGGTTGAATCCCGAAGCTGAACTCAATGAGCCGTATTTCGCCGCTGTGTATCTGTTTCAGAAAAATGGGGTGCCATGTTATTCCTTTCCGTGCTTGTTATCTTTTGGCAGGATTTCAAGATAAATATTTTCCATTTAAGCTCACACCTCAAAAAATGTCCACAAGCGCCGTATTGGCAATTCCTGAGCTATTCCGGGAAAAAAAGAAAACAAAAATAATGCAGAAGGAAAAGACCTTTGAAAATATCAGTAAATTCTTCCCAAATTGACTTATATTAACTTGTTTTAAATTTTGTCTGAATAGCAGGATGAGTTTTGGTTCACACTGATCAGATAAATTCAAGTAATTTGAGAAATATATGTATATACTTATTTTTAAGTCAATGTTTATGAAAACAATATATTCATATATATCCTAACATGTCCAATATTCCCCAAAAGTTTATGAACTAAACATTAGTTTCTTTTTTCTCCCTTCTAAACTTAATAGTCACACTTCTTCGATATTATCATTTGGACCTCTTTGTTTCTTCTGGAAATTAAATGAATATTCTTTTTTTTTTTTTTTTTTTTTTTTTTTTAGGAATTTTATTGGGAATTTGGGGAAGGGGAACAGCCTTGGGGAATTGGGGAAGGGGAACACACAAGTTGCTGTCCTTTTGTTCTTCAGTCTAGTTGTAGAGGACATTGCTTCACTGCCCCATGTTGATATTATCATTGTGCTCTTCCCAGGTGAGGCAGTTGTTCACCGGCCATTGGACGGCAGCTCACGCTGGCTGCCAGCCACTCACGGTAGCTTATGGCAGCCCACTGCAGCAGGGGCTGCAGTCCATGCCATCGCCCGCGATTCACAGAAGCCCAACTCCAGGTTGAGCTGTTGTTTCACCATCTTAGCTGTAGAGGGCAGTGTCACTGGCTCATGTGGGATCTGAACCAGAGGCCCTGCTGCTCAGAGCTCGCACTCCCAAGCCAATTTTTAATCAATGAGCCACTCAGCCGACCTCATAAATTCATATTCTTAAATCACATTCTTGTAGTGATTTTTATCAGTGTTATATATAAGCTATAATATATATAACCTATTTATAAAGATAAACGTAAAGTTTTAATTATCTTACACCATACACACATACCTCTCCCACTTTCAGTCTCTCCTTTACCTGACTGTACATACCAGAGGTGCCCCCCAAAAATGTATACACATGACTTATATTCATCTTGTGTTATCGGTATATATTGAGTATTACAATTTTAATACAGTTTTTTCCTTTCTTAAAATGTGTATATATATATTTTTGGCACTCTCTGTTTTTACATTTTCTGTGGAATGGAGGAGTATCCTATGATTGTTTCCTTATTTAATGCAATCTTTTATTTTTCCTGAAGCTAATAATCCTCTTAGTTTTTATTTTGCTTAGTTTTCTATGTACCTACTGCATTTTCTTCCCCCAAGTGCTGTGGCATATCTATTAAGTGCTTATCTGTAATATTTGCTAAGTGTTTAATTCATCTGCCGATTCTCTGTCCTCCGGAATCCCCCTTTTGGAGACCTCTATTTCCTTCTCCAATCCAGATG
The DNA here is from genome assembly GCA_033961575.1 of Aselliscus stoliczkanus. Lineage (NCBI taxonomy): Eukaryota > Metazoa > Chordata > Mammalia > Chiroptera > Hipposideridae > Aselliscus > Aselliscus stoliczkanus. The sequence goes on along the minus strand of CM066731.1, from coordinate 162,598,596 downwards.
CTCTTTGGCATCTTTCTCCTCCAATTGGGTGCGGTGCCTTTGGAATCTTCCTGCTCTGATCTGGAGGGGCCCCTTTTGACCCGGTCCTGACTGTCATCTGGAGACCATGTTCTGTGGCTCTCCTGGATAGGAAACAAGACACATAGCATGAAACAGAATTCTAAGTTGCATTGTCTTGACTGAAATAGCTGTAGGAATTCACATCAGAGTCCAACCACAGAACATACAGGAATGGCTAAAGGAGCCACAGAGGGCATTACAAGAAGTTTTGCTAGTCTTTCATATTTTGTGTAAAATGTGAAATCCATTTCGATTTCCATATGAAACTATCTATTGTGTTGGACGTTGACATTGTCCTTTGAAAACAAATGATTACTTCGATAGGTTCCCATTCTCTTAGGTTAGAGAGAAACTTCCTAAGAGGACCTGCAAAGTTTCTAAGGCCTTTTATCATCTGGAGGGGTCTCTCAAGTGTCACACTGTTCCATGATTTTGCTCAGTCTTCTTGTTTCAGCCCATGGCCCTCAGCAGGTGCCTTACATGTGCGCCATCCCCAGCCTTTGCATCGGTTGTCTCATCAGCCTGGCTTGCTCTTCAACTAATTAGCACCTGATATCCTTCACTGGGTTAACTCATTTCCTGTGACCTCAGACCTCACTTCCTTGCAGAAGACTTGTTGGCACCCCAGCCAAGGTCATTATCCCCAGTTATGTGCTCTTCTGGGGCTGTGCTCCCTGTACATTGTTCTGGCCACAGTGTGCTTTAACTTTTGTTGATAGTTTGTCTAAACTCCCTCTGGAATTCGCTGGGTACAGGAGAGCTGGGGCTGTGTGCGCTTTGGCTCACCATGAATTCCTCAAGACCTAGCACAGTCTCTGAAAATAGAAGGCACATAATAAGTATGGACATTAATGAATAACTAACTAAATAACAGTAAATGATTAAAATTTGATAAGAAATTGGCATTCACTGTAGCTTCATTTGCTGTACATTGAACGTGAGGCAGTGTCTGCAGGTGGTTATCATTTCTTAGATATTTCTTCAATTAATGCTTCAATTGATGAAATTTAACTTGGTGGTTTCTAAGTAACAAGTTATGCTAGGTTTGACTCCAAGAGAAATTTGAATATGGGCATATTTCCTTCAAAACCCCCAAGGACCCAAATTATTAAATACAGATGCATGTTCATTGTACTATTGTTTTTAAATTTGTCCAAACCATTCTCCCATATACTGTGTCTACATGCTTAAGGACACTCTTTGGGTCCTGACAGTAAAAGTTCATTCACTTGACTTTTGTTTTGTTGAGATATCACAAAGTCCATGAAGTAAAGCCATCTTCTAAATATCCACAGAAGAACTTCTAAGGTTTTCACCTACTGCTTATTTACACTTACTCTAGTACAGTTTTAACAAGCTTGGTTCTCTATACTGAATTTTGCAAATTAAAGGGGAGAGTTTATTAAAGAATGAAAAACAGTTGATTGCAAAGAAGGTGACAGAAAATCTTCCAAAGCCAAAATGCAATTAACACACACACACACACACATACACACACACACACACGCACGAGTAATTTAATTAATTGTGAAAGTGTTCTACATTCCTCAGTTGAATCTAAGGACATTGAAGTAGTATTAAAGTAAATGATTTGCGTTAAAATGCTTTTGACTAATTAAGAAATAGCCAACTCAGTTTAACAGGCAAGGAATGCCCAGTACATTTTCAGAATGTTTCAATTCAGAGTAATTAAATAACCTAGTTTTAGGGCTTAAGGGAGATTGCCCTCAGGGATTTCGAAAGCTTGGCTTTCTGGAAGGATCTATTCCCTAAGGATTCTGAATGGCCAAGGTTTTATTGTACTTCCTGAGCTAAATTTCCTGCTGATAAAAAAAAAAAAAAAGAGTTTCCTGTTTGGTTTCCCTTGTTTGTGTGTTTCCATAGAATTCATGGTGGCCATAGAGTTTAAAAGTGACAAAGAAAAATTCAAAATATGAAGAACTTACTTTTCCCATGTTAAAGATTGAACTTTGAAATGGTGTATGTGGTTGTGTATATTATTTTTGCCTGTGCAGTGATAATGTTAGCTGAATATTAAAAATGACTTGAAGGACAAGAATAGCCAGTAACGTATTAGGACTCACTCTGTTTTAGGCACTGCTGAAAAGGATACCCTAGTTTTCCTGTTGAGAACACTGAATTAAATTGAGAAGATCTAATGGTTCAAGCATGAATTCTATTACTATCCACTTTGAACAGTGGTGGCATGAATCATCTTGGGCGAGTTTCCTTACGGATTAAGTAGAAATACTTGTGTTCTACCTACTAGGTTGTTAACATTTGGATAAACTAAAGGTGGATTTTGGAAAGAAAACAAATATAAATGTCAATCATCATGTTTCGGTATGCTGGTAATAAAAACAAGATGACTTTATGGGCTTAAGTACGTTGCATAATTATACTGGTTTTCAATAATGCTTCTTACTTAAATTAATACTCGGGCCAAAGCAGCTAGGTGTAATAGCTTCAAACAAGTATAGTGTCAATGCTAATTGTAAGGGTCCTTATTGTCCTGGGGTCTAATTTCCAGTGGGTATAGCCAAATTTCTTTCAAGTATTAGGCTTATTTGATTGCCACCCACATTACTGAAAATTTGAAACAATACGAGCGTGTCTCTCTCAGCCACATTGGGGTGGAGACACTTTTCGGTAAATATCCACTGGCCCAAGTCCTGTTTTTGCCTTTAAGCTGAAGATGAAGAGGCATACAGTCCAATTCTTTTGAACATTTATATTTCTTTGTTATGTATTAACAATACCAAACAAATTTAATTATTTTAAGTAAAATAACCTATGAGCCACATTGCCCAAGCAGCTAGATGCCACAAATATATACAATGCACACATTTCATATGGGCCGCACCAGATTTTCAGTGTGGTTGGATAATGCTGACACCTTGGAACTAGAAATTATTGAGACTCATCTTAGACTTCATTATGGAATCTGCTCAATGGAATGTCCTTATTTTGTTCCTGGATTCGGGGAGGCAGGATATGTGTATTCAGATACAATGAATAAAGAGCCTTTCCAGAAATTACTCTCATCATGAATGTTTAATTGTTTAGCCATTTTTTTTACAAATGGTATTGTATTATTTAAAACTAATATTTTCCAGGGAGGGTAAGAAATTCAAGTTGTCACAAACAGGGAGAAACATCCGAGCATTTCTCAAACATAAATGAGGGAAAGAGCCTTACAGGTAGGAGAAAATGCAGGTGGCTGTCACCAGGTCATTAGGAAACAATTCAGAGGAGCTAGACTCGTTCTCATATATTTCTAATCATTGGCATCAAGGAGCCAGCATTTCAGTGGTAAGAACATGGCACTATTCTGAGCAGACAGCTCACAATACAATTTGCACCTAAATTTTGGGGAGATGTCAGCCATGCAATTTATAGAACAAAATCGCAATGCCTTTCCTTTCGTGAATTTTGTGTTTCCATTAGAGCAGGCTAAGAAGTCAAAATTCTTCTCCTTTAGTGTAATTCTCCTATAATGCTTCTATCCTATAAGTATTCCAGGCTTTTATGACAAAAAGAAAGTACAACAAATAAAAATCAATGAGTAGTCAGTCAGCAAGCTGATAGAAAGGAGTAAAGTGTTTTTGGTATATAAGGCTGGCTGGACTGAAGCCAATGAAACCAAATAAAATGATTCTATTTCGATGTATTTTACAAAATAATGGACAAAGCCCCGGCTATTTCCCTTCTCTTTTCCTTAACTTCTCAACCTTTCCCCCTTTTCATGAAGCATCCCCCGGTTTTCTAATTGACGTAAGCCTGATTTATACATGCTAAGCTCAATGGTGTTGGAATTTACTGAATTTCAAAACGTATTATTCAGTGAGTGGTTATTTATTATTCTTAGTGGAAAGTCATCTTATCACGGACAAAAAAAGAGTATTAGAAAAATAATCTCCTTGTGTAAAGAAAATTTTCACACATAATCAGGATGGTAGAGGTTATAAACCAGAGTTATGACAATGCATAAAAACATTTTTGCAATTTTTTTCCTTTATCATTCTCTAAGTCTCATTCGCTAAGTCATCATTGAAAAGCCATCTAGAATCTTGCCATCAGCACTGAGACTCTTCTCCTGCAGGGGGCAGATATGAAGGCCTGTACCTCATAATATCCAGGAGGCATGGGAGGGTCCAGAGAGTTCTGTAACTTGTAAACAAGCATTGGATTTTTCCAGGGATAAGATGAACGCTGATTGCACTCTGAGATGCCTGACTTACAAATCCAACATGTCCATCCTGTTGATGTATTAATTCCTAATAACTTGGGCAATAGGGAAGGGGATGAATGCTGAGATTCTTTCCTTACGGTTGACGCTTTTAAATTTATCTGTCGTTCCCTACTTCCTTGTTCATTTCCAACAACATTGCAATTAGGGCCAGATTTAGCTGAGCTTTACATTAGCTGAACAAAAGCTTTGAAAGACAGCAATAGAAAGTTGATATGAGTAACACAAAATTAGACATTTTTCAGAATTTAAAAGCCTCACTTTGAAAAGTTACTTTTAATAAGTTATTACTTTGTAACTAAATGGCCTGTAGACGAAATTGGGCCTGCTGCCTCTTTTGGTAAATAAAGTTTTATTGGAGTTCAGCCACTCCCATTTGTTTATGAATTGTCTACAGCTACTTTCTCACCCCAATGGCGGAGTTGAGTAGTTATGAAAGAGGCCATATGGCCTGCAAGAACCCAAATATTTACTCTCTGATGTTTTAAGGAAAATGGTTTCTCAACCCCTGCTTTAGGCTTTTTAGACATGGCCACTTTTATTGAAATGTTATTGTCTCACTCTCAGAGTACAAGAATGGAAAAATAGAACCTTGGAGTAACTGATTTACTTCATTCTCTCCTCTCTTTCTCTCTGTAGATAGATAGATGATAGATAGATAGATAGATAGATAGATAGATAGATAGATAGATAGATAGATGATAGATAGATGATAGATGATAGATAGATAGACAGATAGATAGATAGATAGATAGATAGATAATAAAATAGATAGATCTTTTTCTCTCTCCCCCTCTTTTTCTCTGGAATACTGTCATGTCCCAGGGACTGTGCTAAGCATTTCATATTATGACATTTAATTTTAACATTCCCTCTATGAGGAAGGTACTCTTAATATCCCCATTTAGTTAGAAGGAAATCAAAATTTGAGAATAACTCATATAAGTTACCCAACTAGCATTGAAGGGATTAGTGACTCAAGTCTGTCTGACTCTAATGCACAAAAACTAGTTTTGGGGTTACAAGTATAGTTAAATAATATATCAACATTCTTCAGAAAGATTAATGTGATGATTAAATAACATAGTGTATATAAGGTATGCACCAGGGTCTGACACAATAGATAATCAATAAAAGTTAGTCGCTGCCCTCTTACATCTGGGTCTCATTATCCTTGTTGAAATCAACTTTGAAAAAATGTGTATTTGGCCCAGGAATAGCATAGCTAATTTGACTGAAAGACAAAAGTCATAGGGATTTCCTCTTTCCAGGAGTAGCCCACCATGAGTTGGTCATGTGTGCTGTTGTAACCTCATGGTAGTAAAAGGTGGTGCTGAGCCGTTCATGTGTTCTGACTTGGTCTCAGTTAGGAATAAGAATGAGCCACTGTGAGATGGGATGATTGCAGATAAAGATCCAAGTTATGGCTAGGAAAATCATTGTATTTTATTTTTTTTTGTATTTAAAGCTCCCTGACTCAGGGAGACCACTTCCCTGAACTTACCATCATTAGCGCCATGCTCTAACCAGCTTAGGATTCACAAACTCAAATTCAAAAGCTCTAGGCTACACAGAGAAGCCGCCTAGATTTATGTATGCTTTAGTTAACTTACTTGATTAGATGACTCTTGTGTGACTGGGCTTCTAAATGATGCATTTTTATAGTGCCAAATTACTGGGTTCTATTGTTTTTATACTTAAGTTCCATTGGATTTAGGAATGGACTGAAAATAAAATAATAGAATAATTGTAACTGTGTCTAATGCATACATTATATACTTCTTTGTCTTACAAAGAAGGTAGAGATTGGATGTTTCAGGTCCTGCTGGAGAAAGGGTGAGACACAAACCTCTTAATTGCAGCCCTGGGTGGGGAGGCAGGTTGGTCCTCCATCTCGACACTTATCTGTGTCAGGTTCTTCAATAGCCATAGTAAGATTGACCCTTCAATCAGATCATCATGTAAACTATGCAGAACTATTCATACCTGGCAATCTATAATAGACATATTCTAGATAGGTACTAGTGAACAAAGTCTTAAGCTTGTAGCCACTCAGTATTTATCAAAAGACTCAGGAAAAGTCAATAATAGAAGATTTCTTGATCTAAAAATAAAAAATATAAGTTAAGAGATCAGTAAAGAACACATTTGGTTGGTCTTCTGCAAAATTGCTGTTCTTTTTTTCTTCTTCCCATTTTACTGAGATATAAGTGACATATGGCAGTGTAGAAATTTAAGGTATATATCATAATGATTTGACTTACATATATGATAAAATGATTACTACAATATGTTTAGGTAACATTCGTCATCTCATATAGTTAAAGAAACATTTTTTTTCCCTTGTGCTAAGACTTAGGATCTACATTTATAACTTTCATAGACATCATACAGTTATCATATAGTTATCACATTGTACATTACATCCCTAATTCTTATTTATCTTACAAGTGAAAGTTTGTATCCTTTGACCTCCTGAAAATGGCTATTCTTGAATTCTCTTGTTATCAGCTTATATGTAGAGTTATTTTCATAACAGGCCTATTAAGTTCATCGTGGCATTTTTGCCAAGGGAGTTCTTTACTATATGGCATTCTCTCACCGTTTTGACTTTACAAGTAAAATCCTTGGCCAATCTTCATATTAAGAATATGTGTAAGCTACCTGAAGAACTGTCCTTTTCTTATCCCAGGGGCTGTGAATTAGTTCTGTAAGCTTTCCCCTTTTACAAGGCCTAGGACTACATCTGCCATGTTTCTGAAGTGGACAAAACACTTGTGCCTTATCTCATTTTGAGCTATGCTTACTTTTATTTTTTCATAAATTTATACTCCTTTACTCCTTTGTTACAATATATGGAACTGTGTCTTTGTGAGGCACAGTTTTGATTGTGTACTTAAGATATTGAGGATACTTGGGAAGAACGGACAAAATTTGACCATGCATAGTCTTGGAAAATATACAAGGTAAGTGCCCATGTCAGCCATCATTAATCAAGAATGGCTCTCATTCCCATGAATCCTGGATTCCTCTCCAACTTCCTCCTCAGTCCATGCTTCATATGGTCACTACCAATTGTTAAAATTGGCACTCAGTATGAAACCCATTTGCGATCTCTGCCTTAAAGCTTCCATGTAGTATTTCTATGTACTGCCTTTCACCTGTAACTTCAGTAGCATTGCTTTTCTCTTTTCTGGTTTCCTTACTGTGAAATGCAACCTTTGCATTCATTAAGAAACAGTAAAATACACTGGTACTCTAATAGCAACAATATGTACATTTAAAAACAATTTAAATCATAATAATCTTCCAGAATATATCTCTTTTAATACTGAAAAGTTTCCTTTCTCATTCCCTGTGTCCCATACAATCACTGGCACTTGAAAAGTAGAATAGCAGGACCATCCTTTCACTCCGAACTACCCTGGCTATTGAAGATTGTAGAAACCTGTGCCTAGGTGTGACTCAGCCATGTTTAGTGTAAGGAAAATGATTTCCATATGTCCCCACGACTTCAGAGCCAAAACATTTGTGCACAGGTTTGGGTGAATGTTTCCCACAGGGTGTATTTCCTTGATTTCAAGTAAGGAGTAGAAAGGTTTTGGATTGTAGAAAAGAATCTGATTGTCTTTACAACATGTACAAACACACACACACACACACACACACACACACACACACACATTCTCTTTGTCTTACAGTGATTTAAAATGGTGTTGGGTTCATTAACCAGATATACGTGCTCTCATGAAAATGCCATCATCATTGCTAATGAGTGAATTTAAGTCAGTGTTCTATCAGACAACATAAGGTAAAGTATCAAAGGGGAAATGGTTATAAAATTTTATTTTGATGTGTGTCTTAGAAAACCTCAGTGGTTCAAGTATACTGCTTGCCTTCCTGTATTTCCAACTCCCCAGAGCAATGGCCCATTCCAAAGCCAAGCAATTTCGAAAATTAAAAACATATTTTATTAATAGCTCAAATACAGGAAGAATACAACGGCCCTTCCTGGTGATGTAATTGAACCTGATGATTTGAATTAAGAATATGCTAACATCTGGTAGTACCCCAAAAAACATGGCCTATTAGAAATGAAATAGGCTAATCTCTGTAGTAATATTCATACTTTCTACATGTTTTTTAGAAACAAGAGATCTATTCCCCCAATAGAAACATATATAATTTAAAAAAAAAATAGAGAATGTTTGGCCTGATGGCTGTCTTCAAACTTACAGAAGTGACAGTCTTGCAAAAACAGGTTTCTGGGGAGTCTTAACTGTCAGACATGAGGTGAAAAGACAGTCCCCTTCTCTGCTGTGATATTAGCTTGCTTCTACCTGAGCAGAACCAAAGGTGTATTTTTTAGCATGATAGAATTTAGAATAAAATACGTAGCTTAGTCCTTGGATATAAAGTTGAATTGAGGTAGCAGCCTTAAATGGATGCTTTAATGATGTGTTATTATTAAGACATTGTCAGACCTTGAAAGGAATTAAATTATATTGTGGCAATTTGAAATGTTTACCTTTACATGCACACACCAAAAAAAAAAAAAAAAAAGAAAAAAAAGGAAAAGGGGTGGGGTGGGTGGATGAATAAACAATATACAAAATTTCTTTCATTTCAACTTTTGAGAAAAGCCTCGGCAGGGGTTTTCATATGATAAAAGCCAAAGACAACCTAATAACAGCTTTCTTTGTTCCCAAATTAGGAAAGGGAAAAAGTGGAAATGAGCATGTCGCTTAGTTCTTAGAAAAAGGACAATTTATTTTCAGGATGGGAAATTACAGACAATTTTTTGTCCGGAGCATGGAAAACTACTAGAAAGGTTATAGAAGTCATTCATAGGGTGACTTCTAGCACCATTGTGCCAACCTTTGGAGTGTTTATTTGTTGGTTTTGTTTCTTCCCCTCAGCAAGTGTTCTTAAAAAGAAAGAGGTTTTTCTGTTTTGGGTCCCTCAAGAGCAAACATATCTCGATGATGTCCTTTCAGAGAATGTGCCCCGTGCTTCTGTTCTGTAGCTTTCCATACTGGTTATCTGCCAGGCTTCCCAGGATACAAATCACAGCCTTGCTCATCATCCTTTCCCAGGTAAGAGAGCACCTCTCAGTTGTGAAATGATAAACTAGATCAACATTCATTTGCATAGCAGAGTGTATTCGTTATAATTTAAAAATTTTATACGGTATCAAAATTTCGGAAAAAAATTCAAAAAAAGGACAACGAACTCTCATATATTACTTACCATTTGTTTATGTATTTTGCTTATTTTGCCTAATTATTCTCTTTGTCGCTTCTTTGTTTTTTCATAGACACACACACACACACACACACACACACACACACTATATTATTTTTCTGGAAACATTAGAGAGTAAGTTAAAGACATTGTGTATAAAGTACCAAACCAATATTAAAGGATTTTGCCATTTTTCATATTTATTACTACCTTCTCCCAAAATAAGAAACTTATTTATTTCCATTATTCTTAATATAACTACTCATTTGCGCAAGTCTAAAATACATGGAAAACAGTTTCAGAATTGCCAATACTATACCTGCAAAACACAAACTCACCAGTTAGAGTTCATATTTGTTTAGTTTTTGGAGGTATAATTCGCATATAGTGGAGTACAAAAATCTTAAGCATACCGTCTGATGAGTTTTGACAAGTGCATATTCTCATGTATCCACACTCCTGCCAAGATACAGAACTTTCCATCACCTTGCTCCTTGCCAATCAATCCCCATTCAAAGCAAATTATCCCAAAGTAAATAGGATAAATAAAAGAATGAAGGTAAGACATGAGATCAATAAAACAGAAAATGAACAAACAATGGAGAAAAATCAATAATACCAACAGTTCAATCTTTGGACACTTCAATAAAATTGATAAACCTTTAGCTAGACTGATCATTATTAGGAATAGAAGAGGAGGTAGGGCACAAATCTTTAAAATAGTAAAAGATAATCAGAGAACATTACTAACAATATTATGCAATTTATTAATAATTGGTCTATGTAGATGAAACAGACATATCCTTTGAGAGACACAAATTAATAATACCAGTGCAAGATGAAGTAGAAAAATCAGACTAACCCTATATTTGTTAAGGAAACTGAATTCATAATTCAAAGCCTTCCCACAAATATATCCCTATGATACAGTGTTGAACTGAAACCTTTAACTAAGGAAAAATACCAATCAAACATAAACTTTTATTTTATTTTTTTCAGAAAATAGAGGAAGACAATCTTCTTATTTAATTTTATTAGGGCAGGAAATGCTTTTAGCAAAGCCAGACAAAGATGTTACAATTAAAAAAAAAAATGTAGCCTAATATTCCTTAGAAAACAAATCAAATGCAGAAATATATAATGAGAATAGGTAGTAATACCAGATGGGATTTAACCAAGAAATGAAAGGTTGGTTTAAAGTTTGAGAATCAATTAGCATAATTTGCTTCGCTTCAATAAGATAAAAAGAAAAAACACATATAGTATTATTTCAATAGGTGCATGAATTTTCCCATTTATAATAAAAAGAAAATCTCAACAAACTAGGAATTCCCAATACAGTGCATCTACAGAAAACCTACTGAGAGTGCTATACTTACTGCTGAAAGATTAAAGCTTTTACTATAAGGTTGGGTACTAGGTAAGGTCCTCTACTTTCAGAATTTTTATTCTATAACTGGCAAAACTAATCGGTGGTGAGAGAAATCACCACAGATTGCTGGGAGATGATTGGGATTAAGAAAAGGCACTAGAAAACTTGGACAGGGTGTGTGTTCCTCAGATTCATTCTGAGCTGTGCATTTTGAAGTCTATGAATTATATTTCAATGGCAATCTCAGTTTATTGTTCAGATATGTCTATTCTCTTAGATCATTCAGAGTTTGAGTTTTTACTTTTTATTTTGATGATTATATTGAAAATTTTCCATATTCTTTTAAGTGGTCAGCAAAATTCTGTAATATCTAATGGGCCCACTCTTTTATAATCCCTTCTCCTTGAGAGTGGGCAGAGCCTATAATTTCTAAAGAATACAGTGTACCAAAGGTGATGGAGTATGACTCCTGCAGTTATGTTACATTGTATAGCAGACGTGAAGGGATTTTGCAGAAGTCATTAAGATCTTTAATTGATTTCAAGTTCATCAAGAGATTTTCCTGGGTGGGCCTGACCTAATCAGATGAATCTTTTAAAAGAGGGTCAAGGCCGGCCGAGTGGCACGGTACTTAAGCGCTGGCTTGGGAAGCCAGCGGCCCTGGTTCGGTCCCACATATGAGGGCCAGTGACACTGCCCTCAAAAAAAACCCAAACAAACATGTTGTAAAAGACCGTCAAGAAGTCAACTGTTCTTAAAGAAGCAAGTTGCCATGAGTTCTACATCTTCAGGAAAAGGAACTCTGCCAACAACCAGGTGAGCTTGGAAGAGAACACTGAGCTTCGGATAAGACTTCAAATTCAGCCTGTGAGCAGAGGGTTAAGCTAAGCCACACCTAGATTTGTGATCCATTAAAAACATGAGAAAATAAACATATGTTGTTATAAATTCCTAAATTGGTTATCTAGCCTATAAACCAAATACACTTAATATAATAATTATTATTTTTATAGGTGTGATACCTCTTAGATGTCTTTTCTTTTAGTCTTAATTCTCCCCCATGAGTATATATTGAGTTTTGCATCTGTTCCTCATGTAGTTGGTTTCCTTTCATTTCTAGTTATTTGGGGTCATAATTTTACCTTCGTATTTGATCACTGTTAGTGGCTATAGGTTTTATTTTTTAATACATTTCCTTAGCCATTGGGGCTAAAGTTGTTACACAAGATAAGGGCAGGTTCTCTTCTGAATATGGGGCTCTTTCTTCTTTCTAGTAAGTTGCCTGGGCCACCTTCCCAGGATCTGCTCAGTGGGGCCCTTATATCAAGACCTCACATCAGAGAGCCCTGGCAGAGTGTGCTGGAGTCATGTTTTTCTTTCCTGCTCTGGCCCACAAGGTCAGCAGTGGCCTCCGGCTATGCTGTGCTTCTCTGTGGTGGGCCAACACCCTTGCTAGACTCCCTCTCCAGCTGTGCTGTCCTGTGGTTGTCTTTTAGAAGGCAATGAGTGGAGAGAAAACATTGTTACCTGGTAGGCTGAGGAGTGACACAACTACCCCACTATTTTAAATGCTGTTCTTTACTTACTTCCTCTGATAATTGCTCCATGCCTTTGTTCTGCTCTTGCCACATGTTTTCCTGAGCTTGGGTTATCCCTGGAATTTCGGGAGGTGTTATTTTCTCCTGGTTGTGTTAGAATGTGTGGCTTCTCTGCTACTGCTTACCCATTGATGTGGGCCTCTCAGCTCATCGCTTCAGAAATTCTTCCCTAGCTCTGGTACAGCAGTGACATTCTGTCTTGTTTTCAAGCATTGTTAGGAATTGATACCATTTTTTCCCCATCGTATTCGATGGGAGGCCGAGGAGTGGTATTTTTTGATCCCTTTTCTCGTTACATTCTCATCTTTGAGGTGGTCAGATAACATGATGAGATCATTTCACAGATGGAAAAATGAGATTCCAAGGTGGCAACCTGACTTATCCAAGTTCACTCCGCTGGCAAGCTACACAGTCTAGACCTGAGCTGAAATCACCCGAGCCTTAATGCATGCACATTGTCTTCCTCTCACTAGGAACCGGTTTACATATGCTAACATGATGGAACATCCTTTCTCAGTGCATTTGATGAGCATTTATTGTATACTTATATACTAAGGCAAATTATTTTGCCTTAAAATTCTGGGAAACTATATGGTGAATTACACCTCAGGGGCCAGCAATGTGTATTTTAATTTTGCAATTTAGTGCAGCATGTCCTTTTGTTTGCTACCATCGTTTCATATTCTCTCATATACAAAACACACACATACACACACACACACACTTAAATTATTTTTTTTCTTTTTTTTTTTTTTAAAGATTTTATTGGGGAATTGGTGGAGGGGAACAGCATTGGGGAATCGGGGAAGGGGAACAGACAAGTTGCTGTCTTCTTGTTCTTCAGTTTTAGTTGCGGAGGATGTTGCTTCACTGTTGGTATCGTCATTGCGCTCTTCCCGGATGAGGCAGATCGGTCGCTGGCCTCTGGATGTCGCTCATCGCGGCTATTGGCAGCTCACGCTTGGCTGCCAGCCGCTCACGCTGGCTGCGGGCCACTCACTGCAACCTATGGCAGCCCACTGCAGCCCCTGGGGCTCGCACAGCCCAGCTCCAGGTGGAGCTGTTGTTAGCTGTAGAGGGCAGTGTCACTGGCCCTCATGTGGGATCCGAACCCGGGCCGCTGGCATCCCAAAACCAGCGCTTAACCAATGCGCCACTTGGCCGGCCCCCACACTTAAATTATTAAGATAGCCCTTAGGAGGGTATGCGCATGCTAGGATTACATACATAGGTGGGCAGCTTTTTTGTAGGGGAAGATGGGTATACTAACCCAACTCCAAATTATCTTTCTCAGTGTTAATTGTATAATTTTTTTTCGAATTTTCATTTTCCCGCTCATCTTGAGTGGGTGTTATTTCTCTCCCTCTGCTCAGTGATTCCTGTCTAGTCTTTTATAGTTGCCTCCACCTGGTTCCATTCTTTCTCAAGTCACTACAAATCTTGTCTGGGTGGCTTGGGGCTCCCACGCCATGTTGCTTTGGTGGATGCTTGCAGATCCAGTTACTGAACTGGGTTTCTCCTCTTCCTGTACACTTTCTGCAGGTATGCAACTCCACACACACTGCAGACCTAGGAGAATGTGTAGATTATTTCAGTTCAACCTGAGCCTCCAGTTTAGCACATTGAGCTTGGTGCTCGCGTCCATAATACGTAGGCTACTTTTGATGTCTGTTACCCACGGGTTCTGGCCCTGGGTGCTATGGGGCTCTAGGACTCTTTCTCTCTGCTCACAACTGTGTGAGCTGGTCTTGTTGTCGGAGAGTGGGCCTTTCTCGGCGCAAAGTCCAGGTCCTTGGCAACTCGAGCAAAGAATTGAACGAGATACCAGAGTAAAGCAGTAGAATAAGTAGTTTATTAGAAAAGATAGTACATTTAGAAGTAAAAGTAGACCTGAGTACTAGAGGATGGCTCAAGGGCCCATTATTAGAAGTTACATTCTAAAGAGTGTGGAGTGGGCCACGCGCAAAGGCGAGGCCCAAAGGAAAGAAGCCGTCAAAAGGAGCAGGGTAGCAGTAGCAGCAGCAGCGCGGGCTTCCCTCCCAGGACTTGGGGTTTCTATCCCTTTTTCTCTAGAATGGGCTGTTCTTTCTGGGCGTAGGACCACTTGATTGGCACCTGTGATTAACAAGAGGTACTGCGTAGGTGTGAGTGACTGGTCTGCTCTAGTGGGATATTTTGTGTCCACTTGCTCTCCCTGCAGGGGTAGGTAATTACAATACGGGGAGTTTTGGGTGGGGAGGGGAAGTGCCTCAGGCAGTTGCACTCTGGGGGATGTATAGGAATGCAGAGACCCAATGCCTGCCTCTAACTGCCTGCCTAGTTTTTCCTTGAGAGACGTGATCCCCATAAAATCTCTATGGGAAGCTGAGGGACAGGAGGTCTCTTCTTCTGTATCTGCTTCCTGCTGGGCAGGGGCGTAGAGCTGTCTCTGCCTATTGGGGTTCACGGAACTCTCACCCTAGCTGGTCTTAGATGAGAGGAAGGGGTCTCAGGCTCCACCTGGAAGACCACGTTGGCTTCTTTGTTTGTTGGGGTATCCCCTGCATCCTCAAGGCTCCTAAATGAGGACAAAAATATAAATCTGTTAGTTCTTATGAAACTTGTGACTATTCAGTCCATCACTCTGGTGGCGTCAGTTGTCTGGACACAGAATGGGTTTGACATTTAGCTTCCTGGACTGGGGGATATTAGGAAGTCTCAGGCTTTCAAGTTATCTGAAGCAGGGGTAGGAGACTTCTATTGTTTCAGATTCAGAAACTGATTTACAAAGCAATTAAGAAGCAAGGGGGATCTTCCGTCCAAGACTCACAAACTGGTTAGAAGAGCAATCAAAGCCCAAGAGCTAAGAAACTAAAGAACTAGGGAGGAGACTTAACATTTCTATACTTAACACACTTTTATACAAAAGAAAACATTAAAGTTTTTCAGTGGTGGGGGTTTTTGCTGCCCAGTTGGCAGGTAACAGTCTCACTGTTCTGTTATTGATCCATGGAGGTGACTCTTCTTGCTTTTGTTAATTTTAATTTTACCAATGTTATCAGTTCTTATTGTGTTCACAGAGAAGAATGGTTCTTTCAAAGTATAAACACACGATCCCCCATTTTGCCAAGAACCTCTAGGATTTATGTCTTCAATTGGACTAACTATTCAATAATAATCTTCCTTTCGTCTTCTGTTGTATGTGGGTGACTAGAACAGGCCTCTCCCTCACTGTGTTTAAAAAGTTCACTGTGATTCTGACAAAAATAACCTGTCATTAATTTATTTATGTTAGTCAATGTTTAACAGCAGGACTAAAACACTTTCAAATCACACTTTTTTCTAAGCCAGTTTAGGGCCGGACAGATGCCAAAATATTTTCCGTTGTGTTTTGGAATTTCATATTTGCTAAATACGAGCCATTATGTGATATATTTATATCTATATGATGAGCATGAATCAAAACATTTTCCTTCTAATTTTCTTAATTGGTATGGAAGGAAAAATGTCTTTAATCTTGTTTGTAAATGATGTTTAATTTTCTTAGTGTTAATTGGTGGCAATAAGAAATGCTCTTCATTGGTAAAACACATACAGGAAGATCTTATTTATGGGTTTAATATTCTTCATTCATGAATCTAGCACCTGGAACTGTAACCTCTTGTTGACTCAGTGGTAAACCTAGTGAGATGAGTTGATATAGCTTGTAAATTATAGACCTACATGATCTAAGGGACAAGTTGTGGGGGAATGAATTAATCAAATCAATTTTTAACAATGCATATTTGTGGGTAGTCATCAGACTTTTTAAATAAGTATATCCTGTAAGGGTGATCTAGACTATTATAAAGGGCAGGCAAGCCTGTTAGATCATGGGGAAATGGTAATTATATGAATTATTGGAATAAAATGACCATGGATCCTAACAGTCTTTTGTAATAAAAGCCTTAACATTTAAATTTTTCAACTGGTATTCTTTAATATAAATATGGTCCACCTCTGTTTCACAACGGCCCTGATACCATTTCTAAAAGGTTAAAGAGAACTGTGTTTATACTTTGTATTGAAAATAAGGAAAATAACCTCATGATTGAAGTCACTGAGATTTGTGACAAGGGCTCTTTTGATGAAAGGTTGATCTGGCCACACACAGTGCAAAGCAAGAGCTTCACAGGCGATCGCAAAACAGGACTCCTTCAAATACTGCCCCTTACACATCATAAATGCACATCCAGGCCTGCGCGGGGCACCAGGTATGAGGGAGGAACAGCTGAGTTTTATGAAAGGGTTCCAGATAGCAGAAACAAGGTTTTTGTAAATGCAGGAGACATAAGAACATTCATCCTTTTATCATTCCTTTCATAGCAATAAAAGTAAAAGAAAACACTTTTGTACCTTCCTTCGTTCTGCACCTGCCAGCTCCCCTTTGCTTGCCTGGGATAGAGGAGGATGTGACTTTGATCCTCTCAGGAAACTTGTTGATACTCGGAAATAACAATCTGATTAGCCTTATCACTGTTAGGTCCTGCCAAATTCAGGTGTTATTGGTACCCATAAAGTTACTTGGACTTTTTATTATCCAGATTTCCTGTTATAGTGAAAAACTATACTTTGATTAATTGTTGATTGCTAGAGAGTTATCAAAAAGTTTTTTTTGTGTGTGTGCCTGCCAAAAAGAAAAAAGGGGTGGGGGTGGGGTGGGGAAGGAAAGCACACAAAAAAACCTCAACAGCAAAATTCCTCCACAAAAGGATAGGACTGTACTGAGTGATGTATAGAACATGGGTAAAAGTGTTTTATCATTTGTTGCTATGTCATAGTTATTGTCATGAGTGGCATAAGTAAGATAAAGGCCCAAAAGCCATGATGAAAACTGTGGTTCAAAGAATAGAGATAGACCTCTTAGGGGAAAAAAAAAAAAATTTGTTTATTTTTAAAACAAATTGAGTGATGAAGGAAATCTAAAGAGGAGAGAACCTTTTCCCAAGTATTTTGAAAAATGTATAATTTCACAGAGTCTGAATGGGTACTGACAGGGTATTTATGACACTACAAAGGTACATTTTGCTGTGCATTCATTTCAAAATAATACATATAATTGAACAAATACAGCACGATCTCCTTCGATCTCGGCTTGAAAATTAGTTGAAAGCAGTTTTCAAATGCAAGTTCACTTTGCCAATGATATTTTGGGTCACAAAGAAGAATAAAAGTAATTTGTACCAAGTCCATTAATTGCTCCAAGATCACATGGATCTAAAGTAGTAACAAAGAGTGGAGGTATCTTGGAACCTATTGTGCTTGAATGCAAATTTTTATTTAAATTATGATGATAAATATTATAATTGTTCTGAAAACCAATAGACAACAAGTTCACAACATTTCCTTCTGTGATGAGAAGGTGAAATGACAGGATGTCAGAGCCGGAAGAATCCTCTGAGGTGTTCCAACCCCACATTTCTCAGTGTGGTATGGGGACACAGGATGGTAATTGAGGAATAAGCAGGAAAAAAAAAAAAAAAGATGGAAAGTGGGGATTATTTCTGGGCAAATTAGTTTAAGAAAGAGTTGCTTAAACTTTTTTTTTTTTTTTTTTAATGGGAGAACAGCCATGGTCATTGGTTACACATTGCTTTCATGCTACAATGGCATAGTTGACTCTTTTAGGGAGGGCACAGCTCACAGTGGCCCACGTGGGGATCGAACCAGCAACCTTGGTGTTATTAGCACTACGCTCTAACCAACTGAGCTAAGCGGTTACCCCCATAAACTCTTAAATTTATGTCTTTACTGTAAGACTTCTCAGGCTGTTTCATATGAAAGTACATTTTGAGTCTCTGAGGAAAATTCCCCAAAATTTCAGGAACACAAGTAAAATGTGGTACATATACATGTGCATACATATGAGTGTGTGTGTGTGTGTGTGTGTGAGAGAGAGAGAGAGAGAGAGAGAGAGAGAGAGAGAGAGAGAGAAAGAGATGAAAGAGATAGAGAGACAGAAAGAGAAAAAGAGAGGAAGAGAGAGGCATCTACAGTTTTCTGGAAGACACTTTAAAAATCTATTCTCATTTAGGATCCATCTTTGAAGGATGGACACTGAGGTGTCAGCAGGTTGATGGCATAACCCAGGCCTGTGAGCTGTACGGTGGCTAAGCGAGTCCTAGAGCTCAGCTCCCACGGCTTCTAAATGGTGTTGTTCACGCTGTACCGTATGGAGAGGATAAAGACGATCATGTCTGGGGCCTGAGTAGAAATAGGTGGTGTCAACATGAGTTTACCTTATGGATAGAAAGATGACTTATAATATTCCTCCACTGGACGGCTAAGGTGCCAAGAGTTTTATTCTTTAAGGGCCTTTTAGGGGCATAGGATTTTTAATTGAGCTTCAGCATGAAATAGCCGGTAAGAATTCTGTTTTTAGCCAGCTCACACTTTCACTGCTGGTATCCCGGATTGGAGGAAAAAGGATGTAGAACTAGTCTCCTTTAAGGAGTGTCTGTCTGCTTTAAAGAGAGATGAGAAAAAGTCTAGGTTACTGCTTTTCAGTTTAATATGCACCAATGGAGATCTTGTTGCATTCGGTAGGTCTGGGGTAGGGCCTGAGACTGCATTTCTACCAAGCTCCCAGGCCATGCTCATGTTGCTGGCTTATTGGACCACACTTCTGAGTAGCAAGGGGCTGGAATTACAAAGCAGAGTTTCTGTGCGTGAACACGTGGGGAACACAGGATGGCGTAAACGCAGAGGCCGACCCAAATGATCTGGCTTTGTTTCTTCACAGATTTCATGAGGAGAGAAGAAATAGAGGCAGAAATATCTGATAAAATATTGGACTTGAACTTAACCATCAACTCTAAATTATGGAATTTTACTATTTATTTAGCTACTATCTTTTCTCTGGATCTTCCATCTCATTCACCCATGCTTTTTTTTCTCTTTTTTTTTCTTTTTCTCCTAAGACTGTAGAAAGACCTGGGTATGGGGTTTCCATCTTCCATTTACTATCCCTGTCTTAAACTTTGAGAACGCTTTTTGGAGAGAATACCCAGGCTTTGCATTAAACCTCAAGTAAAAAAAAAAAAAAAATTGTTTTTTAAATTGAAATTATGGTCATAAATTCCTATTTGGTGTGTGCTCTTCTCTGAACCTTGATTTTCTGATCCATTCAATGGGGATTAAAAATATGACTATAAAATGCGATAATATGTGTGGACTTACTATGTAAAACACTCTATGCTATTCCCTCATTTTCTTTCTTTGTCCTTGAAAAGAAATCAATGGATGGAATTTGGATACAAATTTTGGATGCCAGAAAAATGTGCAGTTACAACGCTGTTGCTTTGTCTCTGTTGTTGTGACTAAGACAGGCGCCTATTCCCATAGACCCCTGTGTCCCCATCAGTAAACACATGCTTCTTTGCTGGGGAATAAATGTGTACATATGGCAGCAAGAAGAATGTCTTGTTGTGGAAGCAACAGGTTCACCCTTTTTTGGAGTCCCTAATCAGTTTTAATTAAAGACACTTATTTCTGTCACACAGTGTATTTTTTAGAAAACCAGTGTTATGAAGACTATCAAAGAATACATTTTCCACCACTATGCTATATCGTAAACATTCCCTTTGGACAACAAAGACTCCAGAAGGAGCAGAAAACAATGTTGAGGGAGCCAACAGTAAAGTTATTTGGAAAATTCTTGCATCTTAAAGCACTCAAATCAGTTTTGCTGAAATTTCTCAGTGGGCCAAAGTAGTTCTACCAAGATGGAAGAAAGGGTTGTGCTGACCAGGATCCAGTTTCGTGGAAAAGGAGTGTTTGCCTTAGCTGCAATAGTGCCCATCAGTGGTAGTAAGTGAATACCCAGCACAGCCTCTCCTCACGCTCATGCAGAAACCACAGCGTGGACAGGCTAAGTTGGTTCAGTACCAGATCCTGCCATCTAACAGCTATCTGAACAGAACTGTCTTAACTGCTTGAAATCTCAGTTTTCACATCCGGAAAATGGACATGATGATACTCGCCTTTTGTATTTGAGTGAAAATAAAAACATCACATGTTAAACACACTTAAGTAATCAGTGCTGAGGGAATCGCTGTAATTATATTTTTAGTCTTGATTTATTTGATTTTTCATTCTCTTATCACTTATTTTATCATTTTCTTTCCAGGTTTTGGTTGACGCTTCCCCTGCCCTGACTTATGGCCATAGATGCCTACCTTTCTCACTGTCTTCTTTTCTCTTTGTGGTATTCATTGTGTCTGTGCTATTCTCACCTCCCCCACGGCATCTCCCACCCCTGCTTCCTCATCTACCCACTGCCACATTGATAAATTCTATTGTGCACTAATCTTCATAAAACTGGTAGGCATGCATACACAGTCCCACTGGACATCCAGGTATAGCGCCGAGGCACAGAGCCAAGTCACAATTACTTTCTGGAAACTTATGTTTTAAGTGCTAATGCAGCACATTCTAAATCCTATGCATTTAGGGCCCAGGATTAGTCAGAAAGTGAAAGTACTTTCTGTTACTTCTCTGCCTTTTTATAACCTTGGACAAGTCATTTTCTTTTTCTCCTCACTCCCCTAATGGAAAGATTAGGGATATACCATCCGTAAGGTGCTATCTAAATACGAAATGATGTATACAGGAAATAAATATTAGACTATGTCAAAAGCTGCTGATTCTCCCAACCATAGATAGGTTTTTCTGAGGTTTCTAGGATTGGTCTCCTAGGATTGGTCCAGGAATCAATAACATAAATTAAGAACTACTGAAGTTTTCCAGTCTTAAGGTGGTTCTTCTGTTTCTCTTGCCGGCAGATTTTCAATCACTTGTTTAATGAATGGGCACCAGTTTCCAAATAGCAGAGTCTATCGGTGTTGAGGCTTAAATGAATTAATGCAGACAAAGAATGTAGAATAGTTTCCAGCACAAGGTGAGGACTCAGTAAATGGTAGCTGTTAGCATTAAATTTGTAAAGCCTAACCCTTGCTTGCCTATTTGGTTCTACTCTATTGCTTAGCACTTATCTTCAAGACCTACCATTTGACATTGTTCTCGGGGATGGAGACTCCAGCTTGACAATCGTTGCCTTCTAGACCCTACCTTGGGCTTCAAACCTATCTCTTTCCAGTCTTTCATCTGTTATTTCTGCCCCAGATTTAATTTATGCAATTTGCAATCTACTGCCTCTGGGGCCCTGCATTGAAAAGGTGACACAAGTTACACAAATTACCAGTAAAGTAAAATTATTACAAAGTAAAATTAGAGAAAGTGTCTTGGTGGGGTTACAGGGGGGGAGAAAAGCAACTGTAATGAAATTTGCTCACTCAATCCCTCTGGATTCTCTCAGGCCACAGGGACAATCTACAATGACCTTGGAATTGAGTCATTTTTCAAACCCAAGAGTAAATTGTTTCCTATCATTTGTTCTCATGAGCCAACTCATTCTAAATTATCACACTTACAGCTTCCTAAAAGGTGTGTTAACATTTCGGAACTGTAAAATGATGGTATTGTGGTGGGTGTTTTAGCCATCACTTGGTGCTTTAACTAATAATGGTAAAGGTATAAAATTGCTGCATAATGGCTTAAATAGAGATTGTATATATTTCTAGGTCTAAATTTCTCTTTTTCTTAAACCCATAATTGTCTATTCTAGTAAAATTATATTTTTCTTTCTTTGTGATGAACTTTTCTTAAATAGTTCATTTTTCTGCTTTGCCACGGCTATTTTCATTTCAAAATTACAACTTCTAAATGGCTGCTTTGTAGCCGATAATTTCTATTTGAGCACTATAAAATTGTCATTCCCTCTAAATCTCTTAATATTCTGAGCTTTATATTTATAATTAAAATAAACGCCCACTTTTGCCTATTTTCAAAGAAAGAAAGTTTTATTTAAGCCATTATATTGCACATGACTTTCCATTTTATAGTAGCTAGCAGGCTCCTCTCAGGCAAAACCTGGGAGTTTTCACAGGTGTGAAGCTTGTCTTTAGCATTTCTCTGCCTCCTTTCGTGGACAGTTCATGTTCAGGGCCATGTGTCCTATAACCTTCATAGACTTGCTGCTGAGGCATCACTGCACACGCTAGACCAGGAGCCCCAAACTGAAATGCTTACAGGAATAAAACAGTTAAAGCAAATGAATGAAGCCAACGGAGTGGACAATGATGGGGATTGTGGTGACCTGGAGAGAAGAGGCCCTCTCCCAATGGGGAAGCCATTATTCCCTCCATTCCAATGATTATTGCCAAACCATGATTGCCGGTCTACAGAATTTTCAAGAGAAATTCGAAATCCAGATTCAACTGAAAAAATATAATGGGAATAAATATTGCAAGGACAAAACAAAACATGTAAGCCCATTGCCCTTTTGAGACCTTTTCCTTCTACTTTTAAGCATATGCAAGTTGTATGTTTCTCTGCTGGGATTAAAATGAGTAAAAGTAAGAACTATCCATTGAAAATACAAATAATATGTTAATAAAGTAGAAAATGACAGTCTCAGAGTGGAATAAGAGGCAGGATATCAATCAAGCAGGATGTCATTTTATTTGGTAAAATAAAAATAAAAACAGATGGATAATTAATTTTGCATTTTGACAGGCACCTTATTTGGCCATGTCAAAATGTACTGCTTCAATGAATTCTAGGTATGGTGCCAACAGCTATTGAAATTAAACATGTTTCCTATTTCTTCTTGCTTATAGGTATATCTTTATACAAACCTCAACCAGTAGAACTCAGGGGAATGAGTGATGAGGGAAGAATACAACGAAAAAGGCAGTCGCCACCTACCATTCTGTGAGGACAGGTCCAGTGACTCTTGTCATGAACAAATTTACCAGGTAAGGTGACAGTGACAGAAATGGAAATCATATTCACGTCTCTCTGGTTCTTTCCTAATGCACTTTCTTAAAGATTTTGGACTTACCCCAAAGACAAATTTTTAGGAAAGCTCTGAACCCCTTTCCCATGGATGTATGAAAGACCACACAAGCACACTCAAAGAGACTTTATGACCATAACCACAATTTTAAAAAATTTCCTGTAGATGTGGTATAATTGAGGGCCTGGTTATTCTCTCCAAAATGTATTCTCAAAGCTATGACAAATGTACTCCTCTGAAACTGTTTATTTTTGAAACCTAATTATCAAATACAGAAGTTGGTGCATTTAGCCGTAGTTTATCTACACAGCTGCAAACAGGATATGTCCCTAGAACAGACCCTCCGCTGTACTAACAGCTCTTTGAATGCCTGAAAAGTTGCTTATTTATCTGTCTCTATTTTTTTTTCCCGAGGGAGGGGAAAGGCTGATTGTAAATTAGCCTTAAGACATATCGTGCTAAACTTGGTCTTTGAAGACTTAAGATATTTTTTTTTTTTTTTGAGGGCAGTGTCACTGGCCCTCATATGTGGGACCGAACCAGGGCCACTGGCTTCCCAAGCCAGCACTTAACCACCGCGCACTCGGCCGGCCCGACTTAAGCTATTTTTAAGGGGGGTATATATTGACATGGTTACGGGTTTTTGGAATAAACAATATGTGTTCTTTAAATGACCAAAGATATCACAAGGAAAATTAAAAGCAACCAAACATTGTGACGAATTATGCCCACTTTTTCTATGTATGTGAACAAAAGGTAGCATGAATCTTGATAGGCACTGATTTGAGATTTTAACCCTGAGTAACGGTAATGAATGAAAACACATGGCTGCATTGGTTAAAACAAAAGAAAATGGCAAGACTTAATTCACAGAAGTAAGAATATTTCAAGCTGTAGACTTGACTCAGCTCTAAGTTGTACATCTTTGATCACTGTTACATCAAATATTTGAGTGACTATAAAACTAAGCCTTCCCATTTCAATGACAACCTATGATGAGCCTGTCCTTCACAGGACCAATATCAGGAGAGCAGCATGTCTGCATGTCTCTTGCTCTGTTAATGCAGATGGGATCTGG
This sequence comes from Aselliscus stoliczkanus, assembly GCA_033961575.1. Classification (NCBI taxonomy): domain Eukaryota; kingdom Metazoa; phylum Chordata; class Mammalia; order Chiroptera; family Hipposideridae; genus Aselliscus; species Aselliscus stoliczkanus. The sequence continues at coordinate 162,574,119 of CM066731.1, read as the reverse complement.
CTGGATGGGCTTATGCTGGGAGTGGTGAGAGGAGCTTCGGTTTGGGGATAGAGCTCAGAAAATAAGTGATAAAACCTAGATCTTCCAGGAAATTGTTTCAAACCAAGTCTGTGATGTTGAATGCTTCCTGTTAGGCGTGATTTTATGGCTTTGGGCTTCAGAGACATAGGGCATTACTACAGGCTTCCCTAAATGACTTCCATGTATTCCAGAGGAGCAGTGGTTGCTGGGCTGATCAAAAACAAAAGCGTGTGTATAGATCTGGTTCTTTTCCAGGTCTTGAGAGCTCAGTCAAACCATGCTGTGTCGAAGACACATTCTTCCACAATCATAACTTTAAGCACCACATATAATATTGCTCTCAAGGGAACGTGGATGTAAGATTCCTTCCTGGGATTCCTGGACCCATCTCACCAGCTAAACTCTGGTAGAGACAGCAGACACTCTCTGACCCAGTCTTCAGTGGTGGTCCTTGTGGTCTTGGAGAAAAGATTCACAGAGTGGTGGACACTAGAATGAGAGTGTCTGTGTCCAGGTTGGGCTTGGAGGTTCCCAGTGCATTAGATCTGCCCAGCCAGTGTTTGCATGATAAGGAGACAAGACAAAAGATCGAGGATGGGGCAAAACATGTCCGCTAAGTTCCGAGGATCAAATGGTTCTGCATGTTTAGACTTTTTACTTCTCATAGTTACCCTGTGTATCAGCGAGCTATTGCTGCATAACAAGCTATCTAAAAACTCAGCAGCTTAAAATGAACCATTTGCTATTGTTCATGGGTTGATAGCCTGGTTGAACGGTTCTAGTTCCAGCCGGACTCATTCGTGCATCTCTGCTCAGTTGCAGATGGGAGGATGGCTCTGCTGGGATTGGCTGTTCTTTCACCATGTCGTTTTCTTACTCAAAGTATCTTAAAGGCTTTAAAAGTTCTCAAACCTGTTTGCTCTTAAGACCCTTTTATTTTCTGAAACAATTATTGGGAAACGAGAGATCTTTTATTCACATGGGTTATATTAATTAGTATTTATCATATTAGAAATTAAAACAGAAAATTTAAAAAAAAGTATTAATTTGTTTAAAAAAATGAATGTTTACATGTTAACATACATAACATTTTTAATGAAAAATAACTATATTTTCTTAAACAAAAACATAGTGGAAAGAGTGGTGGTGTTTTACATTTCCATAAGCTTCTTTAATGTTCAGTTTAATAGAAGACAGCTGGAATCTTATATCTGCTTCTGCATTCAATTTGTTCTAACGTCACATGTCAGGTAGCCTCTGGAAAACTCCACTGGGCACTTGTGAGGGAATGTGAGTGAAAAAAGTAAATAAAATTTTAGTATTGTTTTGAAAATAATCTTGACTTTGTGAACCCCTTTAAAAGGTCAGTGACACAAGGGTTTCCTAGACTCAACTATGAGAATGCTGGCCTATTGCATCAAGTGTGAACTGTCTGCTTTCTGTTTGAAAAGCTTCATGATATTGGCTCACTTTATCCCCACTGTGACTGCATTCAAATTTCTCTCTTGCCAATTACTAGCTGCTTAATTTGGGCAAGTTACTGAATTCCCCTATCTGTAAAATGGGCATATTCATATCTAACTCATGGGATTGTTATGTACAAAGCACTCAGCATCATTACAGACACATTGTAAACCCTCAGTAAAATGTTACAATTATTACTATTTTTGGTAGTTGTACTTCATTCAGAAAATGTTACTTAAATGTTTTCACTAGAGAAAAACACTATTTAGACACTGAAATGAAAGTTGTATGAACTGCTGCCAATAACCATCAGGATATTATAGTTTTTAGGGGAAATTAGATACTAATTTATTCATTTCAGGAATGTTTATTGAACTACTGAGTGCTCAAAAGCCTATGAGAGGAGTTCCTAGCACAGGTGTGGGTAGCAGGGAAGATGCTACCCACTAGCATTAGAGCTGTGTCTTGATAAATGTATACATTGTCATGGGCAAAGAAGACAAAGAAAGGTATTCTAAGAAGGAAACTTTTAGCATCGAGTCAGCACACATTTTCTAGAATGAGCCAGATAGTAAATATTTTGGGCTTTGTAAGCCATCTGGTCTCTGTAGCAACTTCTCAACTCTGCCATTGTGGTGTGAGAGCCACCAGAGACAATACATAAGGAAATGAGCATGGCTGTGTTCCAGTAACACTTTATTTCTGAACACTGAAATTTGATTTCATATAATTTTACATGTCCCATAATATCATTCATTGTTTCGTAGTTTTCTTCCCAGCTATATAAAAAATGCAAAAACCATCGTTAGCTTACGGGACCACACAAAAACAGGCATTGGGTAAGATTGGGCTTATGGATGGTAGTTTGCAGACCCCATCTCTGGGGCAAGGGTTTTATGATGAAAAAGTATTATGTCTGTTTGGGAAAAAATGAGTTATCTACGCTGACATTTCTATAGGGCCATTTGTGAGTTATGTAGGCAGATGTTTGTTATCTTGTGGAAGATACGGATGAAGAAATAGAGAATGGTAAGCCTTGAATGCCTTACTAATAACAATAATGATGGTAATTATGACCTTTGAATGTAAGCATCACAGTGTACAATATTTTTTTTGTTTTGCATATAATATCACGTTCTTATTTTGTAGATGAGAAGAGTGGAAATGCAGAGAGATTGACTTTACCATGATCGTACATCCAATAAATGGATGAACTGCAGTTGGTTTTCTGGTTTCTTATCATTTAAGCCCCTCTCAACTATTGGGTTGTTGGAAAAATCATGACATATATTTTTTTATGTTTTTCGTTGCAAAAATGCGTCATGACTTCTCCGACAACCCAATACATTATGTGGAGTTTATCGTATAAGCTATGGACATGGTACTATTTTATAAATGAGTGCTGTGAGCATTTTTGTGTTCAAGGGATAGAAACACAATTCATCCTTGTGGGAAATGGGTGTTTTCAGATTTGAAAGACACTCTATTAGTATTTGTATTTATTTTAAAACATGTCCTATTATCTAGTCTCAAGAGGCTAAAGAGGAGTTAAGATTTACTTTCTTAGCAACTTTCAAATGTACAATACAGTATTGCCAACTGCAGTCGTCAATCTGTACATTACATCCGAACAAGTTGGGACTTGTCACACACTGTTACATATTAAAGATCCCTGCCTTTCTAGTAAATGGCACTCAGCAGCAGCATTCACTGTATTTTTTGATCACATCACATATGTCTTACTCTCCAGGCCCAGTTCTATCTAATAGAACAGCCAGTAATGAAGTAAATGGTCTATATCTGTGCTTTTTAATAAGGTAGCCACAAGGTACCTGTGGCTAGTGAAGCTGATTTTTAATTTAAGCTAATTTTAATTTACATTAAATAGCTCCAGGTGACAAGTGTTTGCCAAATTGGTCAGTGAAACTCTACATCCTGGGGCAATATCCCACCCAATCTGTGGGGACCTGAGGGTTTTGATTTAGGGGAGACGTCTACATATTTATCTTAAACCAGTACACATAGTAGGCATAAGGATCTTTCTTTCATGAATTCTCTCATGAATTTCTTCTAGGAGTCATGCTGGCAGGCTGGATTAATTAATACTGTGCAAGTAAAAGAAGCTGAATATAACTAGTTATATGAATTTGAGCAGTTCAGATAAAAATTGTGTAATAAAACCGTGATACTTAGCAAGATTACTGGCAAAAGAAAGCTAGATTCAATGTTCTCTTTAGCCTTTGATTTATGTTTGAATCATATCTATTTAGTATGACTGTCTTGACTCCTCATGGATACCAAAGCCATTTTATTGTCTGGTAACCATTTTGACTCCTAGCCTTGTAGTCAGGTATTGAAAAATCTTGGGACCCCTCACTCCAGACGTTTCCAGCTATTGTCCAACCTTCCAGTCTCTCGTCTTGCCATATGCTTGGCTAGTTATATTTTAACTTAGCTTGCGCTAAGGTGTCAATAGGTAATAGCTATTTATTCATTGTTAGATAATATATTAGTATTCTAGAGCAGAAGCCTTCCGTGTCTTAACGCAGAGAAGGAACTACTAGGGAGCATTCCAACTTTCCCTGGCTGGCACCTGAGCAGTGTAAAAGTAGAGGACAAGACGAGCACTTCTAATTCAATAAAACTTAGAATGTGAACAATGACATGCGAAGCTCTGGGGGTAGAGGAAAACGACTTCTCTTTCATGTGCCAAGGAAGTTCCAGGCCAATCCCCCTTTTATATTTGTGAGGTTGAGCTTAATATTTGCAATTTATTGGCGTTTCTTCTAAAGAATTCAAAGTATGGTGTAATCAAACCCTGACGTTTTTAGTAAATGTATTTTTTAAGATTCTAAACTATTCAAGCAAAGAGGTAGGGACATTTGTTAACCTTATGGATTGTGTATATATATATGTATATATATATATATATATATATATATAGAGAGAGAGAGAGAGAGAGAGAGACAGACAGACAGACAGACAGACAGACACATATGTATGTTCCTCCCGCCCCAACACTAGGTAACTATAATATTGTTTTCTTTATAGGGAAATCAGAAACTTTGCCGCTTACTGACTGTGCAACCTGGAGCAAGTATCAATCTCCCTACATCTCAATTTCCTTATAAAAAGGTGTAGCAATACATACCTCTAAACGTTACTGAGAAAATTAAATGAGATTATATATGTATATATAAATTCAGTAAGCTAGGCAGTCATTTAAGGTCAGCGTATTTGATGTGGGGGAGAGGTGGAAATTGCTCTTTCTCCAACATGATTATGAAGACCGCTGCTGAAGTCTGATTTGACGAATGTACTGGGAAGCATATGGATACATTTTTGGGACAGATGGCTGATGCATTCTGTGCTGCACATGTATAGCTTTCTATGGAGTTGCTTTAGCATGAAGAGCCTCTTTTAGGAATCTTTATGGGGCTAATATGTTAGGTGAACCACAACAAACAGGGAGCTGGAGGCTTGACCCTAATGCAAACAGTTGCGCGGACATTCAGTATACTGAGTGTAAATAACATCTTGAATGCCACCGAATGTCAATACTGATGCTTGATGGTATTACATAAATTCAGCTTTAATTGAGCAAAGCTAAATCCAATCCCAGGGACCTGTTTATATTTTTGAATACTGAAATGAAGCTTAAATCATGGAGATTTTATGCCTTGTGTCTGAGATGTCTCCATATAACACACACACACAAGTATATGCATATTTCTTCCACTTGACAATTCTTATCTACTTGAGAACAAAGTCTAAAGTAAACAGCTGATCCAAGGGCTACTCTATGGAGCAGAGAAAGGGTGATTTATGCACAAAGAGAAATTGTTTATATTCTGTGGCCCAGTGTGTCCCCACTCCATTAAAAATTAGTAACCAAATCCATCTATAATAACCTTAAAAATAACATGGGTTCATTGGAGGTTCAGTTTCTGGGTGCTAGCACATTTATGACTTTGAAATAGATAACAGGGAGATTTGATCAGACTGCTGAAAAGGACTAGATAGAACACTTATTTTCTGGATTCTCTCACGTTAGGGAAGTGCTGGGGCTGGGTTGGACAACAATATTCAGGCAAGACATGAAATCAAATACACAAAGTAACTATTGTTTCCTAGCTGGGTGTCTGATGTTAAATTAAATATATAATGTCATATATATAATTATATATATTATGATATATGTTATATATATTATATATTACATATATATTAGAAAAAATGTGAAAGAATATTGCAACTGGTGAGCAATAAAGATTTTTGTTTTAAAAGGACATTGGGAGATAGGTGCTGTTCTACTAAAAACAAACAAACAAACAAACAAACAACTAAACCAGACAAGAAATTGTAATTTCTCTTCCACAAAAACCAAATCTAGTTACTGAAACTTTGATTTTTCAAAGGAAGCGTCTGCTTGCCTAGAGGTGAACTTTCTGATTTGCCTCTAAGATTCTGTCTCCCTCATCCTGTAATCAGTCGAGGTTGAAGAATAGCTGTGTATGATCTTGTGTATCACAGCACACAAGTGTGGATTTATTACCATGCTGCACTTAACTACCTCTTGTGCAGGCTAAGAACCTACTTCTACGAGCCTTTCCTCAAGCATAGATCACTTTTCAACTATTTAATAGCAGTCTTTGTGGCTTTCCTCTAAAGGGTTTCCAAATTATTCTTACCTCTCTGAAGTTTTCATCATCAGTGACATGCATTGCGCCTCCACTGGGCAGGGTGCCAGGTTTGGTTGCGAGGATTCCTCCTCACCCCCGCTCTCCAAGCCTTGGGGCCACATTGCAGACAACACAAATGAGATCAATATAGTGAATAACACGATAACAATCTGTGGCCTTTGATTTAGGAGGAAAGAAAGACAGAGTCATCGACTGGGTCTTTTATCTTGTATGTATTTCCACAGATGACTTTGGTCACTCACCAAGCTTCTTCTCAGAATATTAATTTGGAGGGTTGTCACCAAATTTTGAATTGAATATGAGAGTATATTTGAAATCCACTCAGTTTAAATTGTACGGGGTTGGGAGAAAAGACATTGCACCACCATCAGGGCTGTAGCAGGGCGTTGTCCAAGAAGGGGAGGGACCAGGAGACCAAAGGAAGTGGCAGTGGATACATGTGAGGCTCTAACCCGGGCATCTGTGGATAAGCCAGGGTCATGTACAAAGCAAGAGGATAACCTCAAAACCAGAAGATACAGGTGTTGAGAAAGGTGATACAAAAGGCAACTAACCACCACCAACACTGATAACAACAAAACCAAAATATAGACAATTATGGGTTCAACCAGATAGAAGAACTCCCGAGGCAGCTGTCGAGCAAGGGCACTTGGATGTCCTGGGTCTCCTTTTGGGGGTGACACTGGCCCTCTGGTGAGGTCAGTATAAGGACCAGGTATGGCATGGGCTGCACTGGGGTTTGCACCTGTCTTTTAAAGAAGTAAAGAATGATGAGTGGGCCATGAGATAAAGAGCTCTGTGTTCACAGATATGAAAACCCTATTTTAAATAGTAAATATTAGTTATTCAAGGGAGGCTTAGCCGACCTCCCCTCCACCCCCCTGCTGACTACCAGGAAGTTTAAACCACGTTCACAGATCAATGATCATAATTAAGGAGACGCTCTTAGCCTATATATTTGTACTTCCCTTTTTCTCACTTATTTATGTATGTGTGTATATTTATTTAGTTATTGTTGGGGATACAAGTTGTTTTGTTGTTATTGTTTGTTCCTTGTATATGGAGTTTATCCTTCTGAGATCATGGCCCACTCATCATTATTGGTGCATGCCAAGCTCTTCTCTTCTTTTATTTATTTTCCCTTTTATACCTTATACCACTTTCCCATTCCCTCCTCCCCTTAGGCAACTGCATTTTTGCATTTGAGGCCTATCTTTCTGGCTTATATACATTTTCATAAAATGTTTATTATTTTGCTGTGTGTATTTTAAAAAAATTAATAAAATATAACTAACACAAAATATTATATTTGCTTCATGGGTACACTATAGTTATTCAACATTTATATACCTAAAGAAGTGATCATCATGATAAGTCCAACAACCATCAGACACTGTACCGTACTATCACAATATTATTGACTACATTCCCTATGCTGCACTATATCCTCAATGATTTCTTTGTTTTATACCCTGAAATTTAGACCTTTTATTCCCCTTCACCTTTTCCCTCCTTTCTAAATTTCTCAATTACAGTTGACATTTAATTATTATTTTATATTAATTTCAGGTGCACATCATATGTTTAGACATTTACATAATTTCAGAAGTGATCCCCCTGACTAGTCTAGTACCCGCCTGGCACTATACATAGTTATTATCATATCACTGACTATATTTCCTATGCTTTACTTTACATTCCCATGATTATTTTGTAAGTACCAGTTTGTACTTCTTTTTTTTTTTTTTTGGAGGACAGTGTCACTGGCCCTCATAATGTGGGAGCCAAACCGGGGCCACTGGCTTCTCAAGCCAGTGCCCCAACCACTGCGCCACTCGGCCGGCCCAGTTTGTACTTCTTAATCCTTCACCTTTTTCACCCTGCTCCCCAACTCTCTCCCATCTGTCACCCCAACAAATCTAATACCCATCTGATAGACACCATACATAGTTATTACAATTTATTGACTATATTGCTTATACTATACCCTACATCTCTGTAACTACTTTGTAATAACCAATTTGTATTTCTTAATCCTTTCCCCTTTTTTTCACCAACACCCCCAACAAACCTCCAACCTGGCAACCATCAAAATGTTTTCTGTATCTATGATTTATTTCTGTTTTGTTTGTTTGTTTATTTTGTTCTTTAGATTCCACATATAAGTGAAATCACATTGCATCTGTCTTTCTCTGTCTGACATACTCCACTCAGCACAATTTTCTCCAGGTCCATCCATGCTACTGCAGATGGTGGGAACCCATTCCCTTCCCTGGCAGAGAAATATTCCATTGTATGTATGTACTGCCTCCTCTTTATGCATTCATCCATCAGTGGACACCCAGGCTGCCTCCACATCTTGACCATTGTAAACACTGCTTCAGAGAACATATGGATGCACATGCCCCTCAAAGTAGCAATTTGGAATTACTGAGTCATTCTTTGTCTCTTGTTATAGCCTTTCTTTAAAGTCTGTTTTGTTTGGTATAATTATCGCTACTCCAGCTTTTGTTGTTTTCTTTGTTTCCATTTTCATGAAATATCTTTTTCCATCCCTTTACTTTCAGTCTGTGTGTATCTTTCAGTCTGAAATGAGTCTCTTATAGGCAGCATATGTAAGGGTTTTGTTTTTTTTAAGAGGTGGCTAGACACGGCAGCCCAGCTCCAGGTTGAGCTGTTGTTCACCATCTTAGCTGCAGAGGGCGCAGCATCACTGGCCCTCATGTGGAATCCGAACCAGGGCCCTGCTGCTCAGAGCTGGTGTCCCAAGCTAATTCTTAGCCAATGCACCACTGGGCAGGCCCGGGTTTTGTTTTCTTACCCTTTCAGTCCTTCTGTTTTTTTTGATTGGAGCATTTAGTCCATTTACATTTTAAGTAATTGTTGATAGATATGTAGCTATTGTCATTTTATTATTCTTAATTTTGATTTTTTTTTCCAGCTTAAAGAAACCCCTTTAACATTTCTTGTAATACTGATTTGGTGATGATGAACTCCTTTAGCTTTTTCTTGTCTGGGAAGCTCTTTATCTGTCCTTCAATTTTTCTGGCTTTCCTTTTTTTTTTTTTAAGCTGAGCCATCCTGTCCTGCAATTTTTAAAGGACAGCCTTGCTAGGTAGAGTAGCCTTGCTTTTCATTGCATTGAATATTTTGTGCCAATCCCTTCTGGACTGCAAAATTTCTGTTGAGAAATCAGCTGACAATCTTATGGGAGCTCCCTTATAAATTACTAGTTGCCTTTCTCTTGCTTCTTTTAGGATTTTATCTTTGACTTTAACATTTGCCATTATAATTATAATGTGTCTTGGTGGGGGCCTGTTTGTGTTCATCTTGTTTGGGACTCATGTGAGCTTCCTGGACTTGTATGTCTATTTCCTTTACCAGGTTAGGAAAGTTTTCAGTCATTATTTCTTCAAATAGGTTCTCAATCCCTTGCTTTTTCTCTTCTCCTTCTAGTACCCCTAATGGTATGAATGTTGTTACACTTGATATTGTCCCAGAGGTTTCTGAAACTATCCTCATTTGTTTTTTTGGATTTTTTTTTTTCCTGTTCTGATTGGGTGTTTTCTGTTACCTTGCCTTCCAAATCACTGATTAGGTCTTCTGCTTCATCTAGTCTGCTGATGTTTTCTTCTAGCGCATTCTTTATTTCAGTTATTGTATTTTTCATTTCTGACTGGTTCTTTTTTATGCTTGCTACCTCTTTGTTGAGATTCTCACTAAGTTCCTTGAGCATTCTTATAACACTGTTTAGAACCCTCTCTGGTTGCCTCCATTTTGTTCAGTTTTTCTCTGGAGTTTCCTCTTGTTCTTTATTTGGAATGTATTTCTTTGTTTCCTCATTTTGGCTTCCTCCCTGTGTTTGTTTCTATGTATTAGGTAGATCTGCTATGTCTCCCAGTCTTGGCTGGGTGGCCTTATGTGGTGGGTAACCTATGGGGCCTGGCATGATCTCCCTGATCACCTCCTCTGCATGCTCCAGGAGTGTCTATTGTGTGGGTTGTGTGTATCCTCCTGTTATAGTTGAGCCTTGATTACTATTGGCATGTCAGTGGGTAGGATTGACTCTCAGGCTGATTGGCTGAAGGATTTGGCCATGGCCACAGCTTACAGGCTGGTGTTAAGGGGGCTCAGCCTACTGAGTGGGATTTGCCCCAGTGGGCTCTGGTGTGTGTTGAGATCACCTTTCTCTGTGCTATTTGTGGGGCTAATTATTCTGTGCTCTGTTGTGGTCTGAATCCAACCTCCAAATAGGTTCATTCTGGCACCTCTTGGGAGGGGCTCTGGTGCAGGCCCAGTTCACCCACTGCCTGTGACTGGCCAGAGACTTCCTAGTAGGATCTATTGGGTTGCCAGAAAAGTCATGAGGCATGTTGGCAACAGATGGCACTAGTTCATTTAGAGTCATTCGCATCTATGTTATTGCTATGTCATTTGACAGCTGACATTCTAGCTACATTCTAAAAAAAGATTGAGTGGTTTGGTTGAGTTTTGGAGATTTTACAACAAGTTGAAGATGGAAGACCAAACTGCATTTTGCCATATTTTACTGTTTTACTTCCATAAAGGGAAGAACATGCATCAAGGTTGTGAAAAATTGCATAAAGTTTATGGCGACAGTGCTCTACAAGAACCTCAGTGCCAACGATGGTTCATAAAATTCCGTGCTGACGCTCCTTGGCCGGGGAGGCCCACTGAGGTTGTAGACAACAAAATAAAGGAATTGATCGAGTCAAACCTAGATTACACGACAGGAGAGATTGCAGAAACATTGAACGTCTATCATTCAAGGTCATCGTTCATGACCACCTGAAGAAGCGGGGATACGTAAGCAAGCTCGATATTTGGGTTCCTCATGAGCTCAAAGAAGTTCATTTGATGGCGGGTATAAACATCTGCAATATGCTACTTAAACATAAGGAGCATAAACATAAATTTTTTTTTTTTTTTTGAGGGCAGGTGTCACTGGCCCTCATATGTGGGACCCAAACCGGGGCCGCTGGCTTCCCAAGCCAGAGCTTAACCACCGCGCCACTTGGCCGTCCCACGATCCTTTTTTAAAGTGACTGATAGCTGGTGATGGGAAGTAGATTGTTTACAACAATGTGATGTGCAAACATCCTGGTCCCGATGTGATGACTCTCCTCAAATAACGTCAAAAACAAACATTCATCAGAGGAAGGTTATGCTCTCAGTGTGGTGGGATTTTAAAAGTGTCGTGTTTTTCGAGCTCCTACCAAGGAACCAAACAATCAATTCGAATATGTACTGTCAGCAATTGGACAGTTTGAACAAACCCATCATCCAGAAATGTCCAGAGCTTGTTAATTATAAAGGAGTTGTGTTCCATCATCACAACAACGTGAGACCACACACAAATTTGATCACCCGTCAAAAATTATTGGAGCTTGGATGGGACGTGTTGCCACACCCACCATACTCGCCTGACCTTGCCACGTCAGACTTCCACTTGTTTTGCTCTCTTCAAAGCTCCTTGCATGGTATAACGTTCAATTCAGATGAGGCTGTAAATCATCACCTTGTTCAGTTTTTTAGAAATAAAAACAGGTCCTTCTATGAACAAAGAATTATGAAGCTCACTGAAAGATGGCAAAAGGTTATCGAACAAAACGGGCAATATACTCAGCATTAGTACTTGGCTTGGGGAGCCTGGTATGGGCCTGGTGTTCCTTGTTCCTCTGAGGGGAATCTCCACAGCTGCTATATCCTTCATGATTCTCCACCACCACACAGAGGTTTGGGGCCAGCCAGTTTTGCATCTCTGCCCCTCCTACCGGTTTCAACGTGACTTCTTTTTTATTTCCTTAGTTATAAAACTTCTGTTCAGTTGGACTTCAGATAATTTTCCAGGTTGATTGTTTTATAATTTAGTTGTAATTTTAATGTGTTCATAGACGAAAGCAGTCACAGTGTTTATCTACTCCACCATCTTGAATCTCTTTCTCACTTATTTTTATTTTCTGCTCATATGTACATTTCCTCTAGTTCTGGCTTTCCATCTTTATTTATGTTTTTCATAGTTTACAGTAAGAGTCCTTATACCTCAGAGCTTTTAGTGAAAAGTAAGGCAGGGCACAATAATGAAATCTCTGCATACATAAAATAAAAGCATTGAATAGATTGTAAAGCTTTGATGGTTTATTTGTAAACCATGGCTGCTGTTATATTTATTTCTCAAGATCTGTCTAATTTGGCAAGATTCAAAATCTACATAAGAAGTAATTACCTGAAATTTTCTTGCTTCCCAGGAGACATTAAATGAAAATAAAACTCTCTTTTTATTCAGTAAAAACTCGTCTTTAGTGTAGTTAGTTGTCATCTTTTTTGATGGGCAGGCATCCACATGTGCTTCTGATCACATGTCTGTCATGTGCATTCTCAAGGATCCCTGGTAACCTTAAAAAACAGAAGCAGTTTTAAACTCAGGCCCCTAAACTGAGAGTTCCAATGACACATGGTAGGAACTGTACCTCCTTGTCATCATGAGTTTTCATAGGCAGCTCTATACTAGCTTTGTTCTGCTGTACCGCTAATTCATAGTAGGATATATGATTAAACACTAGACTCCCTTTGATGATGCATTGAAAATGTTTTTTAAGTTTTGGGGTCCCTAAATTTGATTTTCCCATGTTGTATGGAGAATATTCACAAAGAGATACAGTTTTAATCTTGTACTGTTTAACCACTCAGCGTTTTATTTATTCCTTTCGTATTTCCTCTTGCCTTTGAAGACTCTTCCCAGAAAAGGCATTCTTTTTAAGAGTTATGAGCTAAATGGATAATAGAGATGCCATATAATATCTTCTTAGAAAAATGTTCCTATCCTGGGGGTGAGAGTTCAGGGTTTGCTGTTACAAGACCTGGGTTCCAGTACTGGCTTCCATTGTTATTTACTCTGTGATCTTAAACAAGACACTGAACATCTCTCAGCTTCATTTTCCTTATCTGAAAATGTGGAGAAACACTCCTGTTTGGCTTCATGCAAAGCAGTTAATTTATGTGGAAGGTCAAAATTTAACCCTCCATGAACCTAACCCATGGACTCTCATGATCATACATACCCTCAACCTCATAAGATCCCCTGTCCATTAAACCTATCCCTGCCCCACTCCCTATCATCCTATCCTGAGCCTTCGTTTTGTCTTGTTACCCAGATCAGCCTCTGTTGTTTACAACTATAACACTCCCTTGCAAATATCAAGCTCCTTTGCCTTTTTCTCTCCCTCCTGCAGATGTCATTGGAAAAGATCTTCTTCTGGTTAAAAACTCTCACATGCTTTATGTTTGTGTCTGAGTCAAATGTTCCCAAAGAAAAATCCACACCCTGGCTGACTATTTTTACTTTAAAATTTTGATCACAAAACTCAGATGAGTATGTCCTACTTTACCTGCTAATGACCTTGACTCATATTCTTTTGAGAAAATAGAAGCCTCAGGCAGGAGACCTCTCATTTGCCTGCCATTATCAACCTCCTCACATCTGTGTTTTGTAAATAGTACTGGGATCTATGAATACTAATTATTATTGTTATTCCATAATTCTTGGTTGAAAATATCTAATGCATTTGGAATATTTTCTAAAAAAAATCTTCTCAAATTTGACCTCTATTAAACTGTTGTACAGAAAAGTGGCTATATTAATCATAGTATACTCTTGTGAAGTTTAGCTTTATTAAAAAATATGCAGAAGCTCATTAGACACAAAAGGAGCTGCTTAAGTCTGTTCAGCATAATGAGCAATTTGACCATTTTGTCATTGATTTTTGTTTTTAAAGGATATTTATATTTGGGAGAATAAGGAGCATTTAAATTTAAGCATTGCTCGCTGGGTTTGAATACTGAATATAGGTGATATATAATTCCCTATGTTTTATTCTGCTTTACTTTTAAGAAACCCACAGTGACCTGTGATCATGGTGCTAAAAACTCACATTCCAAATAAATAAGAAAGGTTCCTTTTCCCCTTTGCACCTTGTCTCTTGTAAATCAATAAAAGCCCTATTTGCTCACTGAGGTTAAACCATTCAGCCAAGAGGGCATCCTCAACCACTTGTTAAACTTCCTGTATGAAAGGGCCCTTCATAAGCTGCTTCTCTGGGAAGCAGCATGAAGACAAATTAGCAGCTTGAAAAATAAGGTTGTATTTTCACAATCTGTCATATTCTCTTTGATCTTGTTATGAAAAAGGCTTGTCGGATTTCTTTTTCTCCTCTAAGTTATGGCTCAATAATGATCCAAATCTCCATGATGCTATCATTACTAGGTGTGCTGAAAAGCCAGCCGTGTGCTTCTGTTCCACAGTGCCCTGTCTGTTTGCCATCTGTATTCCCCAACCTGTGCCAGTGATAGTACAACACCTAGCACAAAGGCTCCACGATATAGCTGGTATCTTCAATGTGGGAGAATTGGAAATAAAGTTTTATTCTTTCCCTTTGGTTTGTTTTATAACCTTTCCTCAGATATTTCTTTTAAAGCTTGGATCCTTTGAATGCTCCATGAGAGGAAAAGAATAGTTTTCATGGTCAAACAAATTAGGAAATTTTTGTATCTAATTATTCTAAGGAATTCAAAGTGCAAAGTGCTGAAAGACTCTGCTGTGTGTCCTTGAGCAAGCTCCTTAACTCTCTGTGTCTGCTTGTCTGTAAAATGAGTACAATAATAGCAATTACTTCACAGGATAGTCTGAGAATTACGAGCTAATGTGTAAAAAACATTTAAAACAGCACCTGGCACATAAAATAGCTATTATTTTTAATCTAGTATTTTCCAAGCCTTTGAGTAGAGAACCCATTAACCCCATAAAAGAAACTCTGAAAAAAACCCGAAAAACTGTCATGTGATAGTAAATATTCCACTTGAATATGGAATATGGTGAACACCTTGCAGACAAGAATTCTGCTCTGTTTATTTTCGTATGTTCTTCTCTTAGCACAGTGCCTGGCATAAAGTTGGTTCTTGGTAAATATTTGGTGCATGCATGAATGAATGTGTGTTCATCGTTGTCCTGCATGTCACCTCTTGCTATGCTCAGTTTAGATGGCCGGTGCTATGGACTAAATGTTTGCTTCCAAAATTCATATGTTGAAATCGTAACTGTCAGTGAGAAGGTAGTAGGTGATGGGGCTTTTGGGAGGTGATTAGGCCATGCAGGTGAAACCCTCATGAATAAGATTAATACCCTAATAAAAAAAGACTTCGGAGAGTTCTCTTGCCCTGTCTGCCATGTGAAGACACAGTGAGAAGGCAGCTGTCTGTGAAATAGGAAACGCGCTCTCACTAGACATCAAAACTGCGGCACCTTGATCTTGGACTTCCCAGCATCCAGAACTGTAAGAAATACATCTTTGTTGTTTATAAGCCACCCTGTTTGTTCCATTATAGCAGCCCAAACAAACTAAGGCAGTTCTTACTCCTGCACATGGCTGGGTGAATCTATACCCTTTTCTTTCCTCCTTGATATTGATACTGTTCAGTTCGTTAGTACTTTATGAACTAGTGTTATTTCAATTCCCTAAATGATATTCGGCATATTATCAATTAGTCATTTGAGACTACAAGTAGCAGAACTGAGATTTCAACCCTGAATGAATCCAAGGACAGGACTTTTCCACTATCATTCAAAAAGAAGGCTACTCAGATCTCTGAGGCCAGAGGTGTCTTGGACCTAGGGTTATGTCGTAGTATTGAATTTTTTTCTTGAAGCTTCTGCAGCCTCCCCTGTGGCTTTTGTAATACAGATTTTTTTCTCAATACAGATGAATATTAGTGGATTTGATCACCTTGTAAGGTACTTAAAATTACTCTTATAACCAAAACTTTGGGTTGTTTTTTTTTCATATATATAATGATTTAAATAAATTTACATTAATAATATATGTAATTTGCTGTTCACTTTGTCTGATTTGTTGCAAAATATATAAATTAGTGGGAATCCCAAGGAACTAAAGGTTTGGTAAGGAGCTCCCAGAGATTGGCTGAGAACTCTTGGATTCTTTGCTTTTCTGTTCACTCGCTTGAAGATGAATAGAAATTTCTAGGACCCATATCTATGCTTAGGTAATAACACTCTGTCTTGTATATCTGATGAAATAGATTCCACCGCTTGGTGGTGTTTCCTGTCAATGTTTTCCTCATCTCAAGCATGGGGCGATTATTAGTGCTTCTCTCAGTGTGAGAGACATATAGTTATAATTTTCTTTGTATATGATGATTTTTTTAGTCTCTTTGTATTTAGATTTCATTTTTACTGAATTAGTCCTAGAAGCATGTGATTTTATTCCCTGGTAACCTAAGAATGACCCTCCCTTTTGAAGTTTTGGAATCATCAGGAACATTTCCTTTCTTCTTTTCCTTAACCGCCGATGATAATAATGGCTTTCATCATTGGTCATCTACAGAGACCTTTTTGAATATACTTCTTGTCATAAATAGAGGGAAAACAAGGGAATATTTGCATTCCACTTTAGGCTAAAAATCTAGGAAAAAATAGAGCTTGAAACATGTTCTGTGGCACTCTTCTGAAGTTGTGCAGTATGCCTCTTAAATTACAAATTCAGTTTTTCAAGGGCATACAGAAAATCAGGGCAATGAATGGGACCACACAGCTGGCCCATTTATGTATATGTGCTACCCAGATCATGTAACACCTGAAAGAGCAATGAATTCCATTTTGAGTTCCATCAAGAATTCTGAATTTGATTGATGAAATTCAAAAATGCAAGAGCAATACTGATAGTAAATAAATGCGATCAAATGAAATAATGCATATAAAAGCATTTTAGTAGAGAGTACTATGCATACGTGATCTGACAATTAAGTTTGTGAACTTATTGCAACGATGTTGCTAATCTTTCTTTGATACCAGAGGGATTATTCATTATGAATTTGTACCATCTGGACAGTTAACCAAGTTTACTATTTGGTAGTGCTGAAAAAGCTGCGTGAAAAACTTAGATGACCTGAACTTTTCGCCAGTACTTCATGGCTCTTGCATCACGACAATGTACCAGCTCACACGGCACTGTCTGTAAGGGAGTTTTTAGCCAGTAAACAAATAACTGTATTGGAACACCCTCCCTACTCAACTGATCTGACTCCCAATGACTTCTTTCTTTACCTGAAGTTAAAGGAAATATTGAAAGGGAGACATCAAGGACATTCAGGGTATCAAGGGTAATATGACCACAGCTCTGATGGCCATTCCAGAAAAAAAGTTCCAAAATTGTTTGAAGGGTGGACTAGGTGCTGGCATTGGTGCATAGCTTCCCAAGGGAGGTACTTTGAAGGTGAGCATAGTGATATTCAGCAATGACGTATGTAGCACTTTTCCTAGGATGAGTTTGCAAACTTAATTGTCCGACCTTGTATATAAGGTGTTAGTATGAATTAATTACGGTTAGAGAAACCATGGAAGGATGTTGAGAGCATGGCTTGTGTATTCTTTCAGTTACCATCAAGACAACTGAGCAATTTATCTATAGTCTTTGGAAGTGAATACCTGAGAAAGGCTAGTTTGGACTCATTAAAAACAGGATATTTGTCTAGTTGCATTCTACATAAATACTAACACATTGGTTTGTATTTTGCGTCTTCATCTTGATTTAGATGTGTTCACAGAACATGAGAAGCCTCTTATATTTGTATACCTGATGCTCTAAAACTGAATACAATGAAAGTTGTATTTAATGCATCA
The DNA here is from genome assembly GCA_033961575.1 of Aselliscus stoliczkanus. Classification (NCBI taxonomy): domain Eukaryota; kingdom Metazoa; phylum Chordata; class Mammalia; order Chiroptera; family Hipposideridae; genus Aselliscus; species Aselliscus stoliczkanus. The sequence continues at coordinate 162,556,218 of CM066731.1, read as the reverse complement.
GTTGCATTTTACTTTATCCAAGTACTTTTCAATTATATTACCTACTGTGGAATTCTCAAGACTTTGGACACTGACAGTCTTGGTGTCCTACAAGTCAATTCAATTCTGACACTATCTACCTAGAATTAGAATCAGATCCCACAAGTTAAAGGGCTCAGTCCTACAAGTCTGTCCCTATTTTAGATACCACTCACATCCTGGGCAACCTGTATTTCTGACTGACAGGCTATAGACCAGAGATTTCCACAATTCCTCCTCAGGTTTGGCAATTTGCTAGAATAGCAGAGAACTCAGGAAACTACTTCACTGATGTTAAATGCTTTATTATAAAGGGTACAAATCAAGGACAGCCAAATGGAAGAGTTACACAGGGCCAGATATGGGGTCATGGCATGACGTTCCTGTGCCCTCTCTGGTGTGCCACCACGCCAACAATTCAATGCCTTCGCCAACCCGAAAGGATTCTGAATCTCATTGTTCAAGAGTTTTTATAAGTCAATTGCCAGCCCCCCTCCTTTCCATAGATATTGATGGGTGGGGTTGAAAGTGCCAACCCTCTAACAATTTGTTCTTTCTGGTTTCCAGCCCCATACTGAGGTTATCCAGGGGTTCTACCCTCAGTTACAGTCAGATTAAACTCAGGTGTAATCAAAAGGGGACTCGTTATAAATAACAAAAAGACACACCTATTATGTTGGACATTCCAAGGATTTTAGGAGCTCTGTGTCAGGAACAGGAAACGAAAAACAGATATTTCTCATACCACACCTGCTTTTTAGTTTTTTTGAGAGACTTTATTTTATTAAGAGCAGTTTTATTTTAACAGCAAAATTAAGCAGAAAGGCCAGCATTCCCATCTACCTCTTGACCCCATTCTTACTCGTAGCCTCCCCCACTATCAACATTCTCACCGCAGTGGTACAATTGTTTCAGTTGATGAACACGCATCAATATCACCCAAATTCTACAGTTTATGTTAGGGTTCACTTTTGGTGGTGTACATTTTATGGATTTTGACAAATGTATAACAACATTGAAGGAATTGAGAGTATGACACCCATACACCATAAGGATTGTTGTAAACTGAAGGCAACTGAGAAAAAGGAGACCTGGGACCAAATTTCTGCCCTCTACAAGTTTACCAAGAAGGGCAGGATGATTCTTGTTTTGTTTTGTTTTTGAAAGATTTTTTTTTTTAATTGGGGAATCGGGGAAGGGGAACAGACAAGTTGCCGTCTTTTTGTTCTTCAGTCTAGTTGTGGAGGACATTGCTTCATTGGCCCATGTTGGTATCATCATTGCGCTTTTCTTGGGTGAGGCAGATCGGTCACCGGCCTCTGGACGGCCGCTCACAGCAGCTCTTGGCAGCTCACACCAGCTTCCAGCTGCTCACACTGGCTGCCGGCCACTCACTGTAGCCTATGTCAAGGGCAGGATGGTTCTTAATCACCAGAGACAACTCTAGACTCTCCTCAGCCCAGAGATGGCACCAGAGAAATCTACAGAACAAATCTTACTAACTGACCCTTACCTTCCATCAGCTTACCCATATATTTACCTTTTCATAGTTTTCTGCCCTTTAAAGGCTAAAAGCTTTTTTCTTTGTTTTTTCACTTCTCTACAAATGTTTTTCTTTGTTCAGATGCTGCATAAGTCCTAAGTTCTAACCATCCCTTTGAGTTATTCCTGACTGAATTCTCCTGTGTGTATGTGATACATGTATTAATTAACTTCTGTTTGTTTTTTCCCTTGTCATTTTGTCATTTTTCAGCCTAATTTGCATGGCCCCAGTCAGGGATTTTAGGAGTATAAATAAAAAATATTTTTTCCTGGGCCGGCCCAGTGGCGCGGTGGTTAAGCTCTGACTTGGGAAGCCAGCGGCCCCGGTTCGGTCCCACATAAGAGGGCCAGTGACACTGCCCTCAAAAAACAAACAAACAAACAAACAAAAAAAATTTTTCCCGTCCTTTACAACAACACATATCCAGTAGTTTTACTGCCTTAAAAATTTTTTGTGAGCTATATATTCATCATTTTCCTGCTTTTCTTTTTTTAATATATATACCATATTTTAGGCTATAAGATGGTCAAGCAAAGCAGAATACGTTTGGACCTCTAACCTGACATAAATGAAGGCAAAAACCATTTTCAAAAGTGCCCAATAAACATGTGCCCAGTCCTCAGGGATGACAAACTCTCAGTTTGAAAAACTTTGCTGATGATCTAATAGATTCTTGTACGATGAGTTGAGTCTTCCTGTGTATATGGGACACCTGAGATGCCTTGAAACGACATGAAGCCAAAAGCTTATTATATGACGTGTGATAATTACTGAAAAGCTAATGAGGAGGTTCAGCCAACACAGAACTAGTTCTGAAGATTCCTCACCTCGCAGGGCAAACGCTGGAGTCCACAAAGCCAACACAGGCCCTGGGCTCTGGCCCACTTCCTGTCTACACATCTTTAAGGATATCCCCAGGATATCGCTAAGATGGGTCACTTCTCTGCGGCATTAGTGGCAGAATAGCACATTATCAACAATAGAAACACTATTTGGAGTTAGAAATTCAATCAAACCCTTGGCATTCCCAGTTAGGCTTATAAGGTGTTCTATTTTGTTCTTTAATGCCTTTTCAAAAGGGCACAAAAAGTTTTACTTTACTCTCAGAGTACAAATTATATACGCACTTATACCATTCATATTGTATCTAATTAGAAATCCTCCTTGAAATTGTCTGTAAGAATCAGCCATCTCAGGCCAATATTTAATGATCCAATCTTTCTTTTGGCAGCAGCCAAAGTCTTGATAGAAACATGATTCAAAGATTCCAGAATTGTCTAGAGATCTTAACAATTCATAAAACAAAAGGATAGCATATAAGACCTTTGTGGAAAATGCTCAGAAATACCAAATCAATTCTTATTTTAAATAGTAAAATAAAAGGAGCACTCAATGTTTAAAGAAACTCAGAGATAATAAGAACAATTGACTGATGTTTGTTTTTCCATAGGAGCCCTATGAGTTGGTAAATGGTATTCAAAGGGGAGAAATAGAGATATATAAATAAGAAAATATATAACTCTTGGGGGTGTGTGTATCACACACGCATACATACCTGGTGTACATTGTTGTGATGTTTTCAAATGAGGATGTCTCTAGTAAAAACGGAGGCGGGGGCGCTCTCTCCCTCCCCACCATTCTGCAACACCTGGTGTTGTCTGTCTGCAATGAGAGGGGCTTTAAGCACCCAGCCAGGTTGCTTAGCTCTGAGTTCACTTGTGCTATCAGAGAGTGATTATATAGAACAAAAGCTCTGAGCACCATGTTCCCTAAGAGGATTTAGAGAGAAATCTCTAGAGGAAGTCTGTACTTCTAGGAAGAAATGCAACTTCAAAGCTGCCTTAAGGCTGGAAAGCCCCTAACTCATTAATAAAAAGAGGAGGAAAGACGGGACCTTTATAAATGTCAGAAGAACTAAAGGTAAAATTCCTGGGTGGAATGATTGCTGATGGTTGGTTTTCTTAATGCACCAGTATATTAACACAGGTCCAGTCTTTCAAGTTGCTTTCAATTGTGCTTTTAATGTTGAAATACTTGACTTTGGGACATAGGAGCCATTTTTTTTCAATGGTAATTCTCATTTTGCTTAATAACTTGCATATAGTCCTGCATGTATCACATGCACACCTATTTATTCATGTCTCAATACACAATTATCCACTTCCCATTGCAAACCAGAAATATCACTGCTATGGTGTAATTGGGATAATGGAGTCCCACTTTACATCTCTTTGCACAATATACTATAATACTACCATGGAAGAGCCTACATATTACAGGATGGAACCTAAACAGTAAAATTTGAGCTCCTGTCTTGTCATCTGAATTCTGTCTGTTCAGAATGCATATGTTGCAACTTCAATCTGTATGTGACTGTATTTGGAGACAGAGCCTTCAAGAAGGTGAGCAAGGTTAAATGAGGTCGTAAGTGTGGGCCCTAATCCAATATGACTGCTGTCCTTACAAAAAGACAGTCACCAGGAGTGTGTGTGCATAGAAGAAAGGCCATGTGAGGACACAGTGAGAAGGAGGCTATCAGGAAGACAGGCCTCACCAGAAACCAGTCCTGCCAGCTCTTTGATCTTGGATTTTCAATCTCTAGAACTGTAAGAAATATATTTCTGTTGTTTAAGCCACCCAATTTGTGCATTTTGTTATGGCAGCCCTAGCAACTAATGCATCCTGTATCTAAAGAAAATAGTTCTAGGAAGTTTCATGGGCTTTATGTTTTTGAGCAGTGGAACATCCATCTTTTGGCCCAAACCCTAACTAGGATACTCCTTCTAGCAAATGTGACAGAATTTAGTCTCTCTATCTCTTCCTCAAATGCAGAACTCAAAGGAGCCAGAACATGAAAGTATGAGAAAAGAAATTCCAACTTGTCCCAGAACAGAGATAATTCTGTTGGTTACATCTGTCATGGTTTCCAACTTTCCAGCATATACTCATGAGAAATAGTAAAAAGTCTATTGCTTTTTTTAAAAAATCGTATATATTTCCTGTAGATAATTATGCATGACAGCTGTGTAGTAAAATAAACCTAGTTCTCAATTCTACAATATGGGTTTATTTCTTCTAAAATAATGTTCCTTGCATCACAACTTTAAAATTGTTGTTTAAAAACCTACAGGATGTTCCTATGGGTAGATAATTGGATTAGGTGGACATTACTCAATGACTGAATTTGGTATTAGGATACCTAAATTCACAGTAGAATAAATACAAAAAAACTAAAACTAAAATGAAAAAAGAATCCTAAAAGATTTTCAACCTCATTAGAAGTCAAAGAACTGCAAATGTAATCTACTAAGATATATAATATTTAATCTAACAAATTGAAAAAGAGATAAAAATGACCCACTTTTGTTTTGCCGATAATGAAACAGGCATTTACATACTCATTTCAGAGCAGTATAATATGAAGAGTAATTTATCAATTGGTACTTAAAGTATTAAAAGTATTTAGTCATTGAGCTGGTAGTTTGCTGAAGAAAATTTACATGAAAGGAGTTATGATCTTAATTGTCTGCCTATACAGTTTTCCCAAGTCCTAGAGTTCTCTTGATGGATTTTCCTTTAATATTCAAATGCCATTCCTATTCCACATTGTACAGTGGTACTCCTACCCCATATTTCTGAGAGTTCTCTGAGGGCCATTTCTTCAGGTCGCCCTTCACTCAGATTTCCTGCTTCCATGGCATTTTCAGATTTTGACCTGGCCCAGTTCTCTTGTCTCTCCAGATGTCCTTATTGTGTAGATCCCTTCATCTTTCTTTTCCCTAACATCACATGGCCACTCACCGTGTAGGAGATTTTCACTGAAGATTGCTAAAGGGGAGTCATAGCACAATACATATGGGCAACAATGTCAAATACATATGACGTGGCTGTGCCTTCCTAGTTCATCCGCTGTCCATGGCCTGAGGAAATCCTCACTGGCCACGTCCCCTTCCCACCTGATCCGGCTGGGCCCCTGGCATACCACTTTTCCAGGCCTCTCTCTCTTCCCCTTGGAAACCCTTTTCCTCTCTTGCTCTCCTGCTCAATCATCCTTCTCTATGCAGAGCAACTCTGCTTCCTCAATCAATACTAGACATTTGGCTAAACTTTGCATTTTGAAAATTCAAGGAAATATTTTCGAAAAAAAGTCTGAAATTTCTTCTCTGAATTCCCACTTTTAGTAGCGTGGAAAAAAAAGCAGAAACACACACACACACACACACACACACAAACATACATACGTAAACATGACTATATCTTAACGGAAAAAGGTAAATAGAAGAGAGGAGAAAGGAAATCAAAATAACAGAGGAAGTCAAAACAGCACCAACAAACTGAATTTAAATATTGAAAGGCTTTCATAACAGAAGCATAAATCTTGATGTCTCATTTACTCATGTATTAAAATTACATGTGCCTGTGCATAAAGAGGTGTATGATCAACAAACTATCTCAGAGAGATACGATTCTGTGACTCTTAATAAATTGATATCATCTAATTTTATTTATTATATATAATTTTATGTATTATTACATGCTAATTATTTACAAGGGCACTGTATTACATATCATCAAAAAAATCTAGTCATGTTATTTTTTACTATGAAAAACAATTTGCAGTTTTTTCTGAATAGGATCATATTTAGACAAGACTATCGCTCCTGTCCTGATACAGAGATTAATGAGGCTGGCAAAGTGGCATTGAAATGTATTTCCTCTCTCACAGAGCAGGGCTGTATGTGGGCTCTCTGGGTGTCCTGAGTAGCTGAATGGTAGGATGTGAATGTCAATGTGTACACAGATGGCTGTGTGCCACTGCACACGTGTGAGAGGGGAGTGGCAGCTGTTCCGGAATCTAACCATACAAAAGCTGCCTGCTGTCTGGTTGGTGTTAATATTACATGGTACCCCACAGGTAATGGGCCCTTGAAAGAAGCCACATCCATACATGGCCTACACTATGCAGATGCATGCCACACACCTGTACCCTTCTGTGTACAGTCTTTAGAAGGAAACTAAACAGTTTGGAAATAGCCAGCAGGGTGTGACTGGGGTGAGACTGGGCCTTGGAGTCATCGTGGGGTCACGCCTCGCAGGTGGTGTGGGGCGTGTAGAAATGAAGTAGGAACCAAGGAGACGGGGTGCAGCCCTTCAGCAGGTGACGACAACAACCACAGGACAGCCATGCCAGGTACCGTGGTCAACACTGGCCTCAGCTCAGGAGGGACACGTGTCAATAGCAATTGATGTGTGTAAAGGCCACTTTCCATCACCTGGTTGCAGCAGACTCTACAGAGTGATTTAGTTCTGATTTTAGGGCTGGTCTTTCCATCATATGGGATGTCAGTAAAGGATACAGATTAGAACCGTGGTTCATCTTTGTCTGCTAACCAATGCCTTTTAGAAGTTGGTTACCTGCAGGCAGGTACACCTCAACATGTACAATAGAAACACAGACTCAAATGCTACAGTGAACCTCAGGAGAAACCATAGAGGGAGCATTATGATTACTCTCGTCATATTGAGAAATAAAGAATATTCATAAAGTTAGATACTATACGAGGAAGTCCATACTTTTTCTAACTAAAGATTCAGGAATTTGGAGAAAGAGTAAGAACCACATGCCACAATAAGTATGTAAGACTTCACTTAAATGGGAGGTGATTTTTATGTGTTTTTATCTTTTGGATATCCTTCAGGTATTGTAGTATTGGCTGGCTGGATCGGTTTTCTATTGCCGCAGTAACAGATCATCACACATTTAGTGGCTTAAAACAAGACGTATTTATTATCTTACAGTTTTGGAGGTCAGGAGTCTGGCATGATCTCACCAGGCTAGAATGAAGGTATTGGCAGGGCCGAATGCCTTCTGGAAGCTCTAGAGGAAAATCACTTTCTTTTCCTTTTCCAGCTACTGCCCACATTCCTTGGCTCAAGGCCCCTCCTTCATCTTCAAAGCCAGCAATAGTGCATCTCTTTGATCCTTCTCCTTTAGAGATCACCCCCTGATCATAAGGTAAGATTCCCTGCTTTCAAGTTCCCATATTATTACATTGGACCCACCCGGATAATACAAGGTAATCTCCCATCTTAAGCTCTTTAACTTAATCACATTTGCAAAGCCCCTTTTGCCAAAGAAGGGAACTGGTTCATAGGTTCCAGAGATTGGGACATGAACGTCGCTGGGGGCTATTTTTCTGCCTCCCACACTAGAAGTGTTGTGTTATCACACAGAATAACAATACCAAAACGTATGCACAAAGATTTTCAAGTCTGATGACTTTTCCTTCCTACTATCAGTGTCTGTGTATTTTCATAGAAATAAGCCCTTTGGAAAATGCTGCACGATCATTTTAGGATATCGAAGCAACAAGAATTCACCTTGAATAGTGACCACTTGTGACCTAACAGTACACACATCACATTGCTGCATTAATTACCTGTCGACAGCCCATTGTGTTTCATGTACATGGCACTTGTAAATGTGGTTGTTTAAGTATAAAGCAATACATTGTCCAAGATTAAAGCGGTTAGCAAACATTAATTTGTGAGGATCGAGTAACAGGAAATACTTTGTGATGGGAGAAATTACACTGAAATCTGGAAATCTAAGTATCTAAGATTCTTCATTTCCCTCTCCATTTGCAGAGCAGCTTTTTTATTACTATCTCATCTGTAAAGCTAATGAATTGTCTCCTTAAACACTGTGTACTTAGTTTTATGGTTAAAAAAAAATTAGTATTATTAAAACATTTTAAGTAAGAGAGGCTTTTTCAATTCCATTGCATTTGGCGAGTGAAAGCAAATTGCATAATTATTACTTTGCTGGCGTGAAATGCTGGTTCTGATACTCAAGTTCACTTCTGCAGAATATTAAATAAAAAAGAGAGAGCCAGTAATTAGGATTACGTGATACCAATAAAAAGAGATTCCTGAAGAATGAAGAATATATGATATTCATCCAGTTGGCCCTCATATCCACTGGTTTTGCATCCACAGATTCAATTAACTGCAGATAGAAAATATCGGGGGGAAAAAATCCCAGGAAGTTCCAGAAAGCAAAACGAATTTGCCACATGCCAAGCACTATGCTACACCATGATGAAGTGATGTGTAGGCAGTAGCCTTATGCAAACATAGATTATTTGCAAGTTCTGTGCCATTTTATATAAAGGGCTTGAGCATCCATGGACTTTGGTATCCACGGGGGTGTTGGAACCAATCCCCTGCAGTTACCGAGGGACAACTGTATATGAAAAATTGCTGTTATTAATGTTTTTATTTGAAATTTTAAACAGAAGTTAATTTCTAATTTGTAATTAAGTACAGTTAATACTTTGTTTCCTGGCGTAGGGTTCCCCTTTCCTCCTTCCCGGTAGGACCCCAGCTGTTCAGATTATGTGACCATGCCGCTTCTCTTCCAACCCCTGTCTTTGGTGATGACTTTAAGGAAAGCAGTGTGATTCCCTCCACTGGCCACAGGGATGGGTAGACCCATGGCCACAAACGCCAGAGTTTTTGGATGGTGTTTTCTGCTGGGGACTTCAGTTTTAGGTTTGAAAATTCCTTCTTTTAGACAGTATTGGATGTGGATGCCAATCATGAAACTATTAAAAAGAATACCTACCTGAGCATTAAGCTACCTGTTTTGTGAAAGTAAGTATGTTACTTAAATTTTTGTTTTGGTTTGTTTTGAGGATAAGACTGACGCACATAAGGAATATCATCATGGAGAGGCATATGGAAGTGAAAGAGATTTATCTGTATTCACAGGTCGTAGAAGAGGGAAGCACAGCACACCCAGAGGGCCCAGACCCTCAAAGTGGGAGTTCTCAAGCTGAATTCAGAGAGAGAGGGCCAAACCACCTGTGGATTGTATAGCCTTTATTGGGAGTTAAGGGTCGATGGCTTTCAGCAGGCAGGAAATACATTCATTGGTTAATTTCAAGGTACCTGGGTCAGGAAGGGGGTGATCATGGGAGGAGATGGGGTGTCTTCATGAGGTCACGGCCTGGTTTCATATGTCTAAGCTGGTTAGTGTAGGGCAGATTCATGGAATCTGGGTGAAGGGCTCAAAGAGAAGTGGACAGAGCGGGGAAATAGGACAACAAGCACTTTACCTTTACATGGTGCTAGCTAAGCAAAATGAGAAAGGTGTTGCTGAAAGAATTGCAGAGACTTGGAGGCAACAATCCTGACAAAAAGAACTTGGGCCTTAATTACCTCTCCCATTGCTAAGTCGTAAGAGCTTCATATCCCTCATGTTTTTATAGATCTAGTGTGTTATGTATGCTGTTATTTTCAATAGAAAGCATCTTAAGTGATGCTTCAAGCAACTCTAAATACATTCTCTTTTCAACAAATACAGATGCATCTAAACTGACTGCCACTCTTAGTCCCAGGAAGTATACAAGTAAAACTGCCAAGAGTTTTAATATCCGCTCAGTTGTTGTTAGGATCTAAAGACAGCATTGAAAAACAAACCAAACTTATATAGTTTTTCTTAATTCAGGTAGGTCCATAGAGGATGAATCATAATCCTTGGTTCATAATGATTCTTCATTGCATAGCTCTCTTGTTTGTTTATGCAACCTGCCCCAAAACTGAAACATTACCAGTATCTTACATCAATCCAAGTGTCGTCTCCTAACTCCTTACAAAGTAACTACTATGTTGTGGTAAGTAACTACCCTTTAACCTTCACTGGTACATGATATTCCATTATGTGAATATACCACAACTTCTTCATATAGTGTAGTATTAATAGGTGATTATGAATTCTTTCCAGAATTCCAAAATCCTAAACCTCTTTTCTACAAGTAGTCTTGTACATGAGTCCTGAGGCACATGTAGAAAAATTTCTCTCTGGTCTATATCAAGGAATAAAATGGCAGTCAGAAGACAAGGGAAAAAAATAATGTTATATTACCATCCCAGGGGTTAATAAATTTACATATATACCAGTATGATAAGACATCCAACACTTGGAATCTCTAGATTTCTTAATATTTGCTAGTCAAATTTAACTCCTAATTTCAATCTTGATATACACTTTCCAAATTTCTAATAAGATTGAACATCTTGCTCTGTTATTGGCTATATGAATTCCCCTTTTGGAAATATTTGTTCTTGTTTTCTTGTCAATTTTTAAAGTATGTTATTTACTTCTAAAAGATGACCAATTTATTAACTTTGCTTTAAAGATTAGCACTTTTTAAGGCCTGTTTAAGAAATCTTTTGGTAATGTAGGATCATAAAATATTCACCTATACTTTCTTCTAAAATTGTTAAAATTCTTCTGATGTGCCCTTTATCATCTGGAAATAATCTTTGTGCATTGTATAATATAGGAATGTTTTTAATCTTAACATTTTTCATAGAGATAACAAATTTTCCCTAGCAAGCTGCCATGACATCTGTACTTAAGTCAGTGATCATGCATGGTTTTCTTTCTATTGTCTTTATTCTATTTGCCAATTGTCTTTCCCTGCCTGGCACAATACCATCTTTTATTCCCTCCAGCTTTACAGAGATATTATTGACATATAACATTTTAAAATTTAAGCTATAAAATGTGATGGTGTGATATGCCATCTTAATTATTTTAGTATGTCATTAATCTAGGCATCTATATTTTTATTATTCCAGTTTGCTATTAATCTTGGTCTCTAAGATATGTAGATTTCCACCTCCCTTTTATTAGTGCTTTGGCATTTTGAGTCCTTTTCCATAAAAATCACAACGAGTTTGTCAAGTTTTAGGAACAGTTCTGTTTCACTTTTGACTAGGATGATGTTGAATCTATAGGTCGGTTTGGAGAGAATTACTATTTAGATAGTGGTATTTTTATCCATGAACATAGTCTATTGATTTACTTATTTAGAAGAGATGTTATTACAACTTTTCCTGGTTTCTAAGGTTAATTCTCTCATTTTTCTCCTTCAATTGCTTTAACAGAAGTGGTTCTCAGTTTTGGATCTCTATAAAAATCACTGAAGTTCAAAAATTAATTGAGCCTGAACCCCATCCTAAAACAGTTAATTCCCTGTCTTTGGAGGTAGGGCGTTGGCATTGGTATTTTAAGAAACTCTCCATGGTTATTTTCTTGTGCAGCCCAGAGTGAGAACCACTTTTGAAAAGTAATTCTAGTTAGTAAATTATCTGTTTGTATTTACTAAAGCCAGATGTTTTTTGTGATGTTAATTAAGTCTTATGTGGAACAGCTGAAAAAGGAACTCCTACAGGGAGAGAAGCTGCCACTGGTTAATTTGGTAGAGACAAGCAGCTCCCGTCTTTTCAAGCCCAGATCCATTCTGTTTATGCCAATGACTTCAGGAGGAGTGAGGTAATACTTTCACTACTTCCAAAGTTGTCATGGTGGAATGCGTTATTGGTGGCATTCCAACAGTGAAGGAGCCTGTGGATTATTTTTGTATCAAGAAACGTCTGTCTTAAACATAAAAGGAAAGGAGCTAACCACAAAGGAAACTACTGATACATTTAGCTATAATTAAAACAAAGGGTAACATTTTTACATGAAAAAAAATACTATATTAAACATTCATTTGGAAAACAAAAAATAACAGCTGAATATACAAATAACTTTTTCATATCAGTATGAAACTGATGAACAATCCAAAATGGGCAAACCATGTGAGTAGACAAAAGAGTTCCAAATAACCATTGAAAGGTGGATATCCAGTTTGATCAATATCTCTGTATCAAGAAATACATGTAATATAAGGTATGTTTCATTTATGAAAGCACTCTGGGCTGATAAGGGTGTATGTGACAGACAACTTTTAAACATAAAACATGGCAATATAAGTTGATATAACCTTCATACACTATGTACCAAAACCTTCCCCTTCTTGGACTTTATTAAAAATGGAAAAAAGTAGTCAAAACATATGTCAACAGAGTATCAGTTAATTATATCATGGCATATCTGCGCGGTGTTTATTTTTGTTTTGTTTTGTGTCTTTAAGTTTTCTAGCCTTTGAATCTCCATCCTATGTTGAGAGAATTTTTCAGTTTCTAAGTCTTGTGGATGGGAAAGGGGCACATTGTCTCACTTGTTACAGAAAATGGAAAGGTAACATATTACACTGCATTAGTTAGCTGGGGCCGCCGTACAAAGAACCACAGACCATGAGGTTTCAACAACTTTTCTCACCATTCTGGAGGCTGGAAGTTTGAGATGAAGGCTTCAACAGGGTTGGTTTCATCTGAGGTCTCTGCACGGCTTGTACATGGTCTTCTCCCTGTGTCTTCACTTCGTTCTCCCTCTGGACCTGTCGGTGTTCACATTTCCTCTTCTTATAAGACACCAGTCATGTTGGAGTAGGGCCCATCCTAACAACCTTGTTTTAGCGTGTTTGCCTTTTTTTTTTTTTTTTTTTTTGAGGGTAGTGTCACTGGCCCTCATATGTGGGATCTGAACCCGGGCCGCTGGCGTCCCAAGCTAGCTCTTAACCATCGTACCACTCGGCTGGCCCTTGTTTTCCTTTTTAAAGACCCTATCTCCAAGTACAATCACATTAGAAAGTAACTGGGGGTTAGGATTCAACATTTTAATTTTGGAGGCACACACACTTACCCAGCTTCCCTTTCTGATAAGATGTAAGCATTTGACTTGGGCTCAGCCGTCAGATTTATTCCCTCTGGAGTTTGAATTGGAAACTAGTTACACAAAGAAGAATGGACAGTAGAGAATTACTTCTGGCAGAGGTAAAAGGTGACGCTGGAAGCCACATCCAGTTTCAGGGTCAGCAGAGGCTTTGGTGAAGGGTTGGAAGTTGAACTATCCAGAAAGAAGGAGTGGAGCAGTTATGACCTCACCAGACTAGTTCTACTTCAATTTTTTTGTTTGTTTTGGTTATTTTGTTCTTTAGATTTCACATAAAAGCAAATCAAATTGTATCTGTCTATCTCTGTCTGACATATTCCACTCAGCGCAATACCCTCCAGGTCCATCCATGCCACAGCAGATGGCAAGAACCCATTCCCTTCCATGGCTGAGCAATATTCCATTGTATATATGTACCACCTCCTCTTTATCCATTCCTTCATTGATGGACACCCAGGCTGCCTCCACATCTTGACCATTGTAAACAATGCTGCAATTAATGTACAGATGCACACATCCTGTCGAAGTAGCCTTTTGGGTTTCTTCAAATAAATACCCAGAATTGGGATTACTGGGTCCTTCTTTGTCTCTTGTTATAGTCTTTGTTTTAAAGTCAATTTTGTCTGGTTACTGTAAGTATTGCTATCTCAGCTTTTTATTCTTTTTAATTTCCATTTTCATGAAATATCTTTTCCCCATCCCTTTACTTTCAGTCTGTGTGTGTCTTTGGATCTGAAGTGAGTCTCTTGTAGGCACCATATGTAAGGTTCTTATTTTTTAATCAATTCAACCACCTTATTTTTTGATTGGAGTGTTTAATCCACTTACACTGAAAGTAATTGTTGAAAGTAATATGTAGTTATGGCCATTTTATTATTCATATTTTTGATCTTTTTTTTTTTTCTTTTTTCGTCTTAAAGATATCCATCTAAGATTCCTTATAATACTGGTTTGGTGTTAATGAACTCCTTTAGCTTTTTCTTGTCTGGTAAGCTTTTTATCTGTCCTTTGATTTTAAATGATAACCTTGCTTAGTAGACTAATCTTGGTTGTAGGACCTTACTTTTCATCATTCTGATTACTGCCATTCCCTTCTTGTCTGCAAAGTCTCTGTTGAGAAATCAACTGACAGTCTATGGGAGCTCCCTTGTAGGTAACTAACTGTTTTTCTCTTGCTGCGTTTATGATTCTATCTTTGTCTTTAACCTTTGGCATTTTAATTATAGTGTATCTTGATGTAGGCCCCTTTGGGTTCATTTTGTTAGGGACACTGTGCCTCCTGGACTTGTATATCTATTTCCTTTGCCAGGTTAGGGAAGTTTTTGGTCATTATTTCTTCAAATAGGTTTTCTCCTTGTTCTCTGTCTTTTCCTTCTGGTACCCCTATGCTGCAAACGTTGTTACATTTGATGTCCCAGAGACCCCTTAAACTTTTTCATTTTTTTGGACCCTTTTTTCTCTTTGCTGTTCTGTTTGAGTGTTTCCTGATACCTTATCTTCTAAACTGCTGATTCAATCCTTCACTTCATCTAACCTACTGTTGATTCCCTCTAATGTATTTTTCATTTCAGTTATTGTATTCTTTATTTCTAACTGGTCATTTTTATGTTTTCTATCTCCATTTTTATGTTTCCTATCTTTTTATTGACTTTCCCCTGAGATCATTAAGCATTCTTATAACCAGTGTTTGGAACTCTGTGTCAAGTAGATTGCTTGTCTCCATTTTGTTTAGTTCTTTTTCTGGAGCTTTGTTCTGTTCTTACATTTGGGACATATTTCTTTATCTCCCCATTTTAGCTGCCTTCCTGTGTTGGTTTCTATGTATTAGGTAAGGCTGCTATGCTTCCTGGTCTTAGTAGAGTGGCCTTATGTAGTAGGTGTCCTATGGGGCCCTGTCTCCCTGGTGGCCAGAGCCAGGTGCTGTAGATGAATCCCTTGTGTGGATTGTGTGTGCCCTTCTGTTGTAGCTGAGCCTTGGTTGCTGCTTTCATGTCAATGGGAGTGATTGACCTCAGGCTCATTTGTTGTGAGAACTGGCCGTCACTGCAGTGGAAGAGCTGTGGTGTAGGGGCTAATCCTACAGAGCAAGATTTGCTTTAGCCAGGCTCTGGTGCCTGTCCATTCTGCCCTTTGAGTGTGTAGTGCTGGGAGGCAGCCTGGCACTGGGTCTGAAGCTAGCCACTGGGCATGGGTCTGACTGGGTCTGAAGCTAGCCACTGGGCATGCCAGCCCTGGGGCCTCCTGGGAAGGGATCCACTGTAGGCCAAGGCCAGCAATAGCCTATTCCCTGCCCAGGGCTCCCTGACATAAGCCACAAAGCAATCTGCAGATGGCCACCACCTGTGCTAGGCTTTTAGGTGCTTCCAGAGGCCAAGCTGCAAAGTGAGGCTGGTTGCCTCTAGTGTCAGGCTTAGGACTGCTCAACGAGAGGTATGGGACATGCCAAAGCCATATGCTCCTTCTTTGGGTTTCATGAACCTTTGAGAGATTTTAGAAAAGTCTGCAGCATAAGCCAAGACAGGCTGTTTGATGGAAAAGCCGCTGGTAGTGGCTTGCGTGTGCAGGAATGTTGGGTGGGGCAAAGTCTCAGGGAATCCCCAGTGAATGAATGTGTTAGCCAGCTTGATGGAGACTCAGATATGGTGGCCACCTGCATCTGCATGCTGGGAGGGGGGAGGTCTCAACAAAGAAACAATGGCTTCCACCAACTCCTCGATCTGGGAGAAAGCCACCCCTCCAGCCCTCACCCTGAAGCTAGACCATTCTGCTCCTAGCTGTGTGTCCCCAGCAACTTTCAAGCTGCCACCCCAACCCTGGAGCTCAGAGTGAATGCGTTCATCAGCAAGTAAGTCTGTGTGCAGGCCCTTTATTAGAAGCACGTAGGACTCCAGCCACCCTCCATCTCACTCAGCCGCAATCTCTGCCAATTTTTACAGCCAGAAGTTATGGGAACTTCTCTTTCTGGTACCGGAACACTGGGCTGAAGAGTCTGGTATGGGGCTGGGACCTCTTGCTTCTCTGGAAGGGGGTGGGGGAGCTTTGCAACCAAGATAGCCCTCCTGATTTTTAATGGTCACATATGGGTGTGGGACTGGCCAGTGGTGTGTCTCTGTTCCTCTTGCCAGTCTCAAGGCGGCTTCTGCTGCATTTCTTCAGTTGTAGGACTTTGGTTCAGCAAGACTTTAGGTGATCCTCAGTGATGGTTGTTCTATAGTTTAGTTGTAATTTTGATGTTGTCATGAGAAAACGCAAGTACAAGATTTACCTAGTCTATCGTCTTGACTGGGAAAATCTACCTCTTCTCTTATGCCATTTTATGAGACTGTATCTCCAGTGATCTCCATCTTCTCAGCGATTTTATAAGATGTCCAATATCCTCTAAATAAATTTCTCTCTCCTTAAGTCAGCCAGAGTTTCTTTGGCTTGCAACCAACCGCCCTTGTATGGTGAAATATTATATAGGCATTAAACAAAAATAAGATTTTCTAAGAATTTTAATAGTTTTGGAAAATATTTACAATATACTGCTATGTGAAAAAGGTCAGAATACAGTTTACATACTATGACCTCAATTTTATTTAAATACTGTATGTATAAACATAGACAATGATTGAATGGGAATATGTCATGTTTATAGTGATTATCTCTGCATGATGAGATTGTAATTGATTTGTGTTTTCTTCTTTAGACTTGCATACATTTTACAAATATTACTTTTATCATCAAACAACATTTATAAAAGGAAAATTCAGATCAGAATTGTGTTTTGGGATTCTCGTGGCTCCCATAAAGTTGCCCTAGTTATATTTCCCTGTGCTTCCAAGAAGATCTTTAGGACACTTTTATTATTCCTCATGGCTCTAACATGATTCTCAGTACTCTAAGTTCACTTGTCAATGTTTCCTAAAAATTATAAGTTTCCTTAGGAGATTTACTAAAGCTAACATCTCTATTTTGTGCCAAGCACAATACCTGGCATAGAGCAAGCACATGGCAAATATTTGTTGAAGGAAAGAATAAAGCTACTTTAATGTATTTAATAGTCCTTTTCAATTGTGTTGAAGCTAGTTTGTTGAATTTCTTTGATGACAAATTCTTGAGTTTTTATATCATTTGATTATCTATGGTAGAAAGAATGGACATTAGTATTTTAGAGCATCTCCCATCAATAAAGTAGGTATAGTAAGAATAGGTTTCTTCCTTAATGGTGAGAAGTGAATAAAGGGATGCAGGAAAACTATTTTAATAAGTTGCCTACACCTAAAATAAGTAATGTTAACTATTAGTACTTTCATCAACTCATTTAGCCATAATCATAGGGCTAGTTAGATTTTACTTAGTATCCAGTTCTAATGTAAGATTCTAGCTGAGTCCCAGGCCACCAGTGGAGAATTGAGGCCAAGTTTCAAGGTCACATTCTGTGATAAAACACAATTAGGAACCTCATTTCATGGATTATAATTCTACTCAAACTCAATATATGACCCTATTGTAGTTGAAAGCAATTTGTTCAAGCAGTCCAACCAGATTCTTGGTCTGGGGAGGTGGCTTATAGCTGTTCCATGTTAGTGGTGGTACTCTAGACCCATGCTCATCAAAGAGCCCATCTGCAATGAGATAAGGAATTTGTAACAGAATGTACATCAACATGCTGTTCTCTTTATCAGGAAAGTCTTGCTATGAAAATTTTCAGCTGAACTTAACAGTATACTTCTGAACAACAGATTTAGAATACCACAGATTTCCCAGTTATACCTGGAGGGTCCAGATTCTGAAATTTTCCCAAATTTGATTGTTTCACTCCTATTTTTCTAAGAATCTCATTTTTTTCCTTTGCTTCCTCAAACAACCAAAATAACTTTAACTAATACAGTAGGACAATGGAAATGTGATAATGGAGTCCAGAAGTATGGATTTTGGAGTCATGCTCATAGAGGTGTTTGTTGTAAGCATCGATAGATGAACATGAATGAAAGCATTGAATGGAGAGCCTAGTAATAGAAAATAAAACTCTTGACTCCAGAGTCAGTACATTTATGGAGCAGGAATTGGAAGAGACATAATCAGAGGAAAGTGGAAAGGAATATCAGAGAGTGGGGAAGAGCCAGGAAGATACTCATAAAATCCTAGGGAGGAAAGTGTTTGACAGATGAAATACTGCTCTGCAGCATCTGCTTCCGTTAAGATGGGCTGTGCATGGTTACAGATAAACTCCAGTCTGTTAGTGGCTTAACATCATAGAAGTGTATTTTTTGCTCACATAATAGTCCAAGATGGGTGGTCCCGGTTGCTGGGTGATTCAGGGGAAATGGCTCCTTTCATATTGTGGCACCAGATCCCATAGGACTTTATTTTTATTACCAGATTAATAGATAGATAGATGATAGATAGATAGATAGATAGATAGATAGATAGATAGATAGATAGAAAGATAGATAAAGAGAGAGAGGCAGACTTGGGAAAGTGCTTGAGCTGAAAGTGACTTATGTCCTGCTGCTTATTATATTCTCTTGGTAAGAACTGCCAAATGTAAATGAAAGAGTCAGGCAACTTCTGCCTAGCAATTGTTCTGTATACTCTAGAGAGGGGTAGATATGTTTTGGTAGAGAGTTGTCTTCTCTTCCTCACTGTTTGATGTCCAGACAAGGCTAAGAAAATGAGACCTGAGGAATATTGGCACTGAATTTGGTGATTTCAAGTCATTTGGCGATCCTTATAGAAGGAGAGGGACTGAAGCCATGTATCACCTGTTAAAAGGAAAATAAATATTTGAAGACATGCAGATAGAAAGGGTAAACTTCTTTTTCAAGTAGCTAGGCAGTGCAAGGGCAGAAAAGAAAGAGCAGTTTGAAGAAGTAGCAGGATAGAAGGAAACATTTTATTTTTACAGTTGATCTGAGCATGTACATCATAAGTAGAAAGAAACGGAAATGGGACAAGAACAGCAAGAAAAGGGGCTGGAGAACACAAGTGCAGGAATCAGCAATGGGCGGGCAGAGGACACATCTTCTGGAGGGACTAGAGATTAAAAATGAGAATGGATACAATATTGCCACTGGGATATGAAAAAACATTTGGGGAATATAATTAATAATGTTGTAAATATTTTGTGGGGTGTCAGATGGTCATAGGTCTTGTTAGGGAGACCATTTCATGGATGGAGTAGAGGTTTGATCACTGCACTGTATACCTGAAGCGGAGGTTGTATACCTACTGTAATTGAATATATATAGATAGTCACGGGATGTAGATTATACTGTGGAAGGGAGTCAGAGGAAGAGTAATAGATATATATGATATGGGGGGGCAGTGGGGTGGCAAATTGGGGGTGGGGGGTTGTCACTTTGAGGGGTAAAATGTATAACTATTGCACTGTGTTGTACACCTGAAACTAATTAAGAAAAAAAATTGAGAATGGACATATAGAGAGTCAGGGGAAGAAAACAGAGTTTTCTGTTGAGTACTGTCCAGAAAAACAGGAAGAAAAGCCATCTGCTTAAGTTGTGAAATAAGGATTTAGGTTCAGGTTTCAGGGGAGTAGAAAAGCTATGGCATCCCCAATGTGGAACTAGGGAGAACTTTCAGGAGATAAATAACATGATAACTAAGTGGAGAAGAGCACAATGTTGAGGTTGGAGATTTATAGACATCCTACCAAACAATGGAGCCCTGCGTCAGATTTTCCCATGCTTACAAGGAATTTTCCATTCTTCTCTTTTTGAGAAAGGGAATTTTCTTTAAAGCATCAGATAAGGCACAACTTTTAAGATCAAACCAGTAAACTATATAAATACACTGGAGATAATATCTTTGTTCTTTTTCTTGGTGGTATAGGTTGGCAAGGAAACACAGCAAAGTGGATATGAAAGAAAAGGTCATATAAAATTACTGAAATACACAAATTGAGGGTGTTATTTTTACTTATCATTTTATATTTCAAATGGCTTCTGAGTAATGATCATTGTAATGTTTATTCACAAATAGAGGTATGAATTCTGTGTGGGTGTTAATACCATTTTAAAACTGGAATTACTTAAGATGCATTATTGGTGCAGAGGGTGGCAGTTATTTTTTTCTTTCTAATATGAGGATAAACACAAATACCATTGTTAGGAAAGAGTGAAGTAATTTTTACTTAGTTGAATGGCAATGTTTTCAATTTTATAACTTTTCTTAGCCTGCAGGTTGTTATTTTGCAAAGTATATTTAAGAATGTTTCTTTCTTCCATTCTTCCTAGGAAACACTAAACCTATCTATTACCAAAGACTCCTACCAGTTTAAACAGAATTCCAAAACTATAACTTTTTCTAGGCCAAGAAGAAACCAGCAATCTCCATCCAGAAGGCATTTTATAACTCACTAAAATGACCTCAGCATGAGCCAGATTTTAAAGAAAAAAATAATAATTCTGACAATCAGCCTTTAGTTGAAATATTTGTCTGCCAATTAAATATAGAAATAATTTTATATGTATAACACACACACACACACACACACACACACACACACGTCCATACACAAGCTCACTCAAAAATATATCTCTGAGTATTTTTTCACCTTTTTAGCCACATTTTCTCAGCCATATGAACTTCAAATAAAAAGTTGTACCTATAAGAAAATTTGAAAGGCATATTTTAATATAGGAACATATTTTAAAATAAAAACCCCAAAACATTTACTATTCTAGAGTTATTTTTTAAAAATGGGAGTACATTAAAAAGCCTTAAATATACATAACCATTAATCTACATGATATTTTATATGAAATAAATAAAATTGCATTTGCACTGGAGAAAAGGAAATGTAAATGCAACTTAAAATTGAATTTTGTTCTCATTGGTTCTAGAATTCTATTATGTAAGCATTGTCCCTGCAGAAGAAAGTTTATTAAAAAATTTTAAAGTATTCAAGAGTTAACCTTTAATAAAAGTTCTTATTGTTTCCATAAAACAGAATAGTAAACTGGGTTCATTTTATTACATTGAGTCAGAAATGACTATATACAGTATGTCTGTGTATATATGTATATATACATATATATATTTACATATATATGTATAAAACATTGTTAAATTTGGTTAAATTTCCATAAGCAATAAATGATCCTAAAATACCACAATATAATGAAATTACTACAAGTTGGTGTATTACATTTTGTATCTTGTATATCTGATTTTTTTAAAGCTAGAGAAAAAATTTACCAAATGTTTATAGACAGATGGTTTAAACTTAATCAGATTAAATATCAACATGGAAATCAATTCAAGGTCTGAAAATTCCAAGAATGCTTTAAAAAAATCTATAACAAGGCAACTTCACAAGACAGAGCTAGGCAGAGCACTCATATTTCATCTGCCGGATTTATTTTGCAATTGACTTGTTAAGTGTCCCTCAAATAAGCTGTCTTTATAAATGGTTGCCAAAATACATTTCTGAAGTTGGTATAAATGTATTGTTTGACAGTTGGGATTTGAAAAGTATAACTAGTTTCTATTTCTCTAAAAACTAGCTTCAGTACAAGATTGGCTAACTTTAAAATGCAGTATCCATCTTTAACTTCAGATTGTTGTAGGGTGCTGAATATCCACAATTTGATTGGATATTTATTGTTGTTTCACAGAGCTAATTTATTATTATTTTTCTAAATCTATGTAGACCATCTTTCAACTTCCTTGTGTAGAATTTGACACAGAATCTGTTTGTCTTAAAGAGATACCTGCACTGGCAAATTGACTGCAGATTAGTCTTAACAGCCAAGATTTGAAAACAATATAAATGTCCATCAGCAGATGAATGGATAAGAAACGGTGGTACATACCTACAATGGACTAGTACTCAGCCTAAAAAAGGTAGAAAATCCTACCATTTGTGACAGCATGGATGGACCTAGAAGATATTGTGCTACATGAAATAAGTCAATCACAAAAGAGCAAATACTCATAATTCCACTTAGATAAGGTATTTAAAATAGTCCAACTCATAGAACCAGAGAATAGAATGGTGCTTGCTAGGGGGCGGGGGAAGGGATAAAGAGAGAGATGTTCTATGAGTATAAAGTTATAGTTACACAAGATGAAGAAGTTCTAGAGATATATTTTAAACCACAGAGCCTGTAGTCAATAACGTGATATTGTGCACTTAAGAACTTGTTAAGAAGATACATACTCATGCTAAGTGTTGTTCTCCCCAACCCCCAACATACACACAAATGTAAAGAGGCACAAGGAATCTTTTGGAGGTGAGGGATATATTTATTACCTTGTTTGTGATGAACGTATCACAGATGTATGCATGTGTTCATCACGTTGTATACATTAAATATATTCAACTTTTTGTATATTAAGTATACCTCAATAAAGTTGAAAAAAAAAAGGAGCCTATTTGTTTAGAGAAAAAGCGTAGCTCTGCCTTGATCTGATAATATTTTCACTGTATCATTGAGGAAAGAGAGGGCAGGTAAACGACCTATATGCCGAAGCAAGTTTGGGGTCAAGTCTGTCTTAGTACCTGGGTCACCTGATTTATAATATAAAGCTTCAAAACTAGACAAAATGCTACCTTTCCTCATATCTATCTAAAGCTATTTCTGTAGCACCAATTACTCTGTAAGTTAGAGTATAGGCATTTTATGTACTACCTACCCTCTGTTTGTCCCCCTACCCCACACTAACAGATTATTTCAGGACCTACTCGCAAACATCAGAATCAAGTCTTGAAAGGACAGGCATTTTGATCAATGACCTCCAATAAATCCATGTTTTTGTCTTTGCAAAGAAATATGTGTGATATAATTAATATCCACTTGACTCTATGTTTCAACAAAAATAATGATGGCCTAGAATCACGTTTTCCTGGCTGAAATGAAGTATACAGTCAAATACGGTCACCAGGGTAATCCAAGTCCAAACTGCTTTTGCCTGAATTAACCAGACTGCTGCCTCTATAGTAGAGGCCTTAATTAGTTACACCATATAAAATATGACTCAAAAACTTGGCTCAGGTTTTTAGGGAGATGTGAAAGCTTCTTAGGACCACCAGTATATCTTTCTCTCTCTAGAGCTGTCTGCAGGTTTTAAGGCCATTACAGTTAAATGGTAACTTTCCCCTATAAATAGCATGTCTACACAGGGCCCATTCCTCCCACCAACTGCCCTTCAGAAACCACTGGGCCACTGTGTGTTTACATGAGGCTACTTACACTTTGTACTCCATAGTTCCATTATTATTTTACATAAGAACTATAACTTATTTTTTACTTTATGCTTC
The DNA here is from genome assembly GCA_033961575.1 of Aselliscus stoliczkanus. NCBI lineage: Eukaryota > Metazoa > Chordata > Mammalia > Chiroptera > Hipposideridae > Aselliscus > Aselliscus stoliczkanus. Next base: position 162,532,761 of record CM066731.1, on the reverse strand, counting down.
TTTGTCCCTGAAGGTGAAGGAAATGATTAACAAATTTATAAAACTGGGATAGAGCCTGTTTCTTCCTAGCCCCTACTGTATTGAAGAGTGTAATATTCCTTAGACCCCAAAACACCAAACTCAGTGGACTGTATTCATGTTCCAGATCCCTGAACTCATCCAGTTAGAGGGTTATATTTTATTCTTCATTTAAAAAACCCTGGATACCAACATGTCACATAATCCGTAGTGTACAATGAAGGCAGGTACATGAAAAAGAAAGTTCTTATCACTGGAAAACATCACCTTTATTCAAGCTTCCAATTCTCTCTCTCTCTCTCTCTCTCTCTCTCTCTCTCTCTCTCTCTCTCTCTCTCTCTCTCTCTCTCTCTCCCCATCTCCATATCTATCTCTATCTATCTATACATCTATATCTATATCTCTATACATATATCTATATCTCTATATATTTTTATTTTCAAATATTTCAGGTTGACAGGCAATTTCTAGCTTGTAAAATGTAACTTGCAGCTTAAGTAACAGCTTCTTCAAAGTTGTTTTGATCACCTCCACTTCAAAATAAGAATCTCAAAGGAGAAAATTACAAAATAACACTTTTGCTGTAATGCTCTGTTTTTCAAGCCATAAATACCTATTCAATTCAAACAAACAAAGTGATAAACAATTTGCTTGGTCCTATGAGAATGTCCAAATCAATCAGATTAATTAACAATAACAAAGTACATATTAAGCTCTGAGTATTGTTACATGCAGATGTTTAAATTATCTCAAGAGATTTTCACATTAACATGTAAGATGGTGACTTCTGACACATGGCATTGAATATAAGTACTGTTTCTATTATCTAGTGTGGTGTGACAAACCACTTCAAAATTTAGTGGATGGAACAATAAGAATTCTTTATTTTGCTCATGAATTTACAGTTTGAGCTGGGTTTGTCAGGGAAGGCTGGTCTCTGTTCCACTCAGTGTCATGAGGAGCAGCTTGCCTGTGGGCTGCGTGGTTTGCTTCCAAGATGGCTGTTCAGATAGATGGCGAGTTATGACTGACTAATGCCGGAGCTGAAAGTTGGGAACCTCAGTTGCCCTCAGTGTCAGCCTCTCTGAGTTGCATGAGTTCCAACCGAGAATGGTGGCTGCCCTCCAAGGGTAAGCATCCTGACACAGAGAGCCAGGAAGCAGCCTTTTATAACCTGACTTTGCAAATCAGAGTGTCATGCCCACTCTATTCTCCTCACTCGAAGTAAGTCACTAAGGCCAGTTCATACTCCGTCAACATTCAAGAGGGAGGAAATTAGAATCCATGTCTTGATGAGAAAAAAAGGTCAAATCATTTGTGGCCATATTTTAAAACCGCCACTGTATTAAACAAGGGGTGCTAAAAATAAACGCTAGATGAATTTTGATAACCTAGAAAGATCAATTATTCCCTGAATTTTAATGTTTAAAATACCATTGATTGAACTCCTTGTATGTGCTTTATATCCATTTTTAGTAATTCTTACAGAAATTCTAAGTAAGTATTTTCTATGTTACAGTTGTAGAACTCCACAGGTAGCAGGAAGTCATAGATAATGAATCAAGGATTTAAAAATTGACCCTTTCTGCCATCCCATGTATAAGGTGAGATTTAACCTAGGATTTGACAGCTGGATGAGCTGTAAGTGGCCAGAAAAGAATAGGAATGTTCTCTGGAGAATGATATGATGCAGCATACAGGACAATTTTCACCAGTTATTTGGCTGGACCAGCGTATTTATGTGTACAACCTTGGCAGCCATTTTTGAGACAGGTGTGGAATGAAGATAGGCTACTGGTCCTTGCTGTCTGGAAGACCTGGGCAAAGGCTGTGGCAGTCTTTCCAGATAAGCTGATTCTAGTGTATTCTCAGGACGGTTAGGGACAGTGAAAGAGGGGGCAGGGTTGTAGGAGAGTTGGAAGATTAGCACTAGGTCAGGCATCCCAGAAGAGTTTAGCAAGTAAGATTTCAGCTAAGTTGGTACATACATTACAATTTGTAGCGTTATTACCTACTTGGAATTCGGTGCTACCTATTCTTCATAAAGAGCACCTGGTTCTCGGCATGGATGTGAGCATCTGGGCATAGAAAACATTTTTCTATTTTGTTTTTTAAATAACGCTGTGACATACTACTGTCTTGTCTTAAAAAGGGGCCACATCCTTCAACTGAATTGAGCAATTTCATTCCTTTATTCGAAATTTTTTTCCTAGTCATTTTTGTTTAAAAAATACTTTTATAGCACTTACTCTGAGCCAGACAGACTGCTATATGCTTTACAAATATTTAAAAAAATACAACCTCACAGATCTTAATGTGGTTAGTTTGCTATACTACTTATGTTTACTATCGTACAACTGTGCTATAGATGAGGAAGAGGGTAAATAGAAGTTGTCCTGGGTCTATCTCACAGGCAGTTATAGTGCTAAAAAGGGACCCTTGAATTTGAAAATTGGCATTTTCTTGGAAACTCCATAACTTCTCTGGGAGCCTTGTTTTCGTCTATCTAAAGTTACTGTGAGAATTAGGTGAAATAATCTGTAGGGAAATGTATGAAAAGGTATGCCATGAAATAAAATGTTATCAAAAGATTGAGTAATGCTATGTTAGAATGAATGATGGGACATGTCCCCAGGACTTGGAGGGCAGTTTTGGACAAGGGCCTATCCACTGGTCTGAGCTAATGTAAAACTTCTTTCAATTCACAGACCTCTCTTAGTCAACAGCCCTTCCTGGGTTGGCTCTAGAGTTCCTTCTACTATTGGTTAAACTAAAATGTATATTAAATATAATACAATGTGTTTTTGTGGAGGATAAAGGTAACATAATCATCTTATACTCTGCCATCATTTGCTTTACCTTGACTCTGTTATGGAATCTTCGAGTTTTCTTTTTCTAACAAATATTTTTTTCTTTTGTACAAAATCTTCATTTAAAAAAGTTATTACCTTTATTTATCACAGATCTATTCTAACTATTGTACTCTAGTGAAGAATATATGGTGAATTCATTTACCCTTAATTATGTATGCACCTTCTATGACTATATGTAAAACTTCAATTAGAACAAAAGTGTGTGTGTGTGTGTGTGTGTGTATAGATGTGTTTACTTTAACATGTATTTTATATTTTGCAAATGTAAATTTGCATTTAATTTAACATGTGTTTAATTTGCCTCAAGAATTCATTGCCACCTCCATACACTTTCAACTTCAGACTACAATTACAGTAACAAAATATACAGTATTATCTGAAGGGGTAAAAAACTGAACAATGTACTAAATCTCAGTTTTTGAAATATTTAAAAAATATTTCTAGTATACCACTCTTAAATATTTTTAAAAGCAAAATTGTCAGATATGCCACTATGTGTTTTTTTGTTATAGAAACTGTTATGTTTCCATGAAAGGTCACACTGGCTTCAAATAGAAAACAAGTGGTTTAATCATTGTAAATACAGCCATACATTGTAGACTTCGTTCTTTTTTCTAAAAGGCAATTATGCCAATCAATAATGTTCTCTTTTGGTTGTAACAGTAACAAATAACAGGTAATGTAATAGTAATAGTGATCACAATAATTATAATAACAAAATGATGGGAATCATCTATTAAGAACCAACCATCTATTTCTAGTGGGCCTTTTACAAACATCATATCATTTACTGCTTGCAGCAATGCTCAAGTTAGTCACATTTGTTCCCATATACAGACAAAGAAGCTTAGGCTTAGAAAGAGAGACTAAGTGACTTACTTGCCTTAGAAACGGTGGAGCCAGAAATCAAATCTATGCTTTTTTTTCTGATTAAGCCAGGGTAGTACTAACAAGGCAAGATCCTGAAACACAGATTGAAAATTTGCTGGCTGTTTTATGTTTACAGATTATTGTTGTTAACCTGGGCACTATGTCAGATGCCCAATTCTTTTGTTAATCCTTTCTACTGTGGAATCATAGTTTACATTATCAAAGTGCTTTAGAATTACAAAATCCTTGCACATACATTTGCCCTTATTCCTCTCAACATGTTTAGTCTCATTTTACAAATTGGACACTTGTTTATATTATAACTCGATCATGGTTTCTTATATAATGATCCCATCTATAGAGATAAGCTACCTTCTCCCATGTATACACACAGAAAGAGCTCAATAACTAGATTAAATGAGTGTATGCCCTTTAAAAAGACATGCATCCATGGTGACAGTCACAGGAACTACTAACACCAAACAAATAAAACCTTTGTCCCCAAATTGAGGAGAAGGGCCCTCAAGGTCAGGGGAAGGAGAGAATTACCCACAGACACCAAACCCCAAAGGCATCAGCCTTCATGCATCAAAGACTTAAAAACTGCCTGCTGGATGGTCTTCTATTACTGTCTGTTCTAGGATCAATCTTGATCATATGTAGAGCCTTTCTGGCATTTCCACGACTTGCTCTGTCAACCAGTCCACTAAAAATTAAATTAAAAAAAAGCACAAGACACAACTTGAGGTTTCCAAACAAAACTTTATAAAAATGGCTGACACACAGTCAGCCATTTTTCTTCTCCTGCAGACACTAGGAAGCTAGGTAACTAGGCATGCTTTCCACAACCTCCTCATTTTCTCCACAAAACAAAAGATGGTCAAACGTTTTAGGGGATTAAGTTCTAAAGAGGCATGTGGGCAGACAGTCAGTGATTCTTTTTTATTACAGAACTTTGAGAACAAATGACCGTTAACATTAACATTTCCATAGAAATTTAGCATTTGCCCTTTTCTTCTTAATTATATAATATGCATTCATGAAGTATACCTGTAACCACTGCAAACCTAACATTCAGTGACATAAGTAAGACTAACTAATATTATTTGAGAGGCTGCAGCATCCAGAAGAAACAAAACTGATCTACTATTCAGCTGTCTAGTAATATAATTACAGCTCTTCGACTACAATCTAGAATTATAATGATCGACTTACTATGAAACTGTAAACTTTCTTAGTCGTCCCCATCTGTAGTAATGGAAATAGCAGTTACTCAGGAATGTTGGAAGAAAGAAGAAACTATTCCAGGTGAATAGACTAGCCTGTGCTCTTTGAAAGAAAGGTGTTGATTGCATCTGAGATGAAACTCTACATTTAAACCCAGTATGAGTAAGCTCTGAGTGGCGTGTGGACCCTAGAATGGGTTCAGAATCAGGCCAATGAAAAACGAGGTCTTATTTTTAGTGAAAGCTGAGGAATCACCTTCAATTTATGTTTCAGTATCATAATACTGACACATAACTCACGCACGGACAATTCCTCTTGGGGTGAAGGGTCAGGCAATTAATCCATTGCATCACCCATCACCTATGTGTGCCAGCTGTTTGGGAGAACTTGAAAAAAATGATGGAAAATTCTTAATATTCTTTGACAGTACAATATTTGTACTTAGACTCTGGCTATTCCAGAATGATGCTTCCCTGTTAGAATGGCCAGTCAATCTCACTGTATGATGGAAAACAGATGTAAGATTAGGATGCAAAGTAGTTTTCCAGATCCTTGGTCCCAGCATGCTGCACAGTCCAGCCCCAGAGTTAACCAGCCAAGTGCTGACACATGTCTTACAGCAAAATATCCCTCACAGCCACAGTTCAAAGGCCTCGCTACCCTCCAGGGCAATTAATACAGCATCACGTTCAATGGTGCTTGAACCAAATCCATTGAATCCTCAGGGGAGAAATAACGAAGCAATCGCCAAGCTCAGACAAGAGCAGCCTGCAGTGGTGGCTAAAGTTTCAGTCCCTGAAAACGGAGCTTTTCCTGAAAGCATGTGTAGAGTTACAGGCTGACTCGAAGGGAGTTTTGCTCAGATTGTGCAATCTACTTGTAGGATAGTTCTTGCAAGACAGCATCAAAACTGAGGTATAGTTATTTAATAAAAAAGAATGGAAAGAAGACAGGAAGGAGGGAAGGAGAGAGGGAGAGAGGGAAGGAAAGGGAAAAGGAGGACAAGAGAAGGAGAGAGGAAGGAAGGAAGGGAGGGAGGAAAAATAAGAAGGAGCTCTATAGATGTTCACTCAGCCAAAGTGGAGATTTTCAAGTTTACCTTATTGGCGATAACCAGAAAAGCAAATAAATATTACTTTAGTAAAACTGATGCCACTACGGTGTGCACCACCAGAAGGGGAAGAACTCTTCTGAGACCTGCAGTAAGCATGGTTTCATTCCATCCAGAACAGGTGAACTCAAGGATTATGTTTTCTCAGTTGCCTTTAGCATTCCTTAAAGCTTATTGGGGGGGAAAAAATGGTAGCAAACACTCCATTTTCAATTTGTTAAATTTGAAATTAAAATAAAATCTATGCCATGACAAGGTATTTTGTAATCTTTTATATGTGCATTTACTTGGCTCTAGAAACAAATGTCAGGACCAGCAGCTTGTAAAGTTGACCGGAACCCAACCCTATATAACAATCAGGCACTCCTGGGTGCTACATTAGTTCTTTCAGACTGTGGTACCATTTAGCATTCTGTAAGGAAGCCATCATTCAGTGACGAGAAAGAACAGTTCTATATTCCAAGGTGCCTCACTTTCACAGAAGCTGAGAAAATACAATTTATTCGATTTTCAATTATTTGCATGCAGCTTTTCCATGCTGCTCTGGTATTTGTGGCTTTTGGGAGCTCTTTGCTCGCTATGTCCATCAGCTTGGTCAACAAGCCAGCACTGCTGCCCCATGGAATGCACCCGGGTGACAGCTGAGCAGAATACATTAGTAGCCCTTGCCCTTTGTGCCCTACTTAAAAACACACACAAGTAGCACATTGTTCACTAATACAACATAGCTAAACAAAAATTAAAATTCCAGTCACTAAAGGATAATGATGTTAAACCTCACTGGATGTCATTCTCTATTTTATTTTCCACATGTCTACATGTAAAGGTGAATGTATGAGCAAAATCCCATGTGTATTTGTACAAAGATAGGTATTATGTTGGCAAGATTGAGAGTGCAGTTTCTGCAGCCAAGTTGTCTCAGCGTAAAGCTCACATCTGTCACTTATTAGTTGTCTTATCTTTGGCGTATCGCTTCAGATCTATAGACTTGGTCCCTCAACGATAAACCAGGGATAAGGCTAATGAGGTTAGCATGAGTTACTGTATATAAAGACATGTGTCCTTCTTGTAGTAACCCCTATGCAAATGTTAGCTATTATTTATAGCAAGGTAATAACCTTGCTTAGAGGCCCTTTTTTTACTTAGTTATCATGAATATCTTCCCATGCCAATAAATACATTTATGTCGTCATTTTGAAAAGCTGCATAGAATTACATGTATTCTGTGACTTTTAGAGTGCACTTCAAGAGTAGCTAGATGGAGCCTAGTTTTTTTTCTATTACAGACCACATTATAATGAATATCCTCATAAATACATCTTGGTATGTTGATACTCCTTTTGATAAATAGCTAGTAGTGGAATTAATGGATTAGATGACATGTTAAAGATTTCCGACTTGTATTGCCAAATTGTTCTCTAGAAAGTTTTCACCAATTCTATTTTCACCAGCAGTATATGGTACCCATTTCCCCATGTTCTTGTCATTGTTAAATATTATCTCTCTTTGAAATCTTTATTCAGTATCAATAGTAGTCATTAAAGGTAATGAAATGAAAAGAACTTATTTGAAAAGAAAATTTGTATTATTTATAATAGTTTTTTTTCTCTTGGCGGTAGTGCCAGATATATGTAATAGCTATGCCTGCCATATATGTCGGCACGAATGTGTGTATATTTGTGTGTGTACACACTCAGATATACGTATGTACAACTTAGTACATATATGCATGTGCAATAGGTATGTTTAAATATTTATAAAAATTTCATTATGATTATCAAAGTTTGCAAAGATTTTTAGAATTATTTATGTTCCATGGAAAGTGCAAAAATGTAATATGAAAATGCATGTTCAGTGAATATGCTACTATTCAAGAAAAAGGGTTTATTTTCACACAGATAGTTTTCTCTCCTCATTCCTTTTTCAGAACAGCCTATACATTCCAACTGGATACATATGATATGAAGAGTAAGGAAATGAGATATAGGGGGTAGGGTAGAAGGATCAATTAAATAGCAATATTACATTGCAGGAATGAGGACACAGCACAGCCAAATTTTACATCTCTAATTGGCAAGCCTTCCCCCCCTCCCTCCGCCAACTTTAAGGTTCAGGTCTGAAATAAACTACAGATTTTTTTTTTTTTAAAAGAGCACACCCGCGATCCAGCTATGATGCATCAACTTCTAGACCCAAAAGATCCATGACAGTAGGAGCTGTGCATATTTTTGTCCTTATTGTATCTTCACAAACTAACCAAGACATGAAAATATTCAGTGTTTTCTTCTTTCTCCATTTCTGATTGTTTAGAAATGTCTTTTTTAATCCATTGGCTGCCCATCAGATCAGAATCCAATCTGCCTCACTGAATAGACTGAATCATTATTCACAACAGGCTCTCATTAGTTCATGAAATGGGGCATGAGTTTTATGATTTAACAGCCCCACACAACCATCCTGCTACATGGCCTTCAAACTGTAAGATTTCTGCTTTCTATCCTGGCTTCTTCTTAATTCTGATTGCTCACGATAATCCAAGTTTCCTTCACAATTCTTCATAGAAGAGGTATCGGGTCTACCAAAAGATTGGGGGTCTATTTTTTTTTATTGTTCCCTACTATCCTAGGGGATAATTAAAAGGAAGCTATGTAATTATTTGTGAGTAGTAGAGTTTCTATGTGTTTTCTCTACCGCATTCTATATAGTTTTCTTTTAACCCTTTTTGTAGTCTAATGTTTAGCAACCCTAGTGTAAACAAATTAGACCTTAGTCTAAGCGATTAGGAAGGTATGGAACTCCTTAAAGTATCATTGGACCAGTTTCTGAATAACAATAAATGATGGTAGTTTTGTAACTCATTTGAAGAACCCTTTGTGTATCTGAAGTGACTGTCGCAGAGCAGCAGGAAGAGATACACCCCAGATTTGTCCTTTCCTCCATCCGCTGTAGATGGGACTATAACGGGCATGAACTTGCAACTCTCAGAGATGCTGTAGGGAGATAATGGCAGGTAGAGAAATTCAGAGCAATTTAAATAGCAGGGTGAGGGGAGAGGGGCATGATGCCTGTTCAGAAATGCTGAGCTGACCAGAGTGGAAAGAGCAGGAGATTTATGCAAGGAATAGTAGCAGGTACTGTTGGATCTTGGTTGTTAAGGTAAGGTTTGGATTTTTATTAAGCCTATAGGTGAGAGTCATGGAATTTTTTGAGAAGGGAGTGTAAGATGATGAAAGCAGTATTTAGAAACTTGCTGCCCATTTCCTAAGTGTGGTGTATGGTACTGAGGAGACTGATGACAGCAGTGTGGAGTGTGTGTGTGTGTGTGTGTGTGTGTGTGTGTGTGTGTGTGTGTTGGGAGAAAACCTAGTGAGGACCCATAGTTACCACCCAGCTGTGAAGCTGTAAGTGATTGCACAATGGGGATGAAAAGAAGGACTTGTGTGAGAGATGCTGTGAAGGAAGTGTGTTCAGGACTGAGTGGTCAGTCACGAGAGGTGCCGCAGATCATGGAGAGGCAGCAAGCAAGGTGTAGTCTGCACTGAAGCAAGTCGTTGTGAATTTATATGAAGTGTTGAGGTCACACGCCAAAGGCTGTAGTGAACCACATGCATGTTGGTGGAGCCAAGGAAAGATGGTGAGTTATAGAAGTGGTCTACTTTATCTTGCAGTGTCTTCTTTGTTGAACTATGACCTTATCTATAGTCAGTGTAATCTATAGGAGGAAGATTGCAAACACAGGAAGTGTGTCTCCCATACCTACCTATTCAGTACTGGCTTTCTCTTTGCTGCCCTCCTGCCATGTCAAAACTGAGTTGGTTTCTCTCTCTGACCGGCTGGATGAGCCCTCAGTGCACAGGGAGTCTGGGGGAGCACTGCACACACATTGGATTGATCTCAAAGGAAGAGTCTGGGTTGTTCCTCAAAATAAAATTCTGCCTATTGAGCAACTTTAAAAAAGAAATGTCTATGCCTTACCTGTCCGTGTGATCCTCACCTTTTCCTCTGGTACCTTGCTTTTTAGTGCAAACCTGCATGAAGTAACTGAACCCATAAAGGCCATTGCTTTAGTAAAAATGAAGAATCTGAGAATAAGATTCATATAAACATAAGCAGATTTTTTTGAGGGTGCTGGAGACTTGAGGCGATGAACAACATCTTAATGAAGAGGGAAAGGAGGACCCACGAGAGACTGCAAAACAGATCCCTACCTAATCCCATCGGAAACCCTTAGAATCTCATGTCAGTAGGAATTAAATTAAAATTTCTGTAAAATCGTGCCTTTTGTATAGGTGAAAATATAGCTGGCATCAAGGTCCCTAACACAATTTGTGGAAAGGCTGAGTTAGTTTCTTGATTGTGGGTTGCATGGGAATGAGTAAAATTTTTCCTAAAAAAAAAAAGTTTCATATGTATCTATTTAAAATTTAAATTTGGCAGTGCCTTTGTTCCACTTCACAACCAATTCTTAGGGGCTAAAGTGAAGGAAAGGGTTGAGGACTTTGTGACATCTTACCTTCCTTGTCAGTGGGAACATATGCCTCCAGGCCATGCTGTCAGCCAGAATATATTGCTTTTGTCAGATGTTCTATTAGATTCTTCTAAGCTGTACGATCTTTAACAAAAATGTAATTCCAGAGCCCAATTATGATACCATTCAGATTGTATCTCAAATCTTAGGGCAATTTCCCTATGACAAATTGTGAATGTTAGTTCCATGAGGTAGTTTTGCACGCTTCTACCCAATAATTCATCAGACATGTTTAATAGATTTTTGGACACCTTATCTGATGTTGGTGCCACAGGGAAGTATCTGCGTGCTTGTACCTTAGTCATCTCTTCTGCATCTATCTTGGTGCCCCGAGGGCCTGGGAGACAAAGAATGTCTTCAGGACAATCTGCCACTTCTCCATCCCCATCTCTTCCCAGAGAAAACCTTGCTAGGACAGCTCAACATTTAAGGTTCCTTGATATAGGAATACTCATCATTTCAATGTGATTTTCGTTCAGGTAGACTCTCAGCTCTGCAATGACATCATTCATATTCCCATTTTACCTAAAAGGACACTGACTCAGGCTCCCACTTTTTAAAAGTAATTAGCACAAGGTCTCAGGGCTGAAAGGAGGTGGTGCTGTGCTCAATGAGCCCATGAACTAGGCTAGGCATGGTGTTCTCAAGCTCTGTCAGTGCCTAACCCAGGGGCTGGCATGTAGAAGGACTCTAAATAAATAGGTTTAGAGTGAAAGCAGTAATGCATGAAGGATCCAGGTGTGTAAATACACAGCCTGAGTGTATTCACCTCAATGATTCACAGATGCTGGCAGACGGACAGAATCGGTAATAAAAATTTCATTGGTTTTTAGCAACACGGTTTAAAAATAAATTTAGATGACTCTAAAGGCAAGTCCTGGATTCTGAAACGTTTTAGAAATGATAGTCCTAGTGGATGATAATTCTTAAGATCAAGGTCTTGAATGCCTAAAATCAAAATTTGGCAATATTATTAACATATAGGCCATACCATTAAAAAAAGATTTTCCAGCCCTTGAAATCCCAGATACTGAATTAGCCCATGCAGCCTCCTGAGAAAGTTTTATCTCAGTAATCTACAACAGTGAGCAACCTAGGCATTTGCTCCTACTTTCCTCTTGACTTAGAGAATCCTGAGGAAATCCTGGGGAAGCGCATTCTTCAATATGGTTGTCCTTGACAATCACACTTTCCAACAGTGGCTATGGGCTGCCTTTTCACGTGCTGAATCATTACTAAAAGCACAGTTGTGCCTGTCCATACAAAAGCTGGGAAGACTCTAAGAATCAAATATTAAGAATAAGTCAGTTCTTGAACAATTCCTATGATTTGGTTAGATCAGAAGATCCGTTCTCAGTAGAGAACTTACATAAGGCTCTGACATTGAAAAAAAAAATGTAATGAAACTATATAATTATTTCCACAGTATATCAGTCTTCATCAGTGGGAGAAAGTAGCCGATCATCATTTTGAAAGAGAAGGGATAAGCCAAAAAGGGTTGTCCCATACAGACTGGTGTATTTTTAAATAAACAATAGATGAAAGAGAATCTATTGATGTTTACTCAAGGACAAAATAAATAGAGGAGAGTCTAATGAATACCCCACCTGTAATGGTTTGGGCGGAATATTTTATTTTTGTGAATGCAAACACCAACATTAACGCTGAAAAGTGAAGGAGGTTGGAGAACCCATGTCAGTAGAAAGAAAAGCTATTTTCATTCCTCTCTAAACCTTTGCAAAGTAATGCTTTAAGTAATCTTTTGCCATTTTACATGGCATTGTCTCATTAAATCTGAAATAATTCTGCACTCACAATAGCTTAAAGTGTGACTACAGATTCTCATCTGGAGACAGAACACATCATAAATACTTTGTGTTCTGAAAATCCCCAAATAAGCAAGATGCGGAATGCTCTTAGGTGGATAATGTCTGTGGTTATCTTTAGCAATCCACCAACTGAACTTCCAGCCAGGGCAATTCACCTTAAATCACAGAATACATTTCCAAGATTCCTTTTCCTGGCTTTGCTGAAGTTTTCTGTTGTAATCATAGCATTTGTGGCTTCATATTTGCCTTTTCATTACTTTTAAGAAGGTAATACAATGGCGTTCCGTAGGCAGTAAGTGTTTGCAAGGCTCTCCTAAATTTACTTTTTTAAAGGACAACCCAAGGACAAATCCAATTGATTTTTTTATTCTGTTACCTTTTCTCATCTTTTTCTTCTAAGTCTCTAATAATTTGAAATAAAGTGATAAAAGCACATCTAAAATACTCATGATGTGTTAAATGTACTATTTTGTATGCCTTTATCTTTAGGCATAACATATAGGGGATGGATCTTTAAAATAAGAAGTCACAGTTATCCTCCACAACTAGACCAAAGAACAAAAGGACAGCAACTTGTCTGTTCCCCTTCCCCAATTCCCCAACGCTGTTCCCTCCCCCAATTCCCCAATAAAATCTTAAAAAAAAAAAAAAGTTACAATTAGCATTTTAGAATAATCCCGGTCTCTCTCATCTGATACTTATTGGTTGATTCAACTTGTGTTAACACAATTTGGGCTGTTTAATTTTTCTTTTCTTAGAAGCCCATAGGATATTGTGACCAATGAACAACTGAGCGGCCTCACAGGCATTTTTGAGTAATTCTGTTGTATGAGAAAATACCAGATTTGGTTATCTATATATTATGGAAGTCAAGGTTGTCTGATAACTGTTGAGGGCCGTATTCCTCACCGCCTAGAGCCCTTTCTTTCCGATTCCAGGGGTAGGAGGAATGAACAATGTACCTGTAACTTTTTTCTGATTATTCTGTCATTGAAAAAGAATTTGTGCCACTGTTCCCCATGCCTCTAGCACACAGGTTGAGGGCTGATTGTGAGTTGTTCAGGAATTAATCATCCATCGTCTCATAACAGCCACAGCATTGCCTGTCCTCTGGCCATGTAGGTTAGTTTACAGCTCAAAGAAAATGGGAAATTTTGCTATTTAGATGTGGCTATTTTTATGACTGACTTTTTTTTTTTTAACATCTTTCATTGACCCCCAGGGAAGAATCAACATATTTAAATATCCAGAAGATTTGTTTGAGGTTGTTGATGTCACAATGATTTGTAGTCCTATTAAAATGACATTTGCTGATGACATGATACAATGTGTCGCATCATTTCATCTCAGCATGAGAACTCACTGATCTTTTCATCACAGCCACACAGGTAATCTAGTAACCCTGGGCTCTAATGTGATTAGCCACACCACTACTGCCAGCATTTGCATAAGTGCTTCTCCGAGATGGACTGAATTTCTAATCCAAAGTCGCATCAAAGAAAAATAGCTGTTGCAGAATGATTTATCCCTTTATTGACTAAATGAAATTATTCAAATCCTGAAATCTGCTCTCGCCTTCAGTGTTAGAATTTCAAGTAGACACACCTTGGTTTCATATTTGTGTCTTAAACACACGCGCACGCACACACACACATCACACACAGAGAGCAGAATTTGAAAAGATGGTTTGGAATGTTCATTTTCTTATGCATTCAACTGTTCTGCAGTATCTGCAGTACTCATCACAAAAAATGGGCAATTCCTTAGCATGGAATGATTGAGACAATTAAATTACTCCTCTAGGTGAGATATGTGTGAGAGCTTACACACTATTTACATGCAGAACCCGCACAATTGTAACTTTCCTTTCCTCCCTCAACTCATAGGACAGAAAACAAAACTGTAGTGGGCAACAAAGCAACAGGGGTTTCTCTGAGACATATGTGACCGTAGGTCGTGAGTTTGTCACCAAAGGCGACAAGGCCATGCCGACAGGAGGCTTACTTGAAAGGTCATGACATTCTCTGAAGTAGAGAGTGTGTTTCACAGTCTCTCTTGAACATCATGGATGTCCAAAAACATAGGAAAAAAAGCATTAAAGAAAACAAAATGAATAAAAAAATACTCTTACACATTTGAAGAAATTTATTCTGTTTCTCTAGCAGAGGCATTTTACCTATTCAAAACTAGGTTTAAAGCCAGGTGCTGACATTTCAAAAAAACTGGTTAATATATCAAAAGGGCAGTTTTCTCCAGTGTGGGTTCCTCCCCCTCCCCACCACACGTGAGAATAGGAGGCTGTGGACATTTCACAAAACAGCCTGTTTTCCAGGCTAATTTTACAGACTTGCGAGATTTGGATATTTTGGGCAAGTTCCAAGTTTCTGAATGCAACAGCGTTTGCCCATCAATATTTAAAGTCTGTCAGTTGCCCACATTCAGTCCATGTGATGACAGACAGCAAACTGGATGTGAGGCTGTAATAATAAGATCTCCTGGTTCGGCAGAAGTCCTGCATTCAGCGTCTGACCGCATGGTTTGGCCCTGAAGATGAGCTGTGGCAAAGCATATACATCACGTTGTAAGGGGAAACAACCTAATTTTTTACAAGTGTATGCCTGTAATTGTTCTTTGAAAATGAGCCCTTATTTTCTTAAAAATCTATCAACTTTAGATTGCAGGATTCCTTTTTAAAGCCTGCTACCTTTTGTTACTTAAAAATAATTGTATACCAAAGCTTCAGCCATCCATACTGCATAAGTACAATCCCAAGCTATAGTTTCTAGGGCCGGCCGAGTGGTGCAGTGGTTAAGCGCTGGCTTGGGAAGCCAGCGACCCCAGTTCGGGTCTCACATATGAGGGCCAGTGACACTGCCCTCAAAAAAAAAAACCAAACAAACAAAAAAAAACTACCCAAGCTGTAGTTTCTAGGGTGAAATTTATATGGTATTGTCATTGCATATGTTTATTCTAAGTTTTGATAATACTACATAATGGAAAAGAGGACTTTTTAAATCATATAACAATATGAATGCCATTGAGGTTTTCTTGTATCTGCTTGTAAATCGCTCATATCGTCATGTTTTATTAAGCTTGTCATTGTTTATTCACAAATGCCCCACTCTTGTGAATAAGAAAAGGAAAAACTCCACAAGACAAATAACACTGCAAAACTAATTATTGAACTGTTCTTATTGACCTGAATTAATAGTCCAAAACATTATGCAGAATGAAAAGCTAATGAACAGAATGGTGAGAGTACAATGACATTTAAATATAGATGTTTCTACTATGATTTATAATATAGCTAAGGATACGTTTCTACTTTTCATCACTTTGGGAACTTGGAACTCCTTTTGATTTTTAGTCCAGGATTTCATGAGCCATGTATTTTGTAAATATACAATCCCCGTGTACAGCATTTTTCTCTGCACCGCTCCATGGTTCTTACAGCCTGGCAGTATTGAGAAAGACTGACCTTAATAATACTTTAAACAATGGCCTGATTCAGTTTGATATTTCCAATGTTTGAATTAAAACAAAAAAGACCCAGCAGCTGAATTAAAGTAGCTTTCCTTCTTTGACCAAGCATATGATACCAGCCCTCAATTGTGACCATGTCTTGTAAAACTTGACACTTGCCAGTCTGTTCTGGTTTAGTAAATGGTTAAGAGTGTTTATGCCATGACCTAGGACAGTTTTTGGATCATCATCACTTTCATACTAGCATTTAAACACATATCTTTAAATATTACCAATTCAAATATTCCTTATACAAAATACTTTTGTGTTTGGACATGATTGCCAGTCTATCAAAAAGATACTGCTTTTCTCAAGTGTGCTTATTGCATTTCCTCTAAACTAACTTCTTTTGACTCTGTAAGTGTAATAGGTAATTTTTTATTTTTTTTAACCATTGCAAACCATAGTTCTGTACCAGCAAAGGGAAACTGAAGAAATAGTGTGGGTATTCTAAGAATAAGAACTACTATTTGCATGGTACTCTGTAGTTTCCAAATTAGCCAGTTTAATCCTCCTCACAGCTCACTGAAGCATGTTGTACTGTCCTTATTTTTACAGATGAGCACAAAAAAATTTGTTCAAGGCTTGCCCAGGCAGAAAGGGGCTCATCAAAGTCTTCTGCTGTTTTCGTGCCCTCTCACCATTTTAGTTCAAACAAACACACTAGTCTAAAGAAAAATGTAAATTTAAAATTATCCAGATGATTTCCTATTCTCCATCAAAGATGTAGTTAGGGGCACATGAGCCATTCAATGGGTGTAATTACTGTAGTCCCTCTAATCTTCCTTGGGTTTTTCCCCCATACAAAAATAATGCAAAGTAATGACATCTAAAAGGTAGGAATAGAAATGTGGAATCCTATTTGATTTTAGTATTTTATTAAAAAGGCAGAATTGGAATTCAAAAAGGTTGAATATGTTAGGAGGGCAATGGCCCAGGATTCACTCAGATAAAAGGGAGCATTATCAAGTTTCCTGGCTCCGGCCCAAAGCAGAAAGCTTTCCCTAGTGCAAATCGCTTCACTCTTCGACATGGTGCCAGCGTTGTAAATGGGACATATTTCCTCTCTAACGAAAGCCAAAGTATCATATTTACATTTTCTGAATGCAATAATTAAGCCATTAAGTAGGAGTTTTCTAAATTGGACCATGTTTGAAGGAAAGCATTAGGAAAGGCCAGGAGAGGCCATTTTGTTTCTGAAACATTACAACCTGGTCAGCAAATCAACCATATCGGACAGTCATTATCCATCACTCGCATGGGAGCTGCTTTTGCCTGTAAAGCTTGTAAATCAGGAAGGTACAATCAACAGTTTCATCTAATCATTATTACAGTCTCTGCTGGTAGACTTTAATACATTTTTATAAATCAAGCTTCAAACTTGCAGACCTTAACTTGGGCTTAAGAAGATATGGGAATTTAGGAAAACATTACACCTATGTTTCACTAACCTTTCATGGAAATTTACCATTTTCCTTAATGATAAATCTAAGCAGCACACCATCGTAGTATTAGCAGTGCCTTTGAATTTGTTACCATAGCAATCACAGTCATTTCCATGTCGCATTAGGGTTGTTGCAGGTATCTCATAATATGATTTAAATTGTATCACTTCTTTGATTTTACAGTAGTTAAATCTGTTGCTAGGGCTTGTTATTTAATAAGCACAGTACTACTATGTCACAAATTTAGTTTTACATATTTTAATGGCTGTATTTCACTGTATTTGGAGTTTTTGTAATTAATCCTAGACACATTTAATTTTATATATTTCAAAACACTGTGCTGAGAAGAAATTTATAGACTTCACCACATTACCAAAGGGGTCCATGGCAGAAAACAAAAAGTTTAATACTTTTGAGAAGGATTTCACAGTTGACATGGGCATTTATATCTAGTTCAGCTTCAATAAATGTGTGTGTGTGTGCTTGTGTGTGTGTGCGTGTGTGTGTGTGTGTGTGGTATGTATGTGTGTGCATGCACACACATGCATGGTTTTTGCTAGATTCTATGCTGGTCACTGGGGAGACAAATATGAACTGCTATATTGTTACTGGCCTTCCAAGGAGCATATACATCATATGCACATGTGTAGCTTTGTTCAATGTATCCCTTAGGTGATCTCTTTGTAATACTGCAACTTTGCCCCACAACTTCTAGCTGATAAAATACTTTTGTTCAGTGACTGTATTCATCAGGTTGGTTGATTGGTGGTGTGGACTTAAGTCTATAGGTTTAAATTCAGAATCAATGCCACAGGAATTATTTTTAACTACTTTATTCCACTTAATTCACTACACAAAGAGATATAAAAACACCCCCTGTCTTTTTCTTTTTTTTCATCTTTTCCCAATTCTGTTTTCTTTTTCCATCCTATTTTCTTCTTGCTCTTTTCTAATCCATAAACTTAGTCAGTCTAGAGCAGTGGTCTTTAAATTTAACATGCATCGAGGTCACTTGGAGGGTTTGTTAAGTCATAAATTGATGGATTGCTGGTCCTACCCCAGAGCTGCAGATTTGGTAGGTCTGGGATGTGGCCAGAAAACTTGTATTTCTAACAAGTTCCCAGGTAAAGCTGATGCTCCTAGTAGACTGGTCTAGCTCAGGACTATGTTGATGCTGTAAGACCATCCCTAGACCGACTCTGGTCTAGTTACCCTGATGGATTTACACAGGATGGTATCATGGGGAAACATAGGTTGTGAAATCAGGCAGGCCTTACATCATTCAAAACCCAGTATTCAGTAGCTGTGTGACTTCAGCATCTGCATTATATCCTTAGCCTCATTTTCTGAGCTTTAAAGTGAGGACAAAACACCTACTTGATAGCTTTGTTTTAAATATTACACATAGCTGTTTTATGTACAACCATGGAAGAATTGATATGCAACATATGGTAATATCCAGTATGATTGAGTGCTAACTCTGTGCTAAGTGGTTCAGGCATCATCTCACTTAATTCTGTAGTAACCCCTTGATGGTGTTATAAGATTACCAGTGTTATTCTCTCTATTTTCTATATGATGAAAGAGAGGCATAATGAGGTTTACGTCACTTGAAGGGCTAGTAGCCAAATGAGCCTGGGCAGGGTGTCACCAAAAGTTTTGCCTGAACCCTTAAAATATACTGTCCCAATGTCTGGGCTCTTGTCTCTGCCTAACTTTCCCCCAAGCAAATACCCTGATCTTGTCAGGCTATTCAAGTGCCTTCTTCCCTCCCCTCCTTCTATGCTCATTCCTGACAATGGTCATCTCCCTTAGCTTCTGGTGTGTTTCTACTCACTGGCCTCAATCACAGGGAACTCATCCATCTTCTCCCAAGCCTCTCAGACCATGCAGTTCATAATGACTCAATTCAGGAATGGTTATTACACCCCCAGGATGGTTTTCCCCCTCTTTCTTATAGAACATTTATTATTTTTTCAACATCGTTTGAAAGCTCTTAGGGAAAGCTAGTCATCTTCCCCTGGTTCTCCCACAGCACCCAGCCTAGGGCTGGATGGACAAGAGTGGAATCTCATAAGCCTAGGTCGCCGCTCTCCTAGCCCACATCTCCACAATCCCAGTCAATACACAAAATTGCACCATGATCAGTTTAGAAATTATGTAACACCATACCTGGAGGACAACCTTTTCAGCTGGCACTTGAGTTCAAGATGTTAAACTGATTCATAAAATGAATCCATAGGGTTTCTACATACAGATTCATGTTTTGATCAAGCACATAAACTTCTAAAGAAAACAAAATGAAAACCTGATTAGTGCCGGCTGAGTGGTGCATTCGTTAAGAGCTGGTTTTGGGATGCCAATGGCCCCAGTTCAGATCTCACATATGAGGACCAGTGACACTGCCCTCTACAGCTAACAACAGCTCCACCTGGAGCTGGGCTGTGTGAGCCCTGGCGATGGTGTAGGCTGCAGCCCCTGCTGCAGTGGGCTGCCATAGGCTACAGTGACTGTCCGGCAGCCAGCGTGAGCTGCCAATGGCCACAGTGAGCGACCATCCAGAGGCCGGCAACCTATCTGCCTCATCCGGGAAGAGTGCAATGACGATACCAAAATGGGCCAGTGAAGCAACATCCTCCACAACTAGACTGAAGAACAAAAAGACAGCAACTTGTCTGTTCCCCTTCCCCGATTCCCCAACGCTGTTCCCCTCCTCCAATTCCCCAATAAAATCTTTAAAGAAAACAAAAACCTGATTAGAGACTTCTGGAAGAAAGGAGATACTTAACAGGCATGAAGGTGTTGGGGGCTGATTGCCTCTTCTAGTCATAGTACAGACTATTTTTACTAAGTACTTGCCATAGATCATTGGTGGTGGTAGTAAGATTTCTGTATTGGTCACTCATTTTATCATTACTACAAAACTGTGAGGGAGGTACTTTTAATTCCCATTTTAGAGATGAGAAAACTGAGTCTCAACAGAGGTTGAGTAACTAGCCTCAGGCTATTAGCATGTGGGAGTAGCATGAAACCCAATTTGTCTCACTACAAATACATCTAAACTTGACTAAAACATTCTACTTTATTCTCCTCACGTTTCAAAACAACGCCAAAACAAGTGCTTGACTCAATGACAAAATTATTCAAACAAGGTATCTGCATGGTATAACAAATAAACAAATATATGCCCCCTTAAAATCTTATTTTTCTTTTCACTTGTAAAGTGGATTCTTGACTACAGCTTAAAGAATCTAAAATATAAAAAAGTTAAATAATGTAGTGGAAATATTTTGGCCTTATGTTTCAATTATGGCATGGAACCTAGTTTCAAAGATTCTTATAAATAGTTAGACAATGAGTTCACTATGATTTCAGAAATCCTCACGTTCGTTTTAAGTATTCATTTCATTGTCTCTGAAGGCCTACTTCAGTTCTTTTCCTTGAGTTATTTAGAAAATGTTTGTGAACACTGAGGAGCCAGTCTTGTTACTTTATCAAAAAAAAAAAAAGTTACCACTTTAGGAGAAATAAATAAAAAAGGAGGAGTGATACATTGCTCATAGCCACCTAATTAACACGGCTGGGAAACCATGTTATTTTAAGTTTACTAACGGTTCTTGTCTCCATTTCATAATGTTGCTTGATGAATGTAATGCCCCCTCAGAGGTCTATAAACCTATTGATTAAGCATCTTAAGTTGCACAGGAACATAAGAACTTCCAACTGATTTGCATCAACAGGCAATGGAGCCTGATCGTCAGTCTTTGCAAAATTGCCAAATAAAATAATTTCTTGGATTTGTGTAAGTTTAATGTGATTGGAATGTCCAAGAACAGGATCCTCCAAATACACTGGAACCTTTTAATATAATTCATTATAGTGCACAGTTCAGGATAAATTCATTTTAGCTTGGTTTCTACCAGGTTATAGGAATATGCAGAACTACGTGAGGAATATTAGCTACTATGAACTCCCCATTCACAGGGATGCATGGCGAGGATGCCAGTTCTGAATTGTGGAGACATGATAATGACTCTTCTTGATGAGTAAAGATACATAGATTTGGTTGTAGCAAATCCTTCCATAGCACTTACTCTGTGCCAGGCTACCTTCTAATTCCTATATTAATATAATGCTCACAATTTTGTGAGGTAGTGCAAATATCATCTGCATGATACAGTAGAGAAAACCGAGGCACTGAGTATTTAAGGAACTTGCCGAAGGTCACATAATTAGCAAGTCCCAGGAAACTAGCATTTGAACCCATGTAGTTTGCTTTCAGAATACGTGTTTCTAGCCACCAACATTTACTCATCTTCAACTTGTGTATCTTAAGCATAAAAATGATGCTGTGTTCCTTTTAACCAAGTTTGAGAGACCCGGAAGTTTGCTGAATCTTAAATTGAAATAGCATGTAGTAAAAAGTATTTGCCAGCTCCTCTCTAATTAGACTCTTCAGAATGGAGACAGTATCTCTTCCACTTCATTTGTGAGCCAAAAATTCACAATAAAATAAAGATGGTGGCTACTGTGAAGTAATACATAAAAAGACTTCTTTCCAAATTATGATGAAAATATACAATAAGCCAAGGATAGATTACATTATAAAAATCTACATCAAAAGAGCTTCGATCAAAGCTACAGATAAAATATTCAGACATAGAAAATAGTAAAGGAGCCACAGGTTACCGTTGATCAAAAAGGAAGAGTACAGCTAGGAAATAAAAAAGAACAGTAACAGTTACGTGGCTGCCAAGAATAAATAAGAGATACTTAGACTGTGAGAGGCAGTGAGAGTCCTGGGAATAACAGTAAGGATTTGAGCACGAGGCTCTCTTTAAGGGCATTTACAAAACAAAACAAGTAAAGAAATGGAAAAAGCTTAACTAAAGAAAAAGAAAAATCAGACTGTCAAAGAGCTCATTGAAGAGGTAGGTAGATTTCATTTTAGGTCATTAACAGACTGAAAAGACTGCCAGCATTTTTTTTTAGGATTAGGGTAAGTTGTTAATTAAAAGCTGGTGGAATAGGTGGGATGGTGGGAGGAGAGTTTTGTTTTTGTTATTTTGTTTTTGTTTTTGCCAAACAAATGAAAGGACAAGATCCTTTGAAAGTACAAGGTGGAACAATTATTAACTCCAAAAAAACATGTAAGGGTGATCTGGCTGAGACATCTGTCTGTCACTCACTGATCCCAGGGTTGATGGGACTGACCTGGCTGGTTAAGCTACTTCTTCAGGCGCAGCTTTTCTGAGGCCATTCAAGGAAAGAATAATAGATATTTGTTTTTCCAACATGTTTTCCTATGCTACAGGCTTCCTTGTGCTAGAACTTAAAAACAACTGTTTAAGAAGTAGGCTAGGATTAGGGTGGTGAGCACACACTAGAGTATGCATATGTCGTCTGACAAAGTTGTATGCCTGAAACTTACATAATGTGATTCACCAGTGTTATCCTGATAAATGTGCATCAGAGTCAGAGAAGGCAATGGGCCAGGAGAAGCAGGGGGAGGAAAAGAGATGTTAAGACAGTAAAAGGGGTTGGAGTGGTTCTATTGCTAGATGGGGACCATTAGCTAGAGAATGTGGGAAGCCTTCACAAGTTGGAAGGACAAGGAAATGGCTTTTCCCCTAAGGCCTGGAGAAGAAATGCGTTCCTATGGTTCTGACAAACCCACTCCTACGGTTCTCACGTCCAGAACTGTAAGGTTACACATTTGCATTGTTTGTGGTATTTTATTACAGTAACAGTAGGATACTAAGGTGCCCCTTGACTAAAAGTTTCCTTTCTCATTGGTACTTTCTTTCATTTGATACATTAAAATCTATAATTAAGGAATAAGCAAGGGCTGTATGTGTAAAAATTATTTAATCTCTTTCAAGTGATTTTTCACATCTCCATTATGATCACATTGAGTGAGTTTTATAGTTAACTTTCAAAGTGCACTTCGGGGGCGACCCATTCGGGACCCCCTGTCATTTTTGAGAGCTGTTATTTTCTACTCTAATAAACTATCCTCTGCTACAAACTTTAAAACAAAACAAAAAGAAGTGCACCCTGATGTTCTTGAAACTCAAATTCTTTGGCGGTAGTTCACAGTCACCTTTATGTACCAACTTTTAGACCAAATAGCTACTGGCTTCACAGGCTGATCTTCCTAATGACAGACTTCAGGCCCACCCAAAGGCAAAGACCCCACCTTGTTATTTTGCAGAGCAATGGAAGGACTGTCTCACATGAGCCCCCAAGATGGTCGGTCAGCAGGAGATGTCACAGTCTTGGGCTTGATTTTTCCTGCTCCAGCCCCTGTCCACACTACTCAGGAAACTCTCCCCACTGCCATGGTTCATGGTGCCTCCTGTGTTCCTGGATGCCTCCAAAGCTTTCTGAGCCACCCGCACTTGGACATCAAATGATATGTATAGTGTTGGGAGAGGGTTAAGCTCCTCCCCCCTCTGGGAAAAGGCTCTGTAGAAGCTCACCTGATGCTCTGGTCCTCACAAAACCTCTTTGAATAACTATCAACTCTGGTCTCTAATTCTCTAACCGATTCAGCCTGACACAGTGAGGGACACAGCCCAAACCTCTTCTCTTCCTTGTTCACCCCCATCACTAAAACCTCCCTCTCCTTTCTGAGTCACAGAGCAAAATCTCATACATATGTGTGAATTAGATATGTATTTTTCTGAATGGAAAGGGGAACTGGATGCAGGGAGAGGGAAAAGGTGTTGCACATGAATAGCTGATAGTTACCTACCCCTCTGTCCTCACTGCTTTATTCAGGGGGCTGGTTTGATGGTGTCTGCTGTTGTAGCTTCTAACATCTCTCTCTGCCCTTGTTCTCTTCGTCCTGTTAATACCTGACCCTGCCACATTGTTAAAGAGGGCTGCTCTTTAGTAAGTCACAGTTATTTGGAGGTCATGTGATAAAGTCCTCAAATTAATAAAAACAATGCCTTGGGGCTGGCTGAGGGGCTCAGATGGTTAAGAGCTCGCTCAAGAGTGCAAGCTGAGCTCTGAGCAATGGCAGTTCAATGCCCAGCCCGAGCTGAGCTGCCACTAAGCTGCCAACAGGTGGCAGGATGGCTCAGCTAAAAAAAAAAAAAAAAACAACACCAAAAAATAAAAAAATAAAAAAATAAAAACAATGCCTGTGATTAAGCATTCTACTTTTGGTTTTAGCAAAGGGGAAGCCTCCAGCCATACTATTTATGGAACCAATATTGGTTTGCATCATGGATTTAGCTCTTCTGAAGGAAAGCTAAATATTTTGGTATATCCTCAATATGACATCATGTAGCATAGGAACTGGAAATCTGATTCTGACTCAGTACTTCTCATGGGGACTATAGTTAAAAAGCAGAATGGGGTTGGGCTGGAAGGCACCGGTGACCTGGGACCACCACCTGTTATAGGTCAATGATTGTTTGAAAAGTATTGATAAAGTGATACTGAAATCTGTCCCAGGGGCCAGAGAGAAACCTTCCTGAAATTAGAAAACTTGACCATTTTCTAGGATAGTCTAAATTGAGGCCAGATAATTCATCATCATGGGAAAAGATGAGTGGCATTTTTTTCTTCAGAAAAATGAGTTTTGTATTTTTCTCTCTTCCTACCACACCGTTGGGAAAAGGATGACAGTAGGAAAGAACAATGAATGCAAAAATATTAGAAAAATGAACTTTTGAATGTGATTCTAGTACTGTAACAAGTTCTTTAAAACAGAGCTTGTCTTTAGAGATGCAATTTTATGATTTTCATACCTGATATAAAAATAATCATTACCTTGTTCTATATATACTTATAGATACATATAAAGGATTCTTCTAAAAACACAATGGAGGAGTAGGGAGAAAGAAAGTCTCAAAATATTTTAAATTTACTGAATTTGTTGTATGAATACTTTTAGATACTTTAAAAAGATTTAATGTAGTCTATAAAAGATATTTGTAAACTATTATGAGCCTACACATCTCTTTGCTTTCAAAAGACTTAAGTCCATCAACTAACGTTGGATAGAATGATTATAATCTTATTTGAAATATGTTTATTTTAAATATGAAATGCAAAAAAGTAGAGGGCCAATTTGTGTGTCTGCTTCATGTGAGCAATATATACTATTATGTGGATTTGCTAGAATGTAAACTGCATGAGGGCAGGAGCTCGCTGTCTCATTCGCCACCCATGCCCCAGCGCCTACCTAAGGCATACAAGGTGCTCAGTAAATGTCAGCTTCAGTTAATGAATACAGATGTGAGGGGCTAGGAATTATTGGTTTCTTATGTACATTGTCTTCCTGCCATATGAATGAAGCATAGTGTTTATCTTCTAGCTAAAGCCATAATCTTATATTCTGAACAGTACACAAGATTTTATACAGACGGTGTCAAAAAATGTATACGCATTTTAAGAACGGAAAAAACTGTATTAAAATTGTAATACTCAATATATACCGATAACAAAAGATGAATATAAGTCATGTGTATATACTTTTTTGGCACCCCCAGTGTGTATGTGTAGTCATTTCAGTGCTTCTTGTTATTAAAAAAAGGAATGCTATCATTATCAAATTAGTAGAAATTCACTAGTAGATGATCATTTAAACCTCCTGTTATTAGAAGATGCTTTGAATTTTTTCTTGTTGTCTTTGGGAATTCATGCCTCCAGTTCCTTTTTCTTTCTGGATGTTATAATGTTCTCTATAACTCCAGTCCAATGTATGAAACCCAATCTTTGTTATCAACATGATGAGCATATTCCAGTAATGTGTATCTTATCAGCAAACTGAAAAGCATCTTTTTTCAGCAGTAAAGCATGTTAAACACAGGCATTTTATTTCATGGGAATATTTTCTCTGCTGAGACATGTAGTAAAATAGAAAAGTTTAGATTTTCTAAGGAGATCCTGTTTAACAATGTGACTCAGAATTCTGAGAGTATTCCTGAGCTGTCTTATGACCTCAAATATATCCATTTCCCTAGGAAATCAGACATGAATCTACAGGACTTTTATTCTGATCTAATTTTACGACTTAATTTCTCCTATTTGAAAAGACAGAAGATGATAGAGTTACTTTGAGAGTCAAAAAGACTGATCACAGCAGATGCCAAGATTCAAACATAATTTGAATGTCTGCATTTTATAGCATTTTGTAAAGCAAGCGAGGAAACCTTAGCCATAGAGGGGATGGATGTCAGATTTCTTTTTCTATCTCACAATTCTTAACATGAACAGTCACCAGAAGTGTTTGAACACATTCATTTACAAACATCATCCTAGAGGAAACCAGATCATGACATTTCCCTCTAAATACTCCTGATGTCTCCCCATCACACTTATAAAGGAATTCAACTCTTTGCCATGAGCCAAAAGGTCCCATCAGACCTGAAGAGTCACCAAAGCACTCTGTCACATTCACCTGTGTCCTTAATATTTATGGTTCTTTTCACCAGACATTCTCTGTCCTCAGGTCCCTCATGAACCAGCTAAAATATGGTCTTCACACAGAGACCTCCCCTCACCACCCATCTCCAGTAACTCAACTCCCCCCACTAGGATACAAGCTCCATGACAATAGAGAACAGTCTACTGCTATCTTCCTCAGCAGTGGGCTGCTCCCATCGCAAGGGGTCTGTTTAACCTGTGTTGAGTGACTTTTAAAAAGATGCTCCTGGTTTGTACCTTGGTTTAACAAATGAACCTAAGTGACCCATTCACGGTTAGTCAGCACCTGGCGAAAGAGCTTCCTGGTTGCCTAGATGCCTAAATGGCCAACGATTTTCTCCTCTGCTGTGCAGTTAATGGTTTTTAACTTTAGTCCTTGTCTTTTGTTGCTTGTTCAGCTTTTCATTGTTTTCTTCTTTAAAGAATATTCTTACTAAAAACATCTGGACTAGACTTTTTCAGAAAATATGAGGAATAATCATAGGATTTTCTTTCATAAGGATAAGAAGGAGGACAAGGAGGGGTGTGTAGATCCTGGGCCATTTCTGTCAAAAATACAGAAATCATAATAGGCATCTTGTATTTGTTTATATATGCATAAAGAATTCCTGGAAGGATATGTAAGAAATGAATAACCATGGGTATTGGAAAGTGGGGACAATGAATCAGACAAAAATGAGAATGAAATGTTTTCTTCTATACTTTTTAAAATATCTTTAAAAATTTTTAAAGTAGGCAATGATATTCTTTATTCATCAAATAATTAAAATTTAAAATTGTTCCAACAAAAAATAAAAATGAAATATTTACATATAAAAGGTCATGTGTGACCATTTTTGCTTTTAAAAGCAGAATAAAAATGGGGTCATACCCACATGTGGGCACTAAAGTCACATAGTTAAGGTAGATTTGTAGGTCATGCGTAGTAAAGTTTGAGCTCCTGAATAATAGTCAGAATATTTTATAAATAATTTTTCTGCCATACTAGAGAATAAAATACAATTACTACAACTGCAAAGAAGGTTGAGAAAACTTAAAAACAAATTTAAATCCTTTTACTGATTAAATGTAGCTAATTATTTTAGCTAATGGCTTTCACGTGGTATTTAGGTTAATAGTACTTTCAGAATAATTATAAAGCCCCTCATATTAATTTGTAGTGAGTGAAGGAATATGATTTTAGATTTTTTTTTTTTTTTTTTTTTAGATGGAGAACACCGACTCTGAAGAAAATATAATGATTTTTAGGAGGATTGTATAACGTGGCTGGCTAACCTCACTGAGATCATCAAACAATATCAAGCTTCTAAAAGTTGATTGACAGTTATGAATTAAGGCAGGCAGGTAAAAATATAAGCACATCTATGCATATGGTTAAAGATGAATGAACTAGTTTTTCTTGGATTATAGGTCCCCCAACCTACAGCTTTTGCAATGAATAAAAGAAACCTCTATGTAAGCCTTAGACATGTCTCTGTGTTTTTTCCTTGGCTATTTTTTGCCCCATGTTAACCGATTTAATTAAATATTCTCTAAAACACTAGATGCTAAGAAATGTACCAAAATCTCAGATCCTGAGGTCTCCCAATTTAGCGCTGATTAAAATCGATGAGTTTGGAGTTTTCCGTTAAATCAAAAGCTTCTGGCTTTCAGCAACTCTTTATTTTTGGAGAAATAGCTTTTCTTTGTGTAACAAAAAGGCTTAGGAAAGCTCCTTAATAAAAAAAAAAAAAAAAAAAAAAAAAAAAGACATCGGCTGCTGAGCCTTAAAATAGCCTTTAAGAACAGCCCCAGATCCAGCAAAGGTGTGCAAAGGCACAAGGCACAAACCAAGAGGAGTGGAGAGTCTTCCACAGTTGAGCACAAGCCCCTTGCTGGGCTCACATCCTCTAACTCGGTGCCTCTGTTGTGCTGTGCCTCTCCTGGCACTCATTAAAGCAGAGGCCATTGCTTTTGTTTCTTTTCCATTTATTCCATTTCTTAAACAGCCTGCTGTGCAAACACCAGGTTCACAATATTTCTCCTTGATTGATGAAAGTATAGAAACTTTGAGTTAACACAAAAATGTATTCCCCATAACTGTGTTTCTCTAATTGCAAGGAGCTTAATGTTTATGGAGTGCCCTCTATATGCTAGGCATCATAACTCCATCCTGGAAGTTGATCAGCTAAGAGACTTTGGCCCTGCCCTCAAGTACTTCATCATATATAATGAAGGAAGAAAATGCACATTTTTGAAATGTGTATTGAATGCAAAAAATTTTCAAGGAGTCACTGTGTTCAGTAATTAGGAGGTGATAATATAAATGTGAAAATGAATACAAAAGTCGTTTATCTCAGTATTAGCTAAAGTAAGGCTGAATGCAAGATGTACTGAAGCACTATGAAATGTGAGAAAGCAGAACAAATATTGATGGTGAATTCCTATCGTCTGAAAATGTTTTTAGAGTGAGGAAATCTAACATAAAGACCAATGAAGGATTATGTGCATGTTGGGTACCCACGTTGATATTGGTGGATTTTGTAATTCTTTCATCATTGTAGGGGATTGATGGGGCTTCGTGGGGAAAGATTGTTTCTTTGCCAAGTATTGATACAGCAAGATAATTTCGATAATAAATTAACTCCCAAATGTATAATGACTCAATACAATCTTTTATTTCTTTCTTATATAACAGGGTAGATGAATGGGTTTGCAAAGTGGCTCATCTCTTCCATAAAGGCATTCAGGGAGCCAGGCTTAGAGAGGTACAGCCATCTTCAACAGGTAGCTTCTAAGGTCACTCTGAGGTTGTCTCCATCCTAGTGAGGAGAAGGAAGGAAAATGGAAGGTCATTAGTGGGAGGTTTCCATGGACCACAGCTGAAACTGGTATACTTCATCTTCACTCATTTTCCATTGGCTAGAATTTAGTCAAAAACTACACCTAACTGCAGAGGGGACTGGGAAATGTAGTCTGGCTGTGAACCCAAGATTAAGAAAAAAGTTTTGGGGAGTATCTGTGTGTCTGCCATTAACAGTGGGGTTGGGAAGAGTGATTATCCATTTGTTGGTATAATGACGTGTTGTATCAGTTCCATTTATATATGTGGTCTTCAGATACCAAACAACTCAGTGAAATAAGTGACTGTGATGGATGGTCCCAGATTTATATATTAATTGAAGTCTTATTTTAATTTAATTAGTGGATTTTTTTCTCCCCTGAAAGTGCCATGGGCTAGGGAATTTGGCTTTCCAACTGAATCAAACCTTTTGCTAACAAAAAAAAAAAAAAAAGTGTCATTTTTCCCTGTGTTTTTTTGTTTGTTTTATCTCTGTATGCCAATCCATCTCTAAAATCTTTCTGGCAATGGATGAGTAGAAGCGATACGATTTTAAATCATTCACATTAATGAAATTTAGTGCACGTTGTTGTTAGTATTGTGAAAATTTTGTAAATGGAATTAGTCTGGAACTGGGGGCAAGGGGAAGGCGCATGGAGTTCACCTTTTGCATGTATTCATTCACCCGTTCATCTGCAAATACTTACTGAGCTCCTACTGTGTGCCAGGCAGCCACCACAGTTGTGTTCTAAGCAATGGGCATTGACTATGTATCAGAGTCCATGCTGGGTGGGATACTTCTGTTTCCATTTTAATCCTTCCTAAATCCTTCTGACCCAGAAGTTAAAGCCTCTAAAAAATAAAAAGGCCAATGAGATCAAGTCACTTATCCAAAGTCACTTGTTAGTCAAAGACAACCAGTAGAACTCTGGTTAGAAACCAATGTGCAGGACACTAAAGCTGCACTCTTTCCAAAATGCCATCCTGGCTCCTTAGGTAATTGATCTTTGTCTGATCAGCACCGTGAGACCTTGATATATATTTGCACATAAATGAAGTAATGGAACAGGAAGGAGTTAGGGATTTCAGGTGTTACTGGATTCTGTTGCTCCCCATCAGGCTTGCAGCAGTTGGAATACAAGCCACAACTTTCGAATATTAAGCACAGATGGTTATTCTTACTCCCACCAACATGGGAAAAATTTCTGAAAGAGGAATTGAGAAAGGCTTAGAGAAAATAATCTGTTGTTTTCTAAGGAAGTTATATCACTGTGGTGCTTTCCTCAGAATCTGATTCTGCCAGCCCCAAACCAGGAGGCAAAGTAAGAAACTAGTCACCGAATGCCGAGAATATTCTAAAAGATATCAGAGTGGTAGTAGAAACCACAGAACAGTTGTGGCAACATACTGGGCCGTGTCTTGGTCTGAGCCCAGGTTGACTAGTTTGGGGGTGGAGGTGGTCCTGAGCAAACAAGACCTGTGGTCATGGGGTATCAATGGGTCCTTCAAGCCTGACAACCTAGCTTGGTACAAGGATGTGAGCCTATGATTCCAGGACCAAGCTGATTTCACAGAACTGTGATGACCATTAATACATTTATGGCCCACTAGTCAAAAAAAATCTATGTCCAGCTTTAATACACATAAAAATTGCTTTACTAAAAAACGACTTTACTTGCTTATCTATAACTTCTCTTATTATATTTACAATTTACAGTAAACATTAAATGTTCATTTCTTGGGTTTTTTTTTTTGAGGGCAGTGTCACTGGCCCTCATATGTGGGGCCGAACCAGGGCCGCTGGCTTCCCAAGCCAGCACTTAACCACCGAGCCACTCAGCTGACCCTAAATGTTGATTTCTTTAATTCAATACACTGGGTTTTTTGGACCCAGTTCCAACATCTGTGTGGCGACTTTCCCACGTCAATCAGAAAAGCTTGGACACCTGCAGGATGTCTGAGAATTCAATTCAATTCTCTGACACTGCGCCTTCTACCCATAGCAAGCATCAGATTCCACAGGTAAAGAGCACAGTCCCACAAGACCGTCCTTACTTGAGAAGCCAAATGCAAACTCAGGATTTTTACCTGTGATTATGACCCACTGGCTACAAACCAGCGGCTCCCAGGAACCCTTCCTTGGGTTCAATTAACTTGCTAGAATGGCTCACAAAACCCAAGAAAACCCTTTAATCATGAGATTGCTGATTTATTACAAAGGATATTAAAGGATACAAATCAACAGCCAGGTGAAGAGATACCCAGAACAAGGTCCCAAACAAAGGAGCTTCTGTCCTGGGGGTCTTGGGGCCCTGGCACAGTGGCACTTGGACATGTTCTGCTTCCCCAATGTTGACACTCTCTGGATGCCCTCCTTTTGGGTTTTTATGGAGGCTTTATTATGCAGGCATGATTGATTAATTAATTGGTGATTAATTCAAAATCTAGCCCCTCTCCCCTCCCTGGAAATCAGGGGAGTGGGAAAACAAATGCCAACCCTCTATTCCTGGTTGGTTCCCCTGGTGACCAGACCCCATCCTTAGGTGGTTTGTAAAAGTCACCTTCATTAACATAAACCCAGTTGTGGTGGAAAGGGCTTGTAATACATAGCCAGACACCCATTTTACCTGATGGCTGTAAAGGCTTTGAGGAACCAAGAACAAGAGAATAAATAATTATAACAAAAGATTGCTCTTATCACTCAGGAAATTCCAAGAGTTTTGGGAGCTGTGAGCCAGAAATTGTAAAAGAAGATCAAATATATATGAGATTTTCTTCTTGTCATCAAAATGACCAAATATATATTTCTTATAAATCACAGTGTTGTGTACAAATAAATTGAGCACCTACTATGAGCCTAGACTGGGGATAAAGTGATGAACATTCTGACCAAATCCCTGTTTGACCCCACTTACCTTATTGTAGGAGAGACAAACACACATATAAATACAAGTTGAATAATATTTAAGCTAATAATGAAAGATATGGTATTTAGAGGTAAAGGGGCAACTTCCTTTTCAAATGATTCCGTTTAAGGGACAAGAACAAGTGGGTCAAGGAGAGGAAGGCTCTTTAAAATATATAAAGGAGGGTTTCAGA
This sequence comes from Aselliscus stoliczkanus, assembly GCA_033961575.1. Taxonomy (NCBI): domain Eukaryota; kingdom Metazoa; phylum Chordata; class Mammalia; order Chiroptera; family Hipposideridae; genus Aselliscus; species Aselliscus stoliczkanus. Next base: position 162,499,974 of record CM066731.1, on the reverse strand, counting down.
GGGGATGTTTAAATAGGGACATGAGTGATTGGAGGAGAACGGCAGAAGATTGTATAATATTGTATATATTTTGGTCATTGCTATGAAAATCTAAGAGAGGGCAATGGTAAAGACTTTGAATTTTATTCTAAATCTGAAGGGAAGCCACTGAAATATGATTTTCATTTGTAAGTGATTACAATGTGACTGGTAAGTAAACTATAGCAGAGTAAGAATGGAAATAGAAACCCATTTATAAGGTCCTCTGATTTTTTCATCTAAGACTTGAGGTTGGCTTAGCACAGGATGGCAATGCTAAATGGAATGAGACAGTTAAAAAATACTTTGCATCAGAAATAGACAGTTTTAGCTAAAGTTTATACTATGACATACAAGGTTCCTTGCCCTCCTCAGTAAGCTTATATTCTAGCAGGGAAGGCAGGAAATCTACAGATAAACAATTAGGTAAAAATCAGGAATCATATTAAATTGTATCAATAGGTGGAGTACAGAAAATTGAAATAGAAAAATATGAAAAAGAGACTGGGTAACCAGGGAGGAACTTAGTTTTTTTTCTTTTAACTTTTTAATTTTCATACCATTTCAGGCCTACAGAAACATTTCACAACTAGTACTTTTCACACAGATGCCCCAATGTTAAGATATGAGCATGTTCGCTTTCTCTGTTTCTCTCTCTCTCTCTCTCTCTCTCTCTCTCTCTCTCTCTCTCTCTCTCTCTCACACACACACACACACACACACACACACACACACACGAAGCATAAGTGTTTGTTTGCCTTTCATTTTAGAGTATATTAGAGACATGATGCCATTTTACCTCTACATACTTAAGTTTGCATTTCTTAAAAAGAAAGGTCATTTTCTTACAAAGCAACACTATAATCACCAAAATTAATAAGCTAGCATAGATACAATATTACTGCCTAATTTACAGACCTTATTCAGTTTTGACTGCTTTTTCCAAATAATGTCATCTTTTTTTTTTTTTTTTTTTAGCAAAAGGAAACTCCTGACCACGGGTGGCATTCCATTTTCATGTTTCTTCGGTCTTTTTTAATTTGGAACTATTCCTCAGTTTTTCCAGAGTTTCACAACCTTGATATTTTTGAAGAGCCAACTCTTTTATGGCGTGTCCTTTAGTCTCCTCATGATTAGATTGAGATTGGCAAGAATACCATGGAAGTAGTGTTAGGCATCATATCAAGAGGCACGTGATATCTATTTCCCATTGTTAATTTTGATCACTCAGTTAAGATGATGTCCGCCATGTTTCTTTACTATAAAATTTGTTATCGTAAAGTATTTTATGGTGAGATACTTTGCAAATATCTTATTCTCAAATTTTCACTTACTAGTTTTATAATCACAATTCCTATGATTCTGGCTCGAATTATTATTATGATAATTTCAAAATGGTAATTTTCTAGTCCCATTATTCCTTCTACATTTACTAGTTGGCTTTCCCTTTTTATTTATTGATTTATTGATATCAGTGTGAACACTTGGATTCTCATGTTATTCATTGGTTTGTAATGATTTATCATTATTATTTATTTTGATGTCTGAACTTCCCAGTTTGGCAAGTGGGAGATCTTTCATACTTTTTCTGTACCCTTTGGACATGTCCCATTATTTATTGAGTCCTTCTTTAATTCCTGGCTTCACAAGTTTTTCCAGGCTAATCTGTTACATTTCCTCAGCCTCAAGAAGAAAATATCTTGTAAGCTAAAACTGTAATGACAAGAAGTAGGCAGCCATGTAGAGAGCAGGGAATTGGGAGGTGGGAAGAGCAGAGAGGACAAGCAGTGTGAGCTAAAAAGGTGGGGATCTATGGCTAAGTTCAAGAATCAGGAAGAAAGCCAATGAGGTTCAAGTATATTGGGCAAAAGGGAGAATGATGTTAGATGAGGCCAGAAGGACCCAGAGGTTTACATCAGTATTATTATGAGCAAATGACATATAATACTCTCTATATTTTGGTCATCGCTGTGAAAGCTTTGAGTCTCAGTTAGACTGGTCAGGAAAAGTACCCTCTCAGGGGGCCAAAAAGTGGGAGATAGATGGGGTGGGGAGAGATAGCACTGGAATTTAATGTGCTCTTCTGTCAATTTGGTTTTCTCTAAATTTCCCAGAGATGATCTAAAACAAGCTCTCATGATCTGGGGTTTACTTCTTTTTAATATTAAACTGCTTGGGTCTCTCTAAAATCTAAAGATGACAAAGGACCCAAGCAAATGATTCTAGACACCTTCCTTCTCACTGCCTCAGATTTTCCATGTATAAACACACATAACGGAGGCATGCTCTCTGGCTTTAGGGTCTGAACAGTCCAGAGCTCTGTGGCCCCCTATCAAAGTGTGGAAATTCAGAACACGTGATAGTTGTTTTTTTTTATTACAATTGAAGCAGATCAGTGGGACCCAAGTCAGGAATCTTTCACTACCTAAGACCATCCCTGGTGCAAAAGGCGTTTTTCTTGAGGCTTTTGTCATGACGAATGCCCACTGTCCTGGGAGCCTTTAATAGTTTCCCTCACCGGACTTGTTGACATACATATTTTCCCATTTTCAGGGTGAGTCTCAGGAGTCTGGGCTATGTTCTACTCCTCTTTCCAAACCCAGCATGTAGTCCAGAAAACATCACATGAAGGGTGTGTAATAAAACATTCATTAAGGAATAAATTTATGTGTATATGTTTATGTATATACACATTGATGTTATATACAAGATTAGGGGACTACAACAATCAGAAGTGAGAAATAATACATTTTGTTTGTAAAAATATTTTTCCTAAAAGAAACAAGCAAAACATGGAGTTCCCCTGTAAAACCCTGGCAGTTTGAGAAAGAGAGTCTTTTTAAGAAAATAGCTAAATAAATTTCTCTTTAATAAAAACTCAATTATCAAAAAGGGCCATAGGTGACTTATAATCTGAATTTATAATTGAATGCCCTAAATATTCAAGAATATTTATTTAAATGAATGAGTGAATGAATGAATAAGTGAAAGAATGAGTGAATGAACAAATGAGTGAGTGAGTGAATGACTTTAATAATAATTTCTTTGGAATGGGTAACAAAGTTCCCTTCAAATTTATTTTAAGTATAAAATAAAATCACATATAGACAAGCAACACACATACAACAAAATGTCAATATTTAACACACACACACACACACACACACACACACACAATTAGAAAGACTTTCTCTTTAACTCCCAGGCTGTCTGGTGGGTCAGCAAGTAACCATACCTTTGAGGTATGCAGAGAGGATAGTAACCTAATCTGCTTTGGCAGCTCCTGAGTGGGTTGTGGGGACAGTGCAGCTCTGAATGGGCCCTTTGATGGAGCCAAGCATTTCCCATCTCCAAGAGCCTCTCTCTTATTAGCACTGGCCCCTTGGGGCAGCTGTCCGCCAAAAGGAAAGCAGACAGGAGGCACCCCGAGCTGGGTATCGCCCTATCATGCGGAGGTCTTTCCTGTCTGGCTTTGTTGCTGGCAACTGCATTCAATGGCTCGTTTCCTACTCTCATACCCAGGCCATCATTTGCTCAGAGGCAGCCTCTTCCGTTCCAGCTTGCTGACCTGAAACCATCCATGCCATTGGCTGCTTGGGGCGAGCTGTGGCTCTGGCGTTCAGGGTACCTAACAGCTGGCCATACTCCATTGTGAAACGATAAATGCTCAAAACTTTTGTGCCATTCCCAGGGGACACCTCCCTCCCCCCATTAAAATGCTTTTGCATTCACTACCTGCCAACAGGACCTGTAATCAAGCCAAGAGGAGCAGCAGATTAAGCATAATTATGAATACTGAGTGGAATGGAGTAGTTGGAGATTGTTTTTCATGAAAGACTTATTTTTTTCCTACTGAAAACTCCCATAAGGAAAGATTGAATGCTCTGCAGCGTCTTTATATTTAAATGAGCTTTGCAATTCAGGCTTTCTCCTTGTGCTTTCATGAAACATATAGAAAACCTCCCCAATTTGAAAGCTGTTCTTAGAATTGGATTTTGGTTTGCTCACGACTTGTACCTAATCAGCACCAAATTTTCTAGATAAGTATTTTAACATTTATTAACAAGGACTGGTACCCAATGCAAGACATTTCCCAGGCTTAGTTGTCAATGAGTGGCTAATCCCTAAAGATTTATAAACCAGCACAAGTGAGTAAAGATTCAAAAGCCTCTCGCAGGCTCTTCTTGAGAGCTTAACATGTCCCCATCAGGAACAAAGTGATCACAGTGTTTATTCTTTTAGCCTTTCCTTCTTCTTAAATGGAAAAAGAAAGTCCAAGATGCTGAACATAAAAATATCTTCAGTGCCTGGACAGCCACGCCAAGTCACTGCTATGGATGTTTACACTGGGGCAACTTTTCCTAATTCAATGCAAAACGATGAATACATCTCATCATGTGTTTCCGTCATGTTGCCCACATATGTTTCCTCTTCTAAACACTTTCATCTGCATATAGGACCGGCATTCAAGATTTCTTTATGGCTGTCAAAGAATGGCTGTTCACTTTTCCTAAAGTACATCCTAAACTACCATATGTTATTAAGAAGGTAAGGTCAGAAGTTATGTGATAGCAGGTAAAAATATTGAATTCTTGACAAGCCCAGTTGAATGCTGGAAGGTGGCAATGATAGCGATAATAACAAAGATAGCAGATAGAAGGTACCATGTACTTACAATAAGGTCAAGCACTTACCAAACTGTCTGCATCTGTATGTTTAAAAAAATCTTCATGAATCTATGTGGTACATACTATTATCACCTTTACTTTATACTTCAGAAAACTAAATCTTAAAAAGCTTACATTTGTTTCTTAAGATCATGGGGCAATTTTTGGTTAGAGGCTGAAATTTTGACTCTGACATGTATATTTTCCATGGACATCAAAGATAGTTTTTAAATTTGTTTTTTCTTTTTTCTTTTTTTTTGGGGGGTCAGCCAAATGGCTCAGTTAGTTAGGAGTTGGCTTAAGAGTGCGAGCTCTGAGCAACAGGGCCGCTAGTTTGATTCCCACATGGGCCAGTGACGCTGCGCCCAAGCTGAGCTGTTGCTGAGCTGCCAACAGGTGGCAGGATGGCTCAGCTGGTGAGAGCACGTGCTCTTAACAACAAGACAGCCTGTTTGATGGTGGGCTATGCCCACCCGAAACTAAGACTGAACTTGGCACCTTGACCTGAGCTGTCGCCCGGATGGCTCAGTGAATAGAGCATGTACTCTTAACGACAAGGCTGCTGGTTGGACTCTCGCATGGGATGGTGGCTATGCCCACCTGCAACTAAGATTGAACACAGCACCTTGAGCTTAGAGGCCAAGAGCTGCCAACAGGAAGCCAGATGGCGACTAGCACCCTCCACAACGAAGACTGAAGAACAACAACTTGGCAGGTTCCCCTCCCCAATTTCCCAACACTGTTCCCCTCAATTCCTCAATAAAATCTTTAAAAAAAGTTTTTTTTTATTGCTTTCAGGCTAAGCTTATAGAACACAAGAAAAATCGGTCCCATTTCTTTCTAATTGTCTTTATATAAAACCCTCCTGTATTTCATTTGTACTTTCTAATCCCTTTCCCTTCTCCCCATCTCCAAATGGCAACTATAATTAAATAAACACACACACACACACATACACACACACACAGACACACACATACACACACCATCATGGGATGTAAAGTACAGCATAGGGACTAGAGTCAATGGAATTGCAACAGCTGTATACAATGTCAAAGGGGTGGTAGATTGGGGGGGGCAGGGGTTATCACTTTGTGAGGGGGGTAAATGTCTAACTATTACATTGTTTTGTACACCTGAAACTAATAAAAAAAAACCCTCCTGTTTTCTATATTCTCAAAAATAATATAAATATATTCATTGTATTTGCTTTAAAAGCAACTAATGCATTAGGTTAAAAGAAAACCACAATGTTTATTTAAAACTGCATAGTCCCCTAATTCCAGTTGAATTAAATTTTCACTTTTTATCCAATTGTGCATTTGGGAGAGAAAAATAAAACCCACTTTCACTTACAATGTTAAAGTGTCAGTATGGTACATTAATAATTAGTACAATGGTTTATTTTCTTAGTTGTTTACAAAATTGTGTTTAATCATTTCCATTGTTATATTTATCAAAATATTTAACAGTGAAACAAATGTAAGGCAAGAATAAGACAGATATATTCTTCCCTTACATATTTGCACCTCTTCAAAATTCAACACCTCATGGAATTAATGGTTTATATTTCTAACCTTATTAGTGGAGTTTTTTATTTGACAAGATTGATTATGTTGCTTATTTAGTTGCTGATATTTAGTTATTTAAATGACTGAAAACAGTATCCAATCAATCCCCACATTTATTATGTTCAGTGCTTATTAAATGCAAAGCATCTTGCTAGTCTGGTCTTTGCTGTTTTTAACTTAAAAAAAAAATCTCATGATATATTGAGTGGTCAGGAAACTTTGGATCTACTCATTTATTTTTCAGCTAATATAATCTATAAATGGATGCTGTGTGTAGAGTCCAATTGTTGCTTTTTTAAAAAAACATCGAATGCCTATAGGTTTTTAAAATATTGTCATGGCAGAAAGCACAGTGGAAGGGGCCAGAGAATTTTTCTAGCCTAGTTATTTTTGTCCCCTCTTCTCATACTTCAATTGTTCAAACATAGTGGCGATCATATAGAATGACCTGGAAGGGCATCAAAGAAATGCTTTTCTAAATTTATGTCAGCATTCTGATCTTCAAATATCTGAAAAGCCTTAGAAAAGTGAACTGAGTCCCCTCTGGTAATAAGCCTATAAAACCAATTGGGAGTTTGTAATTAGCAACTGCTAGCACAGCTCCTAGTGTAAGGAGATACAAGATAAGGGGGGGTAGAAGAAAACTGGGTGACATATACATTTAGGGTGGCATAAGAATGAAAGAGTATATAGTTGTACTTTTTCAAATTTTAAAGATAATATACCTGAGTCTGAGAAATGTTTCAAAGACCTGTCTGGTGGTTTCCTTGAAGAATCTTCGAAACGCACATTTAAAAATACAGCTACTGGAAAAACTTACATTAGCTGTTATTAGAACTCTGTTTTCCTTTGCTTCCCGGTGTGTGCTGCTTTGTATCTTCCCATGTGCTGGTGACAGAAAACACCATTTGTCTTCCATCTCCTCTGTATGGACCCACTTCTATTGCCTCACCTGCTTCCTTTTGGCTGAAGACCCAACGTGGCAAGCATTTTTTAGGTGATCTTTCTGGTCCTCCTTGGATTGATAGCTGGATCTTCCTGCTAAACAGTATTTTAACAAATAAATAAGTAGTCTTGTGCCTCTATTTACAGTCTTTGGAAGGAAGTATGGGAAACCAAAATTATGATTTGAAGTTTGAAATGGCGTTCTGTAATGATGAGTAAATAATACAAAGTGAGAAGAGAGATTGAAAAAATCAAAAAGAAAAATAAATAAGATGCCTATAAAATGGTTAATGCAATGGACTGAACTGTGTCCCCTCAAATTCGTATGTTGAAGCTCTCATGCAGAATGTGACATATTAGGAGATGGGACGTTTGGGGAAAAATTCGGTTTAGATGAGGCCACGAGGGTAGGGACCTCATGGTGAGGTTAGTGCCTTTAGAGGAACAGAGAACTTGCTTTGTCTCTCATTCTCTCTTTCTCTATCTCCGGGAGAGAGAAGATGGCCATTTGCAAGTCAGAGAGAGAGCTCTCACTAGAACCTGACAATGCCAGGACCCTGATCTTGTACTTCCAGTCTCAAGAACTGAGAGAAATAAAATTCTGTTGTTTAAACTCCTAATCAATGGTATTAATATTTTTGTTATGGCAGCCTGAGCTAACGTAGACAATCATGTTAAAAATAAAAAATGAAGGGTATACATAGTCTTAATAGAAAAATGTCAATGAGAATATCAAAAAGAATAAAAAAATAAAGCATGAGAGACTAAAGTTATATTGTTTAATATAATTAGAATAAAATGATTAGTAAATACAAACATCTTAAAAACTCAATAATAAAGAGGAAAGAGAATGAAAGAAAGAGAATAAAAGAAGGAAAATAAACAGGACAAAGGCGAAGGTTGAACCCCTCCCCATCAAGGCAAATAGGTCACTGGGTAGGGAACCAATGGGGTTCGCTTCTGTGGTCTCCCTGGCAGTGTGGGTTCTCCTCCGTGGATCGCAGTTCTTCAGATCAATCACTGGCTGAGAGTGGTCTGCTGATCCTGCTCTTCATCTCTTGCTGTGGGTTTATACCCTCTGGAAATCACACATCTCCCATCCCCATGGCCACGTTTTCTATCTGCTGCAGTGATCCCAGCTGCTGTCTCCACCTAGGCACAGAGGTGTGCAAACCCAACATCCCACAGTCAGCCACAATTTGGGCTGAATCCCTCCTTCCCATCCAGCATTCTTCTATTTCTTCCTTCTTTTTATTCTTTTGGTTTACCCATTAAAACATACTTACTGGGAGCCTTGAATGTATTGGAGGCCATGCCAAATTCTGGTTGTACAATGGAATTTATCAAAAGGAAGTAAAGTGTCTCACTCTCTTGATGTTTTCATTTCAGTGGGTGAAGGGCGAAGCAGAAAGCTATTAAGCAAATCCATAGTTTTACATCACTGCTATGAAGCAAAAAAAGATTATGATGAAAAAGCTCTGTTTTCAGATACAGTCATTGAAGGCCTTAGGGGATCTCAGCTGAGATTGAAGTGTGAGAAGGAACCAGGAGAATGGCTTGGTAGACCGAGGAAGCAGTGCAAAAAATCCCTAAATTAAAAAGAACTTAGCCTGTTCATGGAACTCTTCGAAATGGGCCTGTGAGCGTGAGGTGGAGAATGAGAAGGGGTGAAGAGGAAATCTTGGGTCTCCCCAGGGGTGTGTAGACCTGGGGCAGGTTGTATAGCGGCTCTGTGCCCCTACTTTCTCATCTCCCCATAAAATGTAGTTGAAAATCCCTTCCTCAGAGACCACACATAATGATACACTGGAGACACTTCAATCCAAGGCATCCTTTCTTCAGGGTCTTTCTCAATATAGGCGATTTTTCTGTCAGAATTAAAGACATGTTTGGCTTCTTGAGAATTTGACCTGTTGGAAATAGAATAAAATTGCCTATTTTTTTTTATTTTAAATTATTCAAAAGTTAGACCTAGTTTTCGGACTGATAATGCACTCTCCAAGCACAATGTAAAGACAGTTTTCCGACCCCTGATGAATTATTTTTCAATTGAAGTTTTTTTGAGACAAAGACTTGGCCATAAATCTTGAAACTAGCTGGGGAATTAGTTTTAAAATTAAATGTACTATGATAAATAGCAGGCAAATGAATGATTAGTAATATAGAGAAATAAAACTGGGCCAGCTGCGCACATGCCTATACAGAGACTTGTGCCAACTGGCCTCTGCAGGTAAGCTTTTGGTCAGAGGAAGAGGGTACTATGTATTTCCTTAATTTTGTTTTTTGACTTTCCCTATCTCTCAGGCTCATACCTGAGAAGTTGCTCCCAAATTTAAATTGAATTTATGAGCTGTAGGATTTTATGACATACTGTGATGCTGGGAAGACTTAAGGAGCTAACACTTCAAAATCCGAAAATGCAGAGATTAGAAAAATGGTCACAGGTTAAGAGTGCGGGTTGAGTTGTTCAGCTGACTTCCTAAACATATTCACTCATCCATCTTTGTGGATGCCAGGCCCTCTTCCTCTCAGCAGCTGCCTTCTTCCCTGCCTCAAAGGAGGACATTTATTTTGCTCCTTGAGAAGGGTGATCAAATAATGTAGAATGTTTCATAAATAAGTAGTGGTGTTATTTTCATCTGATGAAGATAAACAGTTATCAGGAAGATACTCAATAAAGACATATAGATAACTGTGATATAGATAGTATATATTTAATATATACGCTATGTATAAATTATATATATGTATGTACGTATATATTTCACCTGATAATGAAACTGTAATAGGTCAATCTTTTCCCTTTCTTTATTTGCCAAAGGCATGGATTCCAAGGGTGAGAATGGAGGTGAAATAGAGGGAAGGAACAAGACCATCCCCTAATTCCTTCCAAACCTTATGTATTTTCCTTCCTAGAACGATCCCCCCACCACACACACACACACACACACACACACGCACGCACACACACTTCCGCTTGTCATATAACTCCATGCTGAGTAATGCAGCCACAGTCCTTATGTGATTTATGGCTGAAAGAGGTCTTGTCCCCAGTAAGAAGGAAACAAGAACGCCCTTCATGGTCCTTGGCCCATGACACATTTACTGGAGCTGTGTTAACAGTCTATCAGCTCTTCAGAGGGACGGATGACTGTAGTCTCATAGGAGTGGATGGTTTGAACAGTGTCTGTGACTCCCTCTTTTCCCTCCAATGCTTGGCCATTAGTTTGTTAGAAATCGAAATTTGGAGTTCAGGGGTAATCAGCAGAGGCCTTTCTTAAAACCCCAATGTGGACCCAGAACAGAGAGCGTTTCCACATTGGCCCCCAGTTTGATTTGCAGTGGAGAGAGCGTGGCAACACATGGGGTTGGAGAGGGCCATCCCTGGTCCATTAGCTTTTCTTCATACCCTACGTCTGCCTGCCCGTTTGCTGATTTCCTGATCCTGTGTAATTCACATTTCTGAGTATCGCTTCCCTTCACTGGAAGATGATGAAGAGTCCTTACCCTGCAGCTTTAAATTAAACTAAATGAGGTACTATATGGAAATAACTGGGCATTGTACCCAGAGCATAGATCACACTTCAGAAATGTTAGCTTGCAGTTCCTCAGATGTAGCAAGCTGATGCGGGGAAGGCAAGATTTGATGAGACAAAAGGAAAGAGGTATTAAATGGGGTGAGGGAATGGGGTAGGGTTCAACACGGGCATAAGGACTTCTGTGAGTACTGGGGGACTTGGCTACTAAGCAGAGAAGAGTCAATAAAGGGTCAATGAAAATAAACTTTTATTTTACTATCAAGCACTTACATAGCTTTTATTCTCAATCAGAAACTGTTCTAGATATTTTACAAATGTTAGCTCAAGGGCCGGCCGAGTGGCTCGGTGGTTAAGCACTGGCTTGGGAGGCCAGCGGCCCTGGTTCGGGTCCCACATATGAGGGCCAGTGACACTGCCCTCGAAAAAAAAACAAAAAAAACAAATGTTAGCTCAATGAGCTCTTATTATAACTTTATGAGGTAGATACTACTCTCATTTATCCATGAAGAAACGAAGGCACAGAGAGGTTAAGTAACTTGCCCAAGGACACACAGCTAGTAAGTAGAACTTGGGTTTGAAGCCAGGCTCCTGAAGTCCATCCTTTTAACCATTAAATTAAACTTTACTTTTGTAATATCTTTACCAAATCTGGCCCCGATTCCCTTGAAGTGGAGCAGGAGATACAAAGATCCATGTTGTTCAATCGCCTGTATTCATGTATTTTTTCCCCCCCATCCCCACTTTCTTGAGCACTTTCTTGTTGTGTTGCTGTTTTAAAACATCCTACTTTGAGTCAGCCAATTCTATGTATTCTTTAACTTCCTTGTATCTTCACTTTTATGTGTTTTCAATTTTTATTATCCTAGAGATCTAAGAACTCATCAAATTTTATTTCATAAACCATACAAATTTATCGAAATTAGTATGCGTTTTCCCCAGAATCGACAATATTTTCTCATTTACTGCATATGAACAGTAGTGGTATGGAATATGCAGTTTGGCTAGAGGCTGTGATCAAAACCTGCAAACGTTTTTCAGTGACAATGCTCTTTTATTACAAATTTTTATTGCTTCGTGTGATTTAGAAAATGGTAGTAATTCATCCGGCCTTAGGTGGCTTTCTTCTTTTTTCTTTTATGCATCTGATTAAAATATTTTCGCTCATCCAGGGTGAAATCATTACCTGATTAGAACATGAACATACAAAATTATCATGCAGTTATTAAGCACTGTCAACTTTGATACTGTAAACCTATTAAAAGGCATTGAAAAACATGCAACTATTTCTATACATCTGAGTGAAAGTTGCAGCTGTGAAGCTGCAACTTATTTTTACTAAAATGGATGGGAAAATAATTTCTATTTCTTTGCAAAGATATACACACATTCATTTGTAAGCCTTTCTTTTTTTAAAGATTTTATTGGGAAATTGGGGGAGGGGAACAGCGTTGGGGAACCAGGGAAGGGGAACAGACAAGTTGCTGTCTTTTTGTTCTTCAGTCTAGTTGTGGAGGGCATTGCTTCACTGGCCCATGTTGGTATCATCATTGAGCTCTTCTTGGGTGAGGCAGATCGGTCGCCGGCCTCTGGACGGCTGCTCACAGTGGCTCTTGGCAGCTCACACCGGCTGCTGGCCTCTCACGCCAGCTGCCGGCCATTCACTGTAGCCTATGGCAGCCCACTGCAGCAGGGACTGCAGCTATGCCATCCCTGAGGACTCAAAGCAGCCCAGCTCCATATGGAGCTGTTGTTCACCATCTTAGCTATAGAGGGCAGTGTCACTGGCCCTCCTATGTGGGATCCGTACCGGGGCCACTGGTGTCCCAAGCCAGCTCTTAACCAACGTGCCACTCGGCTGGCCCTGTAAGCCTTTCTTACTCAACTGAATTGCAGTGCCAGAACCAAAGCCATCCCTTTTTCTACTAGACAAAATAGAATGAACATTTAGGCTGCCACACCTGTGAGGCACCATTTGAGCCAGAGGCATCAATTTTAAGCAGTTCTCTTAAGATGATCATTTGCACTCTGGATGCTCTTTGAGATTGTGGCTCATTTTTATAGTCCTCCAAACTGACCATTTTAATGGACATTCTGGTTTATAGGAATACCTATTAATCCTAATGGTGATTTTGCCTTTATTTGCCTTAATTTTCATATTTTAGTAACATTTTATCTATATCCTAGTGACTTAGGTATACAAGGAAATATACCCAATGTCCTGCCAACCAATTGTCTAACCTACAGAAAGGGTGCCCATGGGTCTTAAACATCCAAAAAGCAGGTCTCCATGGTTCTGTGAAGATGTATATTTCCTCTTCCTTTTCTGCAATATAGAAGGAGGAATTTTGTTTTTCTTTGAGAGAAACCTAAAAAAAAACAAAAGTCTAGAGCAGGCAGAGAATATTTCCATTTGTTATTCCCTTGTTCTTTCCTTTTTGGGAAGCTTACCTGATTATTTCAGTGAAGTAAAAGTAGCTGGTAATGTACAGAGGCCCCAGGGTAATTCCATATAAAGATGACATATTTCTCTTGTCACCATCAGAGTCATCATCGTGGCTCTTCATAAATTTATGCCAGTCCTGGTGTGGCTGCAGGACTTTCCTCCCTAACTATGTTATATTCTGAAATTTTGATTTGTTCACTTCAGAATCAAAATTTGCTTAATTTTATAATAAATAATCTGATTGGAAATAAAATGGAAAACACTACTTGAGAAAAGAAAGAACAATATTTTATGACCCGTGAAAATGATATGAAATTCCAATTTGTGTCATAAATAAAGTTTATTGGGACACAGTCACACCCGTTCATTTATATGTTGTCCATGGCTGATTTCACCCACAACAGCACAGCTGACTCATTAAGACAGAGACCACGTGGCATACACAGGCTGAAATATTTACTTTCTAGTTCCTTACAAAAGAAAGTTTGCTGACCACAGGACTATAGGGGTGTCTGAAGAAGAGAAAGAAATATTTGGTTAAAGTATGTTTTTAAACACCAGTACTTATTAAAAGAAGATGAGTGACTTAGGTCCTTTGTAAGCTTTTCTGATCAAATAAGAATTTGTAGATTGCCTTATCCCAGGCACTTATCTAACAGATTAAGAACTGAAGGACCAGAGATTTAAACATATTTTAGTGGAATAAGCAACCCTAAAAAGAATTATGAATTATGATGCTTTAATCTTTTACATTTTCTCAGGTGTATGCCAACGCTATTACACACCTGTAAGGAAGGGGTATAGAAAAATGTGAGGTGTTTTTGTCTCCTCTGCCCCTAATAGTTCAGGAATACTTGAAATGAACATTCTAGTTCCAGAAAATAACCCTGGTGAGCTCTGCTTTACTGGGCAGATTCTTGATCCTAGGAAGGTATAGTAATTATGGTTTGCCCTGCACTCCCTGGGGCTTTATTTCTTTTCTTCTTTCTCTAGCACATCACAAAATCTAAAAACAGTCAAGTAATTTTGGTTAAAAAAAGCCTATTTAGTTTAATGAAGCTCTTTGTGAGCACAATCGTTTCCTGATAGACTAACCCTTCCTTTCCCACCCCTGAAAAGGTTAATTATTCATCGTTGTAACTTATGAGCACCTCCAATCCTAGTTATCTTCCTGCTCCTTGGTTGTTTCTGCTTTTCCAGTATTATCATGTCATCACCTAAGTCATCCCTCTGGCAAGCTACACTTATGGCTAGATAGACAGTCTGGGGCATCAATCTTGCCACATAAGTCATGTCTTCCAATACCTTTATCATTCTTCTTGCTTGTCTCTGAACTCCCTCCAACCTACTGCCTTCTTTCTGCAGCTGTGAGGCCCTAACTTGACTGTGGTATTCTAGGTGTGATTTCACCAACCCACAACTCAATGCCTTCTCTAAGTCATAATTCAAGACAGAACTAGCCCTCCTCTCTTCACTCCGTGGCGCATTATAAGATGCAAATAAATGTGTAAATCACCATCATGTCTCTTCTGTGTCCTTGGCAGTCTTCACACATAGCCAGTGTTCCCATTCCTGAGCAACGTGAAAGGACCTTGAAAAATCATTTACTCTTTCCTACAGGCAAATTTAAAGATAAACGACCCTGGACTTGTTTATTCTACCTTGCAAAACCTAACCAAAGTGAGTGGCACTTCTTATTTTTTAATATCCAATCGGTCTTGATAGCAAATCTTTTTTTCTCTAACACAAATCTCTCCTGCTGACCTTTCTTTTTCTTCAGTCTTTAGTTTGAATGATTGGGTATGACCTTCATGTATTGAGTTTTTTTTTTCAAACTCAACATAATTAAGGTTTATATGAAACAATCTGGATCTATACAGACATGGATAATCTTGAGATCTGTCTCAAGCCTTTCTCTTCCATGGGAAAGTGCCTGGAGAAGTGTTATGCAGCAGAACAAGACTCCACCATCGTTTCTGAACTTCCAAGGGGAGAAGCACATTAGTCTAATGAAGGGAGTGGAAAAAAATATCTTACACATACTAATTTGAGCAGCAAAATGATCTGGAAAAGTTGGAGATCTTGATAAATGGGGCCAAGTAATTGACAGAGTGTTATAATTAGGGCAAGGCATCTGTCAGTTAATTATCTTTTCCTCAATAAATAATTACAATTTTTACATGTTCCCATAGCTTATAATTTCTAGCTGCAATTATCTTCTGCATTCTCATCTATGGAAGCTTTGAAGACCAGACAGAAATTGACATAGAGGGAATTACCCTCTCTGGTAAAAAAACAAACCAACTGGACAAATGCATGGTAAAGAATAACTTGACAGGGTAGGATATGAATTTGGCAGAAGGAATAGAAATTGGCAGGAAGTTGACTAGCTATTTCAAGTCTCCTTTGTGTGTGATTCAGGCTAACCATCTATGTTTGGAAATTCATTTGCTCATAGTTCACTTATTCAATAAACCTTTATTGAATCCCTCAAAACCTTTATTGAGCCCCCTATAAAGGCTGAGGGGGATACAAAGATCTTTTAAGGAACTTGTGATCTTGTGCAATAGACCTACCCATGCACAACAAAAGACAATGGGAAAAGCATGAAAAAAGACCTTGGGATTTTCAGCACAGTGGTCTCTTTAAATTGTCTACCCATTTAAGGAAAAATGCTTTGAGTATAGGTCCTCATTAGGTGCACATCTGTTGCTGTACCACCCTTGAGCAAAAATAAATAAATATGTATAATACTTTTAAACGGTGAGAAAAAAGAACAATATTTTAGGACACATGAAAATGATGTGAAATTCCAATTTGTGTCCAGAACAGTTTATTGGAACACAGGCACACCCATTTGTTTCTGTATTATCCATAGCCGATTTAATTAACTAATTGTCCATTTATTATGTATATCTAGATCTAGATCTATACATATACAAATAAATATGGACACACCTATATATGTTAATCTGTATATTAGATATTTATAAAATTCATTTATTTTACATTTTAGATTAAATAGTAACAGAACATCTGAAAAAGTTTTATGTACTCCCTGGGTGATGCACAACACACTTTGAAGAATTGTTGTATCCAAAAACTTAATGATGAGCATTTCAACATGATTCAAGTTCAAAATGTGTGGGAGCAGAGACCAGAGAGAATGCCAAAAAGTCTGACAGGGGTTAGGAAGTAGTGGTGGGTGTCTTGTAGTCTAGTGTTTTCCAAAATGTGTCCCACTGAATCCTAGGAGAAATGCCTTGAAATAAAGAAAGGTTTCTGCTGTCAAATAAGTTGGAAATTGCAGGCGATTATTATAGGGCTAATAGTCTGTGTTTCTGTTATACCTGGCCTCATGGATGAGTAGTTTCTGTTTCTTGGCTCTTGAGTTGAAAGACTATATTTTTAATTTCATTTTTATTCAATAGTTGATAGCTATTGCAAATATTAGGTTCATAGAATTGGCACTGTGTTTGGTTAATTGTGGCATTTGGAGAGGGATACAATGTGATTTCATTATGCTTTTTATCCAAGAGAATTTTTTCTTTGCCTTATATTGTTTTCATTTTTCTCTACTAAACATTAGTTAATGAATTACTCAATATTTATGTTTTGACTTGAAATTAGTAATCTAAAAACACTTTTTGAGGACCAGTTATATGTGGAGGCAAAATAAGTAACTATCCTTTAGCTGTCAGTGAGTAGCTCCCAAGGGTATGAAATCCTGGAAATTTTCACCATTACAATAAATGTTCTGATTACAGTCTTCTATCTCCAGAAGACCACTCTTAAAATATGCTACTATTTCATCTACTGAGTAGTAAAACATCTAGATGAGCGAAGATTACTCTTTTATGCCTAAGCCTATTTAGATTTTTGTTTTGGAGAGAAATGTTTCTGAAATGCTACACACAGCCCTCCTGTCACACAGACAGCATAACGAACACAATTTAACCTTTCTCCAGTGACACAGAGTTGTAATTATTGTCATTAATCATTGTACTATGATTGATGAAACCATGATATGCTTGGGAGTTCTGGCTGCATAAGGCTGCATTCCCTCTATACTAATTGACCCTAAACTATGGCTTTGTAAGTATTTAAGTATTTGTGTCCTTGCTTTTTATAATTGTTCTTTACATCATATATATATATATATTTCCTTATTATATTATTACACACTATATATACTTGGTAGTAAAGAATATAAAGAAGAATTATAAAAAGCAGATACAAATATATGATTATATGTATAATATGAATACATGTTATATGTGTCTATTAGTTGTTACCTATGATCTTACCTTAGCTGTCTTCAACCACCCTCTTCTAATCAAACCAGTTAAATCATGGTTATGAAAATTGGATATAAATAGTATCTGAGTGATAGCCAGAGAGCTCTTCTCTGAAATAGCTTAGTTCTCTACTGGAATCTCCCAAAGATCATTTCTGCTTATTTATCATTGTTTACATTTATTGGGCACTTAAAAAGTAACAGGCATTTTCACATATAATTTCCCTTTAATTTGGGCAATGAGAGTGCAAATTAGATTATTCACTATATTTTTATGTGAGTAGGGTTTTCAGACTTAGCAAATAAAATTACAGAACTTCCAGTCAATGTTGAATTTCACAAAATATTTATTTTCTAGTGTAAGTATGTCCCCTGAGACATACTTGAATGGGACATAATTATGCATACAATGATATGTTGCTGATCTGAAATTCATATTTAACTGGGTGTTCTGTATTTTATCTGACAACCTTACATGTCAAGAGATTAAATCCAGAGACCTTAGGAACCAGCACAAACTCACATAGCTAAGAAGTATTAGGGTTGTGATTTAGAGACAGGGCTTCGACTTCAAATTTAGATATCGCGACTATTCTCTGTATTACTGAAAATGCAGAAAACATGTCTTCCAGATGTACCAGAAAATGCAGAGAACATGTCTTCCAAATATAGGTGAGTTTCAAGACCCATATATCAAACCATTAAGACATTGGTTTCCTAATGCTGCTGTAACCATTTAACCACAAACTGGCTGGTTTACAACAACAGTCATTTGTTGTGTCATAGCTCTGGAGGTCAGAAATCCAAAATCAAGGTGTTGTTGGGTCATGCTCCCTCTGAAGGCTCTAGGGGAAGATCCGTATTTGGCCCTGCCTGGCTGTGGTGGTTACACAATCTTGACCTTCCTTGGTTTATGACAGCATATCTCCTATCTCAATTTCATGTGTCCATCTTCCTGTGTGTATCTGTGTCCAAATTTCCCTCATCTTAGAAGGACACTAGTCATTGGATTAGGGCTCATTGTAACCCAGTATGACCTCATATTAATTTGATTTTATCTGCAAAGGCAATATTTCCCAAAAAGGTCACATTCACAGTTGGTAAGGGTTAGGATTTGAACATGTTTTCAGGGAGACTCAATTCAAACCATAGCAACTAGTAATCATTAATACAGAGTAGAACATAAGAAAAGTATTACCAATCTAGAAAATCTAGGTTAATAAGCACACAGGACCTGTAAGTGTGAAGGGGGATGGGGCACTCAGAGCACATAGTGTTTCTGATGGAACAGACCCAATATGAAGTGGGGAACAGTACTTCAGGTGGTGAACTCACTCGTATGTGCTTAACCGTAGCTAACCACTCCAATCTGTACAAATAATCACATCAGGAGGTAGGTTCTTTGATTTTCTCTGCATTTCATAAATGAGGAAATGGACACAAAGATGCTAAGCAATTGGTTTAGATGAGTCACGCAATTGAGATTGACAATCTGACTCTGGAATCTACATTCTTAGCAAAGACGACTCTAGTTCTCCTATTGGTTGGGTTTTGTCTTGTCTTGGTTTTGCCTGTTGACCTTGCTGGGGAAATTTACCCAGAGCAGAGATTCCCAAACTTAAGGGAGCATCTGAATCATAAGTGGCTGAGCCCGATCCCAGAGTTCCTGATTTCAAAGGCCCAGGGTGAGGCCTGAGAATTTGCATTTCTTACATGTTCACATGCAATGCTGATGCTGCCAATTGGGGAACACAGTTTAAGGACAATTGGTATAGAGAACATTGAGGTGAGGTTAGAGTGGGAAATGGTTTTCAAGTTTGAAGAGATGGCAATAGGGGTATGGAAAAATATAACTGACCATTTTATAAGCCAACCTCAAACTGCCCTTTTGAAAAAAATAATGTGAAACTCTGTGTGTTTATAACACACACACACACACACACACACACACACACACTGTACTCTTATAATGTATTATAGAAGTTCCTGGATTTATAACGACTAGAACACAGCATAGGATTTAGAACTTTGAAACAGACAACCTGGATTCTAGTCCAGGCTTGTCCCTAAATTGTTCAGGTACTTCTTGTCTCTGAGCCACCCCACCCTACCCCACCCGGCCATAATATAAAGGAGTTGAGACAGGGAAATAGTTAACTACATTGTGATACCTAGTCATTAGTTGTCATTTCTGAGAAAAATAATAATATGAAAAATATTATCCCTAATGTATTTTCTCCTATTTAATTTTTACATGAGCATAAATGTTGATGGTAAAAATATTAACATAATCAGACAAGCTAAAAACATATATTACTCAAAAAACACATATTCAGAGATAAACATTATTAATACTTTGGATATTCTTTCAAAATGTAATATATATGGTCAAATTTATTGTAGTATACATACAAATTTGCGGTCTTCTTTTTTCAGCATCCCATGTCCTCATTTGTATATTAATATAATACGTATATATTTATGTCACCATTTTTAATATTCTCATAGTGTTACATTGCATAGTTATCCCACAATTTATTTAACTATTTCTGTATTGTTGGGAATTTAGATAGTCTCTCATGTGGGGCTAAGAAGATGATGACCATAATGAATACCCTAATACATACATTCTGATGTCCTTGTTCATTCTAGAGGTGAAATTGCTGGGTCGAAGAATAATCCTGTCTTTAAGATTCATAAAATATTAAATCAGAAAGGCTATAAGACATGTAAAGTCATGCCACGTTTATGAATATATAAAAGACAAGGTCACCAATGTGTATGTGTTTATTCTTTGTGTGTTGCAGAGAAGACAGCGGGAAGCATCCACCTGACATGCGAATGGTGTTATCTCCTGCTCCTTAGATATGGGGATTCTTAAATGCACTTCCTTGTGGGTTTCTGTATTTCCCAATTAGCCTATATGCAGGCGTTAATTGAGGTTTGCTTTAAGAGGCAGACTTATTGTCGGTATGCAGCCGCCTGTAAGTTGGAACCAGAAAAATGAGAAGCGGGCTTCTGTGTAGGGGAAAAAGACAGTGAAAGAGAAGTTCTTTTTCTTTTTGGAGACAGAGAGAGAGAAGAGGAAGAATTTGGCTAACAAAAAGGCTCTAGCAAAATTCAAATGAAATATAGCACTGATCTCATGTCCTTGAGCCCATCATACTCTCACAGCAAGGAGGAAGCATACATAGTCTGCAAAATCAAAAAAGGAAAGACAGTGCCAAGGCCGGCAGGTACAGTCTGCAAGGAGGGTTGTTTGAGGATATGTTGGGAAAGGCTGCATGGAGCTGGATTTCTTTTGTGAGCCGAAGACCACTGAGCTGATCCAACATTCTTGAGCCAGAAGGTTGCAAGAGCTGAGCTGCTTGGAGCAAGACCTTCAGGGAGCCTTTTCTGACTGGGAGCCCATTCAAACAGGGAGAGGGAGCCAACAGGGGAAGTTTGGGTTCAGCAGATGAGTGCTGAGGAAAATCAGCCAGGCTGGTGTTGACATGGCAGAGTGTCAGGACGCCAAGCAGCAGCTGCCGCTGCAGCAGCCTTGGTGCCCAGACGCAGGCCCGAGTCCAGACTGATAGGAGGAGGCCAAAGGCCAAGCGGGCCGAGTCTGGGCATGCAGGAAATATCAGAGGCACAGCCTCGCGGAGGAAAGGAAAGGGCTGTTCTGTGCGGGGAGGGACCTTTTGATGGACTCCCTGGTATACAATAAGCCAGGGGGTGTTAGTCAGTCAGCGCAGGAGTGGGAAGGAGGGAGAGGAAAAAAGGAGAGGAGAGAAGAGTGGAAAGTGTGCCAAAAGGAACTGTGGTGCCTTCCAGATCATCAGCTGGAAGCAAACCCGGTGCCGCCCTGAAGGAGGCAAGGCCGGCTGGAGGCTTCTGCTGAAAACAGGCAGCCATCCCCAGCCACGCAGCTCCTTTTCCCAAGCTGACCTTTGTAGGCCGTGGGGCCCATCTGAGGGCAGCTTCTGCCAGTGGGAGTCTGGTGTGCTCCGCAGTGCATGGAGGAAGGTCCCCTTCCCTAACAGGTGGGTGATAGGAGGACGTAGGCGGCCACCTTGTGACTGTATTTACAGTAGCCACCAGAGGTTCCTGTGCTGTGGGCTTCCTGGAGAGAGGCTGGGAACACAGGCAGCCCATGCATTTGGCCCATGTCCCCCCCCCGACACACACACACACACAGGAGAATCAGTAAGACCAACAAAGTTACACAAACCCTGCTTAGATCGAAAAGTAGAACATGGTTCTAACACAGCAGGAGTCCAGGCAGCATTCCTCTCTAATTTTTTCCAGTTAAGAGAAAGAGACTCTAGCTTCTTAAATAGACCTTTAGACAATAGAGACAAGTATAAATAAAATAATAAATAAAGTCATGGAAGACTATTCTGAGACGATTATATATGCAATGACATCCTCGGAGGGAGTTCAGGATTGTACGAGTGGGGTAGAATCTTGAAAAGAGAATCTGATGACATACCTGATCCCCAATAGTTTCCTTCCCAAAGGTCCTTCTGAGGAGCCACTCCAGTTTTCTTCCTGACTAAGGTGTTTGCACAAGCTGGACCCCTGACAGGAAGCTCTCCCCACTTCGGCCTAACTGCCCCTCCCACCCCAGAGAGGCCTCTTTAACCATCACCTTGAATGGCCGTCACTCCCTAGCACTTCCACCTCCACTCTCCACTACAGTCCCCATCACAGCACTTGCACAATGTCACAAGTAATAATGACACCATTTATGTGCTTGTTTAATTCTTCCCTGTCTGTCTCCTGGAGGATGTGATCTCCATGAAGGTAGAACCAAGCCTGTCTTAGTCCCCATCATGTTCCCCAACAAGATTAGGACATGGTATTCATTGAATGAATGGATGAGTGAATAAGGACATAAAGCTGGAACCTAGGAAAGAATTGATTTCCAGAAAACATGGGTTAAATGTTGAAGACATGCTGGGGTTATGTCAGGCATGTCTGGTGGACCCATTCTGGGAGATAATGAAGCTATAAAGTCCAAGAATACTTCAAGATGTGAAAAAAAAAAAAATCTTACCAGGAGGCTGTCAATAGTATTGGATGCCAGGTAGAAAAGAATCTTCCAGATTTATTATACCTCCCACCCTCCTTCACCAGAAAAAGATTCACCAGAAAAAAAACTTGCCATAAAGAGGAAGGGAGCAGAAAACCAAGCATTTTTTAGTATTTGCGCTGTGCCGGGCACAGTTAAGCAGTTTATATATGGGATCCCTCCATTCCCACAGGCAGACTTGTGAAATAGGTATGAATGGTGCTTTTTTCAGACGGGAGCTCACAGATGTCATCCATTTGCTTAAGGGGAAACCATGTTCAAAGGGAGAAAGCAAGGATACTAACCTAGATTTATTTCTGTCTCCAGAGCCCACAGTTTTTTTTTCTAGACGCCACCCTTCTTATCGAAAATATTACAGTGAAGCTGCTGATTTTCCAGGGCTTTGGGATTCTCCAACAACTCACATTATTCTTAAGTCTCAGGCTGCCCCAGGGTAGTGTGTGGGTGTATGCATTTGCTCATGTGGGCTCACACATGTGTGTTCTTGTGTTTCTAAGCAATACTAGGTGGGGGGATGCGATAAATATTTGGAATAACCTTTCCATTTCAACTCTGTCACCTTCCAGTGAAAGAAAAGATGGAATTTTAATGTGAACTAATGGCAATAATAAAATCGATAGTGTAAATATTCAGGGTGGAGTAGCTTATCGAACTCATAGTAGCAAGATTGGTAGCTGGAGTATCTTTCTATTTGATTATACTTGCACTTTGATAGAACAGATTTCCTTAACATTTTTTTTTTTTCAGTACTGTTTGGATTCACCTACCTGCTGCCACCCTGGATTATCTATGGGTGCGTTATTTTAGTTTGCGTTTACACAAGGAAAAATATGCTTTCAAGTTTCCTAATGATGCCCACTCTTAGTTAGGGCTTTGTTGATGTCTCAGCTCCGTTGCTCTACTTTTATTGCCAAGATATTCTTTGAAACTCAAACACTGGACTTCTTCACCTAATCCTGTGACAGTTTGGGGATGACGAACCTTGTATCAGTGTGAGATGTGTATTTTGCCATGTGGAGTCCATTCCACAGAAGGCTGGATGGGGAAACTGGGCAACTCCTAGCCTTTTTCTTTTCTCTTTTGCCCTCTTCTTCTTTTTTTTTCTTTTCGTCTTTTTTTCTCCTTTCTTTTTTTTTTCTACAGGTTCAGCCTTGCTAGTTTATTTGAAGATCCTCAACTTTAGCATGGCAGATGTGTCTTCATTCACATGAAAGAGCAAAATATAACTAAAAGTCAAATTTAAATTTTCCATTTGTCTTTTGGAGTTCTCCATGTCTCTACTTATCTTCAGAAGAGAAACTAATTGATTGGGCTCTATGAATAGACAAAATTATACAGAAAACTTGCTTGACCATCTCTTGTAAATGCCATATACATAGCAGATACCATGCTCCTTCGTGATTATGCAAATGTACTTTGTTAACCAATTCCCTGCTTAGGGGGGGGATGCCTTGTGGCTTGAGAAGTGAAAACAGTTCTTGTCACTTCAGAGGAAACCTGTTCAGGCTGGTCATCAATCAGGGTTTTCATTCCTCAAGGACAGCAACCCCTCGGCTGCCTCCTGATTGAAGGCCAAAGAGCCACTAGGAGGAGCTCATGACTGACTGAGCTTCCGCTCACCCATGTTTACATGTTTACAACACATTGCCTCCACAGCCCTCCCAACCTGGGCTGCAGGCTCCGGGTGTTTAATTATTTACATAGTAATGGATGGACCAGGAATCTTCTGCCCTTCACACAGCTCACAGAGGAGAGCAGCTATGTCTCCTGGTTTCATTTGCCGGTTTTTTCCTGTGAGGAGGAAGGCACGTCAGTCAACCTCACTGCAGACAGAAAGGTGGAGAAAGTGCTGCATTAGCACAGCTCTCAAGTGGCTCCCATTTTAAATTAAAAAAAAAAAAATGCTGACTTCTGGGTTTCTTAAGCTTCCGACTAACTCCTTGTGTGCCGGAGCCAATGAAGAGACCCACAAGGTCACAAGGAATGCTTTTCGGAGTTCGTGGGCAGTCCATCCCTTTTCTGTACACAGGATACTGTACGTTTAGATGGGAGAGACTGTGGGGTCCAATGCCTGGGTTTGCATTCCACATCTCTTGTTTCATAGCTGTGTATCCTTATACGTGTTTCTTACCCACTGCATTCCCCCTTTTGTACGTGTAGGTACGCACATGTCAGGTCGTGCCCAGCTCTGCCCCGTGAGTTTTCTGTTCCTCACAGCCGAATGCATTCCAAACTGATGGAGAAATTCAAAGGCCACCACAATTTTCTATTCTGCTCTTTCATTTAACAGTTTACCACAGTCACTTCCCAAGGGGGCCCCCAATTTAAAGTTTTCTGTAAAGGTGGAAATGAGAGTCTTTGAGTAATTGTCAACATTTTTAAAAGTCCGCTAATATTATTATGTTTGATTTAACTCAATTCATAATTCATATTTCTTTCCTCTGGGCAGGAATTTTAGCCAATCCAGTTGGTTGTCTCAGTTTGCTCATAGAGGCATGAATCTTGAGTAGTTTTTAAAATGGGTAAAAATAATGAAAGCTTTCTTTTCAAATAAACAGGATCTTTCAGGTGTTGGGATTTCTATGGGGAAAATTGTAAATCCTCCTTGGTGAAAAGAAGTTTGGAAACTTGTATTATATTATTATTACATATTGCTATAGTCTTTATTATTTTATTATGAACTTATTGTATAGCCAATTAATTAGCTATTTTGAGATGTAAGTGTAACTTTTTTTTTTTACATCTACAAATGATTTTATTTTGAGATGTAAGTATAACTTTTTTTTACATCTACAAATGATTTTATTTTAACTTACCTGAAAAGAGGAGTCTATTTAAAACTGCACGAGAAATGTGTTGGTTTCTGTAGATTAACTTTCCAAGTAGAGATATGTAATATATCCCCTTTATTCCCTTTACCTTTTCCCCCCTTTTTAAATTTTTTAATTACAGTTGAAATTCAATATTATTTTACATTAACTTCAAGTATACAACATAGTGATTAGACATTTATATAATTTAAGAAGTAATCACCCTTACTAGTCTAGTACCCACCTGGCATTATACATAGCTATTACCATATCATTAACTATATTCCCTATGCTCTACTATATATCCCCATGACTATTTTGTAACTATCAATTTATATTTTAATCCCTTCACCTTTTTTACATTGACCCCCACCTCTCTCCCATCTATCGCCGCAACAAATTTAGTACCCATCTGAGCTCAAACATAGTTATTACAATGTTGTTGACTATATTCCTTTATGTTATACCCTGCATTTCTATAACTACTTTGTAACAATGAATTTGCAATCTTAATTCCTTCTCCTTTTTCACCCACAACACCAACCCCCATCCCATCTGGCAGCCATCAAAATGTTTTCTGTATTATGAGTGTGTTTCTGTTTTGTTTGTTGATTTTGTTCTTTAGATTTCACACATATGCAAAATCACATTGCATCTTTCTTTCTCTGTCTGACATATTTCACTCAGCACAATACCTTCCAGGTCCATCCAGGCCACCTCAGATGGCAAAAACCCATTCCCTTCCCTGGCTAAGCAATATTCCATTGTATGTATGTACCACCTCCTCTTTTTCCATTCATCCATCCATGGGCACCCAGGCTGCCTCCATCTTGGCCATTGTAAACAATGCTGCAACAAACAAATGGATGCATGTGTACCTTCGAATTAGCATTTGGGGTTTTTTCAGAGAAACACTCAGAAGTGGAATCATTGGGTCCTTTTTCGCCTCTTGTTATAGCCATTGTTTTAAAGTCTAGTTTTCTGGTATAAGTATTGCCACCCAGCTTTTTCTGTGTGTGGTTTCATTTTCATGAAATATCTTTTTCTATTCCTTTACTTTCCATCTGTGTGTGTCTTTCAGTCTGAAGTAATTTTCTTTTAGGCAACATATGTAAGGGTTTTGTTTTCTTATCCATTCAGTCCTTTTATGTCTTTTGATTGGAGCATTTAATCCATTTACATAGAAAGTAATTATTGATAAATATGTAGGTATTGCCATTTTATTATTCATAATTTTGATGTATATATATATATATATATATATATATATATATATATATATTTCCATCTTAAGTTCCTATAATATTCCTTGTAATATTAGTTTGGTGGTGATTAACTTTTTTAGTTTTTTCTTGTCTGGGAAGTTTTTTATCCTTCGATTTTCAATGATAGCCTTGCTGGTAGAGTAATCTTGGGTGTAGGTCCTTGGTTTTCATCATGTTGAATATTTGGTGCCAATCCCAATCCCTTGGGCTGCAAACTTTCTGTTGAGAAATTAGCTGACAATCTTATATGAACTCTTTTATTATAAGTTACTAGTTGCTGCTTTTAGGATTCTCTCTTTGTCTTTAACCCTTGCCATGCTAATTATAATATGTCTAGGTGTGGGACTCTGGCTTCATCTTGTTTGGGACTCTCTGTTCTTCCTGTCTATTTCCTTCACCAGGTTAGGAATATTTTCAATCGTTATTTCTTCAAATAGTTTTTTGTTGTTGTTTTGTTTTGTTTTGTTTTTAAGCTGAGACATCCTGCCACCTGTTGGCAGCTCAACGGCAACTCAGCTCGGGCTGGCCTTGAACCGCTGTTGCTCAGAGCTCAGCTTACACTCTTGAGCGAGCTCTTAACCAACTGAGCCATTCAGTCGACCCTTCAAATAGGTTTTGAATCCCTTGCTTTCTTGCTTCTCTTTTTGGCACTCCTATGCTGCAAATGTTACGCTTGATGTTGTCCTAGAGGTCTCTTAAACTATCATCATTTTTTTGAATTTGTTTTTTTTTTCTGTTCAAATTGGATATTTTCTACTACCTTGTCTTCCAAATCACTCATTTGATCATCTACTTCATTTATCCTGCTGGTGATTACTTCCAGTGCATTCTTCATTTCAGTTCTCATATTCTTTACTTTAAACTTGTTCTTTTTTGTGGTTTCTATGTCCTTTTCTATGTTTGCTATCTTTTTATTGAAGTTCTCACTAAGATCCTTGAACATCCTTATAACCATTGTTTTAAACTCTGTATCTGGTACGATGTTTGCCTCCATTTGATTCTTTTTCTGGAGTTTTCTCCTGTTCTTTCATTTGGGATGCATTTCTTTGTTTCCTCATTTTGGCTGCCTCTCTGTGTTTGTTTTTATGTATAATGTAGATCTACTATGTCTCCCAGTCTTGGCCTGGTGGCTTTATGTATTAGGTGCCCTGTGGGTCCCAGTGGCACAATCTCCCTGGTCACCTGCTCCAGGTGCCCCAGGAGTGTCCCTTGTGTGGATTGTGTGTGCCCTCCTGTTATAGTTGAGCCTTGATTCATATTGGCAAGTCAGTGGGTGGAATTGACCCTCAGGTTAATTGGCTGTGGGATTTGGTCATGTCCACAGCTTATGGGCTGCTGTGTGGGGGACTTACGCCACTGAGTGGGATTTCCACCAGTGGACTCTGGTGCTTCTTGAGACTGCTCATTGAGTGTATCACTTGTGGGGATAATTGTTTGGTGCTCTGCTGTGGTCTGAAGCCAACCTCCAAGTAGATTAGTTCTGGGGCCTCTTGAGAGAGGCTCCAGGGCAGGCCTAGGTCACCCACTGCCTGTAAACAGCCAAGGACTACCTGGTAGGAGCCACAAAGATATTCACAGTTGTTCGCTGCCTGTGCAAAATCTGGAGATGCGTGGGAGAGGCCGGCCACCGAGAACTTCTATCACCAGTACTTGGCCTGGAGTAGCTCTACAAAAAGCCAGGACATTTCAAGGCCTATTGCTACCTACTGGCTCCATTCAAGTTCAGCTGCTGATAGACCCTTGTGTGATACACAAATTGGGTGAGGTAGGGATTCAGGGAGTCACTAGAATGGGAAGAGTTTTGGTAACCGGGTTAATGTAATTCTGATTTGGTATTAGTACTGAGCCTGGAGCTACTCAGCAAAAAGTCTCAGAGCACACTGAGGCCAATTACCACCCACCTGAGGCCTGTGGACTCTGATAGTTTTTGAAGAAAGACTGCAATATGTGCAGGGATGTTTGTGGAGAAAGTGCCTCAGACATTGGGGAATTTGGGTAGGGTGTGTTCCCAGTGAGTCAGCAGGGTTGAGCAGCAGAGCTCACCAAACCAATCAGATTTAGATTTGGCCAGATCGGGGAGGGCTCAATACTGAAAAGATGGCTCCTGTCTGCAGGCTGCATGGGAGGAAGACAGGGAAAATGGCGACTATCTTCCAGCTCTCACTTGGAACCACACACCGCAGTCTGGCCCCATATGCCTCTGACATCCCCCAAGTCACCATCCTCTGCTGGAGCCCAGCTGAGTGCCTGTGAATGAGTGAGTCTGTGTGTGGGCCCCTTAAGAGGACATCTGGGGTTCCCGCAGCCTTCCATCCCACCTGGATGGTCAGAATCTCCCCTATTTTTCACAGCCAGATGTGGGGGCTTCTCTTACCAGCACCAGTCCTCCAGGTTGAGGAGCATGTTCTGGGGCTGGGTCCCTCGCTCCTTCGGTGGGGGGACCCTCCCGGGGGGGCCCTCCCTGGCGGAGATATTCCTCCTGATTCTCAACCGGCACATGGAGGTTTGGGGCCAGTCTGTTTTGTGTCCCTGTTCTACCATTCTCATTGTGGCTTCTTCTTTATCTTGAGTTATAAAACTTCTGTTCAGCTAGACTTCAGATGTTTCTCCAAGTTGATTGTTCTATAACTTACTCATAATTTTAATGTGTTTATGGAAGGAAGTAGGCACAATATTTATTTATTCTTATCTTGTATCTCCTACTCTAAAGTGCAACTTTTTTAAATTAGTGTTTTACCCTGGATTGTAAAATAAAGAAGACACAATTGCAGAAAAAATAGGATGCTACAAGAGGATGCATGTTGAAAAAAATGAAAGTCATGTAGTAACTGGGCCATATCAAATAATCTTTATTAATATCTGGGCATTTCCTTCTGATATTTGCTTTTTATATGTACATGTGTATGTACATGTATGTGTGTGCATGTATGTATGTGCACTTGTTAAATTCAGATAATTATGGATGGTCTAATCATTTTTTACTTAACATCACAAATATTTTTTTACAACATTATGGATTTAGAAAGCACTGTATTTAATTATTATACAGTTATACCTTATCTTATTTACCAACCTACGTGGTTGGACATTTACATGGTTTCCAGTTCATGTATTTGTTTGGCAATGTAGTTAAGGGTGTGATCCTTGCAGATAGAATGCCTGAGTTTAGATCCTGGTTATACCCCTTCTTGGCTGTGCAAAATCAGCTAATTAATTTACTTTTCAATGCCTCACCTTCCTTGCCTACAAAATAGGGACAATATTAGTATACCTTACAGAATTTTTCGAGGATAAGCATTCAGTCTATGTCAGCTATTGTGTCTATTATGGTGGTTATTATAAACAACGCTGGGAGAAAGGTGTATAAACTTTAGATTTGACTTATGATTAATCTCCTTAGGATACATTATTAGAAAGAATATTAACAGAACAAAGGTCTTAGGTGTCATTTTTCTAATTCGTTCACCTTTGCTTAATTCATGCGAAGTTTTAGGAGCCAGCTGTACTTGCCTGTAAATCATTGTAGACATTTTTGCTTTTACTTTGAGAGAAATGGGGATCCACTGGAAGGTTCTGAACAGTAATGAGATATAACCCAATATATGATATTAAAAGATCACCTGGCTGCTTACCACAGGGATGCAATAGTGGGACAGGAAGACCCAGATGGAGTCTACCAGGGTCATCCAGGTGAGAAGCTAGGGAGTGGTAGGGGTGGAGCCTGATAATTATGGATTCTGGATATATTCTAGCAGGCAGAGCCTCCAGGGCCTAATGACTGGCTGCAGAATGTGAAGAAAGAGAAGAATCAAAGATGTCTCTAAGGGTTTCGGCTGTAGCCATGGGAAGGATGGCACTGCCATCAATGGAGATAAGGAAGGCTATGGATGAAGCAGTACTGGTGAAGATATGGTACTCGTATTTGAATATGTTTACTTTAAGATGCTTATTAAATCTCTAAGTGGTGTTGTCTAGTAAGAACTGGTGTAGCTGAGTTTGTTTTGGGGCCTGACTGTAAAGTTGAAATTTCCAGGACAGAATAAATACAATGTTTGTGAAAAGATACATAATAATAATATGCTTATTTGAGCCTTACATACACATTAAAATCCAATAGTTATTGCACTGATTGTTTTTTTATTATTATTATTTTTATTATTACTAATAGTTACAGATGTACAAAACTATGCAATAATTATCCTTTTCACCCCTTACAAAGTGACTCCCCCTCCCCACTCCCTGCACTGATTGTTTTGAACATAGAACAGCAAATTATTTTTTGAAGGGAAAGAATATTTTAATTATTGGCTTTGTTTAGTATTGTTGGCTCATGGTAATAATGGAAAGCAGACCATCTTTTATTCAGTCTTATTGTTCATAATTATCTACAAATAGTGTATCCCTTGTATTGTCCACACCCTGACAAGATTGCTCCCATTGGCCCTGCCCCTTTGGAACACTGTTGAATCCTTGCAGACTTTGCCAAAAGCTGAATTTATGGTCTAGTGAATGATCTTGAGCTACAGGGCCTAGAATGAGCAAAACAAACAAACAAACAACAATGAACTTCCCTGTCAATCAGGTGGTATTAAAGAGTCCCTAGGTAATGCTGGGATTTAAGGGGAAGTTGATTCGGGGAACTGGTGGTTTGCATTTAGTAAAATATATTTAGTATTTCACAGATACTTCCTGTGTGGTTAAGTTTTACAATTGTCTATATTGTAATGATCATGGTTATAATATGCTGACTCAACTGGTGTTGTGACATCACAGGGTAGGGCCAGAACATTCCCATATTCTGGTTCTCAGTAGGGAGAAACAATATGTAAAGGGAACAGGACCAGGAGTTAGTCCGTAAACATTTTTTTTCTAGCATTTATGTAAAGTTCTAATGGAGGGTTTATTTTCATTGATACCTACTCAAAAATCCTTTGCACACATGAGTGAAGGGTGAGTGTGTTTGCAATCCTGCCTCACTATCCGGGAAGGACCTTCTTGCTCCTGTGAAGGCCAACAAGGAGAGAATTATTAAGAGGAGAATGGCTACACAGAGAATGTGGATTGCCTGAGATTTTCACCTACTTTTAGTAGCCACCTTGTCCTAGCAGGAATGGCTTCTGGTTTCCAACGTAGCGCCAAGGAATTAGGCCAGGGCTGCATATGTTAGTCCTAAAACGCATCATTTGTTTGCATCATTTGTTTCAAAGAAGGGTAATGTGATTTGCCTCATGGAGGATCTCAGCAGTCGTTGGTCATCCCGGAGTTAAGCCAGGATTAAGTTCCTTAGGAATCCATGTCAGTCTGTGGGGCCTGAGCAGATGGATGGAGCAACTTGGCAGGTTCTCATCCTGTCCCAGGAACTGACCTTTCATTCATTCCCTTACCAAGGGGGTTTGTCTGGGTGACACAGGCGCCAATGAAATTATGCATAATGAAGGCCTCTCTTGGCTTCCAGTCTGGACACAGCTTTCTGTCCCCACACGTCTGACCCTCCTCCCCAGACACACAAAAGCCAAGAGATTTCACACAGCTTAACGAAACAGATAGGACGTCAGACCCAAGCTGCACAAATGCAACGTGGTGGGATGCAGCAGGTACTGTCAAGCGTCCAAGTGTTAACATCAGAGAGATTATGAGAAATTCCTTTTTTGATTTAAGCAGCTTCTTTTTTTTATAGAAGCCAATGTGTTTCAATTAAATGTGCAAAACTGCCAAAGCCTGGAGGACATATAAAAGAAGGTAGGCTAATAAAGTTGTAAGGTAGGTTAGCAAAATCCAACATGTTTATGCTAACAAAATCAATGATTCAAGGAACTCACACTTCTGTCGCCTCTGAAGGAGAGAAATGGTTCACTAGGTGTGAGTGAGTCAGTTCAAATGCAAGTCCAGACGCTCCGGAATTTTATATGCATAAGTGCCATGTTAGTAGAGGAGCTCTCACCAAGTAGAAGAATGGCTATGAGGCCCATCTACCTTCTCAGAAGCAGATTTATGGAACAATTACTCACTTCAGACCAATATATTTAATTTCCAAGGGTGATATCTAAACAACGTAAATGACTGAGGAAGAAGGATTCCTAGTCAGTCATACTCAGCTTATTTAAAGAACATAGCTGCCATCCTGCAGATCAACAAGGGGTCCCTCTAGAAGGAATAGCTATATTTTATACAGCGAACTAACGCCACACTACAGCATTTAGCTTTGACTTTCATGAGATAAACTTTTAAAGCTGTTTGGCTTCCAAGTTAACCTCGGGGTGACTTTCCTTTAGAAATAAAAACCTTTGCTGGCTATTCAATTCCCTCCTAAACCCCTCAGGTTAGACAAACACTGTAGCTTTAAAGGAACAAAAAAAAAAGGTAAAGAAAAATAAAGAAATCCCCAAAGACAGCTTATAAGTTTTATGCTTAGTGTAAATAAAGGACAAAATACAAATGGTGAAATAGAACGGGGGCGGGGAGTGGGGATTCAGAACCTAACAACACCAGAAGCCCCAAACCAAACAAAGAGAACTTTTTGTTTCAGTCCCATGAAAGGCAATATTTGAGCAATCTCATTCTTTTATTACTGCACTTAAAACTGATGATGAATATATATATATATATATATATATATATATATATATATATATATATATATATCCTACCTATAGATGATGCTTGTCTCACTGAAGGTAAGAAATCTGGTTCATGGGAAAATTTCGGGCTCACAGGCTGGTCTCAGCATGCCATTGCCCAATGAGAAAGCTACAGCCAGAAGGCAGGCCCCCTGCCTACCCTCTCAGACAGCTCAAAGGCTGATATGTGTTTCCTCCTTCTGTCCTTTAAAGGAAATACCCTCAAGATAAATGCAAGAACTGTCAGGACTGACACCTAGTGTAGCAAGTCAGATGGGGGAAACCCTGTCAAACTCAGAGTGAATTCCTCCAGTACGTTATTATTTCTGTGCTTGTAGATTCTCGCCCCAGAGATCCTGAGTTCTTTTTGTTTTTGTTTTTGTTTTATTTTATTATATTTTTCTTAATGGAGCTAAAGACATATGTAGTACCTGTTTGAGTACCATACTCTCTGGGAAGGGGAGAAGAATATTTTACATTTTCAAGGAAGTCTAAAGTTTACAGAGCAAATGTTCAAATGTTGAATGGTGCTGAATGATGAGAATCTGGCTCTCAGGCCAAAGTCTGCTTACAAAAAAAAAAAAAAAAAAAGCTGGCTTTCCTGGCTTTCCTAAGCCTATTCTTGGACTTATTGCTCTGTGACTTTTTTTTTCTCTCTTTCTTTCTTTCTTTTTTTTTTTTTTTTTTTTTCTCCGAGTAATCTCTTCAACAAAATGGGGATCAGAAAAGGAAAAGGAAACCTCTACAATGCAAACTGGCCCCTGGGAGCCAGGACTGATTAATGGGCAATTTTATGGCTCATTTGTAAAAAGGGAAATGCTAACAGAGCCCTCTGTTTACTTTGCTCCTACAATTCATATCAAAAAGACAGAAAGCAGAGATTGGAGACGGTGGGGGCATTTTAAAATCTTCTAACACTCAATCGCTCAGCTCAATAGAGCAAGTACATTATGGCCATCTGAGCATTAATGAGTCCAAATTACCTGGGGATTTGTTACAAATAATAATTGTCAGGAAGTGACAGCATGCCAGCACATTTTTCATTTTCTTTCTTTGATATGTAAACTCAGGTTCAAATGAAACGCTGGAAGCTTAAGGGTGGGTTCTAGTCCTTCCTTCCTCTCCCACAGTGAGCGCCGTTACCACAATGCTGACCTACAGACTGATCGGGGCTGGTATGTTTCTAAATGTGAGCCTGTGTGGGATGCGTGTGTGAGTACAGGCGTGTAAGCGGGTATATACATGTGTGGGTGAACGTGCTTGCCCGTGCAGATAAAGTGAAATCTTTGTTAAGCTAGGCTGATTCTCTCCACTCAGCCCATCAGCGCCCAGTCCAAGGACAGGCACTGTCCACCTCACCCATAGATGAATGAGTGTCACCATGGTCATGAGCCTTCCAAGGGCAAATTTCAGAGAGGACCAAGTTAGGTACCTAGTAAACCAGGCCTTGCTTCAGTCATATTTAAACCTGTGTTTCCAGAGCTCAGTTG
Source organism: Aselliscus stoliczkanus (assembly GCA_033961575.1). Classification (NCBI taxonomy): domain Eukaryota; kingdom Metazoa; phylum Chordata; class Mammalia; order Chiroptera; family Hipposideridae; genus Aselliscus; species Aselliscus stoliczkanus. The sequence goes on along the minus strand of CM066731.1, from coordinate 162,465,235 downwards.
GACTAGGTAGTTACCCTATATTCTCGCTCTAATTCAGGTAAACTAGGGTGAAAAGGAAACAAAAATTGATATGAAAATAACAAGCCAGATGGAGCTAACAGAAATAGACTGAGGCTGGAGTGTTTGCTAGAGCGTTGCGGTCTTCCAGTATATACAAACATCTGCACGCACACGCTGTACAGCATAGAGTTTGGAGCACAGTCTGTCTACTTCCCCGAGTCCCTGGTGCACCTGTGCATTGTTTCAGCGGCAGTCATTCTGGGAGCTTCTTTCTAGCTGTATTTTTCCCTGGCATCCGCGTGATGTCTGGGTCTTTCCTATCGCTGCAGGCAAGTTGTTGTTACCCATGAAAGGTCATCTTTTATTGTAGAAGTCAAGTTTATTTCAGTTACAGGTGACAAAAGCATACCTCAAACAAGCTTTAAAAAAAGTAAAGTGGATTTGTCGGCTTTAGTGACTTGACATCATGCCTGATATACGGCTGATTAATGATGCCACTGGGTACTGTCTTCTATTTCTTATTTTTGTTTCCTATGAACTGGCTTCATTCTCACCAGGAATGCAGTATTACGAGTGAGCAGTGCCAGCAAGTAGCCCTCATTCTTCCCAGCTACAATATTCAAATGCCCTGGTCCCTCATTGCCCAGTGGGGTCATGTGCTGATCTTTGAAGTATTCTCAGTGTTGGGGGGCTGGCACGTACCATGGGTTGGCCCAGCTGTGGTCCCTGACCCTTTCTTGTCTGTTCTAAGAAGAAAGAGAAAGAAAGGGTGAAAGCCAGAGAAGCAGGGACAAGAGTCACTGCCACCCACTGACTTTAAATTTTGCGCCCATCAGTAGTACCTCGCTGTTGATGGCCAGAAATGCACTGGGAAGGAAATCAGTAAAAATATACCAAAAAACTTTAAAACAAAGCGTCATGCCACAACCTTTCCGAAAATACACACAAGAAACTGGTAATGGAGCTGTCTCTGGGGAAGAGAACCGGGGAACAAAGTAGGAAGAGGACTGACTTGTCTCTGTGTTCCTTTTCTAATATCGGAGTATTTCAGCATGACCTTGCATTGCTTTGCCAAATCAGGAAAAAAAAAGGAAAACTTACAAAAATGGCCTATTAGGAATCTTACTTAGAGGAATACACCCAGCCATTTGATAAAGTTAAGTCCAAGAAGGTAGATCTCAGTTTATCTTTATAGCACAAAAGTGGAGGGGAATTAAAATAATGCTTCCAATGATTACATTGAGAAAAATAATGTTTTCACAGTTTATTGAATAAAACAAAATTAAAATGGTTAATAAATGTCAAAAAGTTCAATACAGAACTATATAGATTCCGAGTCATAATTTTGTTAAAAAAAAAAAAAGATATTGATAAAAAATGTCAAAAACAGAAAATATTAAAGTATCTGGGTGGTATAGCTGAAAAGGGAGTTTTATTTTCTCCATGTATTTTCTCATTTCTCTCCAATGAGTATTAATCTACAAGCAGAAAATAATTAACTTGAAAATATGTTTAAGCACAGCGAAAAGCTATTCAGTTTTCCATTTTAAAAAGTATAGCATGATTCCCTTTCTTTACATTGTTCTGCCCCCAACTCTCCATTATAAATAGCAGCACCTCGTACACTTTGCTGTATTTCATTTTATTATTTCATTCATTAAGAAATATTTGCTTCATGTGCTTGAAAAAGTAAAGGGCAAAATTAATGATTTAGTAAAATCCCGTTTTTACCCAACTCCCAATTTCACCTCCAACTCCAAGGGGGTTATAACTTACCCCTCACCTGAGTAATTATGAAAGGGGTTCTCCCCCCTACTTAAGGTAATTAAAAAACTAATCATTTCTAAGAAAATACTAAAATATTCAATGCACACTGGGGTCTTTTCCTGGGAAAGCTTCACAGTGAATAGTTGTATTGAGTCTTTGCTACTTAACAAACTTGAGCTTCAATATTTAGTATTATTATGAGGCAACATGGGCTTTTAAGGGAATTTCATTACTTCTGGAGTTACAGCCAGGGAGCCTATTCTCCCCTCCGCACATGAATGCGACTCAGATTAATTTTGGTGGGAGTTGGGCCTGTGCATCTAGGGGAGAATAAACCCCTAAGTGTATAATTAGTAATTACACACTTGTTTCTAGGTCCTGACTTGTAGAGATCAATTTTGTTTTCTCCAGTTTAACATAATGACTACATTGAAAAAAAAAAAAGATCTTTCTAGAGTCAACCAGTTGACTGGGTTGTTTTCTTATGTAGTTTGGGGGTAATGTGAGGTTTTGTGACACCTTTTTCTTCCTTGGCAATAGGTTTACACTTCAGATATTTAGAATTTAGGACAGAACTTCTCTGTATCGCCTAGTTGACAATGGGCAACAGCTTAATTTCTATCCCCCAAAATACCTGGTTTGTATCCCTCAGGATATTGTTGATATTTGGGCTTTTTATGAAAGTGTGACTTGAAAGGACCTCTAATGTCGCTGTACATTTTGCTTGTCCTTTTAGTTCTCTAAGACAAGGTAGGCCCCCTCCATATGCTTATCCCAAGTGTCTTATCAGGTTTCGTAATGAGAGGCGCAATGGATGTGGCCATTAGGAAATCAAATCTGTAGAAGAGTCCTCAGTTAGCTGGGACAAATGATGTTCCACCCACATACACCATGGAGACACACAGAACCAAGTGGCTGTTTACTCCAGGTCCCCCGCCAAGTTTCTCCATCCCATTAAGATGACAGAATTGGAGGTTGATCAGCTTTCCCCAAGAGGCTTAAGACTTTCTAGTTTATGTTTCCATCCTAGATGCTAATTAAATTTGGAGAGAACTATAGGAAAGTGTCAATGAACTCAAGCTTGTTGGTTTGATTCCAATATAAACTGGTTCATTTCTCCTTGCTCGTGCCTGACAGCCAATGCAGAACTGTCTGCACTGTGTTTACGCCAATTAGCTAAGCTCTTTGATACTTCACTTAGTTTCGGAGAGATCTTTCTGGGTGCTTCACTTGCCTCCTTTAAGATGGAACACATGTGACTTGGACATAAATTGTACAGTGATGAGTTCAGGTACACAAAATGAAATTGACTTTGTTTCTGTATACCTACCTAAGGTCTACTTAGCTCATGAAATCCCATTTTGTGCTGTGTCAGATAACATTGTTTTGTCAAATTAAAGTAATTCGATCGCTTGTGGTAGAAAAGTCGCTCACTTTTGGGTAGCTACTCAGCCAACGCAGTATTCCTTCCCTGCCCCAGCCCTTATGCTGCTGGGTTCAGGGCAGATTTGTATTGGCCCATGTGCATCTTCTGACTGGCTATCCCTCTGAATGGTGACCAGTCCTGCAAGTCCTGTGCAATCTGACTTTACTTGTGTTGCTTCAGCTGTCACTGATCCCTGGGCCATGGCCACTTGTTTGGGTTCAAGTACTGTCCCCTTCTTATACTACCACAAGCCTCCACTTGTCCCTGGTCTCCGAGGCTCTGCTGGATTTCTCAGAGCACAGAAAGCGTTGGCTTGCCCCACCTTGCTGTTCTGTGTCCATGGAGACATTAGGGGCTGTCTCAGGACCTTTTCAGTTAGGAGTGTCCGGTCGTCCTTCTCTCTACTGCAGAAGAGCTTCCCTTTTCTAAGAATGGCATGACTTTTCTAGGAAAGGTTCTCCTTCTCTGGCCAAATTCTATTTTGCAATTCCCCAGATATATTCTGGGGCTACTTTGATTCCACAACCTGGGACACATCCTCAGGGATAGGAACCCCACCCCAGGAATTCCATACAAGACTCTTTTCCATTTTCTCTTTCCCTCCCTCTCTTCCCAGAGAAGATTCCATTTTCCCTCACCAGGTGGCCAGAAAACCACTCTTGTATTATCCTGGATTCTTCCCCCACCCTAAGTTTTATAACACAAGTGCTTTACTCTGAGTTTCCAGTGTTTGTGCCCTTGATATTCAAATCAAGTTTTTGAAACTGCTTGTCCTTGCTTATTTGGGGTTAATACATTATTCCATGGGTATACATCTCAAAACCTAATTTCTGCTTAAATAGATGGGGGCAAAAGAAAGTAAACACACACACACACACACACACACACACACATGCACACACATGCACACATGCACAATTTTAAATAGATTTTCCCAATCTCATTTCCTCAATTTTCAAATTACGCTTGTTCGTTTCTTTGTGATTAAAATGATTGACATTTAACTTCACTTGCTTTTTCTTCATCTCATTTGAGTGCACATGTAGAGGACTACAAAAGCCATTAAAGTAGGGAGACTGAGCATGATTTCATTACAGTGTAAACTGTGTGAGGCAGACATGAGGCTTTACTTCCGGGTGTCCTAGAATCTGTGACTTCCCTATCGTTTGATCAGGATGTCAGCACCTTCTGGGGATGATGGGACAGAAGCAAACAGCATTCCATTCTAGAGAAACTGGTGGTCAGCATGAAATTCCTGTACAGATGCTTTAACAGCTGCCTACAAGACACTTAGCATGTTGTTTCATGTCTTCATCTCTTCTGCCTGAAATGCCTTTTATCCGATAGCTTTCATCAGGCTGCTGCTGCAAGTCACTTCTTCTGGGGAACCTTCCCTAGACTTACCCTCTGGACAGTGGGGTTCTTACTCGTCTGTATTCTCATAGCCAACGAAGTAAACTCCCATTATGGGATTTATTGCATCATTTAATGGGAGTTTGTTTATATCCCAATATCCCTCACCAGATGGTGATCCCTTTGAAGGCAGGAGCCGAGCCCTCCTCACCCAGGACCTTGCAATGAATAGCACAGTGTCTGGCACATAGCTGTGCCCAATATTTGAGAAATGAATGACTTACTATCGATGGAAGCGACCCAATGAAAATAAACAAAATCAAACAAAAAAAAAAGGCAAATCTAAAAGACGACTTTGTTCATATAATGTTTTTCTTACAAATAATCCAGAATTTAATAATCACTGAACCAGAATCTACTGGTGTGAAGGGAATAAATTGCTTGCATTGTAGCAGACATATTAATTCTTTGGGGCTATTAAGATCCATTCAGATTTTGATTACACAATTCCAAAATTGCTTGCTAATGTCATAAGCAAATCAGTTAAAGCTGGTAGAATAAATCCTCATATTGGAGAGAGGCCAGTCTAAATTGCTGAAATGTTAGGTTTTTTGTTTTGTTTTGTTTTTAGAAAAAAATGCAGCGTTATAATTTTAAAATCACTGAACTGCCAGGTCTGCTTTCATGAATAAGTAATGCTCATTTGTAATTATCCAAGGACATTTTTTTGATACGTAAATGGATACTCTTATTAGTTCAACAAAACCAGGAAAAGCATTTGTTCTTTAAAAACAATCTCACAGCAATCTTGTTTACATAGTATTATTTTGCTGTAAGTACTTAAAAAAAAATTTGCAACAAATCAAAGGTAAAGTTTACTTTAACCTAGGTTGAATCAGACCAGCTTTCTTAATAGCAGACTGCAACTTAGTGAGGTCTTATTCTATCTAGTGCAATTCAGCCTCATTTCCTCTTACCAGTCCTCCCTCAAAAGACAAAAAAAAAAAAAACAACCCAAAAAACAACAACAAAAAAAACGGTTGTGTGAATTTTTCCCAATTATGGTCAGGTGTGTCGTTGTTTGTTATCCTCCTTGATCCCTCAATGGAAACTGTCTAAAGTGAAAATAACTGCTGCATATCTACTCTGAAATTTTCAGTGGCTCCTCATTTTCCTCAAAAAACACAAAAGTTCAAAGTTTGCTTGTTTTACTGGCCTCAGTTTCCCCTCCTTGCCTCACCTCTCCCTGCCCCTCCCTCACACCCCTCGCAATTCCCCCAAAGCCCCTGCCTTTCCTCCTGCTGCTCCCTGTGCCCAAAACCTTCTTGGCTCTCTCTGTACCTGGCCACCTGCTACATTGATGTTTCCCCTATGTCCCCTCATCTCTTTCCTGGGCAGCCCACATTGCTCAATCCTCCCAGGTCCGGATTAGGGGACCCATCATGTGTCCTGATTGTGCTTAATCACACTGAATTTGAGGTTCTCTTTTCCCTGTCTGTGTCTGCCAATGAGATTTGAAGTAAATGAAAGCAAGATCCTTGTGGTATTAAGCTTTGTATCAAGGGTGGCCTGTGACTGTGCCTGGTCATCACAGGCTTCTAGAACTTGTTAAGTGAATAATGCATGGACTGTCAAAAGCTTTAAAGGATGAAGACAGCATCAAGAGCTTGCTCTGTGGGCTCTGGCAAAATCAGACTACTCTTCACCAAATTTTTAAGAATGATTTTTTTTTTCTTTACAATTGAAATAATGTAAAAGCATTACGTTTATTTTCAGTTTTATTTATATTTTTTAAGCATCACTTATATGTAACTGATTTTTTTATTTTTTTTTTAAGAAGTCAGTGGTTGGTTTTCTCCCAGATTAGGTCTGGGTTTGGGAATTAAGCTACTCAATGTTCTTTCTGACTGCCAGACTAGTTTAAAGCAGTATTTGTTCCATATCTCACTTCCCACTCTTCCCTGGAAAGAGAAAGCTCAGCACACATTTCACTTTATGGTGATTTTATATAGCTCTGCCATGAAAATTTGGAGTCACTTATGCCAAGTTGATTGGTCCTGCTCCTAGAAAGACTGAATCCTGTCATTAGTATATTAACAGCCAAATGTGAAAGGAGATGAGCTGAGCACACAATGGGTCCATGAAAATGAGCTCAGTAATCTGGGTTTGGGGCAATCATGGCTCCGCCATTCCTGGCTGTTTTACCCTGGCTAGGTCAATAAACTTCTCTGTTCTCAGCATACTTACCTGTGAAATGGGTATGACACTTACCTCAGGCTTCTAATACTGCTCATTGGAGATGTGAAAATGTGGCAAGTGACAGCACTCTCTCCTAACTCAGGCACTCTTGATGACCCATCTCAGGTGTCCTTAATCAGTAGAACGTACAACTCAATGCAGACCTCTACCGAAGATACCTTCTCAGGTATTCTACCACTAGATAAAATATTCTCTGTCCAGGCAATACGCTTCTTCTCACTAGAGAAAAATAAATCTCAAAGTTCTTTGAGGTTTGGAGCGTGTGTACACACCTAGAATAAAGTTCACAGAATGAATGAACACTGATTTTAAATCTCAAACTCAGCACTAATGACTCCATCATTCTAGCTTCATTTGCTGGGAACAGGAAAGCTTATTTATTCTTAGATGCAAATGCCCTTGGGGAGAGTACATCTTTACTGTTAGCTAATATTTACAGGGGATTTATAGAGTGTCAGCTGAGGTGTGTGAGAGGACAGAATCAGGGACTTGTGAGGTGAATCTGGGATTCCAGGAAAGGAGTTAGAGTTTCTTCTGGTCAGGTGGGAAGGCTGGACGCTGGGGACATGGTCTGTGCTTGTCACTGCCCGCACCACGAAAGCGGTTCAGCCGCTCTGCTTGTGTCCCAGAACAATTTGATTTCCAGACCCGATCTACTGGGCCTGCGCCAATCCACTGAACAGGAAGTTTGTGAAAGGCATTTTCTTTCTAGAAGGTGGCAATAATAAAGGACAAAAAGGGACCTCCTCTTCCTTTAGCAGCCTACACATTCTTCATGCCTTCCTGCAGGCCGAATGGTTATACAAGTCCTTGTTTAAGAAACATTATGAATTCATTTTATTCTTTTGCAGGGAGAAATTAACATAAGTCAGAGGGCTTACACTTTTTACATTTTGGTTCCTTAAATTCTTGACCTTTCCAGACCCTCTTAGCCTCCCTCTGATGACTTTTGCAAAAGGAAGAGCATGACTCTGAGAGGGGAGGAAGGAGGCCTCAGGCCGCTGAGGGCTCCCCAGTGAGTGTCCTCTGCCCACCATGTCATGGCTTATTCAGCGGTGAGCCTGTGCTGTTTGGGCAAGAAAACTTGGTGAACTGACATCTAATGCTATGGAGAAAAAACTGTGTGCCATGAAAACTTGAGTCTACAAGGAGGAGATTTTCAGCAAGTGAACTCCTCTATGAGTGGCATTATAGGGAAGAAAAAAAACATTCTTTGGTTGGTTTTGTGGCATTTCTTTATTGCCTGATCATTAAGAAAGGCATAGGAGCATTCTTTTTTAGAGGTGCACATACAGTTTCGAATTTCAAGGAAGACTTGGCTTGTTGAAACCTCAAGGGTATCGATATAATGATTATCTAATTGGCTTCCCTTTGTGTTCTCTTTAATGATAGAGTCAAGAGACCAGGTGACTGTGGAAGTCTTGGGGCTTCAGTTTCTTCATCATCTGTGAGAGGAAGGGAGCGGTGAACTCTGTGTCAATCTTCCAGGATGTAAAAAATTAAGAGATAATATCCACAGTGACACAAATGTCTCCTATTGTGTAGTGCAGTAGGCAGCCCTCTCTATACATGTTATCCCATTTAATCTTTACAGCTACTCTCTAAGGTAAGTACTAACATTCCAGTGTTACAGGTGAGGAAACTGAAGCTCAGGACTATTTAGAAATTTCCTCAAGGCCACGTGGTTAGTTAGAAGTCAAGTTTAACACTGGGGTTTTCCTGGCCTCCAAGTTAGTGCTCCAATATTCTACACACCAAGCATCCAGAATGGACACCACTATTATCAACAAGCAGATTCTTGCATGTGACTCTGTGCTATTAGAAAGTCGTAATGACTGTGTACTTTCCCACACTGGAAGTTTGCAAAGTAAATAGAGAGCATGGATGCGGACACACATCTGAAAAGCAGGCTGACAACATCCAGACATAGGCTTTTATGACATCTGACCCTGATTTGCTATTCCAGTGAAGGGTTTAACGGGACAAGGTAGACAATGTATTCTTTTCTAGCAAATAAACAGGTAGTAAAAAAAGAAAATGAAGACTAGAAATTGAAATGCTTTTCTTTTTTAATAAAATTAATACATGCTTATCATTTTAAGTACATAGTAATCAAGGAACAGTGTAACAAAAAATGAAAAATCACCAGTAATTCCACTGACAATAATTTACATAGTTTTTGCATAGCTAATACCGTGTTATGTTTAAAATTTTTATTCAAATATTTTCATTTTTCTATATACCGTAAGCATTTTTCCAGTTTCTTAACAAATTTTTTATAAAACAATTTAATGTCTTCGTTATTTTCTATCATGTGACTGTATCATCATTTAATTAGTCTTTCTCCTCTTTTTAACATGTATATGGTTTGTTTCCATTTTTTTCTCGCTTTTATAAGTAATACAGTGAAGAGCATGCTTTTTTATTTTTATTTTGACATAATTTCAAACTTACAAAAAAAGTTGCAAAAATATTACAAGGAATTTCCTGTACAGCTTTAACTCAGCTTTATCATTCTCTCTCTCTCTCTCTCTCTCTCTCTCTCTCTCTCTCTCTCTTTCGCTCTCTCTCGCTCTCTCTCGCTCTCTCTCTCTCTTCTTCCTCTCTCTCTCTCTCTCTCTCTCTAGCTCTCACACACACACGTGCATACATTTTTTTTCTCTGAACTATTTGAGAGTACACATCCTTTTACCTCTAAACACTTCGGTACGTATTTCCTAAAAACAAGAACTTTGTTTCACATAGTCACAGAACAATTTTCAAAATCTGAAAATTTTATTGATGTAATGCCATTATCTAATCCATACTTTATTTTCAGATTCTTTTTGTTTTTCAGTTTAGGATCCAATCCAGCATAGTGAAGAACATCTGTACATGTGACACTTTATTTGAATTTATGATGATCCCTTTAGGCTAGATTCCTAAAAGGAGAATTATGAATTATTAGGTTATTAGATACAGGCATTTTTGTTGCTGTTGATATGAGTTGCTGAAAATGGTGGCTATCTGACTAAAAATCTAGGAAAGTACCCATGAGACACTGTGAACATTAACTCTAATCATTACAAAAAATTATTCTTCTCTTATTTTATTTTAATTTCTTTAATTGCTAGTGACTAGGAATATTGTTTTAATGCTTACTGGCCTACCATATTTCTCCTTTTATCAAATATTTTTAGTCACCTTTTTTTTTTCAATTATAAATTTCAAGTTGTTCATATTTATTGCATACACTCTTTGATAGTAAGGATATTGTTATCTATTAATTATATTTTTTGGGGAAAAACACTTTTGTTCAGCTGTTTGCCTTTTGGGGAATTTCTTCTTTTAAAGTCTCTCTTTAAAGGATTTAAAATTTCCTCTGTAAAGATGTGGACTTTTTAAAGCTCTAGGGATGAATATTATTTATATACAATGATAGAAGAAATGAAAAAGACAGATCTAAAAGAAAGTATTCAAGAAATGAAAACATTTCTTAGTCCCAAATGGGAATAATCAGGATCTGGTTCAAGACTGATTACTTGAACAGAAAGAAAGAAAAAAAAGAAAAGAATAAAAAGACTATAGGAAGAAATGATGATGTTGGACCCAAGAGGCTCTTGAATATGGTGGAGCGAATCAATGACCGCTCCACTGTGTGTTATGGAACTCGAGTTTCCTTAACTGCAGCATTGGATGGAAGTGTCTGCCTCACAGAGTTTATGGTCTTGGTGTAAAGTGATAGGATCATTGTGATACATATCTTATTGTATAGGCTAGGATAAGGAAAACCTTCTGGACTATGTTGAATTGTCATGAAGATAGAATGCAGGGGAAAATTTTATGGGTGGGCAAGAATATATATAGAGAGAATGTATTGAGGTCATCCTGAATGTGTGTGTGTGTGTGTGTGTGTGTGTGTGTGTGTGTGTGTGTGTGTGAATGTTATGGCATAACATCCCAGTAAAGCATTGTTAAGTAGAGACATGAGGAACACCAAGCAGAGAAAGACATTCAGTGCTAGTAGTGGGGATTTGGAGGAAAATTTAAAGGAAATTTCAAAGGGGGTAATTAAAGATGTGTTAGACAAACCAGGAAAACACACACACACACACACACACCTTCAAAATCATTGATTGATTCTTCATCTTTCATCTGACAAATATAATATTATGCTTTCTATATGTCAACCATGGTTTTGATGTTATAAATATAATGAGGAATAAGTTAAATATGATCTTTTGCTCTCTTGGGCTTACAGTCTAGGTGAACGAAGGACAACAAATATTCAGTTATGTGTGTTACATGCCAATGAGTTGGCTCAACTCCTGGTGACTCTACAAATGACTGATGTCCACAATGCCCTGCCCTCAGCAGCCCTGCTCAGCTCCTGGAGATGCATGCCAATGGCTCCTTTATGGTATCAATCCATCTCCTCTTTGGTCTTCCTTTTTCTCCCTGCCTTCTGTCTTCTCCATTCTTGTCTTTTCCAAAGCATTCTTGTCTTTTCCAAATAACCCTACATTCTCATGATAAGCCCCAAAGAAAACAGTTTCAGCTTTGTCATTTTTTTCCTCCCATGATGTTTCAGGCTTAATTTGCTCTAGGATCCACTTGTTGGCCTTTCTGGTGGTCCAGGGTATCTGTAGAGCTCTCCTCCACCACCGTATTTCAAATGAATTATTTTGGCTATCAGTCTTCCTCAGTGTCCAACTTTCACATCAGTACGTAGTAATTGAGGATATGACATAGCCTTGGTCTCTAATGACACATCTCTGTTCTTAGTGATGATGCCTACTTCTCTCATTGCTACCCTTCTGAATCTCATCCTTCTGTTGACTTCTTGGCTGTGACCTCCATCTGAATTGATGACTGAAACAAGATAAGCAAGCTCTTTAACAATGTTGATATCTTCATTATCTATGTTAAAGTTATATATTTCTTCTGTAGTCATGATTTGTTTCTGCTTCATGTTCAAATGCATTTTTGGGGTGCGGAGGACACTTCATCTTTCACTTTCATCAGAAGTCATTTCAAATCATTGCTACTTTCTGCCAGTAAGATCATGGCATCATCTGCGTAGCTTAAGTTATTGATATTTCTTCCACCAATTTTTACTCCTCCATCTTCTCTGAATCTAGCCCAGTTTTTCTGTATGATATACTCTGTGTAGAGATTAAACACATAAAAAAATGAAATGCACTCTTGTCTGGTATCTTTGTCTACAGGAAACCATTTTCTATCTCCATATTCTATGTGGACAGTGGCTTCCTGTCCACAATGGAGGCTGTGCATTGGGAGGACCAAGTGCTGAGGCCTGCACATTTCTTTCAGAGCAACCCAAAGCTTTTCATGAACCACACCAAGGCTTTACTGTCATTTATAAAACATGGACCAGTCTTCCTCTGAAATTCTCTGAAGCAATCCAGTATCCAACAAATGCTCACAATTAGATCTCAAGGATCTGTTCCTTGCCTTAATCCAGCTTGAAGATCTGCCACTTGTTGCTCCCTGTAAGGTAGAAACCTTTGGTGCGTCACATTGAGCATCACTTTACTTGTGTGGGAAATGAGAACAATGGTGTTATGGTTACTGTACTCCCAAATGTTTCCAGTCTTTAGCCATTGTTTTCTTTTCCATATTTGTTGACATATATTTTTCTTAGAATCTTGATAGACTCAGCCTCTGTGGCCTGAAATAACTCTATCTGAATCCAACCTATCCTCTGCGATTTATTTACATCTTCCCAATATTTTCACGGCAGCTTTCACTTCACTTTCTAGAATTACAGATTCTTCCTCATAGGAATCTTCTTCAAAAGTATATGTTACCCTTTTGTTCCTTCTGTATAGATTTTCAGTACACTATTTCCACCTTCCCTTTATATTCATCTGTTTACATAGTTTGCTTGTTGGTTGTTTAGCATTTCTAGCCTAGGTTTGAATTTTCCTTTCATTTCTTGAATCTTCTGGTAGAGACCTCTTGTTTTTCATTTGGTGGTTGTTGTTGTTCTCTTCTTTCTCGTTACATGGTTCTCTTTGTCTCTACATGATAGTGATAGTCATTGAAACACTACATTCAGAATGCTAACCTTGTTTTTGTCACCTTTTACTTTTGCCTCTAGCCTGTCTTTAACAATTTTCAGTGTTTCTCCTGTCATCTGTCTCAGTTTTTCATTCCTTTTTGCTTCCACATTTGTCTTTTCACATTCTTCCTTAAAAATATTTCCAGTTTTAGTCCACAGTTCTTCGGGGTTTTGATCAATTAAGTGTAACAGTGCAAATTTGTTTATTATGTGAACTTTAAATCCATCAGGAATTATTTATGTTACATTCGGGCACTCTGATCCTTTTAGTGCTCTTCTTTAACTTTCTTTACTCTAATGTTTGATTTTAACAGTTTGTGGTCAGTATCACAATCTGCTCCTGGTCTTGTTTTGGCATAGAAAACAAAGGCTTCTCCATCTCCGGCTTCCGATTACATGGTGTATTGGAGTTTTCTACTGGCCATCTGGTGGCGTCCATGTCTAGTCATCTGTTCGGTTGTTTGAAGCATGTGTTTGTGATGGGCAAGTTGTTGGCTTCACAGAAATCCAAGAGTTGACCTTCTACTTCATTTCTGACCCCTAGTCCAAGTTTTCGATGATGTTCGATTTTGCTTTATTTCCTACTTTTGCATCCCAATCACCTGTAATTAACAGCATGTTTTGTTGTGGTATGTGATCAATTTTTTAGGGGGCACTTGCATAAAACCCTTCAATTTCATCTTCTGCCTCTGTAGTTGGAGTATTGACTTGAATGATGGTTATGTTAAAAGATTTTCCTAGAAGTTTGGTCGCACTCTGCATTGTAGCTCCTAGCTGCTTGTGCTACGTTTTGCCTTCATTTCTCCATCAGTCAAGAAGGACATTGGTGTTGACGAGAATAACCACCATGGCTTGTGGTACTCTGATGAGTCCTCAGGTATGTGGTCTGCTGGCCAAGTGTCACAATTTCATGTTGTTGGAGCATTCATTGTATTCCTGGGGGCCTCAGTTTCTATAAGTTTGCTATGGCTGAACCAAGTAAGAAGGCATACACAGATTTTTACAGAAATTATGATTCCATGAAAGTTTTTGAGGAGATACAGTTGGTTAGTATCTTTTGGAGTGCAAAATGGTTTTTGGAATGTGAAAAGATTTTTTTTGGGGGGAGGGGGTGGTAATTTGAGTTCCATGGAAATTTGTCACTAACCTGTGTTTCTTATGAAATATGAATATTTCAGTTAAGGAAAAGTTCAGTTATGGACATCATCATTTAATTAGTTGTGCTAGGGCTAAGAAAGAAAACACTGGGTATAGTAAGAGTTTATAAGAGGGGACCACTTCTAATCTGGGATGTTGGGGAAGGTTGAAAGCTGGAAGAAGGTGTAGGGTTCCATGAGGATCTCAGGCAGAAGAAACAAGGAATGTTTTGAAAGTATGTTATGCATATTTCAGGTTATGTAAAGGGTTAAAGAAGTAAATCTAAAATTCAGAAGTATGTGAAATACATTCATTCATTCACTGAACAAACTTATCAAGTATCTATTTTGTGGCAGTTCTGAGAACACGAAAGACTTGGTTCCTAATTCAAATTTCTCCCCAAGAACTTGCCCCAAATAAAACAAATACCCCACTTATGGCTGCACAAAACATCCATTTCTTTTGGTGTCAAGGAGAGAGGACTTTTGCCCGATCCTCAAACCGTACCAGAGCAAAAACTCTGAGACACTGGTGCCAGGAGGAATAGATACACCAGCAAGTGAAGAAAACACAAGGGAATGACAGGATGCTCCTAAAAGGGAGAGTGGACCTGGGCTTGGAAAGGTACAATCAGCACCGACAAAGCCATATGGAAAACCGTGAGCAGAATCTGGGCAGGATCTTGAGTTCCAACTGTGTCCAATCTGTGGCCCATATAAAAACCTGTCAGAAGCCCAGTCCTACTCACGGCTTGGTACAAATTACAGAATCTTTTTTCTTCTCTCTCAAAGCCATGGAGCTGGTCAACAGAAGTGAAATGGAGATATGACCTTCAATATTGACATTGTCCTTCCTGGCTATCTGTGTAGCTCACACAAGAAGCAAACCAGGCTGGAGCATTTTCAGGAGGCAAACCTGCCCCCACCGACATTTCTTTGGAAGGCTGAAAGGCACATCAGGAGCTTGGAGGTCAGGAGAAGGAGAAAAGCATGGGGCAAAAGGAGCACTGATGTCTTGAATTTTAGAAGCAGAAGCCAAGGAGCCAGAGATGAAATGGTTAAGGAACAGCTCATTTCAAACATAAATAAAATACTACAGACTCTAAGTATTTTATGAGCAAAATGCAGTTCAGAAAAGCAGATTTGGTGCTGTACTAAATGTTTTAATTTTTTTTTTATATGCTCCACATTAGAGCTTGCATTTTCTCATACCTCCAAGGCATAGTCTTTTATGGTTTTGGAGATAAAAGATTTACATTTAAATCATGCTTCCCCCATGCCACATTGTAACAATAGCATTTTAAGTTCTACTGTTCACCCAAAGGTCACAACGCCTTTTTTTTTTTTTTTTTGAAGTCTACATATGCTACCACCTTAGCCAAGTGAGCAAATCCTTCTGGCTTTGCATATCTAAATATTATTTATAGTTTATGTAAAATGAAATCCAAGAGCCAAGAGTTTCACAACAAAATGGAAACAAGAAAGTGTGACCCCGAGATTGTTGTGAAAAGCAAAGACATCGCATGGGTACAGGACCCCACGCCCTGATGGTATATATTTTTCTGTTAAAGGCTCTTATCTTTTATTTTTTGAGCCACGTGGATCAGCAGGTGAATGTGTTCTGGGCTAATAGTCTCTCCTGAGAGACATAAGATTGACAACTAATCACAAAGACCTCTTTGCCTCTCACTATTGTCTTGAAATTGATTGGTTGCCTAGTGCTTTATTCTTACTTTACTTTTTGTTTTCCTGCTATAAAGAAGATGGTAGGGGGTAAAAAAGAGAAGCATTTCCTTACAACATTGTTCTTATCATCAATAGTAATGCATTGTGCACTAAAAATTTTAAGAAGATAGATCTCACATTAAGCATCCTTATTGCAATTTTTAAAAAAAGTTTTTAAAAACCAATAACCTCAGCATTTTTTTGGAAATGGGACAATGAGCTGCCTTGTTACTATCATTGATACCCATGCAAAGCCCACCTACCATATTGTTCAGAAAGCTAGAAGTAGAGACAGTCTGGGATGCACGGACTTTTATAATCATGTGTCATTGCATTCAAGGACTGTTGGGGAAAAGTCTCACAGGCAAACGAACGGACTTTGCCCTGTACCCTGTAAGTACAACCTCAGTCTGTGGTTTTAAGATTGCACTTTTAAGACAAAAAGGGGAAGATAGCTTGCTTCTGATTCTGAATCTGAGGTAGAGTGTCGATTTGGGGCATGTATCCAATTTAGGGCATATGCAGAACTCTCACTTAATCACCTGCAGGTGGAGAGTAGACAGAAAAAGGAGAGTATGTTTCCAAAAGTCCAGAAAGAGTGAGAAAGCTCAGTATTTACTAGTTGACCAGGAATGGGGTGATGAGGCCCCAGCATTTGAACTGAAAGACTGAAAACAAATAAGCTCAAAGATGAGCCATACACACAAAGGATGAAGAAGGGTCATTTTAAAATATTATCACTTGTACTTCATTAGTATTGTGCTTATTATTTTTTAATAAATGAGACTTGATGAGAGTTTGAAGTAGGTGAAAACTTTGCTGCTTCCACTAACATGAATGTATCCAATTCCTCTAGTTGTAAGGTGTTTTTAATGTAAAAATCAACTGCAAATGAAATATAGTTCATTCCTTTGGTTTAAGTGAAATGGAGTACCAGAGGGAGTCCATTACTACTTGAAATTAGAATTTGACCCATAGCAGTTACTCCAGCCTCTGTTCTGCTCTAATATCTTCCAGCTAAATGATTTTTTAGAGAGAGAGAGAGAAAAAAAAAAATTCTACTAAGCTGGAAAAGGAAACCGCTTTGTCTACTTTAGACATTCAGTGATACAGCACTTCATCTGAAAGGAATGTGGAAGGAATTCTTAAGCTGTAATGTTTTCACAGGCAAGGCGCTTCACAAAGACCCAAAAGGTCAAGACTGTATTGGTACCCAGTCTTTTCAGAGTAATAATGTCTAGGAAAGCCCAGTGAAAGTATTCTTTAATAATTGGTTCTGGTTGGACATCAGTTCATAGTGCTATCTGCCCAAATAATTATCCTTTCAGATTAAAGTTTTATTTATTCAGAGTTGCACAGTGGTACCTGGGGATGGCCCAAGGCAAATCAGGGATTTGAAGAATTTTGCCTTCAGTACTGGCTGACCTCCATTCCCCACTGTCTCCTGTCCGTTTTTTCCATATCTTCTTACTTGCCCTTCTATTTTTACCAAATATCTGGTATTCTGAGGACTCTCCTTTCCTTTTTTTCCCCCAAAACTGATTCTCAAGAAGGGACTTAACATGTTATTTGCACCTGAGTGTGGAATTAAACTCTATTTTCTCCCTTTTTTTTAATGTTCCCTAATTTTACTTTCTAAAGACATTGAGCCATGAGTCAGTACTTAGAATATTTTAGCCAGTAAAAACAGAAATTGGTGACACATAGAAATCATATCTATAGGTGGCTTATACTAGTTCTAGACAAATTCCTCAGAATAACAATTATTTTGTGGCAGCACAAAAGTATAAGAAACATCTATGGAATTTTCTAGCCCCTGAATTGCTTCAAAGATGGCACTTATTAGAATATTAGTGACAAGCATTTTCCTGGTGACCAAAGACAGACACCCCAGTTCTCAGACTGCACAAATGTTGCACAGTCCCTACCAGAGTTATGAGTATACCCAGGACAGAACAGCAGAAGTAGACGGGTTATTTTTGTCTGTTGGATTGTTGGAAAAGTCATGACGCATTTTTGCAATGGAAAGCAGAAAAAATACATCATGACTTTCCTGACAACTTAATATTTAGCATCCCATTGGTGTCCAGCCCTCCTTCCATTTTTAGTCCATGACTATATATAGGAGAGGGTCTGTGATCCTGGGCTGGAAATTCAGGTTCTTTCATCCCCCTGATACAAGCAGATTGGTTTTTGAATGGTCATTTGACCCAAATTAACCAATGAGAATCATCTCCTAGGATTTGGCCATCTCTTCCTAAGTGCACTATCTTTTGCAGTAATTGATAGCTGTGAGGATGATGAAAGCTTAGAGCCACCTGCAACCATCTCATGAGGAAAGTGCTAAGCATGAAGCCAACCCAAAGCAAAACAGAACTGAGAGATAGTGAGACTTCATTGCCCTAGTGATGTTATTTCTGCCTTTGGATATAGTTTGGCTTGAAGTCAGCCACACCTTGGGGCTCCTCGATATATTCTAATCTTAAATTCGTGTGAGTTGGGCTTTTATCATCTGTTAAAAAAGAAGTATTGTTTAACCAGAACATCATTAGGGGACACATCCATGAAGATGCCAAACAACTGATTAAAGCTGAGGACACAGAACAGATACAACTTCTGAAGCCAAACTCAGGGTGACATTGATGCTACCCTTTGTTGAATGCCTGCCTCATGACAGATGATTGCAATGGTACAGATGCACACCCTCTTCTACCCCATCTCCGGCTCTTCACTGGTAGGTGATTCCTGATTGACACTCAGAACACATTCCTAGAGTGGACAGCAAAGTGGAATTTGACACCAAGCTATTTTTTCTCCTTGGTAATTTAATAGCGCCTGATTGAGCTGGTTCCTCTTTGTCAAGTGTCATTCAAAAATCACCCAATTGTTGGTCCACTCTTGCTCTGCTGTTGATGAGAATGCCATGTGGGTTGGAATCAAAGCCTTGCTGAAATTTGTCTATTTTACATCTGTTCCTGGCTGGGAGCTTAATGAGATGCATGGCATAATGAGATGTGTGTCTGGAGTGTGTAATGAGATTCTTGATTCAAGTGTCTAATGAAGCCTATAGCCTAATGAAATGTATAGCGTAATGAGAAGCATGGCTTGAATGTATAGTACTGATCTGAAAGTCCTTTCAGAAAATATCATTAGGCATACAAAATTTTCAGCATAACCCCCATCCACATTCGTTTGGCACATTTTTAACTTGTACTTTTTCAATGTCATTGTCATTGTCATCACTGCCCATACCCAATCCTAAGATAGCACAAGTACTGGTCCTCACCAAATACAATGGGTAGTCTGAAAACACAGAATAGACATTTTTACTTCTTGAGAAAAGAAAATCATATTATTGTTTCTTTCCATTGATTTCCTTATTTTTTAATGCCACTATTTCTATGAACTATTGCCTAATCAAAAAGAAAAAAGAAAAGGAAAAAAACACCCTAAAACTTTGTGGCTTAAGACAATTAGCATTTCTCACTGTCTGTGAATCTGCAGGTAAACTGGGGAGTTCTGGGTTTGCGATCAGCAACAGGTCAGATAGAGCTTCTGTTGGTATTGGCTGGCTTCTCTGATATCCTTAGAGGTCAACCACCTAGAGGTTTATCTAGGAAGATATTGGTTGGAGCAGGCAGGTGGAATCTCTTTGATTTGGTTTCCCATCCTCTAACTGAAAAACCATGGCATAATTTAAAGGCAGAGTCAGGAGACCAAGAGGAAGAGGGGGAAGCCTCATGAGGCCTAGGCTCCAAACCACTAGTGAGACAAAGCAAGTCCCAAGGCTGGCCAAGAATGAAGAATTGGGGAAACAGATGCCATCTTTTAGTGAGAGGAGGAGCCAAGCCACATTAATACAAAAAGCACGGACATGGGGAAGAAGGCAGGCTTCTTGTAGTTACTCTACCTACCAACTATAAAGTGGAAAAGAACACATTTCACACTGTCTCCCTCTTCCCACCCTTGCACCACTAATAAAAGTTTTTGTTTTTTTTGGAGGGGCGAAATATTTATGAAAAACTTGCTTTCCTATAAATGTGAGAAGTTGTCCAAAAGGTAGTGATATGGATTATGAGTGTTCTAAAAATCATTTACTGTATCACACTGAATCCCTGTGTCCTGTGAGTTGACAATGGATGCTCTCAGCTAAAGGCTGAGGTACAATCTACCTGGAAGCAAACAAACAAAAATGCTAATAAGAATTACCTCTAATTTCCCTTTTAACATTTGGAAAATAACTAATAGTAGGCAAGATTAGGAATCTACCTCATCTTTGAATGAAAATGTCTAGTGTAGATTTTCCACTCTTTCTTGGGTTTGCTTTAAAAGTATTAAAGATTGTGTTCTGCCAAGAACTACCGGTGATTAACCACAGGCATCAGGTGTGTGTTATATGAAATGGCCCTAAAATTTCTGAAGAACTGAGGAGAGCTTCAGCAGTGTGCATCTCATTTGCAATAACTGCCTGGATGAAACCCAGGACACTCCTTTGAAAATTTATAGGGACTAGTCTATCTAGCAGTTTAACAGGCAGTCTGAATTTCTTTCTTTTTTTTAAAACACACCCTAGCCAAGGATTTATCTCTTTCCCATCTCCCAGATTGAATATCCATTATCTCTCAAGATGCCATTACCCTCAGATGCCTCAGATTTATTTGTCTAGCTATTTCATAGAATAAAGGCCTGATAGGGTCCTCTTTAAATACACGTCCTAACCACATTTTAGAAACCAGCAGTTGGTCCCATCATTTCCCTAACTTGAGATTATGCTTTTCTATTGCACGGGGATCATAAATTTCACTCCCATGTGCATTTTACAATTATGGAAAGAAATGAATCAAAGAAAATACCCAAAGATCAGAATTTTTTTCCAATTTCTTTTCCAGCTGTGCCTTCCTATCGATGGGATAATTTACTTAGGTGCATGTACATATGTCTCCCTGTGCATATGCTCAATGCAGGTTTGTGGATGTATTGATCCATTGATTATTTCCATTCAAAATCTGGCATCAATCTGATTAACCCGATCATCTGATCTTTGATCCTAGCTTCTCTAACTCAATATATATATATATATATTTTAAATTCTTTATGTGCCTCGAAACATTTAGGTGTGATAGTTTATTCTTAAACTGACAGAATCTAGACCTCTCTGTGTTATGCATAAATACCATGGTGGACTAATGCTTCCCAATTGAACACTAGTAGTGCCTTTACATGAAAATGATTATACAAAATGATAGCAATTAGAGGTGGTTTTATTTTTGTAAGGGTCTGAGTCTAGATAAAGCTCTCTGAAATACATTGGGGTCAATCTTACTTGAGTATACTGACTACAATGATTCAATTCATCAGATTCCTACCCAAATCTCCACTTCACTGTGTGCTGTGATGTGTTACAGGTTTAACTGCATACATTCCCCAAAAGTCCTGCAGTCCATTTCATTTATGTGAGTAGACAAACCCACATATTATTTACTGTGTGTGTAATTTTGTGGTAGTGCTCAGGGCCAGTCTATGGGCAGCTTGAGGGATGCGCACAGAGCAGAGCTGGTAAGAGTCTGGGCAGAATGAAGGCAGGTGGAGGAGGAGGCACAGGGAAGACTGGAAACCATTGGTTCCAGCGATGCTGGTGTTTTTGAGCCACAGGAAAGGGAGAACATATAGGAGGTCATAATTTCTCAAAATCTTCAGATAACCCACAACAGAGTTACCTGGAAAACCTGATAAAAATATAAAAAATTTGACTTCCTACTTAATCAAAATCTCTAGGGGCCACCAGAGATGTACATTTTATAAAGTTCTGCAGTGGTTCACATGCATTTGAAATTCAAGAACCAGTGTACTAGACTTGGAACATTTCTAGCACATGGTCTATGCATTATCCTTACTGTATTCCCAGTGTCTGGCAGCTTGTAGATGATCATTGAATGAAGGAAGGAATGACTGAACTGACAAATTGTGTTGATACCAGTGTCAGAACCCTACTATCTGTTAGTGATTTAGCTCCATGTTAGGAATGCAAGACAATGAGTCAATGGGGGATGCCATCAACAAAGAGAAGTCTGATACTGAGCCAAATGTTATTCAAATTGGTGGGTTCCCATATCCCACCTGTTTCTTCCTATGTTCTATCTTCTTCAGAAACCAAAAGTTGTTCCATAGTTTGGCTTCATCGTGGTTTCAGTGTGTGGGTGCTTCTGAGTCCACACAGGTGAACCTTCCCAATTTTATAACTCAAAGTAAGGTGAAAGGCCAGGTAGGCGCTGTTACAGACTAATAAAAGCATTTGGCATAAACACAGTCATCGCTTTGAGGAGCTGAGGTTCAGAGAAGCAAAAGGAAGCACAGAAATCAGGTTTGCAAGGATGGCCAGGAAACCATTTCTATTGATGCCAGTTCCCTTCTCCCATTTTTAGATGGTGTCCAGAGATACAGGTGGAGTTGGGATGGAGGTCCCCTTGGGTTTCTTCTGTTCCATAGTCAGGTTTAGTTTCTACTCCCAAAGAGGCCACTGAGGTGTTTTCTCTGAACGATAAGCTATTTCCCTGAAGTCACATATTATGCAAAAGAAACGCACTAAATGTTTATTTTAAATGCAAGTATTTTCTATACCCATATCTCTATATATATCTATCTATATCATCTATATCTATATCTATATCTCTAATCTATATCTATATCTATCCATATACACATATGTCTATGTATATAAATATGTATATTTCTATACTTCATTCATTTATAGCTCCTCAAATCTTGTCTTACAAATGACTATTCTTGAGGACGCTATTCTTTTCAAATAACTACAAATGACTATCATACTGAACCAGTGTTTGTCACAGCTTACAATTCTTAGGCTTGGTCCCCCCAACCTGGCTACCATCCATTGCATCAGTGTGTCAATAATAAAAGATCACACACAGGTGGTTAGGACTGGTAAAAAACAAACAAAAAAAAAACCTATGAAATCACCTACAATAACTCTATCATTTCACATGAGGAAACTAGGGCCCAGAGAGGTTAAATTCCTCACCGAAAATTTCCTCATGTCTCACTGCTGCTCATTTATTACACCATTCTTTCTCATCAACTCAGTTGTGATTTGAATACATTCTATGGTTAAAATAGTGGCTTAAAAAATTGTTTTATTTTTAATGACCTTGACACGTCCTTTAACAGTCACAGAAACAGGATAAAATCCATATTTAATCCTGGCAATATCTTAGTAAATCAGCTCATACTTTGGATATGCTAATAAAATAACGAGACTGTACATGATGTAACATAGGTTATTTTCATTTAGTGTGTACTTTCATAAATTGATCTACTTAAGAGAAAATGATAGAGGCAGTCTCTAAAGTCAAGCAACGACTGAATTGTGATTTGGGGTTAAACTTTCAGGTGATAGAGGAGCTGCTTCTCCGTTGTTTAAAATAGCATTTTACAGCCTGAGTTTACAATATCTCCGCAAAGGTCTTATCAACGTGAATGTCAGGGAATTTGTTGGCTCCGTGTATTGCTCTTAGCAAACATGTGGATCACATTCCGCTCGTCCCTGCAAATACAAGATTGTATATTTTAATTCGTCTGAAGCTTTACTGCAGAGTCTATAAATATTATATAACAAATCTGAGCATTACTACTTTCTTGTGCATTCAGGATACATCTCTGTGATCACTATAATCAACCTAATTGGGCAAGACTCTCTAAGTGAAGGCAATAACATTTGTTTACTTCATTGTAGGAATGTGCTCTCAGCCTGGTACCACCACATTTAAATTAGTTTTTATCCGAAACAGAGAGAAATGCACCCTTCAGTCAACACAGTCTGTTAATTTGAATGCGTTTAAATTAACTGTGTGCATGCCTGTGGGAAGCTCTGTTCTTTGTCCTCTGGTGAGAGGACTCAGTGACATTCAGGCCTTTTCCTTCTGTCCTGGTTTGTAGAGTGCTAAGGAGTGGGAGCCCCACTCTGTCCTCTGAGGTGACTGGTCACATGTCTAAGCTACCCCAGGAATCACATTCCAGGTTGCTGTAAAAGCTGCAAGAGGATTTCTCTTGAATGTTGCAATAAATACATTGTGGGAAACTGCAAAATTTGGGGGAGAGGAGAGACAGTGGCCTAGTTAGACAAGTCAAATCCAGATGAAGATAGGTTATTCATACCCCTTTTATAGGTATCCCGTACCAGTCATACAAGCTACTTTCTCCTGCAAAATTAACCTCTCAGCACCAGATGTTTCCTTCTGAATCACCATGGTTTGATCCCCAAAGGAGTTGTTACGTCTTCCTTATTCCATTCCCCATCTTTTCCTTTGCTCTTGGCTTTGTAACCCTTTGCCAGGTGCATATTCTACATCAAATCGCCACATATTCAATGCAGGGTGGTGGTTCCAGGCAGAAAATCTGGAAGCAATGGAAAAAAAGGGATTTGAAGGGGGTTTAAATAGCATCTCTTCCAACTTGTGCTACTCCTCGTGGAAACATTCATGTGCCATGATCTGAAGCATGCATATTATTCTTAGTGTGCTTGTTTGAGCAAAAACCTCTTCCTATAATACATGTTAGGAAGTGGTCAGTCTCTTCACTAGGGAAAGAAAGGCATCCTGGCAGGAGGGGGGGAGGGGAGAACACAGGATAGCCCTGCCTGTGCTGCCATTTTGGAAGAAGGTCATGTTGCGGGTGGATCAGAAGTGAAACAGGATGAATTGAGAGCAAGAGAGAGAAACAGCTGATGCCAGCAGCCCATGATAAAAATAATACTCCATGAAACACATATACACATACCAGCCCAAATTAATCAAAGGGACTCATTTCTTTCATATGAATTCTTCAGGAAGCACTTTAGGTTTTTGTCATCTTATGCTCTGAAAAGCAACCCCCTCACACTCAGATTTCACTGTTACAAGTTTGCAGTGAAGGCCAAAGGATGTGATGTACTGACAGCCATTTTGGTAAACTTTAAACGAAGCCAGCCATCGACGGTTGCCCCTCCAGTCTCTGCCTTACAGAGGCCTAGAACGAAACTGGCACTCAGTAAGTGTGCGCTGAATGAAAGTCATTCCTTATAGTACTCCCCGAAAATCTTAACTCTCAAAGAGAGTCAATAAAACAACAACTCTTTGTGGTGGACCCGTGGCAGGTCATCTAGAATGCCACTCATTGTTTCTTGTTATTTTCATGACATTCCTGGGGCATCTGACTAGTGAATGCAGACAACTATGGCCCGCCTCCTCCTCATAGCATTTCCTTTCTTTGCTAACATGGTCCATTTTAGTGACTTTTGCCAGCAGCTGATGTCCCTGGGATATTTCTTGTCATCGCTCACATTTTCCCTGAGTCCCTGATTCTTATCGTGTAGGTCTTTTTCAGTTTTTCATGATAGCAACCCGACTCAAACTTGTTTAAACAAACTCAGCGATTTACTGATCTGTGAATACCTGGGACATGTATGGGCAGACATGCCTTCAGATATGACTGGATTCTGGGATTTACAAACGTCATTGGTACTCTGTCTTTTTCTCCCTTTTTAACATTTTCTCTCCAAAGGTGGTCATGAATGGCAATGATGGCTCCCTACTCATCTCTTTTCAACTTTATCCATCTCACAAAAAAAGTAGATTTTTCTAATGGTTCCTACAGAAACGTTAGGCTGAGGATTCTAGCAAGTCTCATCATATACCCATCCTTCATTGATTATCTTGTTTGAGGCATATGTATTCTGACTGGGTCAGACAATTGCTATTGTTACTGGCAGTGGGTTGGCTCCACCTTACTCACACTGAATGGGTTTCCTCTAGGAAAGAGGGATTCTGTTAGTAGAATGAAGAAGGGAAAAGAGAAGCCACACAGGTTTCTACAACCATGCTACTCTGATGATATGCTTTGATGCCTCTGAGGTGAAGTGAGGTAGTTATTCCAGTTACCAAAATAGAATGAAATAAAATGTACTTTCCCCCTACAAGTGTTACATTCTTTTATTAGTCATAAAGGTGACAGAGAAATTTTTAGAGACATGGATATTACAGCTCTTTTTCTGTAACACATCTCCCAGGCGTTCTGACATGAATGAGTCCCTGGGCCGCTGAGCTAGAGGTCAATCTTGGAATGTGAGTGCAGCATGCTGGATTCAAAAATTGCGGGGCCGGCCGAGTGGCACGGTGGTTAAGCGCTGACTTGGGAAGCCAGATGCCCCGGATCGGGTCCCACATATGAGAGCCAGTGACACTGCCCTCAAAAAAAAAAAAAAAAAAAAGCTGGCTTGGGATGTCAGCGGCCCCAGTTGGGATCCTGCATATGAGGGCCAGTGACACTGCCCTCACAAAAAAAAAAAAAATTGCGTTCTCACCGCTTCCTGTATTCTGAGTTTTTCCAAGTAGAGAGTTTGTTTCTCTCAGCATGCAAACCTCTGCTCCCAGGTTAGGTACACAGAGAGGTCCTGGTAATTAAGAAATCCAGCCCTGGAAACTGGCTGTCAACATCAGTGCATTGTGTCGACTCATTGACCCCCCTCCGTGAAATTCTTTGGTGTTTTCTAGCAAATAGACAGTCTTCACCCTCTGCTCCAAGGTCACCTGTTCAACTTAAAACGGCACTATTCCCTTCTGAAATTCTTATTCTGAAATTATTCTACCTGCGATGGCATCACATGCATGTGTTCGCTTAGTAGGTTTCCATTTCCCTCACTGCAATTTAGTAGCAGAAGGCAGGATGTTTTCCCCTCTTGTCCTCCGCTGCACCCCTGTGCCTACAACAGTGCCTGCAGTATCTTAGTCATGCAGCAACTATTTATTGGGTGTGTCGAAAAATAGATGAATAAGCAAACAAAATTATAGTAGCTACAGATGTTAGGCCATAATTCCCAGACCGTATTACACACAAACATAAACACATGCTCAGGAAAGAAATGCAACTGGCCATTTTTTTTAATGCATAAATGACCATGTTTATAAAAGCCCTCAGACCAGGCCCTACATTTCTTGCCTCTTCCGTTAATTTCCTTTGGCTTCACTTACCGATTTTCAGCTATTCACCCAGAATGGTGACTAAGCTGATAGGGTTACATAAGAAGTAAAATAGCATATTTTGAGGTGGTTCTGCTAAGTAAAACCAGAGAACAAGGATAAATTAAATTGCATACAAGTATCCATCAATTATGTAGACTTTTATAAAGCCTTAAAAAACAAAACAAAAAAAACCTAAAAACAGAAATGTATCTTCTTCTCTTCTATTTGTATGATAGCACTCTCTTTTACTGTCAGAACTTTAGTTTTGTGTGTTTAAAAAGTTTTATTTTGAGATTTGCACTCTTTGCTACAACATAGTAAAAGGTTGTGCGGTACACTCACTGTTGCCCCCATATAAGGTCAATTCAAATCAAGGAGGCTGGTGTGATCATTTCACCTCACACCCATTCCTCCAGTTCCTTTGTCTTGGGGTGCCTGCAGGCGGCAGGCAGGACAGAGCCAGGCAGAACCAGTAGCCTATGCTGGCGTCTCTGCTACTCCTCAAGTGCAGTGGGAATTCCTTTCTGCCTGAGTGAAACGTCTAGTCTATAAAACCGGTTAGTAAAACATACTGTAATTTGGGATTTGGTAATACTGGCTTCATTTTGACAGAACCCAGGCTGACCCACAGCATTACATCATGAACAGATGTGAATTCTAGCAGGGTGGAATGATTAAAAACTCATTCAGAAAGAAGAATACTGAATCATAGGAGGTCTTCGCTCTTCTGTCGATTCTAAGCAGTAAGCCATGTTTCGCCCTAGTTAGTCCAAGTGGCATTCACCTCTAAGTGGTGGTGACCTTGGAATCACCTTTGGCTCTCTTGTTATGGAGAGGGTCTGGGAACATGCACAAACTGAAGCTTTCAAAAACATGCTGTATATGTAACTAAGACACTTTGGAATCTTTACATTTAAATAAGCAAGAATGCCAATAGCTTAATGATTCAGGGCAAGTCAGTAAAGAAACCTAGTCCTCAGTTTTGTTTTGTTTTGTTTTGTTTTAAAGATTTTTATTGGGGAATTGGGGGAGGGGAACAGCATTGGGGAACCGGGGAAGGAGAACAGACAAGTTGCTGTCCTTTTGTTCTTCAGTCTAGTTGTGGAGGATGTTGCTTCACTGGCCCATGTTGGTATCATCATTGCACTCTTCCTGGTAAAGCAGATTGGTCGCCGGCCTCTGGACGGCCGCTCACGGTGGCTCTTGGCAGCTCACACCGGCTGCCAGCTGCTCACGCTGGCTGCCAGCCACTCTCTGTAGCCTATGGCAGCCCACTGAAGAAGGGGCTACAGCCTACACTGCCGCTGGCAACTCACAGCAGCCCAGCTCCAGGTGGAGCTGTTGTTCACCATCTTAGCTGTAGAGGGCAGTGTCACTGGCCCTCTTATGTGGGATCTGAACTGGGGCTGCTGGCATCCCAAGCCAGCTCTTAACCAACATGTCACTCAGCTGGCCCTAATCCTCAGTTTTTTCATTTGAAGAACAGAGACAATAATAATGTAGGTGTGGTTTTATTGGAACAGGAACAGTACATTAGGTGTGTGTTATTGTGACTCCCCAAGGGGCAATGACTGTGAAAGTACTTTTCAAGCTATAAAGTGCTATAAAAATATTACCAATAGTTGGTATTAATAGCTATGGGCAGATTAAAATAATGGCAATGGCTGTGTTATATAAAAATGGGTGGCTAGCATATTTTTAAAAGGCTATGCCATGGTTAGACTTTTGATAGAGGTTTTCAAACTATATTCATGTCTGTGTCTCACTTTAGACCCAAGTTGATTGTTTAATCACTTGAAAAACCAATTAATGCTTAGTTCTGAGAATAGAGGCAGAAGGATAGAGGAGTGTTAACATATATATACACACATTTATACACATATATACACATATATGTTTATATATTTAATGACATAATTTGGGGACTATACTAGATATTAACTGATGTGAATATTTACTGATGCCAAATATTTATTAAATTTGCGGTCAAATACTTTACTAAGTAGAGCTCTCTTAAAATAAAATTCTATTTTCTTGCAAAATAAGTAAGGCTCATATCAGGAAAGATTATGAAAGCATTGAATTAGTGACACTCTACTTGATTATCTGTAAGGTAAAGAGTATCCAAACAGAAATGGTCCCTACTCAGGTAACATTTTGGAAGATAACATCTTTCATCAACCTCAGAAACCAAGGTGGTGAATAAATACAGATTTTATCCATCTCCTGTGGGAACCTATTACCCAAAGAAGTTCCTTGACATGGGCAAATTGCACACAGTAAGTCACTCTGCACAGTCTGTCACTCAGAATATGCGTCGGGCACTGCTCTCTAAGTCTGGAGAACAGAACAGACACTGGCCCTGACCTCAGGGAACTTGTATTCTAATATGGAAAGGAAAAATACGCAAATACATAAAAGAAAATAACTGCAATTTCCTAGGCTCCAGTTTGCCATCAAGTAACCAATGTGGATGACAAAATCAAGAGAAAAATATTCAAAGGCAGTGGTGACTTTGTGGTGAACAAAAGGCCTGAGGACACTGGTTCTTTGGGGAGGCAGATGGATGGTTCTCAGTATCGTGGTGATTCTCTTCAATTAATCCTTCTGTTCACTTGATAAGTTTTATGAGCTAAACAGACTGTAACTGGCAAGTAGACATCATAGCAGTGGAGTCTGGGATCATGTACCAAGACTTTGTTCCTGTGAGTTGGCTGGAACTCCCAGGATTATGTCTGCCTTGTTTGAGGCTGGCTCCTCCTTAGTCACTCTCTTTGTATTATGCCCTCTGTTACTCCACGGCTGCCTCCAAACACAGTTACAGTCCTACACTGAGGTGCACTGGCCAACATTAGCTAGGTCACTTATTGCTGCTGCTGTTGAAAATGACAATGGGATAATGCTATTGTGATGCTTACGATGTCCCAGGAAGTGTTCTTAAGAATGTTCTTAAGAATAACATAAATCATATCTTGCATATTACAAAGGACATTTTAAGTCTCTATGTATAAAGTATCTCAAAGGTTAGCCTTTATAATGAAGACCTCATCAAAGCCATTACTGTTTTTATCTGTAACTGCAAATCTATGACTCCTAAGGTTTTGGCAATTATATACTTTAAGAATTGTGTCCTCTTTCTATATTATCAAAACCAGATACAGTAGTTCCCCCTTATTTCCAATGGAAGCCTAAAACTGCAGAGAGTATGTAACGCTGTATATACTATGTTTTTTCCTATGGATACATACCTATGATAAAGTATAATTTATGAATTAGGCACAGTAAGAGATTAATAATAATAACTAATAATAAAATAGAACAATTATACAAATACACTGTAATAAGAGTTGTGTGGGTAATCTTTTTCTCTTTCTCTCAAATTATCTTATTGTACTGTACTCATCCTTCTTCCTGTGATGATGGAGTTGATACAATGCCTTTGTGATGAGACGAAGAGAGGTGAATGACACAGGCATTGTGATGTGGCATTAGGCTACTGTAAGGGTCACTTGAACACCAGCACTGTGATACCATGACAGATGACTTGATAGCCAAGATGGCTACTAAGTGACTAAGGGATGGGTGGTGTTTACAGCATGGAGATACTGGGTAAAGGGAGGATTCATGTTCCAGGTGGGACAGTGAGAGACCTCATCACGCTATACAGAAAGGCACACAATTTAAAACTTATGAACTGCTTATTTCTGGGATTTTCCACTTAATATTTTTTCACAGTAGCTGACCGTGGGTTACTGAAACCATAGAAAATAAAATCATGAATGAGGGGGACTACTGTAAATCCATCCATTTAATTAGGTTTCCTGTGACTTTGTTTATATATATTCTAGGAGTTTGAAAACTTTTTAAGAAAGTTACAAAATCGGTAAGAGTATATTGCTAGTTAGCTGGGGGCCCCGAAAGATTATTATCTAAGAGTACATCCCAATCTCTAAGGTTACCCCCTTCTCTTACTTTTTTACTATGGACATTAGTAGAGGAACTACTAATGTACCCATCATCTGGCTTCAGCAATTATCATTGTCAGTTTTGTTTATTTATATCTGATTTTTTTGTTGTTGTAACCTTTTATTTAGAAAATTAGTGAGTAGTAATGTTTCCAGATGATATAAGACTTCCAGGTGATCGAAGAACATGGGGAAACGTGTCTGGATTGCTAGTGTAGCAAGGAGAGAATGCATGGAAAGAAAGGGCTTAGTAAAACTAGAAAACCCATCCACAAGGAAAATAACATGTGAAGGTTAAAATGCATTAAAGAAGTCCACCAATCCTCCACAGTAAATGGAGTTTCTTTTCCATCCCCTGCACCACGTTGCTTAAGCCTTAGCTCCTAGAACATGGTGGAAGGGATGTTGGTCAGGTCTGGAGTTTGCAGGTTAACAGCTTTGGAATCCTCCAATTTCTCCCTCTTAGAATACTCATTCTTAGGTTACTTCCTCTTGGAACCCAGCCAGGAGGATGGAAGAATCCCAAGTCATATGATGATGCCCCAGCAGACAATCCCAGCTGAGCTCCCAAATGACAGAAGTGCATTACCTGCCAGCTATGAGTATCCATCTGGAGTGTCTGGTCCAGTCGAGCTTCCATATGAGATCACATGGAACAGAAGAACCACCCAGCTAAATCTAGTCAACCCATAGGTCTATGAGCGAGAATTAAAAATGTTGCTGTTTTCAGCAACTAAGTTTTAGGGTGGTTTGTTCCATAGTAACAAATAATTGAAACAGAATTGCAAGTATGGTGCTGACATGACAAAAAAATAAATGTGTAGCATTGGTTTTTGAGACTTGTGGCAAGTGGATGCTGAAGGGCCTCCAAGAGGCTGTGGGTGAAGGTAAGAAGGACAACAAGAAAATTGTTTGTAGAAACTGGAGGAAAGAGGACCCAAGTTATATAATGGCAGAATACATAGTGAAACTCTTTCCAGTATAACATGGAGGAAAGAAAGGGTGGATAATTAGCTCATGGATCTGGGTAGTGCTATTTTCAGAAAGGACATTGCAAGTTACTCATTCTATTGGCCAAAGCCAGTCAGAAGGCCAGCTCCAATTCAAAGACAGGAGAATGGATTTCACTTCCTCTCAGAGGTGTGGCAAAGAACTTGTGACCTTCGTTAACCTACCATAAGGGAGGGGTGATCCCTGAAGGGTACGTGTAATGCTAGTACATAGTGTGAGAGAGCTCAAAAATAACTCTGAATTCTGACTTAAGAAACACATGGGGAAGATTTAATCTTTAATTAGGAGGGCTCACCAATTCTGCTAAGCGGTCCTTCGCTCTTTCTATTATCATTGAAAGTAATCAAGTGGACCAGCCAGTATAACCACAGATATAAATAGGAGATTTGCTTCCACTAAGAGAGAACAACCCAGTTTCTTTGTTGTCTTGATGTTGAATTAAGCAGCTAGTCTGGTTTTTTCGTTAAACAAAACTAAAAGCCACAATCAAGTGAATTACTTGGCTCTGCTTTAAACAAAAGACCATCATTGTCAAGATACAGGCTGTTTCATTTTTATCACAGGAAGAGATGTTAAGGTAGGTTAATGTCTTTAGAAATTATTTATCCCTGCAAATCTCCTGTGCATTACAACTGAAGCAGGCTGGGAATTAGGAGACATTAATCTGAAAGAAAACGCAACTGCTGTCTTCCTTAATAACAAGAGGGCCTGGTTATAGCCAAACCCCCAAATACCTAAAAAGTTAGGTCTTTTTGGTCTTTAGGGACACTGATACTTAACAGCTGTGTTCTATTAAATTGCTGTGTGTGCCCTGAAGAAAGTCAACATACTTTTCCACACAGGTCTTATTTGTTCATGATCGTTTGAAGGTTAATGAGGAGATCCTGGATGAGTAGGTGGGGGGAATTAGGATGTTGGTTAAACTTACATTTAGACTTCTTGGCCTCCCTTTTCCCATCTCTTCCCTGGTTTCATAACCATGCTGTCTGCAGAGGGGAAGGTGAGGCCCTAGAAGTTAATGCTGCAGACCAAATTCACAGTCAGGGAAAGGAAGACAAGGGGTGATGGGGAGATGGGAGAATAAGAAAACGGGGTAGACTCTGATTGCACAGACAGGTGTGTGTCTGTGCATTAATGTCCTCAGGGACAAGGACCAAGCACCCTGACTTGACTTCTCTCAGATCCATTTAATTCAAGGGTGGCGACAGTCCTTAACAAATACTGTAAAAACTTCCAATTTGCTATCTCAGTTTTAAAAAGCAGAGGGAGACTGCAGAGTGAAGAGAAGCTCTCAGCCAGCCTGGGCATTCAGGAAAACAAGTTTAAGAAGGACACAGGTTGCTGTAAAATGTGGTAGAAAAACTGCACCATTAAGTTGTCTAGCCAGTTTTTCTCACATACATTCACTGCTCTTCCTAAAGACAAACCAGCTGCCCATCAGGGAATTCTGGTGGGGTTTTATGCCCCTGCACACACTGAGGTCCCCGGTGGGCCCCCGTGGTCTGGGGTCGCTTTTTTGACTCAGTCAAACCCAGGCTCAGAACCTGGCCATGGCTGTCTTAAGCACAGCTTTTCGTATAATCGGCTCCCTTCTTTCTCCATGGTTTTCTCTGCTCTGTGTGTTTCTGTCTTTCTTTCAGTACATGCTAAGATTCCCAGAGTGCAAGAAATCTAGACTAGCTTTGGTGCTCCCTCCAACTCACTTATGGCAATAATAGTAACTTGTGCTAGTCATTTCACCTTTCCATCCCATGTCCCATCAATCAATTGTGGGTAATGGGCCTCACTCTAGAGTTAACATCCTATGATGCTAGTACGTAAAGTCTTAGTTTTTCTTAACCGTGATCCAAAGGCTTTTACGGAAGATCAATGTGACTTTTTTCTCTTTTCTACAGTGTGCCCTTTGTTTTGTTTTGAAGACAAAAATAATTAGTCTAAATAAACAAATGAATATGGTCTTTGGAGAAAAATTAAACTGAGTGTCTACAAAGGAGCTAACTGGTATTTCTACAATATGTTTTCTATTCTGGGCCAAAATACTAAAAATAGCACATGACACAGTGGGAGGTGGAAGTACAGGAGTCACTGAGTACAAATTTCTCCCCAAAATATCACAGTGCCCCAAATACCTGTTACCGTGTAGCAGGAGGGAACTATGATAAGCACTATTTGACTGGCTTTAAAATGCCTCACTTGTTACCTGGTGGGGCTCTTGATGACTTTGAGCTTGGCAAAGGAGAAATGTGGGGGAATTTGCCTTTTCATTTATAGATCATGGTTAGTCTGCATGGTGAGGAAATGCGCTCATTGATGACTGTTCCCATGGGTGATATTATCAGAATAGGAAAAAACAGGGCCAAAATGATGAGTGAACAGTGATGCTTAGGTGGATAAGAAACAAACGTGATCCCACGCTTCCATGGTCCTGCGGGGGAGAGTTCAGCCAAGGCAGAAGTTCAGCTTAGAGTACGCTTATGACGGTTTGGTCCAGTGCCCAGCTGGATGAGTAAGCATCATTTTTCTCTCCCCAAATGCTTTTGCGGTGTTGTTATTGTTGTTGTTGTTATTGTCTGTTAACTTTTTCCTAGATTTCTGTGTTTGATATGTGGAAGTTGTTGTCATCATTGCTTCTATCCTCCCATGCAACATATCTATGACTCTGTCTCTGAAACACCCTTTCCGTTCGCCTCTTTCCTCCTGTTGGCCCCTGCTCACCATCCTCATTTGGGCCTCATGAATAAACACGGGGAGCTGAAGGTACCCTGTCTTCCACAGGCCAATGGATCTCTCTGCACATCTCTCCTGTGATATTTATCAAATGTTGCTTTGCTTTGGTTTGGTTCGTATTTTTCTGTGTCTTACATACCCTATTAGATCATAAATAGATGTCAGGCAATGCTTTCTTCATGTTCAATCTTTCCATGGCATTTAGATCTGTGCCTTGTACACAATAGAGCCTCAATGCAGTTCATAAATTGAGTTAAATAGCTAGTAAATTATTTCTCCAAGTCTAAGCAGCCTATGGGGTATGATGACAGTAGCAGCAGGATAAAGTATACAAATTTGAACAGTGGTAATAACAATAGTACCAATAGCAATCATAACACATTTATTGAGTGCTTATGGATTCCAAACTTTGTATTAATCACTATCTCTCTATAGTTGTATGTAGACATAGATTTATAATCATTCCCAACGAATCTGAGAACAGACAAATAAGGGTGTTATTTGTCATTTTTACAGATTTTTATATCATTTTACGGATGAGAACATTCAGGAATAGAAAATTTAAGAACACTGTTCAAAGTCACACAGCCCATGAGCATCAATATTCAGTTCCAGAGCCTGACTGCAGAGCCACCACAGAACAGGTTATTCTGGGACTCAGTCTCTCTAAGCATGTCCTGTGCATCACAAAGGGCAAGCATGTCCAGGGGCGTCCTCATGCTCCATCTTCCTCTTGCTCCTGCAAAACCTTGTGGACTCCCTTGCCCTTGAACAAGCTGCCTTGGAGCTATCATAACTGTCTAAGGTTAGAGGTTCGTGGTAGCCAGGACCAGCTCTCCTTCTTCATTTATGCCAGCTAGTCCAAGTGCATGTCCAAGTCCAAGTGCATGGCCCTGGGCCTTGCTGGAAACCTGGGGAATGGGCAGGAGAGCTGAAAGAGCTTGGAGTGACCCTGGAGGTACGAGCTGGGTTTCTGCATGGACCTCAGATTCTGGGGGGTAGAGACGCCCAATATACAATCAAACAAAGAACCAGATATCAAGTGGTGAGAATGAAAACTGACAAGTGCAGCAGGATGAAGGAAGGGTTGTGAGGGTGTTGTTCTAGTAGGGAGGTCAGGAGGGGGCTGTCTTCACAAGGTTCCAAATAATACAAAGTATTAGCCTCCTGAATTTACGCACAGCCACTGATTGCAATATTTTTATTACTATTTTTTTTTTGCTATCTTAGGAAGAAAGGTCAATCACACTGAAAATAGGTACTTAGGAAATGAACATTTAAAGTGTCTGCAAAACCCTGTCAGGTCCTACATGAGTCAAATCAGCAAGTGAGAGTAGCTGTTCAGGGCACAGCCCTTTCTAGCCTCCTGAAGACCCATATTTCAAAAATTTTGCCCTTTGTAGGGGCTCTCTTTCTCTGCCGTCCACATTCTGAAGGCAGGATCCCCAAGTCTCCTCATCTGGAGTCTAAAAACTGCCCCTAGAAAAGGGACCGACACAGGCACACACTGACATACACATATATGCAGACACACAGACATATATATACACACAGACACACCAGTAATCACATGCGTACATATACAGACACATTCATAGACACATAATGCATAGACACAGTCATATACCCCACATGCAGACATACCAGCACATACACACAAGGATACACACACACACACACACACACACACACGCACGCGCGCATGCACAGGCACAAGCACAGACTTCAAAGTCTTCAAAGCCTTTTCCTCTGGTTTCCTAAAATCAAAAATGCCTCCTAGAAAGGGTCAGACACACACACACATCCACACACAAAATACACACACACGGGCACATAGATAAACACAGAGACAGACACACAAACACACACAGGGACTGAAAATTATCTGGTTAGGCATATCTTAAAAGTACAAAGCCAAAGGAAAATCTCTGGATATTAAATTGGAGGAAATCTGAGGCTTTACCACCTGAATGGGGGAGGTGATGGAAAGGAGTGCTTTCTCAGCACTCTGTGATCAAACCCTGGCTGTCACCTGTCCTACCTATGCCCAAAGACAGGCCGTCTCTCCATCAGCAGCTTTTCAGCTTGATGTTGTTATAATGTGGGTTTTGTCTTTAAGCCCCACAAAAAGATGTTTCAGGGATACATTTTAAAACAAATTCCAGCCTATTATTAAAACACCTGTTCAATCGTGAGACCATTCTTAACATGAGAGATTATTGGCTGGAGAAAGAAATGACAGTACAATTTATTAGTCATCTCACAATTCAGTTTTGAGGAAACTAATCCCTTGCATTTCCTGTCAAATTATTGTTTATAAAATTAATAAAAGCCTTTCCCTTCATATTTATAAAAGTATGCCAAACACAATAGATTCATTTCTTGCACATCACCATTTTGGAACAAAGCAGGATGACAGGATAAAATAATTCATGTCTTTGGGCCATTCTCTGCATGTTAGCCTCTGACAATCATATTTCTATGGGTGTGTGGTCACTCATGGATAGGTGTCCATTTCAGAAAAGCTCAGCAGTCAGAGGCTCTGCTGACATGATATAAGGAAGGGAGTCAAACATACCCTGTTATTTACCTTAATACATCTTAGTCCGCCTCTGTATTGATTGTCTTCAAGGTCCTGTAATGCAACAGAGGGATCAAGCCCAGGAACGTGAGTGTCCTTAACCATTTTACCCTGGGCATGTCAAGTCTGCTAGCAGAAACAGCTCAGTGGCATCAGTTTTAGGTTAACAGCTTTAAAACACAGATTCTTTACCACAAAAGGACTTTTCCTAGAGAGGCAGAAATGGTATAAAAAGTTGAAAAGGGTAGAAATAGGTAAGAAAATAAGGGAAACAAATTGGGTTTAATTATAAACCCAATCCAAAAAAAAATTAATCATGCTAATCTTTTCAATTTCATAGAATATTCTCCATCTTCTCTATCCTTCCTTGATTCTGTCTCTCTACAGATCTATTTGTTTCATGAGCCACAAACTTGTAGTTAAGAATTATATCAGCATATAGACTGAAAGATGAATGCCACAATGAATTTTGACTGGACTCGATGTGTGGAACTCAACAGTCAAAAAAAAAAAAACGGTCAGAAAACTAAGTGATGTGATAATGTCAAAGGTTGCAAAGATCACAAGGTTTAGATTGGAGAGATAAGAAGGCTGGCCTTGAAAATTCTCATCAGTAATTGACATTCAAAGGCGTTTGAATCTTTGAAAGAGAAGAAAATTCACACCACCGAGGGAAAGGAAAGAAATGAACAAAAAGGGTTGATAATGTAACTAAAAGCAATTTGAAAATATCAACCTCTCAAGTATAAGAATTATGTTTACAATTTGTTTAGCCAACAAATATTCATTGAATATATACCGTGCCAAGCAATTTTCTTGGCATTGGAGATACAATGGTGAACAAAACTGACAGAGCCCCTGCCTTCCTGGAACTTATATTCTAGTGGAAGGAATAAACAATAAACATTTACATACATTTTAATATAATGTAATATCATGACAGATGTTATAAAGAAATATAAAGCCAAGTAGTGAGCTAAGAGAGGTGCTTTTAAAGATGAGGATGTGTGTTCTGGAAAAAATGGGCCTAATTTGTAGCATTTGTTGATTTCTGTGGTGTACTGCATTCCCACTGTGGTCAATTTTGGCTACACACATGACACCACTGAATACTGAGATGGGAAGAGATGGGGCTGGCTCATAATTACCTCTTGCCATCTGATACAAGCCCACTCCAGCAGACCACTAGGGAAAGGAGAAGATCCCTGTGAGGAGGTAACATTTGAGAAGAAACCTGAGTAAAGGGAAGAACTGAGCAATGCAGATCTATGAGAGAAGAGTATTCCAGGCAGAGGGAACCGCCATTGCAAAGCCCTGAGGCAGGGCCATATCTATAAGTTATTGAGGAGGACCGCGTAGCTGGAGAAGAGTAAATGGGAAAGATAGGCAGGGCCAAGATCATGAAGTGCTGGGTAGGCCATCATGAGGTCTTTGCATGCTATTCCAGGTGTGATGGGAAGTCACAGGAAGGATATCACTAGGGTCATGGCATGATGTGAATTATGTTAGAAAAGGATCACACAAGCTGCTGGTAGAGAACAGAATATGGGGGTGTACTGCTCAGGATGAGCCCTAATGGGTGATGGTGGTGGGGTCTCTTCCAAACCACACTGAGGCTTGAAGACCTGGCTGGTAAGAGGTTTGGGAATATATTTTGAAACGAGAGTGGGCCATGTAGTCTCATGATTCAGACCTGGAGAGCAAGAGAAAGAAGTGTTGGTGATGTCTGTGTGGATTTTATCTGGGCATCTGGGCTAATGGTCTCACTATAGAGTAAGTTGGAAAGTACTAGGAAGGGAACATATTTCTGGGGAAAGACTAAGAATTTGGATTTGAATATATTAGGTTTGATATGCCTTTTATGGAGTCATGAGGCAATTCAGAGTGCTGGTTAGAGGTGGAGTCTGGAATCCAAGAAACAAATGAGGGAGTCATCCAGCCTGTAAATGATATTTAACTCCGTGGTATTAGATGAACTACTTATGGAATAAGTGTAGCTAGAGAAGATGTGGGAGGAGGCCAAAAACCTGGGATCCTCCAAAATTTTATGTAGCCAAGGAGACTGAGAAGAAAAAGATACCGAAATAAAAATAAAACAAGAGAATTTTGGTTTCCCAGAAGCTAAGAGAAGAAAATGTTTCAAGGAGAGAATGGTCAGGTTTAGTAAATGTTGTTCAGAAGTTAAGAAGATACAAAGTGAAAATATACAGTTAGATTTGCCAACATAAGCATCGTTGGTGACCTTGATAGAGTGTCAATGGAGAGGAGATCAGAAAGAGTGTTGGGATGAAGCTTCATATGAGTGATTTTGAGAGAGAATGGGAAATAGGGCAATGAAGAAAACTAATATAGACAACACTTGCAAGTTTTTATAGTGGAGCTGAGAAATGATTGTAGAGCTATAGAAGGATGTGGGATTAAAAAAATGTATTTTTTTAAAATAAAAATATGACAGCATAGGGCCGGCCAAGTGGAGCAGTGGTTAAGCGCTGGCTTGGAAGGCCAGTGGCCCCGGTTCAGTCCCACATGTGAGGGCCAGTGACACTGTCCTCAAAAAAAAAAAATTATGACAGCATATTTGTATGCCAATTGTAATGATCCAAAAGGAAGGAAAATGGACAATGCTGTAGAGAAGGGAGAAGGTGACAAGAGCAAAGTCCTTGAGTGAGAGAATAGGAAGAGATCCAGGGAACTAGTAGAAATATATCTTAGACTGACGCCCAGACCATTCACCCACCATAATAGAAAGAAAGACAGAGCATGAGGGTACAGACGCAGGTTGTAGGGAAGGTTGTGGTGAGCAGGGAAGAACGTTTTCTTTGGATTGCCTTTATTTTCTCAGTGAAATGAAAAGCCAAGTCATCAACGAAGGGGGCATAGTGGAGAGGGGTGTTTGATTGAGGGATGAGGAACAAGTGTTAGCTGGACAGATGGGAGGCTGGGGAGTGAATCACAGCAGGGCTGCCTTCCAGTGCTGAGGGTCCACCTGAGATTTGCTGTCGTAAACACAAAGGGAAGCCAGTCAACATAGCTGTTTTCCTCCAGTGAAATTGCAGCTACTTAATTGAATGCAGTCGTAGAATCTGAAAGGAGTTGGGTTCAATCAGGGTTGGAGGTTTTCTAGGCACAGAAGCGGGGCAAGGGAATAGATCATGAAACCAAGGGGACATTTATAGTAATGCAGGAAGGAAAGTGTGGAGGGTTTTCTGTTTGCTTGTTTGTTTTGTTTTGTTGTGTGTGTGGTGGTGGTAGGGGTATCAGTATGATGATAGGTATCCATGGACACAAAATCCTGGTGGGTTTGGCGTGGGAGATACAAGACGGACTGAACTGAAAATATAGGAGCAAGTGTCCAGAGAATGGAATAGTTTACCTGAGATTTCAAAAGCGGTGTGCCCACAGTTAAAAACAAAGTAATATGAGGAAGATTTTGTAAAAACACCAAACCCAGACATTACCCCTGATCATCAAATGGTAATCCTAGAAAAAACAGGGCTTAGGCATTGGTGTATGTTTTACCTTAATATTTTTGTTGGTCATTTATGTTTCTTCTTATGGAATGCAAAGTTGAAACTGTACTTCTTAATCAAAAAACAAAATAGAAAAGCAAAGTTTTTAGGAAAATTGAGTTTGTGACAAAATCGAAAATGGTACTGCCATTAAGAGTTGGATAGAGTGGTTGTATATCTACTTAGCTACTGAAAAAAAAATCACATGCAGAAGTCGCATACTGTGTGTACTCAGGATTTTTCACACTGCTTTATTTGCCTATTAATTTGTCTGTCTTCCAAGTTATGAATGCCATCTCTTAAAGGCAGAGCTTTACCTAGCTTGATTTGTACCCCACCCTTTCAATGACCATCTAGTGGAAACTTTGTCATTTAATTGCATTCTCAGTACATGCTAGCTGAAAGAATAGAAGAATATTGCATCGATGGTCAAGCATTCAGTAACATTTTTGCACTGGGAGGAGAGTGTCATTTACTCCACTGATTCACTATTGGAAGGAAGAGTGTCCTTTTCTTTTTCCTACTAAAAACTGTCATTTATCATGCTGTTGAGGGTAATTGTTGTCTGTTGGCTTATTAACTTTTTCTGTTTTATCATTTATGCCCTTCCTGTTCAAAAAAAAAAAAAAAAAGAAAGAAAGATGTTCCATGGGTTACATTAGTTAAAAAGAATTAAATAAACTTTTAAAATTAAAGGACAATTTCCAGGAACTTAGGATAAATTGGTTATTGCTGTTGGCAATAAAATTTAGTTATAAGATTTCTGGGAGCCAAGAAAAAAGGTAAACATGTTGGGTTGTATAATTTTTATTGCCTCTAAGAGGAAGCTCAGTGGGGAGAAACTAGGGGAAAAGTATTTTATCACCAGGATCTTTATGTAGAAGCATATCAGGTAACATCAAGAACAATGTCTTCTACTAAAGTTTTGTAAGAAAAAGAACATGACACACATGTAAACAAGCATACACACATGTTCTGCATATAGATTTAAACATGATTTATCTTTTCGAGAGCACAGTAGTATAACCTAATTCAATGAGCACATTTTAACAGAATATAGACCAGGTATATTGCTTTCTGAATATCAAATTTATATATTGGAACAGAGCTCCAAAAACCCAGATCCATGACAGAGAAGGAACTTGGGGCACTGGTTATCTTGTAGGGGTAGTAACATAACATCCACCGGTGCATGGATAGGCTTCAAGATACCTACCTGGGCATTCCCTGAATTTCTTGAGATGCGTAGATATTCTCCGGGGAGAATACCTAAATTTGCTTCATATTTTCAAAAGGGTCATTGATCCAACCTGCTTAAGAATTATTTCATCAGGGTAACAAATAATCTCCAAATAATTTTCTTTTGTTTAAATGTGATGCTTTCTAGATCATTTTTAAATTCTCATTCCATAATCTGAGAATCAGCAGGAAGTATCATGGGATTTTACTGGGGAGAGTAGGGGCAAGGGGTTGAGTAAAAATAGGATTGATGCT
Organism: Aselliscus stoliczkanus; assembly: GCA_033961575.1. Lineage (NCBI taxonomy): Eukaryota > Metazoa > Chordata > Mammalia > Chiroptera > Hipposideridae > Aselliscus > Aselliscus stoliczkanus. The sequence continues at coordinate 162,423,206 of CM066731.1, read as the reverse complement.
CTGGGCTTCCATAACCAAGACAGCTGATGATGTGAAAGGGCTGGTGGGGATTCAGGGCTGGCTGTACAGGTGGGACCCTGTCTATTGAATAACTCCAGGCCATAAATTGCAATTGCTTCCCTCCTCTTCTAATTTCAAAATCTCTCATTAAAAATTTACAGTGGGCAATCATCCAGCTATTTATGACTATGTCTAGACAACTGAAAAACAGCAGATGGTGGTAGGGTCCATTCAGGGATTTTGCTGGTCGTAGTGATCAGTTCAGATCAGGGCAGATTGGTCAGATCAGTTAAGTGGAAATCAGATGTTCATGGTGCTGGAGAACACAAGAGCCTACTCATTCCCCCTGGGGAGGGCTGGGGCCATGAATCAGCATCCGTTCTTTTGTTTTCAAGCATGGTTCAACAGCATCACTGTATTAGTCTGCTTGGGCTGCCTTCATAAAATACTACAGCCTGGGTGACTTAAAAACCAGAAATTCATTTTCTTACAATTCTGGAGGCTGAAAGTCCATGATCAAGGTGTGGTCAGGGTTTGCTTCTGGTGAGAGTCTCACCTTGGGTTGCAGACAACCATCTTCTCCTTGTGTCCTCACATAGTCTTTCTTCTGTGCACCTGTGAGAGACAGAGAGATTGCTGTCTATTTATCTTCTTAAAAGTACACCAGTCCTATTGGATCAAGGCCCCATTCTTATGGCCTCATTTAATCTTAATTACCTCCCTAAAATCCCTATATCCAAAATTGTCATATTGGAAATTAAGGCTTCAATATATGAATTTAGGGGGAGACACAATTTAGTTCATAGCAATCACTGACTACATATGACAAGGCCTGCCGAAAGCTGCTTGTGCAAGTTAGGTGACGCCCCGTTGTTTTCAGACAATATGCCTTAATTACCTCTGTGGCAGTGAGACCTGTTAGTCAGCTACCTTTCGAGGGATTCTCAGTTAACATTCATAGGTTGTTCAGAAACCATCTATGCTTCATTGACATTGTTACCAGCAAAACAGACCCAGAGACACGCAGAAAGCACTCAGGACACCTTAGCAGGGAGGTAGGCAATGATGACTCTCATGTCCACGAGAGAATTCCTACTTTCAGAAACAGAAGCCCGAGGTAAATGATGTCTTGTGATCTGTGTCGGCGGAGCTGGGCTGAAGCAATGAGAGTGCATGGTTCAGTGCCCAGATTCTTCCCATTACAGTGTGTGCGTTTGTTTGCTCATGGGGTAATGGGCTATGTGTAATTCTTAATGATGTGGCAAATTGGAGGATTGTGGAAGCACAGAACATTCTTAAGCTGTGTGTGGAAAGATCATGGATGCTCGAATTTTGGAAATGGCAGACTTCAGTACTGAGGAATACTAACCATTCCTTAAGTTTGTCGGAGCTTTCTGGCTGAGAAGGCCATTCTGGACACTTAATGACCTGGCCAAGGCTGCCACCAGGTGTGGACACCAGGACAGAGCTGGGCTGGCCAGATTCTCTCTGCTATGGATTTGGAATTGGAACTGAGAAAACATTGGTTAGCCTTTGCTGATGTCTGGAACTAAGGGTATATAAAGTCCAAGAGCTATGAGAAAATTGTATCCCTGTGGACCATGAAAGCTGCTTGGTAGAGATAGAAGAGTGAATTAGATATGAGAATAGTAGACTGGATTATGGAGAAGGGGAGAGAGAGAGAGAGAGAGAGAGAGAGAGAGAGAGAGAGAGAGAGAGAGAGAATATATAATGATCACTGCCTCATGGACACAGGCTAATTCTAATTGGCATGGCCAATCTCTGTGGGTAGGTGGGTAGGAGCAGTTCAGAGTGCCAGAAAGGCTGCTGTTGCAAGTTTTGAAAACTCCCAATGGTTTTGCTAGTTTTGTAGTTCAGACTCTGGACTAATACTTATTTCACTAAGCACTGCTGATTTCTAGAACACTTATGAAGCTATGAACCCTGTAGTTTAATCCTGAAGGTATATATATCTCAGAGCAAAGAACATTAATCCATACAATGAAATCTTTTCAAAGCAACTCAAGACATTTATATATAGATCCCAGAAATATTTTTTTAAGTATCTTTATCGTCCCTCTCATCCACTGTTCCCACGCACTATGTCCATGCATCCTGCTCCAGTGACATACTTCCAGGAAAATCCCTTTTACCTTCACTTAACAGCTCCCAAGAGTCCCTTTCACCAAATATATTTAGTTACAAATTCAAGAACTTTCTAGGAGAATGAAGAAGACAATGAAAATGAGAAAGTTAAAATTCTCCTATTGTCATACAGAGGGCAAGTAAATGCTGCAAATACCCTACTTTTACCAGTTTTGTCCTTGTAGACTGAAAATAGTACCAAAAAAAAATCCCTGTAAAATCCTAGAATCATGAATCCTAGAAGTACTTTTGAAATCATTCGATCTAGACCACAGTTCTACAAATGAGAATACTTGGTCCTATATTTGAGAAGCACTTCATAAAAACTACACCTTTAAATAATAGCAATCTGATCAAATGAATACATTGGAAAGGAAAATACTGAACTTCTCATGCTACTGTCTAGTACTAAAACTAGGAGGAACTTAGAGATAATTTCTTTAGGTTCCTTACTTTGTGGGTGAGTACACTGAAGATCAAGAGCACCAAGTGATTGTTAACCTGATTCTCAGAGTGCTTTGACTAATGTCTTTATCCCGTTAGAGCACTGGCTTACAAATGTTTTAATGTAAGGAAAGGAATCATTGCTTAAATAAATTAATATAGGGAACTCTAATTGATAATGCCAATAATCCCTTCAATGAAATAGTGTTTGACAATCCTTCCCCCATAACACACACACACACACACATGCACACGCACACGCACACGCACACACACACACACAAAGTCATGTCTGTTTACCTACATTCCATACCTCATGGCCCCGGGGAGGACCCTGAGAAACCTCTAAACTGCAGAGCAGAGCTTGGAAACCCTGGCAACGCAACCATGTTAAGACACTCCTCATCTTTTCAACACACGGTCTGGAAGAATTCAGGCCTTAGAAAGAGAATGCATCAAAGACAAACTGCATTTTGCTCCAGAAATTGCATTATAACTTACACATTTTTTATAAAGAAGCATAGAGTAAGGAGGAACAAAATGGATGTGAACGAAGAGGAGATAGAAACTGCCTTGAGATCTGGCCTAGGTGACTTATGAAAAATCATCATTTATCTATCTTCTGGAGTGGGAGAAATGTATGGACTTCGTCTGTGTTGCAACTGAGGATCTGTCACTAATCGATAGATGTTTGTACAATAAAATGGGTTATCATTATTCCCCAACAGACTAGTTAAGCACAAATCATTTTACTAATTCCCACAGTGCTTACAAGCCTTCCAAACATCTTTGCATAATATGGGATCTGCTGGCTTGGTGGTCATGAAACAAAAATATCGTCTTTGCATACATGTGTTTGTTTCCATAAAGGCCAACCAACAACCCTAAAGAGGAATTTCCTGGACATTTTAATTAATGAAAGCACACAGACTGGGGTGATGAGGACTAGAATGAGGATTAGCTGAGGCAATTTAACAATCTAATAAAGTGAGAGGCAAATTTTAAGGAATGGAGCTAAATTGAAGAAAAGGAGGATGACATTTCTTTTCTGACTCAGTGGAAGACTCCCAAAGCTGCTTCCTCTTATTCATCTCGCTGTGTCAACTATTATACCACACACCTATTCTAATAATGTTCTGAAACTATTTTGAATTTGAAATGTCACTAAGAGAAGAAATAAAGATTTAAGTTTTTGTACATGTCTTGTGTGCTAAAAACAACAAGGAGCCTAAATAACTTTTAAAAACTGAAAATGTTCTGGGCCAGCCGAGTGACATGGTGGTTAAGAGCTGGCTTGGGATGCCAGTGGCCCCGGTTCGGATCCCACATATGAGGGCCAGTGACACTGCCATCTAAAAAAATAAAAATAGATAAAAACATAAAAACTGAAAATATTTCAAATATCTTAAAGCATATATTTTTTATAAATAAGAATGTAGGACCCAAGCATACATATTTTTAAAGTATCTAAAAAGGTTAAACAAGCCCAAATTTTAAAAATAGTTTAAATTTTAACCTGCAAGGAAAAGACCATAGCTTCAGACTAACAATGATGCAAAACATATTTTCTGTGAGACATTCATATTTAATATTATAAGATTTTAAGGATTCTAAATAGGAACTGTACCTACCTGAAGCTCAGACTAAAAATATTGGCTGTACAATTCTAATATGCTCTCATTTTATTGACACTAACATAGTCATATAAATAAATGGGAGCTTTATTGTACTAATCTTAATCCTCTTTTTAGAGCCCTCAAGTACTCTGATTATAGGCAATATAGATATTCTTGGACAAATAGATTTCTATGTAAGAAAATTCAGAAGCAAAGTATAAAAGCATATTATGATCATGAATGGTATAATTAAAATTAATGCACTGTATCAAAGTCACCCCCAAATGGACTTTTATTTCAATACCTGCTTTCATAATTTCAAATAATTGCAAACTGAAGTAATAAATGTATTTATATCCAAGTTCATTTGGTATGACTACACTGAATGGGAATGAGAAGCGCTTGCAAATAAACAGTGTGATTATCTTCACCCTGTTGTGGATAGTTTTCATTCAGGTTAGCTGGGACAGCTAATTGTGTGCCTGGGCAGAAGAATTAAGTTTAAGAATAATATTGCTGTTATATCGTAATAGGATGAGCCAACAACAATTTTCATGTAACATCAGCATTTTTATTCTGAAATAGAGGGGAACATGTTTGGTAAATGTTTCAAAGTTAGTGTGCTGTGGTGCAGTGAATTCTGGAATGGAACAAAAAAAAAAACAATTTGGAGTCCCGTACCTGTCATTTATTAAATGTGTGACTTAGGTGAACTCAATCATTTGGGGCTCAATTTTCTCATCTGTAAAATGAGGAGATTGTACCAGAGAATTTCTCAAAGACCCATCAAGCTAATGCATTTATGATGACAACTATAAATGCTTGTAAAATATATTTTAAAATTAAGAACATAAAATGGAAATTATCTATCATCGAATAACTTAACAACAACAAAGGGAAATAGATGGCAAAGACTCCACATATGATGAATATACAAAAAGGAAAATATGACTTAATCCCTATTTTGAGAAAATTAAAGAAGAGAAATAACTGAAAACCTGGGGTTTCAGTATAAAATATTTGAAGACTATGACAAAAAAAACCCAAAACACCATTTATCTTAACACACTTGTATCTCCTATTAAATATAATTTCTACTGGAAAGGATTAAAAGCTTTTAACTTTCATCATTTGGGGAACTATAAAAAAGTAATTATTGAGTTTACTCTTTTGATTTAAACTTCTCATGTAATTATACCGGTTGAGTTGCATAACTGACATAACATTACATTTTTAGATATTTGATAAGGCATTGAATATTAATTGTTACAGTTTTAATCTATACCTCAGAGCCAAGAAATATATATTATTTGGTCTCAAATATTTTCTAAGCTCTTGAATGTTTTCTAGCTACTGGTTAAAGAGCTAGTACTGCCTAAATTATAAAAATAGCCCTGCAGGATTTCCTCAACTGATATTTTTTGAATGAATACATTCTAGTCATGTACATCCTTCAACATTCAGTCTCCATCTTATCATTGTTTCTCTCTATCCCCCTCTTTTTGGAGGTGAGGGTAAAGTTTCATAGGACAGTTTGACTATGAACTTCATTGTTACTCCATTACGATAACATAAAAACCTTGTTGTTTTGTCCAAGCTTTATCCCTTCTCCAAACACCACAGCTGAGTAGACTCTCACTGACACAGCCAGACTGGGGAGCAAGAAAGGGTCTCCTCTCTTCTCCCTCACACCCTCCATCCAGGCCTGGGTTTGGATGAGATCATTGCAATTCTTCCAGTCTCATTTTCTCCCTCCCCATCATGCTTTGACTATGACTTACTCTTTGATCTCTTCCTTAGAGGACAGGATCCAACTATCAGTGAGTTTAAGAAAATATGAGATAACAGTATCTGTGATAAGAAGAGAAGGAGACAATGCCCCAGCAGCCACTTCAATCGAACAGCATCCCTCAGGATAAACCTGAGCCCAAGAGAATAGGGTGGGAATACTGAGAGTAGTCTTTGTGAAATGAATTTCTAGGAACCATACGTGCTTTAGCACGTGTGAAGGGGACGTTTTGCCCCAGTGAGCCTTAGTTCTGTCTGAATTGTTTGGCCTCAGTTTGGTTTCTTTAGAATCACTCTCTCCTCCATGATTGCCCTAGTCTCATGGGTAGGTCTGACAGATAAAATACAGGATGCCCAGTTAAATTAGATTTCAGATAAACGATGAAAAAAAATTAGTGTACGTGTGTCCCAAGTATCCCATACATACTTATACCTTCTCTATTTTTATTTGCACAATCTGGCATCACTCCTCAGAAATCAATCAACCTAGCCAGGTCTATGATTCTGTTCTCTGTTTCTTCTCCTGAAGGATGGTGTGGTGTTCCCACTCTCAACTCCATCTCTTAGTCTCCAAGTCTGTGTATTTTGTATAGACGAGCTAGCACCATGTCCTCATTTGGTAAGATACATTCTACAAATAAAATTCCAGGCTGGCACAAAACCAAGTCCAGCTGACCATTTCACTCCTCTCCAAGACCCACTGGTTGCGGACTCACCAAGGGTCCATAGAATACAGTCAGTTGTGATGAAGTAGAGTCAGTGTTTCCTCAGAGGCTGGTTCATGCAGAAGCCCGACTGTCCTCTAAGAAGCACTCACTGCTGATCTCAAAAGAAATGGCTCAGTCCAGTTCCCTACCCACTACCTGGAAGTGGCTGGTCCCCTTCAGTGTTGGCGTCATATTAGCGGTTGAGGGTGAGTCATAGGAGTTGGCTCATATTAGGCCCTCAGTGGTTCCCAGCATATAAGGGATGCCCACAGAAGCCAAGTGAAACATGTGCTTTTGTCACCGTGCCCACAGCAGTGCCCCTCACAACCAGACAACAGTGCAAACATAATGTCTTGCTTTGTTTCTACCTGATGTGTATTTTTCAGGCTCTTTTGAATAGACACCCCTAACATCAGTGAAGGACACTGCATTTTCCACCCTCCGAAATCGTTTTACAAAATGAAAGGAGGTCAGTGTTTACCTTCACAACACTTTCAAAGGGCAAAGAAGTCACAAACAAACCATTTCAACAGGAAAGATATAAATAGAAAGGAGAAAGGACAGTGCCTACCTTTAAACTCAAAAATGGCGTGAGCCCAGTTCTCACTAGGAAACTCAGGCCTTTTTAGTCCCGTGTTGGAAATCAGCTTCTCTCACACTGTTGTTGGCCTGGTGGAGTCATAGTCCTCCTGTAAGTGCAGGGAGAGTGGGCCCAGGGTGCAGCCTTAGATTCACCTCCCTTAGGGCTGGTTTGGTTCCATGCGTGCACAAGCCCACATGTTATCCTTCTCTCATCTGGGGGACACCCATTCTTCCTCCTCAGATATTTCTCTAATGGTCTCCTCATTCCATAGCACAGGACATGGAAAGTGCTGGAGGAAACAGCTTAGAGGCCAAGTGCTCTATGAAGCCTTCTTTAGTCTCCAACTCCAGAAGTCACTACCTTCTGCCGTATTCTGTCCCTTCAGGCATTTACATTCTTTTCCTTCCCACCCAGTTAGGTATAAACCTGGACTGTATGATACCAGGGAGCCAGGTTCATTTCTTATTGACCTGGAACCTTAGTATCACCTCAGAAGGGACTGGAAGAGTGCCTTATGTATACAAGTGATAAAAATAGTTATTTACCAAAAGTAAGCTCTGAGTAGATTTTGGTAGAAATAAATTGTCCATTATTATGCATGTCAGATTAAAAATGTAGCACAACCTTACAATGTAATCCTACACACTTCAGTCCATTAATTGCTCCCCCTCTTTGCACATTGAAGTACCCTTTTTGCAGAGGTTACTATTTTTTGTCCCAATTCCCCAAAGGGTCCACCAGTAGCAACTTACCAGTAGCAGAAAAAAGGACTTTTCCAGATCTACTTATAGCTAAATGGGGCACCATCAGGATTTTTTTGGTGTGTGTGTAATCTGCAGTGGTCACTTGTCTCAAAAACTAGGAATTGTAATAATCTTCACCCAATAAGACTAGGTATTAACTTAAAAGGCTCCATTGTTTTACAGATTGGGGCTGATATAATTCATCATAGAAGAGTGTGAACTATTTGAAGAACCATACCTCTTTTGAGGGGAAAATATTTCTCAAAAAGCCAATGGCTTATGATAAATTCAAACGTATAAAATATTTCATTATGAAGCGTCTGGTTTGAACCCAAGCCAGGTTAGTAATCATTAGACACGGTTATATTTAAATGACCCTTGCCTGTACCTAGTGAGTCTGTTTCTGACAGGTATTTCATACAACCCTGTACTTGAAAAGCAACTTCCTCCTGATCATCCATCAATTCTCTTTTACCACTTCATTCCAAACACTGCCCAAGTTTGACTTTCTCTATGAAACCTTCCCTTTATTAAGCACGTTGGAGAGAAGCTAGCCGCTGCCCCTCAACCACTCCTGTAGGACTTTATTAAACACTGCTCCCCATGCCCTCCACATGAGGTAAGGCGCTCTGCCTCCCTCCCTTAGCGCTCCAGAACAGAACCACAAAGGTGGGATGGCTTCCTCCACACGGCTCTTTGATCATCTACATGGAAGGGATTTACTGTTGTATGGGGCACTCTTTGGTTGAAAAATAGCAGAAACTAGATCTGCCTAACCTAAGCCAAAAGGGAAATTACTGGAAAAAAAGTGGATGACAGGGCGGCCCCAAGAACACGCTCAGAGCCACAGGGACTAAGTCAGCACGAACAGCTTGACAGCCTGGTTAGACTCCCATTGTTTTTAAACTTTACATCACCCTAATTCTAGTTCCAGGAAGAAGCTTTCTATTGGCCAATACTGGGCCTCCAGCCTCCTACCTCCTTGTCATAGGAAGCACAGCCATCTAACAGGACCCTCAGGCAGCACCCTCCTGGTGGAGGGGAACTTACCCAAATAGAAATAAGGATGCTATCTACAAAAGATGGGGAACTATTTGTAGGCAAGCAAAAAATCATGCAATAATCACCATACATTCACTGGGGATATTGACATACAGACCTCTGGAAATCACTCAGGGAATGTGTTATAATCGTAAAAGAGAGAGACCTCATCACAAAGGAGAAATAGCATGGACATTGGAGTTACAACCACCTGGCTTTGCTACTTACTAGCTGGGTGGCCAGTCCCTTCTGAGCCTCCATTTCCACCTCTGCAAACTAGATCTACCTAGTGAGGTTATCATGGGGAGTGCATTAGATGGTTATAGGTGAAAAGTGCCTTGCCCAGTATCTGACACCCAGTGGGCATTCTAAATACTACTAGTCTCATTTTCTTATCATCCCCATTTCACAGATGAAGAAAAGTAGACTTGGGGAAGTTCAAAAATTGTTAAAAGTCATGCTGTTTTTCATAACTGGCCCTTGAACCCAGCCATCTTCAAATTTAGTTCAAGCTGTTAACCACTCTGCTATACTTAAATGTCAAACTTAATGTATTCAGCTAATTATGAAGTCGTTCTCTCCAACATTTCTCCAACAATATCCCTGGGTATTGTTAGAGCCTATAAATAGGGGAGATTACACAGAGTTGTTCCAAATCTAAGATGCAAGAGTCATGATAACAGTGGCTACTTGTATAGAGGTCTTCACATGTCCATGTACTGTCTTGAGTGTTTCCCATATGTTACCTCATTTAATCCCTGTGAAAGACACCTGCTCCATGTCATCATCCCCTCTTCCAGATGAGACAGAGAGGGTTTGCCAAGGCTAGTTACATCTTTAGAAGTCCCGCTTCTATCTAAAAGCATACACTGAAATTAGAACCCATGTGCTTTTTTTTTTTTTTTTTTGGTTTGATCACAGAACCCATGTGCTTTGACTTTCAGCCTCAGGTCAAACTCCTAACTGGTCTGTAACACGCCGTCTCCATCACTCCTGCCCTGGCCTGGCCCCCAGCCCCCACTCCTGACACTGCTGCTGCCTGGCCTGACCTCACTTCTTCTAAGAGCCCAGATCAAGCTTCAGGGCCTATTGGTGTTCTTAGGAGATCTGCGACGTAAATTCCATCAGATAGACAAACGGGCCAGGTATTCTCCATGAGTAAAACACTTCACAGGATGCCCTTCGCGGACCTCCTTAAGCTACATGTCTGCCCATTGTATAGGAGCAATCACAGTTCTCTGAAAACACCCTGGATTTGTGGTCATTCCTTCTGAGAAGTGACTGTTGTTTAAAAACTCCTATTCTCATTACTTGGTCATATTTCCTCTTAATTGTTGGAAAAATCTGAATTTCAAAATTTTGGAAGTTCAGGTAGTCAAAGGATGTCATTATTATGATTATAAATTTAATTGTATCCTACCTATTGTATACTTTGTTATAATACCACACCTCATTGTCTTTTACTCTTAAAATAAAAATTGCATATATAATTATATCACATATATTATATAATTATTCTTTCAGAACCAGTATCATTTATGTGTGTGTACTTGTATTTATATACCTATATCTATATTTATATAGATATCTAGATATAGATATATAATTTTTTTTTTTTCCCAAAGAGCTTTCCTTTATGGGGTATTTTGCTTTATCCAAGTTTGTTGTTTAAAGGGTCACATTTTAAAGTTGTCTTTATGGTTAGCTGTCATTCAGTTATCCTCTGTCTTTGTTATCTATGATGCCAGGTCCCTAAAACCAAAGGTTGCCAGTGAGCTCATGGGGTGGTCTAAGTTGGGGAAGATGTGAGAAAAGGCATTGTTGTTACTGGAAAGAAACCATAAAATATGCATTTCCCAGGAATTCAATGCAAGGTGGAGCCTCCCCTTCCCTCTGTCATTTCAGGACCTTCTATTTTTCAGCCTTCTGTTTTGGTTGTAAAAACCATATGAAATGTCCAGTGTGTCTTTCTTTTAATATAAGAGGCTTAGTTCCCTAATGCAGGAAATTTCCTATACGTATACTGTCTGTGATCTACATTATAATAATCACACCACACTTTATTTACCAGCCAGTCAACTTGCTTGTGGGGAGGACTACACAACATAAATCCTTATTCAACTTTTATTGTGTTTTTTTTTCCTGTAGCTTTGAAATCACTTTAAAAGGACCCTCGATTCTAGTATTTATTCTAGTATTTGCATTTAAGTAACAGAGCAAGCTTATTTCCCCTTTCTAAAAATGCTACCATTTTGTTTCCATCCAGACTGTTTAGAAAAAAATATTTCCCAGTGGGACCTCAATAGGAGTCTACTAAAACTTGTGTTCCTAAAAAAAAATTGTCAAAAGTTCCCATTCATCCCAGGGCTTTAGAGGCAGGTCCCACTCCACTGTATCCAAAGGGCCACCTCCCCTTGCAGAAGATTGAGCTTGCTAGAGCTGCTGGCTGCTGTTATGCTCATGCCTGATGCCTAACCCCTCCCTCCAGGCTTCCTGAGGGACTGCGGACTCCTTTCCTCCTCTCACTATGAGAAGATGCACATGTCTGTCCAACATTCTCATTAGCAATCGGCTGGGTGGCACAGGAGCACATGGGGTCAGATAGCCATCTTGAGACAGGCTAACTGCAATGCATTCTGGTGACTTCTCAGGTTGCTTCTGATGCTCCATAGATCAGGTAACACTCCTTATAGAAACCTGGGGCAAGAGCAAATGGGGGAACAGTTCCCACAACAGGCAGAGGCTCTTCTCTCCAGGGGTGGGAATGAAGACATTGATGATAGTGGACATCATGTGTTAAATGTTTGCTAGTCAGGCCCACGCAAAGAACTTCCATTCATCATCTCATTTAATCCTTTCAACAACCATGCTAGCTAGGTAGGTACTGTTATTGTCATTATTAGATTATTCCTGCAGACTCCTAAGTGGTTTATGTATATCAATTCATTTAATTATTTAATTCTCACAAAACAATATGATCCATGTATTAAAAGTATTCACATTTTTTTTGCATATGGGGCAATTGTAGTGTCTACTCCAGAGCACAACTCTGGGCTATAACACTATAGCTCTGTAAAGTGGCTTGCTTAAATCAAATAGGTGAAAAAAGACTGTGACTCCCATCTCGCTTGCATTCTTTCTGACTGGTAGTTCCTGCCTGCTTACTTTAATGAAGTGAGCTGTCATGCTGTGAGCATCCCATAAAGAGGCCCTCATGGCAAGGAACAGACGGCAGCCTCTAGCCAGCAGCCAGTGAGAAACTGAGGGGCTTTGTCCAACCACCCAGCAAGGAATCGATTCCTTCCAACAACTGCGTGAAGGAGCTGGGCTGAGGGCTCTTCCCCAGTCAGGCCTTGAAATGTGTTATGGACTAAATGTCTGTATTCTTCCAAAATTCCTGTGTTGAAATCCTCATCCCCAGTGTGATGGGATTAGGTGGTAAACCTTGGGAGGTAATGCATCCATGGGGGTGTAGCCCTCATGAATGAGATTAGGGCTTTTATAGGTAGACCCTAGAGAGCTCTCTCATTTTACCTGCCATGGAAAGGGACAATGAGAAGTCAGTCTTCTGCAACCCAGAAGAGAGCTCTCATCAGAACCTGACCAGGCTGGCACCTCATTGGACTTCCAGCCTTCAGAAGAGTGGGAGACAAATGTTTATTGTTGATTAGCCTCCCGGAACTAAGACAAGATGCCCGACACCTTGGCTGTAGCCTTGTTAGAGGCCCTGAGCTAGGAGACCCAGTTAAGCTATGTTCGGATTCTTGACCCACAGAAACTATGAGACAATAATTATTGTTGTTTTAAGTCATTAAGTTTTAAGGTAATTTGTGATGCACGAAAGATAACTAATACATGCCACCCTGGTTTACCCAAGGAAATAATTCACAGTAAACTCAAGATTGTGTTCAGCAGCCAAAGGACCTGTTGAGAATCATTGATTTCCCATATTGAAATAAATCTGTGTATTTAGTATTTACCATTAACTGGCACTTCCCATATGCCAAGCATGACACTAAGTCCTTTGCGTATTCAATATTAAATATTAACACTTAATCCTCGTACCTTCTGGAGGCCATTTTACTTAGTCACACTTATATTCATCAAGGCCTGTTTAATAGTGAGTGGTATTGGGATGTTTATTTTTCATTGTCTCACCAATCCATTGTTTAGGCTCTTGCTAGAGAGCTCTTTACTCAAATCTTGTCTGGGTTCTTGGTCTCCCTGTGTTATCCAGGGAGATGTAGAATATCTGCTCAGTGCTCTCGCACTGTTCCAATCTTATGCTTTGAGAGTTCTCTTAGTTTGATCACGGACAATAGCACATTAAGAAGATGATTAGTCTTTATTTTTGTAAACGCACATTGTGCTTTAGATACTGAATCTACAGCTTACTTTTTCTAGTATCTGCTCCACAAATGCCTGCTGCTCCAGATCACTTCTTTTTGGGGGACTAGTTCCTTTTATTGTTTTCACGACCCTGCAAGGTTTTGACTGTCTCCATTCTGAACCCTTTGAGCTCTGTCAGTGATGGAGCAACAGGGTTGGGTATGTGCAAGTTTCATCTTCTTGATAAGTATGCAGACTAAAATTGGATACCTCTCCCCACATTCCCAATAATGAGCATGTCATCGTTCATCGTATAACACCCCAACACACACACACACACACACACACACACACACACACACACACACACACACACCAGCTATGTTAAGTCAGAGGGTTTCTATCTGAATGCTTGATTTTCACTATAAACCCAAAGTGTATCACTTAAACGTCAATATGTTAGTTCCATTAGTTGCTTCTTGAACTTTTTGTATTTGCACAGAGGTACCTGTTTTGAAGAAAGCATATCACTGTCAGAACTCGCCTGTGCTCGGCTTCCTGGATTCTTCAAGGTGATCCATGCTTTACACTCAAGATTTCACACCAAGAGCAGAGTCAAATAACCCACATGGCAGATTCATTATTTGGGAAAAAATCAGTGTGTATTCAACACATATGCATTTCATTTGCCCAGTGCAATCTAGAGATAAACTTTCGGTTTCTTTATATTTTATAATAAAAAAGGGTTTAAAAATTAATGTTTAGTTTTTTTTCTCCTTAGGTAAACATTTCTAACATAATTGCTGAGCTGCTTAGATTCCATTCCATTTATTTTTCTGTATGACTTTTATTGAAATTCTATTTAAGTTCAGGCACCAGGCCACTTAAAAGCATGGAACATTTAGGCATTAACAAATTTCTTCAAGAGTCTCATGCCACATAACCGTTGGTGTGTTTTAACTTTTCAACCTTCTTTTTTTCACTTTAACCCTTGCATTGGAAAAAAGAAATTGAAAGAATTGATTGGTTGTTGGACAGGGCAGGTGAGAAATTCTGTTTTTTTGGGGTTCTCTGCAAGTCTGTTCTCAAAACCCTACATGGAGGCAGGACCATTAAAACAAATAATGCTTGACATTATTGCTCAAAAATAGCCCCTCACATTTTTCTACTCTGGGGCTCTACTGTAATTCCAACCAGATTATTGTGAAAAATGAATGGCTTTGATATTTTAGTGATCAGAATGAAATACAAATAGCAGGGCTCCTGCAGGCCAAGCAAATTTTGATGAATCGTTTTTGTAAATGTGTGGACCACCTTAGTCATTATAAGGTTTGGAAGTCATAAGGAAGCTGACGGAAAGGAGGGATGACGAATGACTCTCAAGTCTTGGTTTGGTGATGGGTGGAGCCATTCGGAGAGACAGGAAATCCAAGTGTCAGTTTCCAGTGACAAATGATGGGTTTCTCTTTGGATAAGTTGAGTAGGAGGTGCCGGATGGACCTCCAGTTGGAAATGCCTAGCAGGCAGTTGAATACATTTGTCTGGAGTCCAGGCAAGTGGTCAGGACTTGGAGTTTGTGGGGAATGGAGGGATTTAAAGTAATGAGAGAAGGTGAACATTTATGGATTGATAGGTTACTATTTTTAGAAAATGTTATTTAACATTCCAAAAGCTACGTGAAAGAAAAACGCCTCGGGCATCAATATCTGTTCAAAATGTTCATGTCCATAAGCTTAACTGTATGTGACTTAATACTTTGAAAATATTTATTTAGCTCTTACACACAGGCTCATCTTACCACCGTGAGATTACTGGGGCTCTGGGGAGCGTCTTGCTCGGGTTCCAGGTGTAGACAGTTAACCTTGCACATCCCATGGATGTTCGTCCCAGGTGTCGCCCTCCCATACCTCTACTGAAACAATTGTAAAGTAAAGTTTGTCATTATTATAATTACTTTGTAAGCTTTTGTTTAAAAAAAATGGCAGGTATATAATAGATTGCTTTGGGATGATTTCTCAGCTCACAGCACCACCTTTTTAAAAATTAAAAAAAAAATTTCTGTGTGTGTGTGTGTGTGTGTGTGTGTGTGTGTGTGTGTGTGTGACAACAGCCAGAAAATATCAATGGTATACCACAATTAATTTGTGTTTGCATTTCTGGGGAAAGCTGAAGGTTGGGTAGGTGACTGCTGGTCTAGCTGGGCTTTCTCAAATGTCTGGGTGTCAGTTGGCTGACAATTCAGACAACTGGGTCTCCCCTGCTCCATAGGTCTCTTATCCTTCCACAAGCCAGCCCTGGAGTGTTTTCATGGCAATGTCAAAGGCACAATTGAACAAGCCTGAATGCAAGTACATTTCAAGCCTCTGCTTGGCAATGGGTTCATCCCATTGGCCAAAGCAAATCACATGGTTGACCCAGGTGATAAAGGATGATATATAATCCCATCCACAGCAAGAGGCACTGCAAGTTGCATGGCATGGCTGTGGGGAGGGGCAAGGGAGAGAAACTGTGCTAACGTTACAATCTATCACAACATGGTTCCCGTCCCTGGAAGTAGAGTGGGCCCCTGGAGGCAACAATTAGCTATGTTCCTCCTATAGCCTGCTCATGGTTAATTAGATTAAGAGCAGTCACTAACCTAAGTTAAGATCTAAGACCATAGAAAAAAAGTCTCTTTATTTGAAGTCAAATTTGTATTTTAATTTCCTTATAAGTTCAAGGTTTTACTATCATTTAAGAATTATTTCCACTGCATTGTTCTTAATAATACCATGCAAAGAGAATACTTTTAATAAATATAAAACTAAATATAATCATCTCTTTATTTGCTCACCTTTATCACCTTTATTGTGTTATACAATAAAAGATATATTAAAACATGGCTCCTGCTCTCAACATGTTTAGAAAAATGTGGGAAATAAGTCTTATCTACTGCAAGATGATATGTGATTGTAATCAGATTCAATCCTAGATCTATAAGATTGTGACATCACAGAAAAAAGTAACTACATGTTTCGAGTCCTGTATCAGTTCCTCTACATTTTCCCTTATAATTCTCCAAAGATATACAAGATAGGTGATTTTACCCCCATCTGGCAACTAAAGACTTGAAGTCAAGAGCCTTTCAGAAACTTGCCTAAAGTTCACTTATCTACCAAACATCTGATCCAGATTTGAACCTACCTTTTGCTAATGTCAGAAACCAGTTACTTTCCATTAATCGAAATTGTCTCCTTCTGATAAGAATACTTTCTCAATTTGTTAACATTCTAGTGATTCATTGTGAAATTTGGATATGAGGTTATCTATTAGTAGAAAAAAACAGAAAGAAAATAGAAGAGCTATCTGGTGTTATATCAATTTAGTATTGTTAAACTTTTGAACTGAGATTACATTTTCACCCAACCTTTGTTATATCATGTATTTTAACTCATCTTTTTATTTCATTATCTAAATTTCTGTTTCAAGTACCAGTGCATATTAAGTATTCTTAGTAATATAAACAAGATGTTGGTTATATCTTTAATATTTTGCTAATGAAAGTCTCCCAAGTATCTATAGTACATTCTATGGTCTCGACCCTGTGAGACTAATTAATTGGTACTACAGAACAGTTAAGGAAATGAAGCACCATTGGCAAACCTCAACTCTTCCAGAAAAAGCTTCCAAATGACTTTGAAATGGGCTTCATGAATATAGCCAGGCAAGGCATTTGTTAAAATAATGTGAATGTTACTATTACTTGCCAAATAAATGTATAAAGAAGAAACTTGCTTGAATGTATAATTTAGTATATTAATTATTAAACATGGTCATTAACTCATTAATATACTTATTAAAAATTAACATATGATAGCTATTAAAATTTGTGAACATTTAACCCTAAGTCAGGATAATAAACAATGTATCAACTGTTTTTGCTTTAAAATAATAAGTGTCTTTAAATTGAGTGTGTGTAAATTACATGAAGTATATTGAAGCAACACATTTAAATAAACTTTGGCAAATTTCTTTTAACTCTTAAATTTGTCAAAATTTTTGATATGTCAAATCTGGACAGAAAGGCTACAAGAAAAATTCTTGATCATTTTCTAATATCTGATGCATGAAGTATACACTAATCTTTCTAATATAAAGCCTTATGGATAAATAGATATTTTCTTAAGATATTTATTCTAACAAGAAACATAAGTTCTTAAATCTGTACCACTACAGACATGGCAAAATGTTATAGATGTAAGTCCTTTGTTTGATAAATCTTGCTTCTGTGGTTCTCTATTTGTATACTAATTTTTATTTCCACTTTCTCTTAAAAATAATGTTTATTAAAGAAGTTTATTTTCCAGGATATAGAAACAATACATGCTAATAGATAATAAACTAGAAAATATAGAAATGTAGCAAAAGAAAAAAAAGAATGAAAGAAATGGAGCAAAAGAAAATGGGCCATGAGCCAGAGAAAACTCACTGATGAGATTTTCATTTGCTCATTTCCTCATTTATTTAGTATTTTAAAAATTATTTGTATGAGTGCATTCCATCAGAAGGCAACAACATTTTGTCTGTTATATTCTTTGCACATATTTTCTGATTGTATTTCCAGTTTGTTTATTTGCTTTTTTCTTTCTTTTTTCTTTTTTTGAATATAAATTGTTTAAAACTTGGTAATCCAATTAATCGACTTTTCCCCCAATGAGTTCTTTTGTTGCATTCATTTTTATAAAGCCTTTGCTTGATCCAATGTTAGACAAGTATTCACCATATTTTCTATTTTGTTTGCGGGTTTTTTTTGGTTAGCTCTCTGATCCATTGTTGCCATAAAAAAATGGTTCATATATCCCATCTAAATATAATTTCAGATAGTACAGGTACATAGTTAACTGTCCTTGGACAATATAGGACACATTTATTCTTTTAATTTTGTTTTAAGCCTTGCAGTTAAATCAAAGAATGAATCTAAGATTGAGGTTAGTGTGTCTTTGAAACTTTTAAAATACATGTTAATCTCTTTTAAACAAACAAACAAACAAACAAACAAACAAAACGGAGGTCTTGGGCTCAGAGCCCAAACAATTGAAAAACATTGCTTTGTGTTTGCTAAATTTATTTTTACAAGGGCTTTCTATTTTTGCCAAATCATACACATTTTCAATTTATGATAATAATATAAAGCTTCTTAATAAATGCTTTTAAACTTAAGAAGTGCATTAATATAAAAAAATTATGTGAAGAAGAGTAGCAGTGACATGATATAGCAGAGAGATTATGGGAAATGAAGTGGCCCGTATTTCCATCTTGCCTGTACTAGTCCCCAGGGGAGTGCCCTAGAATATTACATCCTCTTGCTGCGTCTCCAAGCCTGTCACTTGTGAGATGGCAACAGTTGTGGCTACCACGTAATTTGGTTGTGAGAATTAAATTATTTATTTTCTTTAAATCACTCAGAAAAGTGCTCAATCAGTATTATTAATTATTATCCTTATCAAGATACCCCAAACTTGCTTTAACCCACCTGCAATATATTTTAGAGATTATTTAAGATAATAGTTTTCAAACTGGGGTGTGTTTCGAGAATCAGATGGAAACTCAATCCAGAACACAAAGGCTCAGGCTTGTTGGAGTAGAACCAGGGCCTAGAACTGGTATTTATACCAAATTCCTTACGGGGTTCTGAGGCCCAAATAAGTCTGAGAAGCACTGGGACACCATCAGAGAACTACTGATGGTTGTTGGAAACTATCCTACTTAGCCTGTTTTCCCAGCCTTCTGTCCTTTTTGATGTCAGACATAATCCTCGGAGTTTAGAAAAAAGCCAGTTGTATGAATAAATTAACAAATCGATAACTAAATAGGTTAATACAGAGAATTATCAATTTTTTTTTCTCAAGTGAGTGTATTCAATTTAAGATCACTTCAATTAGTATCCCACAGGAGCTTTCTTAAAATTTGACAAAATAGTTTGAAATTTCATCTGAAAGAATCATCAAAAATAGCCAAGAAAATAATATTAAAAACAGTATAAATGTGAAGACTTTTACCACTAGGTAATAAAATATATCATAAAGCAACTATAAGCAGTGTGGGAACAGATGGAGAATTATCAGCGTGATTCATGGGAAAGAATAGATACTCACCCAAACAAACTCATTTACATATAAGTATTTAATATAAGTACGGCATTTCAAATCCATGGGGAAATCATTTTTTTAATAAATGAGGTTGGTGTTACAATCCATAAAATATATTTTATAAGAAAGGAAAATGACAAATACTTATACACCAAAATGTATTCCAGCTGTATTAAAACTATATGTACATCAAAATAAAGTCATACAAGTGAAAGAAAGTGTGGATTAATATTTATACAGTACTTTAATAGGGTGGACCTTTCTAATCTTAAAACCAAATCTATTCACAAGAAAATGAAAATAAATTTATGCTCCCCAAAACAAACCCAACCAATAAATGTATACAAAACTAAAAAAAACATAAACATAAGGAAAATGTTTATTGTCACAGTCACTCAGAAATATGCCAATAACAAGAAATCATTTTCAACTGTAAAAATGGAAAATATTAAAAATTTGAAAATATTGGCAAGGAGATTGGAAATTAGGAAATTTCAGGGACTGTATTTCAGAGTGTAAATTTCATAACATTTCTGGAGAAAACTTAGCAAAATTTTTTCAAAAGTCTTGAAAAAATGTACAAACTCTTTTACCAGTAATTCCCTTTGCAGGATTGTAGCCTAAGGAAGTTATGTAAACTATACAAAGATTTTGATAACAGAATTTATTTCTCTGAAAAAAAGAATAAATAAAATACCCGAAAGGACCAACAAGAGAAAACTGGCTAAGGAAATTACAGCACTTCTTTGAAATGAAACACTATAAAACATATATGATCATAAGACATGCCAGTAGGATCTGCATTGTCAAAGGAAAATAATATATTTTTAAGTGAAAACAAAGTATGCATTTTGTAAAAAGGAAAATGGTACAGCATTCAAAGGACATATACTAATAATCAAGCAGCGGTTAATGTTTAGTTTTGCAATGTTTAACAAACAATAAATCATGATAATGTAAATACTGTTAGAAGATAGTAACTTTTACAATTCTCTGAAGTCAATCTTCATTCTTCTGTGGGAGACAGGCTGGCAAAACTAAATCCACACTTATTAGTTCCCTTTAGTTGAGTGCAATACGTTGGTTGAAACTAATCTTTTGATCCAAAGTCTGAAGCTTAAAAGGAAACTTTTTGATATGATAGGCTTATCTCCCATGGTATACAGGTAAAGAAAGTTTATCCATCTGTACAGGATACAATTCTAGATTTGATGGGGTGGTATTTTAGAATCAGAAAAATTAGCCTTAAATCCTGGCTTGGTCTTGAGCAAGTCCCATAATCTCTCTAAGCCTTAGCTCCTCATCTGAAAAACAGAGAAAATGCTTGTCCTGCCTATAGCAGTGATGTAAGAATTCAATTTCAAATGCAATTTGTGAGTGTGTGTGTGCATTTAAGCATTTAAAAATGCAAAATTATAAGCCCACATACAATGTGAGTCCTGGAAGTGACCTTTAAGCTATTTAAAGCTATCTCCCAATCAGGAGGTCACTGTGAATCTAATGAAGACCTACATATTCCAGGGTGGGGGTCCGAGTTTGGGCACCTATACAAAAGTTATCAAAAACCTGGGCTCCGAAGGAACCTGACTTGTTAATAAAAACTCTGTACCATTCAACAATTAAAGCATTGTGTAAAGATAAATCAAGGAGTCATGTTTCTTCTCAATAAAGCACACAATGTAAAAGGAATAATAAAACCTAGTGATTTAAATCCCTATAAAATTAATGCATTGTATATGAAGAATTAGCATAAAACATACTGACATTTATAGAATTGTTTCCAAAATACACTGAAGGAATTCCTTGTTAGAGAAAACAGTGGTTTGGAATCGTTTCCTCATGTGAACCATAAAAAGCCTTATACTTAGGTACTTTTATTTAGTTGCTTTAAACCCCAATTGAGCTCATGTACATGGGAGCTTAGTTCTCAAATATTTTTTAATCTCTCTATTCCCACAATCAAGCCAGCTACTGAATTCTAAGGCTAATAAAGACACTTCAGCAAAATGACTGGTTTGCCACCAATGAAAATCGGTAGAGAAGGTACTGATTGCGAAGAATAGCTATCTTTTTAAACTAAATCTCTAGGGTGGAAACACGTACATGGATTTTTGTAAAGGTTGCACAAATTTGCAAATATTTTCACCAGGTTCCTGGGCTTGTTTCGCTTTAACTAGCACTTTATTAGTTGGATTTACCTGTCCCATTTAAAACAAATGATCCTCATTTTCAATTTGCAAGACAAATACCATATAAAATTGTCTCTTACATCTGAGATGGAGGGACTAACCTTGTTTTTTTTACTTCAAGTTGTCCTATGGAAACTATTACTCCTTTAAATTGTGATAAAACACATAAAACATACCATTTTAATGATTTCAACATATACAATGATGTGCACCCATCACTGTAACTGCTGTCCAATTCCAGAACTTTTGTATTACCCCCAAAAGGAAACCCAGCAGAGCAGCCATTGCCCAGTGCCCCCTCCCCAAGCTCCTGGCAGCCTACTAATCAGCTTTATTTCTCTGTGGATGTGCCTATTGTGGTCAGAAACTAGTATGTTTAATCTAATTGTGCTGACTAGTCTTTGCTCTCCATTCTTCACTCTTCTCCATTCTGCTCTCAGGCTTGGGAAATGAATGTATGTGGCCTGCACTCATGGGGCACCCTTGCCCTCTGGCTTCTAGTTGGCTCTGGCTATCAGGCAGCACTGCAGGAGCATCAGAGAATAGGACAGGCTTTTACTTCCTCAGCTTCTTCCCTTCCTGGCCAGGGGCTGTGTTCCTCGATACACACAGGCACAATCGACATAGTATAAATACAAACAAGTAGAGCACATACACAATCGAACAAATAAAAGATGAATACACAATTTTGAAATATAAAACTACAAGAAAAGTGCATTCTATGACTGTTATCTCAGAAGGGAAAGGATGTTTTCAAACAGAAGTACTCAGAAAATGTTTTTGAAAAACAAATGCAACAAGTTCTAGATACATTTTGAACTGATCTATGCTTGCCTCATATCTTATGAACACCTTCAATAGCTAGAGACTTTACAAATGCCGGTTATTCAGGTTTCTTTCTGCAGTTTGAAGACCATGGTCTTAGAAACGTAGTCAAAGTGTCAGTTGTATTTGTAGTTATGGAAATCCCAGGCAGCATTTCACATAGTATGTAATCCTTAATGTTTTGACTGAATTTGAACTTGAGTAGATTCAAAGTGTTTGGTGGATTTGCTCTTTTAACGGAGAAAAACTAGCAATTCCACCATTTTTAAAAGAATTTAGCCAACTTTGATATTAAAAGAATACAGCAAGTTTCATTTTGAGTATATGATTAGTTTGGAAATATCCTTGTGTTCTGTTTTTTATTTTTGATCTTTTAAATTCTTAAAAAAATAAGGATACCAAATACTTTACGTATTAGCCAATGAATAGAAAAATCTTGTAAGAGAATTTTGTGTAAGGCATAGCACCCTATAATCACCCCATAAAAATAAGAAATATTTACAAATGCCAGGTTTTCAGTGGTGCAATAAATATGGCAGTGGCTTAAATCAATTATTCAGCACAACTTCTAGGGATATATATAAGTAAGGATCTTAACAAGCTTTGTTATTCAACTCTGAATATGAATATGAGCTTTACAAAATTCTTGAACGAAGAAAACCAACAACACCGCAGTGGCTTTCAACTGGGGCCAGTTGTAAATCATCCTGGTCTTAGTTTAGACTCAAGCATCAGAGCAAATCTCTACTGCTTCTCAAAGACTTTTCAATCAGTTTATTTATAAGGCATGTCTCAAAAACTTCAATACCATAAATCTGTATAAGTGACAGCTGTTTATTCTCTCCAGTCTGAGAGGGAAAAGGTAAAGTAAAAAAAGAAGAACCCAACTCTCCCAACACAAAGAGAAACTTACCACTAGTTTTCAAGTTTTGTCCGAAAAAGAACATCAGTGGATTTTGATACTAACAAGTTTTCTAAATATAACCTTTACCCTATAAAAACTAACATATTGAAAAGATTAAATGAAAACCAAGTTAATGATGATGTCATTAAGGAATTCATACTGAGGAACTATCTCAGTAGGTAAAACGAGGCTACATTAATGACCCAGGGCAGACATAAAATCAATTCTTAGGACATAAACTTGTTTTAACACCTTGAGAATTTAGGTCTAGTCTTTTATAATTTGTTTTACACCCTTAGAAGGTAAGGGTTTATAGTTCTGAGGTCATACCTTACCCAGAAATAAGTTTCCTTACGGATATCTAACTTGTGGATTATTTTAAGGTTTGTTTGTTTTAATTTTTTAGGACATTTGAAGTGTTCATGCCCCTTTGCTTCTTGATTCATGTCGAACACTCCAAAGATGTCAAAAGTCTGATGAAAACTAAAGACAAACCACGTTCTTATTTCAAAGAGTGACTTAAAATTATATTAAAGCAAATACCCCCTTTAAGTAGTACATTAAAGAAATGATATGCATATAACAGAATAATTCTTCATTAAACCATCCACAGAACTAGGGAAAGGAGAAAATAAAGCTTAAGACTGAGCAACTATGTACTTCAGCCCCAGATACATGAAGAACAGAGTTCATGTCTTGTATAAACACGGAAGGAGCACAGTTAAAACTTTTGGATCCTGTCTATGTGTGTTTTGATAAAATGCAATGACTCTACCAACAAAAATTGGCCCCATTTCCCAGCAGTGTTCTACAAATACATACACAAAAAACACACTCTAGGTTGAAATGCTCAAGATAATAAAGTTAATTGATAACATTTGGTGCTTCTCAGTCTATCCATTATCATCTTTATCTAAATCTCTCTTAAATGTCATTTTAGTTTATGTTTCTACAATGGGACTCCTAGGAAGGTTCCATTGTAACGTAATCCCCAACTGACTTCATGCTCCATCCAGACATCACTCCTGAAATAAAAAGGAGATGATGGAAGAGTATCTCTATTTGATAAGGGATAAGGAAGGGGTGAGAGAACAAAGGAGGAAGGAGGAAAGGGACTCAAGGGCATAACCAAAGTTAGGGGGGACACTTGGGGAAGTTGTTGTTTGTGGCAACACAGTAGAAGAGAGAAGATGAGGTAATAACTCATACAAACATTTATGTTTAAAAGATCCTCATGTGATTAATATTCATTTTTGCTTAAAATAAACTAACAAACAAACTCTACTATATTGGCACTCAATACTCGTCCTACAATTTTTGTATTTGAACAAATTTTGACCTTTAAATCAGAGCTCACATTGTTAACAGTAAAAATCCTGTATTTGGATCACTAGTGGAGGATAAGAAGAGACACAAAGTCACAGGTTTTAACCTTTTCACCATTTAATTATATGTAACATTTTAATAAAGATGATAATGAAAATAAAAAAGGAGAGCCACCATACCTTCTAGTTGTACACATAGAAGTTGCTGTCAGTGTACTTTCTGTAATTTCATTGGCCTAGTTTTTAGTATTCAAGGCCCCTAAGCAAGTTATCTTATTTCTGCTATTCTTTCCTATTAAGAGTCTCATCGTACAAACCACTTTTTAGTGGTTTTTCAGTCATGTCAGGTTAGCTCAGGAAAGGTTTTGTCCGGATCAGAGGTTTCCCCGAGATCTTTGCAAAATAGAGAAGAAATAGAATTTTATGTAAAGAATATTATTTCAGATTCACCTTTCTTTAAATTTAGTTAAAGCCAATTCTTCTCATACCAAGTTGAAAGGATTACTTTTAAAATAGCTTTTGGGATAAACTTCAATTCAATAAATGTGATGGGGGCCCTTTCCTTATGTACAATTCTGTGCTAGGGTCTCTGAGAGATGCCTAGATGAAGAGGATGAATTTTCTGACCTGGAGCAGCTTACAGTCTAGAAAAAGAGACAGAAATTTACATACCAAATCCACTTAAAAGTGCTATACAAGTGTGAAGGAAAGACTGATCCCCACTAGATAGTCAGAAACTTTATGAAAGTGGGGGTTGAAAGAAGTTATCTTGGATTTAGGTCATTACATTGGCATTGGCACATATGAAAGAGGCCTTGAGTCTTATGCTCCTTCTTGCCAATGACTAAGGCTATATTTATCACCAATTCTTAGAAGTTCTGAGACTGTCCGTCACTGCTCCTATTCCTTGTTACAAAAGTTAAAAAACATCAGGCTAATTCAATGACTTAATCAGCCACATATACTGTTTGGTTTCTGAAAACGATTTTGTTCTTTGGAGTGAAGAGATTGAATGAGCACCTTGGAATGTATTACAGGATGATCAGCTAGGATAAATAATCATGATTAAACTATACTTCTCAAATGCAGAGCACAACCTTTATATTGCCTGAATGGATAAAAATTGATCAAATTTTGAAAATATACAAAACTCCTTGGAATGTTGACCGAATTCCCCTTCTGATATTTGGCCCTGTCTGGCAAAGGTGAAGCTGACAAAAAAAGAAAAAGTTCTGAGGTGCCCTTGGGCTATGATATCTGTATTAGTTTTTAGAAGGGAGCAAAAGTTCAGGCAAGGGGCACTCAAAAGCTGCCTGTGATGGTGTTTCTTTTATCACTCATTTTCAGTTGAAAAATTTGGAAACTCATGAGCTAGGTTGATACATGAAAGGGAATGATTGAATTGAAATGTTCTCCTTTCATTCAGTTATCCTCAAAAAGATTCTTCCTACTTTAGAAAAGTGAATTTCCCTCCTTTTAATACCAACTCAAAACAGCTATTTGGGATTTCAATCTGCTGCTCAATGGTTGGCTTACAAATGTGTAACCCAACAATGGTAGCAACTCAGTCATGGCTATAATATACCAGAGCCTCAATGCTCCAAATATGGGGGTTGACCAGTAGTACCAGCACCACCTGGGAGCTTGTTAGAAATCAGATCTTAGGCCCCAGCCCCGGCCTGAATTAGAATCTGCTTTTTAACAAGATCCCCAGGTGGTTAGTATGCACATTAAACACTGAGAAGCACTCACTAGAGTTTTGACTTAAAGGGAAAACAATAAAGAAAAAGACCACATCCTGCAGAAATGTAGAGCTGGTGTTGAAGAGAAACAGTACCACAAATTATTAAGGATCCATAGAAGTTTTTTTTGCATCTGTGCTGTTTTGCCTTGGCATTTAAACATGGTGATTTGATCAACAATCACTTCCATAAGGAAAAGAAGCACCATGTCTCTTTCCTCTACAGAGTTCTTTATGGTTCTACATCACTGCTTTTAATAGGCCTGGGGCCTGCAGTTTGTCTCTGAGACAAGAGACAAAAAAGAATAGCCTGCTGCTGACACAAACAAGAGAGTCCAGCTCAATAACTCAACTGCCACCTGCCAATTCATCCTTTTAAACTCAACCCTGAAGATTCCACAGACCCTGGCTATCTCCCACCTGGCCCCTTGTGGACATTCAAAGGATTCAGATGAAAGTGGCTGATAGGGGCAGCCAGGACAGTGGTGAGTATCATGGCCCAGCAATTGTTGGCAGCTTCTCTCTGCTCACCATTAAGAGTTCTTCTAATCCATCAGTGGTTCCTTTTGAACTTTGGCTCACAGACAAATCCCATGCCAGAGTAGTTAGTATCTACAGATCTCTGTACCCTATGACACTTTGAGCAAGAGGGTTGACTTGTGAGCTCATTCACTGTTATTTGAGAGAAATCAAAGCTCTATCCAGATGTGAGTCAGAGAAGAAGAAAGAACCTTCCCCGCAATCTGTGCTTCCCAAACCGTCATAAGCACCAGGAAAAGAAAATGAGATGCCGGGTCCACTTGAAGATACCCAGGGGAGCTCAGCCAATGAACCAGATGTTAGGATAATATTTATTATAGGCAGGGTCTAAGCATATGAGTTTGGGTCTTTTATCTTCTATTGCACTCATCTTACCGGTGAGTATAGCCATGTGTCTTTGTGTGTGACTGGATAGGATGTTATTGAAAGGCTCAGGTTTCGACCATTCCATGATCATTCATGTGGCCTGTAGGCCCCCAGTACCCAGAAAAAAATGCCTCTCCTGAGGAAATCTCTATCAGTCAAAACGGGGATATGGGCAGGTCACAGGCAAGGAGCTCACCTGTGTACAGGTAGTATGCTAATTAGTCTCGTTTTGGAGGGTGTTTAATGAAAGTATGTGAGAGTTAGAGGCTGGGGTTCTAAGGTCGCCCCCTAGGAGAGCTTGAGGCTAATATTTTATTTCCCCAGACTTGGTTCTATTATTCTTAAAATAATGAGTTTTAAATTAGTGGCCCACAGAACACTGTAGCGAGGAAATTAAGTGTTACTATAAGGAAAAGATGTAAGGGTTCACCATGTGCAAAGCTTTTCATGTTAAACTAGGCAGGGAGAACATTGGATTCAACACAGGAAAATACAATGGCTAGTTTCCTTTGCAACATCTCAGTGCCCATTACGTGTTGGCATGGAATGTGAATATCCAAGAGGAGGCCCAGCATACTGGATCTCACCAGATCCTTGACCTGGGTTCCTAAGACAGGAACTATCTGTGTCCCTCGGAGCA
Organism: Aselliscus stoliczkanus; assembly: GCA_033961575.1. Classification (NCBI taxonomy): domain Eukaryota; kingdom Metazoa; phylum Chordata; class Mammalia; order Chiroptera; family Hipposideridae; genus Aselliscus; species Aselliscus stoliczkanus. The sequence continues at coordinate 162,395,152 of CM066731.1, read as the reverse complement.
CAATGAGATCCAATATTTGTGTCAGGGCTAACATTTTGTGACTCTGTGACCTTGTGCCTCAGCCCATGTGCCTCCTTTACTTCTTTGTTGATGGACTCTCCAAAAGAGTTTCAGTAGCAGGGGGGTCATTTATATACTGGGACACTGTCCCTTACATGACAGACACCATAATTGTGTAATGAGGTAAAAGCAATTAGCTCACAGTAACAAGACAACTTTGAATCTAGAATAGGTGGAATGTGAATTGACCTAAGGAAAGGAAGACTTTTTTTTATTGTGATATATTCTGAAATAAAATTCATATAAAATTTAAACCAGTTGTTTAAAATGAAATTGTTTACTTGAAAGGGGGAAAAAACTGCCTCTCCATCTATTTATTACCAGACAGCCAGTTTCAAATATTTCTGAGACCTGGCTTCTAAGATCTTAGTCTTATATCTTATTCTCTAAATAAAAATAGATAGTTGTGACAGTCTTAAGCAGGACCATTTTGCTGGAAAAATATTAAATTAGAAAATTATGTGCCTATGGTATTTATGCTAAAGATTTGTAATTAAATGTTAATACACAGGAAAAAGGACCAGTTTACTATATCACGTGTCCTGTTAAAATGAATCATTATCATGAAGTATTTTAAATTTTGAAGAATTCTGGGATCAAAGAAATTCCAGGTTAAAAAGATAGCAGATAAAGTTTCTAATTTCCTATGGCTTTTAAGAACTGGGCTAGGATTAAAAGAAAATAATAAATTTCCAGTTCAATTTTCACAGAAAACGATACAAATATACTTGGATTGTTATTTTCAGAGGCTTTCCTCAAACTGCAAACTTATTGGCTTAGTTTTTTTCTCCTTTTCAAAGCTATCAGTAGACCTTTCGTTTTTTAAAATGACTCCTTGAGTCTGTTTTGGGGAAAATTGTTAAGTTATTTAACTTCAAAATGAGCTATATTCTAGCCTTCATAGGGGCGGTTCCTGGAATCAGTCTAATTTTGAGTACTCATTCCTGGCTAGAGCTTATTGTTACTAGAAGAATATGTGCTGACAGGCAGAGACAAAAAGGTCACAGAGAAGGTCATTTTTAGACAGAAAATGTGATTTATATATTATAAAGCACTCTATTATTATTAGATAGAAATGGAAGTTGAGGGAAAGAATATGGGACTTGAAACGCCTCTTATTTCTGAGAGTTCAGACAGATTTTAGGGGGAAATTGTGCCATGAATTTCTATTTCACCAAGAATGAGGCTGCATGGTGAGCAGTGCAGACAAGATGTAGAGACAGATATATAAGCCAAAGTAACGTTGTTATGTTTTAAGTTAAACAAGCTAAAATATTTGATTTTGTTTGGGTAGAGAGAAATTGCATTTATACACATAAGAGTGAATGTTTCCTTAGATTAGTAATTATTGGTTTTGAAATGTAAAATCTGTTAAACGTGGTATTTTATACAGCTAAGAGCCACTGCTTTTGTAGGTTCAATGTTTTGTATGTTTTTGTTTTTATTTTTCTTGTTTTGGGGGGGTGCGAAAGAGGGGAGGGGAGAAGGGGGGGAAGGAGGGAGAGAGAAGGTGGGGGAGAGACAGGAGCCTTTACTATAGTTTCAAGTCCATGGTAGAATATGATAGATTTTCAAGAGTCAAAACCGGCTTCAGACATATATACTAAACACTAAAAAACAAAAGGAGGCTAATAAATTTAGATGACATCACAAACCACAAAACAGGCCCTGTTTCTTTGCTAAAGTTAAAGACATCTGATTGGCACAGGCAAGAGGGATTTTTTTTTTTTTTTTTTTTTTTTTTTTTTTTTTTTGCCTGGAGCAGTATCACAAGTTCTTCAGTTTATCCATCTGCAACCGGTTGACTATGTTTCACATTGGTGATGAATTATACTCCGTTTCCTCAGTCTAATTCTTTTCATTTATTTGTATTTTATGGAGGAAACATAAAAGGCTTCTTAGAAAAATCCAACTGTTTTTGATAAACCTTGTCATGTGCAAATAATGGAGCCTTGTCAGGGCCAACCTTTTCTGGAAATTTATACCTTCTAATAATAATTAAAAGGAAAAAAAAAGAAAATCAGAAACAAATAAGAAATATATTGAATTGGATTCAAAGCATGTTTGTGGCTTTGACTCAGTGGCAATAAAGCGTTTTCTATCAAAAAATGTTTAAACATGGCACTATAAAATCCATGTTCAACTCGAATTTTGGATTTTACAAATAGTGAAACCATGACTTCAATTTTTAAGCTGAAGGAAGAAAGAAAACATTTAGTTCTCAGTGAAGCATTATATTAATAGTTTAGATTAGGGACAATGAGAAAGAGGTGGGCACTGCGATGGGCTGCAGCTTGACGAAGAACCTTCAAATAGGCCATAAAGAATTCTCAGCAAGAGGTTTTCAATTATTTCTTAAAGAAGGCAGTTTATATGAACAAAGACATGCAGTTTAGCTCTTTATGGACTATATATATCTGGGCTTAGAGTGTCTCAGTATTTTTTCCAGTGTTGGAGAAGGTGGTATATCAATACATATTTTTTTTAAAAAATAACACCAATCATTAGTAATGTTTATAAATTGAATATTCTGAGAAAAATTGGCCAATCATATATTTATTTCTGTCTTTCACTTTCTCTTATAGATCTAGTAACTCAGTTGAAACTCTACTGCTAATTAGAGAACTTCTATTGAATGGATTTCATTTGCTTTGAAATTCTAGTAGTCTTACCTTCCTTCCCAAAGTGTAGAGCTTATGTTTTTGGCAGTAGTTCTCAGCTACAATTGCTTATTACAATTTTCTAGGGAGTTTCTAAAAATACTGATTCCTGTACTCACCTCAGACAGGTGATACGAAGTTCCTGGGGATGCGATACTGGGCATCTGTGTTTTTCAAAGTCCTTCAAATGATTCTAATGTACAGCAAGGTTGAGCCCAATGGCCCGATGGGATTATATCAGAATCCTATTGAAATAAGATATTACTATGAGACCTTATGCTCATTTAAAAATGGCCAGAATACTACCCTCTTTCTAGCCTTAGAGGGGATGGAGGCAAGATTGGGGTTGAGAATTCATACAGTCTTGAGTTCAAATCCAGGCTCTGTTGCTTATTTAAAATATGATCCTGATTTTGATACTGCCTATGAAACACACTGAGGGCTTGGGAAGGATCAAATACGATAACTTAAGAATGCCAGAGGTGCTAGAGATACGCCCAGACTGCCTGTCCACTATGAATGGATCTGTGAGAAGGGCATCCAGACCACACAGCCAACGAAGGATGTCACCAGCCTTCTTTGTCTAAATGACCTGTTGGGGCAAATACAGCAGTAAATGGAGGACTTGCTCTGTGGCCAAAGATAAACAGTTATTAAAAAAGGAAAGCATCTCTGAGACATACTCCATATGTCATAAGAAAAGAGAGTCTTCAAGTTCACCCAGACCTTGTAGCCACTTGGAAGATGCTTCTGTGTAGGAATCATGCGGCCTGAGGGGGAAAATGCATGCAAACACCTCTCCCCTCCCCCCAGATCATTTTTCTTCCCCCAAGGAAATAGAAGGGAGAGATTTTAACAAGGATTCCTCGACTCTCCTGTGAGGGCCTAGCCAAGAGATGTCCCATATTCACAGCTATTATTAGGACCCTCGGCACTCCCCAGCTGATGTTTTCTCCCTTGGATGACCCATGTCAAACTACTTTCAGAGGGCTGCCATCTATGGTGTTTCATCAGCATTGCTTCCCTTCCACTCCCCACCATCTGTTTTCCCCCTTCATTATCCCACTTTTGTATATCAGTGTTTGTTGGGTATCCTTATCTCTTCAAGCCTTCTTTCCATTCTTTCTATAGCTTAGACTAGTACACCTTCATGTAGTTGATTGCTCAATGCATTTTCGTTGCTTGTATTTGTTGGCCAGGGCTGCCATACAAAGTACTACAGACTGAGTGGTTTAATAACAGAAATTTATTTTCTCACCTTTCTAGAGGCTGGAAGTCTGAGATTGAGTGTCAGGAAGGTTGGTTCCTTCTGAGAGAAAGATCTGTTCCAGGTGTCTCTCCTTGGCTTGTAAATGGTTGTCTTCTCCCTGAATCTCTTCACGTGGTCTTCCCTCTTCGTGTGTCTGTGTCCAAATTTTTTGTTGTTACGAGGACACCAGACATATTGGAATAGGACCCATATAATGACCTCATTTTAATTTAGCTCTGTAAAGACCTTATCTCCAAAAACAGTCACATTCTGAGGTAATGGGACTTAGGACCTCAAAATAAGAATTTTGAGGGGGCTAAACAATTCAGCCTATAACATTGACTAAATTATGGAGGAGTGAATAAATGTTTTATGAATAGAGAAAGAATAAATAAATGAATGTATAAAACTATTAAAAGGTCAGCAAAACTAGATTACTTTTTGAGTTTTTATACTCATATAAAATGTCCCAAACTTTTTTAAAAAACTTATAAATGAAAACTTTTGTTTCAGAGAAAACTCATTTACTTTTGTTTTTAGAACTTCTAAAAATATCGCTGTGAAAAAATGTATTCAGAAACCCCAAATTCTACACATAGATTTTTATTTATTTAGTTTTCCTGAAATACTAAAAACAAGATTAAAAGACCAAACACAAATACTGTGGGTTGTTTTCCTCTTACGCTTAAAGTACTTTCCAACGAGGTCCTTTAGTAGCTCTACACATATTTTAAGACAAGAATAATGCATTTGCCATTTCTAATCTCAGACGTCTCCTTCCTAATCTTTTGTGTTTTGTTACAAGTGATTTCACATTTAAAGAAAAAAATGGTTTTTTTTTTCTTAGATTGACTCCTAATATGAGCACTGTAGGCCCCTCTCTTGGGGGCTAGACTGTGGATAACACTCATCCAGAAGTGGCTAGGCTGGGAACAGGTTAAATGATCCTAAGTCTCCACTCATTTGGGGAGCATCATGCAAGCCAAAAGGGAAATGATTACTGTCCAGATCAAGAATGAAAATGCTAGCCAGCCCCATTAATTTCCAAAGTGCCTGAAAAAAATCAGTGGATTGTTCTGGGGTATAGCAAAGACATGGAATCTAGTCATTGATGATTCCACCAGCTGAGCATGATGAGGCCAAAGACATAAAAATAACTGCACCACAAAAAATACTTTTTCTCAGAATCAGAACTACAAGTGAAGACTGTGGCTTCATACAGTATACCCTGAGTGATAGTTACATTTTATATGTGAAACATTGTAACTAATATGCATGTTGTAAGTAGGAAATGCTTCTAAGTTTCATGGAAAAGGTAAAAATTAGCAAAAATATGAAACTTCTAAAAGCCATCTCTAACTGTATTTGGAATATTCACTAGGATAAACTGTAAAATTTTAACAATGTTCATGTATAACAGTTTTATGTTTATAAACACATTTAGCATGACCCAAATGGTTTTTATGTACCAAGAAAAATAAGTTAAATCTATTATCAATCTAGTTCATTACCTTGCTTTCTAGTTTTTTGCCTTATTTCCTCATGTTATTTATATAATTACTATTGGACCAAGAAGTTTGCAGCAATGACACTTACATTAGAGTTTTTAGAGGCAAAATGAAACTCAATTTTGGCACCATCAGAACTGAATTTTACTAAAGTTCAATCAAAATGATCTTTAAAAATGTTAGCCATGATTTCAAACTAATTTTAAATCCTACTTATAGTTTTTCTTTTTTTTTTTTTTTTTAGCCATATACTCTGAACGTGGATAAGCAGTAGCTGCTCAGTAGCATTTCAAAAGTTATATAAGTTAAGAATATGTTTTCAAATAATGATACAAATGTCTCCAAATTGGATATAAATCAATCTGAAATATATGAGTTTAAACTAAATTTAGGAAGGCGTGGTGGAGAATGGAAGGGGAGGGAAAATGAAATTAGCCATTACCGCTAAAATGTATTTTAAAAGACAAAATTTTAAATTGTATTAAATCTCAAATTTTAGAACTCAACTTATTGCATCTGTGACAAACTTATTGCATCATCAGAAACTTCCCCACACGTTCCTCCATAACTCAAAAATATGTTCCATTTTCCATTCTTCCATGTTTAATCATACAGTTACATACATGTACTCATGCTGGCATACTCATACTTCCACATACACCAAGGCCTTCACACACAGTTTAGTCTCTAACTGATTTTGAAATCAGAACATTTTCAAGTTCAGTCACATTTGCTAAATTTTAACTCACATCAGGGTCAAATGGAAACCATATCTTAGTAACTTCCAATGAAAAAGGAGATCTTAATGGGGAATATAGACACATGTCCTATACAAGAAGGGTTTGATAAGTGACTGCTTTCACTATTCATTTGGGGGAAAAGTCGAGAGGCATTTTGAAATTTGTGGACATGAATCCTCCTTTCAGAGACCTTACCTCTTAAAAAAACAAAACAGGGCCGGCCGAGTGGCGCATTGGTTAAGCGCTGGTTTTGGGATGCCAGCGGCCCCGGTTCAGATCCCACATGAGGGCCAGTGACACTGCCCTCTACAGCTAACAACAGCTCCACCTGGAGCTGGGCTGTGCGAGCCCCGGTGATGGTGTGGGCTGCAGCCCCTGCTGCAGTGGGCTGTCATAGGCTACAGTGAGTGGCCCGCAGCCAGCGTGAGCGGCTGGCAGCCAAGAGTGAGCTGCCAATAGCCGCGGTGAGCGACATCCAGAGACCAGCGACCGATCTGCCTCATCCAGGAAGAGCGCAATGATGATACCAACAGTGAAGCAACATCCTCCGCAACTAAACTGAAGAACAAAAAGACAGCAACTTGTCTGTTCCCCTTCCCCGATTGCCCAACGCTGTTCCCCTCCCCCAATTCCCCAATAAAAAATCTAAAAAAAAAAAAAAATTCTTCGAGCTGGCCTAGTGGCGCGGTGGTTAAGCACTGGCTTGGGAAGCCAGCGGCCCCAGTTCGGTGCCACATGTGAGGGCCAATGACACTGCCCTCAAATAAAAAAAAAAAAACCACAATAAAATAGCCTTTAAACTTCGGATTGAGTAGCAAAGAAGTACCTCCAGATGAGAAAATGTCCAACCAGGTGAAATTCTCACTTAGCAATTTGGAAATTGGGGTTCTGAACTGCTAAATAATCATATAGATCTGCAAACCTCTCAGTGAACCCTAGCCAACTCTTAGATGAGTTTTCAGCAAACCTGGGCTGAGTTTGGAGAAATTCAAAGCAATTTTATGGTTGCAGATGGAAACCAGGCCCATCTCAGCAGTTTAAATGAACCTGAAACTCAGGGACCATCTCAAGGGGTCTGAACCCAAGCAAACCAAAACAAAATAATGATTCCCAGGGAACATGGGAAGTTCTCAATGCATTGTCTTGGCAAAAGCTGAGCACAGATTTGTTTTATATTATTTGAAAGTAGTAAGTGAGAAAATTAAGTAAGGTTTCCTAATGGATTGTCTAAAAGGCCTGTATTATTCAAAGGCACATGAAGGAACTTTTAGGCATTGCTCCTTTTACTTAGCAAATTTCTCAGAAAAAAAAAAAGAGACTTTTTAACCACTATGACAACTGTGGAAAGAGATTAACAATTAGACATGGGATGAAATGGAGCTGTCTAAACTCACACTATTACAGGGATACAGCTGTAGGACTCGAGGGTAGGAGTTTTCTGTTACCTTTGGTCCCCAGAATGAAGAGTATCAGGACTGACTCATTCTGGTCATGGTCCTTGACATCTGGACTTGAACCTCATTTCAGGTGTTCTGGTTGACCACCAGATTCCACATGGTATTAGGTCAATTTCTTGTATGCTTGGCGTACCTGAACATCTTTCTTATTCTGAGAATACCTGGGATCCAGGCAACTAGAAAAAGAATTATTTCACTTCTGAAAGGGGCTCTTGGCTTCTTCCTAAGGACTTCCATAAATAACTATGTCAATGGTTCACAAGAGAGGGCTGTGTGTGTGTGTCTGTGTGTGTGTGTGTGTGTGTCTGTCTGTCTGTCTGTCTGTCTTTCAGTCATGTCTTCTGTGGCATCAAAAACTTTTATTCTGGAAGATAATTTATATAATTGGACCAGCTTTTAATTCCACAAGAAAGCCCATTCATTTTTCATCTTGATGGCTCCTGGTTTCAAAATTTATTAAAGATCAAAGTATCCCACATTGTTTATAGAAGGAAGAGGAGAAGAGTTACAATGGCCATTATGTACAGGAAACTGTATATTCTTATTTGGTATCATTTCCTAAAGCTTTATGTGAGACTAGAATGAGAAAATATACAGTTTCCACTCTATAGTGGAGGCTCGAGAATTGTTAACATTCTTCTTCTTCTTCATCTTCGTCTTTGTCTTCATCTTCGTCTTCATCTCTCTTCTAAGAGGCTTCATTGCCATGAAGACTGATGTCTTCAAATGCCTTGTGTAAAAAGGATAAACAAGCACAGTATGTTTTCCATGACTCTATCTCCTATTTTTAATTCTTGATCCCACTTTGAGAAGTGCTGTTTCCAACCCACCCACTGGGCATTCATAAGTATTCTCATGCTCTTTTGAATAACTCTTTATTAAAATTCTCCCAGATAGTCTCTAATTTATACATGTTAATCTTTAGAGAAAATGGCTACTTGTCTACAAATAGTCTGTGAAACATGACATAAACAAGTCATTTGATATATTTATTTTTTAGTAATTGTTTTGTTTTTCAGCTAGAGTTGACATACAATACTATATTAATTTCAGATGTACAACATAGTGATTAAACATTTATATAATTGATGAGGTGATCACCCTGATAAATCTAGTACCCATCTGATACCATACAGTTATTATAATATGATTGACTATATTCGTTATGCTGTCCTTTACATCCCCATGACTATATTGTAACTACCTATTTGTACTTTTTAATGCCTTCCCCTTTTTCACCCACCTCACCAACTCCCCACACAGCTGGCAACCATCAAATTGTTCTCTGTATATATGAGTTTGTTTCTGTTTTGTCCGCTTATTTTATAACATAGTCTGTACCTTTCGCCAGGGATCCCAAACCTTGCTCCATATTAAAAACATTTTCAGAAACTAAGAAACAAAAACAAAGCTAAAGCTCAGGCTCTAATTAAACCAATGAATTAGAATCTCTGAGGTCAGCATCCTGAGATGACTTTTTAAAGCCTTTCCCCCACACCCTTACCTCTGTGATTCTAAAATGTAGATAAAGTTGAAAATCACTGCCTCACATAAATCAGTATGCCTCTACCTACATTACAGTCATGCAGAGATTCACAATAATTAAGGATTCACACATTTATTAAAAGATCATTTTGTCACAGTATATTTTCCTGCAATAAGCTTTCCAGTAGGGATAAAAGGCTGATGTGTAACAGGCATCACACATCTTTAAGTCCAGTTCCTGTGGGCAGGATCATTTGAAAATCCAGTTCATGGTGAAATCTATCAAGTTCCTATTCAAGCAATGAATCAACTTTGGCTTGCCAGTGGTCCATTGATCATGGTGTTTGAGTCATTAACTTACGAGTTTTAGTTTTATTATTATGCAAAGTAAATTGAATAACAAATTTTCCTCCCATTACCCAAATTGCTTAAAGATATATCCATAAGAAAATTTATTCAGTAAGCTTTTATTTCATGCTTGCAGTAATGCATGCCAATGCCAAAGTTAGAAATACAGAGAGAAATAGACATTATTATTTTTCTTATGTTTTCAGTAGAGAGGAAAACTTTAAACCGTCAAGATCTCAATCTTGTTCAAATACAATCTCTGACTTAGAAATCAGAAATATAGTTGTCCTTTTTGCTCCAGAATCTAACTGAGGTTAGGTTCCCTAAAAACAGTTGACTGAAGCAAAATTTCCATGCAATCTTAAAGGCAGGAAAGTGAGTAAAAAAGGAGAATGAGGCAGAAAAAGGTAGAAAGCAAATATAAGGTAGTATGTTATCGAGATAACCACAACTTCAAAAGTGTACAGCCACTTTCTATACAGACCATATGGAATCACTGCCCCTTAGAACAGTTCTCCATGGTGGAAGGCAGGCAGAGGAATCCAGTTATCTCCTTCTCATCTCCTGTCTACCACTGGTCATTGTTAACCCCACTGTCTTCAATCCCCTAAATTTCCAGGTTATATATCCTGGGATGCTCCTGACAGTCACTTGGGAAGCAAGATACCACATCCTGCTTGGCGATACTCCCTCTAGGTCTAGAAATAGTTGAAAGGTTCAAAGCTTTCAAAGGCCAAAGTAGATATTGGAGCTGCTGAGCTTTTTGCCTTACCGGGTACAATGGGAGCCCTGCCAATGCCTACATATCATCACTGAAGAGGCTGAGATAACTGGTATTGAGAGATGAAGAGATAGTTATGGCGACCAAGCCTGTCACTGAGCAAACAGCTGAGGGCTCCAGATAAAGCCAAGGGAATCTAGAGAGACACACAGCATTGATTCTGATACAGATTCGAATCCTGCCAGACGGGGATGAGGGTGATGTGCCCCATTCTTATCAGTTAGCCTGATATGATATGTCTCTAACCATGAAACTCCTCCAACAGGGTCGTGTCAACAAGGGGTGGTAGACTACAGCACTACTGGTTTATGGACTAAAATCCATTTCCCTCCTGGGACTGGACCTTGCTTGACTGAGGTCACCAGGTTTAGAAACAGAACCAGAGGGGTAGCAGTGAATCACCATTCAAGTCCTAATTCTTTTTCCATTTCTCTAATCACTTCTCAGTCTCTACTACTGACGTATTTCCCCTTCACCTAATCCCCTAAATACCACTATTTCCTAAACTGTGTCCTAAAAAATACTCTTCCCTGAATACGTGTTCCCTAATCCTACTTCCCAAATCATGCTAGGTTCACAAAATGCTATTTGCCTTCTCATTTGTTTGTATTTCAAGCTTACTTTATTGAGCACTTAATAGGTGCCAAGCATTGCTGTAAGCCCTTGCACTCATTAGCTCATTTAATTTTTCTGGGGACTCTATGAGGCAGGTATAATTATTGTTTGCTTTTACTGACAAGATAACTGAAGCACAAAGAGAATCGATACCCTTGTAAGTGACCAAACTAGGATCTGACCCTCAGATTTCTGCTCCAAGGTGTGTGTTTTTAAGCATAATTACACTACAGCTTTCTCACACATTATCCTCTTTGGGAGTTGTGCAGTAAAGAAAGTTGGCCAACTTTATTCAAGAGCATATATTCTAATCATATTTGGCCAGTTAATTTTATTGTATTTGCTGCTGAGATAAAAACCATCGAACCCCTGAAGGGTAGTGGTCCTTGAAACAGTGTGGAGACTCCTGCATTAATACATGGCTCTTTTTCTCTGTTCTTTTATGTCCTCAATCTTGGTGACCCCTTGTATGTTCTCTGGTGGCTTTAGACCACAAAGATTCAAAAACACAAGAAGACTTGTGGCCATACACTTAGGGTTTCTGAGTTTTCAGGAAGCTGCAGTCAGGACCTAGCAGGGCCCTATGATAACAGAACGAATTTCACAAAGCTTGCTGCATCTAGAGCAGGATGGCCGCCAGCTAGTTTATGGTTGCTATCCCACTTTAGGGTCTGTCTAATATCCATCCACCTTGGTGCCTTCTTTGTACATCCTATTTGCTTAGTCCAAATAAGAGTAAAGAAAAGTAGCTGAAGCATGGCCAGAAGTGTGACCAAAACTGCTTCCAAGTCCCCATTCAGTAGAAATGCTGAATCCATTGGACCCAGGTGGAGCATGTCCAGTCAGCAAACCAAGGAGCTGAAGGGATGGGTAGGCAGAACCATTCCTCATGTGATGATTCCATACACACTCAGAAGCCAGCCATTTCAAGCTGATTCTAATCTGAACGCCAACAGTGGATGGAAGCCTATATCTGAAAGGATTCTGAAGCATGCCCCCTCACCTGCTTTACTACAATCACTATCATAGTAGCAACTCTCCTCATTGCTTTTGTATATGATTACAATAACTTCTTTTTTTTTTTTTTGAGGGCAGTGTGACTGGCCCTCACAGGTGGGACCCGAACCGGGGCCGCTGGCTTCCCAAGCCAGCGCTTAACCACCTCACCACTCAGCTGGCCCTACGATAACTTCTTAATCGGTCTTCCATTGTGGGTATCCTCCTGGTCTATTTATCCCCAATAGATCTGCTTGTGGTTTTCACACTTTATCATGTATAAAAATTATTTGAGGAATGTGTTGAAAATGCGGGTTCACAACCTCATCTTCATTTCCATTTATGGGTCAAGGAGGGACCCAGTAATCTAAGAAATCCTTATTTCTTTTTTTTTTTTCTGAGGGCAGTGTCACTGGCCCTCATATGTGGGACCCGAACTGGGGCTGCTGCCTTCCCAAGCCAGTGCTTAACCACTGCGCCACTCGGCCAGCCCAAATCCTTATTTCTTTTGATTAGTTAACCCCCATGTAATTTTTGTGCAAGTTGCTCTCACTTTGAGAAATTGCTTCAAGCTGGTATCTAAAATTCAGTAGTAACACAGCATGATTTTTCTCCACATAGACGTATCTCTCTGCAACAGGAAATAGGTATGGACTTTAAAAATGAGAAGGAACTTTTAAATTCAGAAGATAGAATATGGAGGTCAAAGAGCATTTGTAGGTCTAGTGAAGCTGACAGAACTTGTTCTGAAACAACTTTCCTGAGAGACCTGGGGGAGTGACTGTGAAAATGAATAAAAATGATTTAATTTTGAAAGTTCGAGCTAATGGTGATATAAAGCTCCCTGTCCAAGCCTAAGGTTTGATGAGGTTCGATAAAAACCTGCATTTTCCCCATCTCTTTTACTTTAATGAACAACGCAGTATATTAAGCAGTGTGACACTTATAGCAGTGAGTAGGGGAAACGTCAGATTTAGAGAAGATACTTCTCTAAAAGAGAAAACCAATTTTCAACAACCAGAAGAGGAAGAGGAAGAGGCAAAAAACCGATTATCTCATTTTTTTCCCTCTTGGCCGATAGTCCTCTGTTTAGAAACAGTTGGACTGATGAGTTACCCTCCACAGTTCTTAGACTTGTGCAAAGGTGAAGTGGGGGTCTAAAGAAAGGGGCTGGAGGGCCGGCTGAGTGGCGCAGTGGTTAAGCGCTGGCTTGGGAAGCCAGCGGCCCCGGTTCGGTTCCACATATGAGGGCCAGTGACACTGCCCTAAAAAAAAAAAAAAAAAAAAAAAAAAGGTGGGGCTGGAATCCCTGCTAATCTGAACAGCAGAGGTTTACGTAATTGACTTCAACACTAAAAAGTGGTATGTCATTATTCGTGCTCCAGGCAGTAAAACAAGCCATGCCCCAGATCATGCCCTTTTCCTATTTAAAAATGATCGGTGTGTTTCTGCTGCTGCTTCACATGGCTCTTATGCCCCAATATGACAAGAACGGTTCTTCACAAGCAGTGTAAACGAATACTTGCAGCTTCGTCTGCTTCACGCGTAAGCTCGAGCGATTTGGTCCTGGTGGAGGATAAGCTGGATTTGAAATTGCTGAGTGTTTTCAGATTTCCACATTTCTTTACATTTGTTCTTCTCGTTACCTGCAAATTACAATTACTCATTCTCCAAAACAAAAATTCAATGGAACTTTTGTTTTGCATAAGTAACCAAATGAATGAATTTTCAGATGAGGAAACAGATTCAAAAAGATGCCATCTTTCTCCGAAAGCCCTGGAGTTAATCAATGCTAGAGATGTGATTAGAAGCCAGTCTTGGGATCCCAGTCCCTTCTTCCTCCACCAGTGGCATCGTCTTTCAAGTTCTCATTGATGCCACTCTGATCTAAGTCTTCAAAACAATTATTTCCCTATACCTTAGGTGACCTGCCCCAACTCATGTCTCAACTGACGTATTATCTGTGTATTGCCTTTGGGACTTAGAGATACCTATTCACTACAGTCCCTCTCATCTTGCCCAGACCTTGAACCACCCTGGTTCTCACTGTGACAAACTGCCAGTTAGAACATTTAGAACTGGCCAGTGTCCTGACTCTTATATTGATAAGTAACACATACCCCCAAATCATTTGCCCCTAAAAACATTTCCAATTTAGGATTGTTGTATTCCTTAGTTGTTTTCCTTACCCTGAGGCAAGGGAGACCAGGAAGAGGCCCTGTTCCTGAGGAGGGTGAAGAGATAGCCCATTTCAGGACCGAAGGGCACAGAGGAGACAGAAGGGAGACTCGTGCAAAATGGACCACCCAAAGTCCACTCTGTTTATTGAGCTAGTTCTAGTTTTAGAGAGACCCCCTGGTGTGGTAAGTTTTGTAAGGGGAGGAGAAATATAACTTCAGCTTTAAGCATGCCTGGAGAGAAAGGAACCTGATTTTAGAATGTAGGATAGGAGCATGCCAGCTTGCTAGATTGTCACTTTACTTAAGCCCTTGCTTAACTCCACTGTAGCTCCTGGGTGTTTTTAATGTCATTAAGTGCCAGTGGTGCAGTCAGGAGAACAGAAGGTGAGATGCTACTTTGTTTACTTTTGTTGCCATTCAGCATTTTATCTAGCAGCCCACGGGAGACCCTGGCTGTATTCACAATGATGGTGACAGAAGTTTAAATAAATGCAATGGGATCCCTCTGGTTTGTAGCATGGTGAATGTGAACACATGAATAGAAAGTCTCTTGGAGAGTTCTTCTTTTTGTGGATGTGAAAAAAGCCGTCTATCTTTCTTTCTTCTTTCTTTCTTTTTTCCTAAGTTTTGTGATGAGAGCAAAGTTGGGGAGAGAAAACTATAGGCAACGATGCAAAGATACTTTCACCAGAATACTGGCCAAGTTCCTGTTACCATCCATCCATCAGAAGCTGGAAAACAGATTTCTGAACATTGCAAAATACTATCTTCTCTGCTAAAGACCTTTGGAAGTTAGAGTTGTAATGGGCCTCGGTGACTGAGTCTCACTTGCTGATTTCATGACTCATCTGATCCAGAGGAGTGTCTTTTTCAAGGTCACACAGCTAACTGGTGGTATCTGTGGCCCTGAAACCCAGGTGGCTTCCCCTCAACCTCCTCAGCTGAATGCTTTTTGGCATATGGGAAAGTCTGGAGAGTAAGTGCTGGCTAGAAAGTAAGCATGGGCAACACAGAGACATGTACCAATGGAATCCTCAAGGGTCCTATTGTAACTAAGCGAACTTGGTTTGGTCTCATAAAGGGGGTTTGCAGGAATAGATACGGTCCCTCGTTTTAGAGAAATGGAGGGCTGGGGTGTTGGAGTCAGGACCAGGAGCCTCAGGAGCTGGTCCTGGATCCTTGGTTTGTGAGTCTCTGGAGTTTACTGGGAAGAGCTAAAGTAGGTGCTTAGACCTGGAGGCTACATGGAAGTTATTGAACTATAACAGAAGCAGCACCATAAGCTGGCAATCTGAAGCCAGGCTGAGTGGGAGCCTCCTGATACAGAAACAGTGAGAAGAAGTTCAATGAGAAAGTTCAAGTATTCATTGTCCATGAAGTTTAACGCCTGTAGGGGTAAGAGGACCCCCAGCCTCAGGCATGTGAGGAAGGTAACTTCTCCACAATGCTACATCAACACAGCCATTCAGAGTCTGCTTCAGATCACAGGAACTCATACTCCCCTTCTCTCTCACACCCCACACTAAAACTTGTGAGCTTCTTTCTTCATGATGATTTGAACCCGTTCACCAAGTGGCGAGGTCGAAACAAAAGGGTTTCTATTATTATTCATAACTTTACAAGATTACTGTAAAAGGAAAGTTGACACAGCCTCTTGGCTTTATTTAATGAGTTCACATGGAACCAGATTATTCTTCTCTTCTTTATGATCTGCTTTTCTGCTGTAAAAGTAATTGAAGTCATTTTAAATGTCCTTTTTAAAAAGAAGTTTGTAGCCCCATTCAGTGACATAGCTCTCAGCTCTATCTTCCCAAGAAATACCATGGATTAATAGTTTAAATTCATACATATAATTGAGATCATGTCATTTTAAGACCATGGTTTCCATAATACAGATATCAACCTAACTTTTGTGAACCTCAATTTTAAATTTCTTCCCTGAGATGTTGTATTTCTAGAGGGCTGTTTCCATTACCACCTGACAGGATTGTTGCTTTACATATTTTAATGCAGTGAATGCGTAATTTCTGATTGAACGTCAATTTCCAGCCATAATAAGGATGGTTCTGTGTCCTAACTTCTCCCCTTTGGTGTGTCCACTTGTACCTCCAGCCATGTGACCTTGGGGAGGACCAGTCTATTCTCACCTTGCATCATATACAGCCTGAGTGATATTAAGGAACCCAACATTTTAGAACTGATTGACAGGAGGGCTTCTTATTCCATGACTACCACGCTCCCCCAGAGTCATCTTGGGAGTGGTTATGGTGGGTCAGAAGAAGTACAAGATAAACAAACATGGTCACACAAGCCCCCAAACCTCATCATTAAGAGAAAAGAAATTCAAAATCCTGGACCCTATAGTTCGGTGGTCAGTAACATCATATCTTCAAGAAAGACCTAATCAGTACTCTGGGTAGCTATGGTTCAATATTCATTCATTGCTTGGTGATTTCCATTTCTTGTTTAGTTCATTTTCTTCATTGCTTTACTGTACTCAATTTCACCCCTTATTTACCACATTGTTATTGTTAATGGAGTAATTGATGAAGTATGCTCTGCTAAAGTGATGTACATTTTTTATAGCTGTCTTTCTGGTGTGCAATAGAAACCTTAAAGAACCTTGAAATTAAATGTAATATATTTGCATCTTTATAGTGTTTATTTTAGCATCTGGAAACCATTTAGCCAGTTATTTATTTGAAAACTGGGCTTAGAGCTGTTAAAGACCATGGACTGAAGCTGTCTATACTGAGCTACTGAATTAAGCCCAGGCTAGAAACTATGACTGAATCCAGGCAGGCTGCTGACCCAGTGGGGAAGGGGCTGTCCCAACACAAATTGGAACCTTCATTGGTTCATTCAAGACAAGAAACCACAATCACCTGAACTTTAGTTCTAGCTCCAACCAACATCAGCATGTAGACAGCAACCCATAAATTCCTTGCTTGTTCTCATGATTACATTTGCATTCCAGTCATCACTGGGATCCTAGGAAGGACTAGTTCCTCCTGCTTAGGGGACACACAAAAAATGAACTATCAAGGGCACATCTAATATGTTTTCTACAAAATTAATCTCAAAAGATTGAGGAGGGGAGTTAGGTGATATAAGACGGTAATTGAAAATTTGGAGACAAATGAAGAAGCACACAGGCCAGAGTTTTTAAAAGACAAGAATTACATATTAAATATATGAGAGAGTCTTTGAAAAAGTAGTTGCTCACATTTGAAAATACAGTGAGAAGATCAAGCATCTGTTAGCATCCTGCTAACATCATTTGCTTCTACCACATCTCTTCTTCCTTTTCCTTCACCCCTTAATTCTTGCTTGTACCTTTCCTTTTTTTAAAAAAATTTAATTGTTTTGAGTAGGCTTATTTTTCATAATTATGGAAAAAGTATTTGTTACACAAAAGTGTGGCTTGTACTCTATTCTTCAGACACACCTAGCGCACTTTGTAGACTATATTGATCCTGTATGGCCTCATTGCACTCAAGCAGACCCCTTATTGAAGAGTGAATACAATGTTGGGTTCCATAAGTGAAAAAGAATTGCAGAACTGGGAAAGGTTTCAAGGACAGGCTTATGGAAACCCCTGGGGAGATGAAACCAAAGAACTGGATGAGACGTTGATAGATGCTGTCTTCTTTTAGCTGAAGAAACTGAGGTGGAGAAAGGGGGAAAGTTTTACTTCAGTTACTGTATTACCCTTTCTAAAGTCATGCCTCTAAAATCTATACACCTTAAAAGCTGAACCTCTAGGTAAAGGAATATTATATGCAACAGTGCCTAATGCTGTACTTGGCCATAGTCAATACTCGATAAAATGCCAGCTCTCTATGGTGGGCAGACTCCAAGGTGACCCCCAATTATCTCCTTTTCCTGGTGTTCATAACCTGTGTAATCCCCTCCCTCTTTCAGTGTGGGTTGGACCTGTGATTGTTTCTAACAAGAAAGAATTCAGTAAAAGCGATGAGATTCACTCTCATTAATAGATTGTAGAAGATTTTGACTTGCGCCTTGCTAGCAGACATTCTTCCTTACTGCCTGCGAGGAAGCAAGGGGTCATGTTCTGAACTGCTTGATGGAGAGACACACATGACAAGGAATTGAGGGTGCCCCCCCCGCCATTCAGCAGCCAGTAAGGATCCGAGGCCCTCAATCCAACAGCATTCTGGGAACTGAAACCTGACAAAACCACAGAGCTTTGTAGGAGGTCCTTATCATTTGAGCATTCACATGAGATGCCAAACCTGAAAATATCTTGATCACAATTTTGTGGTATACTCTAAGCCAAAGGACAGCTTTGCTTATATTCCTGACTCACTGAAACTATGAAATAATAAACGTGTATTGTCTTAAGCTGGTATAATTTGTGGTATATGTTACACAGCTATAGGTAACCAACACACATCACCGTTTCCTCATCCCTCCCCAATATCTGAGACCAGGTTTGCCTCTAGAGCCCTATGAAGAACATTTCTGAACCCCCTGTTACTTGTCTCCACCCTCTGTCACCTTTCTGTCTCTGCATGTCACGTTCTCTGTACTCCACAGTCCATGTTTTTTATTGTCGCAGCTCTGTCTTCTCCCTTGAACCCCAGCCACCAAGCTGGGGTCTTCTTCTCCTTTCTCCTGCTATTGGACCACCCTGAAGAAGATGGGATTTTCACTGACTACTTGCTATGTTCACTTGAGAGAATATATGCCCAACTTTGCTTAAATAAAAATGTGAGATCTTACACTCTATATAGAATAATGTTACTTCGATCTTCCCCACCCACCTTAGATTACTCTCTTATTTCAGATCCCTCTTTGTATAATAATCCATCGGTGGCTATGTTTCTAAACCTATATTCCCAGACTTTACCTAGAGTTTTTTCAGGTGCATCTAAACTCCTGATCTAATCCATGGTGTTATATCATTGAATAAAAGTATTACCAGCAGTGTCTGTGATATCACTGAATCAAAGGCTTGGAGCAAAGCTAAGTCCAGATTTCAGGTTTTCTTATCCCTTATTAAGTAATCTTTCTATAATATTTTACTGCTTCCCTCAAAAGATAAAAAGACCACAGACCACCTAGCCCAGACAAAATAAAGATAATCAATGATAATTTCCAAGTATATTCACAAAGCTTGCTTCTTTTTCATTTCCACTGGGGATGAAAAGAGAGGAAAGATGCTCAAGCTATATGCTGCATATTGAAAATTATTTATTATAGCAACATATTCTTTCAAATGCTATGGAAATTATTTTTAGAGTAATTTCCTTTCTACCTAGGATAGATTCAGTTTTGTACAGCAAGGCAGATAATGGTCCAGTGACCTTAAACATCTAGCACAATTCTTCATACCTAGTAAACCTGAACAGTTTAAAGCAAAAAGGTAAATCTCACCTTGAATTCTAAGATAAATCAGCCATTAACAGGAATGGAAACTACACAGATAAAAAAGACAGCACAATTGCTATTTAGGTATATAATAAAATCTATTATTTGTAAAGTTGAAAATAGTATTTGAAATACTCCCTTAAACTGTCTTACTTAAATGGTTTGTGTTGATATATTTACCTAACACAAAACACAAGACTGCTTCCTCACATAAGTCAAACATTTGAAAATATAATGCTGAAGAGTGAAAAGATCAGGGTAAAGTTATGTCTGTCTCTTACTAGAAAGTGATCAGTTTTGACAAGTCTGCCTCGGTCAAGATCACAACCATTTTATTATAATCACGTATATGTGCAAAGTTTGATTTCACCAACCACAATATGGTCATTTTAGATATTGGTCAATTTTATTTTATTTGTTTTCATTCATTGTTGGTGGAAATGCAAAATGATACAAGCCACTTTGGAAGACAGTTTAGTGTTTTCTTACATAACCATTGATACCCTTACATGATCCAGCAATCACAATCCTTGGTATTTGCGAAAAGGAGTTGAAACTTATGTTGAAGATTTATATCTACACAAAAACCTGCATGTGGATGTTGTCAATAGCTTTGTTTATAATTGCCAAAGCTTGAAAGCAACCTAGATGCTCCTCAATGGTGAAGGGATAAATCAACTGCAGTATATCCAGACAAGAGAATATTATTTGGCACAAAAAAATAAAACTATGAAGCCCTGAAAAGGCATGGAGGGAATTTAAATTCATATTACTAAGTGAAAGAAGCCAATTTGAAAAGGTTATATACCGTATGATCCAGCTGTATGACATTTTGGAAAAGGCAAAACTATGGAGGCAATAAAAAGATCAGTGGTGGCTGGGTCTGGGCAGGGGGATGAATAGGTGGGGTACAGAGGATTTTTAGGGCAGTGCAAATACTCTATGATAATGGTGGCCGCTGCTGTCTCTGGTTGTGCTTCCCCCTCCCCTTCCTCTACCTTCTCTTCCTCCTCCTTTTTCTTCTCCTATCAAAATAATAATTTTAGCAAACTCCACAGATAAATCACTTAATGCTTCAGACACTCTGCACTATGTGCTTTTGCATATTATTTTATTTTGTCAACGTAAGAAACGCTGACAAACAATAGTTTATTTGACCCAAACTGATGATATACCCCAGGGAGCAAGATCTCAAATGCTCTAGACATTGGTCAGTTTTAGTGTTCATTTCTCAAATGGTTAGTGATATTAATAACTAACAGGTCTTGTGCATTTAATATGTGTTAGGAGTTATATAATGGTTTGCCATGAATTATCTCATTTAACCTTTACAGCAACACAATTCCATAGGAATTATGATTACATCCATGCAACAAATGAGACAAACAGAAATCAAAGGGAAAGAAAGTTGCCCAAAGTCACATAGTTACTAAGGGGTGGAGTGGGGCTGCAATCTAAGCAGTCTGATTTCAAAGTACCATTGCAACATACAATTCCAGAGCTATTCTAAACATAGTTCACAGCAGAGGATTTCTGTCCATTGATTGGAGAGTCGCTGTTAAATATTTGCTGATCACTTGTTATGATCAGGCCTTTGTAAGGTACAGTAATGAACAAGACACAAATCCTGTTCTCAGCAGGCTTCCAGGTTACCATAATAACTTGCTTATAGTGTTATTAGTGGAATTACAAGAGGAACAAAATTCTCATTATTCTCTGAGTTGAGATTGCTTATCAAAATTAACCGTTGTATGGTTCCTTTAATGTACACTTTCAGTGCCCTGCCCGTGTCTCCTTGTCACCTAACAGTCCAGCATATACCAAAAGTGTCCTGCTGCAAGTACCCATGATTCATCACTTGAGGGCTTCCTTATGGACTTCACAGGTGTGGATGGCAGGTAGGAAATTTTAAGGCGTTAGTGCTCCCTGGAGAAGCACTCAGCCAGTGGTTGATGGGGTTGGAGGATAAATAATAGTCCAACTTCCTCACTCTTCAGCGGGACTGTCCCTGAGGTGTCATCTACGGTGCTTTCTAGCCTCCCCCAGCATGACTGAGACTCAGTTGCCCAAAGTGATCAACTGGTGGATAATATATAGTTTATTGTGCCCCTTTCCTGCTTCATCTCCCAATACTTTCCCAGCACCTCTTGGAATCACCTCCATTATAAATTGATTGTGTTCAAATCTTTGATTCAGACACTACTGCTGGAGAAACACAGCATGAGACTATTTATGAAGTAATATGATTTCAATAACTTGGAAATTCAGTGTCTTGTTCTACTTCTTAAAGCTTTCCTTGTTGAAAAACAGTGTTTTGCTATAAGACTGGCAGGTTTGAAAACTTCAGGTTGCCATAAAGTTTGTTAAATTATTTTATGACAAAGAAAGTGAAATGCAATAGGGAATCCTTTATAGAAGATTGAAATATCTTTGGTGTGTTTCTCCAGGCTAATAAACCTATTCCGAGGCAGCCTCCAGTAGCTGTCAGAACTGAAGGCTCCATGTCTTAACATATCGGAGACTGACTCCAACCTACAGAGAAGAAATTCTTCCTCAAATCTTTTCAAAAGCGATACTGTCTAAGGAGAGTCAAGTAAGAAAGAAACAGGATCAGGGCAGTAGGTCAAAGAATGAAAGCCTGATATAGTGAAAAGATTCTAAAAACGGAAGTCAGGAAAATTAAATTCCAACCTCCTTTTGTCCCTGAAAAGCTATGTCACTCTATGGAAGTCAGTTTATTTCTCATAGCCTTATTTTCCTGCAAAGTGATGTTTGATTACACTGATTTCCTTTTAAAAACTATTATTTTTTTAAAGTAAAATTATATACTACCAGATTAGTGATTGCCTAGAGAATGTGGGGAGGGAGCTATGGATTGCAAAGGATGACAACTGCTTTTATTAGTTTCTTATTGCTGCTGTAACACATCATCACAAACTTAGTGCCTTAAAAAGGCACACATTTATTATTTTATAGCTCCAGAGATCGGAAGTCTGAAATAGGATCACTGGACTAAAATAAAAAACTGCATTCCTTCTAGAGACTCTAGAGGAGAATTTGTTTCCTTGCCTTTTGCAGCTTCTAGAATCCCTTTCATTCCTTGGCTCATGGCCCCTTTTCTCATCTTCAAAGCCAGCAACATTGATTGCAGCTTCAATTCCCTCTAACTCTGGCCCTCCTGCCTTCCTTTTCACACATAAGGACACTTGTGTTTACAGGGAGGGTTCACCTGGACAAACCAAGAGAATCTCCCCAACTCAAGATTCCCTTGAGATTCCCACAATCACAAAGTCCATGTTGCCATGTAAGGAAACATATTCACAGGTTGCAGATTAGACTGTGGATGTCTTTGGGGAGCTATTGTTCTTCCTACCACACTCTTGAAGTACAGAATATACTTTCTGATGACATGAGGATGCAAGCTAGAATGTATGTTGTTTCCTCTTATGAGTTTTTCAGTTATCAGTTGCTGCATAACAGACAACCCCAAGGTGGCAACAATCACTTATTGGTTTATATACCAGCAGATGGACTTGGCAGAGACAGCTGATCTCTGCCCCAAGCAGCATCAACTGCAGTGGCTCAAGTGAGGGTTGAATGTTCTACTCCCATCAAGGCCGTCACATCGCAGGCATGTTGTTTCTAGCTGTCAGCTGGGAGTCTGGTCATGACTTCAGGCTGAGAGCTTCAGTTTCTGCCATGTGGGCCTCTCCACATGCTGTCTGGCTTCCTTTTATGCAACGGTGGGTGGGTCTGGAGTGCACAAGGCCCCCCAGAAAACAAGTCAGAAGCTGTATCATCTCATATGCTCTAGATTCAGGAGTCACAAGGAGTCTGCCATAATTACAATCACCTTTATGCCTGGGAAGGGAACATGGCCCCCACATCCCTTTAAGAGGAATGTTGGAGTCACAATGTGAAGAAAAAAAAAAAGACAGAAAAAGAAAAAACATATGGGATGGGGTAATGTTAGCCCATCTTTGGAAAATAAGATTTACCATGATTCTTAATTCAAACTATTTTTGGTATAGTCATATCACCAACCCCTGAAAACTACATGACCACAAGCAATTTAAAGAGATCTGCCTGGCCTACCCTTGAGCCAGCATATTGGAAGGCTAAGCATGCCTTTCAACTAAAATATTTTTCTTTTGTTATTAAACTAACCCAGGAAACTTAACAACTTTTCATGCTGGTAATCAGAACTGACATCAAATATCCTCTACTCCAAGGAAACCATGTTTATATTTCCTTCTGTTTAGTGATGTTGGCATTCTCTCCTTCCTGGCAAATGGCTTACTATATAAATATAGGATAAATAAGTGTGGGGGTCTTTATGTACAACTCCTGACTCATAACATCACCAGTTGTGTCAAAAATTTAATCAGTCATCTGGATGTTGGGTCTATTGCCATGCCAAACATCTGGATATTGGGACACGTTGGAAGGGGAACAGATTTTTCTTTCCACCTAGTTGCCTAACCTTGGTTATGCACAACTATTGAGTGGATTATAGGGCTGGCATAATTTTCAGATCTCAGAAAATTCATCTCCTCGTTTTAAATTTGTTTTACCTGGTTCCTTTTAGTTAAGTAGGCATTCTTTCATAATTAAACAAAATTAGGTTCTCTCATCTTTTAGTTTCCCTCCACATCTGTGGATAAAAGAGAAATGATTCTCTTCTCTCTTCCCAATCGCATCGACAGCTGTATTGGATTGGGTAACGGATTTTTCTCCAAAGTGTCTTACAGTGTTCATTCTTCCGACTTTCCTTCTTGATGTCTCTTCTTTTCTTCCTCCTGCCTTTCAACATATGTTTGATGAGCACTTACTATGTGGAGATATGTTTGATCACATGGGATGCGGGAAACAGCACCGATCCTCAAGTTGTTTATGTCATTGTGGAAAAATAGTGGAAAAAGGAGACTGAATGGCATTTATTCCAGGCGATGACCCAGGATGCAAAGGGACAGAGCAGAAGTGTGCAGGGCAGGCTCACATCAGCTCAATAAAAAGGTGGGATAAACATATCAGGTTTGGGGCCCAAATCAGATAAAAGCTAAAAAGATAAGCTGGGAGAAAAATAATTTGTGCTTTATCCTGTTGGTAGCGGGTGCCATCATTTTGAAGTGGATGAGTGACAGAGACAGCTTTATGTTTGAGGAAGATCTTTGGGAGCAATATAAAAGGCTGAAGGAGAAAAAGAGGACATTAAAACAGGAAGAAGGGCAACTCAGAAGCAGTTTCAACAAGATTGGGGGGAAAACATGTTTTCTGTAACATTTTAATTTAATTTCAAATCAGTTTGTCGTTGTCTTCATTGACTTAAACCGTATTGAGTGTGTGTCCCTAAGTCCACAGCAGAATACTGAATTTGCCACAGAATTTATACATTTTGCAGCCAACCATTACACTGCCACTCTTTGAGATGTAACTTAGGAAGACAAGCATTCCCCATGGGTGATTTTAACTCATATTGTTTTTGTGACATGTATGCAGTCATGAAAAGCTATTTAAATTTGTCTAGAGACAGTTTCACTGGAAAGAATAAGGAGTCTATTAATTCTAATTGGAGAGCATTTGTACATTTGCTTGGTAAGGCCTATTTAAACCCAATCGACTTCTGACCAAGGGCAATGACGAGTCTGCATTTTAAATTCATTTGAAATAGCAACATTCAGCAAATATTTCTTGAACTCCAACAACTATGTGCCTGGCACCAGGAATGCAATGGTGATGGAGACTAATGTATGTAGAGATCCTGAGGTAGGAAAGAACATGTGTCAGATTGTTATGGCTGCAATAACAAAATACCACAGACTGGGTGGCTAATGAGTAACAGAAATGTGTTTCTCACAGTTCCGGAGGCTGGGAAGTTCAAGATGAAGGGGCTGGCGGATTCAGTTTCTGGTCAGAGCCCACTTCTTGGTTCATGGATGGCTGTCTTCTTGCTCCGTCTTCACATGACAGAGAGAGAGAGAGAGTTCTGGGCTCTCCATGCCCTTGTAAGGGCACCAGTCCCGTCATGAGGGATCTTCCATCATGACCTCATCCAAACCTAATCACCCTACAAAGGTCCACTTTCCAAATACTTTCACATTGGGGATTAGGCTTCAACATATGAACTTTATGGGGACACAAATATTTAGTCTGCAGCAGAAGGCAAATGGGGATCTTCTAAGTGTTTATCTGCAAGGGAAATAACTGTGACCTATGCATATTTGGTATTGGTAACATGTAAATTTTCAATGAACAACTGCCTAATTGAAAACCAGAAAAATGTTCTCAGTGGCAGGGGGTAATAAAAGGTCTCATTTTATGAGAAAGAAAGAAGATGAACTGAGAAAAACCTCTCTAGAAAATATAAGAGAGCTAGCTAGCTAGACAGAGGAAAGGGAGGTATACAGCAGGCACTTAATAAATAGTTGTTGCATTAGGATCTTGTTTTACTTAGTGAGCAGTATAACTGAGTGGGAGCTATTGAGCAAGACCACCTGAGTTTGAGTCTTGACTAATTTTATAAGCTGATGTCATGGGTTTGATTGTACCCCCAAAATTCCAATATTCATGTTGAGCCTCCATTACCTCAGGATGTGATCTTATTACAAATAGGGTCATTGTAGATGTAATTAGTTAAGAGAAGGTCATACTGGAGTAAGATGTCCCCCAACATCTTAGCTTGGATTGCTATAAAAAAATACCATAGGGCCGGCCAAGTGGCTCAGTGGTTAAGAGCTGGCTTGGGATGCCAGCAGCCCAGGCTGGGATCCCACATATGAGGGCCAGTGACACTGCCCTCTTTAAAATAACAACAACAGCAACAACAAAAATACCATAGACTAGGTAGCTTAAACAGTAGTCATTTATTTTCTGACAGTTCTGGAAGCTGGAAGTCCAAGATTAGGGGGCCAACATGATACTGGTACTTCCTGGTTTGCAGACAGCTGCCTTCTCTCTATGTTTCCATGTAGCCTTTCCTTGGTGGCTTCTTAGAAAGCCACCAATGCTATTAGATCAGGATTTATCCTCACGATCTCTTTTAACCTTAATTACCTCCTAAAGTCTCTATCTGTAAATATAGTCACATTGGGGGTTAAAGCTTCAACATGTGATTTTGGTGACGGGGCACGATTTAGTCCATTGCAGCCCCTAATCCAACATTACTTGTGTACTTATAAGAAAAGGAAATTGGACACAGAAGCACACAAAATGAAAACAATGTGAAGAGAAGTAGAAGAAGGCCATCGACAAACCAAAGAGGACTGGGCCAGATCTCTCTTGTAGCCCGCAGGAGGAACCAATCCTGATGAGATTTTTATTGCAAACTTCTAGCTCCCAGAACCAAGAGACAATACATTTCTGTTGTTTAAGCCGTTCAGTGTGTAGTACTTTGTTACAGCAGCCATAGCAACCCAATATACTGTGTAATGTTAGACAATTTCCCTCTGTGTCCCAATTTCCTCACCTGCAGGATGGAGAGGATGATAATAATACCCCCCTCTACAGGCTATTGTGATGAATAAAAGTGTTAATAGATGTAAAACCCTTAGATTATGGAATGTCACAAAAGGGCAATAAATACAAGTCAGCTATTGTTTTAATAACACTTCCTTTAGCAACATAGAGACCTCTGTGTTTTAGAATAAGCTAGATAAGAGTCTCTGGCCAGTTGCCACTCAATGGGTATAATCTCATTTAATGCCCTCCATACCCAAAGAAATTATAAAAAAACTCTAGCCCCAAATAAAGCAACACATCTCAATGAAAAGCCCACCAGACCTGGGTCTGGCGAGTCATGGCTAGGGTAACTTCAATTTCCTCCTTTGTAAAATGGGAATGGATTTCTCCTAGCTCAAGCTCTTGTTGCAAAGGTAAAATGAACACCTTGGCACTGAGCAGGTGTCCAAGGACAGGAGTCATGTTGCGGGGTTAAAGTGAGGTCATTGGCCCTGATGATCTTTTGCATTATCCTCACAATCTATCTGAGTGGGTGGCATCCTGCACCAAAGCCCAGGTGTTTCACTCCGCACAGTTCTCAGGTGTGGCTTGCCTGGTTATGAGCGCCGGAGGCTGCCCACCTTGCCTGCAGCTGTTCTCCTGTCATTGCTCTGTTTTTCTCCCACTCACATGTTAGCCTTTGCACATTTCTGCACAGCAGTATACCGAATATGTAGCAATATTCTCCATCTAATTAAGGGGAAAAAAGACAATACCAAAAACAAGTAACCTCCAGCCATGACAGCAATAGACATGGCCTTTACTTTAATATGTTTTACATTGTGGGCAATGGGGTATGTTAATGTCTTAGAGGCTCTGATTTCTGGTACTGCATTAACATATGCATCATTCTTTTATGTACCTCTTGAGACATGCTTCTCTCTCTCTGGTGATGCTAAACCTGGACCTCAGCTTCCTAGACCTCTAAGCACCTTTGCTCATATCTGAATGACACCAGGAACTGTGATTTGGATGGTTAATTGCTCGTTTCAGATTTGCTGACCAACTGCTACAACGACATTCTGGCCTCACACTGAATATTCATCATGACATTTCTCCAGTCTGTTCTGAAGCATAGATCCTGAAGTCATTCTGTTCTTTTTTTTTTTTCTCAATGTTACTTTTTATCCCTGCATGCTCAGAGTGATAGTTGTTTCTTACACCCGGTTTATGGGTAAGGAAGAATTATTACCAAGTTAAGTGTTATTTGAAAGGCAAACCTTCACACAAAAGAAAAACAAAAACAAAAACAAACAAACAAACAAAAAACAAATAAACAACAACACAAAAAAACAGTGTTCATTTTCCCTATTTTTATATCGTCTTATTTATGAGTTTGTTTATTTAGGTGGTTATTATTCCCTACCTCATCTCCTGTCAGAAACATTGTTCTCCCAACTCTAGAGCAACACACCTCATATTCACTTGTCAGCAGAAGTGTTCTACTTGGTACTTTCAAATATTTTCATGTCTCCATTGTCCATTATTTATAGATTACACTCTCAAGAAGGGAGCTGCGAACAGACATTGGGGTATAGTATTTGTCCATTTTCCTAGAAGGTCAATGGTAGGGTATCACTCTTCAAGAATAGTCTCGGTCATTATTACCAGCTTTGATGGATGTGAAGGGCATAATGGTGGGGCTGACACACCATGGGCATTGAATAAATGCTGGTTGACAATTTCAACGAAAGGAGCTCCTTTCCCATCACACTTACACAAAATCAGAGGAATATCTGATTTGACACCTACCACTTAACAGAAACATTTTCCAAATGAATTACCTTCTTTTTACCTCTACATAACCCTGATTAAGAAAGGAAGAGTTCCCTTGGAGTAAATTATAAAGAAACCTACAATAAAACAGGCAGAGAAGACAAAGACATATGTAAAGGCAAAATGTGGTGTTTTCATTTGGAGTCACTAATTCCATGGAATTGTGTTTAGAACATGAACTCTTCTGGTCTTCATTAACACTGAGTTAACATTTTGAAACTTTTGAAATATTATGACTAGTATATTTTAAAAGGAAAATATACATTTGGAAATAAAAGAGGGAAGGAGGATAGAGGGAAGGAGAGAGGAGCAAGAAAGAGAAAAGGAAAGGTAATTCACTCCAGATGGAGCAGGAGAGTTGCAAATGGAAAGATTAAACACTAAAATATGCCCTGTGATATTAGATTGAAATTAAAGGTATCAATAGGAACTCTTGATGTTTTTGTAATTATAGATATAAATGTAGATATACTTAAAATATAGAGGCATGCGTGTCCATTTTCCCAACTCTGTCTGCTGAGGGTGCCTAGAAGAAATGACATACCGGAAAATACCACTCTCCCCCAAAAGAAACCAGGGCTCCTTTGAGAAAAAAAAAACCTTATATATGACCCAGGGAGAAAGCTAGGAACTTATTTTTGACCCAGTAATAAAAAGTACTCACAGGAGGATGGGACTATAGAAACACATGCATATTCTCACTCATGCACACACACACACACACACACACACACACACACACACACACACACACACTGGAGCCAGCTTGAAGTCACAGCCAATCTTGGGTAATTTGAGTGTAAAAATAAATAATGATATGAAGTGTATTATAGCCCATTGATTAAAATATGAAGCCATTAGTCCAGGATAAGGTAATCAAAAACATTAATAAATGAATAAATGAATGGGAGAGCAGTGAAGACCCTTTCTTATAGCTGCATGCCAACTCGTCAATATGGACCGGAAGATGAAGTTAGAAAATTGCCAATAGATAGTAAAACTAATAGGTCAAAGTTTAAAGAGAAATACAGAGACCTTAACCAAATGATCAAGCCTAATGTCAGCCACCAGCCAGCATGGTATCTCTCCTGACGTCATACAATGAGCACACAACATCACTTCTATGGTGTGCCTGAATTTTTAATGCATAACCTAAATGAAATAATGATGCAACAACAGACAAATTAAAATTGAAGGACATTCTGCAAACTAATTGGCTTTGCTAGTTTAAAATATCAAAGTCAAGAAGGATAAAGATGGGCTAATGAAGTTATTCTTAGAAAATACCTACTAAAGTTTTTAGGAATTAGGAATGAAGGATAAGGGCATGATATCTTCAACTTATTCTCACATGGTTTAAGAAGAGAGGAAGAGAGAGACAGAGAGAGAGAGAGAGAGAGAGAGAGAGAGAGAGAGAGAGAGAGAGAGAGAGAGAGAGACAAACATGATAAAACAAAGGGGTAAGTTTATTGTAAATAATTGGCAAATATGGGTATATGGATATACAGACATTCCTTGTATATCCTTGCAACTTTTCTGCCAATGTGAAATTATATCAAAATAAAGAGGTATTTTAAAAGTTCTAGATTAAAAACAAAACAAAACATTCCTTTTCTTAAAAAAATCAGCAGCCTGGTTTGGACTATGAAGTGATATTCCAGATGTGTTAAGCAGTAAGTTCAACGTCTGGCTGCAAAAATATTTAACTTCTTATGTGCAATAGTCCCCAACTGAGGTTCAGACAAGTTACATTTACCAAGCATGTTGACATTTCTAAACTCAAAAATTTGTATCTTTGAAACAAACCAGCCTCATATATAATTAATTTTATTTATGAGACTTGAACAAGTGTAACATCAAGATAGTCCTTGATGTTCTTTCTATTGGTAAATACGGTTTAACTTTAATCAAGGCCTTTTGGTCTCAGATCTTTCTCAAAATATTCCCTTTGGAAAAGTAATATTGTGCAGGGTGAAACTGCTGTACCCTGAGGCCTAACCACAGAATGAGATCAGGCGCATTTGATCACTGGGAAAGGAACTCATCACTGTGAACGCATTGAGACAAGCCATGTGATGCACCCACTACATTCCTTGAACTCCACAAATATCAGATTTAAGATGTAGCAGTCCAAGTTAGAATGTGACACTGTCAAGCATACATACCAAAACTGAGAGCCATACATCAGGCCAAAGCAAGGCAAAAATGGACAGCTATGCATTCGAGCAGTGGAAATAAAAACTGTGTAGTGTTGAACCCATTGGCAGCTTTGCATAAGTTACAGAAATAAAACGCAACTTGTGGAGTTGTTAGCAGTGTCTTCATACTAAGTTTATCTCAAGACTGTTATTTATTTTTTGATCTATTTTTGTTTTCACCTTTCATACTTTTTACCTTAGTGCATAGATCTTCACTGAATTTACATAGAATATTAGAAGTTGAATGTATATGAAATAAAACTCCCAGAACAAAGCAATATTTTATATTTTTTATTGTAATTTTACCAATGATAATCCTTTATGCATGTGCTAATTTGCTGTTTGCAATGCTTTTCCAAATTTCAGATGTTATTTTGTGTCTTGTTTTTTTGCCAAATATTTTAAGATTTATTATGTTGTATGAGGTTGTGGTTTTGTTCTCCTGTTGAATGAACGTATTGAGATTTATATATCCATTCTGCTGTGGATAGATTTTTGGGATGTTTCCACTTTGAGGCTTTTGTGTATGTCCTTTGGTGTACATATGGATGCATTTCTTAGGTTAGTTTAATTCTTAGAGTAGAATTGCTATGTCATTGGATATACATATTAATGCCAGTTTTCCAAAATGGTTGTACCAATTTACACTCAGTTGCAGTGCATAAAAGTCACAGTTGCTTGACATTTTGCTAACTCTTAGCATTGTTAGTCTTATCAAGCAGGAAGGTGTGATTTAAGGAAGACAAATGCTTCTGTTGAGATCAGCTCAAAACCTACATTATAAAAAGAAATTATTTGTTTAAATGTTTCAGAGAGCTGGTGAAACAATAGAAACCAGCAAAGACTAAGGTTCCAGAGAAGGGAGAAGTGAGGAAAGACAAGTTTATTATGTGGAGCTGCTTTTGTTGCTAAGGGGATTTGCAGATTCTCAGTATGGACGGCAGGGTGAGAATCCAGGATCTAGGGAAGAGGGTTGGAAAATGGCAATTGAGTGAGACTTTACAGAGTTCTATGAAGCTGGAAAGACAAAAATGGGGACATCCAACACAGTCAGTTTTTCCTTCAACACATTTGAAGAAATATAAAGCTGTGTAAAGTGGGAGATTGAAAAGCTAAGTTGGAAACATCTAAAAGTAAACCAGAATGTCCCCCAGTCCTGTAGTGTTGAGTAGATTAAGATTAGAGTGCATAGCCCACCAGGGACTGGATCTTGTGAATGCCCAGGTCTCAGTCAAATGACCTAGAAGGCTATATTCCAAGAATAAAAGAGAATCAGAGATAGACTTTGAGTTTCAACTTTGCAAAAATGGCCTTAACTGGGTTCTTGATTGGAGAAAAGTGATAAGCTCCACATTTTATGACTAATAGAAGGAAGTAGGAAGGTAATCTAAAGAAGGTAATCTCATGTGCAATATCAAATATTTTTATATGAAACTGCTCTATTGAATTCTTATTTTTATCTATTTTGTCCAACTTTTTCTCAGTGTCTTTGGAAATATTAATACTTATTTAACATCCTTGTTTCCACAGTCTAAGATCTGCATCACCTCACCTCTTTCTGTTATTCTTTGTCCCCTTGGTTTAAGTCCCATTATCCAGTCTCTTGGTAGGCCTGGACATTTTTAATTGAATATTAAATCTAGATCTCTGATCTCTGGAAATTTGCATTTTGTCATCTATTTTTTTTTGAAGTTGTAAATTTAAATCAATTAGTGGTCCATGTCTGAAAAACCTAGCATACATTTCACTTGTGAGTCTGTTTTCTTTTGGTTTTGGGGTGATATTTATTGTTATGCATAGTAATTTTAATTGAATGCTAGGCATTGTCAGTGGCAACGGTGATAAATTTTGAATGATGTTTTTGCTAGGGTGAGGGTTCACCCTATCCTGCAGACGAGTACGAGGAGTTCATCCCAATTCAATCAGAAAATGATGTAACCGCGCACTATTTTGCAGTCTCTGAGTCTTGGTCTACTTTTCACCTCCAATTTTTAGAGTGAAGCTTGCCAAGGGTTCTGACTGAAAGGCTGGAGTATTTACTAAGACCTTCGTTCCTTGGCAGCTCTGAGTTCCAGTTTTTGTTTACCCAATGTTGTGAGATTGCCAAAAACTCTCTTCTTGTCAGCTATTTTTTACTTAGCTTTTTAACCTCTGACACTGCTCAGAAGGAGTTGGCAAATGCCTAATGGGAGTACAAACAATGTCAAGCTTATTTCTCTGTGCCTCTTTATTTTCCATGATCTTGGTTCCTCAAACCATTGATGTCTATTGGCCTGAACTCCAATTTTTGTCTTCCAACCCTATGATATTTTCAAAAGCTCTGCTGGCCCCTCTGCCTTTTGGCAGCTATCTTCCACCTGGATTCATAATCTTTTACTCATATGAAAAATAATCAAATGCCCTGAAAGTAAAAGAAGTATATATAAGTTGAGCTTATCTCAATGACTGTCACTTTTTCCTGGGATTTTAGCCCTCAAATTCTGGCTGCCTAAGCAATTTTCCAATGCCTTCACACAGATTTTATTTATATATATATTCCATCTGACTTTTCCAGTTATTCTTGGTGCTTTGTGGGTCTGGTGTAAGCATGTCAATTATAGCCAGAAACAAAAGTCCCTTCACATTTGTCTTTTATTCATCCTGGGTTAAGTGTCATTATCTCTATTTTACAAATGAGGTTTGTAAAAAACCTCTCATGAAAGGTTTCATGAAACCTCTCATGAAAAAGAGATTTCATGAATCTATGTGATCTTACCACAGTTACATGGTTAGCAAATTGTAGATCTTCTATTGTGAATTCTTACTCCAAGTTCACGGTCCTTTATATCACATCATAATTACCCTACTCTTCTACTAAACTAACATCAGATCAGTTGGTGAGAATGTTGCCTGAAAGGCTCATAAAAGAAAAGGACATCTCTCCATTGTCACATGTCTATTTTTACTTTAATTAGCTTCAGGTATACAACACAGTGCAATAGTTATACTTTTTACCCCTCAAAGTGACAACCCCCTCCCCCAATTCTCCACCCACTTCTCCCCCCCATATCATACTATCTATTACAATTCCTTTGACTCCCTTCCACCATATAATCCACATCCCATGACTATTTATATATTCAATTACAGTTGGCATACAATATTATACAACATCAATTTCAGGTATATAGTGCAGTGATCAAGCCTCTACTCCATCCATGAAATGGTCTCCCTAACAAGACATGTGACCATCAGACACCCCACAAAATTTTTACAACATTATTATATTCCCCAAACTGTCTTTCATATCCCTGTGACAATACTGTAGTTACCTATTTATGTTGTCTAAACCCTTCCCCTTCTCCCTCATCCCCACCCCACTCCCAACTAGCAACCCTGTTTTTCCACTATATCTATGAGACTGTTTCTGTTTCCTTTGTTCATTCATTCAGTTTTCCAAATTCCATATATAAGTGAGATCATACTGTATTTGTCTTTCTCTGACTGACTTATTTCCCTTAACATAATAGTCTCTACGTCCATTCATATCGTTGCAAATGGTACGATTTCATTCTTCTTTATAGAAGAATAATACTCCATTGTATAAATGTACCACAGTTTCTTAATCCAGTCATCTACCGATGGGCATTTCGGTAGATACCCAAGAGTAGAATTGCTGGGTCCTACAGCAGTTCCATTTCCAGTGTTTTGAGATACCTCCGTACTGATTTCCATAATGGCTGCACCAATTTTCAGTCCCACCAACAGTGCACCAGGGTTCCCTTTTCCCCACACCCTCGCCAGCAATTGTTTGTCTCGAGGTATCTTTTGATTTCCTCCTTGATCTCATTTTTGACCCACTCACTATTTAGTAGCATGTTATTTAGCCTCCATGTATTTGTAAGCTTTCCAGATTTCTTCTTATAATTGATTTCTAGTTTCATAGCATTGTGGTCAGAGAAGACGCCTGATATGATTTCAATCTTCTTAAATTTGTTGAGACTTGTTTTGTGACCTAATAGTCACATGTCTATTTTTATGTGAACTAATAGAATGCTCACACAAACATGCATATATATGCGTATTATTTTTTCCTTTGTTTTGTTTTCACTGGACCATGACTCCTCTGGTTTGGTGCTCAAATGAAGTAAATAATCATATATTAATATATTCTCTACATATTTAGATTTTATCTTTGGGTTAATTAAAACACCTTCAAAAAAACCCAAATACATTCAAAACAGCCCAATTTTTAGAAAAAAAAAATATATATATTTCCTAAAAAACTTAATATTTTAAAATAACATTATAAGTACTGACATTCATTGATCACTTACTGATTCCCAGATACTTTGTATACAATATATTCTGCATAGGACATATATTATCATCCTCATTTTATAAAGGAGGAAGCCAAAGTTTAGGGATATTTTTAAACGTGCCTAGGAAAATTTATTTGTGATGCAGTCAAGTCTGGGTCTGAACCACACAGCCTAAACCAGAACCCCTGACTTTAAATATCGTGTATGCATGCTCTTCCCAAATACACAGGGCAAAATACTCATATTTCTTTCCTTTCAATTTTAGTATCTGTTGATTTCCTGTTGTTATTAGTGGAGAAAGAAAGCATTGATACGCCTGAATGAATTGAGTGTGTCTATGTTATTCTTGGTGAGGTGGACACACAAAAGTCACAGAAACTTTCAATTTAGTTGATAAGAAAGAACATGAGTATAAGCAATATCCCACTGTGAAATGTCAGTATGTGTTGAGTGGCACAGATAAGAGATTGAGGAATTTAGATAGCAGAAGAGCTGTGAGCCTATTATTGGCATTAACTGCATGGAGGAAGATGACTCTTGGAGTTCATCTTGAAGGTCAGAGCCTAGAGAAAGGCAAAGCCTCCCAGACAAAGGCAATGCAATGTATTTGGTGTGTCCGGGTGTCAATGCACAGGCACTGACGTTCTCTTTTCTGGTCTTCTTTAAATAAGCCTAATCTCTTTGAAACTTTTAACATTTATTATGCATGGGTTTTGTTGTTGTTGTTGTTGTTGTTCTTGTTCTTGTTGTTGTTGTTTTGAGGGCAGTGTCACTGGCCCTCATATGTGGGACCCAAACCGGAGCCGCTGGTTTCCCAAGCCAGCGCTTGACCACCATGCCACTCGGCCGGCCCTTATGCATGTATTTTAAAGAGAGAAACTAAGCTGAGCTACTCCTGAGTATAGTTTAAATAGGATAAGCAATGCAATACTTTTCTCCCAAAGATTGCCCCCGTCACTGGTCTTTATTATCTCTTATCCATCCATTTGTTTGAGTCCTCAATTGCTCTAATAAATGCCAATTCTTTTGGAAATGGGTATGCCCATTCAAGATATTGTCTTACATGTGGTTCGGCCGAGTGGCACAGTGGTTAAGCGCTGGCCTGGGAAGCCAGCAGCCCCGGTTCGGTCCCACATATGAGGGCCAGTGACACTGCCCTCAAAAAAAAAAAAAAAAAAGATATTGTCTTACATGAACTGCTTATTTTAAGCTACTTAATACAGTCCCTCTATACTTTGCCTGAGAGTGTAGGTTTGTCTGGGTACAGAAAGAAAAGGGAAGGAATCATGAGAGAGAGGCAGTGTATAAATATACAATGACTAGACCCCATATAACAATAGAATTCTGACCTACAACCTCTGCCGTAATCAGCTCCAAACATTAGGGCTTGGTCAATGACTGCTAACTTCTCTCCCCACCCCCATTCCTAACTCAGGACCAGCCAGAGAAAGCCAAATGGGCTCTCCAAACCAACCCATAAAATATCCTGCTTTTACATGGCCCACCTCCAGCTTCCCCATGCCAATGAGCATACTATTTTTCACTATAAAACTTTCCCACCCCCCAAAAGCCTTTGAGTCTCTGCCAAACCAAGTGATGGTGGCTGACTCCCTAACCATTGCACAGTTTAAATAAATAGCCTCTGTTAGTTCTAATTTAAGTGGCCTGAGTTTATTTCCACACATGCTAGCAGAGGGCAAACAATGTTTATTGAGACTTCCAGGTGCCAAGTACTCTGTTCTGTTCGATGGTCTGGAGTGGCCATGATGAAGAAGCTAGAAAGAGACCCTGCTCTCATGGATGGAGCTCATAGTCTAATAAGAGAGGCAGAACCCCCTCCTTCCCAGAAGATAAAATAAAATAGATGAATAAAATGATAAAATGATATAAGATAACCACCAATTGTGTCTGCTAAACAAAGACGGGGAGGGGAGTGGCTTCTTAGCCTGGCCTGATAGGTTCTCTCTGAAGTAACCTTCACATTGAGATTTGATGAAGTGTGAGAACAGCCTAGAATAGAGCAGGTGAGGCAAAGAAGCGAGGATGAGCCGGGAGGAAATGAATGTGAGGAGGGCTCCAGCTGTGAGGGAGCATTTGGAAGCATGGAGTGTTCCACTTTATAGATGGGATAAGTGAGGCTCAGAGAGATTGTGTCTTCCAGAGTTTCACTGCTTATGACTGTCAGCGAGAGGTTTCCCATGTAGGATTTCCCCACAGGCCCCTCCCTCCTGGGCTTCTGGGGCGGCTGGCCTGGGTGCAGGTGAATGAAGGTGATTTTCACAGCTGAAGAGGCTTCTTAATGGCCAAAAATTCAAGAACACTGGATACCAAGGGGAAGGGAAGCTGAGGGCTCTTAGGAGAAGAAAAGTGATGAAAGGTGGATAAAGGGGAGCTATAAGCAAATATCACAGACTTTATGATTTTGCCTTAGGGCAGCTTTAAGTGAATGGATAAGGAGAAAAGAAATGAAGCATTAATGGAGGCCAGTGCCTGAACTTGCAGGGTAGAAAGGTTTGGCTGAAGCATTTTCGGGTTTGACAAGTCTGAAAATAAGATGAAGTTAAAAAAAAATAAAAAATGTGTTGGTAAGCATGAGGAAGTAGTGAAAGATTTTCTTAATGGATTAAATTAAACCTAAAGCCAGTCTCAGATATGCTATTTCTGTTGTCATTACTTAATGCAAACAAGATTATTTTATGAAATTTCATAAATTCATTTTTGACGGTTGTGACTACGTTTCAGCAACTTGAGGCCAAAGCAGGGGTGGGAAATTTTCAAATAGAATCATGGTTGTTTCTTCGAAAACAGGGCTGTCCCACAGCCATCTATCTGCCAACCAGTGTTTTTGGGAATGTTGCTGCCCTTAGAGGTATTTGAGGATGTTAAAGTGCTGGAAGGGTCCATTAAGAGAGAAAACAAAAGACTGAGAGCACTGGTAGATTCCCTGGGAGGTGTAATCTCAGGGACCCCACTCTGTGGGCAGCCCTTATGCTCTAGGGAGCTGGCTATTTTTAATTTTCCCTAATTGGTTCCTAGAATTTGAGCCGACATCATGTGTTTAGCTTTCCTGCTCTCCCCCTCCTCCACCTGAAGTAAAAAGAAAAAAGAAATGACATACTCTACAATTTCTCTCTCTTTTCCTTTGCCACAGTGTCATGTCTATGACTAATCCATGCTCTGAGCATGTCTTTGTTATTCATTAAGGACCTGCTGCTGCCTCTGGATCGCCATGCAGCCCTTATCATCGGCCTGAAGCCAATAACATCCATTTGATTCAGAAACCCAGATCCCTAAAACCCTCCTTGGCAGAGAATCCACACTAAGACAGCAATGTTTGAGCCATGCTGAAGTGACCACAGCAGTGTTGGCAAAATGCTGCAATTGGCAGGCTTTTCTGGTGCTGGTTTTGTTGTTGTTTTCACTAGTATTTCTCAGAGATTCAGTGATTCACTAATCTCAGGGTGTCTGTGGCTGTCATGTCTCCTGAAAATTATAAATATGCAGTGGGGCCCACTGTCTCATAAACCTACTTGAGCATGCCTGCAAAGCTGCAGAAAGGAGAGTGACCCCCATTTACTGATTGCATGGGATAAGCATCAGCTGTCACCGTGGCTCCCAGAAGTGTCCTCTGATGCAACTGAGGAGCTTTGGAGACAAGTTGGAGGCTCCCATCATCCCACGCATAGAGAATACAAGAGCAACATACAAGAGCAACATTCTTCCCATGTGTTGTCACATGGTACACTGTCAAACCCCCTGAAGTAGGGGTGTGGGTGGAAGGGTAATACTTAAGGGTGAAGGGAGCACATGACTTCTTTTTGTGGAGCACTGCAGGTTTTTATGCGAGAGGGAAACAGAAATGGAATTTATGACAGGATTATTATAATACCTGTGGATAAGTCCATTTATAAGCTGATTATCTCCAGTCAAGTCACATAACATTATGTACTAATACTATTACCTTTCTCCAAAGTTTAAGAAAAGAATTTAAAAGACCTTTGAAATGCTAACTCTGCCGAAGATGTGAAGGCTATGAAAATATGCAAATGTTTCTGGACACTCCTCGTAGGGTGTCAGACAGGAGAAGTGGAAAAAGCTTGGTCCCTTTGGAATTCAGAAAGTATCTGAGAGGCATCCAAGAATTAACGCAACTTTTGAAAGTATCAGAACCTGAGGTGTAGCTTCAGCCCTGGGAATTGCTCGTCTCCGTAGTCCCTTTGTCTGTGATGAATGCCTGTATATTAGGAGTATTCATCCCATTGTATAGCCTGGGCAGTGTGGGTCCTAAAGGTTAAACATTTTGACCCAAGTTTTAAAAAATTAGATAGTATCTCTCTACGTATACAACAAAATTGGACAGACTTGATAGCTTGATTATCCTGAATTGTAAACTTTTTTGAGTTCCTCTGAGAACTGTGGAACATATAGGTTTATTTGCTTCATATTTCTTTGAGAATCAAAATGTGATTAGCTCTTCCGGCCCCAGTGATGTCACCACATTCCCATAGGTCTTACTGGCATGCACCTTGCTCCAGATTTCAAATCTTTATGTTCCACTCTAGGGTCCTATTGTGTCAATGTGAAGGGCATATCTATTGTTTTTACCTGCACAGAATCTCTTCTTCCTTCTTTGATAACAAAACCCATCCTTTTCCATTTGTTAACTGCTCCTCCACCTCCCAGTGGGACTGTCAGTCATGGTTTCATGGATGACTAATAACAATATCCCAGGCTCCAGAACATATTTATTGGTTCAGTGTAGGTAAGTGACCCCAGTAAGCCCAATCAGAGTCATCTGACATATCATTTTGGATGCTCAAACAAAGGAGATGTTCTCGCCTTCTGACACTTGAGCTTGGAGGTACTTAAGTCTCTTTTTGCAACCACATTCAGGGATCCTGCTCATAGGGATCGGCTCATAGGAAGTGGGATCATGGAAAGAAAGAGAGAGAGGCTAGGGAGAAGAAAGATGTTTTGTATTCTTGAATCCACTTACTTGAAACTACTACATCTATCTATCATCTATCTATCTATCTATCTATCATCTATCTATCTATCATCTATTTAATTTTTAGGATAGGTTGAATTGGGTTTTGTTAATGCAAACAAACATGTTCTGACTAATACAAATACCCAACATAACATACAAATATATATATATATACACACACACACAAATATATATATGTATATATACAAATACATATACATATATATATATTTGTATATATATACACAAATATATATGTATATATATACATATATATTTGTATATATATATTTGTATGTTATGTTGGGTATTTGAGAATATATATATATATATATATTATCAGAATAACATATATTGAATGGCATATGTTAAATATATGTGATTCAATATATGTTTAAAAATATGTGCCATAATTTTATAATGTGTAAAAACATATGCTATAATTCTATAATTCTAATGTGCTAAAGCACCTAACAAATGTATAGTGGGTACTCAATACAGATGTGTGTTGAATGAATGCATAAAGCCTAGTCAGTGCAGAGGTGATTGTTATACCAAGAATAGAGCTGAAGGGCCCGCTGAGTGGTGCAGTGGTTAAGCGCTGGCTTGGGAAGCCAGCGGCCCCGGTTCGGGTCCCACATATGAGGGCCAGTGACACTGCTCTCAAAAAAAAAAAAGAATAGAGCTGAGAAAGGCCATCCTCTGAAATGAAAAGTACTAAAAACCAGCCCATTACGTATAAAATACAATGCACACTAAGACATGTTTTGAAAGTGTACCTGATGAGACTAGGTCATTTATTGAATCCAATTAGGAACACAAGGTGTCGGGTTAAAAACTGTGTCAGCTCGTCGGGGTCGTGACATGATGGAGAAAGCTCCTGCCTTGCTACAACAGAAGAGCAAGGAGCTAAATTAAGATGTGCCAACAGTAAGAAGTGCTAATGTGTTTCCACGTGCTTTGTTAATGTTGGAAAGAGTAATTCAACTGGTGTTTTCAGGAATACAGGTGTATGTGCAAATACTTTTACTCTAATTCTGTGCTTACAAGCAATTGTTGGCAGTTGTATGTGTTTAATCAGGGCCAGCTATATGGGCACGTGACCTGTACAGTTACACAGGCCCTCACTCGGGGGTACCTGTGTTCAGTTTAATGCTCTGCTGTTGGTGTCTTGAGATTCTTTTTTTATTTTTAATTAAAGTTTATTGGGTGACAATTGTTAGTAAAATTACATAGGTTTCAGGTGTACAATTCTGTAATACATTATCTATATATCACATTGTGTGTTCACCACCCAGAGTCCATCACCATATTTTTTATCTCTTTTACCCTCACCTACCACTCCCCACTCCTCTACCCTCTGGTAACCACTAAACTATTTTCTGTGTCTATGAGTTTTTGTTTCTTCATCTGTTTGTCTTGTTTCCTTGTTGTTTTCAGTTTTATATACCACATATCTGTGAAATTATATGGTTGTCAATTTTTTCTGTCTGACTTAATTTGCTTAGGAAATCCCAAGAGAGAAATTGTGGTATATATACACAATGGAATACCATTCCACCATTAGAAAAGATTCGTAATCATTTTGAACAAGGGCCTTACATGTGCATTTTGCACTGGACCTTACCCGCTATGTGGCCAGTCCTGAGTTTAATTCGTGGTTATGTTTCTCATTGAAAATTAATAAAATGGAATTTTACATTTCAATCAATCTTCAGTGGATTTGCTTAACTAAAGATGGTTTGCCACCAAACACAAAAAATCACAAAGTACGTTTACACAATCAAGTTTCTGAACCTTTAGAACTGACAGTCAGGACCCACAATGTGACATTATGGAGTTACTACTTTGAAAGCCCCATGGAAAGAAGTTAAATCTTTAGTATCCATTTATCTTCAAAGTAAAGTATAAATACATGCACCACTAGTTTATGCCGAGTAGAGAGATAAAACCGATGCCTTCCAAAAGGCAGCAAATTGATATGTTGTTTTCCATAGCTTTTATCATTTACTTCCTTTAGGTTGTGTAAATATAGCCTATTTCTTAGATCTTTAGATTATTTCTAGGTTACTTTCAATCACAGGAAAAGCTCTCCTAAGAAGATGCTTCAGGAAAACTAACATTTATAGAGAATATTGTTGTGGTTTCTTTCTAGAAAATGAACTCACTGTTAGAGAATCTGTATCACAAAAATATTTTGACTCAACACTGATTAGGTTTCTAATGGCTCTCTTCTCCATAGGTCTGTTCTGCACAAAAAGAAAATCTCCATGTTATTAGTTCAAGATGAGAACCTGACAAGCAACTATAACCTCAACTATTGAAATGCATTTTTAAAGATGTTTATGCATTATTCAGAAAGCTACCTTGAATCAAACATGTAAAAGCCCTTGAAACAAAAAAATATAATATATAATGAATATTATCACCAGATGGTAGACTTTATTTGTTATCCTAATTCCATTTTACATTTAGAAAATAAATATCAGCATGAATATTTAATACATTTGCTATAACAAAGGCAAAAGGCCAACATTATTATTGTAGGAATGTGAGGCTCAGAACTATTTAACTTTAATGGTGCTGTTGTTTTTCCATTGCTGCACCATCTTTTTTCACTGAAATGAGCTAGAATGCTAGTAGACTGTTGCCAGGAGAGTCTAAGAAGCAACTCTATACCTTTTCTAAAATACTGTTCTTAAGGTCAATATATTTGTTTAAAAACTAGATCCTCACTTTTTGCAGCTGGGTTGCTCTTCATGCATATTGTTCATTCCTTAGAAGGGATTTTAAGTTCACATGTGAAAATACTATAGTTTTAGCTTTTTAAGGTAGAACACAAGGTAAAAATGAATACACAATGAAGATTTATCTCAGTTCACCTTTGTAGTCCATTTAGTTGGCCTCACAGTTTTTACATTATTGGTGAAAATTCATTTACTCTGAAAGTGTTAAAAGGAGGTATCAGTGTGTTCCAAGGAGCTCTGGGGATGCATGTTTTGTATAAGAAGACACATGCATACCCTGATGCTTCAAGTTTATTTGTTTGCTTGTGTTTTTACTCATATTTGAAAGGAGAACTTATGTTGTAAGA
Source organism: Aselliscus stoliczkanus (assembly GCA_033961575.1). Lineage (NCBI taxonomy): Eukaryota > Metazoa > Chordata > Mammalia > Chiroptera > Hipposideridae > Aselliscus > Aselliscus stoliczkanus. Next base: position 162,351,823 of record CM066731.1, on the reverse strand, counting down.
GGCCCAGCTATCTTAGAGTGTCCCTAGGAAAAGCTTAGTTTCTATGGAGGATGAAACAATTTAAGCTACCGGTTTCTAGCCCACAGGAACCATGGTGAAGGATTTTGTTATCAGAGGGTTACATTTGGGGACTCAAAGAAAATTTTAACCTAGGATAGCTTTCCCAGCTTGTTTTATTTATTTATTTATTTATTTATTTATTTATTTATTTATTTATTAAAGATTTTTATTGGGTGAATTGGAGGAGGAGAACAGATAAGTAGCTGTCCTTTTGTTCTTCAGTCTAGTTGTGGAGGACTTTGCTTCACTGGCCCATGTTGGTGTTATCATGCACTCTTCCCAGTGACGCAGATCGGTCGCCGGCCTCCGGACAGCCACTCACAGTGGCTCTTGGCAGCTCACACCGGCTGCCAGCCACTCACGCTCGCTGCCGGCCACTCACTGTAGCCTATGGCAGTCCACTGCAGCAGGGGCTGCAGCCTACACTGAGGCCGGGATTCATACAGCCCAGCTCTAGGTCGAGCTGTTGTTCACCATCTTAGCTGTAGAGGGCAGTGTCACTGGCCCTCATATGTGGGATCTGAACCGGGGCCGCTGGCATCCCAAGCCAGCTCTTAAGCAATGCGCCACTCGGCCGGACCATCCTAGCTTGTTTTATTAATTCTAATTATAGCATTCAAAGGGACATCAATTTTGCTTGCTTTTTTGTTAAATAGTCTTCTGTTTAAGAAAACATAATCATCTATTCATTCATGCAATATACAATTATTGAGTTCTTGTCCCTCAGGATGACAGGGCTAATGGGGAGAAATAACTGCATGGCTGGCCAGGGTGGTTAAACCTGAAAACCATGCTGGAAAAATAAGTCTTCAACAAGCTGTCAGAAGCTCAGGCCCACTAGAACCATGAGTGTGACATTGTGCTCTGGAGCACATCTTAGGAGAAAAGAGGATGTGCAGTTTTCTCATTTGTAGTGTCAGGCTATAAATACTTATCTCATAGTGATCATAAATAATAAGATAATCTATAAAAAGAGTAGGCACACCAAACCAGTAAGCCTAGCATAGAATTATTATATTTGTGTTAAACACACACACACACACACACACAAACACACACACACACACACACACACACACAAAGACATTTACACATATCAACCAGCAGAAAATAAAATATTGAGCAATCTCTGAATAGGAGTACACTACAAGCTACATGTATTTTGAAGACCTCATCATTGAAGCTTATCAAAATTTCAGTCGGGCTGAGCCAAGACATGATCTTAAGAATTCAATGAATTTCATGAGAGCAACAAGTAGATTTCCAAGTTAGAGAGAACCTGGCTTTGTTTGGATAGAACCCTAGGCCCATTCCTCACTTGGCCTCATAAACAAAAGGAAGGATTTTTTTTTTCACTTCCTAGTGCCCAGGACTTGGTAAATCCCCTGTAGCACTCACACAAAGATGGGAACCCACTTAAATTAATCCCATAATAGGGACCCTAGCACAGGCTTTCTGCAGAAACCCACACACCCCAAGCCAGGCCATAATAGTGAGATGTCGGAAAAGTCATGACGTGTTTTTTCTATGGTTTTCATTGCAAAAACGCGTCGTGACTTTTCCAACAGCCTAATATTAGCAACTGCAAATAATTCAAGCAGTAGAGAAGCTGGGAAATAATGTTTTCCTAGCTTTATTGGGTATAATTGACAAAATTATGATAGTTAAAGTGTGCAATGTGATTTTATACATATATACATATATAAATATAAGATGCCCATCAAGATAATTAACATATCCATCACCTCATATATACACCTACTTTGGTGAGAACATTTAAGTTTCACTCCCTTAGAAAATTTCAATTATACAATATAGTGTTAACAGCTATAGTTACCATGTTATGCGTTAAATCCTCAGACCTTATTCATGTTACTCACTGAAAGGCTGTACCTTTTAACAACCTATCCCAATTTCCTCCACCGTTCACCCCAGCAAACGATTTTCTATTAGTTTCTCTCTGTTTCTATTAGTTTATTTATTTTTTATATATTTTTAAATGCCACAATGATACCATGCCATATTTATCTTTTTCTGCTGGGCTTATTTCACTTAGTAATATTTTTAAATAGTAATTATTTCAAATAGTAATCAAATAGTAATATTTCAAATAGTAATATTTTCCATATTCACCTATATTGTTGCAAATGGCAGGATTTCCTATTCTTTTGAGACTGACTAATATTTTTATATGTTTATTTTCATATATATGTTTTTCTCTCCTTTTGGTCCCAGCTTTCACGTATACTCATGGAGGCATTCTAAACTTTTCCAATAATTATTATTTTACAACCAAATCATTTTTGAGTCAGTAGAGATGACCTTGTGATGAAAATTAGTAAGACATTCTAGATATTATATTAAAACAAAAAAGAAGCTGGTCAGAGATCAAACTAAATAAGGCAATTGGGTATATCATTTTTCTTTTAGTTTGGTGAGAAATTAGATATTTATTTGTATTTAGCTGATCAGAATGAGGCCATTTTCCCAGATGTGGAAAATAAATATTGCAACCTTAGAAAGCATGACTAAAATAGATATTTTCTGTTGAACTTATTCTAAAGTTAATTGATTCTTTGTATTTAGGGAATACAGGGTCTATAAAAGGTAAAACATAACTCTGATTTTAGTAGTTCACTATTATCATTTAGAGCTCATTATTATATTTAAGGAAGATGAAATGCTCTTAATCATATCAATAATTGATCAATAACTGCTTTGTACAAAATGAACAAATGACTCATCAGCATAGGATTTGAATGAGAAATTAATCATGTTATAAATTATTGCTTTTATAAGAGACTCCTACTGGATTCCTTGGAAAAAAAAAAGACAGAAAAAATTAACTCATTCTTCCTAAGGTAACATTCAAGGGGAAAACATATATGTTATCTCCTGGGTGATATTGACTCATTGGATAATTGGGAATCATGTCATAATAAGAGAGAGTAATTCCCCTGGGGTACTGATGCACTTAAACAAAATAGGTCAGAGATATGAATCACAGAAGAGGCAGTTACAAAAATTCAGAGTCAGCTTAGAGACTGAAAACAATTTCTGTCTCAGGAGACAGTTTTGTTTTTATTAATAGTCAAATATTCCTAAACAAATGAAGGAAGAATGAAGCCAGAAAAAAAGCATGAGGGCTTAAACAAGGATACCCAAATGTGGTCTACATGCTACTGACAGTAGTACATCAGCAGAACAGTACAGTGCAATCAGAAGATGTGGGCTAATGGCTAATTTGTATGCTCTTGGTTTAAGAACAACTAATTTTTCTTCCACAAACCAATTTTGCACTTGGCATCACTCTAGGGCAATTGTATTCGAGTGCTGATCACATAATGCCTATCACTCCTCAACATCCATCAAAGCCACTCTGAGTCTTATCCTCAAGCATGTATTCAATGTTAGCATTTATGCACAACTGTGAAAGTCTACTGAGAAATAGTTCTGTGGTGTAGACATTGCCAAAGGGAACTAAACATAAAGATGTTGTTTCATTTATGTCTTCCTGATCTTGTCTCTACTTTTATTCTCTTACATATTCCTGATTGCATATTGACTACAGTTTTGGATATTGTATAATTTTGTTCTCTTTTTTGGAGGTACCAGGATCTAATATAGGGTTATATATAGGGCCTGAATTCATCCAGATGTCCCAAAACGTAAAGCTTTTTAAAACAAAGATTGTGCTTGTTCTTCCTGCCAGTTCTCTTATCTCATTTCCCCTTCGCTGATCTGAGAGTTAAATGACCACACCCCTTTTTTTTTGCATGGGGTAACTATGATGTAAATTCGAACATGGATAGGAAAATACAGATTCAGATAACAGGAACCTAATTAATAGTCTTTGCATCATTTGGGAAAACCAAAGACAAAGCAGTAGAAGCTTTGAACATAAAGCCATTATAAACATGAAGCTATTGGTAAGCATGGTCTATCCCACAGATTATGTCTTTGGTTATTTATTGTGTCTCCTCCTCTCCCCAGTGAAATAGAGTCATTGTAAAACTGATTTTGGGACTGCTTGTGACACCATATGCCACATCAGAAACAATTCTGACCCCAAAGTCAGATCAAAATTGTGCTAAGTTATCTGAGGCCAGATTCACTGGTTTGTTTTCAATATAAATGGGACAAAATATATATCATCTGTGCCTAACCAATGTGGACACCTTACCCTGTACTCCGGGGGGCATTAAGTGGTCCTACCTGTGCCTAGAACTGCTGTCTGCCATAGCATTTTGATTCAAAGAGCTGTTGAAACACAAAGAATGAAGATAAAGATGTGCTCTTTGTGGTTCAGAACACTGAACTGAAAACAACTAAAAAAAACAAGCTTATTGATGCTAAGTTAATATTCTTTAATTTGGGTCAAAATTTAAGGATCCCAGTAAGAATAAACTTACATTCATTCATTTAAAAAACAATGAACAGAAGGGTTAGTGAACATGTATTTTATGTAAGTCAGCAACAATATCGTGAAGAATTGGGAAATGAGAGGTTTGAATGGGGAGACAGAGAGTCTGAGTTTGAGCCCAGCCTCCACCTCTCCCTCAGTGATGACTGGGCCCTGGACGAGTCAGTGGTTATTAGTTGTCATATCAACACGCTGAGGGATTTGAATTAAATACTCTCAGTTTACCTTGAATGTAGAGTTAGAGAGTCAATATGAACAAGAAGGGAAGAAGAAATGAAAAGTTAATCGATTCTATGAAGGGAGAGATTTGTACTGAGAAGTCAATGAGATAACCTTGGAATATCAGATTATGTAGAGTCTTGTTGATGTTAATGCCAAATCAGATACTAGAGAATCAAAATATTGTAAATAAGGTAATAGCATGATGCAATTGTTGGTATAAAGAGATGTGAAGCATGAATTTGGGGAGAAATAAAGCAGGAACACAGAGGATTTTTCAGTAACCTAACCGTGATATTCTGTACTATTATATAATAGCAACAATAGGAGCAAACACATATTGACTTTTTACTTTGTGGTTGGCATCTTTGTTAAGTACTTGACATGCACCATGTCATTTAAAAAAAAACAACATAAGAGGCATCTCAGCAGAAAAAAATAGAACAGCAGGGCTTGCTTGATAACACAAAAGCTAATGGAAAAATTAGTCAGTTTTGATACAAAGTTTTGGGTCTGAGTTCTGCCACAACGATGATGCCGTTAAATTCAGATTGCCAGCCAGTTTGGGGAGATAGATTTAGTGATAACGTTTGGCCATGTTGAATTTGAGACCATTTCCCTAAGGAAATATAAAATACAGGAGTAGCTATTTCTAAGCTACACTAGGCAGTGGCCACCGTTCACATCCTGAAAGCAGATGACATTTCTAATGGTACAAAAAGAAAGACAAAGAGCCTGATTAAAGGGGTTGAACTTCATTCAGGAGGACATAGTCATAGAATGATGAAGTGGAACCAAAGAAAGAAAAAAGTGAGATGGAGAAAAACGTTCACAAGCAGGGAAAATTTCCAGAAGATTGAGGGGAATGGGCTGGGGAAGAGATCAGCAGTGAAAAATGCTACTGAGGTCAAAGATGTTTGCTTCAGGTCTGAAACAAGACAGCTACATTTCACGGCAAGGACTAAGTTAAAACCCCTTCCCCCACATCCACCGAGGTCCGGGTGGACATTGAACTTCACGAATAAGGGAATCAGAGCTGCACCTTTATAGTGCTCAATAACAATGGATAAAATCGCTCCAGAAATTGAACATTTTATAGCTCAAAATCTTTCAAAGGAGAAATGAAACTATTTCTGTTCAATAAAATTAGAAATATGGAACGGACACTGGTTGCTGCCAATCCAGCTGTCATTTTCCACACCAACCCCCCTCATTCATGCTGAGAAAGCCCTGAAGTTATTTCGGTTTCCATCTTCCTCTGCTCAGCTTTCAGCTTCACTAGGAAGTTGGCTCCATGGGTTGGCTCCACAGTGATCATCCTCCCTTTGGCTGTTTCAGGCATGGCTATGTGACACCACTCTAGCCTGAGAAAAATAAAAGTAAGTTAGGTAGGGGCCTTCTAGGAAAAATTGTCCTGACTGATTTGAAAACAAAAACAAAAACAATTCTGACCTTGTCTTTCATAGAGCTGGGTGTGATGCTGAGAAGTGCTGCAGCCATCTTATAACCATGAGGAAAGTAGCCTCTGAGGACAAATGGCGTAACGGAGAGATGGAAGGAACCTGAGTTCTTGACATTATTGAGCCATTCATCATATCAAGGATTTTCTTAAGCTGTTGGGAGTTTTCTGTTACTTGTAGCTGAACACGATCTATTATTAAAATGTGAAGATTATTTCCCGGCATTTCCACCCCCTCAGTTTTAAATGTTTTTATTAGTATCTTTTATTCAGCTTTTTGTATTTTGTTCCAGTGAAATTCTTTTTATAGAAACTCTAACTACTCTATAAGAGTCCAAATTCAAATTTCTAATTTTGTAATTATTGCTACAATTGAATTCTTAGCTGATTAGGTTGAATGATGGTGAGGTGAGGGGAGGTAAGAAGAGTGTGTGAATAAAGGAATGGTCTATTATTTCCCAATTTTCCTCTCCATAATCATGGCACAGATTTAAAAGGCACTGGGCATAGCATTAGTTTAGGGGGATTACAATAAAAATCAAAATCTTTACACACATTTCTCAAGCCTTTTGTTTTGGGCTTGCATTTTATGATCTTTTTTTTTTTTTTCAAGCATGGCATTTTCATTAACGTGTGTATGCAAAGCTTCATTGTTCAGTATGGCTCTCTAATGAGAAAGAATAAGACTAAGTATTGGGAATGAAAACTGTACATTTTTATGTGGTGGTTTATAGACTATTACTTGTAATTGAAATTTGAAGTTCGCCTTTACAGCTAAGGTGAAAGCAGAAAATCACACATTCTGTCTCCCCCTGACATAAGGGACTCCAGACTGGAGAGAGAGCTAGTCTTTGACACAGGGTCGCACTTACATATCAAAAGAAACAGAGAGCTGGCGTTGTCCTCAGAGGTTAAATTTGAATGAAGTCCAATGTCTATAAAGAGGCCATCCGCTGAAGGTAAGGACTTAGGATAATTGGGAATTTTTTGAGAGTGCTAAAAGTGGAAGTTGATGGGGGAACCTATTAGAGAGCTCGCCCAGGTAATGGAGATAATTTTTGTGTTAAGGGATCCAGTGGCTGATTGTTTTGTTTTGTTTTGTTTTCCCAACCTGAGAACTCTGCTGTGCCATCTGGGTAGATGTTACGGAATAGACCTGTAGAGTTTATTTCAATCATTTTACCAACTGCATTGGGCAAAATATGTGGTAATTGAGCTTTATAAAGCAATATCATACTTAAGAGTACTCTGAAATCTGCTGTCTCAATGTTATTCCTTTATCCCATGCATTCACAATGGGTCCAATATTGCCCCCAAGGGGATAAAAATCAGTTCTCTGGGGAGAGGTGGGGAAAAAAATCTTAGATTCTACGTAGTTATACAGCATGCCGGTGGCTTTAAAATTTCACAGGGGAGGGAGTAATTAGGAAAAAAAATAAAAGCTGAGAGGAGATAATAATGAATTTAAAAAGTTAGTATACCAAAAGAATTTATTATATTTATTCTGTAAAGAAAAAATGCAACTGTCATGTCATGAGGAGGTCCATCAAAAGCTTTCAGGAGCACTTCAGTGACATCGAACCCTTTATATATCATTTACTTTGGCAGAAACTTGCAACTGTCCATGAAAAATATAAATCTCAAAGTGTTTGAAGGTGCATAAGAATGGGACTTCTCCCATTGTTTCAAGGTGCAGCTAACAGCTTAAGGTAAAAATAATACTACTAGTACCTACATATGCCTGTGGGCCTGTGAAGACGTGACCAGTTATCTCTATTATCATCCTCCCTTCCTACAACCACATAATTCAATGATGCAGGAGAGAGAGAATTCCAACACAGTGGTTGGTGTGGAGTTCTGAGGATTTTCCTCAGATCTGAACAAGAGAAGCAGCCCTCGGGAGGACCACTTGTGGTGTTCAGGATATCTGCAGTTGAGGGAAGCTGGCATCTCATTCCTGGTTGGACTCCAGCTTCAGCTGCAGACTTGCTGATTTACCATTTTGTCTATTTGAAAAGTGGAAAAGGAAATGAGAAAGAGAGAGAGAGAGAGAGAGAGAGAGAGAGAGAGAGAGAGAGAGAGAGAGAATTCAGCAGAGAAACATCCTGAACTCCCACCACTTGGCTTACGTGTTGCCTGTATTTTCCATTGATCATTGAGATACTGTGAAAGATGGGCAAAGGCAACCTAATACCAAGAGGCTCAGAGCATATCCACAGAGGGAAGAGGCTAAGGGGACTTCAAAAAATCTTGAAACAGAACATCTCTGGTAGAGAACTGCGAAGTAGAGAGATCTCATCCAAAGTGCTTCTTACCTAATTCATTTATATTCCCCCAAGGCAGATAGTATGTAGGCTATTGTCCCACAGCCCGGCATTGATAGCCACAATCAACTGAAGACCCCAACATCCACTTCATGAAAAACGGTTTTGTCCTTTAAATTCTCTCCACCAGTCTTCCGAACCCTGAGGAGCTAAAACAAGTAAAAGGGGCAGAGCAGGAACGGGCAAAATGCATCCCCTTCCCTCTCAAAATCCAGAGGCTGAGAGGACATTTGCTCCAAATTGAACTTGCAGTTCTAGTTTTAAGCTCACTTAGACTTCACCAGCCTCCTGAATAGCTGGGCTTTGCTAGAAAGCTCTGAGCTCTGTCACAGAAATCAGCGGAGAGGTTTGACCGGACGCGTTTGAAGGCAGCAGTGGAAGAAAGAATGCATTCGTATCATTCCCTTCCACCCACCTTTACCCCAGCATGCCTGTTTAGACTGACCAATAAAAAAGCTATTTAGCTAAATCTCAGTAAGACTGAAAAACAATTTTGACTTTCTATAGAAACTTTTAATTAAAAAAAAAAGAAACTTGGTCAGGATTTGATAACTTTCCTCCATATCTTTGTAGTTCCTCTCTCAACACACTCAAAACCCTAGCTTATTATCAAAAACCTTTACCAAGGATTTATTTCCCCCATATTATCGCACTGATTCAACCACCAAGAACCACAAGGTCCTTTTCTCTTTATAGCCAGGAGTAGTTATTTTCATTATTAAGGACTGCTTCCCAAACATTCCCGGATATATGAATTACCCAAGAACTTTGGATGTTGTTATAAATAGAGTTTCTGGGAATATTATGAACTGAATTGTGTGTCTCTCTCTCTCTCCAAATTGATATGGTGAAGCCATAAAACACAATGTGATTAGATTTGGAGGTGGGACCTTTAGGGAGATAATTAAAATTAAATAAGGGCATAAGAGTGGGGCCATAATCTGATAGAGATGGTGTCCTGATAAGAAGAGGGGGAGGTACCAGAGATCTCTTTTTCCACACAGGCACAAAGAACAGGCCCTGTGTGGACACAGCAAGAAGGCAGCCTTCTGCAAACCAGGAAGAGAGCCTGCACCAGGAACTGGGTCTGCAGGCACCTTGATCTGAGACTTCTAGCATCCAGAACTGTGAGAAAGGAAATGTCTGTTGTTTAAGCCAGCCAACCTATGGTACTTTGTTATGGCAACCCTAGCAGACTAAGACAAGGGAGACTGCCTCTGAAGTTCCTCAATGACTAAGTCTGAGATGGGTCCCGAGAATCTCTATGTTTGTGTTTTAAGCATCCAAAATGATTTTTATGATCTGCTACAATTTAGAGTCACTAAGTTTAAGGGAGTGTTCTTATGAATATTTCTGCTTCTATCTATTTCTTTCAAGGTTCACTTTCTTCCACTGTTTATGGACATTTCTCCATTTTGACAAATATTTATTGATCAACTGCCATTCTAACTGGTAAGAATATAGCAGTATATAAAAATAAGACCAAAAAATTTTCTCCCTTGCAGAACTTGATATTCAAATAGAGATAAATACAATATTGAATGACAAATACATTTATCATTTAATATCTAGTAGTGATACAAGCTGTAAAAAAAAAAAGATAAGATGTTAGAGGGTGAGGTAGGGTGTAGGGTGGTCCTTTCCATAGGAAGTAAATAAAAGCATCTCTGAGAAAATCATGACTGGACTAAGATGAAGTAAGGAAACCATGTAAAAATACCTGAGGTGCAGTATTTCAGGGAGAGGGGAAACACAAGTGCAAAATAGCTTGTTATCTATCTGTTAGGGATGATTGAAGATCTACAATGGCTGGAGCCCAGGGACTGAGGGAGAGGGGGCTGAGAGATGAGGTTGAGAGGGAGGCAGGCACTAGACCAGGTACTACAGGCCAAGATAAGGAGACTGGATAGTGTTGAGCTGTAGAAAGGTATGATCTGGTTTAATTCTGAGTAGAAAGAGTCTACAGAAGCAAGAGGGAATATTAGGAAGCTAGTTAGGAAGCAATTACAATTAATAGTCTGGGTTAACTCCTAAACACAGAACATTAACTCATTTTAGTATGATGTAATCAGTGGATATAACCCGGACCAAGAAAATCAGTCAACCAGGGGTCTCAATGTCTACAATTACTAGAGGAATTTCTTTTTTTTTTTTATTCAGCAAAAGAACAAATATGTAGGCTTTTTATATTTCTTCTCCTTTATATTTCTTCTCCTCCACAGAGAGGACCCTAGATTTATGACTTTTTATTATGCAAGAAAGCCCTTGGATTTTCCAGCCTTGCCTTCTGACTCTGCCACTGAAAAAACATGCAAACAACTGATTTAGTTTACATATGTTTTAGTAATAATAAGATCAGATGCATGAAACACATCCCCGCCCAATTCATATAAACTCCCTCAGCATTTTCTAGCCACCTGTTTAGGTGGAGTTAGAAATAACTTCATTTGCATACAATGAAATTGGACCTTTAAAAAATTTACCTATCTACCAGTCTAACTTAACAATGACCTCAAACACAGAATTTCCAAATATCTACTCTTAAAGTGTTCATACCCTTTGCCCAGAACAAAATTATTTGAAGAAAGTGTTATTGTGTTTTAGATTGAGGTTTTAAAGTGATTTAATTATAGGCATAGAATGTTGGGTTTTATATATCATATCGACAAATCCAAAACCATACTTCTGAATTTAACGCTCTCTAAGGAGGCATTAAGAACATACTGGCTGCTCTTTCTTTTGGCAAAAGCTTCATCTAGGTAAAAATGCTTCCAATGGTATTTTTGAACTATTCTATTTTTGACCCTAATCCTTTCCTTTGCTGTGGTTATGGCCCTTACTCCCTAAATTATAGGCTCTCCTGCAGTTTCAAAAAAGCTAATTCACACCACCACGTGCATTAAGATGGTGGTGTATATAAATTCCACTAAGGGAGACCCGATGAACATTAAACCCCCACTAGTAACCAGTCACGAGTCAGGCTGCAACTGACGCTAGTCATTTTTCTTCACTGACAAGTTTTCATTATGTGGCTTTCCCAGAACAATTTAGAAATTGATCTGCAGCTGATGGGAGCTACGACGAATTGGGCCCAAGTGAACCAGGAGCATCAGAGCAAAGTCAAAGCCAATGCCAGGTCCCCAGCACAGAATAGAAGATAAGCAAATCCTCCTCCCCAGTTTCCTTAATTGCCCTCCCCTACCTGCTCTTCCATAGGCAGCGCACACACAGCTTAAGCTCCTCACAGCAGCCCCTCACTAGGGACATCTCCCAGGCCTGGAGAGGCCAGGCACACTTTTCTTTCATCATCTGTTATCCCTTGTCTAAATAGGTCAGAGTTTCACACCCCTGAGAAAACAATTCCCTAGTATGTGTCTACTGATATTAAAGAAAGGGTCTTTTGTTTTCTACAAAATTGTATAAATCTGTTTGAAAATCAAGGACACTGATCTAAACTTGCTCTGTGTAATTCTGGCACGGATGGTGTCAGTGGGATTCCTTGACAAGACGGAGTGTGCCAGGGGCAGGTTGTGCAACCCTGGGGACACTATGGGAATGAGATGCCTCTAAGACTAGTCCGAGGGACTGACAGGGTCTAAGGACATATTCTGGATCCAAGGACAGCTCAGAGTGATGAATGAGACAGGCTGATAGAGTTTAACTAGGTGGATGGTTGTTGTTTGTGGCAGTGGTCGTGTGTGTGTGTGTGTGTGTGTGTGTGTATGTGTGTGTGTAATGGGATGGATGTAGGGGTTGAGAGCAAAGGAACTGTCTGGACTGAAAAAGATTGAGAGTTCAAAAGTAAATCTAGAACTACTATACAAATAGGAATTTATTTAAGCCAAAGTAGATTACCCTTTTTACAGCATTCCACCTACCTTTCGTGAGTCAGTAACCCACCCAATTCCCTGGAACTGGTTAAGACATCCCACGGTTTGTTTCCTCTTCTCACAATAATGACAGCAGCAAACATTTACTGAACAGCTCTTCTGAACAAGACAAAATGCCAGAGCCCTTTTTTATACAGTAGGTAGATTACAACTGTTGAACTTTGATTCAGCACAGTCACATTCTTCTCCTGTGAGATAAATCCAATTAATTAATAGAAGATTTTCCCTCTAAAATTTCCTGATCGAAGAGGATCATCTTCGCGCGCGCGCGCACACACACACACACACACACACACACGAAGTGTGTTGGAAGTGCTTCGTGGTAACCCTGCACTACAATGACAAGTCAACATGATCTAGCTTTCAGAACAAGATCCTGGGGGCCGCCCCACCTTCCAGGCAGTTACTCAGCTGCTGTTTACCAGTCCTTGTTGTGACTGGCCTTGAACCCACACATCAAAACTCGACACTCCTCCAGACACAGGCATGCAGGAGGCTGGTGGAGGCCGAGTAGAGAATTGCTGAGAAGGATCTGATAAACGAAGTATCTTGCTGTGAGGTCACCTACTTTATAAACACCTGTTGAGGGTTCTACTTGTCTAATCACCATATCCTTTTAATATACACTTTTGTGGTTTAATAATGAACGCTTGGTTTAGGACTTTCCATTACAGAGTCCAAAGACAAACTTCCATATCTGGATCAAGCCGAATGATGGGTGCACATTAGTAATCATTCTAGTATGTACCTTTATGGATTATGTCAAAAAGCTAAGGCGTAAGGGAAGAACTGTGTGCCCTTAACCAGCAGAAACTATAGCAGACCAAGAAAATTAATAACCAATAAATAAATTAGCTTGTGAGTGTATCTTCATTGAGTTCTTAGTGTATTAAGTGCCCAGCTTTGGTATTTTATTTTAAATAGTAGAAGACATTTGAAGCCTAAGGCTAATCGAACATTTTTTTCTTCACCTAAATCGTGTTAGTAGTTGGCTAAGTGTATCGGAGAACAAAATGGTTGACAGTGCATTCTCAGTGTGACAGTTGGAAGTGTCCCCAGAATCCTTTTTGGAATGATCAAACGGGAGGTGGAAGATAAATTGCAAAGGGCCTCTGTGTGAGTGGTGTGAACTAAAAACCCACCAAGTAAATTTCACCTTCAACAGAACATAATGTGAATAGCTTCACTCCAAGCCTTTGCGTCTCAAGACTAGGGTTTGGAAATGGGCAAGTGAGATGCCTATAGAACAAGACAGTTCCCTATTGACCTGGTTTTAGCCTGTAGAGTAGCTTCCCTCAATTTCTATGGGGGATGGATTCCATGACTACCCCAGGAAATAAAAATCTGTGGATGTACAAGTCCCTTATATAAAATGGCAAAATATTTGCATATAGCCTATGGACATTCTCCTGTATGCTTTAAATCATCTCTAGATTACTTACAATACCTAATGCAATGTAAATGCTATGTAAATAGTTGGATGTTGGAGAAAGTTGAAAATATAAAAAGCTTTTTTAAAAATGTTATTTGGTATTATAATTATTAGTAAGTCTGTACTTGATTCTGAGTCCTTTGAAACTGTTCTAAGTATATACTACTAAAGATCAGATATCTTGCTGGACTGTATTTCTAAATGATGATTATCCATTTTTATACTTAGAGATAATCTGATTATGTGTGTAGTAATAACGTCTAGCTATTGGTTCTGTGTCTTTGATGCAAAAACCAGGAATGAGCTGTGGAGAGATTTGTGAGTGAAACCATTAAGATGTAGGAAACATTTCTACTACTTTGTTCTTAATATTTATTTACACATTGTATAAGAAAGAAAAACCTCTTTTAACTGAAAATAAATCTTTACAAGTGGTGCTTGAAAGCAAAGTTTAATGTCTATATCATCACCTTTCAGCCAAATTATTTTTTTTCTAAAATCATATGTTAAAAGTTTTCACATTTCTACCCATTTATAAATCTGAAAAATCTCTAAAACTATTGCCTCACTTACTCATTCTTTCACTTCAGTGTTATTCATGTCATTGGCAGGTATAAATTCACAGAGATTGGACTAAATCAAGCCAATTAGCACGAATAAAACTCAATTCCAGGACCTTATGTTTCAAGAAAACTTATTCCCCTTTTTTCTGGGACCGCTTGTTCTGGGGGACTTGGTGATGAAATTCTCTAAGCAAACCCTCCTTGAACATCTACAGAGCCTGAGCTAAATACAAATGCAGACTCACACATTAAACATATTTTAAAATTATACTTCAACATACTACATGGTTAAATAAAATATGTGGTGACCACCCACTCTGATATACTTCCATAATGATAACATTTAAAAATATGTTTAGCACTACTGTCTTTTTATGACTAGAAAATAAAATATTGTTTCAGCTTATTTTCAATAATTTAGAAGTATAAGAATAAAATGCAACTATAATCAAAGTATATTTTTATCAAAATATATTAAAGTATATTTTATATATTTCATGGATATGTTTTCATCAAAAAACGTGAAGTAAATTTTAAAATTAGAAAAGTAAATAATTTTCTTACATTTTCCCAAAAAATTTTTTCTAAAACATTCAAAATATCTGTCAGACTTAAAGAATAATAAATGAACTGTAATTAGCGTGTAAATAATTTTAAATGAGCATATTTAAATCAATGAATTTATTTAACCTTTTAACATAGTTAAATCTTATTAAATATCTTCATAAAAATAAGAGTATTCCCTATTTTAGCATTCAATGTCCATCTATTAGCCAATGTAAATAATTTATGTCATGCATCATTTATGTTTTATCTTACCTGAATATGTACAAATTCAAGATTAATCCAATTGTTTAATATTGTAAAATATTTCTCAGCCACTATGTTCAACAATTGTAAATTTTGTGTTAATCCATGTGGTCTTCTAGAAAGGAATTGGCATATAAAAAAAAACACAAGAAAATGGAGGCTCAGAACCACCTGAAAAGGCCACCTCATTAGGGGAGAAACTATTGCATTCCTGCTCTCTGAACGGATTTAACAAGTTAATGAATTTTCTTTTCTCTTACCTAAATGCTTCCTCTACTCAAATTGTCCTTCCACTCCAAAGCAGTGCCCACCTCCTGTGTCAGCAGCTTGGCAACTGACATACCTCACAGCCTTTTGGAAGCAACTGCTAATTGTTCTGAAGTGATGGGGAGAAACATTTCCCTGGGGCCACAAGAGCAGATGTTGAGGTTATAGGTTTCACCGTGCTAGAGCCACGTTCAGAACTACAAGTGACAGAAACACCTATGTCTTTGGTAAAGTTAGAGTTCTTGTGACTGTAATATTTGGGCCCATGAAAGCCTGTGCGCAGGACAGGAGCCCAAGCTTGCCTGGGTATAAAGCATGTATTGGACGTGAGCCTGGAGCTACTGAGAATCTCTGTGAAGCTTGAAAAGGAAGCCAACACAGCAGAAGGCAGAGTGAATTGATGGCAAGAAACTGATCCATGATGAAAATGAATGAATTCCAAATCCCATAGCACCTGAGGCCAACGCTACACCTGGAATTTTCATTTAGTGAGACAACATATTATCTTTCTTTTCTTAAGCCATTTTTAGACTTGGGATTCTGTCATTTGTAACAGAAACAGTCACAATTGATCTAGCAGGAAACCATTTTCTTTCCAGAGCGCTAACCACCAGGAAGCGTCTTGCCAGTTTTGACTTCGTTTAGTCGGATGTGGATAGGAACTAGAGAGAAACCACTGAATTTGTGCTTCAGCCTCAAATTCTGGGTCATGTCTGGGTGGCAACACTTTTTACCAACACTACCCAACCACCCATCTCTACTTTTGCCTTCTGGTTTCAATTGGCCTTTGTCTAAATGTCAAAGATGTCTTTGAACAACCAGGAGTGACTATGACAAGAAGATCAGGAAGAGGTCTGAATATGCAAAGCGGCCTTGCTTGCAAGCGCTCCTCAGAAGAGCATCATAACTGTTCCACGGACATGTCCATTCATTACATGTGGATTTTGTTAAAAGGGATAAATACCTAATTTCATAACCCACTGTAGAAGAGAGTATTGCATTTCTAAATCTAAACAACCACCCATTAATGCTTAATTCCCATGATTTGAAAATCTTTTCTAATCTCATTTTTCTTTCCGCCTCCCGCCGAGTGATTTTTTTTCCTATATATTTAATCATTAACATCACATCAATGTTGTTTGTAAGGTGATACTACCACGAAGGCAGCCTGTACACTAATGGCTTACTTGGAGGCTACACATCCCTAATGATTATACGTTCATTTAAAGCTTTCACTGCACAGTAGCAAAGTCAACTTGGAGTAAATCATAAACTTCACTTTAGTCAGTGTATCACATATCAAGATTTTTATAAGTACGTGTTGACTTTTTGGGAAAGGCCCAAGTCCCTAATCAGTATTCCAAGAAAGAAAAAAAGAAAAGAAAAAAGAACTCACCAAAATACAGTGGGTGGAATCGTGCCCTACACTAATAATCTATTTCAAAGAATACCTTCTTTCAGACTACACAAAAATATAGTGCTTACGTTTTTACAAACCACAGTTTATGTAGAAATTATTTTATGTTTAGATATCACTCACTAGTAACTGGTATTGAGCCAGCTTGAGAGCTACATAAACACCAGATTTTACACATTACATAGCTCACACAACATTTTGCTCTAAGCTGGTTAGTTAGTTTACTGTCTAACCCTACCCAGAGAGCTCCCCTGCTCCCACCATTTTTTTTTTTTTTTGGCCAAGAAAAGCAGCAGGGGATTTTTTTAATACACCAAAAGAAATCAAATCATACATGTGCACTTTTGTAAACTAGGAATTCCTGTTTCTGTTACTGTAAATCACTACCAGATGTCAAATAGCAAAATGTTCATTACTCCCCCAAATAAAAGAGTTGATTAATGAGGCACATTTACATTGTGGAATCTTGGTCTCTGTCATAACTGGACAGGGTTTAAGAAGTTTTAAAAAATCATGCAGATGGGGAAATAACTTTAACCATTATGCTTCAAAGGCAAAGTAAATATTAGGCATCTTGGGGCAGGATTTGGTCATCTAAGGGGTAATAACTTCCAAATGAAACTAGGCTTTCTTCTTAAAGAAAAGAAATGGTAGCCGTGTCACAAGACAGAAAGATAGATATGTTTCTGGTCAGTCTATGGTTTATAACTGCTCAATATAGGAAATATATTCTAGCGGAATTTCAGTGCAACGTGTAATCTTTTAAAGGCAGTCTGATTGCCCTGCTCTCCTTACCTGAGTAAGCAACGCAGGGGATGGTTACTTACGTGATGACAGTGTTTGTGCTGAAGTACTCTTCTAAAGAAAATCCCCTTTCTGTACTGAATAAGTAGTCTTCATTTGAAAAGAACCACCTATGGGTGTTTTAGTGAAGTCAGCAGATTGTAAATAAAATCAGTTGCCAGTTGCAAGCAACCCTCTCAAAGTGATGTTTCACATTCCATCCACCAGCGTCCAGCATGATGCGGGCTCCCGGGCACGGCAGACATTTTCAAAATGTGCTGAGCATATTTCTTGCCTCTGTATTTGTGGTCTGCTGCATGGAGGTAGAGGGCGTTAAAAAATAACCCGGGGAGGAAATGACATTGGCAGCTAATCAGATTTTTTTTTTTTTTTGGTCAGGGGAGCTGACCTGGAGCCAGGCTTTTGTCCACACAGCTTGGTTCAGGGTGCAAACACTTTGGAACCACTGTAAGGCTTGGCCACCCATAGGTACACTGTCACCTGCATGAATCTATGCAATCTGTTTCTTATTCAAGCATGCAGTTACTTTTATGTAAACACATTTTCTGTGGTGCACATTGTGTGTGTGTGTGTGTGTGTGTGTGTGTGTGTGTGTGTGTGTGCGCGCGTGCCATTCAATATCTTAGTAGATGGTATTGGTCAATTATTAAGAACATTGGAATAGGTTACACAGAAACTTGAACCCAACATCAATCACTCATTAACAGTGTGACTTTTGTCAAGTAATCTAAATTCTCTGAGTCTCTGTTTCCTTACACATAAATGGGAATATTAATGAGCACATCAGAGAGTTACCTGAAGAATTAAATAAGATATACTGGATAAAATCCTTAACATTATGTTTTACACAGAGTTAACAGCAATAAGATTTTTCTCCAACGCTAAGAACTTTCCTCATCCAGGCAATCCCAGCTTCAACACCCTGGTTTTCCCTGGATCGCCTCAGCGAGAGTTACATGAAGCGAACCAAGGATTCAGACACAATGGGAGTCATTAATATTAATTTTAAAACTAAAATGTGATTATCATTTGAAATAATTTGAAAATTCAGTGCTTAGAATTTAAATGATGCTCTGCTGTTAGTTTCAAAGAACCACAGAGCTGGAAAGGAGTCCGGGGTCACCTGGACAGCCATCTTCATTTTAGAGCTGAGGAAATTAAAACCTAGAGAAATTTCTCTTTCTCTCCAAATCTCTCCAGAATTGGTGCTGGGCCTAGATTCCAGGTGTAGTCCCAACCCCCAGCCCTTCATTCTTGGCTTAGGATCTGCTGCTCATCTTTGAGTTTACAACTGGAGCCAAACGTTTGCTTTACTGCAAACACCACACTAAGGGAATGCAGCAGGCAGAACCTGGACCAGCCTGTCATGAGAAGTCTGAACATTCTAAGGGCCGGAATCACAGAGCATTATCTAGTAAGCGAGGCTGTAAGGTTTTGTGAGAACAAAAATGTAATAAGGTATGGGCAAGCAAGTCGTAAGAAAGTTTTATGTAATAAGGAGGATTAATATTATGTACTTCTCATATAATCAATTGCTTCCTTGTTAAATTAAATCAGGTAGCAATTTGCTGAGACTACTTGGTATTATCTAACCTCCACTGGATGGTAGAAGAAAATTTCCATTATGATAAGGAGAGAAGGAACAGGAAGGAACCATGTCTCAAGAGCTCTTCACACAAAATAAATTACTGTCTTCCTGTTTTATAAGTAATTTCTGCTCTAAAATCTCCCAATACCTGGAGAAGATGAAGCTTAATCTTTGTTCTTAATAAAATAACTGAACCCTAGGATAATCAAATGATTAGAACACACACTTAGTCCAGGTAAAAGTTAAAACTCAAACCTACTGCTCATGGGGGACTCTGCACAGTTAGGGAAAGGAAAAACAACTGAATGTTGGAAGCTGAAGGCAATTTAGAAAAGGCAGGTTGGCTTAGTATGGCTAAGCATTTTTTAGCTCTCTAGAATACAATTATGACCACTCACAGAAATCCGTGTTTTATTTGAGAAAGAAGTTTTTAATCATATGTCTTCCTACATAGAATACACCCTTTGTTACACTTTTGCTATCAGCCATTCCTTCTCCCATTCATCTCACTTTTAAAAATCTTCTACCAGAAACTCAATCTCACTCAAGAGTTCTTAAACAAGAGACAATGAGTTGTGTTTGAAGAATCCGCTTATTTTCTAAAAGGAAGGATAAACGTGTGCTTGAGTTTCAAGGCAGATTTCAAAGATGCCAGGGAGGAGTTCTCATTTTGACCAAAGCAACAACAAAAGTATCTATAATCTCTTCCCATTTTGACCAAAACAAACAAACAAAAACTCTAAAATCTCTGGTCTGGCAGTGGCCTCAGCAGGCTTCCACATTTTAGAGGCTGGCATCTCACTCTAAGAGCCAACTCTGAGGAATTTGTTCAGTATGTCAATGGAAACACAGAAAGGGGGCAGTGGTCCCTCAGGGGAAGAGCTTGACAGAAGAACAAAGACAAGGATAATCTGGCATCTTTTATTGTCCTGTAGAATTCCTTGGGCCTCCCCTTGGAGCTCACTTTTTTCATTATCCTCTTAGAATTCCAACTTTTGGAATTCTTTTGGGGTTGGTTCAAGGACTCAGCTGACCCTGCTGGGGTGCTACTTTGAGCATCTAAATACTGCAGATGATGGAACACTGGCATTTTGCCACCCTCTCCATTTATCTATCCATACCCATCAAACTATTCTTTGCAGCAATTAAGACACCCAGTAGCTAGAGGGTTTTGTTTTGCTTTGCTTTTAATTTTATTTTTTACTTTTGCTACTGAGCCATTCTGCAATGGGAGAATTAGAAGCTAGGTGCTGCTGGTTTAGTGAATTATTCTGTATATATATGTCCAGGTAAACATGTATGAAATCAAAAGAAAAGGGGCATCCATGCTGTCAATTTTTGCCATCTTTACAATGAATATTGATCACCACACATCAGTGCAGCTGGAGCAATTACTGGTAATCATGAAAATGGCCAAAATGAATTGATTGACTTTGCTTCTTCCAGTTTCCCAGCTGTGTAACCAGCTGCATAGCCACAGTCCAAGATAAATCCCGGTTATGGGGTCCTAAGGCTTTTTTGAGCATGAGACCCCTTGTGAAAGGTTATTAAATGGGCAGTTGAGAATTCCATAGCAATTAGGGCACCTTTGAGGGTGTCTAACTCATGGAGGAAGTAACTATTCATCCACCAGGAGGTCCCATCCACTGACATTGACACCATATGAGGTACATCGAAGCCATATCAGATTTAAAACAATTGGAAAAATACCCTAAATCCAGTAAGCACTTGAACTTCAGCGTTGTGGATTCCCCACTTTGTGGTCAGGCAAAGATTACAAATAAATAAATGTAGATAATAGTAAAAATTATATAATTTAATTCATTTACTTACATACTTACATTCAACTTATGCTTGTTAGTTTTTAAATGGCTCAAAGAGCGACACACACACACGCGCGCACACACACACGCACATTCATGCATTCAGAAAAACAGATGCCACAATTTTTCACATGTACTGATATTGCTTATGACATGTGGGTGGCTGAACAGTATTTAAAGTAATGTGAATTGCTAGATGAGACTCTTACCACTGACAAGTTCTGTTATTTATTAAAGAAGTTTTGTTAGTTTAACATTGGTTCTGCATGAACAATAGTTTTCTATTTTCGGAGTCATCTTTTTCACTTGCATAAAAATAGGACACCCTTCACCCAATGGCAACCAACTGACCTCTCTTATGCTTTCCATCTGCACTACATTCATCAAACCATGGAGTTTGGAAACTGCAGCCTTTTTATGCAATTTCAATAAGAGAGATGGACGGAGGCAACACTGATAAACCTCCCCTAGGGAGACCCCAACACTTCTAGCATCATCCCAGGGAATCGGGTCAGTGAAAGACCAAAGCCATACTGACAATTTACCTTTGGACAAGGGCAGACTCTGGATTGAAAATGGCTCTGCATCTGCTCATCTCACCCTGTGGAATTCCGATTCTCTAAGGTTGTTATAATTTGAATAGGATGCCTCATCATTTCCCTACACAGATTTGAATGTTCAGGTTGTCCCCCTCCCTGTCCCAGGGGGAGGCGTCTGAGTTTTAGAATAGCCTCTACTTGAGTGGACTTCCAAGGTGGGAGAACAGGAATGAAGAGTTATTATCAAAAATGACTTAACTGGAAACTTAGTGAATATTTTCCTTACCAAAAATTGTGAAAAATGAAAAATCATGGAACACATGACCTAATAACAGGACAGGATATTGGCAATCAGGACTGCCCCAGAAGTCAGAACGCTTCTTGAAAATCCAAAACACATGGCCCTGATAGGGATAATCCAAACTGATTTCCAAATAGTGTCATGGTGATTGCAAAACATTTAAAATTATTACACTTGAAAAGTGAGATAAAAATATTTAATCGGGACAGAAATAATTTATATTACTATGCTTTAAAATTGAATTTTTCAATTATATTTATGTATGACTTCTTTGTTTAAAGCCTTTGGACTTAGATGTGCAAAGAATGATTGTTTACATTCATTTTAGGGGGTGCAATGTAATTGTGGCTTTCTATAATCCCTACTTTTCAATGAGTTAACAGTCAAGTGTGCTCTTTGTTACAAAAGATGGAAAGAATTTATCTTGACATATGATGTTCTCCCTTCAGCTAATTCCACCATTAGTTCTTGATCATTAGTACTAATGAGGAGAAACAATCTGAGAATAATCCAAAAATAGTAGGTAATCCAAAAGGCATGTGTACTTGACTTAAAATGTTTTGTATTTATTTTTGGACATGGGGATGTCTGATGTTATTGGCATTGTCATTATTTCAGACAGTTTAATGATGTCATATTACAAAGAAGTAGCTCGGAATGAGCAATATAATATTTCAGAAGTTATTTTATTTGAAACTTCATGAATGAATCTAGACAACACTAGTGCTATTCTGAGCTATCAGTAGACAATTTTTGCAACCAGCCTATCTCCCTACTTTTAAGTTCTATCTTCTTATTCCATTACTCTGTAGCTTTGTTGTTTACTTAAATCCCTGATACCCTAATAGTTCCCTCAGCTCTGTTCTGACTTGCTAGACACACCCAACTAATTTATGAATAACCTACATCAGACTCGAAACTTGCTTTGAGGGAGGAAGAGAACTGAAAACAAATAAAACAGATGGTTTTTACATCCAGGACCATATACTTGAAGGACCCAGAGTTTGGTTCTAGAACTCCTGAGTCTAATCTTAGTTTTGGTGATGCTACTCTGCACAAATCAACTCACTTCTTTGGAATTCAGGAGAATGGGTTGGAACAGGTTAGTGCTTTCCCAAGGGGTCCCGAGGTCCCATAGAATTGCATTGGACTGCAAGGAAGCACTTCATAAAAGAGGAGGAGGCTGTGGAACTAAATGGACCGGGTTTCAGTCCTTTGTGCTTGGTTTAGAGCAAGTGATGATGTGTATATCTGTTGATGTACTGGTTGCACTGATATTCCATGTAACATTGTGTCTGGGGAAAATAAAAAAGAGGGGAGAAAAGACAACATGAAAACTAGACAACTCTCTTCAGTTCTAACAGAGTTAAATTACAGTCTGGTTAGATGGACCACCATGAAACCGTTAGGAGTGTTTACTAAGCAGTGGAGAGTAACAATGGAAATTGGTGAGCTAATGTAATGTAAGGCTTTATGGACAAATTAGGGTTGGGAGAGCTTGGTTAAATTGGGAACTCTGAATGTTTGTACAAATAGTTAAAGAGAGGGATAAGTAGATATAAGAGATAATTTTATAACCCAAATAGAAACAAAGAATGTTAAGGTGATATCAGTGGCACTCTTTATTAAATGAGCATTAAATGTAGCACAATTAATTTTCATAGTCTCTGACTTGAGACAGCGAGGACCCTGGCTGCTCTGGGTGGTGATGTGAAGACAGGAGGGGATATTGCTACAGAGAAAAGGAGGCCCCTGGTCTCCTCCCCTTCCATCCCATGGGTTTATGCACTTGCTGAGACACCCAAGTGTGATGATAAAATTGTATGACGATTGACCACATTTGAACGCTCCTCTCTCTTTCAAAGGACTTTTTTTTCTCTCCTTTTGAAAAGCACATGAAATGTAAACTGAACAGATATGTTTTGAATATCCTTTTCTACCTCCTTATATATTGCCACAAATCATCCTAGCTCTTTCTTAAGGGATCCATTTCCATCCCTTTACCAGCATATTTCAAAAATAGAGTAAGAAATGGTTCAGAGATTAAGAGACAGCTTCAGTTTTTGGTCCTAAATCCTTCTGTTTCTCTTCATCATCCCAGAATGATCACAAGGTCTTCTGATAGAATATGAGAACAAGAATAAAGCTGTTTGGCAATCACTTGACTCAATGTGTTTGAATCTCCCGGTAACTAAATGTTTTACAGATGCTTTATATATATATATATATATATATATATATATATATATATATATATATATGGATAAGAGAGAATGCAAAACAAGTCAAAGCTGAAAGAGAAGATTTCATTGGGGAATATAAGCAGAAGGCTTCCTCCTCTTTCTCTACATTCTTTTATTTCTCTTCATTCTTTTATTGAGGACTTGAGCTCTTTCTGGCAATGGCTCCCTTGGAGTTATTTCTGGCAAAAAAAAAAAAAATGATGCTTTCCTTTCCACAAAAAATCACTGGCTGGGTAGTGACAGAAATTTGAAAAACCAAGTTGTGTTATTTTTATTAAAATACACACACACACACACATACAGAGAGAGAGAGAGAGAGAGAGAGAGACTCAGTTATTTTTACTATCTATGGATGTCTCTTCCTTTACTTAATTTTATGCTTCCCCTATATAATCCTCTACCAAAAATAAATGAAGATGTGGATTGTCTATTGGGAAAAGAAAATGGTAAAAAGAAACACATAGATATTCAAAGTAACTTTGTAAACCTCCTATTTAACCCTAAGACTTCCCATTGCTGTCTCAATTAAATCCCAGCTCTACAATATGGCTTTCAAGTTCTTTCGTGATCTGCCCTCTCCTTACCTGTCCAACCTTAGCTCCTTAACAGACCTTCTTCCAGGTGCTGCTTTCAGCTCTGCTGTACATCCAGTTGGGGATGGCCAATCTCTCTCTCTTTCTCTCTCAGTTTTTTGACTGAGAAAAGGGGTCCCTCCACCTTGATCCCCATCATGCCTCTCACCCAATTTGATTTCAGCAAAGTTATTATTTCCCAAACCAAGTGTTCCCTCCTTCATAAGAGCCTCTCTACCCCATTCCCCAATTGCTACAGTATATTGTGATTATATAAGTAGTAGATATAATATTTTCACAACCACACACTCAGATAACAATACTCCAAATTAAACACGGATTCTTATAACTCACCTTAATTTCTATTTCATGTCCCCATTTCCACTTAATAACAGAAAATGCCATTTCTCTACTTATACCTAAAATCAGTCGAACTAATGATTATTTTGTTATTTAGTATAATAATCTCAGCCAGTGATCTACTCAGCTCAGATCTGTGTCCCTCTCCAGGCCTAGGGGTGATCTAAATTTGTAGGAGAATTTGCGGTAATAGGCCACCTAGAACAGCTAACTTTTAACAGACCCTGTTAAAAGTTTTTATATATTTGTGCAGTCCTCACAATGGCCCACGCAGGCACATTGAATAGGAGGCTTAGCCTGGATTTGAACCTGGATACTGTGGGTTCAGAGCTCTGACAGACTCAGCTATGTGGTCTCCGTGAAGCCAGAGCTCCAAACCAACTGAACTAGCACCTCTCCTTCCTATCTGCACGTGATCGATCAATATCAAATGAATAGAAAGAAAGAACAATGGAGAAAAAAGAAAAGAAGAAAGGGGAGAAAGTAAACAAAGAACCAGCAGTCTGTTGTGAAAAGGCAACCAGAAATGCCCCCAGGCTGGCTATCCTATGGCAATCTTCTGGAACAATCTGCAGACTCAGTGAGGGACTGTCAAACATCACCTACATGTTTCTGCTTGCTGGGAAGAGGTAAGGGTATAAATCTTCTGCATTTTTGAGAAGAATTACTGTGTCATCAAGTCCATAAATTGTCAGGTCTTGAGAGTTTGGCTGAGGTAAAAGCAGAAGCAGAGTGGGGTGGGAATACCCCCAATGACTGCATGCTGGCGGTTTCCTGACACAGATCGGGGAAGGTGTGAGAGGCCATCAGAAGAGCAGCAAGAAGTAGGGACAGCTGGAGGACTCAGGGTAGCTGTTGACTGCAGTGCACTGCAGGGAACACTGAGAAGTGAAGGGGTTTCTACTTGCTGCCTGCTTTAGCACTAACTTGCATGTGATCTTGAATAGCTTCCTGTGTGTTATTATTTTTTTTCTCACTTAAAATGTAAGCAATGTTCTGAGTAATTGCTTAAGATTCTACCAGGCTCTATGCTCCATGCCTGTAACATGCTGCCTGGTGTTTCTAAGTGCCCACCCCCATTGCAGGTTATAGCTCAGAACTAGGTTCTGAATATATTCCCCATTCTTTCCCAGAAAAATGTACTGTAGAGAGGGTGGGGGTGGAGGGTATGGAGGCCGAACCTTCTAGGCTATTTGTATTTGCTCCTCCCCAATTAGTCCTAAACTTCCCTAATCCTAGGAAGACAATTGCCACACATTCCATTAACTGTTCTGTGCTCTCTCTCTTTAGAAGCTTTTTTCAGGCTTGAATACACAGTGGGTAATTCCAAGATATCAAGAAATGTGCCAACTATAGGAGTATTCTAGCTTGTCTATTGTATTGATCTTTCAATTAAGAAAAACAAACTGAACAATCAAAGCAAGAAGTTCTTTTTTCTCTTTCACAATGAGCTGTACTCAAAGAATTTTTTAAAAGTTGAAGAAAAAGTGTAGTATAAAGAAGAAGATAATAGGTCTCTTTTGTTCCTTGAGATTTTTTTCAGCATACTGTATCAAATGATTCCCCGTAATAATCACAAATAATTACAACACCAAAGTTTCTGATATTCATCTTACCGAGTATCACTGGGTATTTGAGATTTTATTAAATCATTATGTAAAGAATTTTATTTTTTAAATCGGAAGTCACTGGTTAAGTTTGATCTAGCAATGTAATGTCTTAGTTATGGATTTTTGTCCCGAACAGTCATCATTAATAAATCTGAACAAACATTCACTCTGTAAGTCAATCAAGTTGGGAAACTAGTTATCCTACATGATCTCCTGTTCAGATTTGGGGTGCTAATCCACTTTCCCTTTGTTTCTTTTGATCTCCAAATTATAGTCAGCCATTTTTGGTGGGTTTATTATAATCAGAAAACAACTGATCTCTCTCTCCCACTTCTTTGAGTCTAAAGCATCATCTAGCACTGCTGTCTAAAACCCATTGACAAGGTCCTGGTTAGATGAAATGATGAAGTGGGGAAAATATTCACTTTCAACTCTCTCTTCTGTTGTGCTATGTGTTCTGAAATGCTTATATCCTTGCTTTGTGCATGTGATTGTGCCAGCACACCAGTGGGAAAGAGAATTGAGCTAATATATACATAGAAATAGTATGAAGAAACATACTAATCAATTGCTAGAAATGTCTAAAGTAAAATCTTTGAATTTCATTTCATGTTACAGGCATTAAACTGGGGCAGAGATGGCCTGTAGCCTTCTTTGGTCAATGATTTGTAAAGACAGCTGTAATGACTCCTCCCCAATAATTTTCTATTTCCTTAAACTTAGATTTACCCTGGGACTTGCACTGACCAATAGAATGTGGCAGAAAGGAGATTAAGTGGCTTTGGAGCCCAGAACTCAAGAGACCTTGCAGTTTACTCTCTTGCCCTCTTGGAATCCTATAACCATGATGTGAAAAAGCCAAATTAGCCTCCTTAAGAAAGAGAGAACCCTTGGAGAAAGGGTTTTAGCCTACAACCAGTGCCAACTGCCAAGCCACCAGTGAGGATGTCTTGAACTATCTAGGCTCTTGTGTCTTTCATTCCTTATGTGTTTATTATGATGAGCTGGTCACTGGCCCACCATGTATGTTGGCTGTGTGCATAGCAGATGACTTATCTTTTTAGTTCACAAGTCTTTGAATTAAGCAACCACACCTGAAGAGCTATGCTTAAGGAGCCTCACCTGTAGAAAGCCTTGAGGTAGTTAGCAAAATCATAGACTTCAAGGCTGATGCCACCGTGGCATGAGATTGTGGGGAAGGGGTCTCTAGAGATGGTGAATGTGTCTTATGTGTAGAAGAAATATGAAATGTTGTGACTAGAGAAAAGGGTGTGGTACATAATTTAATAGGCAGCAATTCTGCCCATCACCATTTGCACAGCCATTTCAATGGAGGTAAAGACTTTTCTCCACTATTTGAATAGCTGCTCTCATGATTTGCTTTGACCAGTAGAATGATGCAGAAGTGGTGGACCTCAAAAGGCCTTGCAGTTTTTACTCTCACCTTGGTGGAACCATGACCTGAGACTACCATATGAGGAAGCTCAGTTTAGCCTACTGCAGAGGAAAATCCATGAGAAGCAGAGATGAGCTGTAGCAGCTAACATGCCCTAGACAAAATAGATGGCGGCCAACTCTATCAAGTATGTGAGTGAGGCCACCTTAGACTTAAAATTTAATGAACAACTACAAAAGGGGCATTCTACATATGGATAATTGAATTTCCAATACACCTAATTCCTAAGTAAAATGCACTGTAAAGGGAAGAATGATAGGAAGATTGTAGTAGGCAGCCTCTAATGATCTCTTCCAAATATTATGCATACTCTGTGCAATCCTCTCTCCTTGAGTGTGAACCAGACTTATTGTTTCCTTCTAAGTAATGGGAAATGAATACTTTTTTTTTTTTAAGATTTTATTGGGGAATTGGGGGAGGGAACAGTGTTGGGGAATCAGGGAAGGGGAACAGACAAGTTGCTGTCCTTTTTGTTCTTCAGTCTGGTTGTGGAGGACGTCACTTCACTGGCCCATTTTGGTATTGTGATCATTGCACTCTTCCTGACTGAGGCAGATCGATTGCAGGCATTGGACAGCCGCATACGGTGGCTCACAGCAGCTCATGCCAGCTGTCAGCCACCTACGGTAGCTTACGACAGCCCACTGCAGCCTACACCATCGCCGGCAACTCATGCCATCCCAGCTCCAGGTCGAGCTATTGTTTACCATCTTAGCTGTAGAGGGCACAGCATCACTGACCCATGTGGGATCCGAACTGGTGGCCCTGCTGCTCAGAGCCCATGCTCCCAAGCCAACTCCCAATCAATGAGCCACTTGGCTGGCCCATGAATATCATTTTTGATATTAAGTTATAAAAAGAAAAAGACTAGCACATCTCTCTCCCTCTCTGTCTCCCCTCCTCCCCCTCTCCCTCTCCCTTCTCCCTCTCCCCCTCTCCCTTCCCCTCTCCCTCTCCCTTTCCCTCTCTCTATCTTCCCCAATTCTCTCCCTCCCTCCTGCCCTCTCCTTTTCTCTCTTGGTTGCTAATGTTGAGGGAAGTGGGCAGTCATATTGTGAGCATTTCATACGGCATAATGAGAAACTGAGGCCTCAAATTCTACTGAAGCCTGCCAATAACCACATGTGTGAGCTTGGAAGCAGATCCTTCAGCCTCATTTGAGTCCTGAGGTGACTGCAGCCTTAGAAGATGGCTTGATGGCAACATCATTGGGAACCTTGAAACAGAGGCACCTAGCTAGGCATCAATTTAGTTTTCTAACCCACAGAAACTGTGAGTTAACATTTTTTATTTGTTAACTCTATAAGATGGCTAGTTCAATGAAGAATAACCTGTGGTAGTACCTTTGCCTTCATATGAGTGAATTTTGATGAAACTCTCAAAGCTATGCAGCAATGTGTTGGCACAGAAAGCCAGCCTAAATGTGGCTGGAGAAACACAGTCCCCCATACATGCTCCAACATTTGCAATCCAGTAGCATAAATAAGACAGATACATAAGTAACTATGAAATAAAATGCACTAGAGGAGGTTGTATGAGAGAGGGATCCTTCTGCCAGATGATATAAGAGACTTGAAAAGTTCATAAAATTTTGAAAAAGGAATATGAGGGTTTCAGAAGGCAGAAATAGTTGAGATTAAGGTTCAGGGTTTTATTTTGTTTTGTTTCTTTTGTTTTTAGTTTTACTATTAGTGATATAGGGTTGCATGTTAATCTTGGTGCCTGGCAGGAAAGAATTGTGAAGCAGTGATCTTTGACTGCACATATGTGAGATCAGCTGTGAGTAGAGGTGACTTTCCTTCTTTTGTCACCTTAATTAGATTTTTGGCAATGGTGACTCCACATATAGTTTAATTTTCACTAAAGATTAAAATTCAATTTTTCAAATAAAGACTTTTAAAAATGATGATAGGATATAAAGTTAAGAATGAAAGGCATTGTGTATACAGATTACCTGTCATTGAAGACAGTAGAATTACTAAAATGCTTGGACAAGATCACAGAATGTTCGAAGCTATGAGACGTTAATATGATCTGTTCTTGAATTTTAAAAGCTTAAAGGAGCTGAACATCTGTCAATATCTTCTGGCTGACCTTTAAGATACCTTATATAACTTCTAAAAACAGATAATTTGATTGAGAACAAAAAAAAAATCTAAAACTATAATACAATTTACCAGATAGAAGTACAGACTGTATATATGTGTGAGTGTGTGTGTGTGTGTGTGTGTGTGTGTATGATATATTTTTCATATATCTTGAAATCATACTGCTAACTTTAAGAATGTTAAAAATGAGAATGACGATTATGACTTAAGGGGAAAAGTGCTATTTTGAAGCATGCATATGACAAAAACCAAAATGCAACATTTATTAACATTTTGAATATGAAATATGATTAGACTTAAATATAATATAGAAAAAAAAAACCAAGTCTCGTAATAGGAATAGATATTTACTACTATGGTTTGTAAATAAAAATGGATATTTAATATGATTTTTTTCCAGAAAGAGTTATTAAATTGAAGATTAATTTCGCAATTGATGACAAATAGCCTTGACTATGCATTCTAGCATGAATGAAGAAATATTAAAAGGGAAATCACAAAAAATGTTCTATGGAACTTTTCTAACCAAAATAGAGGTGGCAAGAAATGTCCCAAGAATCTTAATCTTTTGTTACATTATTTACTTTGATGTTTCAGAATTGTTTCACATTAATATATTGTAATTTTTTAAAGTACATTACCTTTCAATATCTGCAATGTATTCGGTAGAGACACCTATTAGTAATCAAATCTAAGTACATTTGATTTTTTTAATGGAAGGCTATTATAAAGGCAAATTATTAAAATGAATATAATTATCTATGCTTGATTTATCTTTAGTAGGGCAGAGTTCCATTAATCTTTATTTTCTAAGGGTATTAGGCAAATTCTTAAATTTCAAATTAATAAAATCCAAGCTTTCAGAGAATCTAAGAGCACCCATTGTAAGAGTGAGAGCATTTATAATACTAATGAGTAATGGTCAGCTAATGACCTAGGACTTAAGATTCAATTCAGCATCACTGAATTGAATACAATTATAGTCTCTCCTCCATTACCCACACAAATGAAGAAGAAACAAAATATGGATAACCCAAAACTTTACACAGGTATAGTATTGGATAGTTATGGCTGTTTCTGAAATCCATTCTTGTTAAGTTTGTGAAGAATTTGCATTAGTGAGTATCTACCAAACATCAAAATTTTATGACAAAAAAAAAAAAAAGATTTTCCCCACACAGGCAGTGCACACTTCCATTTGAGGGGAAAAAACAAACAAAAATAAAAATAAAACAATAAAATTGATTTAAGTAACATTTGAAATCTACTTTAAATAGTAAGATATTTTCTCAGTAAGGACATGAAAATTGTATTTCTAAGAATAAAATTATATTTTAGATATGTGAAGTCCTATATGAGTGAACTGTTTTATAGAACAATACTCAGTTTAGATTCAATTACTCATAAATTCTTTTTCTTTCTTTTTCTTTCTTTCTTAACCTTGGACATGCTTAATGAAAGGGAGAAATAAATTGTGAACATTGAACTATATTTCTTCATATTTTAAAAAAATTCTCAGGACCAAAAATAAAACCAGTATGGGACTCTAGGTTGTTTTCTTAAATTTTTAAAAAGTTTACGACAAAAGTCTACTTCCATTTCTGAAATAATAATTCTTCTGTTTGGAGGACTCACTAACTCTACCCTGTCACAGAATAATTAAATGGGACATTTTAAAAAGTCTTAGTCAATTTTTCTTTATATCTTGCCTCTTTTCTTTATATCTTGACATTAAAAGTGCAGTTATAAGCATTTTCAAAAGCTGGTCTGTTTTTTCGGTCATGTACAGAGAAGCCATGGTTAGAGAGCTGGACCCTGATATGGAGAGGCCTGATAACCTACTACAGAAGGTTAAAATGACCATTATATACACTCCTCTGAACTTGCTAGTTTTACATAAAAGACCTAAAAGTAGCAGACATCTATCAAGTGATATTCTTAGCATATGGAAGTATACTTATGGCAAGGTTTTGAAAGAAATGCATTCCCTTCATTTCATCAGTACCTGTTTTATCCTCTTTTAAAATGTTTTCTGCCTTATCTTCCCCACAAAAGAAGTCAGCTCAGTTTTTCTGGGAAATTAAGGTAAGGTCATCTAAAACCATCTAAAAGCTTGCTTAGAAAAAGCTCTTTAGATAGCTGCCTACAAGCAGTGGTCCCCTGAAAGTGGACTGAAAACAAGATCGCTCAAACCCACATTGCTTAAAGGAAAGTATTCTAGAAAACCTTTACCCCTTCCTTATCAATGAATACTCTAAAGTTTATGTCAGCTATGAATACTTCTTTCCATACTCCATTTTTGTCTCACATTATCATAACTTATCTAAATTCTTAAGAGTCACGTTAAATAATTATTGAATCTCTGCTAAGTACCTCAGATTCTGTAGCACTGTGTTTGTAATTATCAAACAACTTCGAGTAGCATCTCTGGCAGTTAAGCGGCAAGAAAGGCCTGACAGTTTTGTTTTTTTCTTCTTCCCTAGAATATGAAGATGCTAGGACTTCAGATGCTGTTAAATGAGTTTCTTCGTGATGAAAGCTATTATAAGTGTAATTTCTACCTATCTAAATATCTCAGCAGATAATAATTGTTTATAACCCATTTCTGTACAATAGCAAGTTCTCTTAAAATCAAGTCTTAAAGATGAATTATTTGTTTGATCATGTATTTATCAAACCACATTCTAGAAATTGTAGGATTATAGAGGAATATTCTGCCAAAGCAATTAACAATTATTTGTCGGCACAGGTAATACAGTCTGTTTAAGAACGCTTCCCCTATTTTGCCAAATGTATTAAGATGAAACTCAAATGTGGCGGTTTGCTTATATCTAGGAGCTGGATGACTTTGGACATGGTATGGAATCTATGCTTCAGTTTTTTGTTTGTTTGTTTACCTGTACAATATGGATAACGATGGTACCCTTGTTATGATGTTTGAGAGAAGATGAAGTCAATTCATGCATGTGCCTCAGTGAATGTTAGCTCTTAATATTAGCTTTCTCCAAGGGTTGCTAGTCAGTACAGATAAACATTGAGCCCTCTTTCAACTTCACTTCCCTTTGAATTTCATTTTTGTTTCTCCCACCAAAAATATGCTTAGATCTTTCATTTATTGAAATTTAAATTATTTATAACTTGCTTCAATTATTTCTCCTTCCAAATATATTTACATTTGAAGACATTAAAAACGCTGAGTTTATATTAAAAACCTAGGTTTTGGACTTACATTTTTCTCCTATGACTTACTAGTTGTGTGGTCTTCAACAAGTTAGTTAACTTCGTTTTTAAATCTGAGTCTTAGATTTTTCATCTGTTAAATGAAGATAATAATAATATTTACCTCACAAGTTAGCAAGAGAAATGAACTGGAACCTAATAAATAAAGAGGTATTCATCAGTATACTTTCAGTTACAAGAGAGAAAATCTAACTCCAACTAGTTTAGGAAAAAAAGGGGATTTATCAACTAACTTTCCTGAAAAGTTAGAACTGCCTTCAGGCACATCCGGAGCCAGCTGCTCAAATAATGTCCTCAGGGATTAGCGTCTCTCCATTTTTTAATTCTGCTTTCCTCTGACTCAGCTCCATCCTTGGGCAGCTTCTCCTCTGAAGGTGTCTCCCATGAGCAACCGGAAAGAATCCTCACAAATTCGAGTTTAATGAGGTAGGCGTCTCCTCTTCCCAAGGATTCGAGTAGAAGCCTGTGCTACATCACGTGGCCCTCATTTGGCTCACATGTCCATTCCCGACCAAATACCTATGAACAGTGGAGATCATGTGGCCTGTGTAGCCAGGCCTGGTTTCTGTCTGTGTATGTGAGATAAATCAAACTGGGAATGAGAGCACCTCATTAAATTTTCTCAATAATTGAAATTATTGTAGCCATTATATGTCACATATAGTGCAATATATGTTATATGTTATATATTTAATATATATAATATATACATATGTTTTATATATACATATATTAACATGTATGGTATGTAATGAATATGTGTGCTGTATGAGGTATATATTGTACCCCTCTTTTTTAATTTTTTTTTTTTTTTTTTTAAGAAAGATGCCACCTTTGTACTTTGGTATTTGAGAGTAGTAACAGTAGATGGTTAAAGTGGAGGGAAAGTTTTACAGGCTAATTTTACATCTGGCACCACTGGTTTATTGGATCAAATACAAAACTCATAAGAATGTGGTTAATACTGTGTATTGCATTTGGTAATGCATTTTGTTCATTTTATGCCCCCTTTAAAGTGCATATCTGTGCATGTCACTTTCAAACTAGCACCGAGGGCTTTATAAACATTATAGTACCACTGTACAAAGCTGCCAAATGAGTATTTTGAAACTTAACTACAATACAGCTGGCCACAGATCTAGAAGTGGTTGAAAAAAAAAAAAAAGAAAAAGAAACAACAGGTCTGGTGTCTTTATTAGTGGGTCCAGGTAGAAACATTTGTTCAGAGGGATTGGCCTGATTATCAGCAGTTGTTCCCTGAGTTTCTCCTTTTGTCTAGTACCACAGAGTGCTTTAAAACCCACAACCTTTCTCTAGGGCATACTGTGGAAATACCATTTGGTGTCTAAAGAAGGCCAGAAGGTTCTCATTAGCAATCATTTCTCAAATACCTACAGGGAAAACAGAAAGCCCCTGACCCTCCCTTGGAGGACTCTTGATGTGGCCCAAATGGGCAGCTCCTAGAGGGGATTGCTAAGAATGTAACAGCCCATGTGAAGGTAAAGGGAGCATTTTGTTATGAAAATGAAATTTAGACATAAGCGGCTGTAAGGACTAGATCTGTAAGGCAATTGCTCTAAAGCCATTCTTCTTATGAGTAATAATATTTCTGTTCTAACTCCTCTTCGGAAAAAAGATGCTTGATCCTGTGAAATTTGACACTGAGATCAGTGGTTTTGTTGTTAAAATACAGCTTTTCTCTCAGGGTTTCTCTTTCTCTCTCTCTTTCCCAGAAAGAAGAAAACTGCTAGCTGTCTCATTACAATCCAGATTGGAGAAATTGCTATTGTCCCCAGACACTGCCACCTGAGGCCTGGGAAAGAGCAGGCTAAGCATTATGTTCAACTCTGTCTGTGGCAGCATCAGGCTCCACAGATCCCTATCCAACAAGGCCAGGCAGCTTCACTGACGTCTGACTTCTTTCCCTTCCATGGGTGGTAGCTCTGGCGTGCAGACCTCTTTGATCCTTCCTTGTGGTTCTTCTGATTCAAAGGAAACAGGAGAAGTAGAGGAAGGTGTGGAGCTCGTGGGGAGGGCACCAGGTTTGGAGAAGCCGGGAGAGTGGCCGAGTCCAAATGTCAGTGACACCAGCCTCCCAGCATGACTAGAGATGACCCCCGATAGCAGGCAGGAAGTTCTCTACAACTAAAATTTTCTCAGGAAATGACTTTGAGACAAAGTTGAGGCATTAACTTACCCCAAACAGATAAGCTTTTCATGATAGGGCTTCCTTGGAAAGCAAGTTTGACAGGTTTGATATTTATACCAGGAACATGAAGTTTACTGGCAAGTTCAAAGGCACAATCCACTGCTTCAAGTAGCTGCAAGTGGAAAGATGTTTAGCTGTATTTTCACATGAGTGTTGGAAATGCTCAAGAAGTAATGAGTTTTCCAAGGAAAAGTACGAGGTTAGGGAAGCAACATTTGATTGTATCAACTAGTGTTACATCGTGCAAAACTGCAAAATAGGCAAATGTGTGCTTGGGCTCGTCCCCTATTTTGTGCTGTGTTTCTTCCACCCTGCTGTATGTCTGCTGATACACTCAGACACCTAGACCCATAAACATTTACATATTCACACATGTGAAGTCTGTACACAGACTCACACATACACTTCAGAAAGCAATCGTGTTCACTCCCAAAGCCCCATCATATTCTGCCTCTCCCTTTTCCTATAAAAATACTGAAGAGACAAATAAGACCTGTCAATCATCTATACCCAAGATATCATTGCCTTATATTTTTATTGGGATTACTTGGAATTTAAGCCTTAAAAGAATCTGAAGAATTGCCTTTTGTGTGGTTTATGGTATAATAGTCCCGGGAGACTGAACATATGATAGCAAAAGTGGGGACTATGCAGCAGAATCATAGCTGGTTCTAACGCTGGCTAATTGTTGACTTTGAACAAATGGTTTACTGTCTCTGGCCTTAGTTTTCTCATCTGCAAAATGAGGAGATTGGCATAGGGCTTCCCAATTTTTCTGAACACACACCTTGAGTGACAGAAGAGAATAAACATTCTTTAAGATGTTTAAGAGGCACAGCTCCAAGAGGCCAATGTAAGCAAGGATTATTTTCATATTTTTGTTGCAGAATCCATTCAAATGTTGTATCCTACCACATGAGATTTGGATGTTACTATAAAAATAAATATTTCTGTCACAAATTTTCAGGCAAATTTGGGTTGAAGAAAATCATATCATATTTAAATCCTATTAACTCATAGACCTCCATGTCACATCACCAGTGGGTCCTGGAAATATATATATTCCAGTTTGAAAAGCAATGGGTTTTTTTTTTGATTTAGTGATCCACAGGTCTGTGGTTTTTGATAATGGGTAGTAGAAATGGCACATGAACAGTTTATGAATACCATTATCCTATTTTGGGCAAGGGAACATGTTAATATGGAGCCTGAGACGCTGGGGTCTTGGCCATCCCAAGATTCCATTTTGGACTCAAGAAAACTCTGCTATGGTTACTCAGAGGTGCTTAGAATCAGGGATTCCTGCACAAAGGGTCCTTCCATGGGCCCTTTGGACTTGTGACTTGTATTGGAGATGCACAGATGACGTAGCAATTTCCTTGGAGCCATGACATCTTGCCTTAGGGCATCCCGGACCACCTTATGCCTGTAGTAGGTATGGAGCCACTCTAGAACCAGATATTGTGTGGGTCTAAAGCAGATCTATCCTGGACCCCATTGCAGGGTTCATCTGGGTATTGCAATGAGCCTGATGTTCCCATGCCATGAGCCAGGCCTGGCCTCTGCCCAGGAGATGGGCCTAGAGTTCATGCCAGCTTGTGAAGACTGACCCAGAGCCCTGCTTTAAGGGCAGTCACCAGAACAATAGATGAATGACAGGCTGGAAAGCACTCATTGGGACAATGTGTAGTCAATTCCTCATATTGACTATTGTTGGATCCTAAAAATGAATTGTTCCATTTTTTATATAACTATTACATGTTTAAGAAGCAGAAAACCTCAGCCTAAAAACCTGCTCTCCATATTTTTTTGAATGAGATCTTGATGAATAATAGAAGCTCTGCTAATGTTCTGTTTACATCAATAATCTGTTTTTGAAAAAAGAAAACCTGCATACCCTGTGGGACTCTCTTTCACATCCTTGTTAACTCTAAATGTTATGCAGCCACCTGTATAATATCCTTGGGACTCCTGATGGGCCTGTCCAAATCTATAAAGCATACAGAAATCAACTTTAGGAGACAGCCAGAAATGTTCACCCAGTAATCAATTCTATAGGGACATAGAAAAGCAGTAAATAAAAACCTTAAGTCAAGAAAAGCACATGATTAAGGAGATCAGGTTTCATACATACAGGTTCTGGACTTTTTTTTGAATAGGGAGGAGTAAGCTCAAGATGATGTATTTTCAAGATGCTGTTGCTTTTATTTAACTCTGTAAGATAAATGACAAAGTAGTAGATAGAACTGGAAAGCCTTCTGATCCTTGGAGCTCTATTACATGAGACCATCAAACTTAGGTTAATATCGTGAATTGAGACAGGTAGGGACATGGAGATGGTTTGGAGAGTGTTTAATATTTCATTAGTTTTATAAGGAATGAGTATTTCCAAATATAGTCTATGGACCCATGCAAAAAAAAAAAATTGCTAGTGTGTGTTTTTTAAAATCCAGTTTCTTGGACCTCAGCTTTGACCAAGTTTTCTGGAAAGACTGAAAATTTATATTTTTATCATATCTTCAGCTATTTTAACCCTAAATTTTGAGAACCACTTCATTAGGAAATGAAAGCTTTCTGGATTTATAGAAAATGATAACACTTGGCTGATTTTTTTTTCAGAACATTAGTTTGATTTCTCATCCCACTTGGGTACCAAATCAAGATTTGACCAAAGATTTGGGCTTGGTAGAATAACAGCATGGTGGAGGCAGAATTATATTAAACTGATTTTTAAACTGACTCAGTTATTGGGTTGCTGAAAAAGTCATGACATATTTTTTCTGTTTTCCGTTGCAAATTGCGTCATGACTTTTCCAACAACCCAATATATACTTTCCAAAGAGATCTTTGAAAGAAACTTGACCCTACCAATGTATGCTTGTGAAAGATCAGTGTCAAGTAACTACTCACAAGTCTGAGAAACAGGATTGTGCTTTGGTAATCTATATCCTGGTTACATGTCAAATTAACCAAGCAATTGCTGTACCGTGAGTTCCTAAGTAGAAAATTGTTCTTTGTAGTTCAGATGGTTTAGTGCTTTGTTTAATTGACCTTCCTTAATTAGGTTGGCTTGGTGATTCTTTCATTACAAATCTCAATATTGTGATTACTTCTCTTTACTCTTTTACGTGGAAACTTAACCTGAAGCTGGCTACTGCTTGAGTTTGTGGAGAGTCAGCAAATAAAGAAATGAGAGAACCTAGTTTAGAATGAGTATTAGTTTGTCAAACGTGGTAAGCAAAATATCATTTTGGGAATGGAAAAGAAAATAATGTTGCATACTAGAGAGTTAGTAGAGGCCCTAGTGTATTTCCAGCCCTGGGATTAATTTATCTGTAACAAGTCACATATCATTTCTGTGTGTCAATTTCTTATATGTGTCATGAAAATGACCATATTTATGACAAATTGACCGATCATATTTGATGGCCAAGATCCCTTAGGAGACTAGAGTAGACCAGCCAGCTGAGAAGCTAACTGCTCAGACAATTTACTTTTGGTAGGCATGGTGATTTAGAAGTATGATGCTAATGGTTGATCAAAAATTGGTTTATGGATGTGAGAGCAATGCTGAGACAACACATGAGGAATTGAAATAGGGTCAGAGTTTAGAGAGCTAGGACTGAGTGGGTAGGCTTTTCCTGCCACTGTCACTAGACTACCTATACTTAAACATGGAGGCCTACATTCTCACCATAGCCCAGTCCTTGAACCAATTAGAGTCTAACTTGAGACGTTACTAAGAGTCAATTCCCTGTAAGTTTACATCACTGAGCTGTAGTTTTCCTTACTAACCTTCATCTTTGGGAATGAGTCCACCAGCTTCAACTGTGCTTTTGCACTATTCGGTTGGTGTTAGCTGTTACTAGCAATCCTCTCCTAGGCTCTGTGCATGCATTATGAACTACAGACCCCAGATCAGGGCTATAGTTCAGCCCAAAAGAACTTCTAGAGATCTTTGCAATTACAAAAGGACTATCTTTGCTGTCCAAAGATTCCTGCTGCTGTGTCCCTGTCTATGAGATTAGATCAAGCCTACCTTGTCAAGTTGGGTCAGGTCAGGCCTCAGATCTTGGACAGAGAGACTGGGGTCACTGTAGCTTCTCTTCAGGGGCCATTTCAACTATGAAGCTAGTCCCCTTAGCCCTGGCCTTGCCATACTCATCTACTCATTGGCAGTTTGCCATGATGCTCTAAGTGTTCTCATGGGTGAGCTGGTATTAACCACACCATTCACATCCTGGGACTGGGGAAGAGGCAAGATTTTATCAAGGTCAAGTGATTGGTTGTTTTTTTCACACACAGGTGGTGTATCACATCGGGATAATCTAGTTTCATTTATGCCTTTAAAGGCCACATCCTGGGCCCCAAAGTCTAAATTTATACCAGTGAGTGAAGAAGAGGATTAAATAAATTTTTCCCTTACTTTAGGGCCAAAGTATAAACAAATTTTTAAAAATAAAGGACATTCATTGAGTATCTACCTTGTGTAAAACACTGACATAAAAACATTATATATGCATTTGATCTTGTTAGAGGAGATACAATATTTGCCCTAATGAGATTCATTTTCTAGCTAGGGCCACAGATACATTCATTTTGATAATGGGTAATGTTTATGGATTGTTGTGTGCATCTTAGGGAAAAAACTTCCTTGTTTATGAAAATATTTTGTACCGCATTTCACTTAAAAGCCAATTAACTCAACCAAGTTTTTATTTACTAAAATGAGCTACTCTATCTGAAATTCCTCTACCTTAACTTATTAGTAATGATTGCCCTCCAAGGTTTCTGAAATGGTGATAATTCTGGGCAGGTACATGGCTAGTTTTTAGTTTACTTATTCAGCCCACATTTCATAAGCACCTATACTAGTTTTCTCATATGGCAGGTGTCAGGGAAAAACAGAGATGATAAAATACTCAAGGAATTTATAATCCAATTGGGAAGTCAAGCAGAAAAATAACCTTAGTGTAAGAAAGAGTGAAATGAACACCATAATAAATTATGAGTTAATAATAAGTTTGAGTTAATTGCAATGAGACTTCAAAAGTGGATATAATTATGGGATATTACTGAAGAACTTCTGACCTCATTGAAACTGTTTTCCCTCAATGTTTAGGGTAATGAAAATGTCAAGTCTTAGCAGTTTCCCCTTGGAAATGTTGGACATCACCTAGAATCTCGAAACATGCTCCAAGTTGAACGGTGCGAAGTCACTGTGGAAAAACCTACTCTATGCTGTTCATTGACTCATTCCAGTTCCAACACTGAGGGATGTATCCCAGGGACGTATGAGAGCCCACAGGAGGAAAATCAGGTTCTTCACCAAGTAGAACACTAATTTTCCTCTTTCTCTCTCACAGGAAAATTTAAATTCTTAAATGGATTGCACCCTTGTGAGCAGGTCCATGTGGCTATAATCAAGATGAGGAAGACAAGTTAAGCCACAGTTTAGATTTCCAGATTCCAATTGCCCCAGATCATTTATTGGCATGTTTATAGGTGCCTCCCTAGAATCTGTTGAAGTGTCAAGCACAGGTGCTGCCCAGGCGATCAGTGAGTTAAACACCCCCTCCCAGGAACTGATCATAAGTTCAGGTTAAATATGCAAAGAGCAAAGGCGAGACTGTCCCTTCTTCAGTGCTACAGCAAGTACATTAAGTCCTTTAGGATGGGGAGATGAAAATGAGGTGGAAGGGGCCGGCCGAGTGGCGTGGTGGTTAAGTGCTGGCTTCGGAAGCCAGCCACCCCAGTTCAAAAAAAAAAAAAGAAAAGAAAATGAGGTGGAAGAAGCTCACCAGTTCCACGAGTGTTGTCAGAGTGCAGAATCACCCGAGGACAGGAAATGTCCTTGCCCTTGACCAACTGAGGAAATAATCAGAGATAAGCTATCAGCTATCAGGGTCATGCCTTCATCAGGGTCAGGATAAGCTTCAATTCATGCCTTCACAAACTATCTACTCTTGGTATAGAAGCATGGGTCAAGCCAACCAGGTAGCTGTATTTACTGGAACCTTGCTGGAGTTCATAGCATGGCTTGCTAGCGAGAGGTCCTTATGAGGCAGTGAGCTTAAACCTTAGTTGGAGGTGAATATTTTTGATGCCTCTTTCAAGGATTCTGTTCAATAACAAAAAATTTTTAAAAAATTAAAAAGTAGAATAAAAATGTAATGCTTACCTCACTAGAATGTTTAATCTTCATAAGAACAGAATTATTAATAAGCATGTAAGATTTCAGTAGAAGGTGGAAGAAGAGTTCAAACATACCTGATGATAATATTAAATAGATTTTAAAGCCATAAAAAGTTTACTTTTCTAAAGTTAAATTTTTCAAAGTATAGCCTAATAGTTTGATCCCACTATCTTGGAAGTTGATTCTAAAATGAGAAAGAACAAATTTATAGAGTATTTCTGAAGTGTATAGCAACTATGCCAGATGAATTCATTTCCAAAGCAATCGTGAACATGCACACATGGAGGAAAATGCAAAATGCATCATTTCTCCACAAGCAAAGGCCATAAATTGATCAATTTAAGTCTAAATTACCAATGAAAAGTGTTTGCTGATTTCTGCTAGAGTTTCCAGCAAAGTGAGTGAAATCCTTGGTATTATTTTATGTTGCAGAACTTCACATACTTTTTTTTTTTTTTTTTTAAGAAATAACTCTTCAGGCAAGGAACAATTTTTGCATGTGCACAGGCTGGGCAGAACCTTTGGTCTGTTGCTGGTCTTTTCTGACTGAATCAGTCACCACCACCAGCAAATTCACCTTCAAGTTTGAAGGACAAGCATGAACACTCCATCACGGAGATCTTGTACTGTGCTCTACTCTGAATCCTGTGATAAAATGCACAGATCACAGAGGGACAGACTTACTGCTGAGTACCTGGGAAAGACCTGAAGACATGGGGATCACAGTAGTTCTGCTTGAGGTGAAGAAAAGATGTGTATAGGGGCGGGGTGAAACTCCAGCCTCAAGGTTTAGCTCTTGCCTTTTACGCTCAGTCTTTCTCAACAGGGATGCTACTGGCATTATCTGTTGGATTGATCTTCATTGTCTGTGGCTCTCCTCTACATTGTAGGACACTGGGCATCCTTGGTCCCGTCAACTAATTGTCAGGCAACTCTTCTAGTTGCCTCCTGCTCGGTGACAAGTAAACACACCCCAACACAATTGCAAATGGACCCCTGGGAGGAAGACCACCTCCTTAGGTTGAAAACCCTGTGGCTTATAATGTTCTGTGTCCATCTTTTCATGTATCCTGCCTCACATCCTTCAGGCCT
Source organism: Aselliscus stoliczkanus (assembly GCA_033961575.1). NCBI lineage: Eukaryota > Metazoa > Chordata > Mammalia > Chiroptera > Hipposideridae > Aselliscus > Aselliscus stoliczkanus. Next base: position 162,308,818 of record CM066731.1, on the reverse strand, counting down.
TTGCTCACATGACATCCTCCCTGTGAAGCTGCCCAGGACCAGTGCGTCTCAGATGGGGAGCGCCTGTCTGCCTCTCTGCGCTCTGCTCCTCCTCCTCCCAACTTTATTTTCTCCAGAGCCCTTACCACCACCTGGTATATAATTTTGGCTTCATTATTTTCTGTCCACACTCCACACCCACCATAATAGTTGCTTCATAAATATTTGTCAAATTAAAACAAAGCTAAATGGACCCGGAAGAACCATTCTTCCTTTACCTCCTGGATTTTGGCATAAATCAGAGAAGGAGGACAGAAGGAGACATATACTATTTCAAAATATCTCCCAGGCTTAGTACTCTAAACAGTGTCACATGTAAATCATCTTGGACAAGCCCAGGCCCTGAAGCAGTCCGCGATGAAGGCTTCTTCTCCTCCTTCCTCTGCTTCACCCCAGCAGCCTCAGCCACCCAGCAGGGTACCAGGATGAGAACAAAGGACTGGCAAGTGTAGGAAAGAGCATACCCAAAGTAGAATGATGCCAGATTATTTTCATAAAGTATTGTTACCAGGCAAGATAGGGAGTGATTACTGGGACTCCCAAAGTGAGAGTCATATGGAGAAGGCTGGTGTAGGAAGACTTAACTTTGTTTGAGGATAAGTGAGCCCGAGGTGACTCTTAAAGGACGGAACTGGCAGGATAAATATCCTAACCTTATTATCTCCCCTCCCTCTATCTCCTGCTCCATCCCCCTTGACTGTGGTGACAGCAAAGCTAGAGGACTAGGGCATGCATTCATGGAGGGCACGCAGTCAGCGGAGGGGAAGAGAGTGGAGAAATAAAACCCTTTCTCTGGTGAGTGAAGATGTGGAAGGAAAAACAATGTAACGGGCAGAGAAGCTTCAACCAAACCTCCAACAGCTCTCATGGACTCTTTAAGAGCTGGAATACCCAAAGTAGGACCCAAAATATTATAAAAGACTATGTTATAGAGTCTTACAGACTGATACCACCTACCAGTACCCAGTTGGGTGATTTTCAGAATGGATTGCACCATGTCCTGTCTTTCAAGATAGTGCTACAGTTCCATAAGTATGGATGTAAGAACTGTGAGGCATTCCCTGCCTCTACATTTGTTGGTTATTAGAATATGAAGGTTGCTTTTGGAGGCAGTGGATGACCTTCGAGAAATTATTTTATTCTCTATCAAGAGTGGGCTGAAAGAATCTGCATTTGATTTAGTAAAAGTTAAGTCAATGCCACGTACTCCAAAATCATTTACAGGAAAGAAAAATTGTTTGGCTCATTAAATGGCAAGCATCATGGCCCACACTATGGAGTTACCACCTGCATGGTATCTACAGAGGTTGTAGAGGAGGAAGCCTCATGCAGCTCACATGTGCATATATATGTGCATATACATGTATATAATATGTACACATACGCATATAATATGTCCACATATAATATGTGCACATATATACATTTACATATATTGGGTTGTCAGAAAAGTCATGACATATTTTTTTCTGTTTTTTTGTTGCAAAAATGCATCATGACTTTTCTGACAGCCCAATATATATCCATATACATATACATATAAGTAGGATATTTACATATCCTACAGCTTTGGATAGACAAGAAAGTATAGCTGTGTATATATAGCTATACAGTTGTTGGGAGAGGGGCTGGTAGATTAAAAAAGATTAAAGTGTGCTGCTCTGCTGATTGTCAGGGAAATTGGAGTAAAACATATATGTCCACCAACAAACTAGCCAAACTTAGGTTATCACATAGTTTAAAACACTAGGATCCCTTGGGTCTCCTGTGACAGCATATGGCAGCCTGCCCCCTAGTTGGGCTTTGGCTGAGGGCATTCTAACTTCTCTGCCAAACAGCTCACTGTGCCTGGTGGGCCAGCTGGGTCCCAGCAGATGACTCGGTGAGGCTGCTATTCTCTTCTCTCAAGCAGAGCAGACAGCTTGCACTGGCAACAAGCCCCTAAGAACAGAGAAGACCCCTTCAACTAGCTAGCACTTGATTCCTGTAGTCACCTATGATTGGGTGTTATGTCATGTCTTTGGTATTAACAAAAAAAAGGAAAAAAAAAGAACTTATTGTAAGATTGCTGGAGGGCTTTTGAGGACAATGGGAGGCCGACTGGGGATACTTCTGAAAAGGAGAGAACAGATGGAGAGATTTCTCCCAGAGACACCCAGAGTGGATCATTGCTCTTTCCCATTGTTCCACTGCTGTGTCCCAAGGAGTGGCTGGAATGCAGTTCGGATTCAGCAAAGATTTCCCCGCCTCAAATGTGGCTAAGAAGCAGTAGGTCCATCTGCTGTCAAGGAACCAGTGCAAGCTTGGACAAGCAGTCACTTTTTGACCCCTGGATGCTAGCATCCAAGCCCCAGCTTCCTAGGCATCATATAAATATCCTGTTTTCTCATCTGGGTTGACCAAGTGTCAGGTCAAGGGAATGGGCGCAGGACCAGTGATGTGTCAGTTTGACTATCCCACCTCCCTACAAGGATGGAGACTTACAATTATTTCATTTGATTTAAAAAAGAGAAACAGGCAATTCACACCTTTTTTTTTTTTTAATGAACTCAAAGTCCATGCTGGCTAAACATGGATCTTTTGAAAATAGCAGCTATTTTTGTAAACAAAACCAAGTAAACTGTATTGCTATTTTCCATTAGACTTTCACTTTCCCTCTTCTCTTTAACTTAAGGGTCTGATGATCCTTAACACTCAGACACCTGATACTAAGTTATTGGCCATTCATTCATTCAGCAGTGTGGGTAGAAAACAATTTGGGGAAGTACCCAGAGGAACAGTGGGAAATGGAGTAGGGAGATGAATATATCAGATAGACTTAATAGCATAAAGATACTTACGGGATTCCTTAGACAAGAAATGCTGGAGACCAACCAAACACAATAGAGGAGGAGTCACAATTCCATTTCTTTCAGGCACTTTCTAATTTTCTTTTGACCACCCTGACTTCATGAAAGCCCTCAGTGGACCTTGGAAATAAGTACATTCTGAGTGTACCTTGCTAGGAAATCTCCAAACCTGTTCTATTTCTCTGCACCAGCTGGGTTTACTGGCCTGCATTCTGGCACTGCGTTTTTCAAAGTTGTGACTTATATCTCAACAGCCTCTGTTTCCTCCAGGCATAAAACACAGCCCAACCTGACTCTCCGGTCAGGCGGTGGCTTCCCCTAACCCCTGAAGTTTACATGCCTGTACTCTGCACTTTTCACTTCACCCCACCTCCTTCAGTTTGCCTTTCTGATATTTCCACGCTCCTTTGAACTGACAAGTCCCATGTGCGCTTATATACTTCCTCTATCTCCTCCCGCCTTCAGCCATTGATCCCTGACATTTAAAAAGTTGTGGATCATTCTGGCAAGAAGGCTGACCTTCGGAGCTATGTCCCAGATGAAGTAATAGAAAAGTAAAGAAAGGGACAGGAGAAAATGCTCACTGAAATCTAGATTAAAACAGTGTCTTGAGGGGATTCCCAATTAAGAAAAGTGAAAACATGTATATTGTTTCCAAAATATGTTCTCTCCTACTTAATGCTATTGAAAACCTTTAAAGGGGTGTGTTTATTTTTTGTGTTTTGCTTTTTCATTTTCTCTGTGTCATCTTTCCTTGAAGCAGTATTTTCCTCCATCTCCTTTCCCATATGAGTTCTCAATTTCACTGCAACATTATTTACACATTTTAAAGCAAATTGAGTGGATTTGGCTGTAACTAATCCAGGGTATCTCCCTACTGGAATCTATGTTTCTGGCAGCATACTGCCTGTGTTGTTAGCATTCTGAAGCATACATAGGGGCCCATTTCATTAATTGCAGAGATTAAAAAGAGTTGCATTTGTTCTGTCAGAAGCCAAAGCCAGTCATTAATTTATCAAGGGAATTGACTATACTCCTGGGGGAACAGTCCAAACATTATTTTTGACGCTGGCAGCCAGAATTGATAAAATGTCTATCATCCATGATAGCAACATCCTTCTTGATTTATGTACTTTATGGGGTGGAAATAAAAATGGCAAATAGTTACACAAATTCTGAAATAGTCCACGGGAGAATGTAGTAACATTAAGAACTCCTCTCAAAAGATGCAGGAAATGTCATCAGTCAATCATGCACCTCTAGAGATGCTTAAAGAGCTTCAAAACCCAATTATCTCTAAGTGACTTTGCTTGTTTGGAAATGGTCTTTGATGAAGGCTTGTTAAGAGAATGCAAATAGGTTGGATACTTGTCCTTTCGTATTTCTAATTTGGACAGGCCAGAAAGCCCTTTCACCAGCCAGCACTATGTCTATCAGATTCTACACACATTAGTCAATTAATATGTTCAATAAAGATTTACTGAGGTCTAATGAGTGCCTGGCAGAGTGCTGGCTCTGGAGATACAGCAGTGATAAGACAGGCCCAATCACTAGTCCCATAGTTACTCTGGTCCAGGGAAAGAGGCCACAAACAAACCGACAAAGGTACGAGTTATCTATGAGAGTGATAAGTGATACAGAGAAAATAATAGACTAGAAAGTAAGTGGGAATGGTCGCATCACATAGGGTGGTAGGAGAAGGCATTTCTGAGAAGGTTAGATATGATTCACTAGAGGGAGCGTGCCTCAGAAGAATTTTGAAGAAACACCCCAGCATACATAATGACCCTAAATCGAAACAACTTTAGGGAATCTGAAGGAGAGGAAGCAGGCCAACATGAATAGATCATAGTGAAAAGGACGCGAGTGGTATGAGTCCAGAGCAGAGAAGTAGACTAGGCCCAGAGAATGACATGGATTCTATGTACTAGAAGGTACTAGAATGTCACTGGAGGCTCAATCAGTGGAGTGGTATGATCGAATTTACATTGTTTTAAATATTCCTCTGGCTGCTTTGTGGAGACTACATTTAATGGGCAAGAGAGAAACCTGGGACCCCAATAGGAAGCAATTGCAGAGTTCAGGCAAGAGATGATGATCACCTAGGCTGAGATTTTGGTAAAGACAGAGAAAAGTGGATGGGTGTGAGATACAGTTTGGTGGTTGAACTGACAGAGTAGAGTGATGGATTGCATATGGGAAGGAAGAGTAAAGGAAAGGAAGAAGGATGAGCTAACGTTTTGGCTTTTGACTTGTACAACCTAGTAGATTATATTTTTGGTTACTTCCATGACCATTTAAACAAAGAGCTCAGAACCAGAAATATCTTCTTTAGTAGTTGAACAATATGTAAGTGTAATGTTTAGACCCAAGCAGTACCACAATCTTTTTTGTTTGTTTGTTTAATCACTAACTTTGTAGTCATGACTAAATTGTAAGCATTTAAAGTATTTTTCCAATATAATGATAAACTATTCTGACTTATAGCAGTACCTGTGTTCAAAATGATGATTATTCAACACCTGTAGGGATTAGGGATTAGGCATTACTCTTTTTGAGGAAATATGTGTAAGTAGAATAGAATACTTGGCTTTTTGCCAACAAGTGTTTGGATTTCTCTAGAATCCTCTCCTTTTTTTTAAAAGGTCAAGAGAAAGCCATTTAGATGACATGGAACTTATGCTAAATGCTGATTCTTATCCAAGGTTAACATATCTTAAGTTGCATTCAGCAAAGTGATTTTTCCTTGAGATTCCACTTTAAAACGAAAAATTTTATTGCATAATGAGGTAAATTAATGCCCTGCAAATGTAATGCGCCTCTGTGATATACAGAGTATTTAAGTTTTTATACACTTAGCAAAGCATTTATCCTATTATCACATAATCACTTCCAGCCTAAATAAAGAACCTAGAGCTTAATGCACAATGAATCCTATGTTTTAGCAGCTTTATTGCTAAATCAGTTATTAATTTAAATTTGTGTCATTTTTAGTTAACAAGAAAGATAGCTTAAAGATTTGTTTGCATTAGATTATATTGAATATCCTGTACGTTGAGGTATTTAACATTGCAAGAAAAAAAACCATGATATTATTACTGCAATATAGACATTCATACCGTATGTTTAATCCCCCAGCATCCAAAAAAACCATAAATACAAGGGACTCATTTAACTTTCAAGTGCTAAAGCTGTCTAGGAGATAGGTGTCTGAGTTGCAGCAGTGGTGAGGCTTCCGATAGCTAATGAATGATCCAATTGCTTATGCTCTGTTTTAGTACATGGCCCCTCCCTAAGGATGGGGAAGACTAATTAGATTACAGTTAGCAAAAACTTAGAGCTCCACAAGAAGATCCAAAGACATACCAAGTAGATCGAATGCTTCTTGTTTTTGTAACCCTATTTCCTGAAATGGATAGCAGAGTCCTTTTGCTGTTAACCTCATTTTCCCCAGAGCCTGTGTCTTCATGGTGATAGTAATGGCCACCATTCCTAATCACTGATGACATGCCAGATGCTAGACAGACATGTCCTTGTGGAATCTTCATGTCCCTAGGAGTCCTCATAGGGACAATGTTTAAGTACATTCTATAGCTGAGGTGAGTGAGGCTCTCTGGGTTTCAGAGATTTGCTCAGTTTATAATTTCAAAATAATTTCATGTGTACGGAGGTGGGTAGGGTGGGGGAGCGTGAAATGCTCATACCTTTAACTCTGACTATGTGGCAAGATATCTTGACATATTTATTTCCTCTTGATAGTTTATGTGACTTCTGTTCCACTCTACCCCCGAGAGGAAAAGGTATTTGCAGGCCAACAATGAAGATTTAGGCCAGTTATGGCATAGACTGTGGATTGAGGCCCATGCATATAAACAGTCCTTTGTGACTTAAGTACAGATATGAGAGGAAGTGTTTAGCAATATTTGTAACAATTTGACAGTAATCGTTTGTCTGTTGACCATGATATAATAAATGGTCTAGTTCAGGGGTCGGTAAACTTTGAGATAGAAGAGCCAATACTGTCCCTGACGACAATTTAAAAATTACTCAAGAGCGATAAAACAAATGAAATCACTATTATGTGAATAATAGCCTTTAAACATTTTATAAATGAAACTATGGTAGTTTTATTTTCATTTTCAATTTTACTTCAGAGCCACATGTACGTACCCAGAGAGCCGCATGTGGCTCGCGAGCCGCAGTTTGCCAACCCCTGGTCTAGTCTTTTTAAATTTTCATTTTTGTTTATAAAAGTATCTATCCATGGCAAAGTTGGGGGATGGAGAGACTGAGGCTTCATCACAAAGTCTGAGAAGCCCTGAACTAGATGGTGGGCATGCAAAGAATGTATAAATATTTATTGAGCCCCAGCTAATGGGGCCCTACCCTTTTTGGGGGAACAGAAGAGGCAAATAGACCCCGGGAAAGAGGAGACGGCATAGTGAATTGAGGTGGTAGGAACCTTAGATCAACTGGCAGAAATTTCTATGCCCCAGTAAGCCATGGAAGGCACAGAATATAAGCCCCCAAGCAAGGTAGACAGACATCCAGCTCAATGAGATACTGGCAATGTAAAGGTTATTTGGAAAAGAATGAGGGTCATTTCAGCATGGAACCCCAGAATATGACTGTCATTTCAGAGACGTCATGGAAAGAACACTTGAGACCCAGAGTATGGCTGGCCTTTCCCCATGCTATTTTATTTTATTTTTATTTTTGGTCCTTAAACATTCAGAATTTAGATACAGTGCTAGGGAGAAAACTGTGGTTCAAAAGCCTGAGTTTCAAATTTGGCACCCTGGCTCAAGTGAGCTAAAAATAAACATTAAGTTGAAATACACTTATACATTTCTTAGTTTGTCAACCAGTGATATAGATCCAGAACGAACATATACTCAATACCAGTCACTAAATGATCTAAGGCATTAGGCAATAGTAGACTAAATTATTCTATTTGCCCCAAGGGAAGATATCATCTTAAGAGCTGAGGGCATCAGCTTTCCCAGGAAGTGAATGAGCTCCCAGGCTGCCAGTATTTTCACAGTGATTCAGACTCTGGAAAGTCTGATGCTATCGCTGACTCTTGTTCCTAATCAGTTACAGGATTCTGCCAACTTTTTCTTTGACATGTTTCTCATATTTATTCTTACTTTCATATTTCTACTGCAATCAAACTAATTTATCTTATCACTTCCTCAAACTTTAATTAGTAAAATACCTGATCTCCCAGACTCTTGTCTGTCCTATCTCCTACCCAACATTTTTTATAGTCTAAAACTCAAACCTTCTTTAGATCATGGCAGGACCTTGCTCAGAAGCCATTGATTCTTATTGTTAACAGAAAAAAAAATCTGAACTACTAGATCTGACCACAAGCAGCCTTTCCAGTCTTATCTCTTCTTCCTACCTCCTCCACCCCCATCAGCTAGTGCTGTCTGCTGTCTGCCGTCTTCTGGACACATTAGGCTTAATCTTGCCTTGTTTCCTGGTTCTTGCGGAGCTTTCTGGTTGGAACACCTCCTTCCTCCTGCCTAGGCAAATCTGCCCCATTCCAATCTTATAGTCCTAGAACTCCCCCTATGAGGAGGTTGTCTCCTGCCTTTCTGCTTCCCCTGGATGTTTCCTCTTTATTTTTACAATTCTTGGTATTATTACCTGAACTTAGATTGACTACCTAAATCCTTGGTATTACTACCTGATATTTAGATTGACTACCTAAGCCCTGTTTGCCTGGGGTTCTTCCAGTTTCTTAAACTTTATTGGGAAACAGTATGTTTTTCCAGGACCCATCAATTCCAAGTCAAGCTGGTGTCTTTGATCTAGCTGTGGAGGGTGCAGCTCACTGGCTCATGTGGAAATCGAACCAGCAACCTTGGTGTTATGAGCCCACACTCTAACCACCTGAGCCAACCGGCTGCCCCAGACTCTTCTGGTTTTAGCACTGAAAGACCTTGGGAAACTCTGCAGTCCTGGGGTACTGTCATCATGTTTTTGGGATCGTTTGTTCTTCATTCTGAGCCAAATTGGAATCTTGGCAAAGGTAGGAATGCACCATATTCTTGTTTTCTAGTGTTAGTTGGAGTTCTCAGCCACGCGAAGTGTCTTACTGTCCAGCTAGTCTGAATGTTTTATATTCACCTTACACACATTCACCCAGCATACCACTTATAATGAAATGCTCCATAAAAGAACTTAATGAACCCTTTAATGAGTATTCCACTTGTCTCCTCCTAAAGTCTTCCACCCCAGGTTTTAGACTCTGATAGAAAGACTTTGGGGGGTTTGGGAGTTAGACAGAAACAGTCAATCCTGCCAGGACTCCTGGAAAGAAATTTGTAACCGATCCTCTAAAACCAGTGCTGGTTGGGTGAGTCCAGAGTATTTTGGAAGTTCTATAATAAATTTGGACTGCCCATTCAGGGGGAAATTTTCCCTGAGCCAGAAAGCGCCCTCTTTTCTGTCCATTCTATTTCTCCTGAGAGCCCAGTGGTAGTCAAATGGTGGTGGGAGACAGTAGGGTGAGGAGTTTAGGAAAAGAGGACTTGTGAGTATATGCTGTGAAGCTTAAGCAAGCAGCATGAGCAGAGATCTGCCCAGTAAGGTGTCTTCTCAGAATGGAAGGAAAAGCTCGAGTGTCATAGGAGATTCTGATGCATGCCCCATACCACTTCTCCAAGCACACAGAAAATCTCTAGTCAATTTACAAAATGCTATTGGGTAAACAAGATTCCCTTCACTTACAAAATATGTCTTAGATGGTTTACAGCCAATAATCCCATTGTAATGAGTGTCTTCCCTGGGCTGTTGAGAAATGTTCTTGCTTTTAGAATCTGGGCAATTTTTTATTCCCTTGTGATGCCTACTGTCCCAAAGGGCACCAAGAGCTTTTAATTTGCAAAAAATAAAGTTATCTATACTTCTGGGGTCAGAATAGGAACTAGAGTATATTGGTCCTTGGATTCATAAAGTATTTTGGAAGAAAGTTCCTTGATAGATAGAATATTAGGGAAAATTTTAGAAAAACTTAGGGTGAATGGGGCAGTGTGAGTATATCAGTCAAAACTCTCCACAGAACCAGAATGGATAGGACATACACATGTAGAAAGACAGAGATTCATTTTAAGTCCAGAAATTCGGCAAGACTTGAAGTTGTTGTCTTGAATACAAAGGCTGGAAAGACAGGTAAAATTTCTATGTTGCAATCTGGAGGCAAAATCCTTGTAAGAGACTTCAGTCTTTTAAGGCCTTCAACTAATTAGACGAGTCCCACCCACATTATGTAATCTGCTTTACTCAGTCTACTGATTTAAATGTTAATCACATCTTCAAAAATACCTTCACAGCAATATCAAGACTGGTGTCTGACCAAACCATAGGGCACAATAGCCTAGCAAGCTGACACAAAAAATGGATCGTTGGAGTGGGACATGACACTATTCCATGTTAAAGGACACATTTTTATTAAGCTTAAGAAAGATATCAATTCAAACTAAGAGTTATATTTTAAAACCTAAGGTAGCCCAGGGATAACAAAATCTTTAAATTTCCTAAGTGCATATCCTGGAAGTTGAATCCTGTTTGAACATAAAGTACAATTGGTTTAATTTAAATTTTTTACCTTCCTCCACCCCTCCCCCCAAGAAAAATCAGAGGTGAATGTAAAGTTCCCCACTTTGCCTGGTTTAAGACAATAGGCCAAGACAAGGCCTGATCTGCAGCATTTGTAAAGCTAACAGAAAAACACTGCAGGGGAAGGTCTCAAAAGCCACAGAGTAAAGTAAATACTAGGTTGTAATCTAATTAGCAAATGATAATAGAAGCCAATGGAAAACAGGCCACATGCCTAAGAACTACAATCCCCTTGGGAAATAAATGATTGATCACTTGGAGACAGGAAACAGATAGGGAAAAGTGTGTTCTTGCCTTTGACCTGAAACATAGATCACAGCTTCCAACCCAAGTAAAAGCATTTGTAAAAAACCAAATGTTTTACATTCCAACAGTGTCATTTACAGGGAAGGCTAGTGCAGTCCTCTGGCAGAATACCAGTGACGCTCGCTACTGAAATTCCTAAACTTAACCTAAGAAACATTGCTAGATGCAGAATTACATTAGCAAAGTAATGTTTTTTTCTCAGTTTGAAAATAAAAGGAGTAGTTTCTTAGGCTCCTGCCCATCTCATTGCCATCAGCCACACAGAGCACACAAAATCCAAAAATCAATGTAGCCACGTCTACCCCTCTTCCTGTTGACTGTCTCACAGGCTGCTTCTTAGAAAGTCACTATTGCAATGTCAATGATGTCTGTAGTTTCCACAGCTCTGCCTCCAGAAAGGAAGACCTGCTGTAAGATAGGGCTTGGTGAGAAGAGGAAAGACAGGGAATTATGTCAGACTGTAAACATTTTAACACACTGTGCAGGAATTTCACTGAAAGATTGTGGAATGGTGACATTGGACAGCCTTCTGAGTCTATCATTCTCAGGCCACAGTTTGGGTAAGACTGAGCCAACAAGTGTCATCCTGAAGTGTCTATGAGTGAATGAGCCAAGAGAATTTAGGCAGCCAAAACAGAATATGAAGGACAGAGCAGGATTGAGGGAAAAAAGGAAAAAAAAAGGTTTAGCAAACAGAGGGACAAATTGTTTGTGTTACAGATGAAAATGAACCAAATAATTGGGAAAGAAAAAAGAGGAATGCTTCTCTTTTGTCTGGACCACGTAGGTGTTTGCATCAGAACAAGAGAAGGAGTTTAAACTCACCTAAGAGTTTAAACTCACGGAGTTTAAACTCACCTAAGAGTTTAAACTCACCTAAGAAGTAATGTCTAACTCCTCAATGTAGACAGTTTTAGAAAATTATTCCCCTCCTTTTACATTTCCCTTCAATAACTTTCCATTACCTCTAGTTAACAATTCTCCCAAGTAAATACTGATTACCTATAGTCGCAATAATCTGGAGTGGACTAGAATCTAAAATCAGGTTTGGAAATGAGCAAGTCACATGTGCCAAGAGACATAAAAATACACTCTCCAATCCATTGATTCATCTGCAATTTGCCCTAGGAAAACAGCTCAGTTAAAAACACATAAAAAAAAAATCTTCCTTCATGTTCATTTCTCAAATATATTCAGTCCATAATCTTGAAAATAGCCTTAATGACCTGAATTAGGAAAATGGTCAAACCAATTGTGTCATTGTCATTTAGTAGAGTATCATGCAGCCATTAAAATGATACTTATCAAGTGTTTTTAATTAAATGAGAAATACTTATAATAAAATGCTGAGGAAAATAAGTCAAGAGAGAAAAAAATACACATTACGATTTCAACTCTAAAAAACGTAAAAAAGGAAAAGGGCTGGGTAGAAGTATTAAAAATGTTAACAGTGGGTACCTCTGGGTGATGTTAGCCTGAGTAGTATGATATTGTGAGTTGTTATTCATTGTAGGATGTTCTATATTTTTTCAAATATTGTATTTAGGAAAGGAAACATCAACAAACTAGTAAAAGAAAACAGAGAAAAAGAGGTAGAGAAAATAAAAAAAAAATACAGCTTTTCCCAAGTAGGAAAAGGGAAGTCAAATTGCATCTAAATAGATAAGGACTCCCACATTTCAGAGACAGCTGGAGTGTAGACAAGCTGTATGTAGTTGAGGTTGGATCACATTAAAAATGTCAAGGTTAGGGGCCGGCCGAGTGGCTCAGTTGGTTAAGAGTTGGCTTAGAGAGTGAGCTTTGAGCAACAACGCTGACAGTTCAGTTCCCACATGGGCCAGTGTCGCTGTGCCCAAGCTGAGCTGTTGCTGAGCTGCCAACAGGTAGCAGGATGGCTCATCTGGTGTAACAAGATTGCCTGTTCAATGGTGGGCTACGCCCACCCGCAACTAAAGCTTGAACCCGGCACCTTGAGCTGAGCTGCCACCTGGATGGCTCAGTGGATAGAGCATGCACTCTTAACAACAAGGCTGCTGGTTTGACTCCAGCATGGGTTGGTGGCTACGCCCACCCACAGCTAAGACTATAACATAGCACCTTGAACTTAGAGGCCACGAGCTGCCAACAGGCAGCCAGATGGCCACTGGCGGCCTCCACAACGAAGATTGAAGAGCAACAGCTTGGCTGCTCCCCCTGCCCAATTCCCCAACACTGTTCACCTCCCCCAATTCCCTAATTAAAAAATCTTAAAAAAAACCAAAAACAATGTCAAGGTTGAAAGATAGCCAGCCATCTAATGCTCTATGACTTCATACTTTTATTTTCTGATGTCTCGTGCTAGATATCAATGAAAAGCCTTTCAAAGCATTGTGGCTGGGAAGGACTAAAAACAAACAAACAAACAAACAAAAGCAAGTAAAAAAACAAAGAGTATAAACTAAGAGAGCGTAGGCAGAGTTATTATTATATTTAAAACTTGGTGTGTTCTTTTTTCCAACTTTAGGGCCCGATAAGAAAATGGTGAGATCTTGACTAAGTTGTCCTTTTGAAGGCATTAGCTTTACCCATGTTGGGTGGCATGATTCTCTCTTTATGCATAGAGGATATGCCACAGGATGGCCACTCAGGAGAGCTATCATTGCTAAATGCCAAAGAGGAACTAACTGTGAAGTGAGGCAGGACTGGAACCAATGAATGCACAAACCCCTCGTTCCTCAAGAGTCCCACAGAGTAAATTTATGCGTGTATCAATAAAACAAATATTAATGAGCACTGCATTGATTGTTAATCAATTTTCTATTTTCTCTCTTTTCTACTCTACGTATGTTATTACTTAGAACTGTCACTAATTTTGTGGGGGCAATAAACTAGTCTCATTTTCATATGCTTCTGCTTTGTAAGTCAGTAATGTTCTATATCGATTATTTGTAATGATGCCCTGGCTACATTTTTAAGAGCAATTGTATGTTTGTTGTGAATATGTGTTATTACACATATCACAAAGAAAATAGTTCATTTTGAAGAGCAGAAAGAAATATTAAAATTGATTTGAGTTTGCAAGGTAAAAATGTAGTCATAAAGCTAAAGAGTAAACAGAAAAGAGAGGCAGAGATTTGTAGGATTTTTAATGAAATAAAAGTGCTAGAGTTCTAGCAAACCATACAAATTGAATCTCTGCTGTGTTGTATTTACTTGAGGAAACTCCCCTGACAAGGCATAATCATATTTTTACTGACTTGAGAGAAAGCTATTGCTGGAGTTGTCCCATATAGAATGAGGTATCAGTACATAGTGAAGGTAAGAAATTGATAAAAAGTCTTCAACACCCTAAGGATAGCTAAATTCAATACAGGACTCTTGTGAAGCCAGGAGAAGAGAGGTCAGCACAAAATGTTGTAGGTCATGATAAATGACCCAGGTGCCATTGCCTTTGAATAGATGTTTTCATCCCTCATTTTTTCCCCTTAAATTTATCCTCTTCTATATAGTGTTATATATAATTCAGTGGTCCTCAAACCTGGCTGCAAATTGGAATCATCTAAGAGGTTTTTCTGTTTTAATATAGACTCTGGAGGTCCCATCTCTAGAATTCTGTGTCAGTATGATTAAGGGACAATGGTAGGACCTAGAAATCAATGTTTTAACAATTCTGATGTGGGTTGTACAGGGCCACCATTCAAGAAACAAATAACATCATAGGGGTAGAGAAAGTGTTGGGTCGCTTGGAAAGTATTCTCCAACTACAAACCTGGCTGCAAACCTACTTACCTCGTTCCATCCTTTGCTTTCTCTCTTCCTTCTCACCCTTTCCCTCCCTCTCAGGAAAGTGAGGCCATTAGATTACCAAGATGTGAAGTGAGACCAATCCAAGTTCAGCACCTACAGAGTTGGAACCAAGGGGAATATGTTTCTGAGAAAAGCTAGAGACAGTGAAAGGGATGCATAAACACAGTTTGGATAAGAACTGGCTGATGTCCCATCATGAAAGGCAGAAATATCTACTAAAATGTATATGCGTGTGGGCTGAGGGAGTGATGCTGGTGATGGAGGAGGCCACAGTGTCAAATATATAGTAAAGATGAGAAAATGAAGGTGGGAAAAGCTATTGGAATAATGACTCAGCATCTAGCAGATCAGGGTGAGATTTCAGAAATTTGTCACAGGGGAAAAAGAAACAGTCAGTAAATTGTGAAGGAGTTGAGACAGCTCATATACATACTTTTATTATATATTATATATTTTTTATGTCAAACAAATATTTAGTAAGCATTTACTATGCCTGGGCATTCTTTTAGATACCAGGAGCCAATGAACCACAGACATTGGCCACTATCATGCCTCATGAATCTTACAAGGGCACTTATTTAAAAAGTGGGTTTTTTTCCTTCTAATTCTGGCAGATTCAGTAGGCTCTACACTTCATTTTAAAATTACACCCCACAGTTTTATTAAGATATAATTGAATATTACATTGTGTGAATTTAAGGTATGGAGCATAATGATTTCATATATACACCGGGGGTGCCAAAAAAAGGTATACAAGTGGACACTTTGGTCAGCGTTGCTCAAGCAGTAGTTCGCCATAATCAGAAGTGTCTGGACACTGGTGGTAACCACTTGGAGCACCTCTTGTAATTGCAGAAGTCAAACGTGACTCTATTCATCTTTTGTTATTGGTATATAATATTACAATTTTAATACAGTTTTCCTTTCTTAAAATGTGTAAACATTTCTTTTGATACCTCTGTATATATACTGCAAAATAACTATAATAAATTTTGTTAACATGCATCACTCCACATTACCATATTATTTTCTTGTGATGAGAACGCGTCTCAACTTTCCGGTTTCCTTTTTGTTTGTTTTTATTTTTGTTGTTTTTTGAGGGCAGTGTCACTGGCCCTCATGTGTGGGACCGAATTGGGGCCGCTGGCTTCCCAAGCCAGCGCTTAACCACCGCGCCACTCGGCCGGCCAAGCAACTTTCAAACATATAGTACAGCATTGTTGACTATAGCCACATTACATCCCAAGACTTATGTATCTTATTACTGGAAGTTTATGCCTTTGACCACCTTCACTTTTATACAGGTAAGATTTATGCATGATTGAAAGCAAGGAGAAAAGTCCTAGACAAGAAATTCAACTACTGAAGATACATAATAACAAATGAAATATTGGAAAACAAAAGTCCCTTTGGAAGTGGAATGAGGTAAAATAGAAGAAATCGGAAAAGGGAGTTTGGCTTAATAAAGAGAGATAAATCTACTCTTCCTCTAAAAAAGGAAGGAAGAAAGAATATGCTAGAAATAGAGTTAGAAAAGAGGTAAGGCACTGTCGTTATTTGAAATACATACCTTTGAAACACAGGTTTAGAGACATTACTGAAAGTATAAGCTATTTTAAAAGAGAAACAAAACTTAGATACATATGTTTACAACCAAAGCCGGTGGTATCTAAACACACCAATACTCATTTAATACTTAATTATTACATGAACAATAAGTAAATAAGGAGCTGCCTGGTTCTCTTTTCTACCTTTTTTCATTACTAAACAGTGTTTACTTAATTTATGACTGTCATTCTCACTTGTGGCTTCTCTATAAAAATGAGATTTGATGAACCTCCCCTAATGAATCATTCTTTGATTCCCAGGTAAATTTAAAAGACTCCAAAGAAGGCACAAGGGCCAAGTTTCAACTTTACCACATAGAATGCTTTATTTGGGACCCCTGTGGGTTACGTTGGGCATCCAGGCCTGAGAACTGCTGAGATGTTCAAGCTGATGCTTGAGGATGGCATCCTGTGGCTCTTGGGAAGGAAGGCTGGCTTTCCAAGGAGACACACCTGCCTCAGAGGGGCCCTAGGACCCTGCCTAACTCCAGGAAGTTACAGTTCAATGGCTCCCAACCTATTTTCATACCATCCAACAAACTATGCTGGTCAATCCAATCTGGTGGTCAAAGTCTCTGAAATTATTTGATTTGTCCAAGAGACAATTAGCTCAACGCCACCCTGGTTCATTTGGCAGTTTGACAAGAGACATTATAACCCTCTTATAACCCCTTTTATCCCCTCAGAAAAATAGTATCCATTTCAGTAGCTACAGCTGGCCTCTGTCTTTGTAACTCTCTTTGGCATTCAGCAAGACGGCCATATTGTAGCTGCAAGCTATTACAACAACACACCGACTTCCAGATTTACAACTGTGTGCTTGTCATTTCCAGATGTAGTTTTACTCAGACAGTTGTGCAGGAAACATTGTGAGAAGCAGCAGATTTCCAGTAAAACATGCCTATAAACACTATGGTTTCTGGCAAAGAAGGGAAAAAAAGGTTTACACCCAGATGCCTTAGAAAAATATAGTCTATTCTTTGTTCATATTTACCCTGAGGGTTTAAGTGTGATCTACAGCTTTTGTTTTCTGTTTTGTTTGTCCCTCCCTGACACTGAAACAACCTATCTAGACCCCTGGGTCCAATAAATATTTTAAGCACTGTGATTTGTATTTTCTGCCTATTGTTCTGCAAACAACTTAGGAATGTTCTAATAGAAATTCAGAATACTAACTAAAAAGCAATTGCTGTAGTTATTTTGGATTGATCTCCGTAATCTATAAGCCTCTAAGCAGCACCTGAACAGGTTAACATGAAGGCAGAAACCAAAACTTGCTGGGGGAAGTCACAGACCCAGGAGTTCATGAATATTTATCTACATCCCATTAAACATGCTGCCTAATTTTTCCCTTAGCACAAGCTTACATGATTCAAAAGACATGTTTTGGCAGGAAACTAATTAGCACATATGGGTGTGGGTGGCATTTTCTTAATGGCTGAAATGGATTCACCCTTACTTTTAGCAGTGGCTGTGGCTACACAATACCAAGTCAAGGAAAGAATTCATTGTGGCAGACCTGTCCGTCAGCAAAGCTGGAAAGTAGATAAAATACACACCTGACGCCATGTCTGTTATTCTTGCTTTTCTCTTAAACCAACCTTTTTTCTTTAGGAACTCACTATAATGTTGCTGGCATATTGGGGCTCCCCTTAATTGCTTCCAGTCATGTACCCCACCATGATCTATTTCCATTTTTTCCTTCATCAATACTTACCTGCCTTCAGCCATCTTTCCATTCTCCCACTCATCCATCCATTTCTATATATTTCTATTAGTGTATTGAATAACCAGTGTTGATACCATAGGAATATATTACATGGAATGAGTGGGCATGAAGAGATGAGTCTTACGCATTTAATAATTCAGTGTCTTAATTTTGTAACTTTTAAGCTTTTGTTGTGTGTGTGTGTGTGTGTGTGTGTGTGTGTGTAGACTTGTGCTTCCATAGAATAATCTTAGGACTCACGTAAGAGTGCAAGAGATAGGGGAAGTGGAGGTGCAGTAAAAATAAAAGTTAATAAAATCAGAGTTCTGGTTTGATCTAACAGAGCAGCTTCACTTCTCTGAAAAATATATTGTTGGATTCATGTGAAGCCTGTAGTTATAGAGGGGTTCTAAAAGTAAAAGAAAAAAAGCAAAAAACAAAAAAACAAGGACTACCACTACCTGAACAGAAAGAAATACATCAGTTGAAGACTGTGCCACATCAGTGATAAAGATAGGCTTGTCTTATCTTTAGGAATGTCCTAGAAAAGGCTCTTAACATCACCGGGGTGTGACATACATTGTCCCCAATTATTGGTGAACACAATATCCTCATGGTTTAAACCTAGGTTCCTGAGTCCAGTTCAACACCCTTGCCTCTTTGGCAATCCTGATCTGAGCTCATGCTCCATGAAACCAAAGACTGTCTGAAAAGAACATATAAATCTGGGAGCCAGAGCATCCTTTCCAGAGGGCAGAGCAAGTTCTAGCTTCTATAAGCAAGCAGCTGGTCACCCTCTATCCCTAATTGTGTTCAGAATAATGGAGTAGTCTGATTAGCCAGGGCTGTGTCACTTGTCAACCATATGCATAAGCATAATTACTATGGAGTAAGGGAGAGCAGTATTTTCCCAGGATAAGGGATGCTGGGTAGACACGTGCACACACCCAGTGTACTAACAGCAGGATGTTCATGGTGGTTGGCTCTAACTTTTGAAGAAAGCACAATATCCTTTTTTCTAAATATTATTTTTAGTTAGTTAAGACTATGATGTGGGTATGATACTTTTTTTTTCTGAGTTTAAAATAATATGATGAATGAACGATTTCTGTAGAGTGCACCTTTTTACAAAAAAGGGTCTCATTTCTCATGTTATGACTTGTCTCCTTGGTCAGCAACTTCAAAGCAGGTGGTGGGCCCAAAGCATTCTTGGGCAAATGGCCATATGAAGGGTGGAATTTGAATTTTTATTTTTAAGGCTCTCCTGAAGAAAGAGAATATACATCAGACAGAACTAATTAAATAGAAGCATCATTATTAGAATTTTCATTTGCATTTCATAAGCCTCTAAAGTAAAATGATGCAAATATATTGACTAGAGTTAGCAGTTATTATGGAGAATTATTGCTCTGTGGATTGCAAAGTGATTGACAGTGACATAGAATATTCAACCTAATGGGCTCAGAGCAGTATCATTTGTTAATGGTGAGATTTCGTCCCCAAAACCAAGGGAAAGAGATATTTATTCTGCAGCCTATGTGTGAACAGCTTCTTTCTTTCTCTGTTTCTCTTTTCCTAGAACCACGTTTTCATTCCTTATTTATATTTTCATTAACTGAAATTGTTTCTTCATTCTTTATTAGTTATAAAACAACACATTCTTCCAAAAAGAAACAGGTCTTTAGGTCAACATAAACCAGGGGAGGCAAGTAATATGTAACTCAAGATGTCAAAGCAACAAGGAGAAAATAAACCTAATCCACTCATACAATCTCTCAGGGGCTCTAACTAACAAGACTGCCTCCAGAATGTACAAGTGAGATGACCTGTGAGGGAGGCCTCTGGTGGGCCAAGCAAGGAAGAGGAAGGGATGAAACAAGGAGAGGAAAGGGAAAAGGAGGCAACCAAAAGGGAGGGTGGGAAAAGGGAGAAACAAAAGGTACCTGTGTTTTTACCATGTGGAGAGAGAAAACAATGAGATCTGCTTGCTTTATTTTCATGTGTTCACGCTATTGCATCACACAGGAGACGTATAATAAAGCCAATGAGTGAGTGGTTAGGTCACCCTAATGAATACAAATAAAATATCTCTTTCTCCTAAAGAGGTGGAGCATTTTATTAACTAGCATTTGGAGAGTGTTATTATTTTTTATGTCTAAGATTTTATGGATCCCATTTTCCTTGGAGGCTGTGGAAGCAGTGACAAATGTAACAGAGACTAAGGCTTCTATTTCGTGTGTCGAAAACAAAGCAAGGAATTCACAGAAAAGAAAAACAAGGCAGGTAACCTTTGGCTTTATCTATGAAGTTCAGATGTCAGCACGCTTTGTAAAATTTGCCTCCCCATCATGGTTAAAATAGCACTGATGAACACGAGGAAGATATTTTATTATATGATGGTACTTGGGCATCATGGATCTTTAGAATCATATGTGTAGTTCATGACTCTCCTGGATTTGTGGGTAAAAATGAAGTAATATGCATAAAAAACGAGCTCTTCAGATGTGGTAATATATAGATGGCGGTGATACTACAGAAAATGTTAGAATTAGAGCTGAAAATCTTTAAGGGATTATAGAAAAAAATGGAAACTGATATTCCAAGAATATAATTGAAAACATTTGGCTTTGTATGTAATAGTGGGAGATAAAACAGAATATTTTACACTTTCGTTAATTAATCAGACTACACAAAATGTCAATAAAATCACTTAAAGTTTATGCATGATAATTTATCTAATAAGTAACATTATATAATAGTTATGTAACATTTACATACACATATATATGAGTACATATATACTTATAAAATACATATAAACACTATATATGCACATATGTAAACACTGCATATAAAATTTATTTTTTCCAATCATTTCTCATTTGTGTAAAAATACTACAAAGTCATAAAAATGAAAGTGTGTGGAGTTTTGATTTTTAGCAATAATGATATTTGGTATATTTGTTATAAATCTTCTAAAAAGCCTATAAATCATCAAAGCTCTATCTAACTCTTGTTCTAACAGAATAAACTTATATTTCTATATATACAATTACAATATTCTAGGTTTCCAATATATCTGTCAAACCTTTAGATAAAAAGAACAGAAATCCATTTTCCACTTTTTTTTATTAATTTTCTATTTGAAAAAATGGAGAAGGCCTTGTTAGCCTTCATCAAAATACAGAGTCAGACAATGGAGAGCACTCACGTTGATTTGAGCTGCCTGGTGTTCCATCTTGTAAAAGTAACGTTCCATTACGTTGGTGATGGGATTATTTCAATTCGCTGTGGCACTACTTTTCTGAAACTATCTGTGGATCCATGTAGGTCAAGGGGAAGGAAAATTAAGGGTCATCCTAAGTTTATACCATAACGTGTTTTGTTTTATACCATATAGTGTTTTGTTTTCTATCCAGCTAAGTACATCCAGGCTCCCTGTTGGGCAAGCCTTTTTTGTTCCTTGACTGTTATTTTCAGAAAAAAGACTGCATATGACAGTCTCAGAATCTTACCAGCCCGAACACAGATGGTAAAGATTACAACACGCTGAGTATTGACCTTTAGAAGCTGCCTTTCTTCTCAACGTTCCTCTCGTTTGACAGTTACACTGGCTTTTCCTCAATTAATTTCATTAGCAAAACTGGTTTTGCCTTTTATTTTTCCTCTGGTGAGCGTTACCTAGAACTGACAACCAAGTTCAGTTATGTCCTAAGTAGTTCTCAAGCCACCCATTACATATAGTTATCTTCTACTCCTTAAAAATGCTGGCAACAAGAGCCTGGAGATAGGGTAGGCATTGTTTAAATAGTGGCTATCTTTTTTTAACAGGTACCTAAGCTAATGAATTTCAACTGGTTGCCTGAGATGAGCAATGAGTGGGGACCTGGGAGAAAGAGGTCATAGACAGAGAATAGGAGGCCCACCATAAATCACAAGCCTAGGAGCATTTATGAGCTGGTTGTAAATTGTCAGCATCACACTACAAAGTGAGCCCATACTTTGATCATAAATAAAGAAGAAAGCTAAAACAATATGAACCGGGGTGCCTCGATTAAATGGAGAATGCAACAGTGCTTCATGGATCCAAAAATGCCATTTCAGGTCTTAAATGTAAGAAATACGGTTGGAAAATGCGGAAGAGAGATTAGAGTACAAATATTTTCTTTATCACTGAGCTAAAGGAATAACACTATTAAACTGGCAAACTCACACATGCACTAGATTTTTACAATCAGCAGACTGTAACAGCAAGTACTGTTTTACATCATAAAACTTGGTTGTCATATGAAAGCATCTCCCTTTTTCATTATAGAGGATTATTTGGCAGATTCTTTTCTGATGGAAAGTTTAGACCACTGTATTAAGTTTTCAAGTTAAAAATCTGCTTCCTACTTCAGTGATAGAATCACTATAATAATATCTCAGTGCTATAAAACATGTTGAAATACAGCCCTAAACCATTATCTGCATTGTTTTATTTTGCTCAAATAAATTAAAGCTCAACCATTGATCTGAGATAAAAATTACCATTTTAATATGCACTTAAAATTGGGTATAATTTTAGAAGGCAGTACAGTTAGACTTTTGATCTCAAATGAGCAGGTGATAAAAGTGTCATGTAAGATTTGCTCATATTTTACAATTTCATTAAAAGGGGATTAACTTTTCAGAGAAAATATGAGAAAAAATCTAATTAAAATTGAGAGCCTCAATAAATTTACCTTAGCAGTGTCACATAACATTTTGTGAGTGCAACAGAATTGTTGTAGCAAAGTGAACCATTCTAGGAAGTCTTAAAACAAACACAGGAAAATCCGTTCTTACACAAGTCAGAGCAATTGCTCTGATTTATCAGTCACCCAGGGAAGCAGTAGAAGGGGAACAAGGAGTTGGCTCCACTAGTAGATGCCAAAGAGAAAAGGGGGACCTATGTTACTGAAGAAAAGTGGAAGCATTCTTTAATTTCCTTTGACAATTTTGCCCAAGACTATAAATCAGATCTGTTCCTTTAAACACTTCTTAAGAAATAGGGCGGAAAACCAGCAGCTCAGGTGCAAGATATTTTAGAGATATAAAGTTAAGGGGTTTTAGGTTTGAACAGGGTTTTCAAAATAAGATCACGTTGTCAAACACACCCATTTTAGCAATGTAACTTGTTCAACCAAGGACAGAAAACTAGTTGGCAGAGTTTAAATTCGAACCCAGCTACACTGGTTCCCTTATGGCTTTCCTGTTAGAAGTTTCTGTTGAACATGTTTGTTATCCAATCTCATTTGTTTCTTCTCACTTTCTCTTTTCCATTTATATATATTTTTTTATACCAGGGGACTCATATGATTCTAGAAAGGCTAGTCCCACCCACCAGGTTCAGGAGTGGGCTGTGACTTTCTCAAGACATTCTGTCCGTTTCATTACACCAAACATCATGATGGGTTTAGGGACGGACATAGCATCCAGTTTGGGACAATAAGATTCTGGGAGCTGTTTGCTGGGAATTGAAGTGAAACTATAGGTTCCTTCCCAACTCTTGCAAGAGCACAGTCAGAAGATACGATTTCTTCCTATTGCAAATGAAAGGGACTCACAAAAGAGATCTGTACAAGGGATCCCCTACCTGCTGGTCGCTGTTTTGATACCAGAAGGGAAGCTGGCCTGAGGACAAGGCCAATACAAACAAGAAGACAAAACAGAGCACTGCAGGAAAGTGGAGTTGGAACCCTGACAAAGTGGCAGCTAAAATATCCCTTACCTCTAGAGTTTCCATTTTATATAACCTGTCAACTGAAAAATAATATCAACTAGGTGTTTCATCATCAAAAGCATTTATTCAGGAAAAAGAAAGGGTTGCAACCCAGTGCATGCAGATATGGCAAGTTGTGTGCACAAGCTGGCCTGCATGCCAAGATGAAAAGGTATTTATGAAAGGGAGAAAAAGGAAGTTATAATCATAGAGCTTTACTGTAAACATAGAATTCTCCCTATAGGGTTCTCGCTTGTAGGGCTCTCATGATTAAATAGATTGTGAGGACTTCTGTAAGCCCTAGTTCCTCCCATAGACCCTTCTGACTGATGTTCACTTGAAGTTCCAGTGCATCTTTATCAGACATAACACATCTCCTTGATTGTTTAGGCCCATTGGAGTTGAGTTTTGTTTCCTACCACTCGAGTATATTAACATGTGCAGAGTTCCTTCCTCTCATCATATTTCCTGAGAATATAGCAGTTTCTTGACCATAGAGACCAGCTCTGGTATGATATGCTAGTAAAAGTTTAAATTTTTTTTCTTGTTCTGAGGAATCCTGACTGCCTACAGAAATTGTTAAAGATACTCTTTCAAGGGATAGGCTTTTCTGTTTTCATTATATTAACCAAGCCCCACTATTGTTGAACAGAATGATGATAATAAATTAATTTGAGCACTTGTATCCTTGAATAAAAGCAAATAGGCCAATAAGCAAACCCTCATACATCTAGAGAAATCTGATTGTGGTGGAGTCATCTATTGCCCATTTTAAATCAGAGTTAAAAAATAGATTAGGTGTTCAGAGTTGGTAAGAAACAGACTGTGGTTTAGCAAAAAAATAATAAAGCACTTTTATGTTTGCTATCCTTTATCAGATCACTTTTTCTTGCCTGTCTCTTGACTATCTTTCAAGGTTATATGTGCTCTTATTGTCACTCTTTTCTTTGCAGCTATTCTATTATATTACCCCTTGCTAGTCAATGGTTCTCACCCTGGGCTGCCTATTAGAATCATCTAGGGAGCTTTTAACTGAAGCCCAGGCATAAAGCCAGGTCAATTAAATCCAGATATCTGGAGGTAGGACCCAGGCATCAGTAGTTTTTAAATCAACCCAGGTGATTTCAGTATACAGCCCAATTTGAGAACAAGTGACCTCCCCAGTTTAGGAAGGCTAAGTGGGAAACATGGAAAGGTATATTAGAAAAGATCCGTGGAGAAGGCCTCGTTTGCTTCAAGTCTGAGTTGATGTTTTCTTTGTGCTCCTTTTGCATGTCTCTTCTTACAGTGTGCGGAGATCCAAAGGGCCAATATCCATGTGCTGGCCTGGGTAAAAGGAAGGATGATAAAGGCCTCTTTAATCTCCCTCTGGGCCAGAACTTGCAGTAAAGAGGCATGGAGAGTCTGGTGGCTAAGTGGGTTCCATTCCAGCCTCACAGGGATAGGAGGTCCTTGAGTGATTTCAACATAAATGTTGTCTAGTCATAGGCATTGCCCTATTTCCTTGGAAACTCCTCGGTGTGCATCTATCCTACTGGGACCTGGTATAGAGGTCAGGAACAACATACGGATATCTGGTGCTGATCATCTCCATGACAACTGGCCATGACAACATTCCCCTGTCCATTCTCTATGACAGGCTTCCCTTGGGGGTAACCCAGCCTCATTCTTCCTAAAGACGCAAGGTTGCTGTGGTTACCCTGTGATTGTCAACCTCATCTTCTTTCACAGTGCACAGTTCACCTCCACACACCAGGTCTGATGTTCAAATACCTTTGGCTGCATGGACAAATTTATGGTGATAGGTACGGGTATTAGCATGCTTACTTTCATGCCTTCCTATCAAGGTTTCCCACCTCCCCCACCCCTTCTGAAATAATAAGATAAGGACCTCAGGTTATTATTTTTTTTATCTTTGCTTTTCTCACTTAAAATTTTTACCCATGACCTAAGGTTACTTAGACCTTTGCTGATATGCCTCATATTTTCCATAATCACTAGGTTCTGCATATTAAAATTCTAAACCATTCAACACTGCCATCACATTGAAATACATCTCTATATGTCAGTATGGCCAGCTGAGTAAACATTAAAGCATAATTGAATTTTTCAGCAATGACATTTTAATTAAGAAATGTTCTTGGGCTTTTAAAGAGTTCAATATATTTCTTTGTAAGAATTTGCCCCCTCAGAATTTGCTTGAAAAATACAATTGGACCTGCTACTGAAATAACTTGCCATTGTTTTATTCTAGTTGTGTAGGTAAAACATCATTTGGGGTCAATGTAATCTGCATAATTTGGTCGGGCAATACTAATTAGTGCAAAATGGCAAACACAAAAATGGAGGCCATGCAGGAAGCAAGTACAAGTTACTTTACAAAGTTATTTCAATTACTTTAGATGTCTAGCTTTACAAGTTAAACTTATGCATATCTAACAGCAGATGAATTTGGTTTTAGCGTGAGATAAAATAACATCTTTTTCCTTTACTTATTCTCTTAGAGGGAAAAAATCCAATCAAACAAGAAAAACAAACAAAAAACAAACAAAAAGCACTGCAAGTTATTAAGATAAATATGGTATTTTAATGAGTAGATATTATAGTTGCATTAAGTATGCTTTTTTAAAAAAAATGCATCATATAGGTTCAATTCTCAGTCTTTAATGATTGTGATTTCCATTTTGTTTTCTTAGATTTCAAAGAAAAAAATCCAAGAGTCTTTTTCGTACCTACTGGAGTCAATGCCACATTCCCTGAGCTTGTCCACAGCTTAATATCCATAGTTATCTTCACAGCTGCGGGTCACTTCTGACATCCCAGTCTTTCATTTTGCTCATGAATCAATTAGTGCCTAAGGAGATATTGACAGAAAGAATCAATAAATCAATAGTTACTTATTAGGGATATATTCTCTACAACAGCTTCTGTTTGGAGTGGTAGAAGATGCTAGATTTATAAGATATATTCTCTTTTCTCATGGATCTAACTATACTGTTAGGACTACATGTCACAGTAAAACAGATAAAAGAGATAAGAAGCATACACAATTTAAAGCCAGACAAGTAAAAGTATATCCCTTCCTGGACTCCTCTCTGAAAGCCTAAAAGATAGAGCTTTCTTTGTATGCATACAGGTATCTATCTAACTAAGTTTCTATTTATTTTATCTAGCATAAAACTAGCAGGAAATTGTGCTGTAGGTTGTGGATTTAAAATTTATCATTTTTTTTTTCCTTGCCGGGATCTGAAACTTCCCCGGTATTGTGGAATATTCTCTTGTGCCTCCAACATTCCCAGACCCATGGCATCTCAAACACAAATGCAAATAGTAAGCTCAGCCACTCTGATGCTCCCACCCCGAACCTTGAGGTGAAATGGAGTGATGCACAGATGCAGGGACAGAAAACCACCCACCCTGGTGCCCAGTGGTTTTGTGGCAATGGTATTAGCGGTAGTGGCCAGTATCTAGCAGTGGTAGCAATGGTATTAATCACAGTGTGGGCATCATCCTAGAGCAGTGACCACAACATTTTGAACCAGCTGTTCTCACTCGGAGGTCTTTTCAGCATTTCTGCCGGCCTTTGCCATCTGCCCATTTTTAGAACTGTGTTCTCCTGTTTCCTGCTAATTCTATGAACTGCCCAGTACATTCCCTTAGGGATTAAGTTAGTCAGAGTCAGGGGTTTGCAGTGATAGCTCATAATTGTTAGAGAGGTTGGAACTGGGAGTGGACAGCAGGCAACAAAGCAAGTCAAGGATGTGGTAGGAATTTGGGGTTGGCTCTCTGGTCCAGTGGAAGCTAAGGCACTGAAAATCCAGTTGTTCAAGAATTGGGAACAATGCAGCATTTGGCAGTAAAACAACTGTTTAAGTTAATTGCCTTGGTCATCTGGAATGGAATTTATGATGAAGGCAAGCCTTTGGAAAAATAAGTTCCTTTTCCCATATGAAAATAAGAGGAAAAGGAATTTAAGGGCTCTGTACTAAGTGTGACAATTAAGTTTGCGAACTTGTTACAACAATGTTGCTAACCTTTATTGAAATCAGAGGGATGATTCATCATGAATTTGTACCAACTGGACAAACAGTTAACCAAGTTTACTATTTGGAAGTGCTGAAAAGGCTGCGTGAAAAAGTTAGACGACCTGAACCTTTCACCAACAATTCATGGCTCTTGCATCACGACAATGCACCAGCTCACAGGGCACTGTCTGTGAGGGAGTTTTTAGGCAGTAAACAAACAACTGTATTGGAACACCCTTCCTACTCACCTGATCTGCCCCCAATGACTTCTTTCTTTACCCAAAGATAAAGGAAATATTGAAAGGAAGACATTTTAATGAAAGGAAGGAAATATTGACATTCAATTTAATGACATTCAGGACATCAGGAATAATACGATGACAGCTCTGATGGCCATTCCAGAAAAAGAGTTCCAAAATTGCTTTGGAGGGTGGACTAGGCACTGGCGTTGCTGCATAGCTTCCCAAAGGAAGTACTTAGAAGGTGACCATAGTGATATTCAGCAATGAGGTATGTAGTGCTTTTTCTAGGGTGAGTTCGAGAATTTAATTGTCCACCTTGTATATTAAATTGGCTTTTTTTTCTAACAGCAGTGTCAAGCTAAGGACTTCTCCTTGTCAAAATCAACTTTGTTTTATTCTGATTCTGTTAAGGATTATAAAAATGATTGTCACATACACAGCCTTATGCCCAATAGGTGTAAGCTTCTATTCTAAAACTGATACAATTGGACACACTCTTACCTGATATACAACCAGGGGATTAGATTAACAGAAAAAGACACAAATTGCAATCATTAAAAATGATCACTTTTGTTACTTTAATGGCGTCTTCAACTCTAGAGCATATTTTTCATGGATCCATAATTCCCAGTATAAATGTTCTTTAGACCTTACTACCTGGATACCCATTTCCTCTAGAGATCTAGCTCTGAAGCTAAAATGTGTTTAAATGCCTCAAAATTGTTTCAGTCCAAAAGTAGAGTTTTCTCAAGTATCTTTGGATCAAGAATATAATATCAGTTATAGATAACTTCCTTTTAAGACCTTTGAATTAAAACGTATAATTTGAATTATATTTTCTTTCATATATTTTCTTATTTTATTTCTCTGGTTGCTTACTATATTCTTTCTTTTATGGTACTGTAATATATTACATAATTACAATAACCATGTAATCCTTTTGCCCTTTTCTCCTATCTTATTTCCTATAAAAACCTCAACTCCCTAATTTTCCTTTCCTAAACATTTGTAGCAATTTCCAATCTTTCTGGATTTGTTATCTCACCAGAACCCTCTTATAGCTAGACATACAAGAGTAACATAGCCCCTCTGCAATAATCACTTCTCTTATTGTATTCAATAGAAAAATAAATCTCATTAACCCAACACAAATACATGTCTTAGCTAGGTGTAGGGTTAAATTATTTTCTCCTTTAACTATGTCGAAATGATTACATGATTTAACTCTACCCAAAGTGTTAGCCTTCTGTAATGAGAACAATAAATTTGTGCCTACCAGTTATCACAAGCAACATTTGTATCCACTCATTTTGTACCCATAGGGCCACTCTTCTCGTGAAATAAGATGCCCTCGTGTGTTCATCACCTCAAAATTAGACTTGTGCTTTACATATGGCCATCTGGCCCTTTTTTAAGGCAAAACCTTCAGGTCGCTTGTATTTTATTAAGATAAAGCTATGTTCATTTATCAGAAGGAGTCTGAGACATTGGATTTCACTGATTTGTACAAAATTCTACCTTGGCTGGGGGTTTCCAAAGTAAACTGTGTGTTCTTTATCCCTGACATGGCCCAGATAGTAAAAAAACAAACAAACAAAAACAGTGGAAGCATTAGAGGGCTAATAGGCCCGCATATGTTAATCCACTAAAATAATTCTAGGTCATTTACTGGCCAGCCATCAAAGGTGGAGTCTATGCAATTACCAAAATATCTTATTTCATCTGGGAAAGCAAATCAGGAAAAGTAAGACAAGCAATTCATCAATTCAGATAAAAGGTGACCTGGTGATCCACAGTTAGCCAAACTAATTCTTGGGACTGTTGTTTTGGTTAGGGCAAGGCCAATATAAAAAACTTGAAACAAAGTAAGTTCTAAGCATTTCTTATGACAATGTGAATGAAGTTCCTTATATTATTTGCCTCTACTGTCTTATTTGGAGGTGTTTCAAAACACTCCCCAATCGTTATTCTGAGCTGACATCCAGTTGATGACACAAGTTCACCTTAATCATATTTTCTCTGGAAGATGAGATTGACCAGAAAACGAGTTTGAGAATTATAGTGGGAGAGACACTGCAGATCTAGCAGTGTTTTTGGTGGAGGTACCCACCAAAAGACCATACCGCCCTTGTATCTAGAGACTGCAGGATTCTTAGAAAGCCCACAAATAGCTACACTTGTCTCCCCAGTAACTCTTCCAATCTGTTCAAGGGAAAACTGCCCACAAGGGTATCTTTAGTCAGTCAGTTTACCTTAGGATAAACTAAAATGAGATTCTCTGTTTCATGGCCCATATGCGCATTTTGCTCTTTTAACCTCTGCTGTTCAGAGAGACAATCTATGCATGATTGAGCTCCTTGTTATGTGAGTAAGTTTCAGCTGAGTTCTAGCTAGAGGTGTCTGTGAGCCATTCTTTGGCAAGCACTAATAGAGTGGTAACTTTATCCTGGGTGGTGGTTTATGTCTTTTAAATGCATTCAGTCAGTTAATCTTCACAATTATCTTTTGAAACTAAGTACTCTTTTATGGCTCTTTTCCATATGAGGAAACAGGCACCACACAGGTAAATAACCTGCCTAAGCTTACTTAGCTACTAAGTGAGGGAGCCATGATCTCAGCCCAAGCACCCTCCCTCTGGAGCTCAGGTCTTTATTTATTTCTTGTTTAAATTGAAGAATAATATACACCCCAAAGGGAATACACAACCAGGGTACAGCTTGATACTTTTCACAAACCAAACCTGCCTATGTAACCAACATTCAAGAAACATAACATTGTCGGCACCCCAGCAGTAGCCCTGGTCCCTCCTTTAAGTCCAGACCCTTTCCCTGCTTAGGGTTAAACACCCTCCTGATATGGTGACTTCTACCAGATTACCTTTGCTACGTTACTCTTTAAAGAAATGGAAGCGTACAGTGTGATAGCATGTGCTCCTCTGTGTTTGTTTTTTTTTGTTGTTCAATATTGTATTTGTGAGATTCATTTGTATTTTCCACACAGTGGAAATTCCACACATGAAAATTCGTTGCTGTGGAATTCCACTGTGTGAGTATGTGACAACTACCTCATTCACTCTCCAGTTGATGGGCATTTGAGTAGTTTCCACTTTGAGCCTGGTTAACACACCAGTGCCCTGATTCTGCATATACAATTAGAAGAATTGCTCCTTCATAAGCTCTGCGTGTGTTTACCTACAGTAGATGCTATCAAACAGTTTTCCACATAAAGCACTTATATTCCCAGAAGTAGTGAGTGAGAGTTCCAGTTGCTTCACGCCCTTGTCAACCTTTGATATTGAATGGCTTTTTTTTCATTTTGGCTGTTCTGGTATATGTTTAGTTTTATCACATTGTGGTTTTAATAGGTATTCCTTTGATGATTATTAAATAAGGTAAGTTTTTCATATGCTTATTAGCCATTTAATAGCCTACATTTTTAAGGGTATATTCAAGTCTTTTGCCTTTTTTCCTATTTGGCAGTCTGTCTTTTTCTTATTAATTTCTTGGGGTTGTTTAGGTTATTCTGGAAGCGACTCACTGGCAGACATAAGTACTGAGAATAACTTCTACCAATTTAGTGTTGTATTTTTACTCTTTCAATAGTGTCTTTTGGTGAATGCAAGTTCTTAATTTAAAAACAAATTAATCTTAGTGTCTTCATTTGTTTAATACTGGATCCTCATGTGTCTTTTTTATGAAATCATTGCCAGTGCCAGGGTCACAAGGATGTCCTTCTGTTTTCCTCTAAGTTTTATTGTTTTTCCGTTCACATTTAGATCTGCAATCCATATGGAATTGTGTTTGTGTATGATTGATATGGGGAATAAGGAACACTTTTTTTTTATTCCATATGGATAACAAATTGACCCAGCATTGCTTATTGAAAAGATATTTTTTTTTCTATTGCACTCTAGCATCATTTTGGTATAAATCAGATGTTTGTAGGTGTGGACTGATTTCTGGACTCTATTCTGCACCATTAGTCACTTTGTCTTCATTTGAACCAATATGGAACTGCTTTAATGATTATAACATGATTATGTCTTGACATTTCTTATTGTAAGTCTCTCAACTTTGTAGTTTCATATTGCCTTGGCTATCTTCAGCACTTTTCAACTCTATGTGCATTTTAGAAAGAGTTTACAATTTTCTTTTCATTAAGATTGCATTGAATCTATAGATTAGTTTGGGAAGATTTAAAATGTTTACAATATTGAGTTTTCCAATCCATGAACATACCAAATCCTCTGTTTATTTAAGTCTTTAAAATTTTTCTCAGTGTTTTTTTTGTTTGTTTCTTTATTTTGTTTTCTGTTTTTTATTATTAGTTTCAGGTGTACAAAACCATGTAATAGTTAGACATTTCACCCCTCACAAAGTGATAACCCACCTCCCCTAATCTATTGCTCCCCTGGCATCATATATATCTATCACAATTCCATTGACTCTATCCCCTATGCTATATACTCCATTTCCCTTGAAAAAAAAATATATATAAAATATATATAATATATATAATATATAATATATAATATATATTATAGTTGACATGCAATATTATTCAGCTTCAGCTTCAGGTGTATAGTGCAGTGGTCACACATCTATACCATTCATGAAGTAGTCTCCCTAACAAGACATGTGCCCTTCTGACACCCTACAAAATCTTTACAACATTATTGATTATATTCACCATAAAAGACCCCAAATAGCCACGGCAATCTTAAAAAATAAGAACAAAGTGGGAGGTATCACGCTACCTGACATTGAATCATACCACAAGGCTATAGTAATCAAAACAGCATGGTGCTGGCATAAAAACAGAAACATAGATCAATGGAACAGAATAGAGACCCCAGAAATAAATGTATTCATATATGGTCATTTAATCTATGACAATGAAAGCAAGAATTTACATTGGGGTAAAGACAGTCTATTTAATAAATGGTGTTGGGAAAACTGAACTGATACATGCAAAAAATTGAAGGTGGACCACCTCCTTATGCCATATATGAGAACAAATTCAAAATGGACTTAAATGTACGACCCTGAACCATAAAATTCCTAGGAGGAAATATAGGGAGTAAATTTGCAGACATTACCTTGAGTAATATGATTACTAATATATCCCCTTGAGCAAGGGACGTAAAAGAAAAAATAAACATATGGGATTACATCAAATTTAAGAATTTTTTCACAGCAAAGGAAACCATCAATAAAACAAAAAGGCAGCCTACTGAATGGGAGAAGATATTTGTCAATGATATATCTGATAAGGAGTTAATATCCAAAATTTATAAAACACTCAACACCAAAAAAACAACCCAATTAAAAAATGGGCAGAGGATCTGAAGAGACATTTCTCTAAAGAGGACATACAGATGGTCAATAGACATATGAAAATATGCTCAACCTCACTAACCATTAGAGAAATGCAAATAAAAACCACAATGAGATACCACCTGCCTCCGGTCAGAAACCTGTCATCAATAAATCAACAAACAACAAGTGCTGGCAAGGTTGTGGTGAGGTTGTAGAGAAAAGGGAACTCTGGTGCACTGTAAGTGGGACTGCAGATTGGTGCAGCCACTATGGAAATCAATATGGGGGTATCTCAAAAAACTGGAAATGAAATTACCCTATGACCCAGCAATTCCACTCTTAAGTATTTATCCAGAGAAACCCAAGACACTAATTCAAAAAAATATATGCACCTCTATGTTCACTGCAGCACTATTTACTATAGCCAAGACTTGGAAACAACTGAAACGCCCATCGGTAGACGGCTGGATTAAGAAACTGTAGTACATTTATACAATGGAGCATTATTCAGCTATAAAGAAGAATGAAATCATACTATTTGCAACGATATGGGTGGACCTAGATGTGAGGGACCAGCCTCCGCGAATCCAGGGGTTCCCTCAGGTGGAGACGGCGTCATCGAGGGGAAAGAAGGGAGTGGAGACACCAGGGGAGTTTCAGAGAAGTATCACACTTTATTATTACAGCATGTCCCCTTTATAGGGACTTTTGACCATTATCCAATCACAAGTTAAGTTCCACATAGTTGTGATGTATTTTTCTTTCTTAAGACCTTTACAGTTTTACTTCCTTATAATTGTTCTCCCCAGGACACACTGTGACCTTTTCTATGTTAAAGGATAAGCTCATCTATGATAATTTCTTTGTAACCCAGACTCAGTTTCTACATATCACCTAAAGAATGGTTACCATGACTACCTTGACTATCTAGTTCCAAATTCCAGCAGTAAGACTCACAGGACGTATACTTAAGCTAAAGCTTCAGTGTCTGTTGCTACAACAATGTACAAGGCAAAAGAATCCAATTAAGGCTATTGATGAACATAGCTCATGGTCAACAAGTTTTCTCTTATTGGAACTCTCATAGCCTGGAGACTTTTAGTCTCCAAGGAGACTTTTCACTGTGATTATCTTAGGCAAGTGAGCTTAATGGATTGATGTTATTATCAGTTTCTCATAACCAGGCTTTTGGCTTATGTGGCCAGGGGTCTGAGCCTCTGTTTCCAAGGGGCTTGAGTACCCTATTTCTCAGTCATGGGGTCCCCATGGAACTACCTCCTGGCTTAGGTTGTCTCCCCTCTTTTCTAGGAGATATTACCCATCATTGGCTGTGTAGTTATCTCATTGGGGTACCACAAGAGCTTGCCATAAATGCAGTGAGAGTACTGTCTCCTATAGGATTCGATGTAGAGGAAAGGCACATGGGTTCATAGAGGCAAGAGATATTACATGACCAACCATAAGGCAGCACCCTAAACATCCAGTGCTGAGCGTGGATCTTTACTTCAATTTGGCCTTGTCAGACACTGGGGGGCTGTCGGCTACCAACACCTAGAGAACATTATGCTAAGTGAAATAAGTCAGTCGGAGAAAGACAGGAACCATATGATCTCACTTATATGTGGAATCTAGACTGAATAAACGAGCAAAGTAAACAGAAGTAGTCTCAGAGATATAGAGGAAAAACTGATGGTTCGTAGAAGGGAGGCAGGGTGGAGATGAGGGAGAAGGGGAAGGTATTAGACAGCATAAATTTGTAACTACAATATTGCCACAGGGATATGAAAGACAGTTTGGGGAATATAATCAATAATATAAAGATTTTGTAGGGTGTCAATAACATTTTGAGTTTTCAGTGTAAATGTCTTGAGTATTTTTTCATTTATAGGAAAAGTCTGCCCAAGATCAATGTTATTTCTACATACTATGATTAAAGGAATTACCCATTGAAGCCAAATAAGCCTGACTATTTTAAGTAAGGAAGTTTTTAGTAACAGTTTTAATTTCTTTATAAGATCTTACATTATTCAGATTTTTGTTTCTTTTTTCAGATTTGGCAAGCAATTTTTTAAAGAATTTCTAAAATTTTACTCCATATTATCATATTTACCAGTGCTCATAATACATTACTAATAACTTTTGTTAACTTGTACCATCCATAGTGTGCTTCCTTTTAAATTCTGATATTAATCACTTATTTATTTATTTATTTACTTTTATTTATTTTTTTTTTTTTGAGGGCAGTGTCACTGGCCCTCACATGTGGAACTCGAACTGGGGTCGCTGGCCTCCCAAGCCAGGCCCAACCACCGTGCCACTCGGCCAGCCCTCATTTATTTTTTTATATTAGAGGGCTATCACTTTTATTTTCTTTTATACAACCTTTTGCTTCATTGAAGTTTCTATGGTACGATTAAATTTTTAAAAATTAATTTCTCTTTTTATTCTTTGTAACTTATTTTCTTCCACTTTCTTAACATTTTTTTCAATTTGTTTTATTTTATTTAAGATTTTTATTAAAATATAGCTAACATACAATATTATATTAGCTTCATGTATACACCATAGTTATTCAACATTTATATATCTAAAGAAGTGGTCACCATCACCATGATAAGTCCAGCAACCACCTGACACTGTGCCACATTATCACAATATTATCGACTATAGTCCCTATGCTGTATATATATCCCCAGGACTTATTTGTTTTATTCCTGGAGATTCAAACCTCTTATTTCCCTTCACCTTTCTCCCTTCCCTTTTTTAATTTTTCAAGTACAGCTGATATTCAATATTATTTTACATTTCAGGTGTGCAGCACAGTGGTTAATTTGTATAATTTAAGAAATGATCC
This sequence comes from Aselliscus stoliczkanus, assembly GCA_033961575.1. NCBI lineage: Eukaryota > Metazoa > Chordata > Mammalia > Chiroptera > Hipposideridae > Aselliscus > Aselliscus stoliczkanus. The sequence goes on along the minus strand of CM066731.1, from coordinate 162,272,712 downwards.
CCCTGGGCTGGCCAAGTGGCTCAGTTGGTTAAGAGTTAGCTTAAGAGCACAAGCTCTGAGCAACAGGACTGCTAGTTCAAACCCCACATGGGCCAGTGACACTGCATTCAAGGTGAGCTTCTGCTGAGCTGCCAACAGGTGGCAGGATGGCTCAGCTGGTGAGAGCACCTGCTCCTTACAACAAGACTGCCTGTTTGATGAGGGGCTACACCCACCAGCAACTAAGACTGAACTAGGCACCTTGAGCTGAGCTGCCGCCCAGATGGCTCAGTGGATAGAGAGTGCACTCTTAACAACAAGGTTGCTGGTTCGACTCCAGCATGAGATAGTGGCTACACCCACCCACAACTAAGATTGAACATAGCACCTTGAGCTAAGAGGCCACAAGCTGGCAACGGGCAACCAGATTTTGACTGTTGCCCTCCACAACGAAGGTTGAAGAACAACAACTTGGCTGGTCCCCTTCCCCAATTCCCCAACACTGTTCCCCTCCCCCAACTCCCCAATTTAAAAAAAAAAAAAAAGAAATGGTTCCCCTAGTGAGTATAGTACCCACCTGGAACTATACATAGCTATTACCATATTATTGACTATATTCCCTATGCTTTATTTTACATCCCCATGACTATATTGTAACTACCACTTTGGACTTCTTAATCCTTCACCTTTTTCATCCTGTCCCCTACCCCTCCCACCTCTCATCCCAGCAAATCTAGTACCAATATGACACCATATGCAGTTTTTACAATATTATTGACTATATTCCGTATGCTATACCTTACATCCCCATGATTACTGTGTAACAACGAATTTGTACTTCTTAACCTCTTCCCATTTTTCACTCACTCCCAGTTGCCCTCCCATCTGGCAGCCATCAATGTGTTCGCTGTATCTATGAGTTTGTTTCTGTTTTGTTTATTTTGTTCTTTAGATTTACATATAAGCGAAATCTCATTGCATCTGTCTCTGTCTGACATACTCCACTCAACACAATACCCTTCAGGTCCATCCATGCCACCTCAGAAGGCAAGAACCCATTCCCTTTCCTAGCTGAGCAATATTCCATTGTATATATGTACCACCTCCTCTTTATCCATTCATCCATTGACAGACACCCAGTCTGCCTCCACATCTTGACCATTGTAAACAATGCTGCGACAAACATATGAATGCACATGTCCCCTCAAAGTAGCATTTAGGTTTCTTCAGATAAATATCCTGAAGTGGGATTACTGGGTTCTTCTTTATCTCACATTATAGACTTTGTTTTAAAGTCTATTTTGTGTAGTATAAGTATTGCTACCCCATGTTTTTTATTTGTGTGTTTTTTCGTAAAATATCTTTTTCTATCCCTTTACCATCTGTGTCTTTCAATCTAAAGTGAGTCTCTTGTAGGCAGCATAAGTAAGGGTTTTGTTTTCTTATCCATTCAGCCTTCCTATGTGTTTTGAGTGGAGCACTTAACCTATTTATACTGAAAGTAATTGTTGACAGATATGTAGCTACTGCCATTTTATTATTCATAATATTGATTTTTTTTTCCATCTTAAATAAGTCCCTCTAACATTCCTTATAATACTGGTTTGCTGATGATAAATTCCTTCAGCTTTTTCTTGTCTGGAAAGCTCTTTATCAGTCCTTGGATACTAAATGATAGCTTTACTTGGTAGAGTGATTTTGGCTATAGGTCGTTACTTTTCATCATGTTGAATATTTTGTGCCAATCTTTTCTCGCCTGCAAAGTGTCTGTTGAGAAATCAGCTGATAATCTTATGGGAGCTCCCTTATAAGTTACTATTATAATTGCCTTTCTCTTGCTGCTTTTAGGATTCATTTTTTGTCTTTAAACTTTGCCATTTTAATTATAATGTATCTAGGTGTAGGCCTGTTTGGGTTCATTTTGTTTGGGACTCTGTGCTTCCTGGGCTTGTATGTCTATTTCCTTCACCATGTTAGGAAAGTTTTCAGTCATTGTTTCTTCAGATAAGATCTCAATCCCTCGCTTTCTCTCCTCTCCTTCTGGTACCCTATGATGCAATGTTATTAAGCTTGATGTTGTCCCAGAGGTCTCTTAAACTATCTTCTTTTTTCTGGATTCTTTTTTTTCTTTTTGCTGTTCTGATTGGGTGTTTTCTGCTACCTTGTCTTCCAAAACACCCATTTGATCCTCTGCTTCATCTAGTCTGCTGGTGATTCCTTCTAGTACAGTCTTCATTTCAGTTTTGAATTCTTCACTTCTGACTGGTTTTGTTTTATGGTTTCTATGTCCTGTTTTATGCATGCTATCTCTTGAAGTTCTCACTAAGTTCCTTTCATATCCTTACAACCATTGTTTGAACTGTGTTTCTGGTAGGTTGCTTGCCTCTATTTCATTTAGTTCTTTTTCTGGAGTTTTCTCCTGTGCTTTCATTTTGGATGTGTTTCTTTGTTTCCTTATTTTGGCTACCTCTCTGTTTTTATGTATTAGGTAGATATGCTACTTCTCCCAGTCTTGGCCAGATAGCCTTATGTAGTAGGTGCCCTGTGGGACCTGGTGGCACAGTCTCCCTGGTCACCTACCTGCACCGGATGCTCCAGGAGTGTCCCTTGTGTGGGTTGTGTGTGCCTTTCTGTTATAGTTGAGACTTGGTTGCTATTGGCACATCAGTGGATAGGACTGAGCCTCAGGCTGATTGGCTGTGAGGTATGGCCAGGTCAACAGCTTACAGGCTGCGATGCAAGGGGCTTACCTCACTGAGTGGGATTTGCCCCAGAGGGCTTTGATACTTGTTGAGACTGCTTTTTGGTTGTGCCACTTGTGGGGCTAATTATTTGGCACTCTGCTGTGGTCTGAAGTGAACCTCCAAGTTGGTTGGTTCTGGGGCCTATTGGGAAGGACTCCAGTGCAGACACCAATCACTCACTGCCTGTGACTGGCCAGGGCTACCTATTAAGAGCTATAAAGTTATCTGCAGTTGTTCACTGCCTGCGCTAAACCTGGAGGCACATGGGAGAGGCCACACTGAGAACTGAGGTCATCTGCCAGCAGTACCAGGTCTGGGGTAGCTCTGTAAAATGTCAGGAAACCTCAAGGCCTGCTGCCACTCGCTAGCTTCCTTTAGGGTTAGCCATGGATAAAGGCTCATGCATGTGGGAATGGCTGCTTGTGGAGAAAGTGCCTCTGGTGTTGGGGGAGTTAGGGAGCGCAGGGTCCCAGTAAGTCAGCAGGATGGAGCCTTGGAGCTCACCAAACCAATCAGATCCAGATTTGGCTGTCAGCATTGGGGGAGAGCTCAACAAAGGCAAGATAATGCCCGCCTACCAGCTGTATGGCAAGAGGACCCCACACAAGGAAAATGTTGACTGCCCTCCAGCCACATCCTGAAGCCACACAAAACAGTTCGGGCCCCATATGTCTCTAACATCCACCAAGTTACTGCTCCTCTACTGCAGCCCAAGGTGAGTGCCTGGGAGTGCGAATCTGTGCACCAGCCATTTAAGAGGATGTCTGGGTTTCCACAGCCTTCCGTCCTATCTGGTCATTTTGAATCCTAGTTTTTCACAGCCAGATGTTGTGGGGGCTCCTCTTCCTGGCACCAGTACTCTGGGCTGAGGGAGCTGGTGTGGCACTGGGGTCTCTCTCTCGTCCAGGGGAACCTCCACAGCCAAGGTATCCCTCCCAGTTCTCAACCATCACATGGAGGTTTGGGGTTAGCCAGCTCTGTGTCTTCACCCCTCTTACCACCCTCAACATGGCTTCTTTATATCCTCAGTTATAAATCTTCTGTTCAGCCAGACTTCAGATGATTCTCCAGGTTGATTGTTCTATAATTTATTTGTAATTTTAATTTGTTCAGGGAAGGAAGCAGGCACAGTATTAATCTATTCCACCATCTTGGATCTCCTCCCACTTTCTTAAAATTAATTTGTTATTTTTGTAGTAGTGTCTTGAGATGGAAACTTAATCATTTATTTCAGTCTTCTTAACTAATATGTGCATGTGAAATATACATATTTTTTCCTACACTTTGTTTTACCTGCATTTTTCTTAGGATGTACCACTCATTTAAAAAATATTTCCTTATCTTTATTTTTTGTTTTTTATTTCAACTCATTATGAACATGAAATTTATTGATTAATATTTTATTTAATCTTCAGGCCATTAGGAATTTCTAATTATTTAGTTATAGTTTACTCTCAAAATCCTTAGAAATATGTCCTGAATTATCTCAAATTTTTTTGAAAACAAACAAACAAAAAAAAACCCTTGACCAACTATATGTTTAATTTTTGTAAATGTTCTGTACACATGAAAAGAAGATGAGTTCAATTGTATATGTATAAGAAATAGGTCAAATTTGTTAATTTTTCTGATCCTTATTAATTATTTAGATCTTCTATACGTTTACTCATTTTGTATCTACCTGTTCTATCAGCTAGTGAAAATGGTGTATTAAAGTTTTCACCATTTTTGTAGATTCATCTACTTACCTTTGGGTTCTGCAATCTGCATTTATGTATTTAGAAGGTCAGGCATCATGTATACTCAAATTAGATTTATGATATATTCCAATTGTTCCTTTTTAGCTCTAGTAATTATAAAATATTCCTTCTTATCTTTATTATTTTTTCTTGCCTTAAAATCTACTTCTAGTTAAATTAGTATAGGTGCTATAGCTCTATAAACAGAGAGATAATATCTAATTTTGCTTAGCATCATGTCTCCAGCCACTACTGCAGTACCTGGTGCATGAAAAGATATACAAAATATTTGTGGAAGAGAGGAGAGTGTGAAGAATTCCCTGCAGTGTAGATTTGTGATCTTATATTAGTCAGGATTCTCTAGAGAAGCAGAACCAATAGGGTGTAATAGGATGGGTGTGTACATATATATGATACATAAATATACATGACACATAATTAAATCATATATAAATCAGGGTAGGATGGCCTAGGGAGGGCCCAGGAGAGAATTGCAGTTTGAGTCCAGGGGCAGTCTGCTGGCAAAATTCCCTGTTCCTCTAGAAAAGTCAGTCCTTTTTCTTATAAGGTTTTCAACTAATGACGCCCACCCACATTAGGGAGGGTAATCTGCTTTACTCAAAGTCAACTGATTCAAATGTTAATCTCATCTTAAATATACACCAAAATATTTAAAAACTGATTTGATGAAATATCTGGATACCAAGGCTCAGCCACATTGATACACAAAATTGAGCATCACAAGTCTGTTGATAGCTGTGATAGTAATTATGTTCTTTATGGAGGTCTTGGCTCCATGCAGGTCAAAAGTTAGCAAGGCCCTGGCTGAGTAGAAGGTAACACTTCACCATTCCTAATTTGCCCTAATAATCAGTCATGAAATTATTTTCACTCCTCAAGTTCTCTCGAAAGAGGAAACATTATGTCTACCGAAGTTAATGTGTAAAGCATATTTAGAAAAGAAAGGACAGCATCTTCTCTTAAGTATACTGTTTTATCAATGGTTCACCTCCTGGTTTTCACAAACTTGTCTGATTTTGCCTCCCATCTCTCTTTGCATGTGCAGAAAAAACTCCACTGAAAATTCAAGGAAGGGAGAGGATCTAACAATCAGCTGTAATTTCTTCTTTTAACCAGAAATGTCTCTGGAAAGCAAAAATAAAAATCATCCTCACTGTATTTAAACCTCCAGGGTTAAAAGGATTACCTTGAAAACTTGTCAATTCTTTTCATGCAATTAGTGTGCTAAATATGTGACATGGTGAAATGTTACATTTTTTAAAAAAAATTCGTTGAGCAGATTTATCTTAGTTAACCATATTCTAGGTACCCATAACATTTAAACATCATAAAAATTCATTTTAAATTAATTGAAAGATGAATTCGATTTACACAGTTTTCACTCAGTAGATACTAATCACTTTTTCAACTCTTATTTGTTGAAAGCGCTCAGGAAATTGAATTAGCAATTAACTACTTTCTGGTTTACATTAACAGGGGCTACTAAATTGCTAGAATGTCCTCCTAACTAATCTACAATTTTCTTTTTCTTTAAACCCAGATCAAAACTCACCTTTAGCCATTCCTAACTAATGACCCCCATCCCTTTACACATACACACACACCTAACTTGTATCCTCTGAACATTTAAGCTTGTTAATGTGTTTCCTTTGAGTGCATTTATGTCTTTTTCACATGTGCTAGTTCCCTTACTAGCTCAGCTGTAAATTAGGTACTTTTGAAAGTTCCGTTAACTTTTTAAATACCCTAAGGCTGTACTTAAGACACCAAAGTAGTAACAGGCTGAATAGCTCCCTAGTGGTTTTAAACAGTTAATGCAGCGTCAAAAGATGCCTAATTTATTATTAGGGAGTAGTTTAGGCATAGAGAAATGTATTATGTCAGAATTTTTCATGAGCATGAATCAAAATTTCAAAGTGTCTTTAGTTGTTTGTGTGCTCTCTAAATTTGCATGATGATTTATCTTTATTCTTGTACACCAGGGTTTCTCCATAGTGGCACTAAATACAGTTTGGACCTACCTTGCTGTGTGGAAGTGTGCTGGTCTATACATTATAGGAGATCTAGTATCATCTCTGTCCTCTACCTGCTTGATGCCAGTAGTAAATCCCCCTCCCAGCTGTGACAACCAAATCTGTCTCCACATGTCCCATGAGGTCAGGGGGCAAAATTGACTCCTGGTGAGAATCACTGTTGTACATGTTATAGCTCTATCTTAAAGAAAGTAATAATTAACTGTTTTACAGAAAAGTTCTCATTAAAGATCAATGCCATTAGCATTAATTAAGTAAAATTTCTTGGCGCTTAGAAATTACCTGCTATAAGGTTTTGAGCTCATTAAAGACACCAATTTGAATAATCCATGTACTTACTGGTTTAATATCATTAATACGGTCAAAGCAGCAACTTCAGACTAATTCAAAATCTCTAAGGCATTGCTCTGTTGCAGCTTAAATGGAGGCAGCTATAGAAGCCTTGGCAGTGTGCATAAGAAACTTGAGATAAAAGAGTTATCTATTTTTCCAGGCTTCCAGAGAGCACTCTCTGACCTCCACGGGTAAAGACCACTCAGACCATTGCCAAATCATGTTTCACAGGAAGATATAAATTTTAATTCTACTGGAAACATTTTTAAATGCTAACTTCATCAAGAATTCCTGGAATGACCACTGTCACTAATGACTTACCTCTTGTCTATGCTTGAGCCTCCTTTTTGCATGCCTAGGGGAGGGTATTTTTTTCCCCCGCTTAGAACTATCTTTAATTTTTTTCGTTTATTTGAAAGTTGTTTGTGCTATTTAAATACTTGTTTCAACTCCCTTTATTTTTTACTTAGTTCATGTGACAAACATTAATGGAATGCTGCCTATGTAATATGGTAGCACCCATTGTCACACGAAGTACATTGCCATATAAATATTTAGTTAATTAAATAAAGTCACATTCTTCATGCCATGGGTTTCTATACATGCTCTGGAAACTAAAGAAGCTCAAAGAATAAAATTGAAAAGCATTTTTTATTTCGTCATATACAATTGTCATATCATAGGAAGAAGTAGATTAAAGCTATGATCATTTGATTATAACATGTTATTGGGTTATTTGACCAGTACTATATAAAAATGTCCTTATTTTATCAATTCAACTCTCCTGATGTTTATTGATATATATTTTCATATTATTCTAGAAAGTAATTTTAGGCAGGGTTGTCATAATACACAAACTATAGTTGACAAAAGTAGTTGTGTACCCATCTTCATTATGGGATTCTGGGAGTATGACCAAGAAGAGTGAGCAGCACTTCAGGAATGTTGTTTTTACAGGCATTTAGGAAAACAATGAGAATTCATTTTTCCACTTCCTTTGAGACTATCATTTAGTTTTGTCACTCCTATTCTCCTTGCCCTGTTTAGGCAAGTTCGCACATGTCACCCCTTAAAAGGGCTTAGAAAAAAATGTTTTCCTGTAGTATTCCAGTCTAGTGTACCCAAGGTCTCACCATCGCTGCTGACCAGGTCAGCTCACCTGCTCTGAAGCTCGCCATTCAGTATCTCCCGTCTCTCTCTCCCACAGTTCCCAGCACCGTATCGCCATCTACTCTGCTCTTAACACCTCCTTCCTCAGCCGTTAATTCCTTCCTGTTCTAACTCTGCTTTTCACTCTTAGGTTTCTTATGTGTAGGCCTATGCAGACATGGGTCATTGAATGATTGACCTTCTCCAATTAAACAGTTTCTCACAGATGGTAGACAACTCTACCTGACTGAAACCAAATGGCAGCATGAAGGACAGAGAGAACTGGGGCTTGTTTACCACCTCCAAAATGACTCTGAACTAGATTCTGACTACATACAGTCTGCCTTCTGGACTCAGCAGAGAGAGAGTTGAAGACAGTGGATATTCACGGCCCATAATCCCTCCATGAGTTGGGGAGATTCGAGGATAATGAGGAGAAGGAAGAAAGTTTAGCTCATTACAAACCCTTTCATTCTATTAAAAAACAGTGTTTCTTGTATTGTGTAGTTTTACTTTTTACCCATCCTAGTAAGTACCATCTTATTCTATGTATTTCTACCTTCTGAACTAAGAGAGGTAAGGCGAGCAAGCAAATTATCCTTCAGCCTGGGATGTCCCCTCAAGACTCTGTTTTCCGAGAAAGGCTGAGGAATCCTCTTTTAAGCATTCCTAGGGAGTATTATATGGCTTCCCCTTCCTGTTGGATCATTTCTTCACCCATTAGAGTAGCTAACCAGATGTGCCTGTCACATATGGATGGGGACAATTTGTAACTAAGAGGGAAAAAGGAGAATAAAGCACAGAAAACAGTTACCCTATTAATTTGCACACATGCAGGTCTTGTCCAGATACCTTAAAAGTAATAGTTTCCCTTCCTGAAATCTCCAAGGCTATTGTGGTTGACCATGAGGTCAGGGGAAGGGCTAATAGCAAGAGCAGCTGTCATCAACCCAAATTGTTAGCTGAAGAATCAAGTACAAAGGCCTACTGAATCTCAAAACATTCTTGAGGCACTCATAGGAGTCTCTCCACTCAGTGTTAAGGAGGTTAGTGATACCTGAACCACAAACATATTTAGGGACATCTTTCTGTCTTCTATTTAACAATAGGGATGACCATTTGCTGTAGATTTTCACATTATATCTAACATTATTACTATGTACCAGACACTTATGCCTAAATTCAGCTAGCTAGCATCACAAAAAAAAAACAAAACCAATTTTAAACTACTTGAGCTGCCAAATCAAAGACTTAGCCTTGGTTATAGTGATGTAGCCACGAATCTCTATTATTTCAACACAGCCTTAGCAATAAACACCTATAGCTATATTATAGCTGTATTTATTCTCTATCTGTAAATAAATACCACATATTCTGTCTTAAATCAGGTAGGGAGACATTGTCAGTTCTAAACCATTAATTACTAGATATTGAAATTATAAATCTAAAAACTATATAGAAAATATAGGCAAAGAGTATGATGTAATCAAGGAAAGAAATAGAATATATGGGGGTTGTAACTGTGAAAATATGCATCACTTGGACAATGATGAAGAAATATTTTGAAAAGTACTTAGTATTTTAGGGTTCAGGAATGTTGTGATTTTTTTATGTTAGAATTTTCTTTACTATGATTGGTACAACATGAGTTCTTTACAAAAACTTAAAAGGTGGCTTCCATAACTGTGGGATTTTGAGTGTAGCTCCTCCATTTAAAAAGGATCTGGAAAAACTGACAGGAGTAAGAGACTAAAATTACTCTTTCTTTATTCAGCTCAGTTCCAAAGATGAACAACATAATTATCTATTGGAAAACAGCATTCATAAAGTTTACATCAGGTTGTAAGTACAGCTGTACTTACCCTACTCACCCTGGTGTGTGTGTGCCGGATAAATGGACAGTAATGTGTGTGTCTATATGTTGCATTTCAGCTATTTTTAAGTGTGTTCCACTGTGAATGAGGTAGTATATCTCTTAGAGCAAGTAAAATCCCTCCAGCAATGAGAAATAAGGCCTCTGAGAAGAGTGAGAGTCACATGGAAAATAGGCATCCTGTTAGCATATCTCATGCGGTCACATAGTAATCCAAAAGAGCCTATACTTTCACACCAACCACTTAGATCTCTATGACACAGTGTTTCCCAAGGGTAGAGACAGTGGTTTGTTCCACAGTAGTGTGCTACTCCTAGTTCCCCCAGCCCACATACAGAATTTTGAGCTGATAGTGTCAACATGTGTCAACCCTAGGTTAATCAGTGAGTTAAAACCAGGCATCTATTTCTAGACCATCTGGCTTAAAAATAATGTTATTCTTGAGGCAAGATGGGGGAGAAAGATAACAGATAGTCAATCAGTTTGTTACTGTCAAAAATCATATTAATACTAATATCTGCTATTAGCTCTCAGATAAGGAGTACTTGCTCTGGTACCCCAAATTTGATTTTTACTCTGATCCCTTCAGATTTGTGACCCTTCAGGTTCTTCTTCCCATGTTCTTCAAATCTCCACTGTTGGATGAGTCAGTTTGTCTTTATACTCTTTTCTTTTAGAATAAGGCCCTCACGTTCCAGTCTTCAGGCTCATGATAATGGCCTGGCCTCTACTCAAAAAAATGAGGTGAGATCTTTCAACAGCAGTACCACCATATGGGATAATAATGGGAGAGTAATTAGCTTGTAAATAGCCAGAGATGAACCCAGCACCCCAGCACTTTGTCTCCAGCCCCTGTGTTACCTACTCTGACCCTCACTTCACTTCCCCTCCACTTTCTTGCCCTAAAGGATTTCTTCCTCTGTGTTGTTATCTACAATATCATTCTGTTAATGTTACGTGACTGTTTAATAAAAGACCTTTCCACATTCTGCTAGCCCATGTAACCTGCAGGCAGAGGTCACCAGGAGGATAGGTCACACACAGGTGATAGAATGACTAGACCATTGTTTTCAATGCAATAGTTTCCCAGGACCTGAATAAGACTGGAATTTAGAGAATGGATAAGAGATCACTGAGGGGTCACTCAGGACATTAAAAACATATATTTTATTTGCAGTAAAACAGAATTCAACATTAAATCCACAGATTGCACATGATTATCAAGAAATCTGCAAAGAACTAGTCTGTCAAGAAACATCAAGATTACCAGTGGTCACCATAGAGATGACAGTGCTCTGGGTACCACACCTTCCGCTCTTCTTCATGAAGGCCTCTATATTGCATCCAGGACCACTTGTCTGGTCTTTTCTCTGAGCTGGTGTTTGCATCATTCTCCTCCACTTTGTTTATTTATTTATTTTTAATTTTTATTGGGTAACAGTGTGGTTTTTTCAGGACCCATCAGCTTCAAGTCAAGTCTTTGTCCTTCAATCTAGTTGTGGAGGGTGCAGCTCACTGGCCCATGTGGGAATCGAACCAGTAACCTTGTAGTTCAGAGCACGCTCTCTAACCAACAGAGCCACCTGGCCACCCCCATTCTCCTCCACTTTTTAAAAACATCTAATTAATTTTATTTATTATAAAAGAAGTAAAGAATCTGTGTAGAACATAATCTGTCTTCTTCACTTTCACTAGCTAAACAGAGAGTTACTTGGACATTGGTCCATGCCTATAAAATATAGAAGATTCTGAGAGATCGCAAATCTGTGATGGTCTTCTTAGCCACTGTTGCTCTCTGGGATAGGGGGTGCTATGATTGGGTCAAAGTTTTCTTAACTATGTTAAGTTAAGGAAGAGTGGTTTTTTTACTCTCTGAGATGTCCTCACTGAGCCTCTAGCAGTTGTCAATTATAGGTTTTCCTTCCCGCCTCATTCCCATAGCTGTTGCCACTCTTTTTGAGTCTCTGCTCCAGGAAACAGTGCCTCCTGTATCCCCCTTTCTGTCTCTCCAGTCTTGGGGACAATGGTTTTCCGTATGACCTCCCATCTCTAATGGATCTAAAAAGAATTGCTGATTTTTTGGTCTGTTCAGCATTTTATTTGTTAGGACAACAGAATGGTGACGTCCAAGCTCTTCACATGTGGAACCTGAAACAGGAAGTCCACTCTTGCTTTCTTTGTAATTATATCAATAATCTTTACGAAAAATGGACAGTAATCTCACCATTTTTACCCTTTTCTGTTATCTCCTCTCCCATTAAATTCACACTTCAAGAGACAGCATTTCTCTTCACTGAGATTATATTTAAGGTAGAAATGAACTTTATCTTTAAATATACCTTTGTCAACCACTGCATTCCTTTATGTTTCTCTTTTTCAGTGGAAAAATACTGGAATTTTTAGTAATTTTTTTTTTTTTTACCTACCAACTCAGCAGACCTTAAAACAAAGCATTTCTTCATGATATCAACTAATGAGCAACTATGTTATAATAATTACTAGATGTATAACAAATGAACATTGCTTAATATATATAGGCTTCATAAGCTATCATAGCTCATGTTGTTTAGGGTAACTTGAGGCATAGTTATTAACATAGTGGGATATTTGGTTAGCATTAAACATTTGTTTTACATATAATGACCTCAGAATGCCCAAAATGGAACCAACACTTTACAACTTCTTTACATGATGTTATATTTACAAAAGGATATCACTCATATTTAAATATTTATAGGAGACTTTAAATTAGTGTTTATAACTTAAGAACACTGAAATGAGGAAATTTTCTATAAATATACTCATGTATACTATTGGAAAAAATCCTTAAAGTCCCAAACAGAACATATACATCTTCATGTTTAAAACACTCTAAGTACAACTGTTAGCTTTACTCTCAGTACAGTTGTGGCATCCCCCTGAAAGAAGAGTTTTATTTTCCTTTCCAGAACAGTTCTTTACCGGGCCGGGGAGTCCAGGAGGCTAGTTTTGGTCTCAGTCTTGTAATCATGACATGATAAGTCATGGTGAGCTGAGGCCTCAGTCACCTTTCTGGCAGATTGTGGAGAATGGTCTCGATGATTTCTATGAACTTCTGGGGATTCAACTGACTCCTTCCTGGGTTTTTGGATGCCACAGCAGTTATAGTAATGGGCCCCTCTTTACTTCACTTGCAACATATTTTTGAAAAAGTTTCTTCACAAATAACCAAGATGGCTTGTTCTGTTAACAACTGGTTGCTCCTTTCTCAAATGCTTTTTTTAAAAAATGATACAAGTACACTTACAACATGATCCAATAATCCTATTCCTTAAGTTTACACATGCATGAGAATGACTGTAGTGATTCTATTCATAACCACTAAAAATTGGGGGGCAAAAACCCAAATGTCCATCCACTGAATGGATAAACTAACTGGATTCCACACAATGTAAAACTATTCAAACTAGTGATATAGGCAACAGCTTGGATGAATCTCAGAAACATTGTGCTGAGTGAAAGAAGACAGTCTCAAAAGATTACATATCTTATAATTCCATTTAGAATAGACACTTCCAAAAAAGAGAAAACCATGGTGATGGAAAATAGATCAGTGGCTACCAAGGATTGTGGGGAGGGGAGTATTTGACTACAAAGGGAGAGCGCCACAGACCTTTTGGGGGTGACAACTGTTTTGTACCCTGATTATGGTGAGTGTTACATGAATTTATACATGTGTTAAATTCATAGACCTGTGCACCAAAATAGTTAATTTTACTGTGTATTTATTTCAAAGTGAAATTAAATCAAGCAAGGTATAAATAATGATATTAAGATAAATTAGCAGACTATGATTTACCACTGATTCAGAAATAACCTCAAAACAGGAAAATATAATAGTTAAGATCTCAGTTCTAGAGTCAGTCATGAGAATATTTTCCTGCTACTTAATAGTTTTGTGATATTGGGAGTGACACTGAACTATGCTAACACTCATGTCCTCATCTGTCAAGTGTAAATGGTAATAATCCCCACCTCAAAAAGTTGTGGTAAGGGTAAATGCTTATGCATAGCACTTAACTATTAATACTCTCAGTAATACCATTAATATTATGGTGGACATAGAGCTGTATACATTTCTCTATTTAGTGCTTTTCTGATAAGGAAAATCCATTACCCTCCCACCAGAACACACAAGCACAGATGTGTAACCACCACCATCAGCCCCATCACCAATGTCATACACAATATACTAGGGCAGGGGTTGGCAAACTTTTAAGATGGAAGAGCCGCCAGGGGTCAGCAAACTGTGGCTCGAGAGCCACAGGCTCTGAAGTAAAATTGAAAATGAAAATAAAACTATCATAGTTTCATTTATAAAAATTTTAAGGGATATTATTCACATAATGGTGATTATGTACAAATATATTTATGGCTCTCAAATAATTTTTAAATTGTTGTGAGGCACAGGATTGGCTCTTCTAGGGGTCGGCAAACTTTTGAGATGGAATGTACCCGAAGAGCCGCATGTGGCTCTCGAGATGCAGTTTGCCGACCCCTGCTCTAGGGCAATGCTAGAAACTCCAATTTCTAGAGAAGTATAATGTTAACTACTGCTAAGCAACATATTGAGAATGTCTGCCTTAAGCATGCTGCCAACAGTCCTAATATATTTTGGAAGGAAAAGACATTCACTTGGTGAAGCAGTGACTATTTAGAAATCCAGCATCTTCACTCCCACAAGGAGGGCATTAGAGCCTTTGTCCTTGACTCGCCTTTTCCCCTTTGCAATCACTCCCTTAACACTCTCATCTAATCTGTCAGTTTTAGTGATTGCATCCAGGCAGTGAATGACTCTTGAATCTATATTTACCATCTTGGTCTCTCTGTGGTTTCAAGATTGGATTTCTAACTCCTGTTGGAGTTAGATTATCAGAATTGTGATCTCTAAGGCATTATCTGAGGCTGGGCTCATTCATTTTCTCTTGCAAAGCTTCCCCTTCTTATGATTTCCCAGTTCTGTTAATGGTGCCACCACTTTCTCTGGGTTTTCACCCTAAATGCTTGGTGTGGTTGCCTCTTTCCTTTGCCTAGGACCATGAAGCAAGTCTTTCCCCTATTGCCTCTGACTTAAACCACAGCAATGGTCTCCTCAGCAATGCTCCATCCACTCAGCTGCCATATTAATCCTAAATATGGCCCCTGCATAACTTCCTGTTTGATAAGCAGATCCGTAACACCTTCACTAATTGTCTAAAGAAAGAATTCTAAACTAGTTGGCCTCACCTACATTTCCTCTTCATTCCTCACTATATCCCTTTAGCCACACAGGTTGTTTCATATGCCCATGTTATTATACTTTGTTAGTTTTGTGCCTCTAATATGATTTGTTTATAATGAAACATATCTGTTAATAGAATATTCCCATTATTGGGAAGAGCTGGCACCTCTTCGTGTCTCATATCATTGCTTCAATTCTGATTTAAAAGCCTGCTTGTGCTTCTCATATTGGGAGTGATTTTAGAGTCCTTTGAGCTGACATAGCACATTTGTGATTACACTTTTATGAAATGTATTACTTTCTGCCATTCATTAAGAGTATTTATGAGTATATATTATTACATCCAGCAAGGATAAAATATACATGGAAGTTCAGTGTGGAAGTGACTACACTCATACCTTGTATATGTGTTCAGTATGTATTTTCTACTGAAGAAAAATGAGTGAGCATTATTTCACCGGGACTAATCAGGTCGCTTTCCCCTAACTTCTCTCTCCCCTCTAGCCCTGTAAGTCCATTGTGATTCTCTTCCTCACTACCAGCGCCTGGAGTGATCCAGGCTGATTTGATTGGCAGGTAGACTGCGTTTCCTGACACCTATTCTTTGAAAAGCTTTTCAAAGCTAGCCTAATATGGAGCTTCAGTTTAAGCTCCAATCACTGACTATCTTTCAGTATTCCACAATGCTCCACTCACTTACTCAGAGCCCAGATATGTGGGGTTTATGATGACAGTGTTTTCAGAGCGTAGTTATTTCACATACAAAAATGTGTTTTTGTCCTTGGAAAGAGTGCTGTTGCTATACCATGGAGGAAAGCCAAAGAAGAATTAATCACTAAAGTGTTTGGAGACTCAGCTTGGCTATGTAGGGCTGATATCATGTCGTTGGGTCCTGGAATGTGGGTTCCAGTTCCTGGAACAGGCCTGTTCCCATGGCAGTGAGGTCTTAGGCGTTCTGTTTCCAGTAGAGGCGTATAACAGGGGGAAAAACCCCCAAAACCTGCAATAACTAATGTAGGTTAGTTTCCAGAATTCTCTAAATCAACAAATTATTGGTGCCACATTTATTTGGGAACCAAACCAAATTTTGTATTTTTAAAAGACTCCCAACTTCATTTTCAATGTTCTGTATTCACAGATGCAGCCCAATTCGTGGCTTTTTTAAGGGTCCTCCCTTACTTCCTCAACTCCTAAATGGAGGCCCAACAAATTTTGGAAAATGAAGAATTCAGGTTTAAGCCTGTTTTGGGTCAGAGTCTGGGATTATTCCTTCGCTGAACCATGAACAATGTAGCCATTGATTCACACGCCGCCACGCCCCTGCCCGGCAGAGTACAACGCTAAATTCAGTGTTCTTAACGCCATGCAGCAATAAAAGTACTTTAGCTATAATACTCAAAGTTACTCTTAATTTGCATTGTAAGAATTATGCAAAATGGATCCTTTTCTAACAACAACAACAAAAAAAAAACCCGATCTAGGTTTCAGGGGCGCACACCGCCCCCCCCCGCCCCCAACACCAACCTTATGAATGTCAGCAGCAAAGTGACTCAACTGGTCCAAGGGGACTATCCGGGAGGGAGGGGTCGCGGTTGCGGACTGGTGAGTAAATAAAGCTATTGGAGTGAGGCAAGAGCTCAAGTCCATAGCCATGCGGCCCACGGAAACTTCTGCTTCGCTGCCTCCTCCCTTCTCACTTGTTTCCATCATCTGCACCCTAAGGCCTCAGTGTCTGTGGGAGTCATTTTATTCTTCCCGGGGGAAGCAGCTACATCGCTAAGCTACTTCACGTTGTATTTCTCTTTTAATGAGTACCACACACATCACTCTTGAAGGGTGCTAACAATGAGTAATTAAGTCTTATGGGAAGCAAAACTCGGGTGCAAGCTGAGTAAATAGATCTGGCACAGAGACAACGCCGGCTGCTCTCAGGGGAGTTTCCTTTCGGGTGGCAGTGCGGTGTGGGGGCCGGGAGTCAACCTGCACACGGGTCTAGGTTGTAACTTGTGCTAACTGGCTCATCTTGCAGATGTCACTCTTGCTGTCCCAAGTCTCAATTGTCTCACCTGCTGAACGCAGGAGTTATTTTCGGCCCACCTCACCGGATGATAGAAAACTGGCAAGTTTGATTTTAAAATAAGGTATCACTATGATTTGATTAGCTTTAAATGCTTCCCTCTTCTTTTTACTGTTTGGGTTTAAAGTCCTTTTACTCAACACCTGGCCCAAATATGCCACACAGGGAGCACCTGAATTTGAACTTGCATCATCCTAGCAGATGTTTTTCTTGGCATCGAGCCATCGATAAAACTTAACTCCTTTCAACAAGCCTTTATTGAGCAACTACAATGTGCTGAGTATCTATTCAATCATTAAAATGTGAGCTGTCTACAGGCAGCATTTTATTTTTCTCAATGGGGAATGCCATAAAATCTGTAAAAAGTTTCCAGCATTAGGAGTGATCATAAAGGAAATCTTGATAAGAGGCGTCTTTTCACAGCAAAAAAATATGAAAAGAGCATTTGGATCCATGTGCCACTACACTGAGCTCAGACACTTTTGGAAGCCAAAGTAATTTCACTGAGAACAAAAGGGAGCATCAACACAGCTTCTAAAACACAGCATTCAGGGTCACCAAAATTCTACTTTCCTGCAGTAAATGCTTATATGTATGAATCTTGAATGAATATATTGGTAGGGATGTGGCCAGACTTCAGACACGTAGCTGATAGGGGTGGGAGAGAGAAGTAACAGCCCACACAGCTTTTGTCCAATAAGATACCTTAACAACTCCTTGCCAGGTAATGTGCTGACACGGGGCCTATGAAGCGGGTGATTTAAAAGATTTCAGAGGAGTGCTGGGAAAATAAGACAGTGTTTATTTGGGAATATGGCTATCTCTATTTCAAGTTTCTCTTGAATTGCTGCTGTAGGAGAGGAATACAACGTTGGTCTACCAGAATGGAAAGAATGTTAGCAATGCCTGTTTCTGAATGTGCTCTTTCATATGTACAAAGACAATGGTTAAGGATGTAGGTTTGGGGATCAGAACACCTAGTTTAAACACCAGTGGCTTCCATTTCTAAACCATAGGAATCTGTGCAAGTTACTGAATCTGCCAGAGCCT
Organism: Aselliscus stoliczkanus; assembly: GCA_033961575.1. Classification (NCBI taxonomy): domain Eukaryota; kingdom Metazoa; phylum Chordata; class Mammalia; order Chiroptera; family Hipposideridae; genus Aselliscus; species Aselliscus stoliczkanus. Next base: position 162,254,454 of record CM066731.1, on the reverse strand, counting down.
CAGTGTTCCTCATCGATGAACAGGGGATAAGAATAATAATCAACTCATGGAGTACTTAAGTGATTTATTTAAAGAGGGTAATGCTCATAAAAAAACCTGAAAGCAATGCTTGACATATGATAAGGGCTTAATAAATGTTAGCTACTGTCATACGAATGTTTTAAGAAACTAGTTTCAATATCAGACTCCTAGGCATTTGGGAATTAAGTACCACTTGCCAGACTTTATATTACTTAGTTCAAATACTCCTTAATTTACAGGTCAAGCCATAGATTTATATTCAGTGAAATATATTGCCCCAGGAGCTATTGCAAGATTTTTACGAGTTCTCTCATCACTCCAATAGCATTCCTTCTTTTCTTCCTTTCTTTCTTTCTCCTCCTTTTTTTCTTTTCCTTCTCCTCCTTCTTTTTCTTCTCCTCTTCCCCTCTCTCTTTCTCTCTCCCCTCCCTCCCTCCCCCTCTCCTTACTTTCTAAGCCAGTCCTTTTGTTTTAGACAATATATTTTCACAAATCATCAAATTTGTTTTAAAGATAATTCTGATCTGTTCATTTTAATAGATTTGAAGTGAGTATGCAAATGGTAAACGTTAAAATAACTTTATGCAATTACCAAAAAATAATCTCATTTCCCTTATTATCATTCTTATTTTTGACATTTTTTTGCTATGAAAGTAAAAACTCGCATCCATTTCCAGATTTAGAAACTGTGATGATTTTGTTCCAAGGTTAAAACTTTTCTTCCCATAAATACTCTTATATGTGTGTATTTGTAATTGCAGTTATATAATTGTTCCCTTCTACTGGAGTTTACAGATTCATAGTTATTTGTTGTTCATTAAAAATAAGCCCTTTCCGGCTGGCCAAGTGGCGTGTGGTGGTTAGGAGCTGGCTTGGGACACCAGCGGCCCTGGTTCAGATCCCACATATGAGGGCCAGTGACACTGCCCTCAAAAAAATAAATAAAAAGAAAAATAAGCCCTTTCATTTATATCATGTATATAACAGTAACTATAACAAACTTATATAATCAATTAGTAGAATCACATAGACACCGAAAAATCCAGTTATTTAAATAATTTTATCTGCCCCTCTAAAAAAAATCAGCACTTGACTTTGAAAAAGGTTATCATTATTTTTAAAAGCATTTGCTCATTTTTTTCTTATAAAATTACAAGGTTATGAACTATTATAGTAGGGGGAATTACATATTTGAAAGGTTCAGAAACAGAGCAAGGATTTGAATATAAAGCAATTTTTAAATTTCTGTGTAGGATGCTTTTTCAAAAAACATTAATTTTTGGAGATTTAAACATGTAAATGTATATAAACAGATTTAAAAAGTAACACTTCTAACAATTTGCATGGAATAGGTGAGTGTGAGGCGCAATGTGATACTAAAAGAAATACTGAAAAACATTTTGACCTGATAAAGTGCAAACATGAGTTACAGACTGTGAAACACAAATTACCACTAAACCTCCTTCCTTTTCAGGCTCTGCCGAGTTAGAACAAGGACTCTAAGCTCTCCACTTGGCCCCTGCCTCCCCTCCACCCTCACTCTGTGACTTTCCTAACATCATCCCCTTCTACTCCCTCATTTCCTTTTCTCACCCTCCTTAAGAAGATTTAGTAGAGTTTAAGGCATGAACTTAGCCATTCAAGTTTCAAAAGACAGGGTGGATTTGATCTAGAACTGCACATGTGGGACCATGATCTTTCCTGGAGGTCCCAGGTGGTTTCAGTATTTCCACAGCAGCTCAATGAGCATCTATCCAGGGGAACATTTGTTGGAGTGTCTGAAAATTTCAGGTCTGATATGCTATAATTCCGTGGAGACACCTGAACACAGGCATTCTTCCAATCACTATATTCTCATAGCTTTATTAGAAATAGAATTCAAAGGGAGAGAGTTAGGACTCCCTGAGAAAAGAAACCTAGTTCTTATTTTTCACACTGAAAGAGAATTAGATTACAAATTGGTGAGCTAGCCTTCTGAAGAAAGTATCTTTGACTCAACATTTTATTTCTAGAGATAGACTCTGCAGAAAGACTTGTAAATGCTGGTCTTTGATCAATGAGCATTTGGCAACCATATATCCTATGCAAAAAGTGAGCTGGACTGTAGGAAGGGGAACAGGTGAAAAAAAACTCAGAAGTGCTTTCAGGAGCTTAAATAGGGTGAGAAAGACAGTTGTGCATAGGTTGCTCATTTTGTGTCACCAGAATAAATCAGTGCCTGACCGAATAGTTCCACCCTGAGAGGATTGGCCAAGTGAATAAATACATGGATCAATCTAAGATAGCATGATATAAGGATAACAGAGAAGCAAAAAATCAATGACCATAGAAGTGAAAATCAGGAGACAATGAATTCTTTATGGAATGAGTGGTCACCAGGACATGATTAGTGGTATGGGAGGCTTTTGGGATGAACTTTAAAGAAGGGTTTCAATACATAGAAAAAGAGGAAGGAAGAGGTATTTAGAAAATGGGACAGGCATGAGTAAGAGTATAGAAGATTTGAAAGAAGAAGCACGTTTAAAATGACTAGAGCATGGAGTTGGTGCTGAGGAGTCAGGCTGGAAGAAGGGGTTGGGTCCTGCTTTAGAAGTACTTGACTAAAATGTTAATGGATTTGGAAACTATTCTGATGGCAATGGAAGCCAATAGATGCTACTGACACATGGAGCAAGGAAACCAAGAAGGGGTATTGTCATCATCCAAAGAGGAGGTCCTTGAAAAAAGAAAGTGATGTAAGAAGATAACTTAGCAGAGTAAATGAGAGGCCCTGACTAGAAAGCACTTTTCTGAATCTTTTGCTTAGAGGTGTATAAGTTGAATCTCTGAGAATTGCTAAAATTGCTCAGGAACAGAGTATGGCTTAAGAGAATTTGTGTGGATGTTTTCAATTTATAAAACCAACAAGGAAGAGGATAAAATGAAAGAGAATGAATGATAATCAGAGAACTAGGAGCAAAGCAAGAGTTTCAAAGAGAGGCCATATGCTGAGTAGAGTCAAGTACAATCAAATCTCAAGTGGGGTTGCTGAATTTAACAATTAGTAGGTCATTGATGAGATTTGTGAGTGCTGTTTCTATGGAATGGTGGGACAGAACTTGGGTTTCAGTACATTAGTAAGTAAATGGAAGGTGAGAAATTGGAAAATGTAAAATGAGTACTACCCTTTAAAATGAAAATTATAAATATAATACAGGAAATATGCTTTTTGAAAAAATTACAATACAGATATACATAAAATAAATATTTAAAATCCCTAGTCACCAACCACCCAATACCACTTACTCCCCTATGGTGACTGGTTAGTGATAGATTGTGAAAGTTACAGAGTAGTATAATGCATTTTTATGTCCATACATAAATAAACACCCACATACATGTGTATACATATGTAAGTGCATATATAAATACTCTGGCAAAGAGTTAATGCTCACTAACTATGCACGTGCTCCTCTCCATTTTCCCTTTCTTTGTAGTTAGGTTGGGGCCATGTAACAAGTTTTGACCAAAGGATTAGGCCCCTTCCAGGATGATACAATTAAGAATCACTACAGCTCCCCTACCTTTCTCACCCCCATAACCTGGAGGCTTGCCCAAGAAGTTGAATTTGAGGCATGAGGAAAGGACCAAGAATTATTTTCTGCCAAGAGACAGCAAACATATAGGAAACTCTGGAATAGCAGCTTCAGAATCCAAAATCTAAAGGATTTCCAGGTATGTGATTTATTGTTGGGTTCTAATTGATTAATTTCTCTGGAGAAGATAGTGTCTAAGGCTGCTGGGCAGCAGCCATCAGGACTGGAGGCCCTGTGGGCATTGATCCTTTTTCCACAATTTTTAAGTTCAGTTGGGTCACAGCCCATAGTAGCATGGCAACTTTGATGCAGGGAGAGGTGTTTTAGAGATTGATGAATGTGGACAAATTCGAAAATATTTGTTTTGGACACCAACCACTCAAGTCTGATGTTCACTTTCACTTCTTTCTTGGGTGCATTTTCGTTTCTTCAGACTACATATGGGGAAAGCCCATGTAGGCATTAGTTTTGAGTTAACACCTTAGAAAACATGAGGTAACCTTTCTTTAGAGAAGGCATGTCCTCCATATTAAAGGCAGCAAGGGGGAGAAACCAGTGCTAGTGAGAAACTTAAGGCTAATATGGCACTGCAAACCGAGGGTATGTCGAGTTCTCTGAGCAGATAGGGATATTTTGAAACCAAAAACCCCAAATCAAAAAACCTAAGGGAGGTTCAGGGCTGCGCTTTTTCTTTGAATTGTGATTGTTGGGCTTTTTGTTCCCATAAAGCAGATTTTGATACCTGGTGGCCAGCATTTTTGCACAGGAAGAAGTAGCATCGGATTTTTGAGATCAGACTATTGACGAGGTGTATTCTCATGTTCTGGACTTGAACCAATGAAATTGGGTCATTCTTGAAAGGTAACTGAGGCTATTCTTGGCCTCAAGGTTACATAAGCAGTTGGTATATGTACAAATAGGTAGCTGGACTGTTTTCTGAACCATTGAGTAGCTTAATAACAATGGTAATTGCTACCACTTATTGAATTCTATGAAACATGCAATTAAAATTTTTTATATTGTTCTGTATACAATATAACTGTAAGTTAGGAACTTTTATCCACATTTTACAGTTAAGGAAACTGTAGCATAGAGAATTCAAGCAACTCATCCAATGCCACAGTTACTAAGTGCGGCAAACCTAAGATTGGAATCACAGTTCAGTTCTCTCTGGCTCTGAGCCCCTGTTCTTCCAATAAGGAAAGGATGGAACTCACATGGAAAACGGCAGACTTCTCCCCATTTTTATTCAACATAGCTGATGAACAGGGATCCATATGCCTGTGGGACCCTTGCCTGTTCATTTTTCCTTCAGTGACGCCCCCTTACTTCTTCAGCATCTCATACCAAGAGAGCAGTTTCATGGGCTACTCTGTAACCATCAAGAAATGAAACCTTGTAAAGAATTATGGGAAGTACACAAGCTGTTCTGTTTTCTGTGTAGGAAAAAAGGGTGCCGAGCCCTGAGAAGATTAAAAGAATAAATGGAAGATTGATAAGAAAAAAACCCAGGGAGGTGGAGAGAAGAGACTTGTAAATAAGCAGGAACACACATGTGGTCCCAGAATGCAATTAAACACGAACAGCTCCTTTGGAACTGACACATGTACCAAATACTACATAGTAGAGTGCCAAATTCATTTTAGATTTCTGGATACAGATTATAGCACTGAATCACTACCATAAAATGGAACTCCAAATTAACATTTTGACTATTTAAACTATGTTGAGTATTGATTCTGGGTAACCATTAATATTTTATTGTACTGTTCTCTTTCCTTCACCCAAAACCAAATTCTTAAAGTAGTAAAGCAAAACAAAACAAAACAAAAACAAAGACAATGCCTGAAAATTTATGTCAGTGAATTGCTGTATAAGATAATACATTTTGCTTCTGAAATTTTCAAGTTGTTTAATGAAACTATATTATACCAAGAAGTTTAACATATGGCAACATATGCTTATACACAACTGACTAATATGGTTAATGCAAGACTAGGTAGGAAACATTTACTCTTGTAAATCCTTTACAATGAACTAAAACTTCAGAACCAATTAGGTGTGTTTGACATTTGCATTTTAAAGATTTTTCAAAGATTAGAGACATTAAGCCCCACAAGTATATCAAAATGACAGCCTTACCCTAACTTAATCCATCTTGCCCATTTGCAATAAAATCGCCATCATCCTGGGCCTAGAAAAATGTGTTGAGCTCATAGACTAAACATTCGACAGTTGTATGCACTCAGCAGCTTTATAACTTTTTGGGTGCCTTTGTGGAATCATCCTGGAATCAATTTATCTTCATGCTTCAAAGAATCCTAATTCAGAAGTACTCCAAATGTTTGGGACTATTTTAAGATTATTTTTCTTCTGGAAGTTTAAATGTAAACTAAAACAAATGCTCTCTCGATAATTTTATGCTGTTTTAACTAACTGTTAAAGTTCACCTTATGTACAAACTATCGCTTTCAGGCCAAAATGTATTTTCACTTCTCTGATTATTCTGTTTTTGAAAACATGCCTCCTGAACAATACTTATGTCCAGTGCTTTCTCCTATATGCCGTAATAGATATGTTTAAGCAGTTAAATGTAGAAGGCATTGAATTTTCTGTTGGTTCTCATTGTAAAGTAGAGATCTGCTTCTGCCTTTGTCTACCAAGAAAAGAAAGAAAAAGTAGACCAAGCTGAAAACCTAGGTGAGGTAGAAATACGTTCAGTTCTGATGATGATTTTTTTAACACTAGAACTGTTATTCTGGCTTACGTTTTCAGCCATGTCCAGCAAATCAATCTTCACTGTCTTATGCAGCATTTTGCCTCTCTAGGATCTTTCTCTCTACTAATATTGACAAGTTCACTGGTCTTTCTGGACCATGAGAAGGTCTCTTGTGAGTTTTACACAAATAGCTATGAGTATTTTGCTCTCCCTTTCTCATTTTTTGGGGAAGGCATTCTCCATTATAGCATCAAACAGAGTTTAGCTACCGGACAGTCGATAGGGTCATTTATTTAATTGATCCAGTCTGAAAATCTTATTTAAATGTAGGGTAAATTAGTTTCCCTTTACCACATGAGTATTTTGAAACTCCAAAGCCATGTTTATTCAGACTGAAGGATAAGTGCATTCTTTATCTTTCTTTCCCTCTCCCTTCTCTCCTTTCTCCTCCTTTCATGGAGTGTTGTTTATTTTCAGGGAGTGAGTACCAACCACGAAGCACCTTGTCTTGTAGGATAAACCAAAGTGGTTTTTCTCCTGGTTAAAATATTTACAAAAAGTCATGTTGTAAGAATTATATTGTAGATAGATTAAAAAAAAAAAAAGCTGGTGTTCTTTTTAGAGGAAAATGTAACATTGTGATGGTACTGTTTTTTGTGTTGTTGCTTTTATTTTTTGGACATAGCTGTCCAGAGCATTTGTGGGGGTGTCAAAGTAGAGAAGTTGCCAGCAAAAGAGCAGTAAAGGCAGGGTGTGGGCTCCTGGTTTTTCAGATGCCTATGGAAGTCGCAGTCTATCTCTGAAGCCAAGCTCAGCTAAGTATTAGCATTATTCTATTCTTCTGCCCAAGACCACCGTGGCCACCTGTTGGTAGCTGGGGAACCCAATAGGGTCAGAGTATTCAGTATAAATGAGTGACAGTAATAGGAGAAGGTGAGTGGGAAGATTTATTTATTTAATTTTTTTTGTTTGTTTAACTGTTAAAGCCAACGATATTTTTATATATTGCTGCACCTAGAATTAACTAATTATCATTACAATTACACACACACACACACACACACACACACACACACACACACACAGAGTGCCAAAAAAATGTATACACATTTTAAGAAAGGAAGAAAACTGTATTAAAACTGTTTTACTGATAACAATATATACTGATAACAAAAGATAAATACAAGTCATATGTATACATTTTTTTTTTTGAGGGCAGTGTCACTGGCCCCCTCATATGTGGGACCGAACCAGGGCCGCTGGCTTCTCAAGCCAGCGCTTAACCACCGCGCCACTCGGCCAGCCCAAATACAAACAAGTGTTTTTGTTTGTTTGTTTTTTGAGGGCAGTATCACTGGCCCTCATATGTGGGACCCAAGCCAGTGCTTAACCCTGCACCACTCAGCCGGCCAATGTGTATACATTTTTGACAGTCCCAGTATATATATATATAGATATAGATATAGATATAGATATAGATATAGATAGATATAGATATAGATATAGATATAGATATAGATATAGATATAGATAGATATAGATATAGATAGATATAGATATGTAAAGATGCTCCTTGCCTTATCAGTTATGTCCCAATAACCCACAAGTTGAAAATGTTGTAAGTTTAAGTAGAAAATGCATTTAATACACCTAGCCTACCGAACAGCACAGCTTAGCCTAGTCTACTTTAAATGTACTCAGAACACTTAACCTACAGTTGACCATTATCTTGAGGTTCATCCTTAAGCACACTCAGAACACGTAGTCTACAGTTGGGCAATTATCTTGAAGTTCATCCCAAGAGTAACTGCCTTCCTCTTCTCACCAGAAGCAGGAGACACAGATGGGCATTTTGTACACACGATTGGATGCAAAACACAAAACACGATATCCAAAAATCGCTGGCAACACAGTTCATTGTAGCGTATCATTTGTCTACCCCTGTGATGGTGTGGCTGACTGGGAGCCTTGGCTCGCTGCCACTGCCCAGCGTCACACTGCTCAGCGTCACGCGTATTGCTAGCCTGGGAAAAGATCAAAATTAAAAAGCCAAAGTATGGTTTCTATGAATGTGTATCACTTTCATACCTTTGAAAAATCAAAAAATCATCAGTAGGACCATCTAAGTCAGGACTGTCTGAATGTGTGTGAGCATTATATACTACACACGTGCACATGTGTATGGTCGGACAATTAACTTGGCGAACTCACCCTAGAAAAAGTGCTACACACCTCATTGCCGAATTTCATTATTGACGCCTTGGGAAGCTAGGCACCGATGCCAGCACCTAGTCGACCCTTCAAAGCAATTTGGGAACTCTTTTTCTGGAATGGCCATCAGAGCTGTACTCCTATTACCCTTGATGACCTGAATGTCATTGAAATGTCTTCATTTCAATATTTCCTTTATCTTCAGATAAAGAAAGAAGTCTCTGGGGGCCAGATCAGGTGTTCCAATACAGTTATTTGTTTACTGGCTAAAAACTCCCTCACAGACAGTGCCGCGTGAGCTGGTGCATTGTCATGAATTGTTGGCGAAAAGTTCAGGTCGTCTAACTTTTTCATGCAGCCTTTTCAGCACTTTCAAATAGTAAACTTGGTTAACTTTTTGTCCAATTGGTACAAATTCATAATGAATAAACCTTCCAATATCAAAAAAAGGTAAGCAACTTTTTTGTATATTGCTGTATATTACTATATATGTATTTTATATATATGTATATATATAATACATATATATGTATTTACACATATATAATATATATATTATAAATACATATAATGTATTTACACATATATAATATATATTACAAAGCGTCTAAAAGGAATTATATTAAGTAATGTATATTTCAGTTTTTTTTTATTTTTTATTTTTAATTAGTTTCAGGTGTACAACACAGTGCAATAGTTATACATTTTACCCCTCAAAGTGACAACCCCCACCCCCAATTCGCCACCCCACTCCCCCCCCATATCATATATATCTATTACTCTTCCTATGACTCTCTTCCACAGTATAATCCACATCCCGTGACTCTCTTTATATATTCAATTACAGTAGGTATACAACCTCCGCTTTAGTTATACAGTGCAGTAATCAAACCTCTACTCCATCCATGAAATGGTCTCCCTAACAAGACCTATGACCATCTGACATTCCACAGAATATTTACAACATTATTAATTATAATCCCCAAACTGTCTTTCATATCCCTGTGGCAATATTGTAGTTGCCTATTTTTTCTGTCTAATCCCTTCCCCTTCTCCCTCATCCCCATTCCTCTCCCAATTAGCAACCCTGATTTTTCCTCTATATCTATGAGACAGTTTCTGTTTACTTTGCTCATTCATACAGTTTTTCAGATTCCACATATGAGTGAGATCATATGGTATTTGTCTTTCTCTGACTGACTTATTTCACTTAACATAGTAGTCTCTAGGTCCATCCATATCATTGCAAATGGTACGATTTCATTCTTCTTTATAGCGGAGTAATACTCCAATGTATAAATATACCACAGTTTCTTAATCCAGTCATCTACTGATGGGCATTTTGGTTGTTTCCAAGTCTTAGCTATTGTAAATTGTGCTGCTATGAACATAGGGGTGCATAACTTTTTTTGAATAAGTGTCTCGGTTTTTTCAGGATAAATACCTAGGAGTGGAATTGCTGGGTCAAACGGTAGCTCTATTTCGAGTTCTTTGAGATACCTCCGTACTGACTTCCATAGTGGCTGCACCAATCTGCAGTCCCACCAACAGTGCAGCAGGGTCCCCTTTTCCCCACAGCCCCGCCAGCACTTGTTGTTTGTTGATTTATTGATGATAGCCATTCTGACTGGAGTGAGGTGGTATCTCATGGTGGTTTTTATTTGCATTTCCCTAATGACCAGTGAGGTTGAACTTTTTTTCATATGCCTGTTGGCCATCTGTATGTCCTCTTTAGAGAAATGTCTCTTCATATCTTCTGCCCATTTTTAATTGGGTTGTTTGTTTTTTGGTGTTGAGTTTCATGAGTGTTTTATAAATTTTGGATATTAACCCCTTATCAGATATATTGTTAGCAAATATATTCTCCCATTCAGTAGGCTTCCTTTTTGTTTTATTAATGGTTTCCTTTGTTGTGAAAAAACTTTTAAGTCTGATATAATCCCATATGTTCATTTGTTCTTTTACTTCCCTTGCCCGTAGGGATGTATCAGTAAAAATATTGCTCCGGGTAATGTCTGCAAATGTACTCCCTATATTTTCATTTAGGATTTTTATGGTTTCAGGTCTTACATTTAAGTCTTTAATCCATTTTGAATTTGTTCTTGTATAAGGCGTAAGGAGGTGGTCCAGCTTCATTTTTTTGCATGTGTCAGTCCAATTTTCCCAGCACCATTTATTGAATAGACTATCTTTACTCCAGTGTAAATTCTTGCTTGCCTTGTCATAGATTAACTGTCGGTAAATGCCTGGATTTATTTCTGGGCTCTCTGTTCTGTTCCACTGATCGATGTGCCTGTTTTTATGCCAATACCAAACTGTCTTGATTACTGTAGCCTTGTAGTAGGTTTTGATGTCTGGTAGCGTGATCCTCCTGACTTTGTTCTTATTTCTCAGAATTGCCAAGACTATTCTGGGTCTTTTATGATTCCATATAAATTTTAGGATTATATTTTCTATTTCTGTGAAAAATGCCCTTGGTAGTTTGATAGGAATTGCATTGAATCTATATATTGCTTTAGGCAGTATGGACATTTTAACTATATTAATTCTTCCTATCCATGAGCATGGTAGGTGTTTCCATTTATTTGTATCTTCTATGATTTCTTTCTTCAGTGTCTTATAATTTTCTGAGTACAGATCTTTCACTTCTTTGGTTAAATTTATTCCTAGGTATTTTATAGTTCTTGAAGCAATTGTAAATGGGACAGTTTTCTTAATTTCTCTTTCCATTAGTTTATTATTGGTATATGCAAATGCCACTGATTTCTGAACATTGATTTTACATCCTGCTACTTTACTGAATTCATCTATCAGTTCCAATAGTTTTTTGATGGAGTCTTTGGGGTTCTCTATATACAGTATCATGTCATCTGCATATAATGACAATTTTACTTCTTCCTTGCCAATTTGGATGCCTTTTATTTCTTTTTGTTGTCTGATTGCTGTGGCGAGAACTTCCAGCACTATGTTAAATAAAAGAGGAGAAAGTGGACAGCCTTGTCTTGTTCCTGATCTTAAGGGGAATGGTTTTAGCTTTTCCCCATTGAGTATGATGTTAGCTGTAGGTTTATCATATATGGCTTTTATTATGTTGAGATATGATCCCTGTATTCCCGCTTTGCTAAGGGTTTTTAACATAAATGACTGTTGGATTTTGTCAAATGCTTTTTCTGCATCTATTGAAATGACCATGTGATCTTTATCCTTCATTTTGTTGATGTGGTATATCACATTAATTGATTTACGGATGTTGAACCAGCCTTGCGCACTAGGGATGAATCCCACTTGATCATGATGTGTGATCTTCTTAATATATTGCTGAATTCTGTTTGCTAATATTTTATTGAGAATTTTTGCATCTATATTCATCAGGGAGATTGGCCTGTAGTTTTCCTTTTTTGTGATGTCTTTATCTGGTTTTGGAATCAGGGTGATAGTGGCTTCATAAAAAGAGTTTGGGAGCCTTCCCTCCTTCTGGATTTTTTGGAATAGTTTGAGAAGAACAGGTGATAGTTCTTTTTTGAATGTTTGATAAAATTCACTTGTGAAGCCGTCTGGTCCAGGGCTTTTATTTTTTGGGAGCTTGTCAATTACTGATTCAATTTCCTTGGTAGTAATCAGGGTATTTAGATTTTCTGTTTCTTCTTGTGTTAGCTTTAGAAGGTTGTATGCTTCTAGAAAATTTTCCATTTCTTCCAGATTATCAAATTTGTTCGCATATAGTTGCTCATAGTAATTTCTTAGAATTTTTTGTATTTCTGTGATGTCTGTAGTAATTTCCCCTCTTTCATTCCTGATTTTGCTAATTTGAGTCCTCTCTCTTTTTTTTTTTGATGAGCCTGGCTAGAGGTTTGTCAATTTTGTTTATCTTCTCAAGAAACCAGCTCTTGGTTTCATTGATCTTTTGAATTGTTTTTCTGTTCTCTATATTGTTTATTTCCGCTCTGGTCTTTATTATCTCCTTTCTTGTACTCTCCTTGGGCCTCTTTTGCTGTTCTTTTTCCAGTTCCCTTAGGTGTAAGGATAACCTGTTGATTTGAGATTTTTCTTCCTTCTTTAGGTAGGCCTGCACTGGTATAAACTTCCCTCTTAGGACTGCTTTCGCAGCATCCCGGAGATTTTGGGTCGTGGTGTTTTCATTTTTGTTTGTCTCGAGGTATTTTTTGATTTCCTCCTTGATCTCATTTGCGACCCACTCACTATTTAATAGCATATTGTTTAGCCTCCATTTATTTGTCAGCTTCCCGGATTTCTTCTTATAATTGATTTCTAGTTTCATAGCATTGTGGTCAGAGAATACAGTTGAAATGATTTCAATCTTCTTAAATTTATTGAGACTTGTTTTGTGGCCTAGCATGTGGTCTATCTTAGAAAATGTTCCATGTGCACTTGAAAAGAACGTATATTCTGTAGCTTTGGGATGAAATGCTCTGAAAATGTCTGTTAAATCCAGCTGGTCTAATGTGTCATTTAAGGTTGCCGTTTCCACATTGATTTTCTGTCTGGAGGATCTGTCCATTAGTGACAGTGGGGTGTTGAAGTCCCCTACTATGATAGTGTTACTGTTGATCTCTGTCTTTATGTCTGACAATATCTGTTTTATATATTTAGGGGCTCCTATGTTAGGTGCATAGATGTTTACTAGAGTTATGTCCTCTTGTTGGATCGATCCCTTCATTAATATGAAGTGTCCTTCTTTGTCCTTTGTTATATTCTTCAATTTAAAGTCCATTTTATCTGATATAAGTATCGCTACTCCAGCTTTTTTCTCAGTACCATTTGCATGAAATATTTTACTCCACCCCTTTACTTTCAGCCTGAATGAGTCTTTGGATCTGAGGGGAGTCTCTTGTATACAGCATATGCTGGGGTCTTGCTTTCTTATCCATTCAGCCACCCTATGTCTTTTTTATTGGAGCATTTAATCCATTTACATTTAATGTGATTATTGATAGGTGTGTATTTATTGCCATTTTGTTATTTGTGTTCGTAGTCTTTCTTAGGTTGTTTTTCTCTTCTACTTAAAGAAGCCCTTTTAGCATTTCCTGCAAAGCTGGCTTAGTGGTAATGAATTCCCTTAACTTATTCTTTTCTGCAAAGCTCCTTATCTCGCCTTCGATTTTAAATGATAACCTTGCTGGATACAGCAATCTCGGTTGTAGGCCTTTATTTTTCATCACTTTGAAAACCTCCTGCCACTCCCTTCTGGCCTGCAAAGTTTCTGTAGAAAAGTCAGCTGATAATCTTATGGGGGTACCCTTGTAAGTAACTTGCTGCCTTTCCCTTGCTGCTTTAAGGATTCTGTCTTTGTCCTTAACCCTTGCCATTTTCACTATAATGTGTCTTGGAGTGGGCCTGTTTGGAATCATCCTGGTTGGAACTCTCTGCACTTCCTGAGCTTGTATTTCAATGTCCTTTGCCAGGTTAGGGAAGTTTTCAGACATTATTACTTCAAATATATTCTCAATCCCTTGCTCCCTCTCTTCTCCTTCTGGTACTCCAATGACCCATAGGTTATTGCATTTGATGTTGTCCCCCAGCTCTCTTAAACTATTTTCCATGTTTTTCATTTTTTTCATTTTGTTGTTCCGCATGGGTGATCTCTGCTATTTTGTCTTCTAAGTCACTGATTCGATTTTCTGCTTCATCCAATCTACTTCTTCTGTTCTTTTATTTGTGTTGTGTTTCTTTGTCTCCCCATTCTGGCTTACTCTTTGTGTTTGCTTCAATATAACAGATAGATCCCCCAGGTTTCTCAGTCTTTTCTGGGTAAACTTATATGGTGTGTGTCCTTTATATTTGAATTACTCAGTCTCCCTATTCTCCTGTGCTTGTATCTGAGGTGTTCCTTGTGTTGTGCGTCCTCACTTGTAGATGTTTTAGTTTTGATTACTTTTGGTTTGTCAGTAGGTGGGATTGACTCCCAGATTGATTAGCTGTGAGGATCAGCAGCGTCTGCAGTTTATGAGCTGCTGTGAAAGGATTGACCCCTCTGATGAAACTAGGACCCTATGGGCCCTAGTACCTGTAGCAACTTCCTTTTGGGTGTGATTCTTGTATGTCAAACCCAGAAATGCTCTGGTTTTATCTAAAGTTGGCCTCCAGGTATGATGATTCTTGTGTCTGTTTGTTTGTACCCACTGCTGCAGAGTGATTTTAGAGCATAACAGATCAACAAGAACAACCTCTGCAGCCACCAAAGGAAACCAAATGCTCGCACAAGTAAAAAAAACCAACCATCAAACTACAGTCAACTTGTACAGAAATATCAATCATACTAATGATGAAAACAAACAGAAACAAAACAAAAACCACACACAATAATAACAGAAGAGGAAATAAAATAAAATACTATATCCTAAAATAAAAAATAGAATAAACATGAGAAACCGATTAGCTATACCTAAAAACTAAAAATAAAAATAAACTAAAATAATAAAAATTGAAAAAGTAAGAATAAAAATTTAAAAAATAAAATTTGCAGAAAAAAGGAAAAGAGGAAAAGTATAGCAGTGAGAAGAATGAATAAAATAAGAGAGAAAGTGAGGGTGGGGAAAAAAGAAAAAGAAAAGAAAGAAAAATAAAAATAAAAAATATATATATATTTGTCTACACACCCATATATATGGACATATATTCACCTATATACACCTATATATATGCCTATATTAAAAACTACAAAATGATAAGAATGAAATAGAAATAAAAGCCAAAAACAACCAAGATAAGCAGCCAATAAAGGGAAAACAAAACAGAATAAAACCAAACAAACCAAAAATACCCATGCTGGTCTTGGCTAAAGTCCACCAAGCTCTCTTCAGTTTGTCTGCTGTACAAAAATTCCTGTGCGTCTTGTGGGAACAGTAGGCCACCTGATGCCTATCGTGATCCTGGCACTGCAGGTTTGCTGTACTTGAGTGTGGTTGTGATATGTGATTGGTGGTTTTTACAAAGTCACTGCCTTTTTGCTTTTGCCTGTCCCAAGGCAGGCTGCACCCCCCAAGGCTCAATGGGTTGACAGCTGTGGAGAATTAAAGAATTCCTCACTACCAAAAGCCTGCTGCTAAGAATCTGTTAATTAGTGCCTCAGCAGGTGAACCTGCCCTGCCTCCCAAGCCTTGCCTAAAGGTGGGGGCGGGGTAGGTAGTCTCACTCTGCAGCCTTTACTGGGTGGAAATTCTCAACCCCCTGCAGGTAGGGATATCTTCCTAGTCTGCCCCTATTGCTCCATTGAGGAGTCAGTTTAAGACTGTCTTGGCAGGGGCCAAAGTTTGTGGGAGTGGGTGGGTTATTGGGTTTTTTTTGCTTTCTGTTCAAGAGTAGAAAAAGGAAAAATAAATAAATAAACAAACAAAAGTAAACAAAGCCACAGTTCCAACACTGTTTTAAGCTAAGGCCTTTGCCTCTTATGCTCCAGCGGAGGTCCTGCTGCTCTCCCAAAGGGTCTGCCGGGATTTAGGGAATTGCGCGCACCCTACCGTGTGGCTCAGATCCCCGCTCCGCGTCTCTCGGGGACCTGCGTCTCCGCCCGCGGCGCTGCGTGTCCGAGTGAGTCTTCTTTTTCCCCTGCTCCCGGGTTCCAGGCTTCTGCCTCGGAGCCAGCGCGCCTGCGCGGATCTCCTGCTGCTCTCCCAAACGGTCTGCCGGGATTTAGGGGACTGCGCGCACCGTGCCGCGTGGCTCCGATCCCCGCTCCGTCTCTCCGGGACCTGTGACTCCGGCCGGCGCGCTGCGTCTCCGCGGGCGAGTCCTGTGTTTCCCCTGCTCCCGGGTTTAAGGCTCCTGCCTCGGAGCCGGCGCGCCCGCGCCGTTCTCCTGCTGCGCTCCTGGAGGGACTGCCGCCGGGGTTCAGGGGACTGCGCGCACCTTTCCGCGCGGCTCCGATCCCCGCTCCGTCTCTCGGGGACCTGCGTCTCCGCCCAGCGCGCGCTGCTTCTCCGCGGGCGAGTCCTCTGTTTTCCCCTGCTCCCGGGTTTCAGGCTTCTGCGCTCCGCGGACCCGGTGGGCACAGAGACTGATCCCTGAACCGGGCGGGTGCAGGGACTGATCTTGCCCTGTCGCTGCGGGGCTCTGCACCCTGCTTCCTGGGGACCCGGGAGCCGCGGGTGCAGCTCGTCCCTCTGCACAGTCGTCTCCTCTCTCTCCTCCCGCACTTGCCCGGCCTGAGCTTCTGCCTCAGACCGCAAACCGACCCGCTCTGGCTGAACTCCAGGTGGGCCGCGGGCCGCAGGGAGCGAGCCGGGCAACACTCACTGTGACTCAGCAGCCGGGGTGCGGGCTGCACCTCACGGTCTCGCCGCCTTCTTCCCTGACTCGCCCGGCCTGCCCGCCTTCCAGCAATCCTTGTGTGGGACTCTTAGTTGCTCTGTGTGATGAGTAGATGTCTCCTTGAAGCCTATTAGAAGTTCAAATTGTGGATATTTCCAGGGGAGATTTCATGGAGCCCTCCTCACAGCCGCCATCTTGCCCCTCCCTTATATTTCAGTTTTTAACAAAAAAATTGTTTGAATAAGTTGTATATAAGAAGTACTTTAACTTACATTTAGTAATATATTAATATTTATGAGGACTTGATTTTTTAATATATTCCATTATTACTTTATAATGTCTCTGATCCTCTTTTGTTGGCCATTTAGTACGTTTCTATTATTTTTAATATTACACAAATCTGCAATGAACATTTTTTTACAAAATGGTTGTGAACTTGACCCAAATTTCCATGGGATAAATTTCTGGAAGCAGAATTACTAGATGATCTGAGTTTTTAAATTGCCAAATCACTTTGCAAACGTTTGTAAAATAATTTCTTCCCACAAGCATTTTAGAGTTTCCCTTACCCTTCACCTTTAATAATATCTAAAAAATACCATGTAGTCTCACTTGGGATTTGAAAGAGTCTATATATTTTTTTCAATTTGCAGTCACTAGAGTGAAATTAAGCATTCACCTTTTTTGCCATTTGTATTTATTTTTAATTATCTATAGCAATACATCTTATGACAAATAAGAACCATTTTATAGTAAGGTCATTAACACTTTCTGATCATGTATGTTACAAATATTTTTTAGTTTTTATATTGAATTTAAATTGTTTTTCATGGTATGTATCTTTCCAAAATGCTTTATGTCTTTATTATTAAATATACCCATATTTTCTTTTAAGCCTTCCATCTTTAATGTTTTGAAAGGCTTTCTGGATAGATTATTTAGATTATATTCATTATATTTTCAAGAGTTGTATAGATTGGAATGGAATAAATTATTGCCAAGAGATCACAGCTTCATGTCCTGAGAAAAAACACATTCTGTCTCCCATGCTTATTTTAGTTTGCTAATAACAATATCTGTGAAACCCAGTAAAACACAACAAGAAAACTATCCCTTTTCCTACCAAAAGGCAGCATTCTGATTCAGGAAGAAGTGTCCTTACTCACTTAAATATGAATATAGATTTGTTACTATAAAATGTTGTGACTCTTCAGTAGAACATTTTAAGGAAATGTGTGTGTTAAGAAGCCAGGTCACTTAGAGCAGGAAGGTATGGGGAGCATGCTGGATTGTTGTCATATAGACCCTATACTGTCGCTTCAGAGCTGCCCTGAATCCTTTTTACGTTTGATAAGATGCTGTGTGTGATGACTGAGCCACATTTGAAGGACAGTTCCAATACTCCACAGCAGGACTGGAGAATTAAACAGCATTATTAAAGACATAGGGTTGTTTGCAAGTAGCTAATGCCAAAAATTCCCAGGGCAGAGAGACAGGAAAGGAAAACAATGGAGACTTCAGCCCTAATTTAGAAAGGGGTCACCACAGGAACAGATGTGTTTCTGTCTTGCTCCGCAGTTACTGTCCCCACCTGCCTGTCTTCTTCACTCCTCTACTCTCCACTCTCTGTTCACATCTAATTCAAACAGACTGCTTGGAGCTTTCCCAAGTAGGGGTTTTTGATTTTGTTTTTGTTTTTTAACTCATGTCATGTGAAATATTATTTCAAACTCTGATGCTTCACAGTAAAGTGGGTGCACTAAGAAATGAATAAAATGACCATATTTTCATGGGTGAGAAAGAGGAGATTACGGGCCCACAGAAATTAGCTCTTGGTTTGTCACTTTGCTCTAATTCTGTTGGCCAGCTGCAGCTTCTCAACAACCTTGACTTTGACAAAGCCATTAAGTATGTGCCTGATACATGATTATGGGAAATGGTAACAACAAGCACTAAGTAATGTCAGAAGTCCTTTGTGTGTGCCTTATGTATGCCATTCAACCTCAGACATACTTACTCAAAAAATGAAAAATAATAAGTCAAATGATCACACTGAGTTTCTTTAACTTATGCAAGTTATGATCCTACAGTATCAGCATCAAAATGCTAAGGAAAATATAAAGGCTGTTTATGAAAAGATTAGCTCCTTGGTCTTAGAATAATGTATAAGTCATATGGACAAATTATAAATACACCACATTTGAGCAGATGGATGCCTGATGAATTTAGAACTACATCTCTTTAGAGTTAAACTAGCAATGGCAACTGCTTAAGGCCCCCAGCGAGTCCCTTGATGTTGGATTAGATCCATGTGGCCACAACCAATCAGAATCCATGGTATATTTATGGATGTACCATGGATTCTGATTAGTACATTAAATCATGTGTACTAATTGATTGGTACTCAGCTCCCAAAGCCAAGCCGTTAGCCCAGGAAATATGTCTAAAGAGGATGTATGACATTTTGACACCAGATCTTTTAATGGGAGAGGCATTTTGATTCTTACATCTGGTCTATATAAGGCTTAAAAAATATCATTTCCCTTGTTCCATGTTATGACTTTTTAAAAATCAAATCAAATGCACCATTCACTCTGTTGCTGTGCCTGCTTCACAGCTGCTTCTCTAAACGCTAGGAGGAAGCTCAGGGAAGGAATACATTTTAGGGTAAGAATAAAGGAGAAAGTAATGACAAAAGAGAATAAAGAAAAGGAAGGAGTTGGGAGTGAGTGTAAACAGTGAGGTTCAGGGGTGAAGTCAAACTCAGGGATGTGGCTAAGGTCAGGGGTCAAGTGTGGATTTGGAAAGAAAGATCCCAGAATACCTACAGTTCCAGCTGAGGCCATGTCCTAATATCCTACTCTGTCATGAGTCTCCATGAGTTTCATGACTTTGAATTGTGGACATAGGTGAATTTTTGACTTACTAATTCAGAGTTTCAATCATGGAGACATGTATAGATCCATTCACTCTTTGCTACTAAATTCGATATCTGCGTGCCCTCTAAATGTCATAAAGAATGGAATATAAAAACAATCATCATGTCTTAGTTTTCTTTGTAGTTTTAAATTTTGCTTCTAAGCTGAGTACAAATGAAGTACTAAATTCCACAGTCCCTCTATTCCTCTGAATTGAACTCCCTCCCCCAAAGTTCAATGAAATCTTGCCCAAATATGATTATTTCAAAAACCTAATTTACGTGATCATTTGCACTGTGTGGCACCTTCTTTCTAGGGACATTTAATTCCTTTGTAAACTCCCTTCACCCATTAGGAAGTTATGAAATGTTATGTAAATTTGCTCAGATTTATCACAGAATGTGGCTGCCAGAGCATATAAGCTTCAGCTTCTATAGTGCTGAAGGGAAATAAATCATTCTAAATATACCAATGGCATTTGACTAAAGAATAAAACTCATATTACCTAACAGACTATTTAAACCGTTGTCTCAAAAATTCTTACAGCCCGGTAACCTGAATGTCAAGCTTCAGACCACAGCATAAATTTTTTTTGACACAAAAATAGAAACCTGTGAAAAAGCAGAGGTGTGACAGATTGGGATAAAACATTTAAAACATATTCTTCTGTTAGTGGTTTTGACATTCTGTTCCCATTAATAACTTGTAGGAAGTTCTTTAAAGTTCTCTTGTTGAGTCAATGTAAAGTTATTAACTATGATGAAATGACAAAAAGCACCATATTGAGAAAACAGGACTAGATTGTTCACCAACCAAAATAAATGAAAATATGAGAAAAACAAAGTAGTAGGGTTCATGTTTGTAGTTTTAATTGTCTTCACTGTAATATTAAAATAATATTTAGGCAAAAGCATGTATTTTACATAAATTCTTAGCTGCTTTTACACAAAAATAAATAAAGTTTATGATAGTTAACTTGTTGCCAAAAAGATGGTCTTCGCTCTCAGTAAAAAGCAAACACTTTTGTGTGAACACAAACACTTCATGTTTACAAAGTGCTAAGGGGTTAGAGAACGTGGCCTTCCCTCATTTTCATTAATCCCACATCACATATTTTCAGTTCTAGTGATTTTTTTCTTTTTTGGGAGTGTGTGTGTAGGGGGCTGGCCACTTAGGAGGTTCATCTGATACAAGACCGTTTTGGTGGACCAGCCCATAAAGTAAACCTTTCAATATGACATTTCTCATTTTTCACCAATTGAAAACAACCCAAGTGATCTCAATGTTAAACCTAAATCATTCTTAATGTTTATTAACACAAGTCAACCCAACAACGAAGCTGGTTTAATAATTAGTTTGTATTTAATCCTTTTTATAACAGTAGTGGCTACAGATTTAAATGTATCTGTAGAAGCATTCATACTATGTCAAAATAATTCCAGATGTCATTCTATAATATTTCATTGTCTGGCCTGATTCATTCATACGTGATGGGGGATGCCTGATGTCGTGGTTTTAGTTCTCATTCAATGGAGGAAGAGAGGGAACTGAAATGTTGACTTTCTAGTTCTTCAGGTGGCAGGATGCTCAATGGAGAGTTATTCTTACGATGATAAGGAAAGAAACATATCTTCTCATAAAAAATAGCTCATTGGAGATAGAATAATAAAACTGATGCTTCTTTTTATCTCCAATTAATTGCAAAACAGATGCCATGTGGCACATTTGCATTTCATACAGCACTGGCAATGAACAGCGTTTATGAAAGAGATTTCTTTTACAGTTCCAAAGGCCAATAAAACAGGTGCACTTGAGCCAAGTTAAAAAAAAAAAATAGAAGGAACTGCAGTCACATAAGGCCTAGAATGTTAGACAGGCAGATAGGAAATATCGCTGCTGTTAAGAAAAATTGAAACTTAGCAGTTTTAAAGTGTGTTCAAACCTTAAAACTATTGCACTCACACACACATACACATATATTTAAACAACATATATGACATAAACAAGATGTTAGAGTAGCTTCACAGTGTGAACTTATAATTGAGTCACCCTCTTCTTTTATCCTAATAATGTAACTCATTTTTTCTCTACTATATCTTTAAGAAGACATTAAGTTACTCCAAAAATGATAAATCTTATTAATAGCACTTTTAAGAGATAATATGTGTGTATATATATATATATATATATATGACAAAAAAATGTACACACATTTTAAGAGATATTATCTATGCTTAAGCAGTAGTTCGCCGTAATCAGAAGTGTCTGGACACTAATGGTAACCATTTTGAGCATCTCTTGTAATTGCAGAAGTCAACGTGACTTGTATTCATCTTTTTTTATCAGTATATATTATTACAATTAATACAGTTTTTCCTTTCTTAAAATCTATATACATTTTTTGGCACCCTCTGTATATCTTTATTCCTTACAGAGGATATTTATTATTATATAAGTTATATAAAATTTCATATACATTTGTAATTTTTCATAATAAACAAAAATCAACTGCAAAATCTTTGAGTTAATAAAAATCCAGAAATCAGATTGCTTATAAGATAAACATACAAATAATTTTCCATATGTCTTAAATAACCAATTAGAAAGTGAAAACAAAATCCATCAACAGCCTCAAATTAGACTATATCTATGTGAACTATAAAGCTTTTTAAAAATATGAAGAATTGGATACAGAGGTCATATTCCCAAAGGCAAAAATGGATATCATGAACATTCCAATTTTTTAAAAAATAATTTATCAAATGAATGGAATTTCAAATAAATTGACAAAACACTGGTGATAGATAGCAAGTAAGTAGCAGAGATGATGTAAGAAAACAATTCTCAAGGTTTATTTATATAAAGTGATAGGCAATTGCTATAAAATTGGGAAAGGAGAATAAAGTAGGGGCCTCTTCATAGCAGATATTTTAAAACTGCAATCATTAAAGCAATCTGTTACTATGGCAAAATAGATCAACAGATCAATAAAATTGAGTGGATAGCCCAGAAAACACACACACACACACACACACACACACACATTCACACACAATTATGAATATATAAATGTACAGCAAACACATATTAGTATATAATAGCTACATAATATATACACTTCATATATATAGCAATATTTATAGCTATAATTCATGTTGGTGTGCATATAGTATAAATTTGTTTTATATGTGTATATTATATGTAAATATGTGTAATAGGTAAAATAGCATATGAGGAATTTATATAAATATGTATTTAAATTTGGTAAGCATATAATAGCAAAATAGCAATCACTAGTAAAAAATGGGCTGCTTAATAGATGCTATTGAAAATTAGATTATAAGGAATAGGAACTCTGTTTAGAATTCTAACACCATTTTTTAAATAGAATTCTCATTACATATATTTAAACCATAAAAATCTCACATATAATTATGTATTTATTTCATCTAGATAATGAAGTATTTGATAAATATAAAAGAAGTAAAGTGAATTACTATAAATCAACAGGATAAATTTGATAATTTAAAATACATAAAAGTCATAAACTTTTAAAAATGCAAACAACAAATGCTTATACATTTAAATGTTTATGTTTTTACCTAGACTCCAATAGACAAATGATCCCCCCAGAAAACCTAGCATAGATAATTTACAGAGACAAATAAATAAATAAATAAATAATATATGATAAAGTTTTAGCTTTTTATCAGGGAAATCACATTTTAAAAGCCTGATACTAAATTTTTTTCCAATAATATTAGCAAAGGTTTCAAAAATAATCATCAATATTGACGAGTAGCCACTGCCATTGATATTTTCATGTGATAGAGACCAAAGTATGAATTGGTGCTAACTTCTCGAAATAAAGTTGGCAAAGTATAGTAAGAATCTTAAATATTTTTTCAGAATACATTCTAAGGCATGTAATGCTACTTTAAAGAATATATATTGAAATGTGGAATATATATATTTATATATATATATTTGTATGCATATTTATATATGTACATACACACACACATATAAAATTGACTATAACTTTATATATGTGCAAAAATTTGCCAAAAAATTTTTGGAAGGGTTAAATAAGATATAGAAAGAAATATTATACATTTGAAAGCTTTTTAATGCTATGAAGAACTGTTTATGATATAATACTGAGCCAAGATAAAAGAATATAAATTCATATATATTTTACTAATGTGAAAATGGAATGTTATTTCTATACATCTGATAAGGGAAAATGACAAGGAGAAAATTTATAAAGTTGAAGAGCTATCCCGTCTCTGAAATGGGGCATAGGTAGTTGTTTGTATGTTTTTCACATGCATTTCTGTTTTCCAAACTTTCCACCATAAAGATTTATTACACTTTTAATTAAAAGTATTAAAAAATACGAAAAGTTTCAGAGACATATTCATCCAGCAAACGAGGCGGAGCCATGGGGGTGCACTCCCTGGAGAGATCTGAGGAGGCAAGCCTCATTGAAGGAGCAACACTTGAGCTGTGTTTACTACATGGACCATGAGAAAAGGGAATTCTTAGGAGGGGAAATACTCATCACAAGGGTACAGGGACAATACAGGAGGCTCTATAGACAGAGGTAGAAAGATGAGGATGAAACAAAAGGGAACTTGTGAGACTTGAAAAAAAAAAATGGTGGAAAAGTTGGCTTGCTCATGCTGAGAAATGAGAAAAGGGGCCTCCTTAGCAGACACACGTGAAAGGGGAAAAGAGCAGCCCTGAATACTAGGTGTTCAAGGAGGTAATACTGCCTTAGTAGCTAGTGCAGCGAACTCTGCTGACTCGACACTACCTACCTTCTTCCGTGATTTTAAGAGAACCACATGATCTTTCATCACACCTGGAAGTCAATGCATGTTTATAGAGCTGCTACCAAATGACCACATTGTATCAGGTGCCATACCTTCCTGACGGTTTTCATTTTTGTCACAGATATTCAAGAACATCAAGTTGATTGAAGCCCCTTCTTAGAAAACATATCTAAAAGCATCAAATACTGTAAATATCTACAATGACCATGCTAAAGGGAAAATACAAAAAATGATTCAGAGACCAGCCACTAATTCTCAAGCAGAAAAAATAGCTTGTGTTATTTTTAACTTGTAAGTTTCTTATTCTGAGTCAAAAGCATATTTGAAAAGATATCCAGGATTAATTAGGTACTAACGGTGGGCAGGGAGGCAGTACCACACAATTTAGCCATTATTGCATAACATTGCTTTGTACACTGATCAGTTCAAGTGTACTAATATTGCCCTTTCACTTGGCAAACTGTTAATGTTTTTGCTGTTTCTCAAAGCTCCAAAGCAGTGCGAATTCTTTAGGAATCACTGTATCACCCTCTCTACACTTCCTTAAACCCAGACTAATTGGAGAGGGAAATGGAGTTAGTCACTGTTTTAAATAATCGTTGATACTCCTCTTCTCTATTTGGGTAGAAAATTATGCATTTCAATCTGCTTGGAGGAGAATAGAGGCACTTTTCACACTGCAAGATACTAGGGGTTATGAAGATGATTTTCCCTTCTTCAACTATTAGTGCTGATCTAATAGAATAAATTAGAGGCCCAAGGAATTAAGGTGTAATTAATCCAGAACCTATAGCTTTAAACAAAGGGAAGAAGCTCCCCATTCTATACATAAATACTTGCTGTTGATTGAACACTCCAGTCTCACACCTCTGTTCATAAGCATGTGCTACACCTGTAGTTCTAATCTGCCTTAAAGATGGAACTCAAAATGACCCCCTTCAGTCAATAAAGTTCTCCTCTACCTTGAAGGTGTAACACAAAATCACCTCCTGTAAGAGCTCCCATAACACTGTGCACATAAAGTCCTTCATTATTTCCAATTACATAGCTATGAGCCTGAGGAGTAGCTTATTGATAAACACCATGCCCAAGGCAGTAGAGTGAAGACGTGGAGGGGGTGGGCTCCGTGGTTGGTAACCTGAAGTCGTTACCTTTTTTAAATTTTATTTTATTTTTTGAGGGCAGTGTCACTGGCCCTCATATGTGGGACTGAACCAGGGCCACTCGCTTCCCAAGCCAGCGCTTAACCACCGCGCCACTCAGCCTGCCCCTGAAGTCGTTACTGACTCCATCACTTTCTCTGTGTGCAACCTAATCTCTCAATTGGTGGCTAAGCAAGGGGTTCTATGGCAGGGTCTCTTCATACTTGACACCACCCTAGGTTACTAAAATCATGAAATTTTAGGCGTACATGCAATTTGAGACATCATCTAATCCAAATATACTTTTCAGATAAAGAAGTTCAAGCCCAGAAGGAAGAGTGCCTTATACAAGGTCCAGTTGTTATTGAGAAAGTATTTTCTGAAGATGACCAAATAGCAGAGGCTTTCTTGGAGGCACAGAGGAAGGTGACCAGGGAGGAAAAGGTGGTGGATGGGGAACAGAATAAACAAAAACAAAATGAAGAAATCATAAAGAATCAACCAGGAAGTGAAATATAAACAACTCAAAATCCTGAGATGGCATTAATGGTATTTTCCTTCAAAAGTAAAACAATATATATTTAAAAGGAGGTTTACATAAAACCTCATTTAGTTTCTTTCTCCTAATTAGGCATTAAATTGTGTCCATGATAAGCTCTCATTGGTTTTAGCATTTCCATAGAAATTATCATCATAGCCAATATTTTTAGAAACCTGTGTTTTCTAGAAATTTTATCCACATTTTTTTGTATTGTTGGAACCATTTCAGGGGCAATCTAGTGTTGGTTTCATAATGAAACTCCCAGATCAGAGAAAACAAAACAAAACAAAACAAAACAAGTTTCGCCCATACATATATTTTCCCAAGATCTTCATGCACTTGACAGTTTTTCCTAACATTTCTTTTCTTTATTACATTTCAACAAAGGATGAAAAACAACCACACTGCAGTGATGGGGATATGTCAAGGATACACAGAAGCCGACCGAAGGAGCTAGAACAATTTGAGCACAATAAATAAAATAGTATTTGATTATGATCCAAATATAAATAAATACCCATGAGTCCATACTCACATAAATTATTGAATAAACAAATGGAGAATAAACAAGTCTCCCATGCAGCAGAATTCCAAACTATTTAGGTAGATACTGCCCTCCAGGAGGCAGAGAATGGTACCCATCCCTTCAGGGTAGGCTGCACATAGTGATGTCTTTTCAAAAAAGACAGTGTGGAAAGGGAGGGGGAGGGGAGACTTTAAAGTGGAGAAACCTGACAAACACTACCTCTGCCAGGCGAGCAAGATTGATATCAGCAGTGATAACTCACATTCATAGGACAGCCCCTTGATCTGAGGTGATGACAATGGCACTTTGGCTCTGTGGTCTTTCCCAAAACCCTTCGGAACAGCCTCATCATGAGAAAAAAACATCAGATAGATACAACTGAGAGACAGTCTGCAAAATATCTGACAAGCGCCCCTTCCAACTGCCAAGGTCATCTAAAATAAGGAAACTGAGGAATCTTCACTGCCATGAGGAGACAAAGGAGACATGATGACTAAATGTGCTGCCCTCTGCGGGATCCTGTAACAGAAGGAAATGAAGTAAATTTAAGGAAATCCAAGCAAAGTATGGACTCTAGCTAATAATAGTATATGACTATTGGTTCACTATTTGGGAGAAATGTACCACTCCAATGCCATCTGTTAATAATGGGAGAAACTGGGTACGAGGTATATGGAAATTCTACTACTTTTGCAACATTCCTATAAATCTGAATCTATTATAAAATGAAAGGTTTATTTTAAAAATTAAAAATGATTTTATTTAGTATTGAAAAGTACATTAAAAATCACCTAAATAACTAAACTTGCTTCTTATCAACTTTCCACCCCAGGAGTATCATTAAAATTTCTCATAAGTGTGTATATGAACTCACATAGGGAGAGAATCAAACCTATTTTTTTATCTTTTGACTTAAGAACAGGTTTGCTGAGGTGTCAACCAATAAGCACGTGTTCCAAAATAAACCAAAATGACCAAATATTTTTTGTGCCTTCTGAACTTCAGGTAACATGGGCTGGAGTATAACCCGACTCTATAAGTTTAATGTCTTAAGTAGGAGCTATTCTCCGGAGTACTATAAATATATATGACTGCAGAGTGAACAGAGTTTTTTAAAAAGCTGGTCTAACTACAAATCTAAAATAGACCATAAGTTTGCAAGTAGAAATGTAGCTTGACTACAGTCTCTAAGGCACCGAAGAGGGAAAGACAGTAAAAACTATGGAATAATGAGACACATTGAGATTACATTCTAGCCTAATAACTTTTCCTTTTGCCTGATACTTTCCCTTCTGGTATTTGAAGGGCATAGGGAATGAAATTTAATTGAAAACGGGAATTCCTAATGTGATTTAAATTCTCAATAGATGAGTGGATATATCTGGAAAATTGCACTTATCTTTTATGTTGCTAAATATAAGAAAATAGTAAACCCCAGGTATATTATGTACAAGTCTTTTATTCTTAGGGAGCTACAGCAATGAATAACCCAAACCAAGAGAATGGAGAAGGGCTTTCCTCTGCTCCTCTTGATCAGGTTTCTAGGAGACAGTCCAAGAAAGAGATTATTAGCCAGTTTGTTTGTCATTTAGATAATAAGATACTCTGTTTTTTTAAATAGGTAATGAGTGTAGTTTAATTGATAACTCTATTTTAAAGTTTTCTCTTTTTGATTAGAGGTAAAAATTTTTATGAGATTCTTGTGTTCCTCAAACAAATTAAATAAGAACATTTTCTGATGAATTTTGAACATCGAAAGGACACTCAGTTAATCCTAGTTTAAAATTACATTTTTACTTTATTGTCTGGACAAATGGCATCATAAAAAGGAATTCTGAATTATCGAGATAATTTGGCATAAAGTGGTTTGAGATAGAAAGTATTCATCAATAGAAATCTTATTTATGTTTCAGTTATTAGGAGTCCTAGCAGTCTAAGACATGCCCTTGATGCACAAGCAAGTGTCTGGAGAAGAGGATATTCAAGGAATATAATGATGTTTTCACACATGCTTGAGCCCTATCCACTGATTCCCAGGCAAAGCCTTCATGCTTTGTAATTTAAAACAGAAGACTTCAACTCTCCCACTCTCTTGATTGCCTGACTCTACTTCAACTTTCAGGTCTATACTTAAAATAATTGCACCACGATACCTTGTTAGAATCTCTAAACTATGAAGACTCTCTCACCCTCCCTGCCTCCCTTTCTCTCTCTCTCTCTCTCTCTCTCTCTCTCTCTCTCTCTCTCTCTCTCTCTCTCTCTCATACAATTTCCTTTTGAAATTTAGGAATTACATTTTCAATATCTGACTCCTTAAAACTATAAATTGCAATAGTTCTGTCATTTGCCATTTCTTAGCTCTGGCTTTCTTCCTAGGAATGCATTCCAA
Organism: Aselliscus stoliczkanus; assembly: GCA_033961575.1. NCBI lineage: Eukaryota > Metazoa > Chordata > Mammalia > Chiroptera > Hipposideridae > Aselliscus > Aselliscus stoliczkanus. The sequence goes on along the minus strand of CM066731.1, from coordinate 162,225,306 downwards.
ATGGGTACACACAGAGCTGGGTACCAAGCAAGGCAGGGTGCACTTGCTAAGCTGAGGAGGCTGGAACTGGAGTACGGTGTTGCTGAAGGGAACAGAAATTCTGGAATGTGGTGTCAGAGAGGAAAGCACGACAGAAAAGATATGACCCAGAGTCTGCAGGCGAGTGTCCAGTGGCTGAGGGTTGAGCTATTTCTACACAGAGAGATAATCCACAAGACCAGGGAGAGAGAGTCCTTGCTGCAGGACTAAGAGCTTAACTCAGACATGAAAGTTTGTGTAAGGCTAAAAGCTGATGGAGGCTCTAGTCCAATCAGTGTGTTCATGGATTGGAAGACTCAATATTGTTAAGAGTTAAGATATCAGTTTTTACCAAATTCATCTGTAGATCCAATACAATTCCAATCAAAAACCCAGCAGACATTTTTATTGAGATTGGCAAGTTAACTCTAAAACTTACATGGAAATACAAATGACCTAGAAAAGTCAAAACAATGTGGAAAAAGAAAGGGGGGAGGGCTTATACCACCCGACTTCAAGGTTCAGCATAAAGTTACAATGACAGTTGGCAATGGTATGTGGTTAAACCAATAGATCAACAGAAGAAATATAGAGTCCAGAAATAGATTCAGAAATATAAAGTCAATTGATATTCAAGAAGGCTTCAAAGCAGTTCATGTGGGAAAGTTTTTATTTTCAACAAATGTACTGGTATGATCAGATGAATGAATGAAAAAGTGTGGACATGGAGCTCTATCTCATATCAAACACAAAATTTATTCAAAGTGTATCATAAATCTAAATATAAAAGCTTATATTGTAAAGGTTGGGTTTTTTTTGAAATATAAGAGAGTGTCTTCACAATCTTAATATAAGAAAAGAATATTAGAAGAAGACACAAAAATCACTACCTATAAAAAATAAGATTATAAATTACACTTTGACAAAATTAAACAATTCTCCTCATCACAAAACAAAACGGTTTCAAGACAATACAAAAGGGAAGCCTAAAGCTGAGAGAAATATTTGTAATACATGTATCTAACAAAGCTCTTATATTCAGAATATATTTTTATAAAACTCAATAATAACATAACTATCCAATTTTAAAAGTTATAAATAAGACTTAAAGAGAAGCTTCACAAATCTAGATATAAGCATGGCTAATAAGCACATGAAAAGGGAAACAGAATCACAACACAATGAGATGCCACTTCACTTATTGAGGATGTTGTCGCCGAAGATACAGATCAATGAGAATAATGAAACATTTCTGGCTTAAGTGTAAAATGCTAAAACCTCGTTGGAAAACATTTAGCAATTTCTTGTAAAGGGAAGCATACTCCTACCATCCAATCCAACTATTCCCTCCTAGGTACCAAAATAAAAACATATATCCACAAAAAGTCTTTATTGAATGCTTATAACAGCATTGTTAATTATCGCCAAAAAAAAAAGGAAATAACAAATACCACAAATGGTGGCAAAGTCATCCAATGAAATACCAACTGAGTAGTAAAAAAGAAGCAACTACTGCTTCATTAAATTATGGATGAGTCTTGAGAACATCATGCTAAGTAAAAGCAAAAGATGCCAGACACAAAAGAATACAGATTATAGGAGTCCATCTCTATGAAGTTCTAAAACAGGCCAAACTAATGTTTGTCACTAGAAATCAGGACAAGGATTGCCCATGAGGGATGGTGGTTGATTGGAGGGTAGACCTGTGGAAACCTTGTGAGGTGATGGAAATGATTTATGTCTTGATTGACCTATTGGACATACAGGTGAATACATTTGTCAATATTCATGCAATTGTACATTTGCCATCTGGGCATTTCACTATATGTAAATTTTGCCTTAGTTGAAAAGAAAGACTATACATTTTTTGTGATCAGACATATTGTCTACCTTACTTTTTCTTTAAAATCCCAAGAGTGATTACAATCCGTGGTATACAGCAAATAAATACTCAATAAACACACATTGAATGAAGTATGTTGTCTAAAAAAAAGAAGACAGGTCCTAACCCTTGTCAATGCATTGGATTCTACAGACAAATCTGATGATTTTACCTTGTTAGGGTTTGTTTACATGACTCCACACTTCTTTGTACCTTTGCTTCCCAAGACTCTAGCTCTAGACAGGCCATCGAGCATAACAAGGATCAAAACCAACAGGAACATGTAGAAGGGATTTAACTTTCAAATTACCATAACCTTCATTAAATGGCACTTAAAAGTTCATGACTAATGGCATTTATTTTGATTATTGACAAAGTAAATGGGATTCTTGAGGAATAATTAAACTGATAGAAAATGTTCTGATTGTTCAAGGGGTCAACAGTTGTAATTAATGGAAAATTACAATAGTTTACAAAATGACATATTCCAGAATCAAAAGTGATCCTTCTAATTATTTTGATAGGATTTTAAATGAAAGCCTAAGCAACCAGTAATGATGAGATGCTTCTATATAAATTGTATGTACATATGGATATTTAAATTTTTGTCCAATTTATATTAGTTTAAATTTTAAGAGGCTTGATCTTAAAATGTTACATTTTTCTTCATTAAAGAAGTTATTCTAGTCTTGATAGAGTTTATTATTTAAAAAAAAAGCCTAATAGAATATTTCATCAGCACTGAAGGTCCAAACTAAATGTCAGATTTTTATTACTTTGAATATTGATGGCATGTCCTATGAATTGTTTATTATGGGGATCAAGAGTACCTTGATTATTTATGCTAATTTTAATTTTATTTTTTATGGGACCTTTATATACCCATTATGTCATAACCTTATGCATTAAATAAGAAAACTATAAAAATATCAATCTTATTTATGAAGAAACAGACACACAAAGGTTATTGGAGCTATTTAAAGCTACAGAGCCACCTTAATGACAAAAACCAGGAATGGGGCATGAATTTCCACATTCCCAGTTGGGGAGTTCTTTCCACTGGATCATGGTGCTCAGTGCTTCTCAGGTAACATGACCCCATGCAAATACTCATTTCTGCAATATCAGCGACTCCATAACTGAGATTAAAGTCATTTTGATTGAACAGTTTTTCTTTTTTTTCAATTCAAGCTGACTTTAATCATCATCACATCATTTTCAAAACATTTTTGTTGAGAAGTTACTGCATTTAATTTTCTTTTTTTTTTTAACATAATCATTTCAAGGATAAAAAAGACATGAAAGGGACTCCATGACCCAGCTCTTGTCTTAGCTTTCTAGTCCCTTTGTTTTTAGTCACTGTGCTTGAATGTAGGTTTTCCTTTGTCTGGGATGTTCTCCTTTACTCGACCCATCTGTTTTCGCCAGACTAACTCTTTCTATATTACAATGAGGGCACAATCTACAACAAAGCTATGATAACTACAAACCATACATTATAAACAACTTGACAAAAAACATACAATAAGCAACTTGCTAAAAAAAACATATATGGCACAAACATGAAAAAGAAATGAAGGAATATTTAACAAAACCACAATGGTAGTCAAAGATATTGACATGCATCATTGTAAAAAAGGTGAACCAAATAGGGAAAGAACAGTAGGATGTCTGAGTGTATATCAAATATAATTAAATAGGTACCTAGCAATGGCTCACGATCTGAGGAAAATTCAAAATAGCAGAAAGGCAAATACGTGTTTCAAGGTGGGACTCCAATTTCTTGGTAAAGAAGGATATTGGGCTTGACTGGGGCTTGTTCTAGTTATGAGTGTTGGGAAGTGTATTGGAAGTTTTCATGACCCCCAGGCACTTGACAGGTCACAGAGAGAAGTGCAGAGGCTGCCCTGTTTCCCTCTTTCAGGTTCTGTACATAAATCTCAGAAATTCGCCCTCCATTGTTTATTGTACACTGGCTTTTGCTCTTGGAGAACTGATCTCTGAAGTTAGCGTATGTGAATAACCTGAGTAGTCTATGAAAAAATTCTGGGCCTCCCCCTAGGGGATTACATATGTAGGTTTGAGGTGAGTCCTAATAGTCAACTATTTCCGCTACTACCACTCTCTTTCCCAGCGAGGCTCTAAGATAGGTGATCTGAAAATACCTCATTTGAAAAATTCTAGGTTAGAGAATTGGGTTTATTGTTTTACATATAAATTATTTTCATTATGCTTTATCATAAAGCTTGACTTGTTCCCAGAGGAAATATACAGACGTGAACTGAACAACATGTGTTCTCAACTGCTTTAATTAAAAGAGTGGCATGCAAATTTCAGTGCTATTAAAAAAAAACAAAATGGATTTGCTTTCCTGGATAAATTGAATTTGTTCAAACTACAGTGCTTTTCTCCTATGGCTTAACTCTATAAATTCTGCATCATTTTCATTTTATAGATACTGGGATACATTGTGAAAGAAAAATGACCTATGTTTCAGTTTTAGTTTTTTTTCTTTTTTTTAATTCTAGCACCAAGCATAAAAACTGACATAAAATAGGTGCAAAATAAAAATGTGGCATATTAAGCTAAATTTACATCAATCTTTTCCATAAAGTATTTTATTTTATGATGGTAGATACCTCGATATGACAGAAATATATATAAGCATGCCATATTTCAAGAAATGAGCACCTTCCCCCAAATAAGCATATTTTTCAATGAAACATATAAAATATACTAAGGAGAAATCAAATACCAAAGGTAGGTCACTTTGTTTTTGCAGCTATAATATTTTCTAGACAGGCAGTTTTGCACCTGTTCCAAGACTGCTCCAAGAACTACAACCAAGATGTATGTCTAGATGATGCCATTTAATGGGAGTACCAATGGTCTCACTAATGCCCACCTGGATGTCCTACCATCTGTTTTCTTTGTTCTTTCACGACATATGCATTATGTATCTATTATATATTAATTATGTAAAAGATAAAAATACATCCCCCAAATGAATTTCCCCCTAAGCTGTTAGGATACAAACAAAAATAACCATAATGTAAAACTATTCATGTAGTGATCAGCCCTCAAGAGCACCCCCCATGATCTCCACCTCCTGGTTTTCAGACCTTTCTCTAGTCCTCGTCCCTATGACTTGTGGCTATCTGTGTGACCAGTAAGATAGAAAGGAAGTAGTAGTGTGTGGCTTCTGACGCTTTGTCGTAAAGGACATCACAGGTCCCGCCTTGCCCTTCCTTGGACCTCTTGCTGTGGCAGAAGCCAGCTGCATGTTGTGAAGACACTCAAGCAGCCCGATAGAAGGGTCATGTAGAGAGAAACTGAGGCCTCCTATGAATGGCCAGATGGGCCTGCCAGCCCAGTGAAGGGGCCGGTGGTAGCCAGCCCTTCAGATCCAGCCAAGCCTCCTTCCTGACTGTGACTCCATACAGACCCCGGGACAGAAGCACCTTGATCCCTTCCTGAGTCACTGACCCATAGAAATTAGGACGGGATAAATGCTTTTGCCATTTTAAGTCAGTAAGTTTGGAGGTAACTTTTACAGCAATAATCAACCAAATAATAAGCAGAAGCTCTTCTAAGAAAAACCAAAAGTGTTATAGAGTTGATAAAGAAACGTTTACTGGAAGAGAGAGCATTTGAGTAAAACCTTGAAAAATGATAGGCTTAAGAACTGCAGTGGTGAGAAAGACTATTCTAGGTACAGGGAACAGTACCTGCTGTCCAAGACTCTCCATAAAATTTCATATTTTTAATGTACATCTCTCATATTTTCCGAGGTGAATTTATTCTTAAGTATTGTAATAGTTTCTGTTGGAATGATAAATGAAACCCTTGGATTCATATCAGTGATAGTTATTGCCAGTCTTTAAAAAAGCTCTTGGATTTTTTTTTTTTCCTGTTAAACTACATTCTGCTCTATTGCTATGAATTTAGCTGGCACAGAAAGGGTTAAGTGGAGGAGGCAAGCTCTTGGGTTTTGTGCTTAATGCTAAACAGTACTCTGCTCTATTGCTCTAAGAGCTTAGCTGGGGCAGAGCCCATTAGGTGGGGCAGGATGTCAACAGAGGCTGGACAAGCCGCGAGGAACAGTCCAGGGACATGTCACAGGCCATGGCAAGAAATGTGTGTTGTTTTGTTAGTTTTCTTAACTTTCATTATCCTTTCCTCAGAATCTATTAGTAATGAGGATGGGTTAATATATTGTCATAAATATGCCTAAAGATGTGAAAGACAGAAAGGGATAGTCTATGACTGTGGGCCTCTGAAAACAAGCACGGATGCTCTGGAGTGGAACTCTTGAGGCCTGTGCTGATGTGTGTGGGCCTCTTTTTGGCAGGTCCTCAGTAAACCTGGCATCCTTCAAAGTCAGTACAATATGAAGGTTCTTTGGCCAGGGTCACCTTTGTCTTTCTTTGGCTTTCATCTTCCAGGGAGTAATCATTTTGGACTTAAGTGTGTATTTGACCCCCCAGTTCCTAATTTCATCATCATGATCATCCTCCTCCTCTTCCCATCATCACCACCATCCTCCTCCTCCTCCTCCTCCTCATCATCATCATCATCATCATCATCATTACCACCATCACCACCATCACCATCATTGTGGTAGCAGCAGCAGCAGTAATAGAGGTTCTGTGTTCATTGTTTTCACAGAGTATCTCATTTAATTCTCACAAGGAGCCTTTGTTCCAGGAGATTTTATCAACTACTTTACAGGTAACAATCTGAAAAGTTAAGTAACTTCCCTAAAATCTCACAGAAGGGCTGAAACTTGAACCTGATCAGTTCTGAATTCAGTGCTCATATGCTGAAACACTGATTATACAGCCTCAAAAGAGGGAGAAGTAGCTTGTTATTTAAATTATGAAACCATTTAAGTGTTCCCAGTAGCATGCTAAACATTTATTAGATACTCAATGCATGTTAATTTCCTCCCTATCTCTCTCTCTCTCTGCCTTTCTCTGTCTTTCTGTCTTTCTCTCAGGAAGGGAAACAATAAGTATTAAAACAAAAACTTGCCACAGTTCCACATTCAAGGGATTTGTGAAATTCAAAGGCAGGTGCTTTTGAATAGAAAAGCTTTTCCTGTGCAGTGTGTATGTGCAAAATGAGCCTGATTTGTGATGAGGATTCAATTTGTCTGTAATGGATTTTGGAATTTAGGACCTCCAGACGGCAACCAAGGAGAGTGGGTGAGGACCCCTGCAGAGTGTCCCAGGAGAAGAGCTCTGTGTGACCTGTCTGAGGCAAAGAAGAGAGGGTCATGAAGAAGGCGGTGACCACTGAGGGAAAAAATGGGCAGAGCGAAAATCCAAGAGATCAGACTAAGCAAGGAACATGGCAGGAGAGTTAATGTCTAGTATTCAAGGCAGAATTGTCTCCAATTCTGAATTATCAGAAAAATGCCTCACTGCATCCTGCCACTGTTGGCAATAACCAAATCTTTAATAAAATTAGTCACATGCAAAGACCTTAGGCAGTTAATTTCCCCCAACGTGTAAAGGTGGATGGGTGGCACACTTCAGGGGTATGAAATGTGTTGAGGAAGAATGATGCCCCAGAGCTAAGAGTGAAAATCAGGGACCTGGTGATGGCAGAAAATCGGGCTGCTCTGTGGACTATCCTGGAGGAGACACAGATGCCCTCCTTTTGCCATCAAGCTAAAGAAGAGCGATCTTTTATATCAGAGTGAAAGGGAAGCCCAATCTGATTAGTTCCCTGAAAGGAGACTCCTAGAAGGCAGTATACAATATTATCCTCATGCTGTCTCCTCACATTGCCTAACAGGGGCCATCACATAGGGCACGTACCATAGATGACTGGGGAACTGACAGGTCTTGGTGTGGGGCAGCCTTGAAGAAGCCTGGGTGAAAGATTTTGTCAAGATAAGTCCTCCAGGAATCATGAACCTACTTCCACACAGGGTCCAAATGGATGTTTCCCGCATGCAGGGGCAGCCTTTTCTTTTCTCTTTCCCCTTTATCCTCTAGGGCCACCCGTAAGTGGGACAGCTTATTAAAGCTTAGGCAAACAGAACTAAGAATATCAATAAGACTCTTGATCTTTCTTAGGGAATGCAAGTGGGCAGGGTCATCTCTTAGCTCTTTGAGAGACAGAGGACTATTATGACCATGCACTTTTTAACCTGTTCTATAGAGAGAGCAATCACACACTGCCATAATTCCATTAGTTAATGAATAGTTCAGGAATTTGTCCATCATAAAAATACACTTAAAAAAAATTAGTCAATCAATCATCTTTTCTGTTAATGCTTCCTCCTCTTTTTTCAGCCTTTTCATTTAACTGAGGCCATACAGGAAAGATACGATTAATCCTTGGATTGAAATCATTCATATGATTGTACAGGTAGGTTGAGAAAGGAAAGAACTATTCCTGATTCTTAATATGACAAAGCATATCACTTCTGTCCATCCTCATCCATGAGAGTTGGATGATTACTGTGGTCTTTTTTGTTGAGCCTGCACTCAGCTTCAGAATCCTACTTGATATAAGAAACCAGGAAAACATTAGCAATCAATCAGTTTCCATTGGTAGAAGTAATTAATCAACTTCCAACTAATAAAAAAAAAACTTGAATTAGGATGGGGAGTCCTAAGTTATAAACTCATTTATTTTAGTGTCTACCTGTGACTTTAGGTAAATTGCTTAACCTCACTTGACCTATGAGGTGGGATCAATAAATACCATGAATGCTGCTGCCACGTGCCGTTGAACAGAAAGGCAGGGATCTTCAATATGGAAAGGGGCACACCAAATCTTAGTAACAGTGGGTGACAAGTTTCAACTTGTTTGGTGCAATTGGTCAGGTGTGAGCTACGTTTGAGAGAAGTGTGTTTTAAAGTGTGCTGTAAATCATCCTCCATCATGACAATGCTCCATGTCACACATCGCTTCTGGTATACAGCAGTTTCTGTCAAAAAAAAAAAAAATTTACTGTGTGTCCTCATCCACCTTATTCACTGGATCTGGCACAGTGAGACTTCTGGCTCTTCCCCAAAGTCAAAATGATTCAGGACAGCGAGGCAGCCACAACAGCACAACTAAAGACACTCATGAAAGAGGACTCCCAGAACTGCTTCAGAAAGTGGCAAGAATGATGGGATAAGTGTGTTCAAAGTGAGGGGAGTATTTTGAGGGGGATTAATGGCAATGTGTCTTTTACTGTAATAATTTTTTTAAATTTAAACATTTATCATATTTTATGACCACACCTCATATATGTCTTGTCTTTTTTTTTAAAAAGGTTTTATTGGGGAATTGGGGGAGGGGAGCAGAATTGGGGAATCAGGGAAGGGGAGCAGACAAGTTGCTGTTCTTTTGTTCTTCAGTCTAGTTGCGGAGGACGTCACTTCACTGGCTCATGTTGGTATTGCGATCATTTCGCTCTTCCTGGGTGAGGCACTCGCTCGCCGGCCACTGGACGGCAGCTCACGAAAGTGCACACCAGCTGCTGGCCAGCCCACTGCAGCCTATGCAGTTGCCGGCAACTCATGGCAGCCCAGCTCCAGGTCGAGTTGTTGTTCACCATCTTAGCTGAAGAGGGCACAGCATCACTGGCCCTCATGATCCAAGCTGGGGACCTGCTGCTCAGAGCTGGTGTCCCAAGGCAAGTCCTAACCAACAAGCCACTCGCCGGCCCTGTCTTGTCTTTAAATAGAAACACTTAAGTAACATTATGTCATATAACATTTGACTTATGCAAATTCAACTGTATATACTGAGCAAATGGTAAGAACAAAAATAATTATAGCTTTCCTATGAGAAGACCTTCATCTGGTACTCAACCAAAGCAATAATGATTTTTTTTCTTAATGTAATAGGAAAAACTGGTTGTATTGGCCTCATGAGGTAGAGGAAATAAATAAAATCATGTATGCTACGTTTCATGAACTATTATATGTTTATTATAGCATTTTACTTTGTTTTCATTTTTTTAAAGATTTTTCTTGAAAATATAGCTAATATTATTTTAGTTTCAGGGGTACATCATAGTTATTCAACATGTATATACACAAGAAAGTGATCACCATGATAAGTCCAGCAACATCTGACACGGTACAATACTATCACAATATTATTGACTATATTCCCAGTGCTGTATATTATATCCCCATGACCTATTTGTTTTATATCTGGAAATTTGGACTTCTTATTCCCTTTCACCTTTCCCCTACCTTTTTAAAATTTTCACTTACAGTTGACATGCAGTATTATTTTATATTAATTTCAGGAGTATAGCATATGGTTAGACATTTATTTCACTTAAGAAATGATCCCTCTGACTAGTCAAGTACCCACCTGGCACTATACATAGCTATTGCAATATCATTGACTGTATTTCCTGTGCCTTAGTATTGTAACTACCACTTTGACTATTTTGTAACCACCACTTTGTACTCCTTAACCCCTTCTCTTTTTTCACCCTGCCCACCGACTCCCTTCCACCTGTCACCCCAACAAACCTAGCACATGTCTGACACCATAGATAAGTTATTACAATATTATTGACTATATTCCTTATGCTATACCCTACATCCCCATGACTACTGTGTGACAACCAATATGTACTTCTTGATCCCTTCCCCTTTTTCATCCATTCCTCCAACCCCCCTCCCATCTGGCAACCATCAAAATGTTCTCTGTAACTATGAGTTTGTTTCTGTTGTGTTTGTTTATTTTGTTCTTTAGATTCCACATATAAGTGAAATCACATTGCATCTGTCTTTCTCTGCCCGACATACTCCACTCAGCACAATACCCTCCAGGTCCATTCATGCCGCTACAGATGGTAAGAAACCCCTCTAGTCCATAGCTGAGCAATATTCTATTATATATATGTACCACCTTCTCTTCATCCATTCATCCATTGACAGACACCCAGGCTGCCTCCACATCTTGGCCATTATAAACAGTGCTGCAATGAACATATGGATGCATTTTTTCCCCTAGAAGTAGCATTTTTGGGTTTCTTCGGATAAATACCCAGAAGTGGGATTGCTGGGTCCTTCTTTGTCTGTTGTTACAGCCTTTGTATTAAAGTCTATTTTGTCTGGTATAAGTATTGCTCTCTCAGCTTTATTGCTTGTTTGCTTCCATTTTCATGAAGTAATTTTTTTCCATCCCTTTACTTTCCATCTGTGTGTGTCTTTCAATCTGAAGTGAATCTCTTGCAGGCAGCATATGTAAAGGTTTTTGTTTTCTTATCCATTCAGCCCTCCTATGTCTTTTGATTGGAGCATTTAATCTATTTACATTGAAAGTAATTATTGATAGATATGTAGCTATTGCCATTTTATTATTCATAATTTTGTACTTTTTTTTTCATCTTAAAGAAATCCCTCTGACAGTTCTTATAATACTGGTTTCATGGTAATGAACACTAGCTTTTTCTTGTCTGGGAAGCTCTTATTCTGTCCTTCAATTCTAAACAGTAGCTTTGCTGGGTAATTTTGGTTGTAGGTCCTGGCTTTTCATCACATTGGATATTTTGTGTCAGTCCCTTCTGGCCTGTAGTTTCTGGTGAGAAATCAGCTAACAATCTTATGGGATCTCCCTTATAAGTTACTAGTTGCCTTTCACTTGCTGCTTTTAGGATTTTCTCTTTGTCTTTAACCTTTAGCATTTTAATTATATGTCTTAGTGTGGGCCTGTTTGGGTTCATCCTGTATGGGACTCTCTGAGCTTCCTGGGCTTGTCTGTCTATTTCCTTCACCAGGTTGGGGAAGTTTACAGTCATCAGTTCTTCAAATAGGTTCTCAATCCCTTGCTTTCTCCCTATGATATGAATGTTATTATGCTTGATGTTGTCCCAGAGTTCTCTTAAACTATCCTCATTTTTTTTAGATTCTTTTTTCTTTTTGATGTTCCAATTGGGTGTTTTCTGCTACCTTGTCTTCCAAATCATTGATTCCATCCTCTGCTTCATCTAGTCTGCTGGTGATTCCTTCTACTGCATTCTTCATTTCAGTTACTGTATTCTTTACTTTGAATTGGTTCTTTTTTATGGTTTCTATACCCTTTTTTATGCTTGTTATCTCTCTGTTGAAGTTCTCACTAACATCCTTGAGTACCGTAATAACCATTGTTTTTTGTTTTTTTGTTTGTTTGTATGTTTTTTAGCTGAGCCATCCTGCCACCTATTGGCAGCTCAGTGGCTGCTCAGCTCGGGCTGGGCATCGAACTGCTGTTGCTCAGAGCTCAGGTCACACTCTTCAGTGAGCTCTTAACCAACTGAGCCACTTGGCTGGCCCCTAATAACCATTGTTTTGAACTATGTATTGGTAGGTTGCTTGCCTCCATTTTGTTTAGTTCTGTTTCTGGAGTTTTCTCCTGTTCTTTCATTTGGGACATATTTGTTTCTTCATTTTGGCTGCCTCTCTGTGTTTGTTTCCATTAGGTAGATCTTATATGTCTTCCAGTCTTTGCCTGTTGGCCTTAAGTAGTAGGTGCCTGTGGGGCCCTGGCACAGTCTCCCTGGCCACCTGCTCCAGGTGCTCCAGAAGTGTCCCTTGTGTGGGTTGTGTGTGCCCTCCTGTTATTGTTGAGCCTTAATTGCTATTGGCATATCAGTGTGTGGGATTTACTCTCAGGCTGATTGGCTGTGCGGTTTGATTTTGTCTATAGCTTATAGGCTCTTATGTGGAGCGCTTATTCCACTGAGTAGGATTTGTCCAAGTGGGTTCTGGTGCCTGTTGAGACTGCCCTTCATGTGGGCTGCTGGTGGGGCTCATTGTTTGGTGCTCTGCTATGGTCTGAAACTAACCTCCAAGTATGCTGGTTCTGGGGCCTCTTGGGAGGGGCTCTGGTATAGACCCAGGTTACCTGTAACCTGGTAGGAGCTTCAAAGCAATCATAGTTTTTCACTGCCTATACAAAATCTGGAGGTGCTAGAGAGAGGCCACAATGTGAAGTGAGAATGGCTGCCACCAGTATTGGGCCTGGTGTAGCTCCACAAAAAGCCAGGACACCCCAAGGCCTGCTGTCACCTGCCAGCTCCCTTAAAGTTCAGCCCTGGATAAAGCCTTGTGCAGTACACAAGGTGGATGAGACAAAGTCTCAGGGAGTCATTAGAGTGGGAGGAGTTGTGGCTATCAGGTTCATGTAGGTTCTGGTTTGGTGCCAGTGCTGAACCTGGAGCTACTCAGCAAAAAGGCTCAGAGCACACCAATGTCAGTTGCCACCTGCCTTGGGCCCATGCACTCAGTTTTCTAAGAAAAAGTGTAATGTGAGTGGGACTGGCTATTTGTGGAGAAAGTGCCCCTGATATTGGGGGATATGGGTGAGGCAGGGTCTCGGTCAAGTCAGCAGGGTGGAGCAGCTGAGCTCACCAGACCATAGATTCAGATTTGGCCTGTGGGGGAGGTCTCACGATAGGAAAGATGGTGCTCACCTGCCAGCTGCACAGGAGCAGGCCCTCTCACAGGGAAAATTGTGACTGTCCTCCAGCTCTCGCTCTGAAGCTGCGCACCTCAGTCTGCCCCTCGTAGGCCTCCGAGTCACCATCCCTCCACCGGAGCCCAAGGTGAGTGCCTGTGAGCAAGTGAATCTGTGCGTGGGCCATTTAAGTGGATATCTGGGTTTCGCATAGCCTTCTGTCCCACTGGGATCATCAGAATCTCCTCTTTCTTTCATAGCTAGATGTTGTGGGGACTCCTTTTTCTGGCACCAGCACTCTGGGCTAGGGTGCCTGGTGTAGTGCTGGAGAGCCCCTTGCTCCCCTGGAGGGAACCTCCATGGTGAGATATCCCTCATTCTCAACCACCAGCGATTTGAGGCCAGTTTGTTTCGTATCTCTGCCCCTCCTACCAAACTCAAGGCTGCTTTTTCTTTATATCCTTAGTTATAAAACTTCTGTTCAGCTAGACTTCAGATGATACTCCAGGTTGATTGTTCTATAATTCAGTTGTAATTTTAATATGTTCACAAAAGGAAGCAGGCACAATGTTTATCTTCTGCCAATTTAGATCTCCCATTTCATGAACTTTTAAAGGGATTTTTGAAGGGCAATTTTGACTTTACACAATTCTTGCCTGATGTGCTGATTTTAGATGTACTCTCGTTACAGGAATGTCCAAACTCTGGTAAACGCCAGAGCTAATGATTGGTTTTGAGGTGAGATGAATGAGAAGGGTAAGAAAACATTTGAAAGTAAGGAAGTACTACCCAAATGTAAAGTTATAGTATAATGATGGTGGTGGTAGTAATAGAAAACCCTGGGAGCCCTGTATGTTCGAGAGGACATTAACATTTTGAGCAACCATGATCTATCCTTGCCACCTAGAAACTGTTATGTTTGGTTTTCCTTTGTGTTAAGGAATGATCTATCTCCCCATGGATTTCCTCACATTTTCATACATCCATGACATTCTAGAGAATCTCCATGATGGAGTCTCACCTGTATCCAATCTGTTCAGATCATGCAGACGAGACTTAAAGGTGACACTGAGGGAAGGTAAGAAGGGTTTGGAGGTGGGTATGAACTTCCAAACACTTGGCTGTGGAGTGCGACAATAACCTGAAGATCCTGAGAGAAGATGCAGACAAGCTAACTCCTCAACACCTGCAACAAGAGGAGAAGAATGGAGTAGCTTAATGGTTCCACGTCTGGGAGTTGTTTGGTGATTAGCTATAAGTGAGAATGTGTAAAATCTAACCAAAGGCAGGGTTTAGGAGAAATGGAGGTCCTCATTTGAGCATGAGGAATGAAACATCAGTCAGACTAGCATATCTCCAAGACGATGGAAGACATCTTAGGGTTGATTGCCAAGGATTATCGACCTAAAGACGGAATCTGCCAAGAAACAGCGGACAGAGCAGATTAGAAGGCCCAGGACTGTCCCTGGGATAAAACAAGGCCAAGCATTGGCTAGATGAAAAGTTCTATCTCAGAAACATTAGAGGAATTACCAGAAAGCTATGAGGGATTAAGGAAAAAGTCAGGGTTTCACAACTGAACCCAGCCAAAATAGACATTTATCAAATGTGCCAAAAGACTGGGAGCTAAAAATCAGAAAATGGCAGTCATTGGTCATTAATTTCTATGTTGCTGCCTATAAAGCAAAGCTCATGCTTTTAAAAGTTTTGGTCACATGACTTTTGGATTAATCAGGCAAAGTCCAAATCCTGTTCTGGGGCCTAGAGAACAAATTCCTCAATAATCAAAGATGGGGTGGACAGTGAGGGCAATGCACGCCCAATCACAAGCATTCCCACTGTGCTGGGACAAGGAGTAACCCTGATTTCCAGTAATTGTCAAGCTTCTTTATTCAGAAAGTGCTGATTGACTGTTACCCTAACTGTCTGTCCAAAGGCCAGAAAGCAATATTAGGAAGAGAAATCAAGGAATATCAGGCAAAGAAACTTTTAGCATTTAGTCAGAGAAGCATAACACGAGATTTGAATAAGATAGAACTGTCTCCAAGCCCCTCTTGTGTGTGTGTGTGTGTGTGTGTGTGTGTGCGTGTGATTTTGTTTTGTTATGCTATTGATTTAATAAATGGTGTTCTGAGTACTTCTTTTTTTAATGGCAGGGCTCAAAAATATTGAAAGGCATAAACTTATCATTTCCTGGCAATTCTTATTTCATTTTCAAGCTCTCCCTCAATTCTGGTTTTTCATTATCATATTAGAGAATTTCAAGTACACTTCAGTTACCTCAAAGGATAGTTTATAACATTTGACTGTTTTACATACACACACACACACACATCCTTCTCCCTCATCCCTGCTTTTATGATTTCCTTTGCAAAGAAATTAAGATTTGGCAGAAACCCCAACTACATCTCAGTGGTGATCTATTAAATTTATGTCTAGATGAAAATGTGTGAAATCATATTTTAGAAATTTAAATTTCATTAGGCCACCTTTAATGTATATATATTTTTTTATCTTTCTGAAATCTAGTCTCTCTTTCAATGATTCTTCTAACACCACATTTGAAAATGCTACTCACAGATTTCACAGAATATGTTTTCCCATTTGCATAAATAAGTCTATTGCAAAAGAGATACAGCCTATGAAGAGCATGAAAAAAATTCCTCTCTTTGAAGACTACTTTTAATGTATCATTTAATAATTCATTGAAACATGTCTGCATAGTGAAAGCCAATGTTCTCCCTGTCTCACTCTGCCCATTATCAGAGATTCCCATATATACATATTCCTGCTTTTAGGTATTCTGTAGACTGAGTTAAATTGATTTCAATTAAGTAGAAATGTCCTGGAGCTGTGAATGGACACACAATGAATAGGCACACAGCCACACACACCCTGCACAAAACCTGCTCCTACAGGAGACTGCAGTTAATTGCATTCAACATTTAGAGCTGTGATGACTCATTTCTATTGCTTGGGTGTTCCCAGATATGAGGACCATATTCACCGATGTGGGGGAAAGCCAAAAATGAATCACCATAATAAAACAACTTGGCCATAATTATCTTTTGCCTAAAAATAATACTAGCAAAAGTACCTCCTAAAATATCCAAAGGAGGCATTTATTTATCCAACATTTACCACAAAGGTTTGTAAGCACTATAAGGTGACAATTAAAACTGCACATTACTGGGACACTATTCTGGTTTAGTGTGGCCTCCTTAGGGTTTATAAATCTGCATTTTAACAAGTGCCCCAGGTGATTATTCAGACTATCCTTGAAAACCAACTTAAGAAATTCTGCCTCGCTTGAATCCTTCATGAGAGACAGTTATGTTAGCTTGTTAGCTTTCAGGTTTAGTTTTCTAGAATATCTTCTTGCTTCTTAGACATCAGCATGGTCCAATTACCCCACAAGGATAAAACTCCATGGAAACTTACCCAAAAATAAATGGAAAAGAAGGATGAGGTATAAAATAATTTTCTGAAGACTATGCCTAGTTTTCTTTTGGTCTGCCATCTGATATCTTTCAGATTTTTATTCTTTTTTAAGATCTCCAAATTAGCACTTTGAAAATAAAATATTTCAAAGCATTTTGATTTAATGGAGTTCTCCAAGATAACTTTTTTTAATGTACTCATTGTTTCTAACTCTCAGAGAACATGAAAATAACCTAAATCTTTTAATTCATTTTTTTAAAAAATTTTCCACATTCATTAGCAAGAGATCTCTGTAAAACTCATGAAAAGGAAATATTATGGTTTTTAAAAAATCTATTCTACTGCACATCAGTAAGTTTCCATACTTACATTCCACGATACTTTGAGTAAGTGTATGAAATAATAATTGTAGTAATAGTAGGGTGGTGGTGATAGTAATTAATATTTTTTGGAGCAACTACTACTCAAGGCACATTGCTAATCATTTGTATGCATCATCTAAAATAATTATCACAACAATCTCTCAAGGAGAGTAAAGCATGAGTGCAACTTACAGATGAAGAAACCAAGGCTTAGGGATAAGGTTAACTTGCCCATGATCGTAAATCATACCACATAGACACATGAACCTTGGGGCCATCTACTCCAACGCCCCCCCCCCCGTTTTTTTTACCTACACTGTGGTCCATCTGCTAGCACTAAAATAATTGTTGACACAGTTAAACCTGTTTCATACTGTATCTGCAGACATCAAGTCAAATGTCTTCAACTGATAAAATCTGCTGGACATGGTTCATGATTTTGATTTCACTCCAACTTTGATCATTCATGCAGCATCCCAAAACCATATTACAGAAATGATGGTAATCAGTCATCTTGAGTGAGTATATTTATTTAACTGTTTCTGAGAAAAGTAATCAGGGGGATGGGGCACATGTACCCCTCACTTGTCTTCACATGCCTCCTGACTGACATCACTGAGGCTTTTACCTTGAAATAAAAAGATAATTAGAGAAACAGGCAGCTACTGGGATGGCCCCATCCCCAAATAAATATTTTCTTCCTTCAAGACTGAACAACAAATGCAAAATTCTGTCATTTCATCTTAGAGGCAAATCTTTTTTATTTTATTTTTGAGGGCAGTGTCACTGGCCCTCATATGTGGCACCAAACCGGGGCCGCTGGCTTCCCAAGCCAGCGCTTAACCACCATGCCACTCAGCCGGCCCAAGGAGGCAAATCTTAAAATACAAACGCCACAGAATTCTGAAAGATGGACTCACATAATTGTTAAATCTCCCCTGGGAATAGGTTTCCATATGTTGAAGGCAGGAGAATGTGACCAGGTGGCTGCAGAGAAAATTTACATGAAAGAATATGGAAAAAGAAAGATCTTACCTAGTTCGTGAGGTAACTAGGTCCCCTTTGCCTGACCTCCAAAACAGATTCTGACATGCTACTTCCATGAAGATATTCAAGGCTTGTCTGTTGCCAGCTCAGATCCTTGGATTTTACCAGAGACTATAAATGAAATAGACACATGTTTCTGTACACTCTGCATTTAGGTAATTTTTTTTTTTCTTTCAGGATGGTAGGATTCTTTTAAATTATAATTATCAGACTTTATCAAAGATACAACTCTATGAATACCTGTGTCAATGAAGGATGATGACAAATTTGTGCTTTACTTTTTTATCAGATGAGAACTATATAATGATGCAAATCATTTTTCTTTCTGCTCAGACTGCTGGATCAGCACAATATTTTAAATATGTATCCCATCTTTCTGGTGCAATTATATTTCCCTATCAAATAATTTCAAAGACATTTCTTTACTTTAACTGACCCAAGCTAACTGTATCTATTTCTTTCTAAATAATTTGAAATCCTTTGGAAATGTGGGTATGTATATGTATATACACATGTGTATGAATGTGTATATATAATTTTCACAAAAATACAGTTATGTGACAAAGCAAGTCTGTGCATAAAATAAAATAAATACATGGGAGAAATGGAAAATATTCAGTTACACAGGTAGATGTATGACTAGAAGTTACCATGGAGATATTCTAGGTACATTACAACATAATGGGCAACAAGAGATAGAAGCCGGCATATAGATAGGGGCACTTTCTAATAGAATTCTTTTGTGTTTTTTCAGTGTGTCTGAGAGTGTGTATTATTTGGTGCAATTTAGAATTTATAAATGATTGCTTAGTAATTCTTATTTCATATTCGTATGTCACAATGCAATGGCGGTGGTAATAATTTGAGGCAAATCTTTTAACTTTGTCCTTAGCCGTTATTTTCTCATCACTGGTTGTAAAATAAATGATCAGAATTTGTGATGATGGTAATTTTTCTTGATAGATTATAATTTTATCAGGGCAACAATAAAGAAAACACTTACTCTGTATATCTGATGGTTTTCTTCTTTTCTCCCTGTAGTTCATTTGTAACTTTCCTTTTAAGCTGTGTCATTTAATGCCTCAGAGAAGAATGAGAGTACTGATATTTGGATGGTTTCATTTTCTATCATTTCATATAAATGAAACTCATTTTCACAACCTCTGAAGAATATTCTTTTAATATATGTGTTATACTTTTACTTATCTCGCAGTTCAAGAGATAGAGTAAATCTAAAATAAAAGTCTTGTTTTCATTCTTATCTGTGTTTGTACATGATTGTGTAGCTGGGAGGATACCCAATCTAGCTAAATTTTATCCAATACAACCTAACTACGGTGGTCCCCCCTTATCTGTGGTTTCAGTTTTCATAATTTTGCTTTCTGCGCTTTCAGTTACCCAGGGTCAACCACAGTCTGAAGATATATGGAAAATTCCAGAAATAAACAATTTATATAAGTTTTAAATTGCATGTCATTCTAAGTACATGATGAAATTGTGCACTGTCCCTCTCCATCCCACCTGGGACATGAGTCATCCCTTTGTCAAGCATATCCACGCTGTATGGGTCTCCCCCACCCCATAGTCACATAGCTGCCATATTGTCAGAAGGTCAATAGTAGCCTAACACTAGAGTCACACAACCTGTGTCAGTCACTTTACTTCACATCATCATGTAGACACTGTATCACCTGACATCACACACATACACACACAAATGCTAAGTACAGTACACAAAGACATTTTGAGAGTGAGACCACATTTACATACCTTTCATTACAGTATATTGTTATGATTGCTCTATTTTATTATTAGTTGTTTTGATCTCTTACTATGCCTAATTTCTAAATTAAACTTTATCATAGGTATGTTTGTATAGGAAAAACATAGCATATAGATAGGGTTTGGTATTATGCATGGATTCAGGCATCCTCCAGGGATCTTAGTACATATGAGTATACCCCACAAATAAGGGGGGACTACTGTAATTAAGGTTTAGTCTTTCCAGGAATATAACATGTGGGGCTCACCATAACATTAGTCTTGGTCTTGAAGAACCCTGTACTGTAATCTCTGGAACCCCAGCTCCACTTTGATACTTATTCCAACCCATGGCAGAGTACTAGCCAAGAGGACATGTTTTTAAAGCACCAATATAAGCATTCCCACATCACTGCTGGAGGCTCATGACTTTGGCTGAATCTTCTGTTGAGCTAGGGATTTTTCATTGCTTCATGGGGACTCTTCTTTCTTACAACCAATAACATGATCATTTCTTTATCTACCAATGGTGAGGCCCTATTCTTTCTCCATAGTTGATTCCAGCAGCTTGTTCAAATAAACCTATCAAACATGTGGAGGTAGAAGGTATGGAGATGGGCAGTGGATGAAATAAGAACAAAACCTTCACTCACCAGAATTCAAGTTATTTCATTTAGTTCTCCTACTAACGCTAAAATCTCTCTTTTTTTTTTCTGCCCTTTCAGTTGGGTAATGCATTCTTTTCCCGTCCGCCATTACCACAACATTCAATGTATCCACGCATGTAGCCATATATTCCCATCATCAGTGGCATAGTTTCCTTGCTGGTAGAAGGTAATTTGAGATGCCACAAAATGAATGACAGCATTCTTAAAGGTTTGTGAAATAAGCCGAAAGTCAAAAGGATTAATGTATGTGGCTAATGCCATAAAATTCCAAGCATGGCTGTTCAATAATTATTAAATAAGTATTGTTCATGATTAAATGATCTCTTCAAAATGGAAGATTACAATCTTTTAAAAAATTTAGTCTATTCATTCAGAAATCATCATTTTGGAAAAGCACGCTAGACTAGAATGTTACAAGAGTTTATAAGGGTCCATAAGGAAACATATGCACAAAAATATGTCAAAACATGTTACTGTACCAAAAGATATGAACACTCCATTCTGTTACAACTATGTATACGCAGATGTGTGTTTGTGTCTCTGTGTCAAATGTGAAGTGAGTAGGAGACAATGAGGAAAATCTATGATTTTCTCCCATAAGCTTTGGTATAAACTTCTGTAACTTCTATAAGGGAAAGCTTGTTGTGCACACAATTATTTACAACATGAGCGCCGAAGTATAGGAGAAGAAATCTAGGATTTAGAATCACAAGAGTGGGGTTCAAATCCTACCTCTACCACTTTATAGCTTTTTATTCTGGCAGCTATATTAAATTATTTGAGTCTTTGTGAAGGTGACAGTAAAACCTGTCTCACAGGATTATAGTAAAGATCAGAGGAGATAATATACGCCTGAATCTCTATAAATATTGTTTTAATTGTCACTATCATGGCCATTGTGTTGTTTTTGTCATGAATATCACCTTAATTTTTCTATGAGGTTCTGAAGCATTAGGTTGCTTTGTAAAATTGTAAATGATTATATCTAGATAGATAGATAGATAGATAGATATAGGTATTGTAATTAAATCTGCTTATCACTGATACTAGTTTTAATGTTAGGAAATATCAGCTGCTAAACAATGAGATGTAAAAATAAAGGCTGTGGGAAAAGAAGGAGGGAAAGAGGGAATGAGGAAGAGAAACAGGAAGGGAGAAATGAACTTATAATAACTGGCTAACCATATTCCAGGAAATAATACAGGACGCTTCTAAATATGTTCTCAATAGCCTGAAAGGTCAAATTTTATCTCTTATGACTGTTGCAGGGGAGGAAAAAAATTTTCCCTCTACCCTTCTTAGTTCTTAGATGAGACCCCTGTACAAAAGGCAGATTAATAAGAGAAATGCAAACAGGAGTTCATGCACTTGTATAACTCAGGTATTCATGAGAGATACCCAGGGGAAAATAATTAGCTCTCTGAGGTGGCCTAGAATTTACTTAACTATCATCTTAATATGGAAAGGGAGAGGGGATGTAGGCTATTTGAGGGAGAGTAAATGGGTTTTAGGAAAGATAAATGGGCCCTTAGAAGAATAGATGGGGAGTATGATAGTTTTCTGTCTAGGTGTGGTGTCAACTTCTAGTCTCCTCTTCCTGTGATAAGTCAATCCCCCTGATTGAAGAAACTCCTAGGGAGGGGGTTTATTACAGTTGAATTCCTTTTGGAGGATCTGTTTTTAGGCAGATAAAGGAAATTCAGAAAAAAAACTCTCCAGCATTTGCTGAATTTCATGTGCCTACAGTCAATCAATACGCCACAGTGGCATGTTTGGGGGTGTGGGGGTGGGGCATGTCCTAAACTCCTACAGTCACATTTCTGGATTCTGCTACTTTTCATTGTCAAAGAAACTGAATTTAAGAAGGTCATCTGCACAGAAAAGAATTCCATCTGACTCTCCAGAAGGTCTTGGTGTGTATGCAGTAGTTAGTGTGCTGGGGTTTATTGAGTAAACACATGAAGGAATAAAGAGCTCTTTGAAGGACAGGAGGAATTTGGGCTCTTCGCTATGCCCTCAGGAGATGATATAAAATGTTGAGGGGGACTGCCAGTCCTCCCTTGTTTTGCCCTTCTGACATTCAAGGGTAAGAGGTGCCTGATGCACCATTTGAAACCCACGGAAGGCAGAAAGCTTTCCTTTCTAGGGCTTTCAATGGTGGCTTCCCCACTTCACCTTCAATCCTACCTTCCTCTACCTCCTCACTGAGCAATCAACACATATCTCAGATGCTTCCAGTAATAGATGGCAGTTGCTGGGACACTGTCATCAACCTCCAAAGTCCTGGACATGGACTACTATTTTATTTCTATAGCACGCTTTTTAGCTGTTTTAGCACAGCGCATGTGTATTAACCTGTGAAACATGTGGGTCTACATTACTTATATTCAAACGGAGGAACTTTACATACATTTTTAGGTACAAAGATATATATATATGGCTACTGAAGTTCCAAAAAGGATCTTTTTCTGTGTGTCTTCACTGTTAGTCTATGAGCAAGGCAGCAAACAAATATGATGCACTGACACTTTCAAAAATGAGATTCAAAGAAAGCTCTAGAGACATCCTTAACTTTTCAATAAAAATGTTGGATAAAGTAAGATTTCATGTGCTGGGGAGAAAGTGTTGCCTTGGGGCTACTGATTGCGTATCAGTGGTATGAGTGTAGTCATTTCCAGACAAGTTCGCCATGTTCAGGGAGGGTGGGTGGGTAGGGTAATAACAAGTTGGATGAAAAACACAACCTTAGAATGAATTAGGAAAAGACAATCACAAAGCCGTACCCTCCAAGATAGAGAGACTATGTCTACAAAACCACAATTATATCTCCTGCTATGTTGGGACCAAAGCCATTAAAAGTGCTCATTACCACTTGTTGAATGAATGAATGAATGAATGAATGGATAAGAGCCTGTCCTATGCTGAGGACCAACAAAATCATTTTGTCAAGGGTGGGAAGAGATTCCTTCCCCCTCTTCAGGACAGGAACTTCCCATGTGTTAGCACTGCTAGGACCACAACAAGGAAATAAATATCAACATCCAGAAAGCTGGAAAGGCACTGAAGAAGTGACAGAAAGACAGTAAGTATAGCAGATGGAGAGCTTTAGATGGGCAAAGAGGAAAATGATAATGGGTCTCCAAGAATATGTGGGACTCCTCAAAGGGACTGCCCTCACAAGGGAGGGGCTTGCAGTTTAGGGTTCAGAATTATAATGGTGGGGCCTAGAGCTAATGTTATTTTTATTGAGAAGTATAAACACCGCATCTTGCATTTTTCAGGTTTCTGCGTCCTGGGAAACAAGTACATCCATATTTAATTCAGTAAGAAATTACTTCCAATTGACAGATGTTAGGATATTAGCATCCAAACAGAGAAGAAATACTAAAATATATACTAAATATAACAATATAGTGAACTGTCTGTGGGCATTAAAATTGTATTGTGTATTCCACTATGGAAATATGCATGCAAAACGTTAGGAGAGAAATGCAAAAACACATAACACTGTGCTTACAACTATGTTAAAATGTACAGTTACAGGATTTTTGAGAAAGACCATATGATCACTAATAAAGATGCAAATATTTGGCATTTTCAAGTTTATAGAATATTTTCTCTATATATTTCTATGCAGTGAACTTCATTTCGAAGAACATGGTTATCCCATCTAGTCAATCATAGCACACATTGCATGATGTCCCCAGATAAGAATATACTGTATATCACTCCCACGATAACACAGAAGGACCATAATGTAGGTTATTCAGCCTATAACGGCTCTATCACTGAAACTAAATGATTTACCAGCAGGTGTACAAACTGAAGAAAATAGCATTAATAAACTTTAAAATGACTTTCTCTAGACAAGCTTTATTGTTTTGTATTTAGGGTATATTAAGTCAGCTGTCAGCTAGACACTGAAGCTCCATTTAGCAAAATTATTTATTAGGTAGATTATTTCACAACAAGAATTTCTTGCATTTCATTCAGACTCAGTGAATTTTACATCTATACCATGTTATTATCTTCCTAATAAAAGAACCAGTAAGTTCCTGAGCGTCCAGTCTAGAAAGAAAATGAAAGAGGTAGAGTAGAAACACAATTAACAGTAATACTTTGCATATTCCACCACTTTTCTGTAAACAGATGTTCTGTTAGCTGGCCAGAGTGCCTGAGTCAGATGAGGAACATAATTATGGAGAGCCTTTATGATGAATGAATTCCAGCTCTTGTCTTGTGAAGATCCCCTCCTGAAGTCTCACCCACTCATGATCTCTACCCTCCCTCTCCTTTTTAAAATTCTTCCTCTAACTCTTAGTCCCACAGCCATTCTTCTCTCTTCTTTGTCTCCCTCTCAGGGGATTCAGAGTAGGGAGCAAAGTTCAGAAGGAAAAGGCTGGGAGACTGGGTAGACAGAGTTTGTGCCTTGGAGACTCCTCCAAGTTCTGTCTAGAAACTTTAAGTCTTAACGTAATAATGGGGATATTTGCACTTTTGATAGATATAATCTGCTTTAGATTTAATGGACAACATAGTAACTTATAGACACCCATCACTGGTAGATTCAAATTCACTCGTGACTCACCTGACCCGCCACTTTGAACAGAAAGACAAGAAAGGAGACGTGCTTTTTCTCTACATGTGGCATTTACCAAATCAATACATTCTTATATGTATATAAGAATAGCTGCAATAAGGAAATCCCATTGTTAGCCCAGAGACTAGAGTCGCATCTTATTGTGTACACCAGAAGCAGCACATTCAGGCCCCACTAGCAAAGAGGCATGGGCTGGAAGAAGCTAAGGTGCCTTGGAATTAATAGTGAAATTAAACAATCTGGGAAAGGAGTCAACATGTGCCTGACAACTCAGGCTCAGTGTACAAGTGAAACTACCAAAAATAATGATCAGTAATCCACATCGGATTTGTTGGAACATTTAGGGATAAGTACCTTTCAATTTTGACAGATTTCCTCAAAATAGCCCTGAATGCTTACAGTTTTCCTTCAGACCTTCTTCTACCAGCAGCCATCACAGCTCTCTGGCAGGCTACATTCATCTCTACTTAGGTTTGGAAATGAGTTACCAGGATTCTTATTCAATTTGTCTCATCACCATGACTCGTTGTCCACAGTACATGGCCTTGCTAAATGCATGGATCATCTTGCCAAGGAACTTACTTGATTTTACAACTGCTCTCCCCCTCCTAATGGCCTCTCCTCTTTATAGCTCTGGACTCCAGGTGTTACCTTAACCTGTGGGTCTTCGTGTTCCCTACTGTATCTCCAACCCAATCTCACAATTTCCAAAGCAAATATGTACATGTAGAAAGGAAATGCACTGATATAATAGAACTTTGAACAATTCCTACAAATTCATTATTATTATTATTCTACTACAGTTATCAGTAATTCACTGTCAGAAGAGTTGTCCTTAGACCCATAATCACTTGTAAAAGTTGTGGTATTTTTCTATGGCTGCTAAAAGAAGATCCTTTGCATTAAGGCTGGAACATATTTCTTAACAGTTTTCCTTTATGTAGCCTGTAAGCAATTATAGATTGATAATGACTGCCTCTATTGCAATGGTGTGAAGAATTCAGAGGCCATTTCCAAACTAGGGCATAGGGTTCCCTAGTTTAGTGACACCCACTGTTAGTGACAGCCACTGTTGGCTCAAGGAGATAAACTTCAGGCATTTATGTCATATATTTGCCACCTTTATCTTATGTTTTTCACAAAGAAATCATTTTAAATGTTTTATTCAATAATACAAGACCATTGTGAGGTCAGAAATAAGCCAACTATAGCCTGAGGTCCACTACCTGCTTTTTGTAAATAAAGTTTTATTGGAACACAACCATACTCATTGGTTTACATGTTACCCGTGACTGCTTTTGTGCCACAACAGACATATTGAACATTTGTGATAGAGATTACATGGCCCATAAAGACTAACGTATTTACTATATGGTGCTTTACAGAAAAAAAAAAATGCCATCTCTGATTTAAATGGAGGCTGAAACTACCTGCTTTATGCTTTCCCTCGCAGACCTTGAGGTTAAGACCATTTAATACCATCCCACTGGCTCAGCCTCACCTGGTCTTTGGTCCAAAGAATCTCATTCAAAAGCTTAGGTGGTTCAGCATCAGGTTAATTCATGACCTGAAACATGACTTTCACAGACCTTAGTTCCTGAACTTGAGTAATTGACATCTGTCCATTTTCTGTAACTAAGTGACCACTTTGTATTCTAATTCCTACAAGTCCAGAGTATTAATATCTCCCCCGCCCATTGCTTCTCTATCCCAATCTTCCAGACACCAGCCACTTATCTGAAACCCAACAGGTCATCCATCACAATTCTAGTGGTTACCAACTACTGCTGCATCACCACAAAACCCATGGCTTCAAACAACAATTGTTACTAGAACGTATGTATCCATGGGGCAGCTCGTTTGCACTGGGCTTTCTCATGAGTCTGCAAGTCAGCCAGGGACTCTGCTTCAGGATGGTCTTGGCGAGAGCCATTTAACAGGCATCTCTGATCCACATTTCTCTCACCCTCCTCCTAAGACCAGTGGGCTAGTCTGGGCACGTCCTTGTCCTTGTAATGGCCTAAGTGCAAGAGAGCAAGTTCAACCATGCAAGTGCCTGTTAAAGCCTCTCTTTACTAATGTCTGCTAACAACCTATTGTCCAAAACAAACTCACAGACGGCGGTCTACAAAGTTACCTGGCAAAGGGTATCAATACAATTCATTAATGCAATCTACCCTGAGAATGTTGTCAGGAGAAGCATCAAATGGCCCATTTGTCCAATATCTTTATCAACCTGACCCAGAGCTGAACAAAACACTGGCATATTGTATCATAGTGCACTCCAAGGAAATCAATGCAGGGTGCCATTCTAACTCCTTTGATCCCTAATTCCAACCCACACATGATAAGTTAAAAAAAAGAGAATTATATCTTAATCCAAATTCTGCCATCCACCATGCCATCCTTGACATACATACACAAGCTTTTGGAAGGTGCCCTTCTAGGGGAAGCCCACAGGCCTACCAGAGCCCCAGCCTTCTCTCGCAGCACATAGAATTGGAATGATGACAGTAAGCCATCAGGCCAGCTGGCAGCTTTTACCAACTCAATTCATGCAGTCACATAGTCAGCAACCATTATAATTTTTCATTTTGAGATAATTGTAGGTTCACACACAGTTGTAAGAAGTAATAGAGATACTGTGTACTCTTTACCCAGTGTCCCTCAATGGGACTAACTTTAAAATCGACAGCATAATATCACAACCAGGATATTGACCTTGATGCAATCCATCCTTTTTATTCAGATTTCACCAGTTTTACAAGCACGTGCGTATATGTTGTGTAGGTTTAGTTTTATGCATTTTTATCACATGGGTAGCTTTGTGCAACCATCATCATAGTCAATATGTCAAGACAGAGAACAGTTCTATCTATCCAACATTTCTTTTTGACTATTAGTCTAAGATCAGTGAATTCCAAAAAGGAGCTAAGAATCAACCTCAGTATAGAAGTTTTTTTAAGTCTCCAACATTTGGTTCATGTCACACAGGCATAGCCTCTGTCAGACACAGGATATTTGTCTCTTTTTTAAACAGGTAATTGCCTGTTAAATGAGTCACGTAACTACTCTCCTCTCAAGTGACCATGGAGTGCTTATACAGTGTGTATCTTCTTACAAATCTAATAAGAGCTGTGTAAAATGAATTAAAAAGTGTTTTACTGAAATGCTATCTCAAGGAAACCCAGCTCTGCCCATTAGATCCGAAGCTGTGAAAGAATCTGAAACACATTGACGAGTGAGCCCCATTTAGGTATTTTCTAAGATGAGATTGCTTCGGGTTTGCTGTTGCTGATCTCATCAGAAATGATTCTTTGGCTGTGCTTGTTGTCTTGGCTCTGAAGTGCCAATTAATGAATTACTATAACAAATGACTTGGGTCTCTGAGCCTTACAGACATTTCATAAATGGAAGATTTGACAGTGGACTTGGTGAGCATGGAATTTCATGGTACTTATTACCAGAGGGTGTTATGTGTCTTTCCACACACTCCACTTCTGACTTTTGTGAGTAAAGACACCAGAAAAATGTGGTCTTGACAGGGAGCATTTATGGATTTGCTGCTGTGTGCCGATATAGCATGTTGTATTGGGACTGGGAGAATGTCTAATAGCCACAACTCAGCAGTGTACAAGCCTACTGTACAGAGAATAATCGTAGAACAGTAATCCAGGTGGGTTTTCATCTGGTCACAGGCTTTACGATATATTTTTAAAATTAGAATTTCTTGTTCAAATGCATCCTTTCAAAGTATGGTTTAAATGGACAGAGTCTAAAGAGTCAAAGAGTCCTACAATGCTTAGTATAAAAATAGCTAGCTGATTTAGAATTAAGCATTTTTGAACTTGTTAAATCCCCAGTGTCTAATTTCTTTTTGCTCTTGTATTGTTTTTCATTCTCTTGGTCTGCATGTTTTTACTGTTTAAAAAAAAAAAAATCTCTTCCTTGTCATTTAGAGTTCTGGAAAGAAGCAGACAAATAATGTTTACTCTGCCATGATTTATCAAAAAGACAATGTAATCTTATTCTGAATCCCTAAATCCTAAAGATTGCCTCCATATTAGGCACCCATCTCATCCCTTCAGAATCCTCTTGAATTTTCTCCCTCACCATATCAAAAGGGCTTCGAAACATCATTTGAAAAACTATATAATCCAACAGTATAATCCAATATCAGCATTTTGTAGATAAGGAAACTAAGATTCACATAAGTAAAGTGAATTGCCTAGGACGCCATACATGTAGTAGGCAGATTTGGACATCCTACAGCCCACATTTCCTTTCTACACAGGTGTTCTTTCTATTACACTGCATCGCCTTTATTTAATTCAGGAAACAATTAATCAATTGGAGACATTATGATAGCAGCCTATTTTATCTGTTGATTCATGATTTATTCTTCCATTCAACAAATTTGGATACCTATTCTGCACTTGATACTGAAGATAAAATAACAAATACAACCAGCAGGACCTTTTCCTTCCTGGGGATCACATTCAAGGATACAGAGGTCATTATCTGGCAGTCTACAGGCCAGGTTTGGGCCAGAAGATACGTTTTATTTTGCCTGTCCACTGTTTTAGAAATATGTAATTTTATTGCCAACATTCAAAAGTTGAGAGAATTGTATTAAAGGCCATCTGGTAGTCTGGCTTCTCGAAGAATTGTAGACCTGGAAAGACAGAGCCTTTAGTCCCCCCCTGACATTAGTAAAGTAGAGTGAGATGTAGCCATCCCGACTGAGCAGTCTGGTTCCCACCAATCTATTTCCCTCCTTGATATTACCTGCTTTACCCCTGTGGAAATTGAGGTCTGCAGCTACCTCCCTAGTGGTTTTTAAATTATGCTCTGAAATCTTAGGCGTTCTGATGAGAATCTCATCAGATCAGGTCAGAGGAGTCATAAGTCAGGCATAATGGGTTCTAACAGACTGTGAAACTTTTCCCTATTTTACATATTAGCCTCCATTTACATATTAGCCTCCATTTAAGGTTTCTCATTCACTAATTGCTGAAGGCAAATATAATCTAGTTCCAGTCTTTTACAGTAAGTATTTTAGTAAGTAGTATAGACTCTAATTATTGTAACATTGGGAATAGAATCAAACTCCAGGATTTGATACAGGCTTCGTGGGCTTGAACCAACCCAGTAGGGCTTGAATTAACCCATGGAGAGGCTTAAAAGACAAAATTTTAATATAGAGGGAAATAAGATAAATT
This sequence comes from Aselliscus stoliczkanus, assembly GCA_033961575.1. Classification (NCBI taxonomy): domain Eukaryota; kingdom Metazoa; phylum Chordata; class Mammalia; order Chiroptera; family Hipposideridae; genus Aselliscus; species Aselliscus stoliczkanus. Next base: position 162,194,896 of record CM066731.1, on the reverse strand, counting down.
AAAGTACAGAAAAAGAACAGGCAACATATCTCATAAGAAAGTGTTTGGTAACTACATCATGTTACTTTGAGTATCCTAAACTATGTTAATAATATATCCTAAAATATGTTTTTATCCTAAAATATGTTAATATATAAAGTTTCAAAACATAAGAACACTAAGAAAACCTACTAATTTTGTTTACATTGTCAGCCAGATATGTGAACTCTGAAATACTTCTTTGAATAACTGTTTTAGTTTATATATAAATATAGTAAAATGGGAGTTTATTTTCTAAGGAGCTTGGTAAAAGTCTGTGTGTATCCGAAAAGGGAAATATGACTTTATTTACTGACACACACAAACTCAATGAAGACCTGGTGAATAGTTGGTTGATTTTAGTTAAGGTGAATTTGTGAGTTAACATTAGTATCTACCCACTCTTATTAGAAAAAAATAAGATATAACTTATATTTTTATATTTGAAAAAAATCAGGTTTCTCAGATATTTTAAAGATAAACAGCTGTTTGGTTGACCATTGCTTGAAAATGTAAACATTATTTTCTGTATTTATATTTTTAGCATTTAAATTGCAAGGTCTTACATAGAGACAGTTGCTTATCCCATTATAGAATTGATTTTTAAATATTAAAATCTGCCTGCATAGCAGTATATCCTTTTAATCCTTCCTTTCATTATTTCTAGGGCATAACATAGAACTCTAAAAAATTTTAAATCACTCTCAACTCAAAAAGTCCATAATCACAAGATACCTTCTTCTATCTAGTACTCAGGTAGCCACTGAAAAATACATTGAGGGCCTATTTCATGGACTTACATATTCATGTATTATGTCTGATTTTCTATCCCGTTTCCTAGCCTTTGATGTTGCAAATAGGTTATAGTACCTGGGAGTGAGTTCTGATTGAACATGACCCCAAATTGTAGTCACTCACATCTTGTGGTTTCCTGAACTTTCCTGGGAAGTGATGGTTACAACTCAGATCCACAGGACCCTGGAGCCATGTAATTTGTTTTACTTCACCAGTGTTTGTTCAATTGCAAGAAGACATAAAATAATAAATAAATAGACTTCCAGGCTATACATGTTCACTTTATCAAAATCCTTTGTATGTTTGAATCCCTTTAACACCATTTCTGCCCAGTGGTCATATGTTTTGTGTGTGGTCATCTCTGAGAATGGGATGCTTAGTACCACCTGGGAAAGTCCACTCCATCTCAGAGGGTTCTAACTATGGAAAAACATTTATTCATTTGGCTGATTATATAACAAAGCTTCCACCTATTTGAGCTAATTTCAATAAATCTCATTCCTCTTCCTAATGACATTCTTCAAAACTTGAAGACAGTTACACTGACTGAGTAGTCACTCTCTCAAGCAAATTATCAATCACTCCTTTGTAGACCTAGGAAAAGGAAGAACCTCACCTTCCTGTTTGTTTCTTTTTCCCAGAATGCCCTCTAGTCTATCCTTATTATTCTTATATTAACTGTCCCCGTAAGTGTGACCTGAACTCTTACTTTCTTCATGCTAAGAACAGTTCTATGCTCTGATTAAAGCAGTCTGCTAGGCTGCTGTTGATTTGCATTATGCTTACATAAGTCAGTTCACATGTGTAAACTCTATTCTTCCTTCTCCAATTTTTTTTTTTTTAACTCTGACACTTCACTTCTGGGTGATATCTACTTTTTTACTCACACAATGAAAATTTAGAGGCAAATGGTATAATAGATACTAAGTAGTTGAGAAGTTCTGAAATAGCCCACAAACCCAATAGATTTAGTGTACACAGATTTGACATATAAAGAGTTTGAAAACAAGCTGAAGCCCATATCCCAGGCTTCACACATAGGTGCCTACAACTGGGCAGAAAGATGACTTCTAATTCTGAATGGTGCCATCACCTGGAGTCATTTCTCTGCTACCTATTTAGACAAAGCATTCTGATTCCAGGTGCTCACATGTGCCTCTCCTCACTGACCTGCATTGCCTGCCTGCTCCCTGAATGGTAAGCAGACCTATGGTTGTTCCAAGGGCTTTCATCTGATTTCTTTAGAGCTCGTCAACTTTCCTCTCATTATTCCCAACACAGTCTTTGTTCACAGCTTCACTTCTGTATCTACATTTTCCCTCCAAGAACTTATCTATCCCCTATATATTGATGACACTACACCTGGCCACTCTCCCAAACTCCAGAAGAGTCCTCCTAGCTGCTCCTCTTTCCTTGGCCATTTTTGTGTCAGCCCATCTTCTCTTGTCTATTCCCCCTTCACCATGGCTTAGCCTGCTCACATTGAATAGTCTTCTAGATTTTCACCTGCTTGCCATGTCATCTCTGTTCATCCAGTGCACTCACCCAGGTTCCTCATCTGTCCGCTCTTTGCGTCTGGCTTTCTGCTCCACTTTCTTCTTCGTCACCCAGAGCCATCCTCCCAGGTGCATATCTGCCCTCATCATTTCTGAGTCAGGCTCTGCTGTGCATTTCCTCCTTTTCAGGACAGAAGTTCTGGCCGCCTTCTCCTAGGTTCTCACATCATTGTTCTCCTCATTCAATACCAGCTTCTATGTTTGTGCTTGATCCCGGGGTTTTCAATCTCGATTCTCAGAGCAGCAGCGTGAGCATCCACTGGGAATTTGCTGAAAATGCAAATTCTTGTGCCTCACCCCAGACAACCTGAATCAGAAAGGGTTTGGGTGCAGCCATCTGGATTGAAAAGCCTGTAGATGATTCTGATGTTTGCTGAAGATGGAGAACCACTGCTCTCTAATCCACCTGTTTTCAGCCCTGGCTGACATTTGAATCACCTGAGGAGGACTTTTTTTTCCCCCCAAATATCCATGTTTGGGCACTACCCCTAACCTATTAAATAAAGTCTCTAAAGGTGGGGCCCAATTACAGATATTTAGCCTAAAAAGTTCTCCAGGTAATTCCAATTGCAGTCAAAGTTAACTTTCATCTGCCAAGATGTTTTCTTTTTCCAGGCATTTATTTGGTCCCTCTCTCTGGAAAGCTCTTCCCTGTGCTTCACAAAGCCTTGTTCTTTCTCATTCCTCAGATCACAGTAAAATTGTCACCTTCTCAGAGAGGCCTTCCTGTTTTCGTTTGTACTCTGAGATCACTTGCTTCATTAATATTTTCATAATCCCACTCATTTCTAATTAAAACTATGTTGCTTAATCCTTCCTTTACTTATTGACTCCACTAGAATATCCACTCCTAGGGGAACCATGACTTCTTTTCAAGGACGAATCCCCAGCTCCCTGGGACCAGGCTGGGCTCACGGTAGGGACTCAATACCTATCTGTTGTGTGAAAGAACAAAAAGCACACAAACCCAGCACACTGGTTATCCCAAACCCTGTGCTTTTGAAGATTGGATTTCCTCTGCTTAAAACCGTGGTCTTCTCCTTCCACTATCTTTTATTTCTGGTGAGCAATATTGACACAAGAGGCCAGGACATCTGCCTCAATTCTTTACCCCCAAGGAACTTTCTTTCCTGAAGTCACATGCAACTTACTAACATTATTTAACAATCCATTTCAGAAATGTGCCCTGAATACTTACTTGCCTCTAACAGAAGTTCCTGGAGCCCTCAGAGCAAGTCTTAGGTCTCTTTCTGTTTGCTCCGTGGCGTGGACAGAGCACACGACTGGGTACCCACAAGTAGGTGCTTTCTGAAGTGAATTGACTTGAAGAAGGAAAAAGCTTTCAGTCAGTAATTTTAAAAGCCAAGGGACCATTGAAAAGAGAGAGAGAATGCAAATACAGGAAAGAACATCTGGTTCAATACAGAGATTGAACCTTTAAAACAAAAACCAAACCAAACAAAAAGAAGGCTGGGGTGTCTAGCGCATGTCTGTGGATTGGGAATGCTGTTCCCACATTCTACTCCAGCATGTTTGAAGACCTAGGTCTGTACAGAAATTCCCCTGACCTCTCAGTTGTCCCTTTCCTTTCTCTCTTAAGCTGTTCAGAACCCTGAAATTGGCATGCACACCAGGGAATGCTGGGTAGCCACAGGCAGCCTTTCATTGTAAGTAAGCTGCTACAGAAATCCCCTTTTATGATGCCACATTATCTATATGAGAGCAATTAGAGAGATCAGCTGGAAATCCCCCAGTGCTGAGAAGGAACTCAGGGGCTCACACACTGCTCCTTGAAACATCTTGATGGGAGACCAGTAGGGCTCTTCAGCACAAATTAACATCCTCAGCCTAAGAGGTTGATCTGTTCCTCCCGAGGATGAAATGCCTGTTGGTTCCTGCTTCACCGAGCCAAAGAGAGGATGAAACTTCAAAGGATAATATAATACGCTGGGATTAGGATGCTTTCATCCAGCATTGGTCCAAGTAGAGTGTCTTCATTTTTTGTACCTTAGTCTTCCCAATGAACCAGGCATAGAATTACTTAGACACATTTACTCTTAGGCACGCATATTTATGCATGAAGATCTAGGCAGGCCCCAACCAAACTGTTATGGGTTTAATCTCATTTTACCTCTCTTGACTCCAGCTTCTTTCTAAAACCTGAAGTTTCAGAAGATTTGGGGGGTTATCCCTCTTAGTTCCCAAGAATTAAGGATATCAAGAATCGAAGACCTATATTTGCCTTTATTTCCCTTCATCTTGCACTAGTTCTCCCTTCCATATTTTAATACTGACTCCTCCATCCAAAAAGTCAACACTCCCCAATGCTGCCTACCACACTCCTTTAGTCTTTTCCTCACCTACATCTACCCTCTCCTGTAATCTCCCAAACTTCAGAACTTTCCCCTCACTGCGTTCCTGAGTCTCACTGCCTTCCTAAAGCAAGGATTCTTAGTAGAGCTAACTTGATAAACTAATTTGCACTCTGTTGATGACCTAATGTATTACCTTTCCCAAGTAACAGATTTGCATTTAAAGAGGTGTCTAAAACAACACCAATGCACAATTTTTCAAGTGCCCCTGCAGCTAGAGTCACTGTCCCAGTCAGACATGCAGTGTTTAAGGACTGGTCATAATGGAGCAGGGGAAAGAATATATCTTTCTAAATTCACAGAAAAGGAATTTATAAGATGGGGAGAAGGAGAAAGCCACCAGTTTGGCATTTGGAGACCCAGTAAATATACTTATTCTACCTTCTGGATACATTATATTTTTTAATCTATTGAAATAACATATAGGCAGTGATTTATGGCAAAGTTCAGTTAAGTTTAACATGTATTTATTGACTGCCGAAGCAAAATTAATAATGATAACAATAAATGAAAAATCAGTAACACTGCATTAGCTCTTACTTTGTTTCATGCATTTCACTAAGCATTTGACATAGATTATTTCAATCACTGATCTCATCAGCCTTGTTGTTTGGTAGGCAGTGGTATGTTAGTTAACTGATTCTCTGGGAAGAAAAAAAAATGCCCAGATTGGTCACATTTTGCTGACTGCCTGGTGGAAACACTCCCAGCATGGATGATTTCAAGCTACCAACAGCTTACAAGATTTCTGAATATATTACAATTGGCCCACAAAATTCTTGACTATAAAAATGGACTCTCATAGTGAGTAGGAGGGGGTTCCAGCACACCACTGATGGAAGGTCCCTCTATTTCCCTCTTTTTAGGGTGACCAATTCATTCCAGTTTGCTTTCCTGGTCTTATTATTGAAAGGTCTGCATTTAGGGATTCCCCTAAGTCCCAGGCAAACTGGGATTGTTGGTCACCCTACCCTTTGTACATATGAGGGACTGAGACTTGATGGATTTAGGAAATTTGTCCAAGATCACGGAGGCTGTAAGCAGCAGAATTGCTTCCAGCCCTAGGAGTTCAATTACACGGAGCTTACAAGCTTCCCTGCAGTAGAAGTAGAGGTCAGGCATTCCATTCTTCAGCAAGAAGATTAGCCATGAGCACAACAAATGATCATAGAAGACAGGACACACACACACACACACACACACTTCATTGACAATATGAAAGTTAATATGCTCTGTGGCAGAATTAAGGTATATTTTATGTGTATGAAAGAATGGACTATAGGCTGGTTATTTTGCTTAATTCAAAGAGTGAGCTCAATCTCAATTTACTGAGATCCCCCAAAGGAACTGTGCACAGTTTTCTAGGATCTGCACTAACATAATTTATATAAATCCTCTACATCGCGAAATGGCCACAGATGAAGCCAGGACCCACTTCTCAGCCCACATCCATAGCATTCTGATCAATGTTACATCTTTTAACAACCTAGGAAGTTTTATGTGAGAAAATGGGCCTTTTCTTAATGATGCACTGTTGAATACAAGCTTCATTAACTACAACACAACACTTCAATTTAGGAAATCATTTTATGATTATTCCTGATGAGTATCAAGATATTTATATGAAAAGTGGAGCTTTTCCCTTCATACATTGAAATTCAGGAAGTCCAGTATGTCCTTTCATGAGAATATCCCTTAAGAATAAATGTCATAAATAGTAATGTTAATGTTCCATTGTTTGTTAAGTGAAATAAAGTTTGTTTGGAAGCTTCAAATTTTGTTTTCCATTTCTGATATAGGTTTTAATAACTGTCATCTATAAGAAGCCAAGTAATTGTTTTAGATTGTAGTGAGTCAACCTAATAGACACCTTTTAATGGATAATATAAATTACTACATAAAGGTAAGTTATTCTGATTTTGTAAAATGCCATACTTCTGAAAACATTATAAAAGTGCAAAATGACATTAATTCACAACAAGCAATGTTCCAGAAGAGTTAGTTCAATAAGAATATATACATATAAAAAAAAAGTAATTCTCAACACCCATGGGTTATCTTAATTATCTTAAAAGCTTTCAAGAAATTCTTTCCAAATACTCTTTCTTTTTAAAAAAAATCTAATACACATCTCACTCCAGTGAACTTTGAACCCTAAATGTATGCCAAATAGGGCTTTGGTGTGTGTTTGAGGGACTGAAGTGAATGAAATGGGTATGTTTAAATTAGAGGTCACAAAATAGTGACCAGAAATAAATTTAAATTTTATTTCATAGGGGACTTTACATCCCTGAGGACTATTTCACACTAAAATCATATGAATCTAATACTGCAAAATGGATTTAGAAAAAAAATCTAATAAGAATATTCCGTATAAACCCTTGGGGAAAAATATCATCTGACCCAAGTGGGTAACAGAATAATATATGTGAGGTACTTGAGGGTGAGGAAACCTGGAAGGAAAGTGTCTCTCAAATATAAAGCAGCAATTTTACGGTTTGTATAAAGAAGGCGTCTGATATTTTATTTGTTTTGCTTAAGGGTCCTCAATTTAAATTGATATCACAGACTTTACATATCTGATTTCAGAAAACATGGAGAGATTTGAAAGAACAAGACACCATCATCTTAAAATGAAACTTAACAGTCCTATTTCTGGGGTGGTTCAGGATCACTTTTACCAGTATGCTATAAACTGAAAGTTCTAGAATCAGAGATTATGATCTGATTTGGGGTTTTTGGTTACTGTAGCTCCAAAATTCATGCAAATTTTTTTCTGGGAAAATCATTGAAATCTCTTATCAGTTTCCCAAACTAGTAAGAAATTCAACAAAATTTAATAATCTCTGGCATGTGAATACATCATATACTTCAGTATTCATGTATCTTTATTACATACTTGATTACTTAGATGACATACAATGAAGTTATAATAAACCCTAATCACACTTTTACTATATTTAAGCTTATGGTTAAAAGCTTGCAAATTAAAGCAGATGTAACAAGTTTAAATATGTGAAATTCCAAAATAATTAATTACTTAAATATACATTTTCACAATATTCTCAAACTTTACTAGTAACATTTTCTCAAAGACAAGTATACTAAGTTTCGGTCTTGTTAGTGGTAGAGCTGACCTTTGGTCCAAGGCAATCATCTATATAACATGATTTTAGGGAAGTTATTAAGATAAACTTGAACCCACAAATGCTCTATTGTCTTGCTGGTATGGAACTCCTACCCTTACAGAACCATTTGTCTATCCTGTCTTCCTTTGTTTCATCTAAATTGTAAATATCCCTGGGAAACAATCATTGCTTTAACCCCTATCAGTCAATTATCAAAACCATGAACAAGATCAAGAAACTTTTCACAACCTCTAACATTTGGGAAGGGAAGAGGAAAGGGCCTCTTGAACACAAGTAGAAAAAAATAGTTTTCACTAAAAAATAAAATAATTATGAAAATGGAAGCCAGGAATACTAAGATGGCTCTCACATGTCATTCATCAGCATGTCATTTATAATTCATAGAAAAGTGCATCAAAAATAAGTGTTAGAGAATCTTTAAATATATAAAGTACATATTTAAATACTTTAAAGTCTATCATTGTGTTTTTTTCTAGTAATTGTACTTCTTTTAGAAATATAAAACAGATAATTTTTACCTCTTATCTCAAATTTTTAATGAGTCTAACTTGAGATATTACTATATTTTCCTATTTCAATCTCTTCATCTCTTTTTAATGTTTAATATTATAAATCAGTGCTCTGATCTTAGATTAATATGACATGTTAAGCTACTATGGAAACTGCCTCAAACCTGCTCAACTCTTCTACTTTTCACTTCTTGCTTCCAAGAATAGAAATATTCTTAAGACATAACTTTTCATATACAATAAAGCCATGCTGACCAAAAAAGAAACTTTCCAGATGCCAGACACAGGGGAGTAACTTAAATATCAGAGTCAAGAACAGAAGTTAAAGCAGAAATCTTTGTGGTGATAGTGACACTTGCTAGAGGACTTAACAGGTACAATTCTTATTTTGGAGAATCCAGAAGGAGAATCCATGCCTCAGGACTTGAGTACACAGGAAGGGGGCTCTGGGATTCCTACAAGAAGTTGGAAAGCACAGAAAGTAACAAACAAGAGAAAAGACACATGACATCGAAGACACAATGCAGAACTTTAAACTCAGATAAATTCAAACCACAGAAGAATATTAAAAAATTTTTAAAACAATTTGTATTTGAAAGGTTAAAAGCAATCAAGGGAGAAATATATATGATACATAAAAAAGAGAACTGTATATACATAGAAAGAGGGATTTTTTAAAATAACCAAATGGAGATTCTGAAAATTAAAATATATTCATTCAAAAAAAAATTAAGAGAATTAATACACAGTAGAGATTTAGATTCTTACAATAATTCTATGAAAAAAATGTTAATAAATTTTCAAACTTAGATAACTGTATAATTTTATAGAAAGTCATAATTAGCTATAATTTATTATGCACTATATATTAATTGTTTAGACAAATAATAACACTTGAAAAAAATCAATGCATAATAAATTGCTACCTCACACACAGTACATGCTTTTTCTACACACACATTACAAAACACACCATCAAATTCAGACTGTTTAATTGGCAAGTCTCACTGAACTCTCAAGGAACACATAATTTCTATCTTATTTGAAGTGACTCAGAGAAGAAAAAAAAGAGGGATATCCATTCTTTCCAAAGTATGTGTCTAATATATCTTTGATACCTAAACCTGGTACAGAATGTACAATAATAAAAGTATAAACTAATCTTGTGAATATAGATGCAAAAATCTGAATAAAATATTAGGAAACCATTCAACAATCTATAAAAGAATAATGTTTTATTTTCAAGTAAGAACTATTCAAAAATTACAAAAAGGGCTTTACATATCAGTATATTAATGCAAATTGCCACATTAACAGATTAGGAAATAGGAAATATATACTATCATCTCAACAGTTTCAAGAAAAGCAATTGCTCAATTTAATACTCATCCTTGATAAAGTTCTTAGCAAGTTATTAATAGAATGCCACTTCCTTTCTCTAGTAAATTTTATCTATACCAAACATTCCTTAATGGTAGAAGTTCAGAAGCAGTTCTTACAAAGTCAGGAATAAGTTAAGAATGGCTAGTATCACCTCTAGTAGTCAACATTTTCCTGGTAGTCCTTGCCCAGCTAATGATAAGGAAAAGGAAATGAGCATAAGACTTTTGATAGGCAAAGAGACAAATGTCTATAAAAAATTGCAGAAGAAACTAAAAAGATTAAAACTTAATAAGATTGTTCAGAAGGGTCGCTGAAACTAATATGAATATAGAAAACCCAATATCATAATAATCATTTAAAAATTTTTAAAAATACAATTAAAATAACGTCAACAAACACTATAAGCTACCTAGAAATAAATCAAACAAAAGATGAGCAAGAACAGAGAAATGTACAAAACATAACTGAAAGTCCCCACAGAATCCTTGATTAAATAGGAAGGTAAGAGGGGTACTATATTTGTGGATAGAGATATTTAATATCATAAGATGTCAATTCTCCTTCATATCAGTCTATGTATTTATTTTATAAAAATATTGAACATGTTTTTGATGGAAAGACAAACTATTTTTGAAATTCATATCAAAGAACGAAAACCTAGTAATAGCCATGACAATCAAAAAGAGTGAAGGACATGTGGCTTTCTCAACCAGAGAGCAATAATTGTTATAAAATAATAGTAATTCAAGAAGCATGATAGTAACACAGGACTAGATAAAGGACTCAATGCAACAGAATTAAGAGTCCATAGGAAGACCAAACATGATGGGAATTTGGATACAGTATTACACGTCAGCACAGGATGATGTTCAGCGAACTAGTTTTCTTTATAGAAAAAAATTAAATTCCTACTACATATTATATCCCCAAATTAATTCCAGGGGAATATGAATATATATATACAACTTTACTGTCATTAAAGAAATATTTAATATAATTTTTTTATAAACTCTGATAGAAGAGTATTCCTTAGCTAAAAACATGACTCAGGAAAAAAAAAATTAGGACTACATTAAAATGTAAACACGCTTTCCATAAAAGGCACAATGAACAAAATTGAACAATAAGCAGGAAACTGAAAGAAACTACTCACAATGAGTAAAATAAAGAAATAGTACCCAACTTTGAAAACAACCTCTTAGCCCTGTAAGAAAAATACAAGCAGCCCTTTAAAGATGGACAAAGTACCTGTCGAATCACAGAAAAGGCAGATCGACAGCAGATAACCTGCAAAAAGTGCATCATCTCACAAGGTATCAGATAAAGGCAAATTCGTGCATTTTTTGAATTTTCATTTTCTAGCTACTTGTTTAGTAAAATATATTTTAAGCATAATGATATTAAAAGTCAATGACTATCTGGAGCAACAGTGACTGCTGCTGAGAGAGTAAATTTGTTACTCCTCCTTTGGAAACAACTTGGCAACACCCGGTGAATTAAAAATGAGTTTGGTCTAGGACCCCTAACTGCATTTCTGAATATATATTACAGGGACATTCTTACAAATGTGCATCAGAACACTTGTCAGGACTGTGCCTTGAAGCCTTGCTTATAATGACTGTAAGAATGGAAACTACTTAAATATCCATTAGGAAGAAAATCGACATATTCATTGTGGAATATAAGATAATTTTACAGTGGATAAAGTGAACAAGTTAGAGCTACAGGTTTCCATATACAGACCTCAAATACATCAAATTCAGTGAAAAAAAGCAAGATGAAGATTGTTGAATGCAGTGCATGATTTATGTAAAACAAATTCACAACTATGTTGATATGCACACACAATATTGTACTGAAAACAGCCACAAGTATGTGATAGAGGTAGTTTCTGGGAAAGGAAAAAGTGAAAAGGTTTGGGGAAAAGGCTTAATGATTTTTTTCCCTTTAATATTACTTTTCCTTTGAAATATATATATATATATATATATATATATATATATATATATATATATATCATAAGTAATAATGACAATATTTCATCATTTTTAACATTGGTTGCTGGATACATAATAATTTTAATACTATTTTCATGTTCAATAGTATGTTTTTTGGTATTTCATCATGTTTAATATATTTTAAAAAATGAATAAATGTCATTTCCTTCTTCTATTCCCTTACATTGTTAAATATTAAAATGCTACACATGAGGGGCCAGCCGAGTGGCGCTGTAATTAAGCTCTGGCTTGGGAAGCCATCAGCCCCGGTTCAGTCCCACATATGAGGGCCAGTGACACTGCCCTCAAAAATAAATAAATAAATAAATAAATAATAAAATAAGGATTACTTAAAAACAAAAGTGCTGCACATGAATAAAGCATCACGGTTAGCTCAATGGTATATTTCTTAGAGAGATTCCTTACTGATTCACAACTAAACTTTCAGCTTTTAAAACCATGGTATGAAATCGATAAATGGCAGTTCTTCAGAGGCTACATGAAGTAGTCAAGAAATGAGTGTTCCAAGAATATCCCCTGGTGAAAAGAAATCAATTTGGATAAACAGCATGCAATGCCTTCAAATGATCTAGATATCATCTTTTATAATGAAAGTTTCAAATGAAAGTTATAAATTACCAGTATCAGGAAGGAGTGACACAGTCTAAGAAATCTGTCATTGGAAATGGTTACAAGGTGAAATAATAAAGCAAATTTTGCTGAATCAGAGGTCATTATTGTATTTAACTATAAGGCATTGGAAGTTGTGAAGGAACTGGCAAACATTTGTTTTGGAAAAAAAGCATATCATTTTCTCATTTCTTTAATCTAACTCTGTAGGTGGTCAGTTTCAATTGCTAAGCTTGGCACTGGTAATTTAGTTGCTTTTAAGCCAAGTAAAACAGACAGAGTATAGCTAAATTGGCAAAAAAAAAAAAAATTACTATGGTACATTCACAAAATTTCACACTTTCCAAGATTTATAATAGCTATATTGTTCACTGGGAAAGACCCATGGACCTAGGACAGAGAGAAAGAAGGGACTTCCACTTGAAGCAACCCACTGGAAACACATTAACAACAAAACCAGGAGCAGAAGATGCTTCTGAAAACACATGTTCATATAGCCGGAGGCTATGATAAATTTTCATGTTGTCATTCCTGATTGCTTGGTAATTCCAAATACTGATAGGATTAGAAATAGTTTAAAAGTTTGAGCTTCTTGGTCCTGGCAGATCTGTTGCTAAGAGAGCTAGAGAGCTTTTTTTTTTTTTTTTTAATTGAAAAGGGAAGGTACAATAAGTAATCATGGGCAAGAAACAAGGGGCACCTATAAACAGTTGGTAATTAATTTGCCATGTTGGGTTGTGAAAGCATCTTTATGTCTCCACACCCAAATATATTGTGAAAGATTTGTCCTACTTAAATCATTCCAGCACAATTTGCTGAGAATCATTAGCAGTGGGCCTTCACAAGAATGAATCCAATCTTTAAGGGGCTATCTGAATGGGTTGCCCCCTCTTTCAGTCAGTAATTTTACATTTCAATGGAGATTGCCAGAACTAGGACCAATGGAATATTTGCTAGAAGTGCTAGGAAAAAGCACCCGTAATTAAGGCAACATAACAGTTAACCTCAATTAAAAGGAACCTGCAGGACAAAGTTGGTTTTCTAATTTGCAGGAGTCGATTGCTTCAACCCTCTAGGAGAGTGTTAGTCAAATTGGAATTGTCCATGTCACTGGAAGCAAACTTCCTGTAGCTCAGGACTTATTTGCAAGCTTTCTGGTCACTAACCAGTTAGATAAACTTTACTGTGTACTGCTTCCTAGGCTAAGAAAATCTCCATCTGGAAAGAAAGCTTATTTTTGGTTTATTTTATTTTTTAAAATGATCTTCTTATACTCTCCAGGATACATATATTTTCAACTTTCCAAATCATTTTCTGGAGAATTTCAGTAAAAGGAGAAACAAAGAAATGTGTTCCTATTTCCATATCACTATTGACAAAGGTTCCAACAAAGAAAGAAAATCACCACTCCTAAAATGCTATTAAGGCCAAATGCCCCAGTGAATAACAAGAGATCTCTATACAATAACATCACACAGGACAAGCTAGGGAGTCCCTGCGTAGCTGGTATATGCACCAAGGCTTTGGGATTCCAAGACCCCGAACCCTTCATTCTTTTGCTCATCACTAGGTGTTTCCATATTGCAAGAAAATCCTGGGTGGTTGATGGTGTTGGATAGATTCGATGACTATACAATGGGACTAAGAGTTGATAGCTTGTATTATTGGTTCATGCGATTACATCGTTAAGTTGACCCAAAGAACTGGACCAAAGATAGGGCCAAATTCATAAGTCCTTTTCATGGTAAAATCAGATTAGTCTTGCAGTGATTTTGGATTGATTTATGTTGCGCAGACTTGCATCCAACTATCATCAAAAGGGTTCGGCAATCTCTTGTGAACACCCTTTTTCCCCTTTGTTCACCCCAACCCCAATCTACAAATGTTATTTTAAATCATTTATCTAGAGACAGAGAGAGAGGGAGAGAGAGGGAGAGAGAGGGAGAGGGAGAGGGAGAGGGGGAGAGAGTGAGAGTGAGAGTGAGAGAGAGAGAGAGAGAGAGAGAGAGAGAGAGAGAGAGAGACAGGTTTCCTCTCAGATGCTAATGAACAATTGAAAGACCAGCATCAACCCTTAGGTAAAGTTTCTCTTCCTAATGAACTGTCCCCCTTGGGCCCAGGCTGCAGAGCTACATAAATGACTCCACAAGTCCAAAACCTCACTAATGGCCTGCAATAGGCCCAGCCTCAGGCATCTGTGGCCATATTCAGTCATTAAGAATCTCCCGTTGGTTATTGCTTTCTCCTCTTTCTACTTAAGGAGCCAGCAAGGAACAGGTTCCCATCCTCCCTCACACCTGTAAGCCTATTTCTTATTCCAGATTTTGCCATCTCTCTACTCTCGGCCCTGTGCTCCCTATTTTTTTTTTTTTAACCTATACAAAATTAAGACTTTCTCTCTGGTCAGTGACCCTACTTTTGAGGTTCACTAGTTAACAGGTACACAGCTAGGCTCACCCTTTTTATTGTCTCACAAAGCTCACCACAGTGGGTCACAACCTTGGGGACGATTTGTGCCTTTCATGTCTAAGCACCCACAAACCTGACATGTGTTTAATAAGGAAACGTAGAGCTGAGTCAAAATTCCTTCACAGAACCTGGAGGGATTCATTTAAAATACTTCCCACCTCTAACTCACACATACGTTACTAAACAAGTTCCCAGAGGAGTAGCACTGAGACCAAACCTTGGATGTGTCTTATACGTAAATTAGCAAATAATAGTTTAACTTGTACATTATTTTATTTTTCTAGTACAATGAACATGGACACTTTCAAAACCCAAGTCTTTGTTTTCATTTGGTGCTCATAAAATAATCTTTTATTTTAAGCAAGATATTAATTCATGTTATTTTCCATATTAATATTATTTTTAATCATAGACATCATGATAAACAAATCTGTGCTTTCACATGCCAAAAATTCTGGTTTCTGGAATTAAAATTCCTTAGATATTTCATGCATAAGCTTTCTCATGAAGGTGTTTCTTTCTGAACTTTGCTCCAGATTTAATGACATTGAACTAAACATCTGTTCAACAGCCATGTTTAAGTTTTATTTAGAATATTTTGTTTGGGTACAGAAAGTCAGTTTTTGAGAAAAATCATTTCAAAGAAATATTTGACATGGAAAGCTGAAGGAAGAGACAATTAGAGAACAAAGCAAGAGCTCAGTGCTAACATTTTGTCTTTGAACTAAATTTTAAACCTATTAAGGGTAGAAGGAAGAGGCTGAGGACTGGAAGGAAAAAAGTGGAAGAGATCTTCTCTGTAGTGAAAAATAATTATAGAAGAGTGAGGAAATGGAGGTAGGATATTATATGGAGCTTTCTAGCTCTTTTTATTTTAGTTTAACATTTATCAATTGCCTGTATTAACCCTGTTAGAGGCTTTCTTCATTAATTCATCAAACAAGGTTTTATTGAACAGTTTGAGGGTTAAGACATACAACAAACATATATAAAGAGAAAGAAGACATGCTTATCCTACCCTTGAAGAATCCTTCTTTGATCATTTTAAAGAAGGAAGTAGACTTTCTTAGAATAAAATAACTGGAAAAGCCAGTTCCAAAAATATAGGTGAGTTATTTCTTTAAAGCAGAGAACCCAGCTGTTGAGGTAAAAGCTTTGGTTGAGTTGGACTTGATGTCTGCCATTAGGGAGGGGTTCAGGATAAACTGGTGAAAGCAATGGAGAATGCTACTGGTAAAGACACAAAATTATACTGGATTTATTTTGAAAAGTTTTTCCAAACTGTCTTTAAAACCACTTGTGATATGTTTATTTAATGTTTTTTAAATAGTTCTCTTTTCACTTAACATTATTAAAGGAGAGTAAAATATCAATAATTAAGTGAGGAGCACCTGAAAGCAGAATTGAGTTTGCATACTGTTTTCATTTTTATTTTTGGAACAGTAGCTAAGATGGCAGGGATGGGGGTGTTGAAAGTGCAAAGCTAAATAATGAAGTGATAACAAATGTCAAATGGTACCTAATGATGTGTTACTAAATGAAATCAATATTTAGGGATATTTCCTCAGTGAAAAAGTACTGACATATGCTCTTCTTTTTCTACTGGTTAAAAGAACTGTTTGCAGAGAGGCCTGGGGTTTTTGCCCCAGCTCTGCTACTTACTACTTCATAAACTTGGGAAAGTTACTAAATATTTTTGTGCCTCAATTTCCACATCTGTTATATGAAACAGAAAGTTTGTTTTGAGAGTAGAAAAACAAAATGCACATGAAGAGTTTAGAATAATGCATGATACATAATAAATGTTAGTGATGATGATGGTAAAGATGATGGTATATCACTCATTTCTTCAATAAATATTTATTGCATGCCTATGTATATATCACAGCCCAGAATTTTCAAGATGGATTTGTGTTATATTTAATGTTATTTCTTTAAATAAAAGATATTTGATATATAGGTATAAAACTCAAGGTGACATTTTTATTACATTTTCATATAAATAAATTTGCAAAAAGGAAAAAACATTACCAGATCATGAGACACAATTTTATAGAGTTAGGGCTATAAACTTTGCAATCTGACTAGCTAGTTAATAAGCTTTGGAGTCACCTAAGCCAATTTACTTGCTCTACAATCTTGGACAATATGCATAATATCTGTAATCTCTTCACAGTTCCTTCATCTGGGAAATGCAGCTAAGAATGAGACAGTTCAGAGCATTATTTGTTGATTCAATGAAATAATTTCTATAATATGCCTGGAAGAAACTAACTCACTTGAAGATGTTTGCAGTTAATAAGGATTTGGGCCATATGAACAATGGTAATGAGTTTTCGGTGACAAATCCTGAATATACAGTGCCTTAGTTTAAAAACTGAATCACTAATTCTAATGTTCAGAAATAGAAGTGGACTAAACTAATAGAATTGGTCAAAATATCTAGGTTAAAGTATGTGTTCTGTCATTAATCAGCTCTGCTTTTGAAGATGTCACTACATTTTTATTGTCTCCAGTCTTTCGCTTGTACAATAATGAAAACAAACTGAATGACTTGAAAGGACTCTTCCAATTCTAGCATTCTAAAAAGTAATGGGTTAAAATGGCGCAATAGACAGACGCTGTGCTAACTGCCTCCCAAGAACACACCAAAATTACAACCAAATTATACAGCATTCAACCCTGGAGGTCCCCGGAACACTGGAGGAACAGAACCACTAAACGAAGAACTTAAAGAGGAGGCCACGTCGGGTCTGGTAGGACGGGCGGAGACGAGAGAGGGCGAGCCCCGTGAGGGACGCCCCAGCCGTGGGGAGCTTGTCTGGTTGGGGGAGAGACCCTCCGGCCACACACCGAGCTCACCAGCCCAGAGCTCCTTTGCTGGGAAGAGGAGTTCTAAGATAGCCGGCAGTAAATTAGTGAGGACTCTCTTTGCTCAGCTCGGTGAGGCCAAGAGCAGCTGGAGAATCAGTGGGGCCGGTGCCCGGGCTTGCTCACCGGTGAGCACTTACCTGGTTCCTGGTGGAGGGAGTGGCTGTGTGAGCCGGGAGCCTGCGGGGACGGACTGAACTGAGCACCTTTGGTGCAAAGGCTGGAGGTGTTTGGACTGTTATTCCCGTGGTGTGGGGCCTGCACGCGAGTGGTGTAGGGAGGTCGCCATTTTGTCGGGCTTGGACCCTCCCACGGAGGATCAGGTCCGGGACCTCAGTGGTCTGGTGGAATTGGCGCAGAAGTACATGTGTGCGTGCCCGCGCATGCGGCCTTGGATCCCCACCCTCCTCCCGGCTTATACTGCGTTGCCAGGGAAACGCTGGGTGGGTGCCCTCCGGCTCCAACAGGCTGCTCACTGAGACCTGGGAGTGCGCGAGCCGCCTCAGGTCCCCACTCTCCGCACTCCCCTTGCAGAGTTGCCAGGCTGGTGATTGGTTGTCGGGCTGCTCGGCCTGATCTGCGAGCGGCTGATTAGGACAGGCTGAGACTGGGAGTTTTCCTGGGAGTGTTGGGCCATGAGCTGTGTGCCTGCGTGATCCAGCCAGGGCTCTCCTGGTGATCTATCTAATACATCAAAGCAATCCCAGAGCGACAGCCAGAATGGGGAAACAAAGAAACATGTCACAAGTAAAAGATCAGAAGAAACCTCCAGAAATGGAACCAAATGAAACAGAGGGATCCAATCTTTCAGAGACAGAGTTTAGAACACTGATGATAAGAATGTTTAAGGAACTTAGCGAGGACATAAAGAAGGATAGGGAAACCATAAAAAACAACCTGTTAGAACTAAAGAATACAATAACTGAAATGAAGAACACACTCGAAGGAATCACCAGTAGAGTAGATGAAGCAGAGGAGCGGATCAGCGATTTGGAAGATAAAATAGCAGAACTCACCCCATTGGCACAGCAAAAAGACCAACAAATAAAAAACAATGAAAATAGTTTAAGAGCCCTCTGGGACAAGGTGAAGTGCAACCACCCTCGAATCATAGGGATACCAGAAGGAGAAGAGAAGAAGCAAGGGGTCGAAAATGTAATTGAAAAAATAATGACTGAAAACTTCCCTACCCTGGTGAAGGAAATCAACATACATGCCCAGGAAGTGCAGAGGGTTCCAAACAAGCTGAACCCAAGCAGGTCCACACCAAGACACATCATAGTTAAAATGGCAAAGGTTAAAGACAGAGACAGAATCCTAGAGGCTGCAAGAGAAAGACAGCAGGTTACATACAAAGGAACTCCTGTTAGACTAACAGCTGACTTGTCTACAGAAACTCTGCAGGCCAGAAGAGAGTGGCAGAAGATATTCAAAGTGACACAAAATAAAGGCCTACAACCAAGATTGCTCTACCCAGCACGGCTATCACTTAAAATTGAAGGAGAAATAAAGAGCTTCTCAGAAAAGAATAAGCTTATGGAATTCATTACCACCAAGCCAGCATTGCAAGAAATGTTAAAAGGGCTTTTTTAAACAAAAGAAAGGCGTAAACAAGCTAACCCAGAGAGACAATTTAAGAAGATTGAAGTCGTATCAAGCAGATATAAAGGAAAAACTGATGGTTGCTGGCTGGGAGGGAGTGGGGAAGAGGGAGAGGGGGAAGGTTTTGGACAGTGTATGTGGGACTACAATGTTGCCGCAGGGACTATTATGTTGTGTGAAATAAGTCAGTCGGAGAAGGACAGGTACCATGTGATCTCACTTGTGTGTGGAGTCTGAAGAGCTGAGTGAACGATCAAAGTAAACAGACTCGTAGATGTAGAGGAAAAACTGAAGGTTGCTAGTTGGGAGGGGGGTGGGGATAGGGGGGGAAGGGGAAGGGATTAGACAGCATAAATAGACAACTACAATATTGCCACAGGGATATGAAACACAGTTCGGGGAATATAATAATGTAAAAATTTTGTGGCATGTCAGATAGGCACATGTCTTGTTAGGGAGACCACTTCATGGATGGAGTAGAGTCTTGATCACTGCACTGTATACCTGAAGCTGATGTTGTATAGTATTGTATGCCAACTGCAACTGAATATGTGGATGGTCATGGGATGTGGAGTATACTGTGGAGGGGAGTCAGGGGAGTTGTGATGGATATGTATGATATGGGGGGGAGTGGGGTAGCGAACTGGGGGAGGGGGCTTTTCACTTTGGGGGGTAAAGAGTATAACTATTGCATTGTGTTGTACACCTGAAACTAATAAAAAAAAAAGTAATGGCTTAATGAGGAGGATATTACATAATGAATTTCCTTTGTAGTCTTATGTATTTATGTTAAGTATTAAAGACTTATTCTGGAATCTTATGCATTTCAATTTTTTTTTTAAGTTTGGGACTTCATTTTATGAAAACTGCAAAAGGAATGGCAGCAACATTCAAAAATGAGAATTATAAACATGTTATCATATACTTAATTAAAGCCTAATTATATACAGCTAAACTACAAATGATATACTAGGAGGCTCTAATTACACTTATAATTTTGCCTCACTAGAGACCTGGTAAAATTTCTTCTCCCAAAATGAATAATTGAATGTGTCCAGTTAAGTATGGGTGGGGGAGCCCTTAAACTGGGAGTTTCATTTTCAGCATGGTAGCTCACCATAGCCCATCCCAAAACTCTGGATAACAAAACAAACAAACAAAAACAAAGCTCTTCAGAAGGGTCACGAAGAGGAGTCAAATCTCAGAGAAGCAACCATGTGGGGGTGAGTTTCACAATTTTTTCTTGCACATAACGTTGCCTGAAGGAAGGCCCCGTCTTAGAGTGGCTCCACTTTGGTGGTACAGGCAGCTAAGCTCCAAGAGGCATCCTTCTATTCCAACCAGAGGAACCAGACAGTATGGAAGCAAATCCCAAAGAGAAGAGACCCAGAAGAAAAGGTCCCTCATTTCTGAGTTGAAGTCAGAAAGCCTTAAGCTATCCTCAGCTCTATATTTGCATGTGACAAACTGGAACCATAGCAAAGATTTTAAAAACAGAACTGAAATTTGAGCACAGCCCACAGAAGATGAGGCCCAGTTCATAATCTGAGCCTAATCAAATTGATTTTCTGATAAAACATAAACCTCGGTGATCTCTAGAGGACCCAGCTCTAAGCAACATAACATATACAAGGCCCAAGATGAACTCCAAAATTACCCAACATGAGGGAACCAGAAAAATGTGACCAACATTCAAGGGACAAGAAAATCAAGAAATAACAATCCGAAGATGACCAAGAGGTTGGAATTATCAGGCAAAAACATCAAAGCAGCTACCATAATGTGCTTTATAAAGAAAATATACTTGAATGAAACGATAGGAGTTTTCAGTAGAGAAACAGAAAATGTTAAAAAAGAACTAAATAGAAATTTTGAACTCAAAAATATAACATGTAAAAAGAAAAAAGTCATTGAATGGTATCATTAGCAATATATAGATGACAAAGGAAGTAATCAGTCATCTTGAAGATAGGGCCATAGAAATTATCTGATCTGAAGCCAGAATTTTTAAATACCATACAGCTTCAGGAAACAGAGAAAACATAACAGAAATTCTAACATATGAATCACTAAAGGACTAGAATAAAGGAAAAAGAGTTTGGAGAAGAAAAAACATGTATGGTAAAATCATGATAAACACTTGCCAAATTTGGTGAAAGACATCAATTTATAGATTCAAGAAATTCAGCCAATCCCAAGCAGAGTAAACTCATTAAAAATTTTGCCTATACATGATCAAAATATTGTAAATCAAATATAAACAAACCTATCTTGAACATATCTAGAGAAAAAACACACACGCACAGGGTAGCAATGATTTCAAGGGTCATGAATTTCTCACCAGCCAATGTGGAGGTCAGAAGACAACAGGACAACATCTTTACAGTGTTGAAAACAAACAAACAAAAAAATTCAAATCAGAGTTCCATATATAGTGAAAATATCCCCGAGAAGAGGAGGTGAAATAAAGGCATTCTCATATGGAGAACTAAGATTTTGCCACCAACAGACCTGCTATATAAATATGCAAAGGTAAGTTGTATAAACTAAAGGGAAGTATCAGAGGGGAACTTCTTTCTTCAGGAATAACAACAGAAATGGTAAATATATGGATCAATATAATAGAATATATTTTCCTCTTAAGTTTTTAAAAGTATTTATGATTGTTAATATAAAATTGCTAGGTGGGATAATATATATATATATATAATATATAATATAAAACTGTGTATATATATGTAATATACATATCATGTAAGTATATATATAAACAAATAATATGTATGACAGATGTAACATAAAGGTATACATATTTACAGCAGGTGCCACTGGGGAACAAAAGATATATAGCCAAAAAGTGAATATTTAAAAATACAATATTAAAAATATTCAAATAATCCAAAGGAAGGAAGAAAAGAGAACAGAAGAACAAAGTACAGATGAAAGAAACAGGAAACAAATAATAAAATGGTAGACCTAAGTGAAACAATATCAATAATTATATTAAATGTTAATTATCTAAAAACCCCAATTAAAATGACAGAAATTCAGTAAAATGGCGGAATAGACAGACGCTGTGCTAACTGCCTCCCAGGATCACACCAAAATTACAGATAAATTATACAGCATTCAACCCCTGGAGGTCCCCAGATCACTGGATGGGCAGAGCTACTAAACTGAAACACTTAAAGAGGAGGCCGTGTGGGGTCTGGTAGGACGGGCAGAGACGAGAGAGGGCGAGCCCCGTGAGGGAAGCCCCAGCTGTGGGGAGGCTTCTCCGGTTGGGGGAGAGACCCTCTGGTCGCACTCCAAGCTCACCAGCCCAGGGTTCCTTTGCCGGGAAGAGAAGTTCCAAGATGGCCGGCAGTAAATTAGTGAGGACTCTCTTTGCTCAGCTCGGTGAGGCTAGGAGAGGCTGGAGAATCAGAAGGGCCGGCGCCCGGGCGTGCTCGCCGGTGAGCACTTACCTGGTTCCTGGTGGAGGGAGTGGCTGTGTGAGCCGGACCCGGGAGCCTGCGGGGAAGGACTGAACTGAGCACCTTTGGTGCAAAGGCTGGAGGTTTTTGGACTGTTATTCCCCTGGTGCAGAGCCTGCATGCCAGTGGTGTAGGGAGGCGCCATTTTGTCAGGGTTGGGCCCTCCCACGGAGGATCAGGTCCGAGACCTGATTGGTCTGGGGGAATTGGCGCAGAAGTGCGTGTGTGAGCGCGTGCATGCGGCCTTGGATCCCCACCCTCTGCCCGGCTTATACTGCGTTGCCAGGGAAACGCTGGGCGGGTGCCCTCCGGCTCCAACAGGCTGCTCACTGAGACCCAGGAGTGTGCGAGCCGCCTCGGATCCCCACCCTCCGCTCGGCTTGTGCTGCGTTGCCAGGGAAATGCCTAGTGGGCGCGCTCCGGCTCCAACAGGCTGCTCACTGAGACATGGGAGTGCGTCTCCGCACTCTGCTTGCATAGTTGCCAGGCTGATGATTGGTTGTCGGGCTGCTCAGCCTGATCTGCGAGCGGCTGATTGGGACAGGCTGAGACTGGGAATTTTCCTGGGAGTGTTGGGCCGTGAGCTGTGTGCCTGTGTGATCCAGCCAGGGCTCTCCTGGTGATCTATCTAATACATCAAAGCAATCCCAGAGCGACAGCCAGAATGGGGAAACAAAGAAACATGTCACAAGTAAAAGATCAGAAGAAACCTCCAGAAATGGAACCAAATGAAACAGAGGGATCCAACCTTTCAGAGACAGAGTTTAGAACACTGATGATAAGAATGTTTAAGGAACTTAGCGAGGACATAAAGAAGGATAGGGAAACCATAAAAAAAAACCTGTTAGAACTAAAGAATACAAGAACTGAAATGAAGAACACACTCGAAGGAATCACCAGTAGAGTAGATGAAGCAGAGGAGCGGATCAGCAATTTGGAAGATAAAATAGCAGAACTCACCCAGTTGGCACAGCAAAAAGACCAAAGAATAAAAAACAATGGAAATAGTTTAAGAGCCCTCTGGGACAAGGTGAAGTGCAACCACTCTTGAATCATAGGGATACCAGAAGGAGAAGAGAAGAAGCAAGGGGTCGAAAATGTAATTGAAAAAATAATGACTGAAAACTTCCCTACCCTGGTGAAGGAAATCAACATACATGCCCAGGAAGTGCAGAGGGTTCCAAACAAGCTGAACCCAAACAGGTCCACACCAAGACACATCATAGTTAAAATGGCAAAGGTTAAAGACAGAGACAGAATCCTAGAGGCTGCAAGAGAAAGACAGCAGGTTACATACAAAGGAACTCCTATTAGACTAACAGCTGACGTGTCTACCGAAACTCTGCAGGCCAGAAGGGAGTGGCAGGAGATATTCAAAATGACACAAAATAAAGGCCTACAACCAAGATTGTTCTACCCAGCACGGCTATCACTTAAAATCGAAGGAGAAATAAAGAGTTTCTCAGAAAAGAATAAGCTTAAGGAATTCATTACCACCAAGCCAGCATTGCAAGAAATCTTAAAAGGGCTTTTTTAAACAAAAGAAATGGGTAAACAAGTTAACCCAGGAAGACCAGGAATACAAATAACAAAATGGCAATACATATGCACCTATCAATAATCATTTTAAATGTGAATGGGCTAAATGCTCCAATCAAAAGACAGAGAGTGGCTGAGTGGATAAGAAAATAGGACACATGTGTATGCTGTTTACAGATGGAATAAGATATTTCATGCAAATGGAAATGAGAAAAAAAAAGCTGGAGTACCAATACTTATTTTGGACAAAATAGACTTTAAAATGACTACAATAAAAGACAAAGAAGGGCAGTATAACCCTAATAAACATCTATGCACCCAACATAGGAACTCCTAATTACATATAACAGATTTTGACAGACATAAAGACAGAGATCAACAGTAACGCTATCATAGTAAGGGACTTCAACACCCCATTGTCACCAATAAAGAGACACTTTAGACAGAAAATCAACATAGAAAGTGGGGCCTTAAATGACACTTTAGACCAGCTGGGAGGGAGTTGGGATGAGGGAGAGGGGGAAGGTTTTGTACAGCGTAGGTGGGTGACTACCATGTTGCCGCTGGGATATTGGGGCAGTTCTGGGAATGTAATTGATAATGTTGTGAAGAGACTATTATGTTAAGTGAAATAAGTCAGTCGGAGAAAGACAAGTACCATATGATCTCACTGATATGTGGAATCTGAAAAACTGAATGAACGATCAAAGTAAATAGACTCATAGATATAGAGGAAAAACTGACGGTTGCTAGTTGGGAAGGGGGTGGGGATAAAGGGGAAGGGGAAAGGTTAGACAGCATAAATAGACCACTACAATATTGCCACAGGGATATGAAACACAGTTCAGGGAATATAATAATGCTGTAAAAATTGTGTGGCATGTCAGATAGTCACATGTCTTGTTAGGGAGACCACTTCATGGAGTAGAGGCTTGATCACTGCACTGTACACCTGAAGCTGATGCTGTATAATATTGTATGCCAACTGTAACTGAATATATAGATAGTCACGGGATGTGGAGTATACTGTGGAAGGGAGTCAAAGGAATTGTTATAGATATGTATGATATGGGGGGAGTGGGGTGGTGAACTGGGGGAGGAGGGCTGTCACTTTGCAGGGTAAAGAGTATAACTATTGCATTGTGTTGTACACCTGAAACTAATTTAAAAAAATTAAAGTTAAAAAAAATGACAGAAATTAACAGAGTAGATAAACAAGCAAGACCCTACTAAGTTTCCTACCAGAGACACACTTTAAATAAAAAAGAAAGAAAGAAAGAAAAAGAAAAAACAGATAGATTGAAAGTGAATGGATGGAAAAAGATTTACCATGCAAACAGTAAACATTAAAAAGTTGGAGTGAAGGGCTGGCCGCGTGGCGCGGTGGTTAAGCGCTGGCTTGGGAAGCCAGTGGCCCCGGTTTGGTCCCACATATGAGGGCCAGTGACACTGCCCACAAAAGAAAAAAAAAAAAGTTGGAGTGATTATTTTAGTATCAGATAAATATTCTTCAACACAGACAGTACTACTACAGATACGGAGAATTTTTTCCCATAATGATAAAAAAAAGGCAATTATAAATGTGTGTGTACCTAAATAGCAGAGCCTAAAAATACATGAAGCAAACATTAACAAAACTAAAGGGAGAAATAGACAATCCACAATTATAGTAGACATTTTTACAACACTCTCTCAGAAATT
Source organism: Aselliscus stoliczkanus (assembly GCA_033961575.1). Taxonomy (NCBI): domain Eukaryota; kingdom Metazoa; phylum Chordata; class Mammalia; order Chiroptera; family Hipposideridae; genus Aselliscus; species Aselliscus stoliczkanus. Next base: position 162,168,829 of record CM066731.1, on the reverse strand, counting down.
GGTAGTAAACTGAATGAAAATAACAGCAAATGTATAAAAGATCTGAACATCATCAGCCATATTGATTTAATTGACATTTATAAATGACAAAAGAGAGTATACACTATGTAATTCCATTATATTAAATTCTAGACTATATAAAAAAACCAGTGACAGAAAGAAGATCAGTGATTACCTAAGGATGGGGTGGAGGAAAAATAGATAGTAAAGGGGCAGAAGATCCTTGGGAGTAATCAAATGTTTTTATATCGATATAGTGATGCTTTTCATGGATGTCCCTCTACGCACTGGCTTTTCTACCATCACAGAACAGTTACTAGTTTCTTATTTATATTTATATATTAGTTTCATACAGTTACTAATTTCTGATTTTAGCTTAGTGTTTTCTATTTCCAGAAAAATGCTCAGTAAAAATAGCTGCAATGGCACATATTCTGTGATAGGCACTATTTTAAAAACTTTCTATACATTGACACATTTCACTCCACAATAGTAATCAGGTAATATTATTTTCTTCATTATAGAGATGAGGAAATTGAAGCTCAGAGAGGTTAGGTCCATGATCAAAGTCACACGGCTGGACTTTGGACTTAGTAATTCAACTCCAGAGTTCAGGCTTTTAACCACTATGTTGTGCTGTCTTATCCCACAGGCTGGTACTTGACTGGTGCCTTTTTCAGGAGAGTAAGAAGCAAAGAGAGGAGAAATTGGCAAAGGGTTTTTGTGGAGCCTGTCACACTATACCTGGTAGTCAGCCATCTTATCCTCAAGTAAAGCCTGCCAGAGTACCATAAGCCATGAATGCATGGGCTCTTTTCTTTGCTTTAAATATTTTAGCATAGCAACAGAATTCCCTCAGCCTGTTGACGGATAACAGGAATGCTGGTTCACTTCTTAAAAAGTGGCTACAAATGCCAGAAAACGTGCACACCATGATCGCCACACCTTCCCGCAATTCAGTGAAAACCCCAGTGATGTCAATGCTATGAAATCATGGCTTCCAACCAAGCAGTCAATTTCAAACAAGAACATGAAAATATTATAACAGATGCTGATGTCTACATGTTAAGAGATGGTATTATTCAGACACAGTCTGAATAATATTTATTTCTTTAAAGTTAATTTTGGCAACTGGTATATTTTTGCCCTCAAATATAATGAATTTCACTGTGGAAAGCATGCCTTTCAATCTCCCTAGAATTAGTTATTTACTAAGCATTGCTGGTGGTCCACACGGAGGGAACTCAGCTAAGAATGGAAACAATGCTAATTCTCTCCCCATTATATCAAACCATATTTGTTCACAAAAAGACTATCGGCAAAACAAAACAAAACAAAAATCACTCAGTATTTTTACCTTGCTTAGCAAATGAGTCAGATATGAGCAGACATTTTCAGTTCCAAAACAAAAAACACAGTGCCAAACTGTAGATCATTATTTTAGTTTCCATGTAATTTTATACTTGCACACAGCTCTCATTTAAATTTTAGTTAAGATTTTATAGAGAAATACATATCAATTAAATATCCAACTATGAAAAAAATTCTGTTGAGAGTAATAACACACATACTTATTTGTCCAAATCTCATACTTTAGTTTAACATAAAGGTTTAAAAGTCTTGTTTTTAAAGTAAGTTTTATCTCTTTAAATATATAACAGTTGTTGTGAGCAGAAAAGTGAGGGTAATTATTGAGGAACTGAGAAAAAATGCTGAGAGGGGATTGAGTTGGAAAGGCGAACAGTGGGAGGCAGAACTAGAAGTTTTGAATTTGGTAGGCCAGGTGAGAAGGAATGAGTTAAATTTGATACATCAGGAAGTGTGGTGTTTGGCAGTGAGCACACAGAGGAAGGGTTGCACTACGGGGAGATGAGACAGAGTGAGCACAGATTGTACCTTTGTTACAAGGAGATACCTGGGGCAGGAGTGGATAGGCCAGAGTTATAAACCCTAACACACCAAAGTGTGTGTGTATGAAAGATAGTGAAACTGAACAGAGATTTATTTGGTTCAATATATGGTTCCACAGGTGAATTATAGTAACACACATATACATGTATTTGGTATACCTGTGTATACACAAGTCAATTACAGCATGATGAAAACTTTCATACTTGTTTCACGCTAACAGAATGCTGCACTGAGGCAAGTTATATCAATGTCAGAAGCATCAGATGGTGATCTACCAGAAGCCCATGCACCAGTTTCCGAAGTAGACAAAGCACAATGTTGGCACCCTCACTGGTTATGCCCATGCTTCTCCCCAGACCCCCTCGCTATCCTGATAGCTGAGCAACTAAGTGTTGCTTTCTCTCCGGCTTCTGGGATGTGAAGCAACGGGATTGATATTTCAGCAGCAATTTCCCATTTTATTTTCTGTGCCACATTCATCTCTCCCACTTCATATTTTCCACTTATGCCTCCTCTCTAATTTGTAAACATCAACTGTGTTAGATGAATATTCCTATAACAGTTTTGTGTTTTCAGATATGATTGTAAGGAAATAGGGCTCTAGAAATCTCGGGTTAAAATGCCTGTCTTTAAAGACTAAAAACTGCCAGTAACGCAGATCTGAGTTGGATTGTAATTAGGAGAACTCAATTTCCTGTAAAATCTTGGAATTCTATCATAATATGGAATAAGGAAGTGCTCAGTTTGTTTAAAAATTGTACACAATTATTTTCTCCATATCTTGCTCTAATTTGTGTTATCAATTGTAAATAGAAATTGATGTTTTTCCAAAATGTAAGCTATTTTAAGAAAAAAATAATTTTATTTTGGCTCGCCTCCTTTCTCTAAACTTGAATTAAGCCCAACTACTACAATTATGGCACCCTCCACTGGCACCACGATCTCCCTGTTGGCAGGCTTTACCCATATGAAGGCTTTCTGTACATACATATGTAGAGGAGTATACAATTAATTTATTATTCAAATGGCATGCAATTTCTAGTAAGTATTATTATTTTTATAATAGAGGCACAAGTTTAGATAAAACTCAGATTAAACCAAAGCTTGTCAAAATTTGAAAACATTTTGCCTGGCAAGTGGGATCTGTTATTTAAGGAACAGATCCATATGGTATATAGGAAAGAGTGTGGATGAGACTTAAAAACCTGTTTGTACAATTACCCAGCCATATAAGACAGATTCAGTCTCCACTGTTGGAGGCCCCCATCTCCATCTCTACATCAAAGGAAGTAGTTCAAATAGATGTTTTTAAAAGTCTTATCCAGTTTTAAATTTCTATGATATTGGTCAGGAAGAAACATCTGTAATTTAACCTTCCTTTGAGGGATTAATATTACAGGTAAAAAAGTATTACTAATGGTGAAATGTCTTTAGCATAGACAAGTATTATCCGGGGATGCTATAAAATATCCTCCATTTACAGGACTCTCTTTTCGAGTTTAAATTAGTCCTCCTTGAATGCAGGGAATAAATTAAGTGTATGGTTTCCAGAATTTCAGAAACCAGTATAATTTTAAAAAATTGAACAAAGGGTTACTTTATATTTTCATCAAAGATGATCAAAAAACAAAACCAACAATCGATAAAAATATCATGGCTGAAATTCTTTTCAAGAAAGAATATTTTAGTGTAAAAGTTAGAAAGCACATAATTGTAGGAGAAAGAGCAATTTATGTTAAATACTTTACTAAGGAACTCATTCATTTTCCTACTTTATTTCATTTGGCCATTAACTGTGAAAACAGCATCTCAGACCAGCACAGATCAGAGGATTGGCTTCTGAAAAACTGGTGGATTAGATGGCCTCTTAATTTCTGTCTCTTAATCCCATCATTTCCTTAAATCAGTTTAATTATCCTGCAAAAATAGAACAATAGCAGTGACTTTTGCAGTTTCTTTTTGATTTGAGCATTTTCTCTGTCCCTTAGTTTAGGTTTGTTCTATTTGACCCAACAGCGTCATTGATTCATTATGAAGCTAATCTTTTAGATATCTTCTGTTAAATTTGTCTCAGGACTTATGATTGGAAAACCAACGGTGGCTGGCAGAACTATTTGTTGTTGGTGTCTCTTTTTGCTGTAAGTAAATACTTATTTGAGTAAAACCTTGTCTTTTTCAGTCATGCTGTTCCTGCTGTTACTTGTGACGCAGAGTTTTCAGTGTTCAGATAACAAATATAAGCCATTCCTGCTTTTGCTCTATCATATCTCTAAAGAGTAGGAAGAAAAAAAACATAATCTAAAAAAAAATAAACAAATAAACAACAATAAAAACAACAACAAAAAAAAACTCCTTGCTTCATTTGTGTGTTTTAGGATCCCATTAAAATTATATAATAGCTATCACTACCTTCTGTGAATGCATTTTAGAGAACAACCACTGTAGTCAGGATGTTCTTAAAGTTAAATCCAAGTTCTCTGCTGGAAACTTGGGAGTCTTACCATATTATTGCCATGTTTGCTAGGATAGCCTTTTTTTTTTTTTTTAAGATTTTATTGGGGAATTGGGGGAGGAGAACAGTGTTGGGGAACTGGGAAAGGGGACTAGCCAAGTTATTGTTCTTCGATCTTCATTGTGGAGGACACCAGTCACCACCTGGCTTCCCGTCAGCAGCTTGTGGCCTCTAGGCTCAAGATGCTGTGTTTAATCTTAGTTGCGGGTGGGCATAACCACTATCCCATGTGGGAGTCGAACCAGCAGACTTGCTGTTAAGATGCCCTATCCACTGAGACATCTGGGCGGCAGCTCCGCTCAAGGTGCCGAGTTCAATCTTAGTTGCAGGTGGGCATAGCCCACCATTGAACAGGCAATCTTGTTGTTACACTAGCTGAGTCATCCTTCCACCTGTTGGCAGCTTAGTAACAGCTCAGCTAGGGCGCAGCATTTACTGACCCATGTGGGAATCGAACTGGTGGCCCTGTTGCTCAGAGTTCGCTCTCTAAGCCAACTCGTAAACAACTGAGCCACTCGGCTGGCCCCTAGGATAGCCTTTTAACAGCTATCAGGGACCTGTTCTGTTAAGGAATTTGAGACCAGTTGCACAATTGACTAGATACTGTTTATACGTCTCTTAGCAGACACAGATGCAAAGTGTGAGCTCTTTGGATCCATAAAATTTGGGTTGAATGTTTGGGGAAAGAATACATATATATTAAAGATTTCCCTCCCATCACCTCCAAGCAGAAAAGAATTAGAAATGTATTCATTGTGAACCAAGGGATACCTGATTACATAAGAAAAAATATGAAGTCATATTATATGCAGGCCCCGAATGATTTTAAATAGAGATCTAATTTTTACTCACAGAAAGTCCAGTCCACAGCTGTAATGGGGGACAGAGGGATCCGGGCTTACCCAACCTTCCACACATGGTTCCAGAGGTTAAGCTGGGAGGCAACATCTAGATGGCATGAAGGAAGAGAGTAGAGAATTGTATATATGATTTTCTTTTACATGGTGAGGCTTATTAAGTTGTGGTCAACAATTCAGCCCATATCCCATTGAGCAGAACTCAGTCACTTGACTTCATTTAAATATTAGGGGTGAGACATGGGATAGCTGTGTCCTGGTAATAGCTCTTCACTAGGAAGGGGATATCTCCAGGGCAGCTGACCATTTTTACTACAGAGACTTTGCAGAAACACTTGCCAGCTGCAAAAATTAAAGCTGGAAAAGAATCAATTAAGAAGTCTGCCAAAATACTTGACACATGGAATTATGTAAACTCTAGAAGAAAAGTTTAAGGGACTGAGATTACACAAAGGTTAACATTTGTTGACCAAATTTTCTGATTTCCTCAAACATTCATCACTCACTCGCATTCACAAGAAGATACAGTGAAAAAATAAAATATCCTGTGCCTGAATTATTTAGACTTGTTTCCTTAAGGGAGTGTTCTTTTTTATACCCAGTTGTCCTATCCTCCATGTCCCTCTATGCCTTTTAGGTCTTAACATTTCCCCCTGAATTTGTAATGTCCTGGACATGCCTGTTCACATCCCTATATAAGCCTGCACATACTGTTTGTACACATAAATGCCCTGCACTGATCTGAGGAGATCTGGGCAAGATCAAGGGCCACATCCCTCAAGTATTCACTCTGGCCCTTCTTCATGGGAAGGTGCTGCATTGACCCCACAGTGGTCCTCCTATGCCCTCACCTCTCAGTTAATTTTCTCAGTCAGACTCTCCATTCCTATTCAGAGTAACTTACTGCTAAGAGGTGAAGGAGTTACACTTTCTCAGGTAATCCTTCATTTTAATTGAATTTAAGGCCCATCAACAGAAGCAATGGAGACTAGCCCAGACAAAATTGCAAGGTGTTTTTGTTATGGAGGTTGAACAATGACGCAGAATTATCACTTGGAGGGCAGGGCTCTGGCTACCTTGACCTTGATGATGTTGACACACGGAGCTTGTTTTTTATTTTTTTTATTTTTTTTTTAACTGACTTGATTATGTTGTGTCTCCCACCCTGGATATTGTTATTTAGAAAAGAATAATTACATATCTGAGTTTGTCTTGCTTTGGCTGTGAAATGATTATGTCTTCCTTTTGCACTTAAAAAAAATTTCCTTGTTCCCCTGACCTATTTGTGAATTTAATAATTGTGTTAACATGCCGGTACCACTTCACAATTTACAAGGCACTTTCATTGTCCTAGATGCCCATGACTGATTGGTAACTTGCATTTATATTATGAGACATCCTCTTCATGGTAGAAATTTATAAGGAGTTAGGGAAGGGAAGAAAAAGAGAACACAAGATGATTATTTATGAAATAACTGCTGATCAATTAGCCATGTTTAGACCCTGAAATCAACACTTTAGCTATCATATCCAATAAGGCACATAATTTTCTACTTTCACCTGGGACACTAGCAACTTGCTGATGGCTAACATCATTAGTTCCTCCCTCCTATGGAACTTAAAACAGCTGTCAGCAAAATTGTTGCCTAGGGAATGCACAGTGTGTGTTGGAATATGGAGGCAAGATAATGATTCTATTTTCTAAATGTTTAGAAGACAGACTCTGAGTCAGAACACCTTCTCTTCTGTGAAGCTTCTTTCACATTGAAAGCAGTGGATGGATATGTCCACGTAAAAACAGCAGCAGTTAAAACAACAATGAGATGCAACTCTACACCAATTAGAATGGCCCAAATCCAGAACACTGACAACATCAAATGCTGGGGAGAATGTGGGGTAACTGGAATTCTCATACATTGCTGGTGAGAATGCAACATAATAACATCACTTGGGAAGATAGTGTAACATTTTCTTACAAAACTAAAAATATTCTTCCCATATGATCTAGCAATCACACTCTTTGGTGTTTATCCAAAGGAGTTGGAAACTTATGTCCACACAAAAACCTGTGCAAGGATGTTTGAAGGCAGCTTTATTTATAGTTACCATATGATTTCATGTATATGTGAAATCTAGAAAAACAAACAAACGAAACAGAAACAAACTCATAGATCAGAGAACAAATTGAAAGTAGGTAGATGGAGGATAGGGTGAAAAAGGTGAAAAGGACTAAGAAATACAAATTGCCAGTTATAAAAATTATCACGGGGATATAAAGTACAACATAGGGGATATAGTCAATAAAATCGTAATAATTATGCATGGTGTCAGATGGGTACTAGACTTATCAGGGTGATCACTTCCTAAGAGATATAAATGTCTAATCTCTATACTGTACACCTGAAACTAATATAATAGTGTATGTCAACTGTAATTGAAAAATAAATTTAAAAACCTAACTTGGAAGCAACCAAGATGTCCTTCAGTAGGTGAATGGATAAATTAACTGTCACATCCAAGCAATGGAATATGATTATTCAGCACTAAAAAAAAAAAGATCAATCAAGATGTGAGAAGACACAGAGGAACCTTAAATGCAGATTACTGAGTGAAAGAAACCAATCTAAAAAGCCTACATACCATATAATTCCAATTATATGACATTCAGAAAAAGGCAAAACTATGGAGACAATAAAAAGATTAGAGGTTGCCAGGAGCTTGCGGGGGTGGGGGGGGCGGCTGGGAGAGATGAATAGGCAGAGCACAGAGGGTTTCTAAGGCAGTGAAAATATACTGTATATTATCATGATAGCTATATTACATTACACATTTGTCCAAACTCATAGAAAGAACAGCATCAACAGTGAACTCTAAGGTAAATTATGGACTTTGGGTGATTATGATGTGTCGATGTAGGCTCTTCCTTGGTTAAAAAACAAACAAACAAATAAACAAACAAATAAACAAACACCATAATGTGGAGTGATGTTGATAATGGGGAGGCTATCCATGTATAGAGACAGAAGTATACGAGAAATCTCTGTACCTCCCTGTCAATTTTGTTTGAAATCTAAAACTGCTCTAAAAAAATGAAATTTAAAAAAAAAACAAAACCAAGAGGGACAGAAGGACTAGGAGGCAGAAATCCATAGGGAGAAGATTCTGAAAAGGGAATGTAGAGTGCTCCAAACACCCATCTCCAGTCAACTCTATCCCTCCCTCAATAACAAAGATATTGATAGATACAGACTTGGAATAAGCTTTTTTTAGAGGGTTTAAAGGGGCTCAGACACAAGGGTATGTGTGGGGGAGGTGTTACTGATTGGGGCAGGGGATGAGACATTTATGCTGACATTTAAGCCAACAATAAGTGAATATGGGAAATTTCATACTCTGCACAACTGTCTTTTTAGTGTGGAAATTAGGAAATAATTACAAAAGTTAAAGCTTTTCAGAGGCTAGAGTCATGATTAATCATTTGATCTTTCCATCTGCCAACACATGGCATGGTGCATATTGAGTATTTAGTAAATGTTTATTTAATACAGTAATAAACTCAACCTTGTTCCCTTCTTCCCAACTCCAACACAAATATGTTGAAGTATTATAGTAGATGCTTTTAATATTTCATTGACTTTTTAATCATCCTTTTATGTGTCTTGTCCCTTCTGTATTCCTCAGCCTCTTACTATATACAGCAACTCAGCATTTCAGGGAGAGATCAATAGGGATGGAATTTGGACTGCCGTGATAAGCAAAATAGGAAACATATTTTATTTGATAGCTATATTTTCTAATATAAGCATCTTTTCCACTTATTTATGCAGCCAATTCTGCCAGTACACCTAAAGTGATTTACTAAAATCAAGACTCAGGACTATCTTTGTCCTGAGCACAGTTAAGCTCTGGTCTCTGATGATTCTTATTTAAGAATTTTGAAGCTCATTTGCCTTTGTCTGTATCAGGGCATATGGATCACTCATCAGTTTCCATCTTGTCCTCCACCTCAATGTCCAGCTCTTTTCTCAATGTCCCTATGTCTTCAGATGTCCCCAGTATAAAGGAAGAGTTCTCCCTTCTTGCAGAGTTTTCTAGCTTTCCTTTTTTCTTAAATTAAAGTTTATTGGGGGTGACAATGGTTAATAAAGTTATATAAGTTTCAAGTGTATGATTCTGTAATACATTATCTATATATCACATTGTGTGCTCACCACCCAGAATCAGTTCTCCTTTCATCACCATACACAGACATACTTTGGTTAGTGAGAATAATTCATTCTGGAAACCAAATACTCATATTGCAAGACATTGCTCATTTACCAAGTTAAAATGTATTAGAAATGTTTGCTCATCTTGCAGAACACTCAGTGCAAACCAAGTTACTCGCAATCCAATGTTTTGCTGTATTTGATCTAGATTTTCTGTTTATTTGTATTCACAATCACTATGAATTTCAGCTAAAATAGGCTGCAACCTATTTGGGGGTCAAGGTGAAGAGTAGAGTTAATGCAAAATGTTAATTAGATGACCTTTCAGAAAGCCTGATGTGGTGTACAATAAATTCTAGATTATTTTCACTTTGGTTGAAGATCAGTCAGCTTTTTGTTTAGTAACCTGAACAGACATAAAACTTCATTTTTGCCACCTCATGATTTTTTTAGCCATTAGCTGTGGTCTGATTATTGGACTTGCTTGACATTATGCCTTGTCTTGATATTTTCATTGATTTTTTCTCAAAGAAACCAGAAGCTCTTTCCATATTTTCATTACAGTAGGCCTGAAGAATCAGAGCATACTTTTGAGAAATATCAATATTCATAGAATATTCTGATAGAGCATTGTTATCTCATTTTTTTATTTCTATAGATAAAAAAGAAAGTCAAAGTAATAGAGCAATATTGAATGCTGTGAGATTAGTGGTATTTTAAAAACACCAAGTTGATAATCAAATAAGGACTAGTTTCGACCTAAGAAGGCAAATTCATTACTGGGTAACCTTGAGATCAATTATTTTAAAAACGTATATCAGCATAATCCGCCACATAAGTAAAAGACACAATACACTATAATGAAGTCCCTGTTATTACACTGATGATATAAGCAGGGCAAATACCGTACTTTTGAAAGTGTTTTGGAATAAGGAAAAAAATCACAATTTTTAACCCCATATCAAATTATAATGAACACTAGGTTGGCCCCTGAAGAAGAAAATATATTATAAAATGCATGCATAGAAGGGAGGAGATGGAGTCTTTGTTCTTGGCAAACGTTCAGTGCTTGGGGACTGACTATGAATTTAAGACCCAAAGAAACACCTGGAAGAAGCTGTTCTGTACCCATCAGGCTGTGTCCTTGGGTCCCTACAAAACCTTTTTTAGCTCTAGCAGCTGGATGGATACAGAAGGAACTCTGGGAAATGGCTAGATTCTGAGAATGGCGCCCTCATTGTTGACTTTTCCTGGATGGTTCTGCCTGACCTTGCCAATTGATGAATTAGTTTGCACTATTTTGGAATAGGAGGAAAATAAAATGTTTCTTCATCATAACTTGTTTGCCCACTCTTTCAATATTGAGTATTATATAAAAGATTTCCAAAATATATTATTTTCCAGGAATTTTTAATGAAGTGTCATTATTTTTATGTTAAGATATATAACATTTTTCTTCAAACTCTCATTCTTTCTTTGTCCCCCATCGTGTTGCCTTCCCTATCTACTGATTTGCAATATATAACAGGACCTCATCTACAGTGTCATGTATAGATCAATGTCAGCTACCCAGAAAAATGGTAGCTGATGCTTCAACAATGTATCGGCAGAAAAGCCCATGCATCTCATGTGGACACACATGCAACACAGGGGGATGCACATACACAAGCACTGGTACTCCTTAACACATCAGCTAACACATTCATTAGAATAAAATACATCATCTGCTTTACCTCTATTCTTTTGTCCCTTATTTTCTGACATTGTTATTAACCCTTTCATAATGAAAATACTAGTATCTGTAGTTGTATCTCTATCAAGATAACCCAGAGACAATGCAATATTCTAAAAATAAATCTACTACCTACTTTTGGGCAATTAGTAGACAAGGGGTATTTCTTTTTTTTGGGGGGGGCAGTTTCACTGGCCCTCATATGTGGGACCCAAACCGGGGCTGCTGGCTTCCCAAGCCAGCGCTTAACCACCGCACCACTCGGCCAGCCTGGGGTATTTCTTTATATAGTCAAGTGGCCAAAATCACTACATCTTTGACCCTAACTTCGATGCTTATTTGACAGCTCAGGATTTGTGCATGCCCTAGACTGTGCGGCTTGACACTAGGCAGCAACCAGTCCAGAAGTTCCACAGGCTGCCTACCTTCCTCTTGCATGCACAATCCTAAAGTGAGAACATCTTGTGTAGACCAAATTAAAAAGATACCACAGCTTTGGAAGCTGTTATTGGGTAGAGAAGAGGGACAGATGAAAAAGAAGAGGTAGGGTGGAGCAAGAGAGGAGATGGAGAAAGAAACAAAGTATCGCCATTCTGTCCTCAATGGAGTCTTTATAAACACAAGGGGAGAGAACTGGTTGAGCACAAGGGAAAACAGCTTTAAAAAAAAAAGAGTAATTTATTAAACATGCAAGTTACCTAAAGAATGTTATATTTTTATCCTTGCTATTAAAAGACACAGATGTGTGTACATCTGCCTAGAATAACAGAGGGGATTCATTTAGTGAAATCATTTGCTCTCCCTCATAAAAAGTCTATAGTAATTCCATATTTCATCCAAAAGCCTAGCTGCCTATTGATTTCAAAACTAGCTTGTAGGGAACCCTGTGTGTGATTCGAGGGCTGATGAAGAATCCATATGTCATGACAGTTCAGACAGCAGGGTAAAAAAAAAAAAGGAAAGAGACTAGCTGTAATTCATTCTCTACTATAATTATCGGTGAGTTTACAGTTAGCCCACTAGACCAAATGATAGAATTTGTAAACATCGTAAGTTATGGTTCTGATCTCAGGCCCTGGGGCCAACTAAGTTTGTATTACAAGTTGACATTTCCAAATCCTTCAGAATTTAGCCTTTGATTGTCTCATGAAAGTAAAAAAAAAAAAAAAAAAAGATATAACTTTTGGAATTCATTGATTGATTGGCCACATTGAGATAAACACACAACTTTCTGAAACAGAGGAAACTGTTTATTCAAAAGCATTTTATTATTTCCACTAAAGAAAAATAGAAAATGTTTAAAATTTAAGGGCATTTGAAAAGAGCACATGGTACTGAGTGAGGCTTGCACTGACTTGTTAGGTCTGCATCAAAGTCTTAGCTTACAGATTCCTCTCCTCCCACAGAAAATGAGGCAGTCTGCAAGGGCTCAAACAGACACACCATCCTGGGACTATGCCCCGGAGGAAAACACACCCTTTATACATTATCATTCCATGTTATGGCTACATAGTAAAATAGAGTCCAAACCTAAGCAAGGAACTCTAGTCCTCAGAGATTCATGGCTAAGAGCAAATACAGGGAATAAGGTTTTGCTAAATTTGGAAAGTATCACAAAAATCAACAGTTTGACTACTTTAATAAAGCACCTAGAAAAGACCTAAGAGCTTGCTAAAATGTGGATTCCAAACTCAACCCCTGAGATTCTGATTTAGTAGGATTTGGGTGGGGCCAAAAGATCCACATTTGCTGTAAACTTCACTGGTGATTCATGAATTACACTTCCAAAAATATTTGAAAAAAAACCATTTCACTATGCACCATTCCAACATACACATGTAAAGAAGTTTCTATATGTAATCATTTATGTATTCATCACCTACTATGCACCTACTCAACTAGCAGAAAAGACATGCTCAAGTGAAAGGGACTCATTGTTTTCTTAAAATAAATTTTAGACTATTGTATAATGTTCAGAAACTATTAGGCAAGCAAACAAAATAGTACAGTGAAGAAAAATATCACTCTTAATTTAATAAAGGTTACCACCCTGATTTTTTTGTAGTAGTATATTAAGTGATATTTCTAAGATGTGGATTCTTTTTAGGCCCTGAATAAAGTTTTCTTTTTAATTGTTTTGCACATGGGAAAGTTTCTTATGTTAAATTGCAGCTGAATAGTTCCACTTGTCTGTTAGCCCATTTTCGTATGTGGGCATGGGTGCATATGTGTCCTTAGGTTTGTGACTAATGCATGACTGATAATGATTACAATGTGTGGGTGTTTTGTTATTTTTAGCTGAGCCATTCTGCCACCTGTTGGCAGCTCAGAGGCTGCTCAGCTAGGCCCGGAAATCCAACCAGCAACCCTGTTGCTCAGAGCTCACACTCTTCAATTTTTATTTTTTTTTGAGGGCAGTGTCACTGGCCCTCATATGTGAGATCCGAACCGGGGCCGCTGGCTTCCCAAGCCAGCGCTTAACCACCGTGCCACTCAGCCGGCCCGGAGCTCGCATTCTTAAATGTACAATGTGTGGGTATTTATGAAGAAGGAGGAGGAGGAGGAGAAAAAAAATGTATACCAAGCTAATCTCCTACACTGAATTTATCCTTCAGTTTTGTGGTACCAAGCCTCCAAGATGACCCCCAATTATTCTAATTTATATGAAAATGCAAAGGACCTAGACTAGTCAAAATGTTTTGAAAAAGAAAAACATATTTGGAAGAATAACTTTGTTATGCATCCATGCCTTAATTGAACTGTAGTTTCTGCATCAGTTAGAAATATTTCTGTTATAGATGCCCACCATTAAAAATGCCATTAATCATATATGTGCATACAGGAAAGAGTGCTGGTAAAAAAGCAATCTGATAAGTGAAAAAGTATAAAACTTCTATAAGATAACATAGAAGGACAGAATTTAGATAATCTTGGGTTTGGTGATATGTTTCAAGATACACCAAAAGCACCATATAAGAAAGAAAATCTTATAAGTTGGACATCCTTAAAATTAAAAATGTTTGCTCTGAAAAAAAATGAAAAGAAAATGAAAAACCAAGTCAAAAATTGTGAGAAAAATCTTTGCTCAACATGTATATAATAAAGGACTGGTATCTAAAATATACAAAGAACTCTAAAATCAACAATAACAAAACAACTCATTTTTTTAAAAGTGAGTGAAGAATATGAACAGAAGATATATAATTGGCAAGCACATAAAAACATGCTTAACATTTTTATGTCCTAAGGGGATTACAAATTAAAACAACAATGAGATAACACTACAAACCTTTCAGAATAGCCAGAATCCAGAACACTGACAACACCAAAAGCTGCCAAGGTTGTGGAGCAACTAGAACTCTCACTCATTGTTGATGGGAATGCAAACTTGTATAGCCTTTTGGGAAAACAATTGGATGGTTTCTTATATAACTAAACATACACTTACCATTTGATCCAGCAATCACACTCTTTGGTAATTAATTACCCAAAGTAGTTAAAAATGTATGTCCACACAAAAACGTATACAAGGATGCTTTCAGCACTTTATTTATAATTGCCAAAACTCAGAAGCAACCAAGATGTCCTTCAATAGACAAATGGAAAAACAGCCTGTTGTACGTGTGTACAATGGAATATAATCCAGCAATGAAGAGAAATGAGCCACAAAAAAACATGGAGGAAACTTAAATGATATTTCTAAGTAAGAGGAGCCATTTTGAAAAAGCTCTATACTGTATGATTCCAACTATATGACATTCTGGAAAAGGTAAAACTATGGAGACAGTGAAAATAATAGTCATTATCAAAGGTTAGGGGAGAGGAAGGAATGCATAAGTGGAGCACGGGGAATTTTTAGGGCAGTGAAACTATTCTGTAGGATGCTATAATAATGGATACATATCATTATACATCTGTCAAAACCCATGGAATGTACAAAGAGTGAATCCTAAATAAACTATGGGCTTTAGTTAATAATAATGTATTAATATTGGCTTACCAACTGTAACACATATACTATACTAATGTTAGACACCAATATAGGAATACTGGGGTGTGAGGGGGTATATGGGATCTCTGCATTTTCAGATCCTTTTTTCTATAAACTAAAACTGCGCCAAACATAAATTCTATTAATTAAAAAAATAATTGAGTAAAACAGCATGCTGTTGTCATGATGATTTACTGAAAAATAGGGTTAACATATAGGACGTTAAAAGGGAGTTTGAAATTTGGAAGCAGCTTAGGCTCCCAAAGGAGTTGAATGAAATAAATCTAAAACTTTTGCAAGTTTCAGTAAAGGCAGAAACCTAAGTAAAACTGCCATTCCCATAAAACTCAATGTCTAAAATGTACTTTTGATGAAGTTGGCACTATTTTAGTCTATTTTATGGGTGTTACCTTAATTTAATTCTATATATTTCAGCATTTAAAGAAGGACTATCTTAAGATCCCATAATACCTGTACTCAAAGGGGTACTTGCCATATAAAAAAGAAAATGGAGATTCAAAGATAGTAGGTTTCAAATTTGGGTCAGTATGATTCAAAATACACATTTCTTTCTTTAAAGAATAACAGGAAATTTCAGGAGACATGAAAGCCAAGTTGTGGAGACAAACTTGGGGACAAATGGGTTTCCTCCAAATATACCACATAATAACTGCATTGTAGAGTGTGTTGGGTAATAAGAATGACTTTTCCAAAGGATGAGTTAAGGCTGATATTAAGTCATAGAAAAATGATAGTATCATTGAATAATAGAATTTCCTAGATAAAGAAACTAAGGTCATTTTCAAGGTTTAGCTGCCCTGTTTGATGAGACTGATATTTTTCCCTTAATATCTATTCTCTCATTCTTCCTTTTAGGCCAAGAGTGACCTACTCTGCGCTGGACATATGACTGCTCTCTCAGACGCTATATTTCCCATCCTGCCTTGTAGTGTATATTGCCATGTGACTGAGTTCTGGCCAGTGGATGAATGAAATTGACATGTGAAATATCTGGGTCATGTTGTTAAAATAAAGATGATTATTCGAACCCACTTTCCTCTGTGGAATGTGAATGTGAGATGGGTATGGAAGATGTGGTGGGAGTGAGCCAGTTTGGACTGTCCTCATGAGGATCACACACTAGGAGGAGAAACCTGAGGCCCTGGGTGGCTCTATAAAGCACAGATGCTGGACTTCCCCGGACCACCTACCAACTCAGACCTCACATGAGAGGGAAATAAATTGATCTGATTCAAGCCACCTTCACTTAGTCTTTATTAAAGCAGACAAAAAAATCCTGAAATTAATACTTCCTAACTCCCAGTTTAGTATTGTCACTTAACTATTTATTCTGATTACTAATTACTTTAAATATATCAATTCCTTTTTTCATGTGGATAAATAGGATGAATTTTGGGGTCAGTATAGATACAATTTAATTAGGCAATTTTATTCCAGGACTATAAACTACAGTTTACATATTACCATTCTCATAATCTAACTGAAATATTGAACATTAATTAAAATGAGAGACTCATTTTCATATTTCTTTCACAGGCAGAATCTATTTAGTTCATTATCATCTGTGTTGCTTTTGTTCCTGTTTACTGTTAGATTGGGTAAGAGTCAGTTGAATTTATGTATGGCCTTTTTCAAAAGACTTTTCTTTACTCTTCTGACTTAATGGAAAACATTCCAGTCAATAAAAACAATTTCTCCAATCAGATCATTTGAAAAATGTCTGGTAAGTTCTGTAATATCCTATCGAATTTTTTCCAGTACTTTAAACACTTTTCATGGCATCAGTTTAAATGATAAAAAAGACCTTCCCCTCACCAAGACCATAAAAATTTTCAATTAAAAAAGGAACACAAAAAACGGTCATGAAGTATCCTGAACAGACATTGGCGGTAAGAATGAGGTAACCAAGGAATTTAGGGCCGGCGGCGCGGTGGTTGGGCACTGGTTTGAGAAGTCAGTGGCCCCGGTTCGGGTCCCACATGTGAGGGCCAGTGACACTGCCCTCAAAAAAAAAGAAGGAATTTAGAATGGGTTTATTGAACCTAAACTTATGCTGTAGTGGAAATATTAATCACAGCTGTAATTATAGGATAACTTATTTGACATAGCCTCAAAACTAGCTTCAGTAAAATCTTTTTCTCCTTTTTTTTTCCCCCTTAGAATCATGCTAAATCTGACCAGAACAGTTTCTTTACTTCCAGGCTCTCTCTACTTACCCCAGAATAGAGGCTAAGAGTTTGCATTTAATTCAACTGTTCTCAAGTGGGACACTTGATAATGTGAAATAACACGTCTTGATTTTCCTGCGTGGTCAACAATAAGAAAAATGTGTAAAATTTTGATGAGTACTTATAATTATTTGAATCATGTATCAAATAGGTCACCAAATTGAAATTTAATTATCCTCTCATTAATTAATGTACTTGTGTTATTATTCATGTGTTCTACTTAGTGCTATTTCAATTAGCGAGGAGAGAAGCTCATGTCTTACTCATTTAACAACAGTGTTTTTGGTTTTTTTTTTTTTCTTCAAGGTGAGTAGAGGCAGAGGCCAATCAAAAAGTTACTTGACTGTCCCCCGTTTTAGTCTCCTTCTGGCATGTTGGTCTGTTAAATGTTTTAAATGTCTGGCCTGTCTAGGCTCAAAGTCAGTTAAAATATTTCACCTTGGATATTTCCCTTCATCTTTCCTATCCCCATCAAAGACTAATCTTTGCCCCATCTAGAATCGCCAGGCCTGTCACCCTGAGAAACTTTTTTTTTTCCTTTCTCAAGTCAACTAACTGAATTATTTTAGTTTGGTCTAGTTCACCTAGATGACTTAACCTCAGCCTCCTAAGAACTAGATGTGTTCTTTCTCGTTTCCAGAGTCTACTAAACTTATTATAAAATCACTGTAGTGTTTTGATATTGAACATATTGTAAAAACACCATGTTTACATTACCCTTCTACAATAAAGTAACTGAACTTGTACACTTTTAAATTATCAGCACCCCAAAATGAGTGTGAGAGGCAGTATTGTGTAGTGGATACTGACACCAGTATTTCGGGACCTCTCTGTGCCTTAGGTTTTGTTTGTTTGTTTTAATATTGGATTGGTACAAAAATAATATTTGTAAATCATCAAAATATTTGAGAATGATACAACATCCATTTGTGCACCTGCTACCAATCCACTGCAAGAAAGAAAAAACATGATCTGAGAAGTTCCTCGTTTTCCCTGCCCCTGTCCCTTCTCCCTCTTTCAAGAAGTTACTTTAGCCTTAATTTTGGTTATCATTACCTTAGTGTCTCAAGGTTTTTTGTTGTTTTGTTTTGTTTTGTTACCTGTAAATATAATAGTGTGACCACTTAACAGGGTTGTTAATATTAATAAATTCGTGGATACTGACAAAATGCCTAGAATCCTGCTTGGCAGTAAAATCAATAGGCACAGCCCTAGTGATAAAGATGGTGGTGATGATAGATCAACTTAATGTTGTCATGCATACAGTTGCCTTAATTCACCCTTTTGTTCAGCAAAACATTGTAGTATTTATTTGTGTCCTTTAAAGCAATATGAAAACACACTACTTAGTCATTTTTCTAAGATAAAAAATGAAAGATTCCCATATGTATGCATATGTTTCTGGGGAAGAAGTCTCAGAATCCACAGAATTTTGGGAAACAAAAATTCCTTGTGAATATCAAAATTTATGAAAAAAACTGGATTCAGCAGAAAGTTTTTATTTATCACAAATTTGTTTCAAACATTTCAGAACTCATGAGCCAAGCTTTCTATCTAAGGCAATATTTTAAATATGTGGAAAAAGTGGACTTATGGTTGAAATTTAATTTCATTTATCTCTCCTTTGCGCTTTCCTGGAAAACAATCATTTTTAAACATGAGGCTAAGTCTTATGAACTGGAAATTAAAAGGCTACAATCAAAGTAATCACAATGACCACTTCATGTATTAATTTGATAAAGCTCAAGAAAATAATTTCAAGAGGCTACAGAATGTAAAACTATACAGATGAGAGCGCAATTGTATTCAATAACAACTCTTCTGGCTGGAAAGTATCTACACTTTGGACATGAGTCAGAAATCAAAGACAAAAGAGTCATCAAAATGTCATTTGTGATCAATTTCATTGCCTCTGGATAAAAATCACATCAACATATCTTAGAAAATACTGACTTAAAAAAAGAAAAACTCTTTTAAAATCTCAATATAACATACACTCAGAAAATGGCTCAGACCATAATTGTAAAGCTCAGTGAATTTTTAGAAGGAGAATATACTCAAGGTACCATCCACCCAGATGAAGAAACAGACACCTTCAGTATTGCACTGGCAGCATTTTAATGTTTCTGATCACATTTCTCTTACTGAGCAAGAGGGTAAATATCAAAACTTGTATCTATATATTTTCAATAACGAATCAAGGTTTAGTCAACCAATCTCTTAGTTTACCTGTGGATAATTTTGATCAATCACAGCTGATTTCCTTTTGAAGTAACTGTGATGGCCTTTTACTAGGCCCCTTACATCGACCAATCAAGTTGGCAAATACACAGTGGGGATCAATTTTTGACTGATTTGTGTTCACACAGAGCCATCTGGTAAAAGGAATAGCATACCATTCCCACCAATGGCTTGATGATTTGGTTTTGTATCAAAAATAATGCCAAAATATGGTATGATTCGGTTCCTTTGCCAAAGAAAAAATACTTGGCAGCCATTCTTTGAGGTTTTTTTTTTTTCCTCTCTCTCTCTCTCTCCTCTCCTCTTCTTCTCCCCCTCATTGAGATTTATTTTAATAGCAAAAGTTATTTTTAAAGAATAACCTCTTCCTTTTTTCATCAAATTTAGGTGTTAAAAAATGTTCAGTCAGATGGTAATATCAACCAAACAAAATTCTGTAAATGTTTCATCTTACAAAATACTTTTTAAAAATCCATTTAAAAACTTGGGTTTTTTTTTCTCTTGAAATATGGCTTATGTTTTGTTCAGCATAGGAAAATCAACTTTGAGAAATTTTTTCATGAAACCATCTTGAGTAAAGTATTTGGATGTTGCCTTGTAGATATTCTTCAGCACAAAATGAGCTCGTTGAGAAGTGGCTCATGTGTAAATGAAAGTTTTACTTAAATTTCTATATAGTCTAGCTCCAATTTCAAAACGCATGGGCAGTTCACTTTCTTCTGTTCAAGAGAAGAATTATGATTAGCCCATTTTGACTGAAAAAGGATTTCACATTCAGTAGTGTCTATGGAAATATTACTTTTCCTGTGCCTGTTGAATTATAAAGAGAGAGTTACAATGGGATCAGGAAACCAAAAGAAGACTTTTTTTTAACAGTATTATGCTAGGTAGACAAAGATAGAGATAGAGAGATAGACAGAGATAGAGATAGAGATAGAGATAGAGATAGAGGTGGAGGTGGAGATGGACAGATGGAGATAAATAAATTTAATACCAGTTAAAATGAATGCATTTCTTTGCAAGCTCTTTTTAGTCATATTAAACAGCAGACTATTTGTTACTAAGCAGTTGGCATGCCCTTCATTTAATAAAGTTTCCTTCCCATGATAGGCATTTAAAAAAATCAACAATTAGTATAGAATTCAGATTTATAGGACAGTAATTTAATGCAAACTTTTAAAGGGATTAGGTAAACAGTGAGTCCTATCCCACTCGAGAACCCATGCCACTTCTCGGAGATACTCATTATCAAAAGTTTCAGGCATATCTTTACAGAAAATTCCCACAAAATTATGCAACATGTACCCTTTTCTGGTTACCACCAAGATGGCCATTGCTCCTATTTAAATGGTCCCTTCACATCTGCTGTCTCTCCACTTTCCACACCATCCTCTGGGGACAGGGATATTTGATAAGGCTAACAACATCTTTCTGGTAATTTTCCACCTCCTGAAGTTACTGTTAGGGATCAGTATATAGATTCCCAATACTTACAGGACCCATTCAACTCGTCTCCTTCCCAGGAGTCTCTCTCTCTCTCTTTATCAATGTATGTACCTTTCATTACTTTTTTCTTACATTTTATTAATCATTTGTAAGATCAGATAAAGCACTCAGAAATATCCCTCAGCATTAGAATTTACTCATCCTGCAGCTGATTTTCAAACTATTTCCTAAATACAACATTTCCGGTATTTTACTTTTTCTCTTTTTGAAAAACAGTAACACATGAACCCAAATCCAGGGTAAATGGAGCCACTGGAGGGAAAAGTTATTTACTAATTTTTTAGAGCATCCATGTATGAGTGAAATGATTCATGTTTTTCAGTTTTCTTGGTCATGAAAATGTGAGTACTCTTATCGATCAATGTTATTTGTAGAGACACTGTGGCTATTAGCCCCCATCCAGGTACAATTGTTCTCAGTGTCCTGATCCCCTCTGGGGAAAGCTAATGAACACTTTGGCACATGCTCAGAAGCCTGAGATAAACACTGTTATAATTTATTTCTATCTAAATTACACCAATTTGGGCAAGGATGTTGAATTGCACTGATTTCCCATAAAACTAGCTTATTTTAATGAATATTGGTGTATCTCTTGATGTAGGATATTAGAGTAACAGGAAATGAACACATATACACACATATAAATTTCTCCAACCTTGGATTTGGAATTAAACTCTTGCTTTTTGTTCTTCCCATTGATTCAGCTAGTAATTAATACTATGCTGTACAATGAATGTCACTAACTTAATTTGAACACTAAACAGTATTACTATTTCCTTTCTTAGAAACAAAAATGAACCAGCTGTGTGAAACACATTTTGTAATCAGATTGGGCCTGTAAACAGTGAAATGGTAAATTACTCTTTCAATCTGCAGCTCTGTCAGTGTTTTACAATCTGATCATTTACATCGAAAGAAAGTAGGCTACATTATGAACTGATTTCCTAAAGAATTTATCTTAATATAAAAGTGTCCCGAATATTCCTTTCTTTCAATCTCTTCCCCTGTTAATTACTATTGTATATGAAATCTGTAATTTAAAATAACTGTAAATAAAACCGGCTGATGTCATTTGGAGTAGCACCTTAAAAGCAAAATAGCTACTTAGACTTATTGTTTGCCAGCTATGGACATAAATTAAAATATGAAGCTGAATTAATTCAGCACAGGGAAGTGAAGAAAATATTTAAACATGACTTGAAAAACATTTAGCAGGCATCTACTAGAAAAGGGCAAGATGTGGAGAAGGCAATGAGAAACACAACCCAAAAATTTCTTCTCATAGGACTTATGCTCTAGCTTGAAAAATAAGATATATAGATATCCAACAGTTACAAAATAATTTTTAAATTAAAAAATGACAAGAGGTAACTATGAAAGCTGTTTCAGATAAAGATACAGTTCAATGTCAAATAAATGGCACAGATAATCAATTCTAACAACTTAGAGAAGGGTCAAGATGCTGGGGATTAGAATACTTCACGATGAGCTCAATGGGCATATTATTGCAAGGACCATCACAGGGAAGATGTAGTATGATGTGCTGGAAGCACCCTGTACTGGCTTGTGAAAGTTGATCATCAGCAATTCTTCCTAACAATGTGTTCAATGAAGTTACATTAACAACATGAAATTGTCCATGTTTGGGAGTTTTTACACCACAGGAATTGACAGCCTTAATAAATTAGGACATTTTCCCTCAGAAAAAATGCTGATAAACATTTACCAGTGTGTCATGGTATATAATAGACCTTATCAAAATCTAGTTCAAATATTCATTTAATTCCTATTTTAAAGCAAGGTTGTGCAGATGGGAAGACTGAGGCCAGAATTGAAATGAGTAAGTCACAGCCTAATTAAATGACAGGTTTAATGTTTCCCTAAATGTTTTTTTCCACGTTGTAAGGCTGTCCCCATATTGACAAAATTCATTTTTACTGATAATTTATCCCCTGGACTAGCAAAGGTTGTTTGAACGTTGAATGGCCAGTGGACTAAACGGCTAAGTCCGTGATCCAATAAAAATTATTAACAATAGAAAAAACCCAATGAAATCTCACTTCGTCCTCTGTTCCTCCATAAGAAATACCTCAAGGCTTAGTGACCTAACTATTCTATTTTGTTCACAGTTTTATGGGTCAGGGATTTGGGAAGCTGGGAAGTTTTCATCTGAGGTCTCCCATGTAACTGCAGTGAGGGTTTCCCTTGGGCTGTAGTCATTGAGGGTCTCAGCTTTGTGGTCGTCTAGGATGCCTTACTCAGATGGCAGTTGATGCTGACTCCTGCTGAGAGTCAGCTGGTGCCATCCTTTGAAGCTTCTGTGCCTGGCTTCTTCCATGTGGCAGTCTCAGGTTGGTCAAGCTGATCTTCCATGGCAGCTCAACACTCCATGAACAAGTTTTGCAGTGACTCGGGCAGAAGCTACATGGCCTTTTCTGGCCTAGACTTGGAAGTAACATGGTACCACTTCTGCTGTACCTCCCTAGTGGTTGAAGCAATTATAAGCACAGCCAGATTCTAGAGAAAGGGACACTGATATCATCGCTCAGTTGGAGATGTCTCAGAGAACTTGCCATGTTTTGTAAACCTGACCCAGAAGCAAATTGATCTTTTTCCAGATACCCTAATAAATAAAACTTCGGTTTATACAGTGTATTATTCTACTTTATTCCCTTACCCACTGTCAAAAAAAAAAAAAGTAACTAAGATTCCTAAAACTAAGATTCCTAAAACCCAACAAAAACTTGGGATGTGACTTTCTTTTCTTCATCCTCTCAAGTTCCATATAGATCATTTTGATAATGTTAGGTAATATTTAAAGATTTTCAGTGAAGTGTAAGATACCATTCTGGATCTTCAGAAACTTAAATATAGTTGGGGAGATGTAATATACATTCAGGAATTCATCCTTTCATTCAGGAATCAGATATTGAACATCTCCCATGAGCCACACTCAGTATTAGGCACGTGGAAAACAAAACAAAACAAACAAAAACAGATATTGTCATTGGCTTTAATAAGCTCACAATTTAGTGCGAACACAAAGCCACATATGTATATGATGCAATGGGATAGTTGATAAACTGAGTATGAAGGAATTTCTGTAGCGGCCTAAAGAAAAAAGTCATGAGTTCTTCATGGTGGAGAGTGTCTAGAATTTCTAAACTGATGTTGGAAATCAAAAGTGTGAACAATTAAGAAATATATCCCTGACCGGTCGAGTGGCGCAGTGGTAAAGCACTGGCCTGGGAAGCCCGCGGCCCCGGTTCGGGTCCCACATATGAGGGCCAGTGACACTGCCCTCAAAAAAAGAAAAAAAAAAAAGAAAGAAATATATCCCTAGATGTCTTTCCCTGTGTTTTCATATTTGTATTTAACATGCACATACCAGAGGCATTAACATCATGCAGAATAATCAAGTCTCATTTACCTGATTTAGGAGAGGTTATAACTATACTGCTTTTGTATTCTCTTTAGTCAACTTTTCCTTGATTTTATGACTCCCATCTAGAAGGATGGAAAGTTGAAAAGGCCTCTACAAATGTTTCTAGAGGCACAAGAGCAGTATAAATATAGAGTTAGGAAGTAATGTCTCCAAAGAGCAAAGCCAAATTTAAGAACCAGAATGCCCAAGAGCAATTAAGGAAAAGTGGATGTCAAAAAATTTTGGAAAACATGACTGCTTAAGAATGAATCACAATGTGAATAATATTCAGAGCTAAAGAAACACTGACTGATACTTCTAATGTGATTACTAGGATTTGAATAAAACAGATGCAATGCATCCTAAGCGCATGCCACATCATCTTAGTTACTGTTAAGGTAAGGTATGGGCCCAGAGAATATAGGAATTAGTGACTTTTAGAGTCACTCTAGTAATATTACAAGTAGCTAATGCAGAGATTTAACACAAAGGTGTCATTTTAATGGGGTTCATTCATCCTTGAGGCTATTAGGGTTAGGTTGACAAGATATCTGAGAAATTTCACAGAAATTTCACAGAAATTTGTGAAGAATCCACGTAATGTGACCTTATAATTAGGGGAGTCTGGCTAGAGGTGGTCCCATTGTTCATGCAATTTGATTCTTTGTTGGTCTTACAGTTATATTTTATAACAGATCTTTAATACACAGAAGCACAAACTTATTAAATTTTTAAATCTAAGAACTGATTTAGAAATCCTTACAATTCACTTTATAGAACCGTGAGTTTCTTTCTAATATGTATTCCAGTAAACCTGACCCTCTCTTCCGTTTGCATGGTCTTCCACATTCAGTATCTGATTATCTTGCCCCACTGGACTCCAGATCAATCTATTCATTTCTAAGACTTGAGAGGGTCCACAAAGTGCTAGGAAAGAGTTTCAGCCACTAGAGAGATTTGCACTTATCTGACTGTACAGCACTGAGAAGGGGTTATGTTAAAGTTAAGTGATTTTTTAATCGAATATTTTCTCCAACTAAGTTGTCATTATTGGTTTTTCATCATACAATTCTACTACTGCCCTGAAGGCTACAGATAGCCTGTATATCCATCAGAGTGGGCTATGTGATGCTGTAGCAACAAACAATCCCCAAATCTGAGTGACTTAAACCAACAAAAATATGTATTCTCACTGTTGCTATACAGCCTCTTAGATTGGCAGCAGTTCTGCCCCATGTCACTCTCACCCAGGGGCTCAGGATGATAGGACCTCCACATCTGTATGCCACAGTGGTAGGGAGAAAGGAACATGGCTTACCACATACTGGCTCACCAAGGTTTCTGCCCAGAAATAAACATCAGACTTCCAGCATCAGATTACATGGTCAAAGTATGTCACACAGCGGAAGGGACATACAATCCCACCAGGAGATTTGAAACACTGGTAATAGCCCTAAAAATTGTCACACCTTATGTATCTGCCATTAGTAACTAAAGGTTTATTAATTCAAGAATAAAACTATTAGCCAGATGAGCAATCATAAAACTAGATGTAATAGCCTTGTGTCTTGTAGATATATGTTGCTCTCTGAGTGAGCTAGCACAAAACTTACTATAAAATTGATTCAAAAACATATTTTAAAAAACCAGAAACATGACCATTTTATAAGTGAGTTGTGTCTAAACTATACCTCTAGGAGAAAGCTTATCCTCATTCATTTTACATGGTTCAATTTATCTTCCATGCTCACTTGATTGTTATTAAACCTGGGGTGATACCCAGCGCATCACAGAGCTGGCTAGGAGCTTTCTAAAGCTAATTTCTGCCTGGGGGCTTCGCGGTTTAATCATCTCACTTTCTCTCCTTTTGAGTTCTTATTAGTGTTGAACTTCCCAGGGTTGTACAGCCATGCCGCTGAGGTGGTCTACCCTGAGTTATTTTAATATTGTTTCCCTGTCTAAGAAACTGCTGAGGAAGGTCAACCTAATCTCTAACTCTCCTCAACATGACAGATTCTCCACAAACTGAGATTTGCAGACTTCAGTGGATCATGTTGTCCATTCTTCCCAACTAAAATGCATCCTCTTCCCTGCTGATGAAATAAGAGCAGAGTTGGACCTATCTGGAGTGGGGAAAAATTAAACGCATAATTCTAAGAAGAAAGTCATTACTTCCTGAGTCCAGTACTCAGAGGTTTTCCTTTCATTGGCCTTATTCAGGCAGTTTTTTTTCTAGCTTTGTTCGTTTGCTGTTTTGTGTGCTTTTGTTTATTTGTCTGTTTAAAATAGATGCTATTTGAGTGGCTAGGTCACATTCACAAACATGTTACATGATGGTGCCGATTTCATCAAAAAGTACTATTTTACTAATAATAGAAATACGGATTATGCAGATTCCACTGAAATGTTATTTGTAAGTATAATTATATAACTTGAAAATATGATTTTTCTTCTTAGTTTATATACACATTATTTTCAGAGACATTTCTTTTGGGGGAAATATTTTATTTGGCAGTGTCTCTTTCAACTTAAATATTAATTTTCTGACATTTCAATGTTGTTGCTTAGCTAATGCTCTCTGACACAATGAATAGACCCAGGTATTTTTAAAACTGGGAAACTAACCCAGTTTACTCTTTTATTTTACCAGCGATGATATTAAGGTTCTGAAACATTTTTTGAACACTAATGTGAGGGAAATTCCTGAGAAGTTTTCAAAAACCAAAAAACATGCTTTCAATAGGCAAAAGAAAGGAAAAACAACAATAATAATATTATAAAATATTAATCATCTCCAAGTTAATGTTTGGAATTCCATGCCTGTGCTATTTCAAGATATACAGAATAGCTAAAGTATAGATTGACTGAACATTTTTCAAATTCACATAAATAATATGATTGTTGAGTAGTGGCTACCCGAAGTCTAAGAAAGATTCTGAGTCTTCACAATAGCGGTCTGTGTTGATCAGTAATGTCTTCCCTGGTTCAGGGAATGACATAAACAGCACACACACACCGGTATGCCTGACGTAACTCAAAAATAAAAGCAAATAACATAGATTGGTTATGAATACTATAGCTTAATTTTGATCATGACATGTACAAAGAGTACAAAACACTTTGAGGGTGTGAGCTGAGCTCTGAGCAACAGCAGTTCAATGCCCAGCCTGAGCTGAGCTGCCGCTAAGCTGCCAACAGGTGGCAGGATGGCTCAGCTAAAACAAAACAAAACAAAAAACACTGAGTAGCTTTATGCATTCCATTTTCATGTCAATACAGTGGAGAGCTTGTTTTAAGGAAGTTTTAAAAGTGTTTTTGAAAGTCAGAAGACCTATGGGATGTGTTGGTGGCCATCTTGTACCAGTTAGATGAAGGATGTGTAACGGAAGTGGCTGTTATGCAATGATTTTCTGCAATCTTTGGGGCCTATCAAAGAAAGGTATTGCTCAGGAATAATTCTAACTGTCTCTGAGAGCAGCTAACCAGAGAAGAACCCCCTTGCAATTTGTTCTTAGAAGCTCTGCATTTAAAGTTACATACAAAATAAAAAAGAACATTATAATTTACAGCATGGAGAGCCCCAAGGGATGGTCTTTGAAGATAGCTCTGAAATGTGGCTTTTTTTTCCCCCTAGTCCATAAGTAATGAAGATGTTGAAAATTATTGCAGGGGAAACAAAAAGAATTTACAAAGCTTGTATTGTAAAGGAGCCTTGGACACCAGGACAACAAAAAGATAATGAATTTTTGATAACCAAGGGCACACACGTTAGCAAAGAAAGAACTCAGTCAAAAATGTCCTATTATGTATTATAGGTAACTGCTACCAGAAAAGTATTCTTATAACCTAAAGAAATCTACAAGTATTTCATATCATTTTAAATATCACGTATAGATGTATTTTAAAGCAACTATTTATCTCAATCCTATGTTTCCACAGCACGAAGGTCAATATAGTAGTACAGACATGGTATACGAGTCAGGAATCCCAAATTTGAATTCTAGATGTGTCCCTGACTACAGGATTTGGAGCAAGTCATGGATATCTCTGGGCTTTAACTTTATGTCTTTAAATGTTGTTTTTGGATTAAGTAATCTCTAAAACACATTTTGACTCTAAAACGTTTCATAATGTGATGTAAAGCAGGATAAACACCTACACCACTGGTCAGGAACAGCATGGGTTGGAGACAAGACTAAGCTGGATGTAAACTTACTGGTACACATCAGCATGGATCGGCAGTTGAAAGAAGTGCTTACTGTTTCTCTGGGCCTGGCTCGAGACTCTCAAGCATGCTCCTGGTTGGCACTGTAGAAAAGAGAAAATTGGGACAGGGAGAGCATGCGGGGCAAGGAAAGAAGACCCAGAGATTCCATTTAAGTCCCTCCTGCACACGGCCACTTGGAAGAGGCACACTAGTATTGAGATGCTGCTCCTCAACGTGACAGAGCCACTAAAATATGGTTTCCCCTGCTTTTGGAAACATCATAGAATTGCCTCTGGGATTTCTGACCTTGAAACTCAATCTTCACTTATTTCTCAATCCCTGGGGACTGTGGTAAACTTCACAAGGGGGAGGGTACTGCATCTACCCAGGCTACCAGGGCAGATACAAATGAAAAATCATTTCATACCATTATGGGTCTGGGTAGGAAATTGAGAAGGAAAGAAGTGATGCAAGAATATGTACAAATAATTACCAATGGCATTTAGTGATGGATTCAAAAGGTAAAAAATCAGAAAGAGGAATTTCCTTTACTTAATTTTGACCAGGGAGATAGAAGGTTTCCATGTAGAAACATGTACAATATGAGACTATAAATCACCTGTTGTTGTTTTTTTGTTTGTTTGCCTTTCAGTCTATAGAAGCCAAAGTAAAACTAGCATATTTATACATGTGTTGGCTTTTTCTTAGGACTGATTCCCTAGGAGAATTAAAAAGAATTAAAAAGAACAAAACAAATTTTTTAAAACTATGTTTATTATTAATCCCATCTTAGAGGTAAGTAAAAAATATATATATAGAACACTGCTAAAAGTCAGGGAACAAAGAGCAAATGGTGGGGAATTCAAAATTTACCACAAGAAACTGAAAGTCTCAATCGAATGGTTGACAAATATTGGAAATATCCCAGAAAGTAGAGCAAAACATGAAATATAGAAACAAAGGAAAGAAAAGATAATAAAAATAGGATGGGAGATTTTGGGACTCAGTTCAGGAAATTCAATATTCATATAAACACCCAGAAAGAAACGACAGAGTTAAGAAAAGAAATCATCAAAGAACTAATACAAGATCATATGCCATGAGTAAGAGGTCATTGAGTGGGCAGAGTGGGTGAAAAAAGGTTCATATCAGGCCTCAACATTGTGAAATGTCTGCATAGGGTGAAAGTAAATTCCAAAAACTTCCAAAAGTTAAAAAATGTTATATTAAATCAGAAATTAGAATGCCTTCATGCTTGTCACCGCAATATGGAAAACCAAGAGACAAAAGGGTGATACCATCAAAATTCCTGGGAAATTTTCTTTTCCCCCGCAACTGTATTTCTGTATAACAAATAATCCCAAACCTCAAATCATGTATTTTGCTCACAAACGTGAAATTTGGATAAGGCTTAGTAGAGTCTGCTGTAGGTATTTGAGAGGGGTTCCTTGACTGAACCTGGTTCCAAGTGCTTTCACCCACAAGGCTGATTGATGATATGGTGCTGCTATAAATTCTTCTCCATGTGGGTGGTTTGTGCATCTTCACAGCATGCTGGCTGGATTCCAAGAACCAAGTGTCCCAAGAAACAAACAAGTAAAACCAAAACATACCTGTATAACCTTCTGTGTCATAGCATTGGAGGTCACATAATGTCACTACCACCATAGTCACAAGTCTGCCCAGATTCACGGGCAGGGAATAGAGACCTCACCTTTTTATGAGGGGCATCTCAAAGTCACATTCTAAGAGGGTATGAGATGGGAGATACTGTTACAACTATTTTTAGAAAGTACAATCTGCCACATCAACCTAGAATGCTATGCCCAGAGAAACCATAAAGCACAAGGGTTGAATGAAGACATTTTTCAGACATGTTAGATGTCAGACAGTTTACCTCCCATGTACTCACTTTCAGGAAGCTATAGGAAAATGTGCTTTACCAAGACATATGATTGATTGAAATTCAGAAAAACAATGATCTGGCTCCATGGATATTTAAGGATTCCCCAGAATGGTGAAGGTTGATCTCAGAATGGCAGTTGTGCATATCTCTAGAGAACAACCAGCCTAGAATAACAATCTGAAGTCTCTGAGTGTGATGTCTCCAAAAATATTAAACTTTACATTTCAATATGTTTGGTTGTATTAAGGGAGATTTACCCAATTAGGAGAAAATCTGAGGCTTCACTAGATGGACACGCACAAAAAAACTAACTACCAATGAAATAAGACAGTCAAATTCAAGAACAACAAGGAGTTTTGCCAGAAAGGAAAAGTTGTCACAGTATACTACATAAGTTAGTTGGGCATAGTGTTTACATGGTCATGACAATGTCAACATTAGCTACTTATATAACTAAAATTGTGCTATAATTCTATTGGGAGAATGGGGAGCGTGGTTAGAATGTATAGGTGTATCTGAGTAGGCAATGGAGGGAGATTAAAGAAAGCCAAATCATTATCTTCTGCAGTAGGGTATTCATAGGGCTGTCTAAATATATATATTTTTTAAATCAAGAAATTTTTAGTGTGCTTTCTATGGCTATTGATACTTATATATTTTTTTATTTTTTATTTTTTTATTGTTACAGATGTACAAAACAATGCAATGGTTACCTTTTTCACCCCTTACAAAGTGACTACGCCCTCCCCTCTCCCCTGCCCCACCACCCCTGATATCATACATTTCTATTACAATTCCATTGACTCCATCCCCACACTATATTCCACATCCCATGACTATATATGTGTTAAATTATAGTCAACATCTAATATTATTCAGCAGCAGCTTCAGATGTACAGTGCAGTGGTCAGGCTACTACACCATCCATGAAGTTGTCTCCCTAACAAGACATGAGTCCATCTGGTCCCCTAAAAAAACTATTTACAACATTATTGATTATATTCCCTAAACTGTCTCTTCTATCCCTGCGGTAGTATTCTAGTTACCAGTTTGCGTTGCCTCATCCCTTCCCCTTCTCCCTCATGCCCACCCCTGTCCCATCTAGCCCTCATCAGTTTTTCCTTTGTGTCTCTAAGACTATTTCTGTTTACATGGCTCGTTTATTCAGTTCTTTAGATTCCACATATAAGTGAGATCATATGATATTTGTCTTTCTCTGACTGACTTATTTCACTTAGCATAGTGTTCTCTAGGTCCATCCATATCATTGCAAATGGTACGATTTCTTTCTTCTTTACAGCTGCGTAATACTGCATTGTGTAAATGTACCACAGTTTCTTAATCCAGTAATCTACCAATGGGCATTTCGATTGTTTCCAAGTCATGGTTATTGTAAATAGCGCTGCAATGAATATAGGGGTGCATACATTTTTTCAAATTAGTGTCTTGGGTTTTTTTCAGGATAAATATCTAGGAGTGGAATTGCTGGGTCAAAAGGTAGTTCCATTTCCAGTGTTTTGAGATACCTCCATACTGACTTCCATAGTGGCTGCACCAATCTACAATCCACCAACAGTGCAGCAGGGTTCCCTTTTCCCCACAGCCCCATCAACACTTGTCGATTTATTAATGCTAGCCATTCTGACTGGAGTGAGGTGGTATCTCATTGTGGTTTTTATTTGCATTTCCCTAATGATCAGTGAGGTTGAACATTTTTTCATATGCCTGTTGGCCATCTCTATGTCCTCTTTAGACAAATATCTCTTCATCTCTTCTGCCCATTTTTTAATTGTGTTGTTTGTTTTTTTGGTCTTGAGTTGCATAAGTGTTTTATAAATTTTGGATATTAACCCCTTATCAGATATATCATTGACAAATATCTTCTCCCATTCAGTAGGCTTTCTTTGGTTTCATTGATGGTTTCCTTTGTTGTGAAAAAACCTTTAAGCTTGATATAATCCCATATGTTCATTTTTACTTTTACTTCCCTTGCCCACAGGGATGTATCAGTAAAAATATTGCTCAGGGTAATGTCTGCAAATTTACTCCCTATATTTTCTTCTAGGAGTTTTATGGTTTCAGGTCTTACAGTTAAGTCTTTAATCCATTTTGAATTTGTTCTTGTATATGGCATAAGGAGGTAGTCCAGTTTTATTTTTTTGCATGTGTCAGTCCAATTTTCCCAGCACCATTTATTAAATAGACTGTCTTTACCCCAGTGTAAATTCTTGCTTCCATTGTCATAGATTAACTGTCCGTATATGCCTGGATTTATTTCTGGGCTATCTGTTCTGTTCCACTGATCTATGTGCCTGTTTGTATGCCAATACAATACTGTTTTGATTACTGTAGCCTTGTAGTATGTTTTGATGTCTGGTAGCATGATACCCCCAACTTTGTTTTTATTTCTCAGGATTGCCAAAGCTATTCGGGGTCTTTTATGGTTCCATATAAATTTTAGGATTATAGTTTCTATTTCTGTGAAAAATGCCCTTGGTAGTTTGATAGGAATTGCATTGAATCTATATATTGCTTTAGGCAGTATGGACATTTTAACTATATTAATTCTTCCTATCCATGAGCATGGTAGGTGTTTCCATTTATTTGTATCTTCTTTTATTTCTTTCTTCAGTATCTCATAATTTTCTGAGTACAGATCTTTTACTTTGGTTAAATTTATTCCTAGGTATTTTGTAGTTCTTGAAACAATTGTAAATGGGACTGTTTTTTTAAATTTCTCCTTCTGTTAGTTTATTATTGGTATATGCAAATGCAACTGATTTCTGAATATTGATTTTGTATCCTGCTACCTTACTGAATTCGTCTATCAGTTCCAATAGTTTTTTGATGGAGTCTTTGGGGTTCTCTCCATATAGTATCATGTTATCTGCATATAATGACAATTTTGCTTCTTCCTTGCCAATTTGGATGCCTTTTATTTCTTCTTCTTGTCTGATTGCTGTGGCTAGAATTTCCAGAACTATGTTGAATAAAAGAGGAAATAAAATGGGAAAGTGGACAGCCTTGTCTTGTTCCTGATCTTAAGGGGAATGTTTTTAGCTTTTCCCCATTGAGTATGATGTTAGCTGTAGGTTTATCATATATGGCCTTTATTATGTTGAGATATTATCCCTGTATTCCCGCTTTGCTAAGGTTTAACATAAATGGCTGTTGGATTGACACTTATATTTATAAAAAGAGCTGGAAGCTGTTGAGTCTGGGAAACGGGCAACTTGTTTCCAGTGGAAATGGGAAATGGAGAAGGGTGACAAAGGGATAAAAAGAACATTATTTTCACAAGTCTTATAAAACAACTTGATTCTTAAGAATAAAGAATAGGAACTTATTTTGGGGCTTGGACATCCCGTTGTGGCTTTTACTTCCTGTAATCATGGCCATGTATGTTGCCAGCATCACTTGCAGGGAAGGGCAAAGGAATCCTCTGTACTGTATAGGATAATCATGCCATTCTCTGTCTCCCATGGCAGCAGGGGCCTCTCCCTGACGTTCAGGTGCATTGTCTGGCCTCCCTGGGCACCCAGGGCTGTGAGCGGAAGGAGGGGGCTGCACCAAAGGTATCCTCATTTATTTCCTTCTGGCTCCACGTCCTTGGAGGAGAGACTTTCCTCTTTAAAAACAGCCTTTGATAAATGGGGTAGAAATAACTATCACATCCAGAAAACTAATCAAGCTTCCCAGGAAATATGAATGTAAATAAAATATTGATTAAAAGCTAAAAGGATTTTAATTAGGTTACTTAGTTTAATAGTTTAATTTGGCAGAAACAGACAACTTGGACAAGGTTCTTTGTGTAAGCACATTTTAAATCACTAATTAAAATTTCAGATGGCAATCTGAGATTAGCAAAAGAATCTTCAAAGGCAAGCAAGATGCCCATTTATTTTATTTTAAAACTCAAAGCAATACTAAGATGTTACTTTAGGTCCTCTCTCTAGAATAATGTGAATTCTTGGATGTATTGTAATCCACTTTTGACCTACATATCATTAATTTCTATTGAGCAGAAACCATAATTTAGTAGGCAAACATCACATATATTTTTATTAAAGAATCACCTGTGTTTTTACTAGATAAAATTGGTCTTCAGAGATTCAATGTTTATTACGTTGGAAAAATCAACTCCCAGACCTGTAAATCTTATGGCAGAATAAAATGGTATTTATTCAGTCTGATTCAGCTAGTGCATAAACCATTTTGAATCAAGACACCCAGAGAAAGTTTCCTGTTAGGTAATTACATATCAATATACTTAGTAGCACCCTTCAAGGTCAAAGCAAAGCCTGTGCTTATGTTTCAGATACTAAGGCATTCAGAGTGTGCCAGTTGAGGATAGTGATTCTAAGAACAACTCTGGAGCCACGCTGCCTGAGTTCAAATCCTAATTTGCCACTTGCTAGTCACACAACTTTGAGCAATTTAGATAGTACTGCTATGCCTGCGTTTCCACATTTGTCATATAGGAGTTATGATAATATACTTGCTTTGCACGGTTGTTATGAGGATTTAAAAAAGAATAAGTTTCAAGCACTTAGCACATGAAGCTATGGACTGTAGTCAATACATAATAAAAGTTAGTCCTATAAATGTAAAAAGCTTTTGTAATTAGGGTGGTGGAATCGCAGAAAATGGAAAAATCTGTATTTTAAAGGAGAGATGAAGGAAAAAGATAAACATCATGGGCTCTGCTTTAAGAAATATTTAGATTCATATCCTAAGTCACCTTCACCAGCTGTGTACTTTAAGCAGGTTACTTAACCTCTCTGAGATTCATTTTCCTCTTATATATAAATGAGGCTAACCACACCTAACTCCGAGTGTTGTTGAAGAGTCAATGATATAATGACGTTAAAGCCTTATACGAACCTTGACCCAAAAAAATTGTTCAACAAATGTTAAGTTACTATCCCTTCTCTTCTGAAATAAATATAAAAATAAAGGATACACAGCTAGTAACCTGCTCTATAAAAATTTACTGAAGTGGTGACTCAGGAAGTGGTTGCTTCCATTAATTTAAATTCTTTAGGAAGAGCTTCAGTGCATTGATTCTATAATAGCTACGCAAATACAGGAAGGCCTAAGTAGGCCTTGATACAATCAAAGTCCATCACTCATCTATTGCAGGGGAGACAGCATTCCGCCCATTGGAGGATTAATCATACATATCAAAAAAGGTGGTATTTACGTAAAAGTCTCTGTGGCTTTTGTACAAGTCATGGAACAGTGGGTGTGACATTCACTCTCCCTTAGATAACTTCAGAAAAAGTGCTGAGGGCACCGTCTCCTCTTCTTGGATGTTCATGACCTCAGTCCAGACATTTGACTGATAACATGTTAAGATACCATGGTATCTCAGGACGCTGACTTCTAGATAAATTTCTCAACACTTCTCATAGATACCACAAGTGAATGAGGCCATTGACTCCAGAAGAACAGTTAACATATTTCCTATGACTAATGACAGTGAAAAAGGCTCCATATACCACTATTGCTACCTATTTTAAGGTAAATCTTTATAGGCCATCAACAATTGGGATTAAAACAGTGCAAAGTGAGGGAGAAAGCTGTCTGTAAATGTTTCAAAGAGCTAAATACTCAATCTGATTCTATAGGATCTTAATCCATAGTGTCCTAAGGAAATTAAATACAGTTCAAAGACTACATCTGTTTTGGTATAGCTAAACATTTCTCTTCATCATGCAAAATTATCCATTTCTGTTTTGAATCTCCTGTCTCAACAGGGTGTTGGGACAACCGACCTTCTCAGGGTTGTATTTTCTGTTCAGTTAAGGCACTTTCTAAGTAAGTGACCATTTATTATTTTGGAAACTCAGCTTCTGTTGGACTCTTTCTTCCGATCACTTTCTGCAACCACAACCTTTGCCACTCAATCAATCAACATGCATGTTTGAACCTGTGATATGTGCCTAGCTCTCTTAGGAGCAACACAGAGGGACAGAAGAAGTATTAGAAGAAGCCATGACTTCATGAAATGTATATTATACTTGGGGAGTCAAGGCCAATGTATTATAAATAATGAGAGAAAAATATAAAGCAACATGTATTAATGTATTTCCATATATCATGGAAAGCTTAATTTGTAGTTGAGGAGGCATGTGAATAAGATAGCCTATTAAAATATATTTAAATAAAGCCAGGTGGGGTTTCAGGTTCCCTTTACTAGGATATGATTCCAAGTCACTGTATTCTGCCTCCCACGTGTACCATGTGTAACTATATAGTCATGAAACAAATTATGCATCATACATGCAAATCTTTCTTTTTCATTATTGTATAAACAGGTGCCTATTTCAAAATACAGCTTCTTTTTGTCATTTAAATACATATATATGTAATTATGCCTTTTATTCTCTGGTTTGGTTAAGTAGATGCTGTGGGGCAAAAAGATTGGTGGCCGGGTTTAATGACACAAGACAATCACTAGCGGCAAAGTCACTTCTCAGACCAAAACTGTGTCCTCTTAGTGTTCAGCAAATCCTTTAAAAAGATGCCAGCGTAAGCCACCAGGCAGCTTTTTCTTTGTCATGATTTGGCTGTTCTTGGATGAAACCCCTATCTTGGAAAAATGCATCTGCCTTCCTTGGGAGATTGTTAAACACTGGAGACGGAACAGACCTGCTATTTCTGGGCTTTGTGGTTTTGCTCTCAAGAGCAGCCAATGTCAAAAGGTATGCGTGCCGTCTCTGTTCAGCCTGATCCAAAAATGTTATTCAACCAATATCAAAGCCAGCTTCTGTTCACTGGGTAAAAATTTACCAAATCTAATGTATTCCATAATGTACTCAACTCACTTTTCATTTTTTTAAAAATAAAACTGCAAAAATAAATAAATAAACAAACAAATAAACAAATAAACCTTTAATTCCAGTTAGGCAAGATAATAATGCAATGTTGAGTCAAGTTTTCTTTTTGATAAGCTGATTGGAATAGAACAGATGATGAAATGGTGGCTTAGTGGTCCCTGGGAACTGAAGTTACTCTTCAGTGCTCTAATAGACATGTTTGACGACTATCCTTTCCATCCACCCTAAATTTCTGTTTGGGGTTCTCTCCTTCTGGTCTCTCCAGTGTCACTGTGCTCAACTCTAGTGATGGTGCCCATGGTTCCCCCAACATAAGTTTGTGGATCCATGTTTCCTCTATGAAATTCTGACATGAAATTATCAAAGCCATATAAATAAGAGCAAATAGTGCTTCCCCATCTCCCCAATCATACTTTAATTTGATTTTACCTAGTCATAGCATCTGACATATAAAAATTGTCAGGGATATTGTGTCAAAGCCTGGATGGTAGCATGACTTGTGTTCCTTGCATTTAGGTGATAATGTCAGAACAAGGAAACACTGCTGACTCAAAACTCTGCTGAGAGTCGTACAAGAAACGCAGGCAGACAGACCTTCCACTAGGAACCACACACTCAAACAATAATAACAGGCACTCATGCAGCACTTGTTTTGTGCCAAGAACTGCCCCAAGGGCATTGTGTGTGGTGAATTCAATTAATCTTCATACACCTTTATGAGGTGAATGCCATTGTTCTAATCACATCGGGCATGAGAATATTGAAGCAAAGGGAACTTTATGTGATCTACCCAAGAATACACCACTAGTAAATGATGGTAGAGGGATTTGCAGCCAAGTCATATGGTTCTAGAGTCAATTTCATTAAACCTACTCAGCTCTGAGTCTAGACTTTTAGGACCAAGGCAGGTCATAGAAATGAGTGAAGTGGACAATCCTGTTTATTGTTATCATGTACAAACATAGACCTGAGGTTGCCATATCTTCTCATATTGCAAGAGAAACCTGGATTATTTATGTGAAGTAGCTGGCTTTTGAAATGTTGAGTAACAATTTTAAAATGTTTTGAAACACCATTTGGGGAAACACAATACATTTCTGAGGATCACAAGTTTGCACATAGTTGAAACCCAAAGAGTGGCCCTCTGGGCTAGCATAAATTGCTTGAATAATTCTGTTCGTATTTTTTAAGAACAAAATGGCAGACTTCTTGAGCTAAAGCCTATGCAACTAATCTTGGAGAGGTCCTATCCCAAGTGAGAATTCCCTGTAGTGTATCAGCTCATTTCATCGCTCAGCCACTAAAAGTGTTAGAAAAAAAATCTTCCTTCTCTTGTATCAAACAAGTCCCTTTGGTGTTTGATTCCAGTGATCTCAGTTCTGACCTCTGGAGATATATCACTAAGACAAACCTTTCTTCTACAAAATACTCTTAGATTTTTGAGGACAGCTAGGGTAATTTCTTTATCTCCTGTTTCAAATTGTGCAATCGCAGATCCTTTAATAATTTCATTGACATGGTTTCAAAAACTCTAACCAGTCTTTTTAAATAAAGGCAAACAGCAACCTTTATCAGCTATCTATTATGCACTAGTCTGATGGTGTCCAAACGTATTTGTTTGAGTCACAGTCTCATATTATAAAAGTATTTTGAGTATGTATTGCCATGTATAATGTTACTTTATGTATGCTAATATTTATGATATATAATATATAGTTATTTTATAAATTTTATATATATATATATATAGCTCTGTAATTTGCTAATACCTTAAACAGCGCACATTTAGTTCAGGATATCTCGGCCTTGGCACTATTGATATCTTGGGCCCAATAACTCTTTGTTGGGGGCGTGGGAACTGTTCTGTACATTGTAGGAGGTCTAGCAGCAGCACCCCTGGCCTCTACCCCCTTGATGTCAGTGGCATATACCAGTTTTGGCAACCAAAACTGTCCCCACACGTTCCAAATGTCCACTTAGGGGCAAAGTCTCTGCCAGTTAAAAAGTACTGATTTAGAGCTGTTTATCATTGAATTTTAGAGGTCATAAATCCATAATTCGGATCATATTCTTGGCAATTTTGAATGTGTTGGCCAGCTTCTTACAGGTTTATTTAGATCGTTACTGATTTTACCTCTTAATGTAGTTAATGAGGAATTTGTGTTGGGAACAGAAGCTCTTCCATTTGGTTCTGGATTCCTTTTTCTACCAGTGTTAGTGTTATTTCGATCTGGTGCCTCTTTGACAGAGCCTACTCCATCATTTCTCAACCCTACTTAACTGGACCCATTTAAACTGAAGTATATCACAAGCGACCAAGAGGACATGAGAAGGTGGGCACCCCAGTGGCACTCATGGTATGGACTGCGTAAGTTTTGGTCCTGGGGAGCACACCAGTGGCAAGCTGTAGAATAAATATCCCTTAGGTTTAATGAATATTTCTCTCTCTAGAAAATGTAAATACTAATAGCAGTTCTCATATTTTACCTTCACCCCAAAGTGTTATTTTGCTCCTCGCTGGAATGCCTACATCCCACTTTGGAGACACTGGGCACCGTTCTCAATCTTCCAAGAACAAGACCTTATTTAATTTAGGTGGGAAATATCCCACTAAAGTGAAGAACCCAAACTAGAACTCAAGGGCCTCCTAATTAGCGCCGAGGCCAGGAGGACTTTCTCTCCGGTGTTTACACTTATAAAAAAAAAAAAATGGTCCATGGTATTCCCTGCTATGCCATCCAAATTTTAGCTTTGAAATAGGTTTAGTTTGCTCTGAGTGGATTTCTACCAGTTCTAGAGATTATTGCAGCCCTTCAGTGTGTACATATATACACACTCTTGTATAACCCCTTTTCCCATTCTGCTGAGATTAGTGTCAAAGCTCAGCATGCTTTAGTTTACAGAATTGACCTGTGTTGAGAATCAAATTATTTGCCCATCTGCATTTTTCTCGAACACAGCTTTGCAAACCTTAATGTATATGTGGGTCAGAGGATATCTGGTTAAAATGCAGAGTCTGCAGGTCGCAGGTAGAGCCTGTGAATCTGTATTTCCACCAAGGTCCCAGGCTGCTGGTCTGCAGAGCACACATCAGGTAGCAAAGCCCTCAACCTTTACTTCTCCACCTTTCCTCAGACCACATTTCTTTTTGTGCGCAGTTAAGTATTCTGGCAAACAATTTGCCTAGGCTCATAGAAGGGACCAGTTCAGGCTGTTATCTCAGATCCTTTTTATCTAGTTCAGACACCAATTTTATTGAAATACAGCTTGTTAGCTCTATAATGTTTGCATTCCTTTTTACTTATAGGAATTACTGAAGCAAAGCATCTGTTTATTAGTTTTGTTATGTTGTTCTCTGTCATTTGTTAATGATCCTCCCTAATGGTCCTCCCTAGCCTTCATTATCCAAATCCACCCAAAACCATTTCAAATGTTACAAACATTTCTACAAGCCTTAATTTACTCTAAAACATTAACTTCCTTGCTATTATACTTGCTGAGTTTTGTCACTCATTTTTTTATATTTGTCTTCCATACATTTTTCCTTCCAGCTTTTATGTGAAGTGTTTTAAAATCTGAGTGGGTCAAAAGTTTCTTGTGCAGCCACGTTAATTTCTTTTTATATCACCTAGCATTCCAGACGCCTTCCTCAATGGAGACATTTGCAGTTGTAGTAATGTCATGTCCTTTTCTGTTCCTTTGTTCCTGGTTTGCTTATTTTAAGAAGTTCCATCTTCCATTGCTTTAGAATCTAGCCAGTTGATATATATATATATATTTATATATTTTTTCCCCCTTGGAATCTTTTGAAATCTGCTTTTATAAAGCCTGGGCCTGAATCTGATATATTCATTATATTCTTTTTAATAATTAACAACCCTAAGGAGAGATCATTTCTTTCTTCTAAGTTTCCTATTATTCAGAGTTCTCCCCCGCTACCCAGCCCTGCACCTTTTCCACCCCACACACACATACACACACATATCCTTCCTTGTAGGTTAGAATTAAATCCAGACTAGCAGATCTCACCATTGCTTCCTTTATGTTCTGGAAGATGAAAGCACCAGCTCTTCCTTTGGGCTAATCATTTGCATACTTTAGAAATTTTTTTAATGGAAAAAATGAAAAAAATCTCAGGCCATGCTCTGCAAAGCTGACCGGAACATGGACAATGACAGGCAAACG
This sequence comes from Aselliscus stoliczkanus, assembly GCA_033961575.1. NCBI lineage: Eukaryota > Metazoa > Chordata > Mammalia > Chiroptera > Hipposideridae > Aselliscus > Aselliscus stoliczkanus. Next base: position 162,127,058 of record CM066731.1, on the reverse strand, counting down.
TGTGGCTCTGAAGGTTAGTCTGAAGGGGACAGTGTCTGTGCCCTTGGAATGTAAGTAAGACTCTCAACAAACACAGCAGCACCTCTGGGACAGGCCTGCTGTCAACTTCCAGGGTGAAGAGACTGCAGCTGTGTTACCTTTCACAGTTACAACGTGCAATCAGCAGTGGCTCAGATCAAACTGCAAACAGGGTTTTTGAGTCCAGGCATATACCGTTAGTAAGTAAACAAAATAATAGGGAATGGATTGATGACAACACAAAATAGGTTATGAGATGGAAAATGAGTTCCACTCAATAGTATTTTAAGAGCCATCACCAAAAAAATTTTAGAAAGATATCATGGGTTCTTGGGCATGGTATGAGCAAAATGATAACTTGTTGATGATGGGACGTGATCTTGGTTTTAGAATGAGTGAGGACAAAAGCTAGTTATGTTAGCTAACAAGTTGTCAGAATAGTCCAAGTGTGTTGTTTTGAAAAACTGGAATATGATAATAGAAGATGGAATGAGAAGAGAGAGAAAAAAAATGATTTTAAACAGTAATAATTACAATTTAAGACCCTTCATTCAAAATTGTGTCAAAATCTATGATTAAGAACTCAATCTAAAGAAAAAATGCACTGTGGACTTTAGAATCAATTTCTTAAAGCCAGACTAACTCCTTAATAACTTCTTTAGCATCCACTAGGTGCCTGGCACTGTATAGGGGCTTGGAATTGAAAAATTAATAAAATAGCAATCATATGCTCAGAGTTCAAAGTCAAATGGAGGAATCTGGTGAATACATAATTAGAATGCAATTTTGCAAGTGCGAGAGCAAGCTTCTGTAAGAATACTGGAGAATATGGCTCAGACTTCAGTGACATATTAAGGAATGTTTCACAGCATGGAGGACATTTGAACAGTATTTTGAATTAAGACTTCACAAGGTAGAGAAGAGAAGGAAAAGTGCATTCTGGGAAGAGGAAACAGCATGCATGTATGCTCACAGATGAAGAAGGGCAGGTTGGTACTCAAGTATTCATGGAGTACTTAGGAGGGACTTTGCACTTCCCTACACCACTAGAAATTCAGCATCATCATGTGACTTTATTTGTCCAATGGGCTATGTTTCAAAAGGATATGGACCACTTCTGGGAAGAAGACTTTTTTTTTTCTTTTTTTACATGCTCATGATAGCTCATATTTATTGAACACATACTATGGGCCACACACCATTCTATACACTTTACATATTTAACCCTCATTTAGTCTTTTTAAATTTTCTTTTAATTTTTCAATTACAGTTGACATTCAATATTATTTTATATTAGTTTCAGGTGTACACCATAATGGTTAGATATTTATATAATTTAAGAAGTGATCCCTCTGACTAGTCTAGTACCCACCTGGCACTATACGTTAACTATGGCCAAATTATTGACTATATTCCCTATGCTTTACTTTACAGCCCCATGACTATTTTGTAACTGCCAATTTGTCTTCTTAATCTCTGGGAAGAAGACTTGAACAACATCCCTTTCTCTCTCCCCTGAGGACTGGTGATTCAGTAGACAGTGAAGGCTCCAATCGCTGGGTCTCTGGCTAAGATCCATGTTTGAGTACAGACTCCTGAGACCCCCAGATGGACATGCAGAATGAGTGGGAAGGGAACTTTCTTTGTTCTAAGCCACTGAGATTTGGGGATTGCTTCTTACCACAGCATACCCCAGCTGTCCTGGACTAACACAGAAAATGGAAACTGGAAGTCAAGGACGGTAAGAACCAAACTCAGAATTACATGGCAGTGGCTACTGTTCAAGCAGTGAGTGACAAAGAAGCTATTACTGAAGGCAAGAAAGGTGATGACTATGTCACCCAGCAGTGAAAATTTTAATAAGATTGTGTTTAAAACTGCAGTGACTTGGGAAGCCACTATACATCCAACACATTTGCAGCTTAAGGGAAGTGCCTGGCAAACTGTTAGGTTAGTGTCTGTTGGCAGCTGTTGGTCACGTGGGGCAGGTATATCACAAGAGAGGGATGAGCTCAGAAAACAACTGGCAAGTTTGCCATCCGATGAAACGGAATGGAGGGAGTCTATAAAGAATGTTTAGAATTGAAAGTAGCAACTGTTTTGTTTGTCTGTTTGTTTGTTTTCTTTTCTTTTTTGAATTCAGTGTCACTGGCCCTCATATGTGGGACCTGAACCAGGGGCCACTGGCTTCCCAAGCCAGCGCTTAACCACCGCGCCACTTGGCCAGCCTGAGTAGCAACTGTTTTTAATTCCTTAAGAGCAGAAAAGAAAACAAAAAAAAAAATCTTAGAGCAATGAAGACCAATGAAATGTCTCCTTTTCACAAAAGTAAATTTGCGGGTATGGCCATTATGTCAATTATTAAAATCACTGAAAGAATTAAAGGAATCTCAACTTGAAGGTCTTACTTGAACATGGTATCCATTGAACCCATAAAACTGAACAAAGTAGTTAAGAAAAAATAGACTAAGTTTACGACTCTTCCACTAAAGCTTGACGGGCTCAACATAGCTCTAATTAAGTGCAGGTAGAAAAGCATGGGGGTGAGAAAGCCAAGGAACTAAGCTCAAAAAGAACTGTGGGTTTGGCTATTAGAAAATAAAGCTCATGCATACATAGAAAGAAAGCTAATTTTCTAAAGATGTTGTACTGCCGAAAGGACCATCCACCTGGATTAAAAGAGCCGTCCTGAAACTTGAAGTTGTTTCAAGTTTCAATTGTCTGCAACCAGGACAAGAATGGAGGTGGGCTGCTCAGTCACCAGGGAGGGCGTGTTGTTTGGTGCCCACTTCAGAAGGGAAGGAGAAGGATGGAAGAGGAAGACTCCCCAAGGGCTGAACTAGGGGCCACCGAGAACACAAGACAAGGGGGCGACTCTCAAGAAGTGAAACCAGGGGCCTGAGCAAAGTGAGTCCTCAAAATATGTGAATGGTGGGATTTTAGAATTGCAAAAGCCAGCCCCATGTCTGCTATGTGGCTTCCATTCTTCTGAATGCTGTTATCCTGGTTTCGTTCCACTGTTAGGCGCTGGGTGGGTGGGGAGCATAACTGGCCCCCACATGGAGACTACTGCCTAATACCCTGTCTCGTGAAGACTACTTGTCCTTCTTAACACCCAGAGGTCTATCTCTTTGAGCTTGATGCCATGACTGCATGGCAATTTGGGGTTGTCTCAGTTGAAAACGAGTTGAGCATATTTTACATGTGGGAAGTAAACTAAATATTTCATGACCAGATGGGCTCTTAATGCTCATCTCCATTACATCCACGTCTCCTTCCTTCTGTCACATAGATGATTGTACTGCCCACCTCTTTAAGATTAAAGCTTTTCACAGGACTTACTATGGCCATTGGGATGTGAGCAAAAGTGATAGGTAGAAACCTTTGGGGCAGAAACCTTTAAGAGCCAGTGTGCGATTCGCCATGTCCCCTCCGTTTATCACTGCCACCTGTAATATTTCAGATGGTCCGGGCCTGAGCAGGTTGGGCCTCTGAGTGAGAACAGTGCAGGGAGGAGCCATCTGATGACTCAGGATGGAAGCGTAGCATGACTGAGACCTAAAATGACTTTGTCATTTTAAAGCCCGTATAATTTGGGAGTTGTTGGTTATGACATTTTAACAACCTATCCTGACTACTACATATATTTCATAAGGTTTAGGCAACAGACATTAAAAGTTACATTCACGGAAGGGAGGAAAGATAACAAAAAGGGAATACTGAATTTATGGACATCACCTATTCCGGATCCTAATCATTCCTAAAGCACCCAGAGCATTCAAACAGGCATTATCAGAATAATGACATATTTATAAGTAATAACTTTCTGAAGTCTCAAATATTTATAAACCTGATCATGTTATGGTATTTGAGATTCTTTAAAATCCCTCTCATATAAAAGAGTATCTTGGCCGGCCGAGTGACGCCGTGGTTAAGTGCTGGCTTAGGAAGCCGGCAGCCCCGGTTCGGATCCCACATATGAGGGTGAGTGACACTGCCCTCACAAAAAAAAAAAAAAAAAAGAGTATCTTAAGGTAACAATAATATTGTAATTGCTTCCCAATTAATAAAATTAGTAAAGTTCAAAAGTCTTCAATCTGTTTAAACACAATTAAATACATACACAAGAAAAATATACCACTTTTACCTGCAGTAGTATATGATCTTTTTAACTCCCCAGGCATCTCTAGTAATATACTTGCTGATATTGATCTAAAACATAATTTGGGTTCTGAGGACAAACCAAAACACTAGTTTGACAAGACGGCATCATACAGAGTTAAGGTCCTGTTGCTTAGGAAATACTCTAAGTTTATGAAAGCAGGCTGTTGTGTCTAAGATTTGCCACTTACCTGTGAGGGAGGAAAGATATTTTGTTAGTTTGGGGAGGGCTGTTATTTAAACTGAGTGCTTCAGAATGAAGCAGAATTATATCCAGATAGCCTTTTTACGGCCTTTTCTACTACACAGAAATTCCTTCTCCATGGGAGAACTGATAATGCAGTATTGACAAATTGTGGAAATAATAACAAAGAATCCCTTACAACATGTTTTCTTTTGTTTTTGGAGGGAGAACGATCACTGGCTTGTTATCTTGAAAAATGAGTCAAAGCATAGGTCGGATCTATGCTTCTTTTCACTTTCTTTAGATCCTAGGCTTTCTGGGAGGCATAAGAAATTTGTGTTTACCTTCTGACCTTTCTATTTTCAGTGAGAACTGCTGAAGAAAATGCTTATTTATGACGTTGTTCAAAAGCTTCACTCTCTGGTTCATAATATCTTACTTGCATTTTTGTTGTATTGTAAATACACTTTTTAAACTCCCAATTTACCTAGAAATATGTTGTGCCTGATACCATGACTCATAAGTGAGCGTTAAAATGCTGACAGCATGGGGGTCCTGCAAGGGGATTGCAATAACCATGGCCTAAAGCACTCGGCAGAAAGAAATGGAAAATATGTGCATGTGTGTGCATGCGTGTGTGCATGCGCGTGTGCACGCGCATGTGTGTGCATGTGTGTGTGCACGCGCATGTGTGTGCATGTGTGTGTGCATGTGCATGTGCGTGTGCGTGCGTGTGTGTGTGTGTGTGTAAAGGAGGGACAGTGTTTCCACTTTGAGCCAGAAGAGACAGAGAGGTGATCACTATGGTGGAAACTAGCAAAGGTGCTCTGGGAAAATGGCCCTATCAAGACAGACGCTCTGCAAATATGGAGAACTGGCCTCTTATTTCGTTCTATGGATGGTGTGGCATTATGTTTAGAGTTAAAAATTTTTTAATTACATAAAACATATATACATTCTTGGCACATAGTACACATTCAATAGACATTATCTATTTACAATAATTACCACTCTAGCACATATTTTGTATATGTTAATGCACCAAGTGATAATGGGGATTTGGAACACTGCTACTCAACCTCCTTCCCCTCTCACTCCCCTTCACACGCATACAAACTGAAGGGACATTAATGGATGGAGGAACCGTGACAAAATGCTTGATCAGTTGGTGAGTTAAGTCCTCAATGTGCTCTACATAAAACTAGAACACAAGGTAGTTTTCAAATATGAACCCAGCTCACCAGGTGAAAAGATGGACACATGGGGTTTTGATATAGGAGAAGAGGAGGGCTCTGTCTTCAGCAGTCACAGAGGCATGTTACTGCGTGGAAGGGTCCAAGGTGAGGAGACGCCACCAGTAAGGTCTATCACAGGGTGCCAGGGACAGTCAGCCTGAAGCTGGCTAGTGACAGGTGTCAATCACATGACCAGCACATAATCATGCACAACAGGGAGTAGGCAGAGTGTCAGGAACCCTGGAATTCTGTAGAACAGTGGAGAAGGGGGCAACTGCAAAGTCAGTCTAAATTCAAGGAGATAAATTATTGGGTTCATATAAGAAAGATGTTTCCACTCCAGGGGGACTAGTAGAACCAAGGTAGTGCCATAAGCCTGATGACACATAAAACAAATGACAAGAATCTACAGATGGCTGAGGACCCCTTGGAACAAAAATTAATTCACATCTAACACCCAGAACCACTGACACCTTTAACTTATATTGCCACAAGTGTTCTTTTCTTGTTGTTGGTTTTATTTTTTCCTTCTATTTCCATGACTTTTAGTGAGTCGTGTTTCTAAACCTTCAGAAAAATGACAGAAATGAGAGTTATGTCAGGAGAAAGCAAAGCTTTTTCACACCTCTTCCTGGTCCCATCCAGTATCTTGTTCTACCTCCTGACTTTCCATCATGACATTCCATGGGCCAGTGTACGGTGAACACCTCAGATTCAAATTCACTTACCATCCTCTGTCAATCCAGGTGTCATTGAACACCTGATGTCTTTTAGGGAGCCAGGACCAATGATGTTAATGATGCTGATATGCTCATGTGGTAACTCCTGGACATAAAGCTCATCCTTTAATAAGGATTGCAGTGGAGAATGCCTTCCCCAATAGAATTGATCCAATGGTTAGACGTCTTGGGACATTTATTTCTTTTAACATGCTGTAAATTTCAACAGGCAGCCATCTACCTATGCTACCCATATGTAGGACCAGCCATGGCCATAGAGATATGCTTTAAGGCTTTGTCCTGAAGTCCCAAAAGTGATCCTCCAAATATGCTCTGGACGTTGATTTATTTGGAAACCACAGGGCTTTGTGTGGGTCTCCTGGATGTGGTCATTCAGAGTAACCTCATGCATTTACACCGTAGTCTTGTGCTCAGTTTTCCACAACTGTGTGCTTCCAGTGTTAAAGCATTTCTTGGGAACACAGGCAATGTTAAGTGAAGCCAACCAAAATGCTGATTCTAACTGACAGATGAAAAAGCAAGACATGATCTAATAAGTCTAAATTAGTATTTAAATATCATGTAATGTTTCATTTGTGGGGGGAGGGATAAAATCCAAATCCTTTGGTATAGCCTATACAGCGCTCTTTAAAATATTGCCCGCCTATTTTTTCTACATCATTCTCAGCTGTCCTCTCCAGTCCAGGTGCACTCAACTTCTCACTGTTCCTCAGACAAACACGGCCTTTCACAAGTCACCCTGTGCTGTAGACATGCTATCCACTAGGCCTGAAATAGGCTTTTCTCTCATCTTTTCTGGAAATCCTCTATTTCTTCTCTAGATTTAAAGGTAGTGTCTCCTCTTACAGGCTTCTTTTGCACCACCATGAGTTGCCCTGTCAACTGAGCCCTCACTGTCTTTGCTCATAGCCTGATTTCATTGTTTATGACAATGTATTGCCCATATCCATTTACACAGATGTCTATCCCTCTACCCTGTGTGTCCCTAGTACACAGAGACTTTGTTTTATTCTGTACTGTATCCTTAGCACTGAATGTAGTGCTGCCTGCCCTAGAAAAGGAACACATTAAATGTTTGTGGAATAAATGACTACACATAAATCATAAAAAATATAGGAAACATTTGTTGATGATAGGAAACATTTGTCTTGACATGTAGGATAAGGTCCAACACAGGGCATGAGAAAGAAAAAAGCAATTCTGTCATAAAATGCCTCATTAAAAAAGTCACAGTGTATTGAACATGGTAAAACATTAGAAACCCTTTATTTTAAAAACCACCTTTACTACAAATTACTACTTTCTTATTAAAGAAGAGACATAGTCACTAAATGATGATTATCAGTTATTGAGCAACCAGGCTTTTAAAATCATGTTCAACCCACAAGTCAGGAGCTGCCTAAGAAGGAGGAATCTGCTGAGGTCTGAATAAAATTGGCATTTTCTTATTTTCTGACAGCGAGGTGCTGAAATATGCTGTCAGGCATTAACATGTTTGTTGATGGTGACTTGGCTTGGCAGGGGAGGAACTCCAGCGTGAGTTACACATTTACGATTACATTTTCATTACTACACAGAGATCTGTATCTAGGGTAGTTTATTGCTTGGAGTTATTAGTCATCTGCTGGTACGATGCATGCGTACTATTTTCCTTGTTCAATTTTAACAGCAGAGCTTTGCTTGAAAATCCATTTGGTAAACAGTCTCTTCTATGAGTATGTCCACATACCCCAAGTGATGAGTGAACACATGTAAAAGAGTTAGTTCAACCAGATGTTGTGTATGGTAGAATTAAAAAGCCATTTAAATGCAGTACAATTTTGAAAGTTGTTTTATGTGTATCGTATATATAACTGTATATTAACTATAACACACAATGTGGTTTATGTCCAAGTAAAAAGTATCATTTTGCTAGTCCTTATATGTTTACTTTATTAATCATGCTCTTGCCAATACATTGCCAAAAATGTAAACCAATTATAACAAAAACGTAGGTCAAACCTGTGTCAATTTTGTGCAATCATTTTGGCTGAAAAAGTAGTTGGGTCATCTTGAAGTTAACTAATGAAAACATTTTCTCAAGAATAAAAAAATTTGAAAGTGGGATAACGTCTCCTCCCATCCTTAGACTGCCCCCAACATTTAAAGAAGCAACACAACTCTTTAATCGCATTTACATTTTATGGCAATGCATTTGTAACAATTGAGAGTGGACTTATAAAGTGAGCATAAAGATTTCTCAGTGTCTTCAGTGTCACCAACAAACACCTCAACTCATTTCTACAAGTTGACTTTTGAAGTCATTCATCAATGAAGGCTGCACTCTAGCTCTTGCAATGCATAGGACTAAAATGGCGCCTTCATCTGTCTCTGGTACCATCACAGAACTAGATGCTGTTTAAAGGTTCAATTAGCTCATGAAGTCCATTGAACTCTGGCATCGGAACACTGGCATCAGAATGGTTCAGAATATTGCAGTAAACAATTTTCAATCCAGTTTCTTTTCCTCCAGACAACAAAATATACTTCAGCAAAGAAAGTCAAGTTCAAGTCAACAATTTTTAACATCAATTTCTCCTTCCTGTCTCACAATTCAATATGAAAAGAAACACTATGCAGACCAAAATGATCTGTTTAAGTAAACGAGAAAAAAAAAATCCCTTCTCTGATTCCAGGATTGAGTTGTAACCAGCAATTAGAGGCCAAGTGCATGGAGCACTCGTCTGGGTCTCCTGATGCCTCCGACCACTGTTTATTGCAGTGGGTTGTAATAATTAGTGCCGTGAGCATAAATACACAAATGAGGGAGTTGCAATAGGTGCTCTCTAAGGTTCCTTCCAGCATTAGAATTCGAGAAGTCGGTGAGCCAGATATTGCTAACGTGTTTCTGAATGTACCAAATTTATGCCTGGGATAATAGGTGATTCTATAGCATGTTATCTTCTACCAAGGGTTGGTGAATACATATCATTGCACTTAATACTCAACATTGTGAAGTGGTTCCATGACCAGGATTTTCTCACACCTGTGGCCAGCTTGAAGATTTAGTATTACTGAACTGTCCTCAGCTTTCTGACTGTGTCAAACATGTTAAGGATTCTCTGTGACAGAGCAGAGGACAGGGACCTAAATTCATCTGAGCCTAGAAGGCCCCTGAGGGCAGGGTCCATCTCTACCTGATTTACCATTGTGTCCTTAACATCTAACCCAGTGCCTTATTAAATGTACATTCCAGTGAAGGAAAACAAACCATACACAGGTGTGTCATGTGTTGAGCAGTGCTAAGCATCAAGAAGAAAAATAAAAATGATTAAGAGAGAGCAGTAGCAGGGTATTTTAAATCAAGATGTAATGGTAAAAGAGGGTAAAGGGGCTCAAATACATGATGATGGAAGGAAAACTGACTCTGGTGAGCATACAATGTGATATATAGATGATGTATTATAGAATTGTACCATTGAAACCTATGTAGTTTTGTTAACCATTGTCACCCCAATAACTTTTAATAAAAAAGAAGTAATCCTTGCTGGGTGGGGGCGGGGGGGCATTTAGGAAAGCTAAGTAAGAAGTAGTATTTGGGGAATAGTTTTCCAGACATAGGGGAAAAGCTGACACGAGGACCCTGACGTCAGAGTGTGTTTAGTATGTTTGAAGGACAGCAAGGACTCCTATGGCGGGAGTGGAAAGAGAGGGGCAAAGAGCCTTAAGAGATGATGGCATAAGGGTAGTGACTGGGGAACTGCCTTATCTGGGCATTGATTAGGCACCACAAAATGTGGTTAAATCACATTGACTTTCACATACAAGTATAATTATGAAAGTAAAATAATGAAAAAAAGCAAGTATAAATGGATATCTTACTACTTGTTTGGCTTAGGAACTCTGCTCTAAACCTCTATGTGTTCTTTTCTTGTTTCTTTTTTTCCCCCTTGCTATAAATTTAAGCTCAACCCATTTCATAGTTTTTAAGAAAATTTATCTTTTTCCACAAATCCATACTACTTGCTCTGAGAATTAAGTATTCCAAAAATCTTACCTCCTTTCAAGTTTCTATTTTCTTCCTTTTTTCCCTCACCGATAGCTCTGAACTTCCTCTTAAAGGTGGTGCATTGAAGACTCCTGAATGGAAACCAGCACTTTCCAAAAGATGTTTCACCAAATGACATTTCTGAAAAGATATGAGGTGTCCTGTGCTCAGATAAATTTCTGAAATGTTATACATTCTATTCTTTCTCAAAATTTTGTACTGCCTATGTACCATTTACAGGTTCTGAGAAGTCTTTCAGTTTATAAGAAACAAACCCAGAATTCCCGAAACATATTTTAGCCTGTAGCTTTTAATTTTTTTTTCACAGAAATCCATTAATAATATATGTTACAAGTGTCTCAGGGCCAAAGTTAATGCTGCCTTTAACTTATCCTCAATTCACTTGCTCAGTGTTCTGTCTCCATGTATCCATCCATCTATCCATCCACCCAACTATCTATTCATTTGTTCATTTTAATATTTGGATTAGACACTAGGGATAAAATGATAAATTAACATTTAGTCCTTTGCTCAAGGTCTCGCAGGCTAATGGGGGAGATAGTCACATAAAGAAATAATTCAAATGCTATGACAGATACATGCATGGGTTATTATGGAAACTCAGAGAAGAGGGTATGTAATACAGACTATTATCTAAATGGCCCAACTCCCCCTATTTCCAAATCATATAACCATACAAAGAGTAAACATGTGAACCAAAACAAATGACAGCAACAGGATTCTGTGCAATTATATTGAATTTCCATGTTAGTTTTAAATTTTTTAACCCTAGAAAGAATTGAATCTTAGTACTGTTTAGGACCTTAGTTCTCATCAGTTATCCTACTCAAAGTCAAAAGGAAAAATATGGCACCAGTGCACTCTTTTAGAAATTCCAAGATGACATGAAAAAGCACATTCAGATGCAACTTAGGAAAAAAAGTTCTGGTCATAGCTGCCAAGAGGAAGAATACAGATGGCTCAGCCTCCAACCAGAATGCCCCCTGACTTTCTGTGTGACTTGGTTGGTCTCCTTGCTGATTCTAAGGGGTTGCCTTATTTCTGTGTAGAACACCTAACTCTCTCAGGGAATCCTTTTCAACCACTTGCTTGAATTATTAAACACCTAAATATCTGCTTTGTTGACATATGTGTTTTAGTTGATGATAGATGCAGATTTTTTTGGTTTGAATTTTGGTTTTGAACATCATAAATAATGGCTGGAAAGAATGGAAGTCAAAATATGGCAAAAATTAAATGAAGCTTTGCTGAGAAGACAGATTATCTTTCTAATATAAACCTAGTACATTTTTAGTAATTGTGGGATGTGTGAATTGTCTCCTACCTTATAAAGACATAGATCTATTGCATTCTGCCAGAATTTGTTCTTTCCTAGAAATATCTTGTAAGAGAGGACTGTATCATATATACAATCTCTTTTCTCAGCAAATACAAGGAAGTGAAGGCGATATTCTAGAAGGAAAATGTTGGATAATACCTATTTCTCAAGATAGCGGGTGCCCCATACTTTTTGCCTAAATCTCAATGTACACAGAGGGAGGTGAGGGCACCCGCATTTAGATCCTGTTTCAACAGGAAACATTTATCCTCAAGGATCCACGAGCACTCTTGAAAATACAAGTACTAACATTTTTGGCCAAAATCTGATAAGATAACCTACCTGGATATTTCATTATTTAAAAACCTATTCATAAGATTCAAATACAGAGGAGATTTTAGCACCACAGGTATGGTTTGAATCTTTAAATTAAAAACAGAACAAAACAAAGAAACAAAGAAAAACAAAACCAAAAAAAGAACAAAAAACAGACAAATACTTAGCAATTGAATAAAAATTCTTTTAGAATATTGGCTTGACTTAACAAAACAATGTACTCAATTCTCCATTTCACTTCATAGGAGATACATGGATAGCTGGAAATAAGTAACCTGAAAAGTACTTTTATAATAAGGAATGAAATGAAAAGCTTATCTTTAAGAAAAGAATATCCCAGTCCTTCTAAGCAAGGATTTCTCAATTTTGGCACTATTGACATTTAGAACTAGATATTTCTTTTTGGGGGGGTGGGTTGAGGAGATGTCCTGGGCATTGTACGGTATTTAGCAACATCCCTAGCCTCTACCCATAGATGCCAATAGCAGCCCATCCTCCTCTTTCTAGCTGTGACCAACAAAACATCTCCAAACATTCTCAAATGTCCCCTGGGTAAGGCAAACCACCCTTGGTTGAGAACCACAGTTGTTGTTGTTTTTATTGGGGAATTGGGGTAGGGGAACAGCATTGGGGAATCGGGGAAGGGGAACAGACAAGTTGCTGTCCTTTTGTTCTTCAGTCTAGTTGTGGAGGACATTGCTTCACTGGCCCATGTTGGTATCATAACTGCGCTCTTCTCAGGTGAGGCAGATCGGTCGCCGGCCACTGGATGGCCATTCACAGTGGCTCTTGGCAGCTCACACTGGCTGCCGGCTGCTCACGCTGGCTGCTGGCCACTCACGGTACTTTATGGCAGCCCACTGCAGCAGGGGCTGCAGCCTATCCCATTGCCAACGACTCACTGCAGGCCATCTCCAGGTCGAGCTGTTGTTCACCATCTTAGCTGTAGAGGGCAGTGTCACTGGCCCTCATGTGGGATCCGAACTGGGGCCCTGATGCTCAGAGCTGGTGTCCCAACCCAGCTCTTAACCAATGCGCCACTCGGCCGGCCCATAAGAACCACAGTTTTAAAATACAGGTCAACTGTTTGAACTCATGGTGAGTGGAAGGAGTGCAGGAGCAGGATGCTGTTAGTAATGATCCTATATGAGGGATGAGGAAAAGAGAGACGCTTCCTGTATGGTCTAAGGCTCTGTGCTGCTGGCCTCCAGTGGGTGCCACTGGCAGACCTCAGAGATGAACGCAGCTCCTGGAGCTGAGCAAAGCTCTAGCCCTGAAACCACCGTCTTTCCTCAAGACCAGAGCTGTGGCCATGGTGGAGTGGAGCATAGAAACACTGTCCTGTTGAAGGCCAAGGATAATCATACAAAGTTGCAATAGTGTGCATCGCCTTCTGAGCTAATTTAGACAAGTGGTTGGTTGCTCAGATGGGTGGCTATTATTAGAAACACCAGGATAGGAGGAACAGCAACACTCTATCAAAGACAGATAACTGGATCTGTGAGAGCAGTCATGGGTCAGTGCCCACTTCATATATCCTCAGGAAGAGTCTCATCCTCTCCTGGCCAGGATTTCACCAACCTCTTGACTGATCTCCTTTCCTAGGCTGGCTCTCGTCCAACCTTCCTTCACACAGCTGTCAGGCTGTTCTTTCTAAAACACAACCCTGAAATTATCTCTGCCCTGCTTAAAACGCTTTGATGTTGCCTTTGAGATAAAGTTCAAGCTCTTTAGTGGTCTATATGCTGACTTCATCTTTTGACACCCTCTTTCACACACATCAAGTCCCAAATCTAAATGCGAATATGTTCCTTCTAGTCCCTCTACAGTCTTGTTCATGCCGCCCTTTCCTGTCATTGTCACTTCAACATATGCACCCAGACTGTATTTTTCATTGAAAGAGTCAACAAAGAAAGCCTTTTTGCTGTGTTTATTCTCCTCCTCCTCCTCCTCCTCTCTCTCTCTCTCTCTCTCTCTCTCTCTCTCTCTCTCTCTCTGCTTCTCTCTCTCTCTCTCTCTCTGCTTCTCTCTCTCTCTGCTTCTCTCTCTCTCTGCTTCTCTCTCTCTCTCTCTCTCTCTCTCTCTCTCTCTCTCTCTCTCTCTCTCTCTCTCCTCTCTTTACACATAAGCATTTCCCTGTGTCATTACAACTCTGAACTATCCATTTTATAGCTTACACTCTCTCTTCTGCTATTTTCCATAACTGCTTTCTCTCTCCTCTCCTTTCATATAGCTCCTATAACTTCTTGGTCTCTTCTGGTGATAATTCTTCTCCCTCCTCAGATGCCTGCATTTGGCAGTGTTCCAATACTGGCATTCTTCTCTTTTCACTCTCCAAATGCTTTCTGGGTAATCACTCTTACAGAGTGACTTAACACCTTGGTGCTGGTGACTGCCACATTTGTACCCCGGCCTCAGCGCATCTCCTGAGCACCAGGTCCCTATCATCAAATGTCTGCAAAACAATGTCTCTAGATATCTCGCTTATGCCCCTAATTCAACATGCCTTCAGCCTAGCTCATCTTTTGCCACAGGCTTGGTTTTTCTGTTTGTTCCCTTTCTCACTGAAATGCCAACCACCCTCATCAGAAACTTGGGATTTTCCACACTCTTATTCCTCATCCCCATATTCAGTTGGTGGCCAAATCCAATTGATTCTCTCTGCTCAAGATCTTCCACAGCTTTCTTGCTGTTACTGACTTTATACATCCTCTGTTGGTTGGGTGTTTCAATCTTTACCATTGATGCTCTGTGCTGCCTGTCTTGTTCTATCCAACCTCTTCTTCAGGTTTTTGCTAACATAACAAGTGTCATCATGTCCCTTCTCTGTCTGAAATCCTTCAAGGACTTTACATTAATTGCCCATGCAATGTGGATCAAGCTTTCTATCGTGGTAGGCCACGAACATAGGAACATTATTATGTCTGGACTACAATAACACACACATATTCACCATAACAGTTGTCATCAAGCAGATATATCTAAGGTTGAGCAAAGGACAGAAATAAATTCAGAGCAGACAACACCCATGCATTGCATATGGCCGCTAAGTTCCATTCCAGCTTTGTCAGTTGCCATGAAGCCTCTTCCTCTGTGGATTTCGTTGTTGGTCTAGCTATGTGAATTCCTTGTAGATCCTTGAATGTGCAATGCTACCACATGTCCCTGTGGCTTTTAACCCTAGGATTTCCTTTTCTCCCCATCTTCCCAGCGCTTTTGCCATGAATGCCTTTCTCCCCTCTGTTTTCCTGGAAGACACAAACTTTTCCTTTAACCCTCTGCTCAAATATAACTTCTTTCATGGAGTCTTGCCTGACTTGTTTTATCAGATACACTAGATTTCTCTCTCTCTTTTCCATCTGCACTCCATCCTGTAAAGGCATTGCATCTACAGCTCTTTATTTCAATTACTTTACTCCCTTTACTTCCTCATTTGCTGGATTGTTAGGTAAGTCACTTTCAGGAAGAATTATATCTTGTTGATGCTGAACATACACTACAGCACCCAGAGCACAGAGACATTAAAAAATATTTGTTTTTTAAAAAATGGATGGATTATAAGGATGTAGCAGACATTTTAAGGTTCATTACAGCTTTACATTTGCTGATTCTAAAACAATTTCCAAAGCTCCTCTCTTAGTATCAATAAATAAAGAATGAAATGAATGATACATTACTTGGATTTAAAATAAACTGAGTGGTGCCGGCCGAGTGGCGTGGTGGTTAAGCGCTGGCTTGGGAAGCCAGCAGCCCCAGTTTGGGTCCCACATATGAGGGCCAGTGACACTGCCCTCTAAAAAAAAAAAAAACACACACACACACACACACAAAAAGAACTCTGTTTACTTAAGCTAAAGAAACAATAAAATAAACTGAATGAAAAATGTATAACTCCAGTTTGATATAGGCATCCTAAGAGCAAGTTTTGACGGGGCTGAAATACATAATGAGCATGACATTACTGAAAAGCAAGGAGGAAACAAGTAGAAAATTAAGGAACTCTATGAGGAAAAGCACCAGGTCATGTACTTTTCAACTTCTTCAAAATGTTGCCAAAGGAGGACTAAACATGGTCATTTTTCACTTTTCCATCACACCATAATTCCAGTCAAAAGAATAGGGGCCTGTACATCTTACCCAAAGTTTCCCTCTAAAATGACAGAATAAAGTGGAAATATGTCAAACCACCATTTTTCTTAAGTTATATCCTTAGAGTCCTTTAAAAGAAGCAGAATCATAAGATTAACAAGAGGAAATATGAGGCTAAGAGCTAGGTAACGACAATGCCCCAAAACATTTTTAAATTAAATTTTCTGTGAATATTTCTATTGCGAGTTTCACCAGGAGGTTTGCTCCCATGAAATGCTATCCCTTGGTGATAGGCATGAAAGTATCAACAGCTATAATGAAGACAGAAGACTTTCTTTTAAGCGAATAAATGTTGAGAGCTGATGGTAGGAGTTCATTGTGCCCCTAAAATTCCCTGTCTCAGGATGATCGGCATTATAGGAGCCAACAACATGGGTGACTCAGTTAATTTTTATATAATTCAATAATTACCTATCATGTACTGCTGACTATCAGATATAAAAGAAATTTCCCAGGTAAATCAGCAATCAGCACAATTTACTGATGAACAGAATTTTAGAATTTCCATATTGGGAAAATTCTTGAAGCCATAATGTGAGGTACTCTCAATGACTTCTGCTCTGGCTTAGAGGGAGGGAATGCCATAGGGCTTTCTATCATGCCTGACGCTAAGATTTGGGCGTTAGACACATGCCTGTATTGGCAGGGTTTGCATAACAGCATGGTGACTGAGACAGACATGGTCTCCACACAGAAGGTGGGGAAAAAATGGAGAAACAGAAGGACAAAGTCCAACTTTATTTGGGGCCAAATATTGCAAGGCTTTGGCAGAGAAATGCCTGCTTTGCTCTGCTTTTTGAGAACATGGGAGGCGAGGCCTCCCACCCCTTCTGTACCACCATCTGCCTCAACCCTGCTACAGGAGCCATACGTGACAGCAATCTCTGAATAACTGCAGTATTTTGATTTTTGATATCTGCTATGTAATAGTATGGGGGAAATATTGCCAAAAATGTAATGCTTCCGATATTATTATTATTTTTTTTTTTAAAAGCCAGCTGGGGAATGAGTTTATAATGGGCATGTCATTAGTATAAATTGCAAGATTAAAAACAAACACCATAATAACCCATCCATTAACTGGAAATAGTTGAAGAAGTATAGAGTTAAGCAGGGGTGAGTGGTATATATGGGATCAACACTCTTCGTTGTATTGCTTCCTAGAAAACAAGATGCCCCAATTAATAGCTGATGATTGCTTCTCTCAAATATAGACCATGACCAGCAACAGACAAATGATTGTTCTTTAACCACAGCTTCAAATACAAATGGTGGCCTTTCAGGTATTAACTGCTGTTGTGTATGTTCATGTATCCGAGTGGCCAAAAGTTCAAGTCGTCTAACTTTTTCTCGCAGTCTTTTCAGCATTTCCAGAGTAAGCTTGGTTTACTCTTTGTCCAGTTGGTAGAAATTCATCATGAATAATCCCTCTGATATCAAAGAAAAGGTTAGCGACAGTGTCGCAACAAGTTCGCGCACTTAATTGTCAGACCTTGTCTGTTAGATCATTACAGGGCCGTTGATTTAATCCGGAGGCCCTTTCAGGTGACCACTGTGTCTGTGGTTAAACAGGAAAAATGTGGCTCATATTAGTGCTCAGGATCAGGAAATCCTGACTCCAGGGTTTGGAATAATAAGAATTCTGCTATTATAAGGTTAGCATTTATAAGTGCTGAATATTCCAACCAAATGTTTGTAAGCTTCACATTCTGGCTGTCAGAGGAAGGCACCTGCATTTCATTACCTGACCTCCAGCAACTTCACAGGCAGACCTGAAAATCAGGCACGGGAAGAAGAGAGAGTCTTTTTGGGTCTTTTCTATAAAAATCTCAATGTCTTTGATGGCAGGTACACATAATAAAGAATTTTAGCTCAATTCCATCAGTCTTTCTAGGGGACTGCCTTTGGACTTAAAGGGTAACTAGTGATAAATTCAGACATGAAGGCCCAACCTCATAAGGAACAGTGACAGGACACAGGTTTTCCTGTTACTGCTGGAGAAGTTCCACAGCAGTGCAAATTCTTCGATTCAGAAAAGAAAAAATTCTGCCTTCCACTTTTTGGAAAAGTTGGATGGATAACAAAGCACAGATTTTTTATTTTTTATTTTTGATTTAATTAAATGTGGTTACGAGAGCTAGCCTTTCCACTTAAAGATTATCTGCCCTCTATTTCCTCAAATCTTTGAATCCTGGTGTCAAATAGAAATGGTGATAGTAAATGTTTCACATTGATACTGTGGGAATTGTGTGATGATATAAATTAAAGATATTTAACTATGAGCTCAAAAACATCTATCTATCTATTTATCTATATCTATCTATCTATCTATCTATCTATCTATCTATCTATCTATCTATCATCTTAGTTTAAATAATAGTTTCCAGAATCCTCCAGTTGCCAGCAAGATGAAGTCCAGACACCAGTAGTCTTCATAATGATCAGGAAGGAAATACCTTACCCTACCAGGCCAGTAAACATAACTGAGTCCCCCCAGAAGATACTCAGTGACCTGTTGGTTATAAGGTAAAATCAGGGTGTATCCAATTGGAATGTGGTCCTTTTTGGAAGTAGACACTTATAAGGCATTAAATCCATAGAGCAGAAGAGGTAAGATCAGATGATCAAGCCCACCTTCACTGCCAACACACTCCAACCCCATTCCTCCAGATAATAAACAGCTACATCCATAATACTACATTAAAATGATTCTTTTATATTACCCCAGCGTTTGTTTTCCTGGTGACGGTAGGAGGAAAGGAAAGGAAAACACACAGGAGAGGGAGGGAGGGCACTAAATGAGCTTATTTTAATCACAAACACACTTTATAAGAATTAGGAATAAGATGATCTTTTGAATGGCTTCGTTTAAACACTATTCAAAACGTTGGCAGAGACAGGAACAACAATTCTGACCTTAGTTCCCCCTCCTGGAGGCCGGATACCTTTCCCAGACACTGAACCACTAATGGGAAATTAAAGGCAATAAAACAACAGCTGGAATGCCATAACTGACAAGGTTTATATTGTACTCGGAGCAATTCACACTTCAAGAATTTCCTTTCCAATCATCAGCCTTGTTTCTTTCTCTTCAGCGTTCAAGTTGATGGACCCTCTCCTGGTGAAGTGGTTTTCTCTTTGTATATCTGAACAAAGCTGATCTCATCATCGTTCTGCCTCAGAAAATTTGAAGAGCTCTGCCCTCTCTCTTACCCCTGGCTGGCAGGTTTGACTAGCGGGGAGAGAAGGAGCATTGGAGTGCCTACTGTATGAACAATATGTATTTGATGCTCCCAACGAGTGTTATTTTTCTATTTTCCCCAATGTCATGGGCATTATTTTTCCAATTTCATGAGTAACTGAAGTTCAGAGAAGTCTCAGAGATAACTATTTCTGTCTGTTTACAACAGCACTCGTGTGAAGTCAAATTCGGTAGCAGGAAAATAAGAGTGAGTTACTGGGATCCACTGGAAAAGAAACCAATCAACTCATAGCCAGTGGTAGTAACAATGATAATCCTGCTAAGGTTTCCAGGGAAAACACCAGGTACCCACAACCACACTAAATGAGTTACATGAATTAGTTCATTTATTATTTTTTTTTATGTACTCAAGAGTCCTTTTTATTATTGTAACTCCTATTTTATGTAGAAAGAACTGGGGCTTATAAGGGTTAGATAATTCATTTGGGGCTTTGAGCAGTAAGTGAAAAAACAAAACAAAACAAAACAAAAAACCCACCAGGATTTAAATCTGGGCAGTCTGAATCCAGAATGAGAGTTCTAAATGAGTTTTGAAACATAAATAAATTCATACATATGTGTGCCATGATCATTATTGTCTGTCACTCTCATTGCTATTAGAAAATGCTTTCTTGACCAGGAGAAAAAAATAAATGGTGGAGTTATAGCCACCTCATTGGGAATACCGGTGGAAATGTGTTGCACTATTGAATGTCATCTGTGAAATGTGTCACATCTGAAAAAATGTTAAGATCTCTGCTTAATGGGAAAAACGGGTGGTAAACAGATGGTCACAATACCATCTGTCCAGTAAGTGCTATGATAGGAGCATGTGCACAAGATCATGAGACAGCCAAGGCGAGGTGCCCCACAGGAAAGTTTCCTTAAAGGAGGAAATACATGAGTTGTGTCTTAGAAGCAGAGAATAGGTGGACAAACAACAAGACACAGAGCGAAATACAGACAAAGGAATACGGTGGGCAGTGGGGGTGAGGAGGGGAGTAGGTACGTGTGTAGGGAGGTAGGCTTAGGGGAGATTAAAGGTGAACAGTTGTTGTTTATTTGTGCCCAGCTAGTAATTTGGATGTTAACCTACAGAGTGATTATGAACCATTAGGATAAAGTGATCCTAATCGCATTTCTGCAAAATTACTCTAGACAAAATGTTGAGGATGAATGAGTAGAGAGGGAGACAGAAGATATGGAAAATCCCAAAGACATGAGTTTAAATAACCTGTAGGAACCAGTGCAGGTGAGAGACAACATAGGACTGAACTGAAATACTGGTAGGGAGATGAGGGGACAATCTGTTTAGACACCAACTTTAGAATGTGCCATCAAGAGAACCTGGGGACCCCTTCGTTATGGCGGGTGAAAAATAAGAATCAAAGACGAACACAAGATGATTTACCTGAGCAACTGTGTGGGCTATGGAGCTATTTTCGATGTGAAATGAATGAGAAAGAGAAGGATTTGGGATGGAGGAAACATTTTCATTTTGAGAAGACAATGAGGTGTCCCCATAGAGAGGTAGGCCGAAGCACATGCCAGAATAGAGAACTGAAAAGTGGTAGGGGCAAAATACAAAGTGTTGGGTGTCACTGCTGTAATTGATGGTTAAAGCCTGGGGAGTAGCTGAGTTCTCCGAGAGCCTGTGGGGCGATAGTGAAAGAGAGCTGATAACGAGCCTCCAATACATAAAGCTATAAGAGCTAGTTTGAGGGAAAGAAGCCAATGAGAGCAAGACTGGAAATGAGCAGACTGAGCAAACCACCAAGAATGAACTCAGATAAGTTGAGAAAAGAGAAATTTTCAAGTTGAGTAACGCCAGCTGTGTCAAACACTCTGGGTAGGGCAACTGATAAGAGGAATAAAAAGACTGGATTGGAGTTGGGCAGAGCAGAGGCCCCGGATGAAAAAGTTTCTGAGGAAAATGTTTTCCTGGGTCTGTGGAGGTGAAGCACTGGATAAAAGGGAAAGAAATGGAAAAGGCAAACGGAGCCTATTTCTTTCACTCAGAAAACTGAAAGCAGTTTTATATGCGTCCATTTTCACAAGACTTTATATTTATAATACTTTTTATGTGTCATAGGCAAGTCAACATTATTTATATTTTATTTCAATAATTTCACTTTGCTGTTATATGTCCATTGAAATCAATTCACTTTTATTCATTGTTCAGTGCATAAGCTTTTGAATTAGCAAGCTCAAAGAAAAAAAAATATGTGGGGGTAACACCTAATTCCTTCTTTAAATTATCTCACTTTTATCGATCTCTTGATATTTATCTTGCCTTAATAGCCATTATTCTATATTTAGGACTCTATAAACAAGGTTTTATAGTTCTAACTGGTTTGTGAAATGTCATTGGGACTGTGGTCCAATCTTGCTTGATGCCTCCTTCCTCTCGCCCTTCCCTAGATCCCGGTTTTAACATAATTCACAGAACAATTAATCCCAGACTTCTGATCACTTCTTCCTAGGATTCCTTGTTTCTGTACTGTATTTTCCTTTTACTTTTAATGACATCATAACATACCATTACAATTTATATGTAATCACCTGATTTCATTCAGTTAGGAAAGTAATACATCTTGAAAATAACAGACCACTTATATGTTGTCACGTAGACATACACAGGGCATTTTATCAACGTAATTTTTCACTTTCAACCATGTACTGTGTAGGCACAACACGGGCCTATACAGGGACTATATCAGAGACCAGCAGGGCAAGACAATATGGTATGTACCTATTTGCTTCAGGTACCACTCTGATAATAATTCAGGATTTTATTAACTTGAGACCTCACAAGGACAATTAAAATATTGTTTGTAAAGAATAACTTGATGCGATGGAATAAATTCTACACATACAACTCAGGTAACTTAAACATAAATGGATTCAGCAGCTTACAAAAGTCTGACTATTCAGAAGCGACCCTATTCTGATCATGCACTTGACCATAGTGATTTCAGGGTGTTGTTAAAACCCACAGACAGGGGTGCTGTCGGGGCCATCTTGGCCTGTCCTTGGGCCTTCTTGCCTTTTCCTCTCCTGATGAGCCTAGTCCTCAGTGTTCAGGCCAGCCCAAGCCAGACTGACTGCATCTGGCATTTAATGTGATATTTTCATATATATAATTAAATAATGTGTCGTTTCACATTCTAATAATTTCCAAATTGCTAGTTCATTCATCCACACAGAAGAGCCACTACTGTCTGACATCCTTTAAATCCCTGTAAATTTCTTCTGTCTTGTGTCTCTGCTATGGAAGAGGTTTTTTTTTTATATATATCTCTATGACTTCAGGTTAGAAAGAAAATGCTCTGAGATTATCAGCACAGAGAAGATTGTTTTCCATTACTCAAAAGTCCTTTTCTCTGTGGCTATTTCCTGCCTCATACTTCAAAAGAACACTGTGACAAGTTAAACAATTTGCTTATTCATTCTTTCAACAAACATTTACTGAGCATGATTTTAGGCACAAAGTCAAGCAAGACAAATGCTCCTTCCCTTAAGGAGCCTGACTTCGAGCTGGAGAAAGAGACAAGGAGATCAATAATTACAGGACAAGTGCAAATGCCACTAATCAGGATTGTACAGGTTGAAATGCATGCCCAGCGAGGCATACTTGTTTGAGAGAGGAGTCAGAAAAGGCTTCTACCTGAGTACTGAAGGATGAGGTGGAGTTTTCTAGGAGATAGGAGACAAATGGCCTCCTAGAGAAAGAGGAGAGTACATGTAGAGGCTTGAAACAACATGCCATTGGGGAAAGGAGTGACAGAGAACTTTACATACTAGACTTTGCATTGTGTAGGTATCTAATTGCATAATTAGACTGTGTTCATCTATAAGTTGTGTAAGTATCAAAAGGAAAAATAAAACACAATCACACGAAGAGCAACCGCATGACACTTTGAGGAGGTTTGTTATTATTGGAGTGAAAACTCCTGCCAGGGAAGGGTGGAGCTGAGCCTGGAACACCAAGCCAAGGTCACCTTGAGCAAGGAGGACTTATTCACCAAGAGAGGAAGACTCAGAGCTCCCCTGAAAGCTTCAAGAAGACAGTGGAAGATTGTAAAGAGGAAGCGGCATTGCTTAATATGAATTTCAGTAAAAGCACTTTGAATGGAGCGTGGAAAGAGTAGTAGGGGTTATGTTGGAAACAGAGAAACCCAAAGACCATAACCAGGAGAATAATGGTAACGGCCTGAGTTATGACAGTGGAAGGGGAGGCGGAAACACAGGAGCAGATAAGAGGGATAAAGAGGTGGGGGCCCACAAACTAGGTGATAGATTTAATATGATTGCAGTGGGGTACTGGAGAGAGGACTTTCTAGTTTGGACAACTGAGAATTGTCAGTTGCCAAGAAGGGGCTAACAGGGATGGGATAAATTTAGAAGCAAAAAAAAAAAAAAAAAAAAAGAGCTTGTTTTTGATGGGTTGTTTTGTTATTGTCATATTGACTATCCCAGGAGAGGTGCCCAGTTGGCATTTGGAGAGAAGAGTCTGGTGCTCAGTAGAGAGAACTGAATGGCCCCCTTCTCCATTCATAAGAGCTTCACAATTCATTAGATTGTATTAGATATCAGAGTAGAGCCCAAAATTAAGGGATAGAGGAAAAGGTAACCAAATCTACCGAATTATCATTGGTCCTCTTCAGAAACATTCCCCTCTAGCTAACACATCTGTAAAAATTAGTTGCAGTCAGAGTGAGCTCCTCTCTAAAACAAACAAACAAACAAACAAACAAACAAAAAATGTCAATATTTCTACAGGAGTCAAACCAGTTGTTTTGATAGTATGTAGCCCAAACAACTGGCTGATTTAATTATTCCCTCAGCCAATAGTGGTTTTGGCACTTAGTAGATGATCGACAACAGGGTCTCTACCCAGAGCATCTCAGCAAAGATCACAGGAACAGTGTACTTCTAAAGAATACAATCACAAATGGGCTCATGTCAAACCAATACATAGATTAGGTAAACATTACCAGGACTCACAGCAAATAAGAAGAGCTAAGTGTATTTGGTGGAATGGAGATGAAAGTGTTCCTTAAGGGGAAACACAAGACATGGAACATCTACCCTTAATCAGCAGTCTGTGGTGAGCCGAGCTCCACAGGGCACAAAGCCTGGTCAAACAACAGCTCCCCCATTTGCAGAATGCAACAATGATCAACAAAACAGTAAAAATGCTTCAATGTCCACCCTGCAAATTTCAGCTAGAATAAACATAGGAGCCTTGTATAACGTGCGTATTTTAATCACTTATCTATGAGTCTCATAATGGCTTGGTAGATGACTAAAAAAGTCTACTAGAAATGATTGTTGTTTAGACAGGGAAGATGAAGGGCGAAATTACCAGCTATTATTAACTTTCATTTACTTATTCAACAATTGGGGAGTGTTTAATATGTGCCAGGCTCAGCGGCTGCAATACGGAGTCAATCAGGTTCAACTGCTATATATAGCTCATGGGTCTAGACATCCTTCCCTGATTTGGTTTCCAAGATCAAGTGAGTTCAGTTACCCCAATTTTACAGAAAGTATAACTGAGACAGAGTTGCCAAATAAATTCCTAATATTAATAAGTTAATAACTGTCAGAGGCAGGGCTGGACTCCAAGTCCAAAGCTTTTTGCAATAGAACAGATTTTCCAGTCAATGTGGGTCTCATGGAATAATTTCAGATATTAAAAATGATGAAACATCATTCATAATAGCCCCAACCTAGAAGCAACCCAAGTATCCATCAACAGGATGAATGAAAACTTTTTGATGTATTCATAAAATGGAATACTATGCACCAATGACAATGAATGAACTATAATCAGGTACAACAACATAGAGGGCAGACACAAAGGAGTAAGTGCTGTACAATTCTATTTACATGAAGTCAAAGAACAGGAAAAAACCAATCAATGGTGATAAAAGTCATATAGCGGCTGCCTTTGAGGAGTGATATTAGCTAGGAGGGGACACAAGGAGCCTCCTGATAGTTTAGAAATGTATTCTCTCTTAATCAGAGTGATAGTTACAGCTGTATTAATGTACAGAATTCATTGAGTTGTGTGTTTAAAATTGGTGCCCTTTACGTATGTTATATACAGATTTGAAAACAATAAATAATGGGCAGGAAAGAACTTGGTGAACTGCTGAAGCATATGTCAGGCAGTACCTTTAAAGCAGTTTCAGAAAAAAACTGGTCTCTACCCAGAAGTTTAGGGTTGTTATGCAGGCAGAGAAGATTAAGGGCGAAATCTAAACGACATGGTCTTGAGTTAACCTTCAGTGCTTCCTCATGCTCATTGCCTGTCTCCGTCCAAGGCTGTACTAATTATACCAGGGCAAGTACAACATGCACCAACTGGTCTGCTTGTCCCCGACACCATACACACAATGCTGCCAGTTATCTTTCCTAAATATTGACTCACCCCATTCATTCCTTCATGTCAACGTCTTCAGTGATTATGTATTTCCTAATATATATATAATAAAATAAAATTTAAATCCACAACCATTAACATGGATACGAGGTCTTTTGCACTCTTTTTCCAGCCGACTACTCCAATGTCATCTGCTTCCTATTACCCCATGCAATATTCTTCCTTCCTTACTCAATAAATATTTATCAAATACCTAGATAGGTAAGACACTCTGTCAGGTGGTGGAGAAATAAAAACAAATGAGAAAGAGTCTTATAGTTTTGTTTCAGACCAAACAAGAGGCAAAGATATCCACACAGAATTGCAAAGCTAATGAGGGGTATAGAAGAGATACACACACAAAAAAAGCCATCATGGAATCTGCAGGAGGTGTGTTAGACTCAGACTGGGAGGAGTTCTCCAGAGCTCATGGAAGACACTGAGCCTTGAAAGAGAAAGAGAGACAGATCTGGTAGACAGAGATAGGTGCATGGTGCATTACGGTATTCCAGGCTGAGAGAAGTGCCTGAACAAAGCTATGTAGCCATGAAGGAGCATAGGATATCTACAAAATGAAACAAACAAACAAAAAACTCCAGAAAGGTTGAATGTCATGGTTCAAGGGTGGAGATGAGGTGTGGCAATGCTTCCGTGAGGAAAAGTAGGCGGACGACCAGCTCATCAAGGGTCTTGTTTGCCATGCTAAGGAGTTTGGATTCCATCCTAAGGGCAGCAGAGCTCCCAGACACACCCTATGCTACAGCCATGCCAAACTCTGCATGGCTTCACAGCCATTCCAGGTACTTACACAACTTTCAGCTATTGTTCACCTTGTTTCCTCAGTTCCAGATGCCAGCCCTACCTGGCAAAATGGTAGTCATTGTTCTCAGTGGCATACTTGACAACTTAGAATTGCTTTTCCTCAACTTGGCATGGACGTTCCGCCATCAACCCCCAGTAAGGAACGTTGTGAGAATAATCCCATGAGCCTTGCTGTTCTGTTGACTGTAGTGATGGTGTCCCAGCACATTGTTTGTCATGTTTCACAGGGGTCCTCTTTCTGTGCGCACCAGGGAAATGTCCCTCAGAACCAGAAATACTTGAGGTCTTCTGAGAGCCAGTTTATGCTTCTCAAAAGCACACTCCGATCCATCTGAGAAAATGTTTCTTCTTTATGCTTTAGCTCCAATCAGTGATCTGCCTCTAGTATATGTAAGGCCCTCCCTCTACGCTGTTATAGACTCATTTCACCCCGCCCTCATTCTATATTCTCCTTCCTAATTTTCTCAATATCCTGTTTTCCTCACTTACTTTTACATGGATTGCTTATAATTTTGAGATCCATCTGAACTCATACAACTTGGAGTACAAATGACTAGATGAATAAATAGCAATTATCATTCTTTAAGATTCTCTCATGGCTCCCCTTTGGTGAGGCCCATCCCGACGCTTCCAGGCAGAGTTATTCAGTGCCAGCTCAAAATCCCACAACTCTGTGTTCATGATTTACTCTAGTCCTCCTGTGTTACTTCACAAGTCCTCTCCTGCAGGTTTGTCATCCCACCCCTTCAGGAGCTCCTTCAAGTCAGGGAAAAAAGCTTTAATTTCCTTGTTATTTTCTCAAGAGTCTAGTGCTGCACAATGGAAGGACACAGTGAGGGCTTGGTGTGTGAATAAATGAATGAACCAATAATAATAAAAATGAAAACAAAAACCTTGGGTTCAACTTACTTAAGAGATCAGGCAATGTGGTGAAAGAATACAAAGAAAACAGTGATCAGGAACCCTCAAGATGAATGTCTTTGTTTAAACATCTAGACATCTAGAATAGTCTCCACTTTGAAGAGAGGGATCAGGATCAAAGTAGCATTTTGGACATGGAACTGAGTAACAAGAAAAGGGAAAAGGACATTGCACTCTTTGGGCAAGAGAGACACAGGACTAGATGTAGGGTACCCAGCCATGGGAGTGGAGTCATGCAAGAATGTTTTTTGAACTCCTCCTGAATTATTGCTTGGGAGACTATGCTTAGATTCTGTAAAAACAGAGAAAAACAACAACTCTGAAGGAACATCAACCCTTAATCTCTGACTAAGGGCAGCTATGTGAGTTAACAACAATAAGAAAAAAAACTCACTTATAAAAACTTATGAAAATATGTATTGAGTGCTTTTGCTTCACAGTTAGGGTGACTCATATTAATAAACATTTTCTGCATTGTTCAGTGCTTCATTTACCCAGGGCAACACATGGGCAGATGGTTTTCCCTCCCTTTGGCAGATCAGGGGACTGAGTCTCCAAAAGGCCAAGGTAGTTGCACAAGCTCATTCACATGGTTAGTGATCAGTGGAACCAGAAGAGTGGTTTTCTGACTCACAGACTATAGCACCATATCCAGCTTATTTGCTGCCTCAGCAAGCTTGAGACAATGCCTGATATCAGCTTACCAAGAAGAGCGAAACCAGTCTGGGAGTTTAATTGTGTTGGTTCACTCACAGTAACTTCCTGGAGCCTCTGGCATAAAGTCCAAATTAATCAGTACTGTACTCAAGGCCCTTCCCACATTGGCTCCACCTGCCCAAGCAACACCAGGCCCCAAGACCTTTGCCAGTGCTCCTGCAGCCTGCTCTTCGCTTCTGTGATTTTGACTCAAACTGCCATCCCTTCTCCAGAATCAGAGAATGCCACTCAGGGTCTTTCTTGACTCTTACACATTTTTAAATCTAAACAAATTTTGTCTCCATGCCATTATATATAAATATTTGTTTTATCTATGAAAATATTGAAATGACCTATAAATTAATTTTTTCAATAGCTTAGCCTTAATGTGAAATTGAAGCCCCAGAAAGAGGTGCCGTGTTTATCTTCTGACTTTGGCGATGGCCCTACATGAACTCTTGGGTGTGAACCCTAAGTTGACAGACAGGTCATTTTATTATTACACTGTGAACTCAAACAGGGCAGGAAATGTCTCATTCCCCTTCTTAGCCTAGCACATGAGTCAGATATATTATATGAGTACATTCTCTGGATGGATGGATGGATGGATGGATGGATGGATGGATGGATGGATGGATAAATTTTATAAAAAGTATGGAAGACACAGAGCAAACAAAAAAAATCTGTGTCCATCATTTATTATTTCTAAAAATGCATCCTATAATTAACATTTTAGCCTTTTTACCTTCTACATAATGCTGTAGTCCTTGTTGACATACATATGAAAATCCCATATATGATGTGAAAATAAAGAGTGCACTCATATGACCCTCTTCTGGCAAAGACCCCATAGAAAATTTCTAAATCTAATTTACCTCATTAACCCCTTTCTCTGAGTAGTAAAAGGAGCTTTTTTTTCCTGTTAGCATGCATAATGTAGAAGATATTTTTGTTATCAAAATCTCAGTGAGCTATATTTACTGTTTACTGATTATACCTATTTTAAACTATGTCTTTGCTGAAATTCAAATTTCTTCCATTATCAAGTGGACAATAGATGAGTTCTAGCAAAAGTGACTATAAAGTAGATTACCATTGACTTCATTTTGGAAAAAGAAATGCATTTTCTTTTTAACAAAAATATTAATGAACTGAGGACATCTACAGTAATTACAAATCTAGTCATTTGGTTAGCCTGGGTAAATTAGCATATATCATGTGTAATATAGTTTGCCTAAAAAATGAATAGTAGTGCCTATATAGAGATTTTAAAATAAATTACATTCATCCATTTGTATTTATTTTAATTTACACTTAATTTATATATAAATGGTAAGAAATAAAACAAATAGTTTGGGGGACTATGAACTGTTTTACTTCTATTTCTTTCCTTCTCTCTTCTCCCTTTTTCCTCTCTCTCCCTTTTTCCCTCCACATCCTTCTCTCCCTTTTTCTCCTTCTCTCATTTTCCCTGAACAATGTCGGGTGAGAAATCAAGATAAAAGTCCAATGCTTTCAATTAACTTGCTGTGTGAACTCAGGTGAATCACTTAGTCTAAATTAGAAGACTGACATCCCTTCAGATCTCTCGTTTTGTAATGTTTCTGTGTTTAACCAAAATAATCCATAATCAATAAGCACTGCCCTTTTTTTTCTCTCCTGATGGCCCTCTCTGTGAGCGTCCCCTGGTAGGATGTGGCAGATCACAGGACACGACATCTATGTGGGTGGAGAAACTAAGGAACCTGACTGGAGGATATGGGATCTGATCTATTCACCATAAACATGTATGTCTAGAAATTTCTAGGCAAAAGAAGGTAGTAGGGGTCATAGCTCTGGAAGGTAATATAGACTGCATCCATAGTATTTTATGGAAAAGGGTCTATATCGCCTACTCTTTCTATTTCCTTCTGTACTCAACATTTTTCTTTCCCTACCTTCAACTATCATAATCAGTTTTCTTTTTCTTTCTCTTTTTTTAATCACCTTCTGAAACCCTTTCCTTTTTTGTGTAACCTCAGTGGCATTTCAAGTCTTCCTCCTTTAATTCACCCTCAGGTCAGGCCCTGTCAACCTCTCATGCTCCCTGGGTTGTTTTCTACCCTCCAATCATCTTTCGCCCCCAGAACATAGGAGTGTGTCTTCTTCTCTTGACCATGCAGGTGGCACATTACAATCATTTTACAATATACACCAACCTGCCTTCTGTTAACAATTCCTGAACCCCTGAAATATGAAGAATCCTAAAGCTAAATCATATCTCATTCCGTGTACATGGCAGATTGAGGATGGCTTCTATAGTACATCTTTGCTTTCAATTTAAGAATCCCTCTTAAATGGATTACTCTAGCACCTCTTGTTCAGAACCCCTATTTCATTCATTTTCACACCCCAACATTACATGGTAACTTACCCATCTTATGTCAAGTAAGGTTAAGTCATTACACAACCGAAGTCCAACATAATAATATACAGAGGTGAGTGAGTGTCTCAATTACTTTGTTACATATCTAATGCTCCTCATTTAAGCAGACCAATGAAAGGATGACTTTTATTCCATTCTAAGCTCATCTCATCTGTACTAACTGGTTTTAATAGCACACAGAAAGAAACTTGTCCTATACCTACCTAGAAATATGAAAACAAATCCCGCTAGCAAGTCTCATATCTTAAGCATCACTTAGTATCAAGTTAATAGCAATGTGTTGTTGATTCTAGGGAGTGTCATATAAATCTGATGATAAACAATTCTCTCTTGCTACTGAGAGCAAAAAAGAAAAAAAAATGCTATATTGATTTAAATTCCAGCAGGACTAGAACAGCATTCTATAAAATGACCCTGTGTTATGTCTCAAAACTTATTTTTCTTCATATCTTTGTTCCTGCAAAATAATTTCCTCTACCTTTATTCGCCTCTCGAAAATTGCTCTTTCAAAGTTGGTTGGGAGAAATACATCCATTTTCTTCATCAAAACCATTATAGCCGGCTGAAGTATTTAGGGGAACAGTACTGCAATTCACTTTGAAATGCATCAAAAATAAGATGGATTGATGTACAGATAGAGAAACGGATAGAGGGATAGTTATATGATAAAGAAAATGTAGTAAAATGTTAATGGTAGAATCCCGGAGGAAGGCATTCAGGTGTTCACCTAAAAATTCTTTCAAATTTTGCTCTGCGTTTGAAAATGTTCATAATAAAATGTTGAGGGGGGGCAACATTAAAAGAAAAAGAGTCATTTACAGTCTCCTAGTTCATCTGACAGCACCAACCCTCCAGTGTACTGCGGAATTTACTCTCCAGTGATGTGCAAATGGACAAGCCTTCATGTTGCAAGGGTGTAATTAGGGCGCCACTTTAGAAATTTGGCAGTCAGTGTTAAAAGGGAACATTTTCTACTTTGTGCTGTGCTCATCAAAAAACAAGATGAGACACTCTTTTCTCATGATATTTTTGCATTGTAACCTGATGAAGTTGAAATTCGGCTAGCTCCAGTATGCTTTTGCAAGCTCAGTTCTACTCATAAGTATCAGCAAAGCTCGCCTTTGCAATAAGGACAAGCTGCATGGGAAAAACTGCTTTAAATATATATATATATATATATATATATATATATATATATATATGCATTTATAAAAGTGTAGGTAGAAAGAAAGAAATATCATCAAATCCATAAGAAATACTAATAGCCAAAAATGAAAGAAGGATGTTAAGAAACAAGAAACAAAACTGAGTGAATATGGTTTAGTCCACAGACAGTCATATAATCTATTAAAATAGGTCATTATACAAATTCATGGTATCTAACATGATAATGAATATGAAACATATGCATGTGGTCTGTAACAATGCATCACCTTCACTAAAGCCAGAATTTTTTTCCTTTCCCTGGGTTTCCTCTATGAAAGAGCAGGTGATATCTAATTTGATGCATGAGCCAGTTAGGCAAGGGGGAAATCTCTCCTTCTAATTCTAAGGCCAATTATTGGTAATATAAGAACATATCGCCTATCTAGTTACATTTCTGAAGCGGATATGCTTTCCTTGGCTATCTGACAACGCTTATTGTTATCAAAGACAGTGTCTAGACAAGCAATTGACTGCCCCCTTATCATGACCTACTGTGTCACTGCCATTTCTCTAACTTTACCTTGAGCTGAAATAGTATATATAAAAAGCATGTCACATTAAAAACAAATAGTGGAAAAGAGTGTAGCCCATCACTCCTTTTGATCTCTTTTCATCTTAAAAATTAACTTGGATTTATTTATTTATATCTTTTATACATGGAATAGTTTCTATTTTCCTTTTCTCCATATAAATACCATTACGAAATATCTTGGACAAAGATTCTAGAAACATCCTGCAAGACAAGAAGAAAAATATGAAAAATAATTCAAACCTGGCCAGCTTCACGGTCATATGTTAAAATGTCATAGACACTTCGTTTCATGGATAAAATTTTGGCCTAATTTTATTTCTCTGATAAACTTTACTGATGTGTCAGCCAGAATTTTTTTTAGCATTTGGACTATGCAGTTTAAAAAAGAATAAAGTTTTCTGTATAATAGAGATTTCTCTGTGGTATATAGCTTTACTACATCTTTGACTGTGATTTTAATAAACACATTTCTCTTAGATATTTATTATATGTATTAAATTTATTAAATATTAATTACTAGATATTTATTAGATTTTATAGTCTAAGGAATTCTTAAATACTTAACATCAAAGTTATTAAATATTAAATAGAATATTTAATATCTCTATCCAAAATAGTTTAACCTTAGTTAGCCCTGTTGTCGTTTTTATAAAATTTCTCTGTGTGTTTTTCCCCTATGTTAGGGTCCAAGAGAGACTAAAC
The DNA here is from genome assembly GCA_033961575.1 of Aselliscus stoliczkanus. NCBI lineage: Eukaryota > Metazoa > Chordata > Mammalia > Chiroptera > Hipposideridae > Aselliscus > Aselliscus stoliczkanus. Next base: position 162,093,894 of record CM066731.1, on the reverse strand, counting down.
TCCAGGTGTTAAATGAGTGTCCTAGGTGTTCATTTTGTAATGAGCAACATGTTCACAGGGCATAAATTCCTGTATGAACATAAAAACAAACAAACAAACAAACAAATAAAAGCATTAAGTCAAATTTTTATAGTTCCTTTGGTCATATATCTAAGAAAAACAAAAAATTCCAACACTTTTTTAAAAATCGCTCTTTATATCATATTCCTGGGTCTCTCCCTCTTTCTCTCTCTTTCTTCATCTCACCTTCTCTCAATAATTTTTAGAACCGTTTAATAGACTTTATAATTGAAATATAATCAAAGATTGTACTCTCATGATGAAGTAATGCACCAAACGTCCATAATTATCCAGGAACTATGCCCTGTTGCCTATATGTTTTCTCCAGTTATCTGGAAAAATCAGAGCCGAATCATCCGAGCAATTGCATAAAATGTCCACTGCATTGCTGGAGTAGACATGCAAAGATTAAAACCCGATTCGACAGAGACCAACATTTTAGTTGTACTTAATATCTTAACAGTCAAACGGTTCTGTTTTCCTCTAAAATACAAACTTTTTTTTTTTTCTGGAAAGTATGTTGCAAGCAGTAGTGTTCTTTGCTAAGACTTCCCCATGGTTCTTCTAAAATTTGTTCCCATTGTCTCAAGAAGAGGGAGGAGCTGTGTGTGTGGGTGGGGGAAACAACTCGGACCATTAAGGTCAGGAAGAGTGCTGGAACAACTCTTGATTGTATTTAAAGGGCTTGTGAACAGCGTATCCCACGGGCACTCCAGGAAATGTTTGAGATGTACATGTTATATAAAGAGGTAAAGAAAGTGATGGAAGATCTGATCACTCATTCATAGCACACAAGGGGATAACCGCCTAGAAACCTAACAGCCACTTTCAGACATTTCAATTAAATTTAGCTTTGGCACTATCCTAACAGGTTTTTCTACAGCATTAAGCTAGTAGCTTATCCATCAATATTTATTGCAGCCTTTTTTGATAAACAGGTATTTGTTGTAATCATCATAGTGCATTTTTTTGCCACAATAACTGGATATCTCTACTCTTCACAATATACCCTGAATAAGAATTTGGAAATGGGGTTGGCATGATCGGTAGTTGCCCACCCCCTTACACTATTGTATCCCTGGCAATATATTATAACATTGGCTGCTGAATGTCAGTGAATTGGGAACAGAAAGGACACATGGTTCCCTCTTCTCTCCTAAATGAGCTGTTAGAAGATCAGGACCAAGACCACTCAGAGAGTAAACAAGGACAGAGGAACTGGCTGTAGGTGGCACCATCTGTAGCAATGAAAAACCACCCTTTAACAATCTGCTGGGCAATTATGGAGCTGGACGGGGTACACTTGCAACAGTTCAAGACATAAAAAATAGAATAAAGGGAAATAATATTGTTATTATTTAATCTGCTTGGCAGTGGTTTAAAGTAAATCTTTATCCCAAATAATTTTAGTACTACCATCCGTTTGGATTGTCTTTTTAGAGCCTAAGAAGCAATGGCATCGCTTAGGCTAACTTAAGCTCATGTAAATTGAAGGAGGTAGAAAACACAGACCTGGTCACGTTTGTATTTTCTCTCCCAGCAACGAAAAGAAATGCAAAGATATTCCCAAGTGTTTGGGGGTTGTTTTGGAACTAGGGAACCAAGATTTCTCCAGTTCCATCCACTCTTTCTATCCCTACCTAATGTTGACTTTTGTCTTTTGGTGGGGGGAGGCTGTAATAAATTCATAAGAATTTGTAACTCTGAGGGTCAATCACAAGGTGTATGGTTTTTTAAACTAAGGAGGGTAACTGTTCATATACTTCTTTGACATACCTGTTTGCATCTGATTACCCAAGAGTTCTGATGGAGATAGACAGTGAGATTAAGATTTGCATGCCTGCTAACATGATACCCTTTCTGAAGCCCATGGATCAAGGAGTAATTTTGACCTTCAAGTCTTATTATTTAAGAAATACATTTAATAAGGCTAAGGCCACCATAGAAGTGACTCCTCTGATGCATCTAGGCAAAGCAACTTGCAAACCTTCTGGAAAGGATTCATTATTGTAGATGCCATTCAGAACATTTGTGATTTTTGGGAAGAGGTCAAAATATTGACATAAACAGGAGTTTAGAAGAAGTTGATTCCAACCTTCATGGATGGAACCCCTTGAGGGGTTCAAGGCTTCAGTGGAGGAAGTAACTGCAGATGTGGTAGAAACAGCAAGAAAACCAGAATTAGAAATGGAGCCTGAAGATGTGACTGAATTGCCTCAATCTCATAACAGAGCTTTAACATATGAGGAGCTGCTCCTCATGGATGAGCAAAGAAAATGGTTTCTTGAGATGGAAACTACTCCTGGTGAAGTTGCTATAAACATTGTTGAAATAACAACAAAGGATTTAGAATATTACATAAACTTAGCTGTTAAAGCAGCAGCAAGATTTGAGAGAATTGACTCCAATTCTGAAAGAAGTTCCACCTAGGCTAAATGCTATCAAACAGCATCACATGCCACAGAGAAATCACTTATGAAAGAAGTCAATCAATTTGGTAAAATTCACTGTCGAGTTACTTTAAAACATTGCCAGCCACAGCCACCCCAACCTTCAGCCACCACCACCCCGACTGGTCAGCAGCCATCAACACAGAGGCAAGACCCTCCACTTGCAAAAAGATTATGAGTCACTGAAGGCTCAGAGGATGGTCAACATATTTTAGCAATGAAGTACTGTAATTAAGGAAGGCATATACATTTTTTAGACATGATGCTATTGCACAGTTAACAGGCTAAAGCACAGGGTAAACATAACTTTTATATGCACTGGGAAACCAAAAAGTTCATGTGACTTCCTTTATTGCAATATTTGCTTTATTGTGGTGGTCTCAAACTGAACCTACAATATCTTTGAGGTATGTCTGTATTACAGATACAATTTTTTAAAAATCCATATCCTAGAGCTTTAACAAAGTTGGATGGGTGATACGAAATCATAATGGAAAGAGACAGAAATTCTCCTGGGTCCACTGGAATAATGACTATAATTCCATCAGCCACATTTACAGATGTAAAGATACAGGTGCCAGCAATGGAACAAGGAGAAAGAGGGTATCAGAGAGGTGAGGCTGGCCTAGAAGGCTTAGGATGCTCAGGACTCTGCCAGACAGTGATTGGCTAATCCTGATGAACACCTGGCCAGGAAAGTGCTGCTGGCAAATGGGACCTGAGGAATCCATGCAGCTGCAAAACTACTCTCCCAGTCCATCCTACCATGAATAAAGAATGGATCCTCTCTCTCTCTCTCTCTCTTTCCCTTTCTCTCTCTCTCTCTCTCTCTCTCTCTCTCTCTCTCTCTCTCTCTCTCTCTCTCTCTCTCTCTCTCTCCTTCCCTTCTCCCCTCTCTTTAGAAATTATAACCAGGAAAGTAAAAAGTCTCTGAGCTTTTCAATTGATTTTTTCTGGGGAGGCGTGAGCCCAGAGGGACCTGCCAAGATGAGACCGGAGAATATTCTCCAGCTCTGGTTAATACTGAGCATGGGTGATAGGTGGGACACTGAGCTGGCTTTTTCTTTCCATTGAAGTGTAATCTTCTGGAGGCAAGACTGAATCTGTTTTGATCAACAATTCACTTATTATATATAAAAGTTCTCGGTATGTAATAGCTACTTAAAAATACATGATGAATGAAAAAAACCAAAGGGTGAATTCCTGGCTCCAACACTGAATGTGTGATCTTCAGCAACTCAATGTCCCCTGGTGCCCTCACCTGATACATCATGAATGAGGCCCTCCAGTCCCTGAGGGCTCTAATGGTTGCATGTTCTGTGATTCTGCTTCACTTGTAGGCAATTGTGAAGGGATGAGATGAGAAATGATGAGCAGGTTTGTTTCAGAAGACCACAGACTCTCAAATACAAGAGGGGGTGATTATACTTACAGGGAGAGTCTCACCTCTTCTCTGCGGTCACTGTAGAAATATGGCTCCATTGGTATACTATTTACTGCCAAGTTGTTTCCCAGGGTTCCACTTCAACAGCACAGTATGCAAGAGGGAGAACCCATGTTTCTTTCTTTAGGACTTGAGCTAAATCCCGTCTCCGTTGTGGTTTTCTTGGATTGACTCAGTTCTCTTATCACCTATCACTTCCCACTGTTGCTCCGTACTAGCTCTAGTATGCATGGAATGCATTCCAGATCCTTCGCATTATTTCTTTCCTCCTAAAAGGAAAGAACCACTTGAACAGAAGTCTTCTCTTCTGCTGTGGCTATATAGGGAGCAGCATAAAACAGAGATATGGAGAAGTGGGGTGACAGCAAGCAGTGCCACGACAGCTACTGAACTGGAATAGTGTACCACAGATGGAAAGAGAAAATAATTTGGGTTATTTAACCCTTCAAAGCCACAAGATTGCTTCTAAAGACCTCAATCTTCCCTAAAACCAAATCACAACAGAATCTACCTAAAGCACACGAAACACTTTTAAACAATCTCTTACATTCAGCTAGTGTTTAGCCCAAGTAGATGTTAGATACCACTTACTGGAGCCATCGCATTCAGGGATAGATAAGAAATGATAAGCCTGGCTCTAAAGAGTTCAAATGGAGAAACCTAGGATGACATACATGCAATAAATTATGATACCATGCATTTATGGCTATAATAAAAGTATGAAAAAAGTGTCATTGAAGGTTGAACGACTTTAACCTTTCAAATTCTCAGTTAAAAATGACAGAGGGATGTGTGGATGCATTATGACCAAAATAACTTATACCACCAGTTTGCAGAAATGTATTTGGAAATGGTAAAACCTGAGTCACCTTGATTAATGGCCATCGAGCTGGTCAGTGATATCGGGTCAATACTAAATAAAAAAGATGCTAAAGATCAATGAGAGGTAAAACTTGTGACTATGCTTAAATCACTCATTTCAAAGTCCTTTACCAACATCCACTAACTAATCTTTATAATACTGCAGTAAGAGGGATGAGCATCATTCTTTGCAAGGAAGATTTTGAAATACCACGGTTTAAGGTTTTTCACAAAAGATGCCCAATGTGAGACCAGAGCTGTTAATAGGCTCTTGATACTGCATCTTAGGAGGCACCCCTGGCTAACAGCATAAAGAGGACAGCTGGTGACACATGGCCTAGAGTCTCAGTTCCATTCTTTAGTATCTGCATGACCTTGGATGAGTTACTTAACTTCTCTGAGTTCCAATCTTTTTGTTTATTCAAAGGTGTTGATGAATTTCCCTAAAAAGCTGTTTTAATTTTACGATGGGTTAATGCTTATAAACCCTTGGAAAATAATAAGGGCTCAATTAAAAGCAATCACTGATGTTGTTACTATTATATGGATTTTGGGATACACTGGCATTGATCTGGGTAATTACCATAGGATGGGACCAGCTAGGAGAGGCTAAGCACAGGCTCAAGAGTTGTCCCTTGGGATAGAAGGAAACCAACATGACTTGAGTTCTTGCTATGTGCCAGGCATTGTGCTAAACTTACTCAGGGCCTGCTTAACAAGGGGAATATGTTCTGAGAAATGCATCACTTTGTCCTTGGAACATGATAAAGGGAACTCATATAGACCTGGATGGTACAGCCTATTATACACCTCGGCTGTATGGTATAGCCCAGGGGTTGGCAAACACCAGCTCACAAACCACATGTGGCTCTTTGGGTAGGTCCATGTGGCTCTGAAGTAAAATTGCAAATGAAAATAAAACAACTATAGTTTTATTTATACACTTTTTAAAATATTATTCACATAATTATTATTCGAATAATTTTTAAATTGTTGTGAGGGACAGGATTGGCTCTTCCATCTCAAAGGTTTGCCGACCCCTGGTATAGCCTATTGTTCCTAGGCTACAAGACTGTATAGCAAGTTGCTATACAGAATACTGTAGGCAGTTGTAACACTACAGTAAATATTTGTGTATCTAAACATAGAGAAGGTACAATAAAAATATGGTATAAAAGATAAAAAATGGTGCCCCTGTATAGGGCACTTGCCATGCATGGAGGCTGCAGGGCTGGAAGTTGCTCCGGGTGAGTGGGGAGTAAATGTGAAGGCCTGCGTCATTACTGTGCACTACTGAGACTTTGTATGCACTCTGCACTTAGGCTACGCTAAATTTATAAAATGACATGAGATTAAATCAAGCCCAAAAGAAAATGATGCAATCAAGAGACCCAATAAACACAAGATGTCTGAGGCTGCTGCCAGTACAATACGACATACTGTTTTACAGCAAACTTTTTTTATAAGTAGAAAGGGTACACTCTGAAATAATAATAGAAAGTATAGTAGAGTAAATATAGAAACCAGCAACAGTTGTTTATTATCATTATCAAGTATTGTGTACTGTACATAATTGTATGTGCTATGCTTTTATACAACTGGTAGCATCACAGACGTGTGAATAAGGCATTGTGATATGATGTTATGACAGCCACGCCGTCACTAGGTGATAGGAATTTTTCAGGTCCCTTATAAACTTATGGGACCACTGTGGTCTGTGTGGTTCATCACTGACCAAACTGTTGCTTTGCATCACATGACTGTACTTATGTTTTGGATTCTAAGTTGCTTTTCCATTGATTCTTCACAATAACCCTAGAGTGGTGCAACCAGAGCTGATTCCCAAACCCGGGCTCTTTTCCTCTGAAACGGCAGCTTCCGCTGTACTGGAGCAGGCACTGTTGAGAGGGTGGGGATCCCTGCGGCAGTGGTGCCATGTGAGGGGGAAGCCAGGGCAGTGGCTCTCAGGAACCCAGGCTGGTGGGCACTAAGTTTAACTCCGGGAAGTCCTTCAGTGAGGCTCCAGGAGAGGAACACCAAACCAGCAGAAACAGAAACAGAATCCCAAGATTAGAGGACTAGGAAGAATGTAAAAAGAGATACTCAGACCCAGGGAACTACGTAGGGATCAGGGATGACAAGGGCAGGGGGCAGTGCATCCCCTGAGAAGCACAGATGTCAGAATCAGAGCCCAGAACATTAGCAAGGAACATGAACAAGTTGACAGGATCCCACTGAGTAGGGTTTTTATTTTATTTTACTTCCAGCCACTGCACCTCTGTGTTAGTTATCAATTTATTGTGTCTCAGCTCTAAATGCACCCTTCCAGATATGCTGTGAGATAAATAACGGAATTCCCTTAAATACTTCTTTAAAGCGAGCACACTGTTAGTCTTTCTCAGTAAAGAGTGCTGGAGGAACCAGCAGGAGGACGAGCCTTCCTGGAACTTACGGCGCTGGCTGGAGAGCGTGGCAAGTCGGGAGGGATCCAGCAGAGCCTGGACCACAACGGTCACTCTGCGATCTCACAGTTAAGTTACTCTTTTATCATAATAAATAAGTTTTATATTCCCCTTCCCTGTTCACACTACTGTGGGGTTTCTTTCTCCTGATTGGACCCGTTCTGATACAGCCCCTTTGTGCATATGGAATTTTCTCAAAAATGCACTGGTATCTGCATCTACAAAGGCCCGTGAGACCTGAATCCCACCTTCCCTTCTGACACCTTCTTCCCTTCCCTTGGTTGCTGGATACACCAACTTTCCTTCCTGGCTTCACTCTCTACAGGGATCAGACCTTCTACCTGCAACTTTCTCTTCCTTGTCCTCCTGGCAGGGACCCTGTCCCCTCCCCAGTGCAACGCCCTTTCCCAGGCAACCCTCGGAATCATTCTGTCAGCGTGTTTTGTGAGTATCTTCATGGACTCATCACTCTCTGAACTTCCCTGGCTGTCCCCTCCCACCCTCACCCTACACCCGCAGTCCTCAGCCCCTGTGTAAGACGATAGAGACTATGGCTGTCACCTCCACGCCACCAGCCTTCAGCACAGCCCTGGCACAGGGAGGGGCTCCGTAAAGATTTGTCAGATGGGTGAGTGATAAATACAGAGCCCTGATGGAAGTTTCCACGTCTGAGGCTCTGTCCTGTTCCCTTCCTCCCACCCTACTCTTCTGTGGCCACTAAGGCACCTTAGTGGGACCCCAGGACTGCCAGGAGCTATCCTAGGGCATATGGCGAGAGCTCCTTGAAATCCTGCTCCCCTCTTGAAATCGTGATTGCTCTTTGAGACAGGGCTGCCGGGCAGCAGCCAGCACCAGGAAGAGGAGGCAGAGCCTGAGGGCCGGGCTGTATGCCACCAGGAAGCTCCCCAGGGGCCATGTTGGAAAATTAGCGCCTCAGTCCCACTTCTCACTATGGCAGACAGCCTGCTCGCTGCAGTAAACAAAACATAACACATGTGTGCCCTTTATTTCTGTGTTACCTTGTTGTTGTTGTTGTTGTTCTTGTTGTTCTTGTTAATGGGAGACTTGGAAATAAAATACCTCTACACCTAGAATTATACAATCCTAGAGCAGAAAGAGACCTTGGCATTGCCGGGTGCAGTCTCCTGCTCGACTTGCATTTTGCCTGTCTGCTTTCAGGAACTATAATCATTACTTATTTCAAACAGGAGTGGAGTGGAGTGGAGTGGAGTGGAGTGGAGTGGAGTGGAGTGGAGTGGAGTGGAGTGGAGACCTCCTCCTGCTCTCTGGCCTACAGAGGAGGTGCTGACGGTTGTCCTGGGGTCAAAGGGTCACTTCAAAGCAGAGGTAACTCTGACCACAGAGAAAGTCAAAACAGGAACTGACTCTCAGGTCGTCAGAGAGACAGGGAGTGGGAAGAAGCAGCACAGCCCTTTGGGCAAGCCCTGGAGGGAGGGTTTAAAGAGCTCCTAAAATCAGGGGCTCCTCTTGGCCTTCCCATTGCCCTCCAGGCAGGCTCTAGGGTCGGAACCCAAGAGGCAAAGTGAGAATAACAGAAAAGGCTAGCCAGGGTGCAAAAGGCAGAGTGTAGAACCAGCAGGAGTTTTCCAGACGAAAGTTACAATTGCATCTATACTTCTCGGGAGATGCTCCCTGTGAAACAGAGAGGACCAGGGGATGGCTGACAACTCTTTCTTCATCTGCAAAAGAAAGTCCAATATAGTTGAGTCTGTGGTTTATGATTTACTAATCAAATAAGTAATATCTAGCAGTCAATATTATCTTGGTGACTGATTTCTCAGCCTTATCCATGGTGATTCATAGAAAATGAATTATGGGGTGGGTGTTTGTGTGTGTGTGTGTGTGTGTGTGTGTGTGTGTGTGTGTGTGTGACACAGATTTGACTTACAAATTAGGTGATTATTTAAGACATAGTAGAGAAAAGGCTTAGCTCTTTTTTTTTTCTTTTCACCACAGCTATTAAATATAGATTGCTTTAGGCAATTTATATGAGATACAACATGATATCTTTGAGAGCTTTGATTTCCTTTGATGATAATTACATAATTAGTCCTAATTATTAGCATTGATAATAGCTAGCATTCATTGATCACCATATTCCAGACATTCTACTTCACACTTCACATGCAGATGTTAAAATAATCCAACAAGGCAGACAGTATTACTATCACTGTTTACTGATGAGAAAACTGAGACGTGAGGAAACTAAGCAACTTGATCAAGACCTCACAGTTAATTGCTGGGAGGACTGGAATACAGACCCTATATTGCCACCTGTACTCTGAAATCCATTAATCTTATTGATATACACCAGCCACGCAGTCAGCAAATAGAAATTCTAAGCACAGCCCATGTACAAGTTTAGAAGTACGTGAAAGCCCAATGCAATAAGAAGGAACTCCATATATTGGGTTGTCAGAAAAGTCATGACGCATTTTTGCAACAAAAAAAATAGAAAAAATACGTCATGACTTTTCCGACAACCCAATAGCTCAAGAATAATATACGAGGAAGGGTCAGTGGGAAATAGAAGATGAGGAAGAGGAAGTCAGGGGCTAGATTTTACAGATGAGATGTATAGTATTACAGGTGTTGAATTTTTACCCTAAAGCCAATTGACATAGTTTGCCTTTTGTGTTTTGAGCAAGGCAGTGTGATATTTAAGTTTTAATTTTGGAAAAGATTGCTACATTGGAATGGAGGAAGGTAGGATGCAGCGAGTAGAGTAATAAGGATAGGAAACTGGTCCAGCTAAGGGATGGTGGGAACCTGAATTAAGTCAAGGGCTGTGGGAATGGGGGAACATCAGACTCAATATGTGAAGGAGGTAGGATCAGCCGACTTTCATGACTGACTGGACTGAGGAGAGTGAGAGAGAAAAGACTTGAGAATAACTCCCAGGTTTTCAAGTTGGATAAAAAAGAGAACGATAAAGGCTTGTAAAGTGATGCATTCTTTTGCAGCAAAGTGAAATGGGAAGAAGCTGGTAGGTTCCATTTGGGACATATGAGTTTGGGATATTTATTTTGTCCAGAACAGTGAAGATATAAAAAAACAAACACAAAAAAATGTGATCTAAAATTAGTACAGCAAAAATGGGGATCCTTTATGTTAACATGAACAACAACAATATCAATAGGTATCATTTGCATTCTATTTTCCAAAAAGACCCATGTCTCTAAATCTGCATACAGTTTTTAAAAACTGGATGAGAAAGCAAACCTATGACAAGCAAAACACCCTTGTAATATAAGTAAACAACTTGTTCTAACTTCAATGAAAATAAGCGAAAGGTTAAAAATAATCACACTTGTGCACCTCTCTCAAGGAGCCTCAGCAAGCAAAACACATTCTGTCATAGTGGGGTGGCAGTGAAGTGTTCAAAAGCACCATAAAAGTCGAATTCTCCAAAAGGTAATGCAGGTGTCTAGGTCAAATGCAAATGAAGAAGTATGCAAATGGAGCTATACTTGACTACAAAATCAGATGCTTAAAAACATTTCAGGAAAGCAAAGTTTCAGTCGCACAAAATTCACCCAGTCTTCATTATAATACATTTCCCATTTGTGCCATTCATTCACTGTACTAAATGCATGATGGGGCTCCAGTTAAGTAGATTTAGAAGCTGATTATGCTGCATTAAATGTATTCACTTCAATTTTAGCAAGACTTTTTTTTTTCCTTTAAAAGGGTTACTAAACCAAGAAAAGTAGAAAGTAAGACGGAAAATAAAATATGCTTTGATGATGCTATAACAAGATTAGAAAATTGAATGGCTTCATGATATCATGTAAGAACATAGTCCTCACTTATCTGATTTAAATAACTAAAGAATACATTTCAGCTTTGTTAATTGCTTTTACTCTGTACTTGACATCTTCTGTACACGAGTCCACCAGATGAGGCAGTGTTTCTCTTGAAACTCCTATTTTTTTATATGAATTTACAGGGTTTTTTTTTTGTTTGTTTTATTACATTACATAGGACACTCAACAATTAAAAAATTATCAGGAAGAACACCCTGGCAGGTGTTTAGAAGAACTGGCTCTGTCTGCCATTAAGAGTAAATGTCAGGCCAGCCTAGTGGAGTGGTTGTTAAGTGCTGGCGTGGGAAGCCAGCGGCCCCGGTTCGGTCCCACATATGAGGGCCAGTGATACTGCCCTCAAAAAAAAAAAAAAAAAAAGAGTGAATGTCATCATTCTGGGCCTTAATATATTGATCGCTAAAATGAAGTTGCTGAATTACATTATATGATCTTTAACTCCCTCCTTGCACCAAAAATAATATGCCTTTGGGAAAAGCTAGTTTGATGCTATTATTTGATCCTGCCCTCAATCTGCTGCTATTTAAAATGATTTTTTAAATGTAACAATCAGCATTATAAACATATCCATATGAATTTATCATCACAAATGGACTATATTGTACACCCATCAAAGCTACCTAAAATTTAGTAGTTTTACTATAGTCATTTCCATTTCTTTCTAAATGAGCTCAGAAGAGAAGTAGCAGAAGAGAATGACAAGAAAAGAGGAGAATTTCAACTATTTATAAACTCATAAGTTTACATGGCATGAGTAGCCTAGCCTATGTACTTTCAGAAGTGCCCTTTTCATGGAGCATTTCTGAATTATAAAATAACACAGCATGCCCACTTAAATAGGAGTTAGGATGATCATCAGCTTGAATATATGATGGGTAAAGAACATTTTTTTCCGTGGCCTACAGTTTTAAAAATCAACTAATTACTATAGCAATGAAAATACTTCAGAGTATGCTATATCTTATTTCATAACAATCCTTGAATTTCAAGAGCAGTTATAATAAATGTAAAATAATTTGCAAAATATAGATATAACCAGCAATTTGCCCAACCTCATATAATTCATAAACAGCCAAGGTTCTGCCAATTTTCCCAGTTTTTAAATATTTGCCAGGTACTTCCAGGCACATAGCTTCTTCTCTTTCCTTTTCTTCATTCTCTTCTTTGGGGACTATCCAATTGATCTTCAATTTCTGTCACTTTTTTTTCTCCTATTTTCCAACTCTTCATCTTTTTGGTCTACACTTTGGGATTTTTTGCTGGTTTGTTTGATTTTAAACATTTTCTTCCATTCTCTGTTAACTTCTTTCAGTTTGGGCAAATGTATTTTTAATGCCCAAGATCTCTTTCTTATTTTCTGATGACTCCTTTATAACAACATCCTTATTTTATTCTATAGGTGTATAATTTCCTTGAGTTTTCATAAATATTAACTAGACAGTTTTGATTCCTTTATTCCTGAATTACTTCATTTCCCTTTTGATGTTATTATTATTATTATTATTACTGTTATTATTTGTGTGAATCATTTTCTCAAATGGCTGGTATTCCTTGGTTATCTTTTCACATTTAAAAACCAAACAATAGAAAGGCTTACTGAGGACTCTACAGGATTGGGGGGAGCTTATTTTATATTTTTTAGAAGCTTTAATTTAGCATAAATGGCCACGAGCTCACCATTACACTGGGCATGCCTTCTATCAGATGCTAGAACGTAGAAAGATTTTACTCTAGGTAACCGGCATTCACACCACTTACACTATTCTCTTTTAACAATAACTTCTAGTTCCACAGAGGAAAAGAAAAAGAAAGAAAAAAAATTGTATTTCATTTGGAGTTTTTTTGATTGAGGAACAAACACTTAGCAGCTTAGCAGTCAGGAATTTTTCAGCCAGGGATAGGAAAGAGGGTTGTGAACAATTACCTATACAGACCAATAATGAACACCTTCGATTTCTCTCCAACTTCTCAGTAGGGTCCACTGGTTGTGGTTCTGCATCAAGCAGGCCAATTTCCTCTCCCCACCATAGTGACCTCAGTGTTGATCTCTAAGTTGACGTTTGTTCACTCTGTTTCTCACGTAATAGTTTTTCAACGCAGTTTTATCTTCCAAGAATAGGTTGAGATGGCACCCACTTTTTGTTTTTAGGATTGTGCCAACTTTGTAAAATTTATATTTGTGTTAATGGGCAAAGGCAAGTTATTAAGACAGATTCTGCCTTAGGGAGAAACTTATGCTTTAGGGAGAACCTGCAGACTCCATGGGCCTTCACGTAGGGGCTGCATGTAGGACAAGAGCCCCCACCCTTAAGTTTGCAATTTGCCATTTGCAGTGAAGGATGTGGGCTGCTTCCTGATTCAAGGCTCATACTTCCTGCTGAAATTCCAACTAATTCCTATGACAGTCTTGAGATAAGCTTCTTGTTTTCAGGTTATTTGCAGTACAAAGATGATTGACATACCCTGACATCAGTGTAAGATCAAGCTCATCCAAGTGCTTTTCTAGTCTTTCTTCAAAATTAACTCTTCTGTTCTTAAAGGGATGGATTTCCAGAGTCTAATGTGCAATCCTATGATGGTTGTTTAGAACAAAACATATGTTAGATAGTACACTTTTCTTTACGATTTTGTTTTACCTCTTTTGTTGGCTTGTTAGCTATAACTCTTAAAGATGCTTTAGAGTTTATAGTAGATATTTTAACTTGTCACATTCTACCTTCCAGTGATATTATGCACCTTCATATCTTATATAAGAACCTTACCATAACATAATCCCATTTCTCCCTATTGACCCTTGTGATATTTTTGTCGTATATTTTACTTTCACATATGTTATGAAACTGACATTACATTACTTTGTTTTTTCAAATAGTTAATTATCTTTAAAGAGATTTAAATAATAAGAAACTCCTATTTTTTCTATGTATTTACTATATTGGTGCTTTTCATTTCTTTGCATAGATCTATATTTCTACGGGGTAAAATTTTCTTTCTGCCCTAAGGACTTCTTTTGACATTTCTGATACAACAAATCTGCTGGTGTTAAATGTTTTCCAATATTTTATATATGAAAACTACATTTTAATTTTGCTTTTAAAGATATTTCCATTCAGTCTAGAATTCTAAATTGAGAGATTTTTCTTTTCTTTTCAGGAATCTAACGATGCTGCTCTACTATCTTCTCACTTACACTGTTTCTGATGAGAAACCTTTTGTAATCCTTGTGTTCATTCCTCTATGCATTCTTTTTTCTTTTGGCTACTTATGAGATTTTTTTTCTTTATCATTGGTGTTCAACAACTTGATTGTTATGTGCCTTGATGTAGCTTTCTTTATGTGTCTTGTGCTTGTGATTCACTGAGCTTCTTAGATCTGTGGGTTTATAGTTTTTACTAAATTTGGAAAATTTTCTATCATTCTTTCTTCAGATGTGTTTTGTGCCCCCTCACTTTGCGGAGACTCCAATTGGAAGTTGTCCTATAGCTCACTGATGTTCTTTTCTTTTTTTTTCTTTTGTTCTTTTTTTCTGTTTCATTTTGTATAGCTTCTATTGTTATACCTTAAAATTCATTGATCTTTCTTTTACAATGTCTCGACTGCCATTAATGCCATCCAATGTATCTTTCATCTCGGGCATTATAGTGTTCAACTGTAAAATTCGTGTTTGGATTTTTCCCTTATTTTTAATGTGTTAGCATTTTGAATACATGAGAATCTTTTTATGCCCTTATCTGCTAATTCTGACACCTGTGTCAATTCTGGGTTGGTTTTTATTGATTGATATTCCTGTTTCTTTTATGATCAGTAATTTTTGATTAGGTACCAAATATTGTGAATATTACTTTATTGGAGCTAGTGATTTTGTATTATATGTTTTCAATAAATGTATTTTTAAATATTATAAATATTTTGGAGCTTTGTTCCAGAATGCAATTAGGTTATTTGGAAAAAGTTTGATCTTTTAGGATCTTGCATTTATGATTTATTACATGGGATCAAAGCAATGCTCAATCTAGGATTAATTTTTCCCACTGTTGAGGAAAGTTCTCCCTAAGTACTCTACCCAATACCTATGAGTCTTCAGGTTTTCTAATATGGCTTAAGGGGGCATGCACTGGTCCCAGCCTTGTTTGACTGCTGCAGACTGTTAGTTCTAATCCTTTGAGTCTGTTCTTTTCCTAGCTTGGGTAGTTTCCTCACATGCATGTACATATCAGCATTCAGTCGAATACTATAGGAGAACTATCTGCAGTTCTCCCGAGTTCTCTCTTTGTGCGAGTAGTTCCTCTCCAGTATTCTGTCCTGTAAACTCTAGTTGTTTTGGTTTTCCCAGACTCTCAGACCATTGCCTGAACTCAGGGAGTATACCAGGCTCTGCCTGAATCCCTAGTCCCTACACTGTAGATCAGAAATTCCTGACAGTAAGCTGAAGCAATCACACGACTCACTGTTTCCTGTCTCTCAAGGACCACCGACCTTCACTGCCTGATATCCAGTGTGCCACAAAGCATTGTTTGTATACAAGGTCAGACAATTCATGAACTTCTTGCAACTCTGTTGCTAACCTTTTGTGATATCAAGGGGATTATTCATTATGAATTTGTACCAACTGGACAACCAGTTAACCAAGTTTACTATTTGGAAGTGCTAAAAAAGGCTGCACAAATAATTCAAAAGACCTGAACTTTTCACCAACAATTCATGGCTCTTGCATCACGGCAATGCACCAGCTCATACGGCACTGTCTGTGAGGGAGTTTTTAGCCAGTAAACAAATAACTGTGTTGGAACACCCCCACACACACTCACCTGATCTGGCCCCCAATGACTTCTTTCTTTACCCAAAGATAAAGGAAATATCGAAAGGAAGACATTTTGATGACATTCAGGACAGCAAGGGTAATACAATGACAGCTCTGATGGCCATTGCAGAAAAAGAGTTCCAAAATTGCTTTGAACTCGTGCTGGCATCAGTGCATAGTTTCCCAAGGGGAGTACTTCGAAGGTGGCCATAGTGATATCCAGCAATGAGATATGTAGCACTTTTTCTAGGATGAGTTCGTGAACTTAATTGCTAGACCTCATATATTGTATCTACTTTTTGTTGTTGTTTCAGGGAGGAGGGTAGATTTGATCTCTGTTACTCCATCTTGAGCTATTAAGTAGTTTTCCATTGTTCTAAGAGGGCCTGGAAACCTCCAGAATGAATGACAGTGTGGTACATAGCACAAAAGCAGCAGAGTTGGGGACATAAAGGAATCAAAGGGCTGTGATAAAGGATGCCTATGAATCAAATTCATACAGATGTATGACTAATGGCCTGTCAAGTCTAAGCAGTGGGGAAAACTTTGCAAAATATTGGGTTTAAGGATATTCCCAATTTTCTGGAATCCAAAAAAGATGGAGGCTGACCATCTAAAATAGGTTCCTTTGTACAAAATAAAAACAAATATTTCTTGATGATAGCATTTTTGTAATATGAAGCATGATAGATGATAGATAGATAGATACATACATACATACATACATACATACATGACAGATAGATAATAGAAAAAATAGTTAACACTTATAAAAGGTTTAGCTAGGCATTATTAGTGTTCAACAAGTATTAACACATTTATTTAATCTTTTGAACATCCCTGTATGTAGGTACTAATATTATCCCCATTGTACAGATGAGAAATCTGAAACACAGAGAAGATTAAAATTTTGCCCAGGTTCACATCACTGTTGAATGGAAGAACCAGAATTTGAACTCAAGAGGTAAAGCTCCAAAGTAAAGCTTCTTAGCACCCCACACTCTACCCACTCTCCAGCTAGATGAATGGAGAAAAATGAAAACATACAGTTTCCATGTCTAGAAAAAAAAACTAATTTTCCACATCGCATCCTGGGTATTCTACAGTAGAATAATATTATTCTGCTTTTGGTCACTCAGCCTGTACTTCTTATCCTTTTGTGGAATTTTACGTTTAAGAAATGGACATATTGATCAAGTTTGAAGTGAGAAAGAGACTCAGAAACCTCAGAGGTGATGATTCAAAACGCAGCAGTAAGTGGACATATAAGGAGCATATTTTCTGTGAGACAAGGTCAAGAGCACCTATAAATGTCTTTATAATGAGTGTTTAGGAAGTCTATGGCACCGTGATTCCCACTATTTTAGAGTTCTAAGACTCATTTTTATCTGAATTTTGCAAGTGCTCATTTCAGAGTACTGTGTAACATTAAAAGAATTAAAGTGATATAAAATTTAAAATTTTACTTAAAAACAGTGTCAGCACCTTTTGAGATAACTGATGGCATACTGTGGTGTTGGGATCACTGGAATTTTAAATCATTCATTAGAATTAGAACATCTCCAAGAGTTCATTGCAATGCAATTTGTCTATTTAAATAATGACTCACAGGGATGTAAAGTACAGCATTGGGAATACAGTCAATAATATTGTAATAACTATATATGTTGTCAGATGGGCAATAGACTTATCAGGATGATCACTTAGTAAGTTATATAAATGTCTAATTGCTATGTTGTACACCTGAAGCTAACATAATATTCTATGTCAACTCTAATTGAAAAACAAAAGAATTTAAAAATAATGACTCACATCTATATATGCAGAAATACACTTTAAATATGATTTTTCTGACACTAATTAACATACTTATTATAATTACACAGCCCAGAGCAAATAGAATTTTTTAAATTTATAATTACGTTTCTCCTTCCGAATGAGCCTTCACCAATGAACACCACAGAGGGGAGCGCCAGAGACGGTGTTGCATTGTAGCTGTACTGTGTTTCCCCCAAAATTAGACCTGGTCTTATATTAATTTTTGCTCCAACAGTCTACATTGATTCATGGACAAAAAACTACATTTATTCAAACAGTCATGTCTCGCTGACGATCTTAACTGGGGCTTGTGTTTGGGGTAGGGCTTATATTACGAGCATCCTGAAAAATCATGTGAGGGCTTATTTTCCAGGTAGGTCTTATTTTTGGGGAACCACAGTAGCTGTGATTCTGCCCACGAACTCTCTACATGCCCCAGGCTCCCTCCTCCAACCCCTTCCCTATGTCTTCTCACTCTCTGGGTGACACCACTCAGTCTCATGGCATTCATACCAACTGTATATTGAAGACACTCCGAAGTTTATCTTCTGCCAAGATGTCTCCCTGACTTTTATTTCAAACTGCCTCTTTAAACTTCCAATTGGATTCCCAATAAGTGTCTCAAATCTGACATATACAAAGCTAAATGCCTGAGCTTCTGCCCAAATCTACTCCGCCATCTTCTCCATCTCAGTGAATGACAACTGAATCTTATTGGACAAATCTCCTTAAGACAAACACTCTGAGGAATAATTCTGAGTTCCTCTTTCTCTCTCTCTCAAATTCCACTGTGAATGCATAGAAAATCTGCTGGTTTCCAACCACCTCTCACCATCTATGCTTCTACTCAAGCTAGAGACATCTCTATCCTGGGTTATCACAATGCCCCTCAAAGGACTGCCTTGATTTCATCCTTGTCCTCCAACAGCCTATAAAAGAGTAGCCTGAGTGTCATAAAAATAGCAGATTATGTTCATTTTCTGCTCAAAACCCTCTACTGGCTTCCTTCACACTTAGAGCAAATGCAAATGTCCTTACAATGGCCTGCAAAGCATTAAAAATGGGCCTTCTATTACCTTTCATATCTCATCTTCTACAATAGCACATCCAGCCGAATATATGGTGAGCCACACAAAAGCCACAAGTGCAATTTAAAAATTTCTAGTAGCCACGTTAAAAAGTTAAAAGAAACAGATTAAATTAATTTTAATAATCTATTTCACTTGACTCAATATATCCTAAATGACTATATATAAATATTATCTTTTCAGTATGTAATCAATAACAAATTATGTATATTTTTCCATTCCTCTTTTCATACAGGCTCTGAAAACCACTGTGTATTTTATGCTGACATTCATCTCAATTCAGACCAGCCACATTTCATGTGTTTAACAATTGCCACATGTGGCCAGTGGCCGCCATATTGAACAGTGAAGTTCTACAACTTTTCCTTCGCATTCACTGTGCTCCCATTACATCTGGCATTTGCCTCTCTGACTTCATCTTAACATATACCATTAGTAACTTGAATTTTAGGAAACAAAATCCTACATGTTTGTAAGAGTGCAAGGGTTGGGTAGGGGTGTTCATGGTGGATGGCGGACAGGGCGTATAGGCAAGTTTTTTTTACAACAGAAATTCGTGAGCCAAAAGCCTAATTATCCCCTTGGACTGGATGGAGAGAGGTGGGGTAAAAGTACAGCAAGAACAAGATTGGTTATTGCAATGAAGTCTCGGCACAATCATAAGAATTTTGGGAGATTCTACAATATTTTCAACACTTCTTTTTATGGTTCATGTTACTAGGAAATCCTCTTAATGAAAAATATTTGAGTACTTCCATTTTGATGCAAGGAAAATAGGGAGCTCAGAAGTATAGTCTATGGCAGGTCTTGAGTAGAATGGAACCCTTAAGGAATGGAGTAAGAGAAAGCTGTGGAAAGGAAAGTGAAGCAAATAGAGTCTTGAAAGAAAAGGAAGCCTGGCACTCCAAGGAAACAGAAATCTGAGAAAAGTATAGAGAAACAACCTGATTTCTGGGTTGGGAGTGGGGAGTAGAAAGGAAGAACACTGCATGAGATGTCATTTCAGGCCACGGAGCTTCATGGAGGAGGTGCCTTGAAATGAACAACTGCTTTTTGAGGATAATTGAGTTGTATGAGATCTTACAACTAAATAGAAGGTGGTGGGAAACAATCTGCATTGGATATCTCCTCTGTGTAGGTAATTCTGCATATAATATTCCCT
The DNA here is from genome assembly GCA_033961575.1 of Aselliscus stoliczkanus. NCBI lineage: Eukaryota > Metazoa > Chordata > Mammalia > Chiroptera > Hipposideridae > Aselliscus > Aselliscus stoliczkanus. The sequence goes on along the minus strand of CM066731.1, from coordinate 162,073,903 downwards.
TTCGTCTTCACAATATCACAACAAAATAGGTGGTTTTATTCTTATTTTCCTGATGAGGAACCAGACTCAGAAAGATTGAACACCTCGTGCCATGTCTCCATCCATTCAGGTTTCTATAACCAAATGCCACAGACTGGGTGGCTAATAAACAACACACATTTACTTCTCATAGTTCTGGCGGCTGGGAAGTCCAAGATCAAGGCACTTGATTAGGTGTCTGGCAAAGTACTGTTGCCTGGTTCATAGGTGACCATCTCTTCCTGTGTCTTTATATGGCAGAAGAGGTGTGGGATCTCTTGTATGAGAGCACTGATCTCATTCATGAGGACTCTGCCCATGTGACCTAATCACCTCCCAAAGGACCCATTTCCAAACGTCATCACACTAGGGATTAAGTTTCAACATATGAATTTTGAGGAGCCACATTTAGTCTTTAGCACCCAGGATCACACAGCAATTAAGTGATAGACTCCAGAAAAGAATAAGGCTTGAAACCAATCATAGGTCCCACGTTCATGCTATGGCTACATCCTTGGCTCTCCGCCTTTTGTGGGAATCATTTACTTTCCCAGACGGATTCCTACAATGCATCTGCTCCACACTTAAAATGCTTCCTCATTTCTAAAACATTATTTTTACACCTTCTTTACGCTTTACACTATGCTTGAAGTAGGCAATCAATAAACATTTAATGAGTAAGTATGAAAAAAAGAACCCTCGTACACAGGATATATGCATTCTATATTTCTTTGTCTAAACTGCAAAATTTGACAGTAACAGCCTGTAAACATAAATAATATTCACAACAAAAATATGCATGATAATTCAGGAATCGTGACCTCGTAAAGGCAGTGTCCCCTCACAGGGCACTATGTGTCCATCTGCAAAGTGAAATCTGGGGATTCTGAACAAATTGAGCATATGCATGAAAAACGTCTCTAATTTTTGTATTATTAAGATTTTATAAGATATGTAATGATTCTTTGGCGGACTTTGTTGCAATGCTCATTATGAAATCTGCAAAAGAAGATTAAAATAAATCTCAGATGTCAACACAATCTCCTGGGTAATTCTTCACCCAACCAAATGATGCCATCCACGACTGCATTATCTATGAAGCTTGGAATGGCTAATGAAGCCCATCTATTGTGATAGAACCTGAGTTATGCTGAAAGACTTTTTCTCTCTTCTCAGCCTAGGGCTGTAACGACCCCCGCTTGTGGAGAGAACCTGGCTTTTATATTTAAAGCAACAGTGAGAATGTGTGGTCTAGGGCTAGAAGATTTCAAAGTGAAAACAATCCTTGAGTTGTATATGGACAATTCTCATAGGCCAATGAGAATGAGGGCAGGGAACTTGGTCTTTTCTACTTTTTCATGTCTCCCAGGAAAGTACCTGGCACACAGTAAGAGCTCAAAATATATACACATAAATATACCTAGATAGATACATACATATGCATAGACACAAGCATATATATGCTAATATCATTAAAATAAATATTCAAATTTTGTTTATATCACCAAAACCCACCACATGTATGTCCCACTACCTGAGAATTACAAGTGTCATTCTTTGGAAAACATTGAATAGGATGATTTTTAATACCATTTCCAACTCCTACGTTCAGTGACTTCTTCATTCTGTTACCTTCAGCCTCCTACTATGATTTCAGATGTCTCTAAATAGCATTCCAGTTATTTGTGATTTCATCTATAATTATTTTCTCAACAAGCCTTTTTTTTAATCCTTATGTAGCTTTTAAAGAAAAAATAAAGCATTTGAAAAATGCAATTTATCTTTCCTTGTTGAAAATTTCTGTAATGTGCCTCAGAAACAAATAAAGATGCAAACATCACTAGCACTATAGCAACAGAGTGACTAAGAGTCGGCGGAAAGGAGTGAGCATTAATTCCACCTCTGCCATTACCCCTCTGAGGGGACCTGTGCGGTGTGTTTTGTTAGTGATGGTGGTATGTTTGTTTGTTTGCCTCCATGGTCCTCAGTTCCTCATAAGAAATATTTAGGGAATTGGGTCCTGGGTGACTGCCAGCAGTTTTTCAAATTCTGAAGTTCCAGAATCCTAGGAAACTCATTCTAACCAAATATCTGTTGGCATGACTGGCTTTCAAAAGGCACAGCTAGAGTTTGACAATCGGTCTGACTGCAAGGGATACGGGTAGAATGTGCCAGGCTCCACCTCTCCCTTAAAGAGTGAATATGCCCATATGATTAAGAGCAATCCTTGATGAGTATACCAGCATGATTAAGAACACAGGTAGGTAAATCCTGCTTCTACCACATAATAGCTATGGGGCAAAAAAGTCCCTTTACCTCTTCAGTCATTCATTGAATGGAGAAACAAGACCTACCCTCATAATACTGAGAGTGTTAGATGAAATATAAACATAAAGTATTTGCAATCATACCCAGTGCACTCTTAATCATACAGATATATTCACCCTTTAAGGGAGAGGTGGAGCCTGGCACACACTGCCAGTATTCCTTGCAATCATACCCAACTGATAGTTTTTATTGGTAACCTTATCAGAAAGCATCAAAGAACACGGACTCTACTTCATGGAAATAGAGGCTTCCAAAAGGAAAGAATTAGTCCAAATTGAACAAATGGCTCTTCATCTCCTCTTCAGACTAAATGGTTGTTGAAATTTGTTAAGACGTATATCACTGTTCACAAGATCTGAACCCCAAGTAGTTGTTTTCATGCAAGTTCAGGTGGTAGATAAATGGATAACTTCAAAACGAGTAGATTAACAGATAACCCTACTGGTCTTTACCATCCATGTTGTTCTTCTCTACAAAGTAGTGTTCGGGGCAAAGCATACACTTGGTTGCATATTAAGAAAACTATCCACATTCCAGTTTATTTTCATACAGTCAAAGGCTTTTGTACAGTCAAAGGCAAATCCTTTGTTTTAGAGGTTGAATGGGCTATTTTCCTACATACCTGATTACATGCCGAGCATCCCTAAGCTATTGACAATTTCATTAGAGTGAGTGCAATAATCCATATCAACAGCTTATCCCTGTTTTGAATTATAAAATGCAGTTATTTAAAAAGCTAAGTATAAGCAAACTGATCTGCGTGTAGTCCTTCAAGGGTTGGACGAGGTCCAAAATCAAGCAGGATGCCAAGCAGCTCCTTAAATTTAAACACTTCCTAAAATTGTCTTTTCACCAGAATGAGGCCACCTCAAAGATTAAAAGCTCTCTCCTTTTTTTTTTTCGTTAAAAAAAAGAAAGAAAGAGAGAAACCAAAAGCACATAATTGCATTCTAATTTAAAACTCTAATTGAGTGCTCTTGTATTCATGAGATGGTCCACTTTGCTTTAAGGACAGTATTCTTATTAGTCACACAAGCTATCTAATCATTTAAGGACAAGGCTTCTTCACACCATATATACCTTTGTTTCAAAGCAAATGAGAAGGCACAATCCTGTCTTGTTTTCCTAAGTGCATCTCATTTATTTACCTATAAAAGCAATAATCAAATACTCTGGCTGAAAAATGGTATCTTCTTGACTAGAGCAAGTCCAAAGAGAGCTTAGGCCTGTCTGCATTTTATAAGGTAGTACTCCTGCTGATCTAAACCCAAACAGTGGGAAAAACAAAAGCAAACCAACAAAAACAGCCAAGGGCACTCATGGCTAAAGAACAAATAAACTTGTTTAGGGAAGGAGGAGGTGAAGGATTGAACACACTGGCTTTGGAACCTGGGAGCCCCAAGTTTAATCTTAGGTGAGTAACCCAATCTCTGAGCCTTGCTACCAAGAAAACAAGAGTAATAATAACAGTGTCTCTCAGAAAGGGCCGGAGTGAAGATTATGATAATACACTGAAATGCTCTGAACTCTTCCAACAAGGTAATCAATAGATACTCAATATAATCATCATTGATCTGATCAGGAAATCATGTGTTTTCTTTTGTTTTGTTTTGTTTTGTTTGTTTGTTTGTAGATTTTATTGGGGAATTAGGAGAGGGGAACAGTGTTGGGGAATTGGGGAAGGGGACTGGCCAAGTTGTTCTTCAGTCTTCGATGTGGAGGGTGCCAGTCATCATCTGGCTTCCCGGCAGCAGCTTGTGGCCTCTAAGTTCAAGGTGCTGTGTTCAATCTTAGTTGTGGGTGGGCACAGCCAACATCCCATGCGGAAGTCGAACCAGCAGCCTTGTTGTTAAGAGCGCACGCTCTATCCACTGAGCAATCCAGGCGGCACCTCAGCTCAAGGCACAGAGTTCAGTCTTAATTGTGGGTAGACATAGCCCACCACTGAACAGGCTATCTTGTTATTATACCAGCTGAGCCGTTGGCAGCTCAGCAACAGCTCAGCTTGGGTGCAGCATCACTGGCCCATGTGGGAATCGAACCGGCGGCCCTGCTGCTCAGAGCTCGTGCTCTTAAGCCAACTCTTAACCAACTGAGCCACTCGGCTGGCCCTATCAGGAAATAATTTGCAAACATGAAATATACTGCAGCTAATCTCCTGCTCTCCCTTTCTCTCTCTCTCTCTCTCTCTCTCTCTCTCTCTCTCTCTTTCTCTCTCTTTAAAGATATCAGGGGAGAAGGGGAAGGAAAGTGGCATTTTCAGAGAGTCTGCCATGTTCCAAGTGCTGTATATAGGTTATCTCAACTAGTCATGATAACATCTACTAGGAGTAGGAAGGATTATATCCACTTTAATGATAAGGAAACTGAGGTTCAGAGAGAGAATGAGAGCAAGAATCCTGCCCAAAGTCACCTGACCAGAAAATGGTAAAGACAGCCTGAAGCCAGGCCTCCAACTTCCCAGCCCAGAATTAGCATGCTACAAAAAGTTTGGGTGCACGCACACACCTGTTTCTGAGGCAGTTTGAGGATTTGTTTGGGGAGATACTCTCAGTGTGGCACAACCTAAACCTAGTAGCTTCTTCATTTAATCCTCAAAACGGTCCTATGAGGTACTATCATTATCTCTATTTATAAATGAAGAAACTGAAGGTCAGAGGATAAACAATGTGAAAAGTCAAAAGCTAGCAAGTTGTGGATTAGCGACTGAAACTGAGATCTGTTTCATACCAAAGCCCATATTGTTTGTCCTATACTGGGCACTTCACGTGAAGGGTTTGCCCTAATAGAAATCTTGCCTTAAAATGCATAAAAATTTTCTCTTTTAGTCTCTTAAGTTACATTTTATTTTCTCCTGGATAAAATAAGCTGCCTTGTGGCAAAATTTTTCCTGCTGAATAAAAGTGATGAGAACAGGTTCTGTTCTTTGAGCTTGGTGAAAAGCATGAGTAACTCAACCTGGGCATCCTACTGGCTCAGATCTCATGTATTCAGGCATCCAACAAAGGGGAAAGGTCCAATTTGATTCTAGCAGAATGTGGGATCCATGCTGCTCATTTGGAAGCTTCTTCTAAAGCAGCCCTCTTCCACACAGAGAAGCCACAATGGTACCCATCGAAATCCTCGCGACACACAAGGTGAACTTTAATAGACCACATATTTCAACTAGGGAATTTCAAATCAAGCCTGCTCTGGGCTTTGTGTTCCCAAGCAGCTCACAGATCTTTGTCTGAAAACACTAGTTATAACAATGAGCTCACAATGGTATCTCAATAAATGCCCGCAGAACCAAAGAGTAAAGCAGGAGATTGTCTGATTGACATTCTAACAAAGAGAGCAATACTACCTAAAAACGCTACCCTTTGGAATGTGTTCAAGGAACTATAGCTGGGATTCTATTGCCTGAAAAGACTACAGTTATAAATAGCAATTGTCAGAAGTTCTTGAACTGGCATCTTGGTGGCCACATAGGTTGACTAAAGCCATCTTACAGAGATTTCCACAACACACGCATTTTTTTAAAACAGGATTTAAGAGGATAAATTGAAATAAAAATATGCAAATGAATATAAATTCATAAAATTATTCCTTTGTATCAGAATAAGCTACCAATTAAGGGTACAAAGAGAAAAAAGAGCCAAAATGAGCTAAATATCCTAACCTAAATTGGCTTTTTAAAGGTCTAACCTCAATATGTAGCTTTTCCTCTTTTGCAACTCTAAAGATTTTGAACAGCAAATTATCATTTTGATTTTTAAAAAATGCTGTGCCTAAAGGTCTTAACTAAAAAGCATTATCTCGGTTCTAAATTTAAAGCTTGTCAGAAGAAACAAAGCTAATTATACACAGTCTGCTGAAAAGTATGTCTTAACTACAAATCTGTTGTTTAAATGGAAGAATTACAAGTCTTCAGTGTCACTTTTCAAATTCTAAATTCCCATTAGAATTCCTAGCAGTTCTGGATCTTTCTTCCCAAGACACCATTAAAAGTGCTTATACACATGCGCAGACACACCACAGAAAGAGCACAAATGTTCCTAAACGTATAAATAAATAAAAAAAATAACCCTGTGATATAGAAGACTATAAAGATATGTAGCAAAACAATGGTACCTCTGACACTCCACCCTTCATTCTAAATGACAATGGTCTTAGTTTAACAGCCTCTGGGTCAGTTTATGGAGGTGGTTACTGCCCCGTTCAGGTGCTCATCACCTGCTGCCTGGACAACTGCAACACCTCTGGTCTCCCTTTCCTCCAGCTGGTTCACTAGCCTGTTGCAAATTGCTTATGGTGGTCCTCAGAAGCTTTTCATGAATTACGCCCTATCGCTACTTTGTAGCATTTCTGGACCTTGGAGACACTGATAATATTTATCTGAGTTTCCTTAAATCACACACTACCTAGAAAATGCAAGCAGCATGTTCTGATGAGCAGTTGTGTTGTATCAAACCCAGAGATACCTCCAGCAGCCCCATTGCTGCTCTGGGGACGTAGATTGCGTTTAGGTTGTTAAATGTGGGAGCCAAAGCTACAGTCTGCGGCTGGAAGTATTCCATCTGCATTTCATTAGCTTACAAGAATCATCTATGGAGCCATTAAAAATTTGGATTCCCAGGTTCTGACTCCTCTCCCAAAGGTTCTGATTTGTTAAGTCTTGGAGAAGAGCCAGGAACCTGCGATTTAATCAGTCCCTGGGTCATTCTGATACAACCCAGCAGCAAACCCATATTTGGAATCATCCAGAATTTATTCTCCTTGTTTTACAGATGTGAAAACCGAGACCCGGAGTAGTAATTTGCCAGCGCTCATAAAGGAAGTTGCTACAAACCAGAACTGGGACCCAGGTCTCCCAGCTCCCGGTTGCCCTGTCCCTATGAGGCTGCTTACACGACTACAGCAACAGGAGTTTTCATGCAGCAACCTCTGCGCAGCTTCCTAAAACTCTCCACCTGATTCCACAAGGACTGTGTCACTGCAAATCCACCTTTTTATGAGAACAAAATTTCACAGAAAAGCCTATCACAGGTCAATGCAAGAAAGTCATTTCACAAAAGGCATTTTTCTGGCTCATCTAATTCGTCAATGTGTGCTGCCTCATTTACGCGACTCTGTGTAGTGGGAATAGAACCGGCTCTCACTGAATGGCCAGTTAGCATTACCAAAAGCATGGACCGAGATAAGAAATTCAGTCTTCCCACTTGAACTACTCTGTGACAGATTTCCTGCAACTAACAATAGATGTGTCCGCTTCTGTGACAGCATTAGCATCAAAGACAAAATGGAAAAATCAGATCGTCAGTTCATAACTTAGCATCCTCATGAGAAAAGTTTATGCGTGTCGTATAAATGCCTCACAAGTTGACATTTATGTTTTGGGCCAACTGAGATACAGTTACCCTTAACTCGAGCTGAAATGTATACTTGGAAATGAATTTGATCCACCTGGTATGAGATTCTTTCTCTGGCTGACCTTCTTGGAAAAAAAAACAACAAAAAAACTTAACATCTTTGATAGATTCATTAATTCACTCTGGATGAAACTAGTTTTATGGGCTCAAACAGAAACTTCTTAAAGACTCCTCTGCTTGACTTAACTAATTTTATGTAGCTTCATTTACTTCCACGGAATAGTGTAAGTACCAGGGGAACTAGATTCATGGTCTGTTTCACAATAAGAAAATGTGCTTAGTAGGGAAAAAAGTATTAAGACATTTCAGGCACTGGATTATAAAATTATTGCTTTTTCTTATAATAGGCCAACTTACTCAAGTAAGACTTAATTATTCATTCATCCATTCAACAAATATGTATTGAATATTTACTGTGGGCTAGAAACTGCTGGGCCTGCGACAAAACAATGAGCAAAAACACATTTCCCTTGTTCGTTGGATGTATAGGGGCTTCCCGGGGAAGATAAAATGGATCATGTAATCACACAGAAGAGAAGCTCATCATACTAGTGGAGTGTAGATTGGAGGAGTATCAGTGAAGTCAGAGCAGCTTCTGTGAGGCCTCAACTCCCCTGCTGAGACTGGAGGGGTGAGTAACTGAGGCCAGGATGGAGAGAATGTATAGGCATGATAGTAAGCGCATCATGACCAAAGAACATAATAAACAAACGGTTTTGAAGAAATCCCCAGTTTCTCAGTCTATGCATGGGCTTTTTTGAAGCCAACCGTGGGACATGGGTACCAATGATGTAGGTTGTTGATCACATGGTAGTTGTGGTTTAGTGGACAAAGGCCTTCATGCTAAGGAGACCTGGGGAAGTTATTTTAATTTCCATGGTTTGGGGCCTTCACATCTGCAAAGTGAGGTTAATAAAACCGACTGCCTAAGGTTCTAGGGGGATTAAATGAGCCAATCTGTGTGCTGAGATTTATAAACTCAGAAATAACATAAGCGAAGGATTACAGATTATAGTGACTAATTCTTCCAAAATATAGACTACTCTGTGGTAAAACACAATTGAGTATAATTAAGGTAATTCTGTGATCTGTTACACAGCAAGCGTATGATTTTCTCATGATGCCGTACCAACGAGGACACCAGAGCTTAGAGCTCTGATCTCAAGTCTGTTGAGAAATTAAGTGAAGGATGAGAGAGCCTCACTCAAAACCCCGGCTTCATCACCAAGTAGCTGTGTAACAACGATCCAGTCCCAAAGACCAGGCAGCCCTGGAGAACGTAGGTTTTGCCTAACACCAAAGTGGGAACCACAAATATTTTTGAAGCTCCTCACCCTTAAGTCTTTGAACTGTTGTCATCAAAGTTCTGTTGTTATCCTCACTCACAATCTTTTCTTCCCAGGATCCACCCCAGGCCACTGGGGAAGGACCCAGTGGAATTTATATTGTGCAAGAATGTTTTAACCAAGTTATAGTGTGGTTATAAAATGAACATCAGGAAATTCTTCACTAATTAATCTAATTAGGGATTGAATTTTTAAGAAGTGGTAAATGGAAGGTATTATAGAAGAAAGGAAAGTTGATACATCCAAAGAACAATATATGGCTTGAGGGTTTTCAGGGAAGGGGGGATGGTAACTCTGATCGGGAATTCATTAAAGAGAAATTAGCAAACTATGGCTTTAGTTATATTAACCCATCTAGATAGGGTGAACGGATCATGTGGTGAAAACATATTTAAAGTGGTGCAGGAGGGCCGGCTGAGTGGCGTGGTGGTTAAGCGCTGGCTTGGGAAGCCAGCGGCCCCAGTTCGCGTCCTACATATGAGGGCCTGTGACACAGCCCTCAAAAAAAATAAAATAAAGTGGTGCAGGGAGATAGAAATTCTTCTTTCTGGAAAGAATGCATTCCCACCTTTGTTTATTTTCTATAGGGGCCATTTACTGCTCTCAGGAAGTGTTTTGTTTTTGTTTTTGTGTTTTGGGGTTTTTTTTCAGGAATTAGAATGGCAAAAATTCTAGTTACAAGAGGAATAGCACTTCCCCTTTCATTACCAGACACCATGCTTCCAGGAGGAAGCAGCTGTTCGTTAGACAGTCAGGACAGCACTTCCACTAACTGATGTCCAGCTCTCCCTCCCTGAAGGGTCCCTCTGTTGTACAGAACAGAGGTCAGCCAGGAAGGGTCACTCTACATGGCCCAGGAGGGGTCAGAAGAGTGGTCTGATCTATGACCATCACTAAAGCTCCTGAGGAAATTTGGTCAGTGTCTCAGTCTGCAGTGAATGAGTGGAAGAAACAATCTTGGGGTTCCCTTTGATGAGCGTAAACCTCACTTGCATAGTCAGACACAGCTGCACCTCAGCATGATTTTAAAGCAGTGCTTGATTCCAAAGCAAAGCCAATTCCGTGTCTTTCAGTCTTGGGTTGAAGAACATCAAGATGGCTTCATCTTTGTTGGAGAGCCACTGTCTGATTACATTCCATTATTCAGGGGTGTATGATGCATTTTCTCATTATAGCCTAGCAGAATCTCCCAGCTCTTCTCCATCAAATTCTAGAACTTCTTAGGTATAACACCAGTACAATGGAGCTAGAACACTGCTCTACACAGGACACATTGACTATTCCCAATAATAGGAAAGGTTTTTCTTCCTGTGAGCATAGAAGCTTTGAGTGGTACTTCCTGACATCACTTACTTGTTATTTTTATTTGCCACTTGTTTTGTTTATTTGCCATAAACACTCTATGAGCTTTCCCATATTATTTTCTGTTCACCACTTGTGTTTGCTTGATCAGGAAATAACTCTGCAGCCCTTTCCAAGTTACGCAGGCTAGAAAATTTGATGTATTCCTTATTTTTGCATTGTTTTAATCCTTATTTCCAATCAGTTTATGATTTCTGTCCATTATATATTCAAAGTGACTCTCCCATATATTCCTTTTTTTCCAATTACTACATCTGATGCCTTAGTTTGGACTCGTTTGATCTCTTTCTGAACTCTTACAATGCCTCTGATCTCTCACTTTGTCAACCCACCCTTTACACTTTCCCTGGGTTTATCTTCGTAAAACAGAGTTTTGATCATGGCACTATTTTAAAAACTATTTGACAAGTCTAAATGTCCATGCCCATGGTATAAAGACAAAAATCCTTCAAGTCTTTTATTGTCTGACCCCAATTCAACTTTATAATACATCTCTTCTTCTGTACATATTAGAGAACAACAAAGAAGATTATTTGCCATGTTTCATGTATCTCACTGGGTTTTTTTTTTTGGTTTTTTTTTTCACACTTCTGTTTTTTATTCCCTGATTCTTAGCTCAGAATATCATTGTAAACCCATCATTGCTCTTTATTACTAGCATGGAAAATACATTCTCATCCTTCAAATTCCAACTGAAATGGCCACAGCTTTGTGAAACTTCCTGTTGTTTTGTTCTCATTTCTAAATAATTGCTCCTTTTAATCCCATTTGTCCTGTACATCTATTTTTCACTTATTCATTATAATTTGTTATTTAGGTAGGTTCTCAGTTATAGTAAGAGCATCATAATGGTCCAAAATGTCTTCTACTGATTTTGTATTCTCTAAGAAGTATCGAGAGCATAGTAAATACTCAAGTCTGAAGAATTAAGAAAATCTAATAATTTGATTTTTCACATTAGTAGGCCAAATAATACAATAAGATATTCCAAAATATGTTGACATTCCTAATTTTAAAAACTTTTAGAAAATCAGGAACATAAGAATGTTTTTACATCTTAAAATATTCTATTCTAAATAAGCAACTAAAACATTCTAATTTTTTTTTTAATTGTGCTTGCTTTGGCAGCACATATATTATTTTTTAATTAACAATTAAAATGATAGTCCTTACTCAATATGGCTTATTGCCTTACTTCCTGAGACCATATTGAAATGAAACTAATTTTTAAAATCAAGTTTAACCCCACAAAAAGACTTTTTTGGAAATTAATGAGTTTCTAGAATGACACGTAGAGCTAGAGAAATGGCATCTATGAAGCAAGGCAAAGGGATGTAAAGGTGAAAATACTTAAATATTATAATAGAGTGAGGAACTGCCATTCTACTTTTCAGAACCTCAGAAAGATTTGAGACTCAAGTACTAGGTACACTGGCGGGAAGGAACAAGATAGGAGAGTGACAAAAAGAGTTACTTGAAAGTTTGTACAGTTAATTCCATACACACCCTGCATGCTTAACTCCTGGAAAACTGGGCAATGCTGCTCAGGACAGGAATTCAAGAGATCAGAAACCTGGGTAAGTTGAACAGTTCTAATTTCTGACATTCAGTGATCCCATAGCATATGAAAAATTCCTCTCTAAAACACACTACAACAGCAAAAATCCCCATACATTTTCAGGGTTGCCAGGGGATTTTTATTGTCACATGTTTAGAAATGGACAACTAAGGATCAGCTGATAAAGGTAAAATATGAAATAAAAATTTTAAAAAAAGCCATAGTAAAGAGAAAAGTTGTCCCTAAAGGAAACAAACATAATTTAGAGGGAAAAGAAAATTTTAACAATTTGAGAAGCATTCTCCTTTACTCTTGAGAATAAGATGCTTTCCAAGCCAAAGTAATAAGTAAAGAAATAGAAATAACACATTTTTGAAAGGTTGAGTGAAGAGTAAAATTATTTATAGATTATTACATTTATAAATATAAAATAAAAGATTTAACAAAAGACTATTTTAAAACTAGCACACAAGTATTTGCCTAGATGCAAAATAAATGTACATATCAAATTGTACATTAACTATTTTCCATGTGCCACGCACTCTGCTACAAATGTTATATACAATACTTATTCCAGAACATTCTATTTAAAGACCATATTGTGAGAAAGAAAATTTATTTTTATTTTTTTAATTTTTTTAGGGCAGTGTCACTGGCCCTCATATGTGGGACCCGAACCGGGGCCGCTGGCTTCCCAAGCCAGCGCTTAACCACTGCGCCACTTGGCCGGGCGAGAAAGAAATTTTAATTGATAACAGCACACAATAATTTAAATAGTAAAGAATGATCTTTAAAAATATGCACAAGATTTAAGGAAAACTAAAAAACCTTACTGTTGTGGTTAATTTTATGTGTCAACTTAAAGAGTGCTTTTGGGTGAGATTAACATTTAAACTGGTGAACTTTAAATAAGAAGGTTGTCGTAATCATGTGGGTGGGCCTCATCTAATCAGTTAAAGGCTTGACTAGAACAAAAAAACTAACCTCCCTGAACAAGACAGAATTCCCTAGCAGACTGCCTTCAGACTTAATCTGCATCATTGGCTGTCTTGAGTATCCGGACTTGCCAGTCTCTATAACTGTGTGATCCAATCCTTTTAATAAATCTCTTCCTACATATCTACATATCCTTTTGGTTCTGTTTCCCTGGAGAACTCTAATTAATATAATTTACTAAGACCCTCCAATAAATGGAGATAAATGCATATATATATATATATATATATATATATATATATATATATATATACCAAAATGGAAAGATGAAATTTTATAAGAGATTACTCTAATACAATGGGTTTAACTTAGTTCTCAGTAACATCTTGATGGTCCTGAAAGCAAAATTATTCTAAATGCATATTTTAAAATAAATAGGTAAGGATAATTAGAATAATTTGAAAAAAAAAGATTAAGGTTGTGAATGTCTTGCCCATATAACACCTGACTATAAAACTACTGTAATGGAAAACATGTTATTTTGGTGTACAATTTGAATAATGAATAAATGGAACAGAATAAACTTTCCACATAGGCAAAAAACTCCATTTGTCTTGTTCACATAGTAGGCACTTTCAAGTTTTTTTTTTGTTTTATTAGTAAGTGAACACAGATAGCAGGGAACCAAATCTGACATCTGTGGGATCTTAACTTATGGGGAAGGAATAAAAGGATGAATGACTCAACAAGTGATCCGAACAAAGTAGACCAAGTGTTACTTTGTGTGTGTGTCGCTTGCTTGCTTTATTTATTTATTTATTTATTTATATCAAGTTAGAGGTATAAGTACATCTGAGAACTTATATGAAAAAAATTCCAGTAGCCTGGAAACACTATACCACCTGGTAAACTCCTGGTAAACTCAGGTGGTTCAAGAATATAGGATGGGGCATCACTGGTTTTTATGGTACCATTCCAAGAGAAAAAATAGTAAAGAATCAATATACTCAGCAAACTCATGCAAAGACCTCTTACAAACCAGTATGGAAATAATTAGTACTCTACTAGGCAAACAAAAACACACACAGAAGAAGAAGAGATAATTGAACCCTGTAGTTCAGAAAGATATATTCACATTTAATCGACAACAAGAAGTAAGAGAAGAAAGACAGATTCCTGGAGGGATGCAGTGGGTGGGGCATTCCTCTTCATCAGTGAGGAAGGAGTCTTGGAGGGATGAGGCCAGAGCAGCACTGGGACCTGAGACCTTGCAGGGGTGGTTGCTTCAGGTCTAGGTCCAGCTAGCCCCAGGTTTGCCCTTTGGAGAAATAGGCTATCACTGCGTTATTAGCTACACAAATACATTCACATCAGATCTCTCCAACCTACTGCTAGCTCTCATGAAAACAAAGGAGTGAGGTGTAGCTAGATGGGAGAAGCCATTCTCTTGAGAAGCAAAATAAGTGTATGAAATCCAGAATCAAGTGGGATGGGTGAGTAGCTCCCAGTGGCTAAGGTAGAGAGATTATGACAAAGGATGACATAAAGCAAGCATCTCTTAGAAGACTTCCCATAAGCAGAGCTGGAAGGTAAGAACAGGACTAATTAATTCACAAGCTTGGTTTTGTGATAGTTGTTTTTCCTCCCTCAGGAAATGCAGTCACACGTATCACTCCCCTGAATCAGGACGGTGGATTTATGTAGTGGCTTCTCATATAACTGTTACCAAGCTCAGAGTAGCTGCTCTAGACAGCTGGCAGTTTCTTTCTTTTCAGAGCAGTGTAATGAAGAATGAGTCAAGTTCTTTGGCATACCCAGTGCCCACAGAAGCGCTGGCATTTTCAGGCTAACATCCAAGATTGTCGTGTCTCCAGAAAAGGTATTCTCTCAGTTCTATACCAACTATTTGTTATGATCCTTTCTACATCAGCTTATAAGCAAGCATAAAGGGAAAAAATGAAATATAGAGGGAAGTATTCTTCAATTAAACAATCCACATTTTATCTTCACAGTAGTAACGGAAAAGAGGCTGCCTTGAAAAAACACTCAGTATGATCTATCTGCTGTGTTTTTTTGCTTTTTTTGTTTGTCTGTCTTTTAAGATTTCTCCATGGACAATCTGTTTTAAATCAAATCCAAACTTGACAGCTAGCAAAGTACTTTACTTCAGTAAATTTCCCTTTTATAATAACTTAATGAGTATTGTTGAAATATATCGAGAGTTACTCACTATTTCCTTCTATTAGTTATAATATCAATAAGTCTCTCGAAAAGTTGTCAAGATCTCTTGACAACTTACGTTCATTTAGCTTAACAGGAGATTTGCTGAAATATTATAACATTGTTTTTGAGTTTCCCCCTTTTTTTGTCTTGGGTAACATAAGAACATTTTCAACTCTAAGTCTGTAGGATATACATGCTCGAAAAGATGGATCACTCTAAGTGAATGGTTTGTAAATAGTCTCTTAAGTAATCAGTCTGGGTTGTGTGATCTATCTGGCAAGGCAGAAAGAGCTTTATCAAGATGAAAGGCTGTGGCAGACCACGTTGCTCTATCTTGCTGTTCTGAGATGTGTTTATTAAGCATAAATTCATGAATTCATAGACTATTGGGTTATACCAGTCCTTTGAGACTCTCTACCCTTCATTTTACAGAGGATAGACTCAAGACCTAGAAAGGAAAAGTGATTTTTCCAGAATCCCCAGTGAAGTTACTAAAAGAGACAGAACAAAAACCCTAACCTTTGGGAGAAGACATTTGTGGCAAATATAACTGACAAAGGATTTGTATCTATCAGATAGAAAGAACCCTAGGGAATCAATAAGAAAATAATACACACTAGTTAAAAACGGGAACAAGCTATTTTAGTAGTTAGGATGGAATTCTGCAACTTACAGAAGTTTAGTTAGAGAGGCTTCAGTCAATATGGCCTGGTTTGCCTCACAAAACTGGAGGTCAGGAAGGAGGCCATTCAACCCGAGGAGATCATCAAGGACTCAGCTTCCTTTCCTGTTCAATAATTTCTCCTCACATATTACAGATTACTTCTTTTTCTCCAGGCATCTAGCCTGCGTTCCAGGGAAAATCAGAACAAAAGGGAAGTCCAGGGACACAAAGTAAAAGACATGCCTTTTAAAAAGTTTGTCTAGAAGCCCCGGTGACTTCCACTTATTTCCCATTGGCCAGACTTGGGTCACATCACCACCTCCAGCTTCAAGGGAAAATAGGAAATAAGTTTAACTGACTATATCAATATCTCAGATAAATAAAATTATAATCTGTTGGTAAAGAAGTGAAGACTAGATAGGAAGGAGATGATTAACAGTGCCTGCCAAAGAAAAATGAGACAATCCACAGAAGAGGAAAGCTTAATGGTTAACACATTTAAGAAACGTTGGCTAATCTTACTACTAATAAGCAAAAGACAAAATAAAACAATAAGATAGCACCCCATACCCAATCAGAATGATTCTGTCATTTGTTCACAAAATGAGGATAAAGGAAAATGGTCATATACTGAAAATGAAAGCGTGCACTTATACTGTGCTTTGGAATACACCGTAGACTGTTACTTCGGAGGACAATTTGAAAATATCTCATAAATTTTCCATAAACCCAAAATGGCACACTTAGGTGCATTCTTAGATCAGCTTTGTGTGCTCAAAAGGACATAAGCGTTCTTTGCAGTACTTGATGGTACTAGAGAAAAAGTGGCAACAACTAAGTTCTCTCCATAAGTGCACAGATAACTAAACTGATAGATACATTCATGCAACGAATGGATTAGATGTACACGTGTCAACATGGCTGATTCTTGGACATATACGCCATAGCTCTCCTCACTCTGGTTCTTGATCCATAGGCACTATTCAGTTGTACCCCAAGTCTATCAATGTCTATAAAAATCTCTTTGACCTCTCCACCAGTTTCCACAAAATTTTTTCTCTCACTAAGATGGTTAATAGTGTGTAGAATTTGCTGAAGATTTCTGGGAGATATGATGGAGTCAACTGGGAACCCTTTGACCTAATCCAATTTTTCATGCCCCACTCAGCTTCACTCTTGGCTTCTTCACTGTCCCCAGGATTGCCTCACCCCAACCTCCAAATTCTTTTGTCTGTACACAGTGCTTCATCACCCCTTCATATCCATCCTCCAATACTCACACCCCTTCAGTGCTTTCTAAGATTCAGTGCTTTCTAAGACCCATGGAAGCTGGACTGTTGAACAGCAAAGGCGTTTACAAACCAAGACAGCTCTCTCCCTCAGAAAAATTCTGGTGCCAGGTGCTCACAATTGAAGAATGTATTTATTATCTCATTAGCAAACAACATGACTTTTATTGAAACTGGTTCCTCCACAACCCTCCTGAAGATTATTATTAAATTGTTGGTGTATCCAATAACCAATCTTGGCACCTAGGAAGTATAACAAATGAAAAATCCAGTCAAATAACTGTTTCCTGATAGTGGGAAAGAGAAGTGGTAACAAAAACTTTATGACATTTTCATAGTAAATGATAGCTGTGGTATGAAGCTATCTTAATAAAGGCCTAGCCTTATCCACTCTTGCAAGTAGGAAAGATAAGGCCATGAAAACAAAGTACTGGGGACAAATAACGTAAGGCAGCTGAGAGTGCTTACTCTTGCTATAGAGGAGATACTTAAAACAGCTAAATAGTAATGAAAAACCCTCTCTCATAGTCATAGATATATTTACTTAAAACACATTTTGTAAGCAGAATGTTATTTAATAAGCATATGGCTAATAATTTACACAATCTGTAAATCATAGCTGAACCGGACATTTTCTTTGTTACAAAGAAATATGGCAATTTATGTAATGATTGAAAAGAATTATGTGTTAAAGAAAAGGGAGCTTCATGTTTTGATTATGTAGGAAAGGAATGAAATTAAAGTGGTCCATACTGATTTATGGCTAAGCGTTCTATGGTTGTATAGAGAGACCTGGGAAATGTATGTTTGCGTATTTATACTCAAGTGTTTTGAAAGTGCCATCAACAGCCCTAAAGATGATGTACTATTGACTTGTTTATTTCAAATCCATCTCAAATCGGTGGAAACTACAGAAGTGAGTGGTTTTAAATTCTAAAATATGAATGTTGCTTTCAGATTTTCAATCTGAATTTAAACGTCCCAAGAGGCATATAAAACATCCCATGTTATCCCGCTAGTGCTGACACTGTGTTTCCCTCAAGCTCTCGCTGGTATTCACCCACTTTTGCAGTTGTTCCTGCTAATGGTGACCAGGACACAGGCAGCCTAGCAGGAGGAGGAACACAGAATTGGGGCACCTTCATAATTTCTAGCACTGCCCTAATGATCCCGAGTAAGGCTTGTACTTAGGCACATTTATTACAAACCATGTAGAAAAGGGGACTGGATGGGGGTGGTGAGGATGGGAGGGTCACAATATGTGATCCTGTAAATCTAAGTAACCCAGATAAAATAAAGTATATAATTCTCTTTGGCAAGCCTGATAACCTATCCACTCAGCCCCTAATGGTTGGTTGTCAACATTATAAGAACTTATGATAGGATAACAATATCATATTATGGTGGGATGGATTTAATCACATATTTTCAATTTGTATACCAGCTGATTCTAAAAATCATAGAAGGTAGCATGCGATAATAACTAATTGTCTAAGATAGTTTAAGTTAACATAAAATATGAAATTGTATCGAAGGCTAGTAATTTATAATTCAATCCATAATCTAGGTCAGTGCTGTCCAATAGAACATTCTATAATGATGGACATATTCTATACCTGTGCTTTTCAACATGAGAGACACTGGAGACATGTGGCCATTGAGCAATTGAAATGTAGCTGATGTGTCTGAGGAACTGAATTTTTAATTTCATTTAATCTTAATTAATTTAAATCAAAAGAGTCACATGTGGTTAGTGGCTACCATACTGGACAGTGTTGAGTTAGCCTAAAAACATTTTCTATAGTTGAGTCTTAAATGTAGGTCTGCTTTCCCTTTGCCAAGTGAGGAGGGAGATGCACGGAGCAAAATTAGCTGGTCAAAGAAAGCATCCTTGTCATGCAGAAGAAGCAGTCTCTTTAGTCATTCCCAGTATCTAATAGAAATATATTTCATAGACTTTATCCATGCAGTGAGTAATTCCTTGGTGTGATGGTTTTATTGAGGACACAGCAATGTTATTCATGCTGCTATGTTTTTATATAGACTCATACTAATCACTGCTGAAGAAATAATACTAAACCATGATTCAGGAATGGCACCTTCATGAGAAAGTAAAATATGTGGGTTTGATAATCTGACCTGTTGCAGGAATGAAACTCAGAAAATCTAGAAGAATAGGGTAGGGAGCATGTAACTTTCTCTCTCTCTCTCTCTCTCTCACACACACACACACAAAATCATCTCTGAAACAATAGATAAAAAGCTATATTTAGTATTGACTATTCATAAATAGGAAAACATACAGTTATTAAAATTATATTTTTTCTTTATAACATAACACAAAAATGTTCATTATGAAATTTTAAGAGAGGAAAGGAGAGCATAAACTGTATATGTGGTAAAATCAATATTTTGTAAGAACTAAAATATATATAATATCAATATTATACATGAAATTAGACTGGAAGCAAATACTTCAATATGTAAAAATCAGTTCTTTCTTACTGTGAAAGTCATAAGGTCATAACTGATATTGTTTCTTTATTGTATTTTGAATACTTTTAAATACTCTAAATTAATATTTAAAGTGTTATTGATAAAAATGAACACAATAATAAAACAATAAATATTCACCTCTACCAGGTTACAATTTTATACCCCCCACATGAAATTTATACATGATAATTTGAGTTACATCAGAAATCTTTGGTTAATCTAATATTTGAGGACAAGATGTAATAACAATGGTACAAGCATGGCTGCCTGACTGTTCAGCCACCACCAGAGTCACCATCCTCCTTCTTAAGTCTAAGGTTGTGAGATGGGCTCCCTTTAACTCCCTATTCCCCAAGGCTCTGTGATATACTTATTCCTTCAATGAAACTGAAAAGATAAATGAGAATAAGCTGTATCTCACAGGTTGTTGAGAGAGGGATTAAATGAGATAAATTAAGTAAAGCATATCGTATGGCGATTAGCACATATGGAGGTTCCGTAGATACTAATCACCCTTTCCTCCTTGTTTTTCTGTAGAGATGGGTAAGTTTTCACATAGAAACATGGAAAGCATACTTACAAATACTTGATTTGCCATGGAGAGTAAGTATTACTAAGAACATTATGAAGGATTAGCTCTCTTTAAACATTTTCTAACAACTCTTTCTTGAATGGCCTGTCTTCCCAAGTCTTATTTAGAATAAAAATAGTTCTGGGCTCCTGATTACTACCCATATAAATAGGCCATACCCAATAGTTTGACCTAAAACAACAGTTTACATGCCTCTTGGAACCATTTGTCAGCTTGTCATATACAGCCAATCACTTCTCTGATGAATCACAGAAATATCGAAGGACTGTTTGTCTAAGAAATTCTTTTTTGGGGCCGGCCGAGTGGCGCAGTGGTTGGGCGCTGGCTTGGGAGGCCAGCGGCCCTGGTTCGTATCCCACATATGAGGGACAGTGACTGCCCTCAAAAAAAAAAAAAAAATTCTTTTTTGGACCCAAAGGCTTGCATTAACTTTAAAAATAAGTAAACCATTTCCTAAATTAAAAAACAAACAAACAAGATAGGAAAATAAATATCTCATATAGGCAAGCTTGAAGTGCTGATTAAATTGTTTTGTTTTGTTTTGGTTTGTTCTGCATAATACATAGGAATTTTAATGAAATTTATCTAAATCTTTTGCCTAGACCCAAATTGTTTACACGGAATCTGATGACAACAAATAATTGGAAGTTAGGAAGAGATAGGCAGGGGGCAGGCAAAGGAGAACCAAGAGATAATAAATTGAAAAGCAACCTGCACAATGCTGTTTCTGTGTGCAATACATCTATCACATGTCTCCTAATGAAAGCCTGAAATCAAGGATTGCTGACTTAATTGTGGGCGAGAACGAGAGACGCTGCTCTTGTCAGGAGAGTTTGAGAAATGCACTCCATTAAAGATGCATACACCCTCTGTTCTCACCAATTGTGACCAGATGCAAAATGCAAACTTGTTCCTCACAGCAGGAATAATTTCATTATGGAACCATATGTATGCAGGAAAATAACCCACTTGATTTTCTGTCATTTTATTTTAAACATGTCGGGTGCTATGTCAGAAGCAATCACATTTAAAAGACTAAAGGAATCAGATGTAAAGTTATTACCAATTTTAAAGACGTAAAAATCTTTTTTACACTAAAATATGGCAAAATAAGTGTGTACAAAACCAGCATTTACTTTTAATGAGATTTAACTTTGTTAAAAAATATGTATATATTTTTTTAGAATACTAATGACCACTCACAAGTGATACGTTGACTTGTATCACAACTTAAGCTAAGCCAAATACCCTATAAATATAATATCCTATATATCCTCTGAAAAGTGGAGGGAAAGGGTCTGTCCCGTAGACATGTGGTCATGAGTGGAGCTGTTCACCACATGTTTCTCAGCCCCCATCAAGGCACCCCTTTGAAAGGTAGCCACAGTCTCATGACTTACTCTGACCAACAAAATGTGAGCACTTCTCCTGTCTGTTACTTCCAGGTAGACGTTTTAAGAGCCAACTCATGCTCAGATACCTTGCCTCTTTCCCTGTGCCATGGCAATCAGTAGTTGCTTTGGATGGAAAAAGAATCTGTCAGTCAGGAACCCAGAATAATAGCAAGATGGGATCAAGCCCCCAGCTAACCCACACTGGTGACGTAGTGCAAATGAGAAGTAAGCCATGTTTTAAACCAGAGGGTTATTGCAGCTAAACCTACCCTAGCCTGGTTCATGCTGACAATGAAATTTATTTTTCACTTTCCATTTGGTTGTCTTCCTATCACACAGAGTCAATACTCTTTCACTGAGTGACTTAGTCAATCATTTATTAACCAAATACAACTGAACACTTCTCTGGGCTAGGCCCTGGTGAGACCACGGTAGGCAGGACATGTTGTCTGTTTGTAGTCTAGTAGCAAGAGGTGAACAATACACAGGCAAATACCTTTCAAAGATCATTGCAGGTTATCAAATGTCCTATAAAGAAAACAAGACAGAATGAAGGAAAACGACTGGAAATGGGAAGAAAGGTATAGGAGAGGAGGTGATTTTCAAGCTCATGCCTGAATAACTAGAAGGAGCTTGTTACAGAAATAATTAGGGAAAATATATTCCAAGCAAAGAAAACAACGTGTACAAAGGCAGCACGTTTGAGGGAAAGGAAGAAAACCTGTGTGACTAGAGTTTACTAGAGACAGGGAGGCAGGAGTTGAGGTTGGAAAGACAGGCAAGGATTGGGAACCCCTAACATTTGTGGGTCCAGGGAAATACCACAACTGGAGAACCTTGGCCCCCACCTGCCCTCCCCCCTTTTTGTCCCACTCTACAAAGCACTTCATCATATATGTGTGGATACCCCAGAGCATCTGTCCACAGCCCTCTCCCAAATAGTTAACCCTTGACACCCCTCCAGGTGTATACATAGTGGATATTCTCCTAGGAGTATTCACAGTGGTGGCTCAGTCTGCCTTCAAAAGACAAACCAGAGAATAAACCTGCTTAAACCCAAGAAGAGGGTTCTGGGTCACTGAGGCAAAGGATTCTAGGAGGAAGGTCTACAACAGGGGAGGTAAGAGGATGCTTGCACCCTGGATAGTCATGTTTCCTTGGCCCTGAAGCCCCCTTAGAAATTCTAAAATGGGAATTTCATGACAGACCCCCATCGTGACACTGGCAGGGCCATAACAGGTCAGGTACTCTATATCATAGCAAAACTTTCCAAGGATTTGTTATGTTCAAAATCACAAATAACAGTGTGCTAGGCTCTGAGAAGGAACTGACACAATCCTTTCTCCCTAAACAACATACTTCATTTGCAGAAATTCCCCCAAGTAAGAAATGTAATCGTTAGGTCAAGCTGGCAATAATCTCTTCTCTTTGATATGAAGAAATGGAACATTTTGACTTGTGGAAGGGTGTGCGTAACAGGAAAATGATTCAGAGAAAAAAACAGTCTGTCTTCACATGTGGCAATTCCCTATCACTAAGAAATCAAGGGACTATAAATTCAAATGGCCATTGGGCCTGGGTGAACACCATGTGAGAGTGAAATAGGAATATTGTGACAATGATGGACAGGAGAGTGTATGCCCTTTGAAGATAGAACAGCCACTCAGTTCCAGAAGCTTGAGCCTGTGGTGTGGCCAGATATTCTCAAGTTTTCAAGACAAGCCAGATATCTAAATGTAGGGGAGAAAAATGAAAGGAATTTTAAACTCTGGGCAGTACAAATATACATGACTATGGTCCATAGATCCATAATAAGGTGTAAGGGCTTTACTCCAGAGCCTATCTACCATCAGAAAGGAAAATAAAAGAGAGCTTCGGAAGCCTGAATGTTAATGCATAAAATGATAATCATCTTCTGTGTCTATTATGTTTTCTAAATGTCAAAGCATGTTCACATATTTTCTACTTTATCTCATTTGGTCCTCAAATCTTTATCACCTGGTCATGAGATTGCAATGTTCTCTCTACAAAAATAGCTTCAAGCTTGTTTATAAAACTGAAGAGCAGAAATTTCACAGCTTAGTATTTTTCTTAAGTCATTTAATCTATGCTCATATATAAATATACTGTAACACGAAGACTGTTATGGACTGTATTATGTGCCCTGAAATACATATGTAGAAGTCCTAACTCCCACATGAGTATATTTGGAGACAGGGCCTTTAAGAAGTTAACTGAGACTAAATGAGCTCATAACTGTGAGGCCTTAATCCAACATGTCTGATGTCCGTGTAAGAAGAGAGAGAAAGACAAGGGGTGTGCATGCACAGAGGAAAGGTCATGTGAGGACACAGCAAGATGGCTGCAAGCCAAGGAGAGAGGCCTCAGGAGAAACCAAACCTGCTGACACCTTGCAGACTTCTAGGCTCCAGAACAGCGAAAAACAACATTCTACTGTCTAACCTTTTCAGTCAATAGTACATTACTATGGCAGCCCCAGAAAGACTAATACAAAGACATTACGTATAACCTTGGTTTTCTTGTTTTTTTCATGTTTCTGAGTTCAGTCTCTTTGTAAGGATGGATTCCATCCATGTTTATTGAGCACCATTATTCAATGGAATTGGCTATACATTGACCCCAATTCACTATGGCCTGAAACACAGGAGCAGTTATATCTCAATGTACTGACATGTGAATTGTGTTATCTGCATATAATCAACCTTTCTCCTTATTATGAAATAT
Organism: Aselliscus stoliczkanus; assembly: GCA_033961575.1. Taxonomy (NCBI): domain Eukaryota; kingdom Metazoa; phylum Chordata; class Mammalia; order Chiroptera; family Hipposideridae; genus Aselliscus; species Aselliscus stoliczkanus. Next base: position 162,049,541 of record CM066731.1, on the reverse strand, counting down.
TATCAAATTGCTTTAGATTCTATTAACAATTAAATCAAGCAGAGCCTATATCAAACCAATTAAATGTTAGGAAATTAACTAAATCTATCTCAAAATAGTTATTGGGTCTGTGCAGACTGGAATCAGTCATATTCTATAGAATTTTACAATAAATCGTATTATAACTTCATAAAATTAAAAACTGTAAAATGTAGTTTATTGAACTACTTTCCCTGAAAGTTTTTTATCATCATAGTTCTTCCGTGAAAGCACCAACGTCATAATTAGTTCCCCACATAGTCCCTAACATGCTCATCTTAATAGAGTGAACAATTGAGGTCTAAAAAACCTGAATGCTTGAGACACGGCAAGTTCATAGAAAAATTCATTGTGTAAGGGAGTACTTTCTGAAAGAATTACAGCACACATGGAAGATTTGAAATAAAAAAGAGAACAAAAAATTCACAGATGTCACTTGAAGTCAGCATAATATTGAAAAACAACCCAAAAGCTCTGCCAGAATGAGTAATAGGGAAATGATACAAAAAAACTTCTTTTTTACATTTTGCTTCACTCAGAAACCCATAAAATTATCTGGCCTTTAAAAAAGAGCATATATTGGCATATTTCTCATTCTGGCTTTGACAAAGGAGAGGGTATCATATTTGACCTCCCACTATAAATAGTTACAAAATTGGACAAAAGAATACAAAGCAATTGTCTTTATGCATTGAAAAACAGAGAGTTCAGGTCTGTATCTCTTGAAAGGAAGTATCCAGAGAGTGCAAGTGTCATATTCATCAGAGTTTTCTGCCTGGGACCATATTGGAAACTTGGATACAGGAAGTGAAGCCAAACAGGTAGCAGTGGCCCCTGCTCATCCTGAGACTACATTTCCAAAGCTACTGAGGAAGTTGGAATTTATGGAGTAGAATATCAGAGAAATACAAAAGCTGTGCTGAGAGAAAGCCCTAAGTATTCAAGGATAGCTTCCTCTTCTACTTTTGGTCAAATGCTAAGTTGCACAAACAATGTGAGAATATCTATAAGAGATACTGATTGCTGTGAGCCGAAGGCATATTTTAGAACTTCCATGATGCAGGGAAACACGAGAGTTCCACTCAGCCAGAGCGAAGCAACCTTATGAAGACAACGGCCGTGCAACGGAAACACTAGAAAGGCTTTAGAAATAAAAATCCATGCCTATAGTAAGGGCTCCGTGGAGCCCAGCCTAACAAAGTCTAAACCCAACTCTTCATAGGATCAAGCCGATTGAACAGTAAGTTAATTGCCTGACAAAATAAAACTTAATACTTTCTAAAGAAAACAATTGCCATGAAATATTATCAACAAATGTCTAGCATTCAACTAAAAAAAAATATATCAAACACTTAAAGAAGCATAAAAATGCGACCCATAACTGGAAAAAAAATAATTGTCTGGATGCTAATGTTATCTATGAATATATGTATGTATGCTTTAAAATGTAAGTTTTATTATTAGTTAGTTATGACAAGATCAGTAGATCAGGAGACGACTGCCATTGAAAAGACAGTTTATTACAGTCACAGATCTCATGAGAAGGGGGCATACCAAGCCATGGGGAATAACACAGGAAAGCTCCTCAGCTAATCAGCAGGCACAACCAGCAAGAGGGACAATGGCTTTTGTAGTTTTTATGGGAAGAAATGAACAAGGCAGGGTAACTAGGCTTAGGATTGGCTAGTTTGAATAATTTCAATGATCTCTGGTTCATAGGGCCTGTCCCTTTTTGACTGATACCTAGCCCTGGAGTGATTAAGGCAGGTGGATAGTGGCTCAAAGTATGAAAATTCAAAAGAGGAAGTAGTTGGGGAGGTGTGTGCTTTGGGTTGGTTGGTTTGGATATGAAATGCATGCACACAGGCAAGTTGTTTACTATCTGTAGGAACAAGCTAGCCCAGAGAGAGCTATTCCATCCAGGGTCGGTAAGGTCCCAAAACAGAAAATAAGAAAATCTGATTAATGCAGTGTGTGTCTGTGTGCATTTGTGTGTTTTCAAGAATTTAAATAATGATCATAATGAGTGAATAAATGGAGAATCTCAGCCAAGAAATGGAACCAACGAAAATAAAAATTAAAAAAACACACAATTATTCTAGAACTGGAAAACAAATGATCAAATTTGAAATTCAATAAATGTGCTGAAGAATAGATTAAAAACTCTGAAAAAAAGAATCAGTAGACTTGAAGACAGAGTAATAGAAAGTACACGTAGGCAAGAGAAAAAAATAGAGCCTAAGGAAGATATAGAAAAATATCAACTTGTCTAACTTATTTATAACTGGAATACTAGACTTAAGTAAGAGAGAAAGAGATGAGCCCAGAAAAAAAAAAAGTATTTGAAGAAATAATGGCCAAAATTTTCCCAAAGTGGGGGGGAAAAAAAAAAAAGTACCAGACCACATTTTGAGAAGTTCAACAAACCCTGAGCAAAAGAAACACAAAGAAAACCACAGCCAGGTGTCAAAGTAAAATCTCTGAAACCCAAAACTAAGAAAAAAAAAATCTAAAAACCAGCAAGAAAAAAATGTCATTACATACATGGCTTAAAAATTATAAAAATATCATTAATTTCTCATCAGAAATAATGAAAGTCAAAATATAGTGAACATTATGCAAGTGCTGAAAAAAAGGCCAAAAACTAACAAACTAAAATTCTATGGTCTTCAATAATATCTTTGAATAATACAGGCAAACTAGAAACTTGTGTGGGTAAACAAATGCTGAGCGAATATTGCACCAGTTTTTTATTTAAAAAAATAATAATAAATTGAGTTTTTTCTCCTTAAGAAGGATAACAAGGCAAGGCTCTCACCACTTATATTTAACACTCTACTAAAGAGAGAAACAAAATAAAAGAGCCTAAGAATTGGAAAAAGCAGTAAAGCTATATTCATTCACAGACAATATGACTGTTGATGTAGAAAATCCTAAAGAATCTTCAAAAAAAATTACTAAATTAGTAAGTAAATTTAGATAGATCAAAGAAAATAAGATCATTTAATAATCAATTGCAAATCTACATAACAGTCATTAACAATACAGCACTATCTATAACAGCATCATAAAACAAAAAAATATTTAGAGATAAATTTGACAAAATATATAGAAGATCTATACTGAGAACTAAAAAACATTCCTAAGAGAAACAAATCAAATTTATGGATTGGGACAGTCAATATTGTTAAGAGGTCACTCTTCCCAAATTGACTTAAACATTGATCACATTCCCAATCAAAATCACAGTAAATCATTTTGTAGAAATTGACTAGTTGATTTTAAAATATATAGAATATAAAGATTATATATATATATATATATATATATATATATATATATATATATATATATAATTGAAATAGCCAAAAATTTTTGGGAAAAAAAAAAGTTGGAGGACCCATAATACCTGATTTCAAGAATGCTTATAAATCTACAAAAATTAATGGAATTAGATATTGATTTAAGGACAGACTAATTAATTGAGCACAATAAAGACTCCAGAATTATGCCTAGACTTATGAGGTCAATTGTTTTCAACAAAGGTGCCAAAGCAATTCAATGGGGTAAAGAAACTTGTTTTACAGATAATGCCAAGGCAATCAGATATCTATATGGAGTGAATTGTATCTCAACCTCTAATTCTCACCCTACACAATCATTAAATTGAAATAAGTAATAGACCTAAATATAAAAATCTAATACAATAAAACTTCTGGAGAAAACATAAAATATGTCAATTTGGAACAGGCAAAGATTTCTTAGGATACAGAAAGTGCTACCTGAAAAACAATTATAAATAGAACTTTAAGGTTTTTTTTGATTATCAAAAGTCACCATATATGGGGTGTTCATAGAGGGGCAGTTTGTGTGGTGCAGATAATTTTGCTGTAAACCTAAAACTGTTCTACAAATTAATGTTAATCAATTTTTTAAAATGCACCATAAAGAAAATGAATGAACAAGTGACAACCTATGACAAAATACTTGTATATTTATAAGACACTGTATTTAATGTTTATATATACATGTATTTGACAAAGGACTTATGTCAATAGTATGTAAAGAACTCCTATAACTCAATACTAAACACACAGAAAAATTGCCCAAAGATTTAAATGGATATTTCACAAAGGAAAATATACAGATGGCCAAGCAGCACATAAAATGCTGCTCATCACCTTTAGCTATAAGAGACAACACACGCACACACAGGCATACATACAATGAGATATGACTTTCATCAAAGTAGCTAAAATTCAAAAGACTGACAATACCAAATATTGGCAAGAATGTGGAGCAACTACACTTTGTTATTAAAAGTATAAAATGCTACATTATCTTTGGATAACCATTTAGCAACATTTTTTTCATAAAGTTAAAGATACATTTATGCTACGGACATCACTCATTCGCAGGGTCACCAGGAGTCAGAGTCCACTGGATGGCACATAACATATACATAGGACTAAGCACTTCTACTCTTAGGTCTTTACTCAGGAGCAATGAAAATGTGTGCTCACTTATATAAGAATATTCTAGGAGCTTAACCCATAATAATGCAAAAGTAAACACAACTCCCATCAAGAGTGGAATTCATCAACAAATGGTGCTATGTTCATACTGTGCTGTGCTGGAGCCGACGGCTGCCAGGTCACAAGATCTGGCTGTTCAATTTTCAGAAATTCTTTAGAATGACTGAAAACACGTGGGTAGCTGGAAATTTGCTATTTTGGGAGTATTCACAGCAGGAAAATTGGCAAACACTACCATGCAGAGATTTTATTTTGTTTTGTGTTTTGTTGGTTTTTTTTGTTTGTTTGTTTTTAAGAGCCGGTTGTTAAACATTTATCATCAGCACATCACTGAATACAACTCAGAAATAAAAAGGGACAAACTACTAGGCTCCTAACAATACAGCTGAATCTCAAAAGCACTGTGCTGAGTAAATAAAGCTGGGCACAAAAGAGTCCACATTTTATTCATTATTTTTATCCGTCTAAGGAGCTCCACAACCTGAAAAACAATGGTCATAAACATCAGAACACTTGCTGTTTATGGAGGTGGTTTAGGATCTTTCTGGGATGATGGAAATATGCTATTATGGATATAGATGGAAATTCAAAAGACATATGCATTTGTCAAAATTGATTACCTTCTTTTTAATTTTGCTGCAAACCTAATACTCCTCAGTAAAGTCTTTTTAAAACATGCAGTTATAGTACACTTAATATCTGTTCATTTTGGTGTATGTAAATTGTATCTCATTAAAATATATGCCAAAAAAATCACATGTGGGAACTCAATAAAACAGGTAAACAATACAACCAACTGAATAGAACAACAAACATGGTGATTTATTGAGGAAGCAGCACTCTAATACTATTTCTACCATGGCCACTTCTGCTATTCCTCTGCTATACTGGACATGGTAAATCACCTCTAAATCACTTTGGCACAGATTTCCTCAAATAAATTAACAATCAGTGGACCAATGTGCCAGCTGATTTACGTGACACTCTCACAAATGCATTAACATGTTTTTGGATAGAGGTACGTTCATCCTTTGTTTTTTTTGTTTTGTTTGTTTTTTTAGGGCAGTATTACTGGCCCTCATATGTAGGACCCGAACCAGGGCCGCTGGCTTCCCAAGCCAGAGCTTAACCACCGCGCCACTTGGCTGGCCTGATCTTTTGTTTTTTACAGCACCATCTTTTAGCCTAAAACTTGGTGTATTATATAATATGTATATTGTAATTAAACTCCAAAGTCACATGAAATGAGAAGGTGGAACAATGAGAAAAAGTCAGTCATGTTTTTGCCATTACATTTAATTGTTTGGACTATCTCTCACTGAAATTCATACCAAAGCAAAGTGTTCCTTTCTCCTGTCTCACAGCACACTGCTTATACCTAAACCTAGAATTTCTTTTGCTCTGTTTTATGAATCCTTTATAACTTACTTTATATCTTCATGAAATCAGTTGCACCTTTAGGGCAAGGACACTGCCCTGTTCATATTTGTGTCTCCAAGCACACACATAACATACGTACTTCTACATGACTCAGGGGTGACTCAATGTCTGATAAATTGATTTGATTTCTTTCCAGAATAGTTTTTTATTCCATCGGTAACATTCCTTCATAGCAGAGGCTTTAGTCATCACTTTATATGGTATCAATGCATGTAACTTATCAAGTAGATCATAAACTTCTATTCCTTCTCAAATGTGTTCTACTAAACTCGCACCATTCTTGGGTTTCAAAGACAATAAAAAAAATAAAAAAAAGGACAGACTATACTCTCAGAAAAACCAGGGGAAGGAAAGAAGAGGAGAAGCAGCAACTGACTGGCTTTAGCTTAGAAGCTGCTATGGGCAAGACATTCCGGCCTTCACCAGTATCTTACTTAATTTTCACAGCAAGCCTGTTAAGTCGTCTAATTTGGATGTAAAGAAAACTGACTTTCGGATAGTCTCCTGCTCAAGGCTACAAAGCTACTAGGCCACAAAACCAATTCTAACTCCAAATTCATATTGTTTTCATTAAAAGAAGGAACTTCACAGAAGGGTACAGATAGAAGCCAATCCCAGCGATCACATTTATACTGTCAGGATTTAGGAGAATGACAAACATTTGCTAAGTTTCCATAGATTGTAACGTCAAACCATTTTTGACCTTGTGTTAAAAAAGAAAAAATATGAGATTTTCTTTTTTACCGTCTAAGAACCAATAATAAGAAATAAAAAATATTGCACAGATATAAAACCATGAAAGGAAAGAAGGAAATTTAGCAGAGAAAAAATAAACACTTCCTGAATGAGGTAAAATTTCAGAAGCAAATTGAGTTAATATCTAGATAAAAGTTCCTCTATATGATATCTATGATTCTAGTTAAATGTCACTGACAAATTTAAATTGCCCATTTTATCACATCTTTGCTTCTTTTCCTAGAAAATAATTAACCATTTGCTTTTATTTCATATATGTATATACCATCTTTATTTTTGGAGAAATATCAAGCCATCTGGAAGCCATTAAATGTTGAATGAAAAATTATTATTAAATTATACTTGATATTATTGATGACTTCATTTATTTTTACAGTTTATCTGAGAACAGAAGAGTTTGCTGTATTTATAAATTCCTTGGCTTGACAATTTGTATTTTGCATATGTTCCAAACCACTAGGAAATGATATTTGTACCCTTAACTAAATGCATACACCATTAAAAATTCTCCGTTTTTGTACCCAATGTCAGTCACTACATTTCAGAAAGGATATCTTCCATATATTGAAGTTTGAAATACTCTGTATCCTTTTTCTTTTAGCAATTTATCGTTTGTCACATAAAGGAAAGGAAACAAGAAGTATTGCATTTGGTTTACCATGGAGCTCATTTCATCTCCCTCGCCATATGTTATGCAATGTTTTGAAGCAAACACTGGATCTGCCATCTTGTAGAGCTGCTCTGCAAATGATGCAAGGTGGGAAAACTCTAGGTTCTAGCATCCTCAAATTCAAACCCTTGTTCTTGATCAGCATATGTAGTTTGACTTGCTATGCATTGGATTACTTTCTAATAAGGCAATTATAATGATCTTTCACCTAATCACTCCCTCTCTGGTACCGCATGGCGCTGTCTTTGAGGGAAGGGAACTGTACAGACAAAAACCAAGTTGTCTGCAAACTACAAATGGTAAGCTATTATTTCAAGAGTGTGTGGGCCGGCCAAGTGGCGCAGTGGTTAAACGCTGGCTTGGGAAGCCAGCAGCCTCCGTTCAGGTCCCACATATGAGGGCCAGTGACACTGCCCTCAAAAAAAAAACGAAAAAAACAACAACCGTGTGCTGTGCAGCAGGCCTACAGGTGGGCTTCCATGTAGCACATTTGTTAGAGATCTGGGAGAGCTGTCGTGTGCAGCTATGACATTCTTCCATATCTCAGCTCTACTTCCAAGGCAATTCAGTCCACGTTGCACTTCACCATGAACCAAGGGCTGTGCCTGCTATTTCAGCCCGTGCTGACAGAGTGCAGTTGGACCAGTGTATCAAGAGTGTCTTCATTTTTGGAAAAGCAGTGCTATCATCTGACAGTATCGTCAGATACAAACACCTCCCACCGCCCCCACACACACACCCAAAGTATGATATTGGCTTACTTATTTATAGCTTCAGTTTTATAATTCTTTTCTTGAGGCACAAATAAAGGTATTTAACAACCACAGATATTCCTCTTATATCACTTTTCCCAATTCTGAGAAGAAGAAACTGGTTTGTGGAGGCCAAGTTTCTATCAAAGTTTCTTCCACTACTTAAGAGACCAAGCTGTGAGTGAAAAAATCAGCTAACTGCATAGTGCCGTATTTCTCAACCTTTTTTTCCCCACTTGGTTACTTTTATTAATAAGGTGAATATGTTAATATATACAAAAATGTAATCACAAGATAAACTTAGACTGATGCTATTTTCTTTTGAAGATGGAGGTTCATTACTTTGAAAATTAGATGTGACTAAGGGTTGTCAGATTTGCCAAATAAAAAAACGGGATGACCAGTTAACTTTGAATTTCATATAAACAAGGAATAACTTTTTAGCGTATGTCTCCAATATCGCACGAATGTACTTATTCACACTGGAATTAAAATAGAACTCCAGTTTTAAAAGAAGAGGATTCAGAAGCAGGGTCTCGAGGCAAAAATTGGAAGGAATTTCTTGACCAGAAAGAACGTTTTATAGAGCAGGTTACTTATAATTTTGGCAAGGAAATGGCAGCTAAGTCAACCAGCAGTTTGGAGAGGGTCACATCCTTGTGTCAAGAGTGTATCTGTGTCACTCTCTATTAAGACACTGAGCGCCCTGTTATAGTCTCAGCTTGGTTTTGAGTAGCTCATTGATTTAAAAGAATTTAAGCTATGATGTAGGGGAAGATAAGGGACATTTCATGAATTCTCTAGCTCTGTTGATGTTCTTTAGCAGCTAGAAAGACCCACGGAGGGCAACAGTGAGAAGCTCAGTGTCACAGAGCAGAAATCCACAGGGCACAAGCATCACTTAGCTACCTTATCCTGAGCTCTCTAACTGCTGAATGTGTCTTCAGGACCAGCTGGCTAATAGTGAAATTTAGAGAAGAGTGAGGAACAGAATGGGTAAGATTCAGCACTGATGAGGTGGGAATGTGGGACTATGACAGTAACATGTCCCTTGAGGAACATACATGGATGTGCATGTAATTTCCGTACACTCTTGGATCACTAAAACAGTGTATGATGCTTGGTTTCTGCTGATGCACTCATCTGTTCCAAGGTGTTAATTGATTAATAAAACCTTAATTCCAAAAACATTGGTTCTTACATTGTCATGCTTTCCTTAAAAGGGAAGAAATTATCCTTGTACCTGAAGTGGGACTTAGTCAGCTGAGTTGGTCCAGTCCTCCTTAGATAAAGCTGGAAATAGGAAAGATAAGTCAACATGTCCAATCAAAGGGTGTTCTTGAATAAGGGTAGAGATGATAGCAAGGAGTAAGAAAGAAAGTGACGTTTTTGTGTCACTGCTGTCCCAAAGGTTACCTCTGGTAATCCCTGTAACCCTGTTCTGCCTCATTCCAAAGCCCGTGCTCTTTCTTTGGTACCATGTCACGCATTACTCATTTATTCATTTATTTATTCATTCAGCAGGAGTGTACAAGGTAGTCCAGTGTTCACATAGCATTAGACATACACACACAGACACATTCACCCACACATCTTTGGATGCTTATCCTTCTATGTTATAATAACCATTTGTTAAAATGACATGAGTAAGTATCACAGTGACTGCCTGATACTGGGTTTACTGGCATGGCTGTACCTCCAACTGGCATGAGCAGATCCCCTTTCTTAGTGGCACAGTTTGGTCAGGCACTGAGGAATACTAGCCAAGTCAGGGTGTCCTCTGCTCCCAGATGCACACTCCCAAAGAACAATGCAATTAGCAATTTGCATATGGGTGTGGCCATGAGATGCTGACCTTGCTTAGCCTGAAGGACATTTGAGGTAGATGGCACAAGGGTTATCAGTTGCTAATTTATTCCACCATGAGGGGCCCTGATTCTATTGACTCTAATGAGAAAATTGAATTTGGGTAAGAATAATCTATTTCATCAGGAGATGCTATTTTACTGGAAGAAGAGAGGAGTCAGTTCCTTTAGTATTTTTGTTTTGTTTTGTTTTCTTTTCTTTTCATTTACCTTCCCAAGTACAGCAATGGAAAATATCTTCCCTGCTCTATTAGTTTGCCTGGGCGTCTGTGACAAAGTGCCACAAACTGGGTGGCTTCAACAACAGAAATGTGCTGTCTCAGAGCTCTGGAGGCTCAAAGTCTGAGATAGAGGTGTCTCAGCAGGGTTGGTTCCTTTTAAGGGCTGTGACAGACAACTGTCCCCTGTGACTCTCCTAACTTCTGGTAGTTTTCTGGGAATCTTCTCTGTTCCTTGACTTGCAGATTCCTGCCTTCATCTTCACATGGAGTTCTCTCTGTGTTCATGGCTGTCTCCAACATTTCATTTTTTGTAAGGAAACCAATCATGTGTTGGGTTCAAGCTCACCCTAATGACTCATTTTACCTGATGACCTCTGTCTCCAAATAAGATCAGATTCTGAGGTACTGGGGGCTAGGACACCAACATTTGAATTTGGGGGAAGACAGAGTTCAATCTGTAACACTTGCCAAGACTGGCTGATCTGTAGGGGCAGCCATCTGAATACTGAGAGTAGAGGGATCTCCTGACTATAGCTGGGATAAGCCAATGAGAGGATGGTACTTGATTAGTGATGTCTACCATGAGCCCTGTGGAGTTGTTTGATGTGTGTGACATTGTTGCCCATCCCAGCCCTACTGAAAAGGAAAAGTGAGGGTATTAATATGGTAAGTTAATCCAATCAATATAATTTACTTTCATCTAATTTAGATTTGACCATAATTCTAATATGCAACAACGATGAGATTGGATCCTTGATTCCAGAACTACAGTACTTGGGAAAGTAAGCAAATCAAAACAAAAATAATTAAGGCATTGGCTTATCCTCTCTCCTCTTCCAGTATAAAACCAGATTTCTGAAGAAGAAAGGAAGGGTGTCTCTTGGTGTCGAGGTACAAGATGTGCTTTGGAAACAGACATACCTTGGATGCTGCCTCTGCTATTTACTAGTTCTATGGCCTCTGAAAAATTATTTTACCTCTTGGAGGCTCACCTATAAATGAAGGGTGACCTGAGACAGTTGATTCAATGACAACTCACTGAAGCTGCTAACATGCTGGCTGCTCACATGGTAACTGATGCTCAGGAATGGTTAAACTGCTCATTGCACCCCACAAAAATGCCTTTGGTCCCAACACTGTAGGTGTGACATATTTCCCTGGTGTGTGTCTTAGTGTTACTTATTTCCTAGTCTGTCTTTCTGTCCCCTTCATTAGAAAACACATACACACCTTTCACTTAAGTCCACATATAGTCCTATAAGAGTGTGACTTGTAATAAAGGGTTACCAAAAAAAAAAAAGAAAGAAAGAAAGAAAGAGAAAATACATACACATAATCCAATACCCAAACCATAACAGGAACTCAAAAATTAGAGGTGTTCATTAAATGAGTTTGGGGAATATTTGCAATAACAATGCCACTACCCCTTGAAACAAGCAAACAAATGATAACAACAGAGCTCTTAAAAGAGACAGAATAAGTGAAGCCTTTTTTTTTAAACAGTCTGTTGCAATGGTAACTTCTTATTTCTTAGTGCAGAAGCCTAAGAGGGCAACAGGGAGTAAAAGAAAAGTCAGCAGGATAAATGACTCGCAAAGAAAGAAACCAGCACAGAATAAATGAGAAGTGGCTTGATGGAGAGCTGATCTGACAGAGAACGATGGCCCTGCCTGAAGGAATGATCCTCACAGCTGTTTCACGTGAGGCCAAGACATCTGAAAGGGGTGAGGGCAGGTCCCCAGGAAAGCAAGTACATACTCCCCACAACTGAACACACCGATAGGATTTTCCCTGCACATTCTTTGCAATTGGGTGGACACCACCTAGGTCACTCCGTACAAAAGTACACAGAAAACTTTCAAGGAAGTTCAGTCTGGGGATGTTTCCCTCCCTGTCCCAAATCAGCAGGATAAGGACTTTGACAGCTAAGGTGAGGGAGCAGGGAAGACTCGGCACAGCCTCGTGAACCCAGAGAATTTAGGGCTGGCAGAGGCCCAGCTCTTCAATCACTCCAGCCCTGGTAGACTTTTCCTTCACTGAAATCTTTGGATCAGGCCACTGATTTATGACCCATCCCCTCTTCTGAATGTGGAGAAAAATGCGATGCTGAGACGTCTGATGGGGGAGTTCAGCCAACGCATCTCTTCGCCCTTCCTTAATTTCCCTTGCGTTTTTCAGCCGGTCAGAGTAAGGAACGTTCTGGATGCTTAGAGCTGAGACATGCGCTGAAGGTCAGGTTTTTAATTTCGCAGTGCTCAGCCTGACCGCCTCGCTGTGCAAAGTTTGACTAAATACGGGGTACGTTGTTACTGTTGAAAATATATTGCTCATGGATATATAATGCAGAAAATTCCCGTGTAAATTTCTCTATAGCTTGAAGTGTTGAAACCGTAGCCCAGTTTATCAAAAACACAGCTGCCTTCCTTGGGGTTTCCGAAGGCTCATAACAATTTTTTTCTTTATGAACTTGTGAGAACACCCTGAGGAAAACAGCTGCGTTATTGCAGAGATGAAGAAATCTCAGATGAGTGTGAAGTATTGTAATTTAAATAAGTGCGCTATTTTCAGGCCTTTTCATTTTAAGATCAATTTCATTATTTTATGTTTCCCTAAATAAGTCATCCAGGAAAATAAGGGAGCAATTACTCTCAGGACTGCAGGCACTATAGCAGGCAAATTAAGGGTTTTAATTGAGACTATCAAATGTTGTACTACACGATTAATAAAAATGTGATACCAGTGTTTACATATCAAAAATATTGATCATATTTACTTTGTTCCACTTAAATAGAAAGCTAAAATCAAATGAAAAATAATAGATTTTGTTGATTTTATTTTCTTCAAATGTGATATCTATCCCAAGCAACTCATGCCATTCAGCATAAATGTTAGTTTTTTTCTCATACTACTACTTGTAAACCATACAAATTTTATAAACAAATATAAACATACTACTATTCACAAAACAAACCATACAATAAGATGCTTTTATGTTTGAAAAGTTCTACGTAAGAAATTTTGTCTCAAATTGAGTGGTCTACTAAACATGATTTGAAACCCAACTCAAACTGGTTCAAGTTTTAAAAATGTATTTTCCATGTAATTAAAGACTTTATGCACAGATACAGATGGAGAAATTTTGCATTTGGCTATTAAAAATTATTATTAAATCACTTCCTAATTCTCCCTCCCCCCTTCATTATTGCCTTTCAATCCTATTTTTGTCTTGGACTCTTCTCCTCTGCCAACAAATTCTTCCAAGTGGCAATGGAGGAAAAAGCCAAAAGTAAACTCCGCATACATTTTTTTGGTCATAAAGGAAGAGAAGCTACCTCTTTCACAGTTTCTATAGGTCAAATCTCAAATATCTGACATGACTCTACTTGGCTTTGCTTGGGGCAGATGCCAGCCCCACACTGATTGCCACGTGCAGGGCGCTGGATTATTCCTCTTGGCCAGGTCCCTACATGTATCTCCACGTGGGGCTGGGGGAAGAGCAGGAAGGAAGCATCATGGCCCCCTGAGCTATATAAAATGGAGGAGAAAGGGGTCCAGGAAAAGAGGAAGAAGGGATACTGCAGAGAAAAGGTTGTTAAGTATTACTGATGATTATAATGATGTGGTTATAAAGAAGTGGAGGAAGAAGAATAGAATAAAAAGAAGAAGAGGAAGGAGAAGCAGGAGGAAGAGGAGAAGGAGGCCATGATAATAAGAAGGGGAAGAGGAATTGTTGATATATTACCATTTTTTCTAATCAACATTCAGAAGCACATCTCAAAACAGGCCTTTATCAATAGAAAAAATACATATTTTGAAAAATCTGTCATGTGTGACCAAGGTTCAGCATATTTACCTGGTGGGGAATTGTTAGCTTTCCATATAGTTATGGGATAAGTGCTCTATGTCAGAAGGACTGAATGTTTTTGTTCTGATTTATTCACATTTATGCAAATATGTTACTAACACAAATTTAGAACAGTTTGTCACTGGAACATGTTCCATTGTTTAAAATGTAGAGGCCTCCACTTTATCATCGGTTTTCCTCTCCTCCTCTTCCTTCACCATCATCATCATCATCATCACCTCTAACATTTACTCATTATCGTCATCATCATCTTGAACATAACCTAGCTTACCGGGTGCTAGGAACTACTCACTAGCCCATTTAATCCTGACAATAATCCTATATTGTAAGTAATATTACTCCCCATTTACAGATAAGGAAACTACAGTGCAGAGAGATTATGTAAACAATTTCATAGCATAATATGTCACACATAGATTTAAAAAAATCATTTTTCCCTAAGCAAAATAATAATAATAACAATAATAATAATAATTAATAATAACAACAACAAAGAAACCAAAGGATCAAACAAACAAATAAGGAACTTCCTGGGGACATTCTTAACATCTTTTAGATCCGATAAATAAAAAAGAAGTCGCGTACATCTTTAAACACATCTGTTTCTGATATTGCGGTAACTTCATTCAGCTTCCTGAACTCCTTTATCCAAATTGGTTTTCATTATGTCCTGTTCTCCACTTTCTGTTTCATAATGTACAAAAAACTCTCCTTTAAAACTCCAGAGAAAGGAAAACCTTTACACAGGAGCACCCCAAACAGTAGTCAGAAATTCATTTGTCTTAAGATTTCAGTGAAAACTTGACTCAAAAACCCCAGTGGTCACAGTTTGTACTAGCTCCTTCTTCCAGGCCCCCGTAGGACACAGTCTGCATATTGCATTTTATGTTCTCCCTAGTAGCTTAATGTCTTTAGAAAACTGAAATTCCATACACTTGTCCAACGTTAGCAAAGTTGTTAGTGACGACGCAGTACGAACATCTTTGGAAGAGCTGGCGCCAGCTTGCCTTGTCTTCCTTTCTAGTCTTATCTGCCATGTCTCGGCCTCAGCCTCCTCTGTCCTAAGCCAAAGTGTAACCTCCACCCATTTGCTTGCTCGGCTTAGAACACCCTCTCCTTCACTGCCATCTTTGCTGATCATTTAAAGGCTTGTACTGCTGTTACTGGGCTTTATGAATGGATAAGGAGTGGTAAATGATGGATCAGGGAAAGAGTAGCTTTTGTATGGGGAATATTCCCTTCACCTTCTGTATTTCCTAACGCTTGATTAGAATCTCTCTTATGGCATGGGTAACTTTTTACTCATATTATTAACTGATTTCTGACCCACTCTACTAGACTAGATAGAATATAAGAGTCTAAAATATCGTCCTTCTCCGAGGAAACTGTTGATGAGGCATCAAGTTCTGGGTATAGATGGGGTGGCTGGTCCAATTAGGATGGATTAAGGCTTTGAGGGCTGGCTCAGCATAGGATCTTCTGCTAGGCTGTGTATATATCCAGGCGCTACGAATACAAAATCTACCAGAGCTCTGAACTGATCTTTCTTTTACCTCTGTGGATGCTGGGTGTTTAGCTGAGAGCATGGCTGTCCAGAATGAGGACTACATATCCCAGCTTCCCTTGCAGAACATGTAACCATGTGACCGTGTTTTGACCAATGGCATGTGAGCACAAGTGCAGAGAAAGACTCCTGAGTCAGGGACTTGAAAACGAGGTGTGTGCTCTCCTTTTGCACTTTCCTCCTTATAATGGCTGGAATTCACATATGTACTGACTAAGGATGCGGGCATTATGAAGGAACTTGGACTTCTGAGGACTATGTACTACAACCGAGCTTCCATATAATCCTGGATTCTCAGGAGTACAATGAGCTCAGTTTTATATTACTTAAGCCATTGTTAATTTGATCTTTCGCACAGTACCCAGTCTTATATCCTAGCTAATACAGGCCCTCAGAGACTGAGCTACACCTCACTTTTCCTCAAACAAAAGCCTGTGATTATGTACATGTGGGCGTAGGGCAGCTCTTGAAGCCTCCATTTACTGCAGTGTCTTTACTGCAGTGTCTTTAATGTGACATTGTCACCCTGGGGTTTTGAGGAAAGTGGCCTCTTTATCCCCAACCAGTTTCAAAAGGAATACATTTTCTTATCATAGATATTTTATATTACACTACAAAAAGCTATTTAGAAAATAAACAGTGACCTTTGTGCTATAATTCCCTTGGTTTGAAGCTATTAAGAATTCATTTATGATTAGAGCGTATCTACTAGCTGGGGAACAGCCACTAATGAATAGGAAGCCCAATTCACAAACTGTGAAAATTGTATTTGGGTGGATAACCACAGCTGTAATACTGAAGTTTTATTTTGTAATTACACCTAAATTCTTCAAGATTAAAGTAATTTCAAATCCTCACTCTGATCTCTTTCTCAAGTCTTTTCTCTCATCTCGCATACCTAGTTTAGTGGTTAACACACCCATAATTTCAATCCATTCAGTCCTCGTGTCACATCTGGAGAGAACTCAGGATGTCCATCCTGGGGTATATAGAGAGAAAGAAATACAACCAGTTGCTTCCATGTCACCCTGCAGTGACTCAAGATGGAAAGAAGACATTTCCTCTTCTTCTCATGGCAAAGCTGAATGCAGAGATGTGACATTGCTTTTTAAGGAAGCCATGCAGTCTTTGGACATAAACCTAGAAAGCTTCAGATCATGTCCCATGCTCACACCACCACTGGGATATGCTCAAACTGAACGTGACAAGTTATGTCATCAGGGAGTTGCATAGTGTGAGGTCCCCCCAGAGCCCTGTAAACAAGCTTTGCCCCTCACACCTATTCAATATAGAAATTCCATTGCATTAGGTTAGCCATCACCCTCATCCTTGACCTAAATATTATTCCAAATTTAACCAGGCCTTGAGCAAGTGACTATGCTATGAGTGTAGTGATAATAAAAGCTCATATTTGCTGAGCAGTTTCAATGTGCCAAGCAGTTGACATACATCATTTCCACTAATCCTCAGAATGACTCTGAGATGGACATTATTTTTCTAGTTAACAAGGGAGGACTTGAGGCTGAGAGGAGTTAAGTAATTTTAAGTAACTTTCCCAAAGGCATGCAACTAAGAAATGGCAGAGTCCATATTTGACCTAGATAGTCTGGCACCAGTGAATAAACTCTTAAACAATGCACTGTATAGCACAGTACATTTATTCATTTTTATTTCAGCAATGTTTACAGAGGACCTATTTGTGCCAAATGCTCTACTAAGCACTTTTACATATTCATTCATTTAATTATGGTGGTAACCCTCTAACTATGACTTGCCCCATTTACTTTAAATCACTTTCCCTACATAGAAAGTGAAGAGTGGCCGAGTTTTGAGCCCAGGTAAAAACCTGAAAGAAAATGAATCATATGCATGAGACGAGAGGCATCCTCCCAGTGTGGTGATGAGCTGCTATTTGCAGTGGGTGGAAATAACACACACACCAGAAATATGTGAAGCCCCGAATGAGGGGGACAGGAGGAGCTGGCTGGCTTAGGACACAGTTTCTGGCACTTGGGGACCTGATCGCTTTTACCAGGCACGCTCTTAGTACTTTTCTCACTTGTGAGATAGAAATTAAGATCATCCTCATTTCATAGAGGCTTAGAGAGAACCGAGAAGCTCACCCCAGATCATTCTCCACATTGGTGGAGGGATAGGGCGAGAAGCCGCACCTGTCGGATTTGATAGGCCTGCTTACACCACAGTACTGTACTGTTTTATTATGATGGGAAGAGATATCTTTCTGGAAAAGGGCTGGTAACTGGCACAAGGCTGCCTCCATGTATAATGAATGACCTTATTCAAATTAGCTGTTTGCTAAGTCATTAACATCCCCCCAGGTATCCAGGCAATTGTCTCAGATCCTGGCCATCCAATATCCTGCTCACTTCCCCTGCCTAGGTCTTGGCTCATCACCTTTAGGTCTGACACCTTAATTCTGGCCTGCCTTGGGTGCATAATGTATTTGGCCTTTGTTCTGCATAGCCCTTGACCAGTTCTCACCTCTCTCTCTCCATGCGACCTTGGTCAACGTCCCTAAATCTTGTCAGAGCCAACCATAACCTTCTGCCCCATGTCAGCTTCTGAGTTAATGACACCGTCTTTCCTGAGACAGACTTTTATCTTTTAGAGAAAGCATAAAATGATTTTGCCGAGTTTGTTACTACCGACCTGGGACTTAACACGGAGGTAGTTTGGTAGAAAGGAAAAAGCATAGTCTAAAAACTTGCCCATCTGTTCCAAAAACTCAGAAAGAAAAAGAAAAGGCCAACACTAGAGCTAAGCCAACTTCAGAGAAGAATAAAGAGGGCAAATGAGGGCCTGATAAGATAGCAAAAACTACAAGATTATACACAATGGGGTAAACTGAGACCAATGGCACTGAAAAGAGACCAGGCCCAGGCCCACACACATATGGGGGCTTGACAAGTAATAACTACATTCTACATAGTCAAGGAGGTGGCTAGTCAAAACTAATAATAGCCAAATTGGCTACCTTCATAAAAAATAAAATAAAATTGGATATCTACATTACATCATATGTAAAAATAAAATCCAAATTGACCAAGGTCCTAAAAGTAAAAAGCAAAACTTTAAAACTTTTACAAGAAAACATAATAGATTATTTTTATGATGAAGAAATATGAAAAAGACATCTGAAGTAATACACTAAGAGTGTGAGCCCTGAAAAAAGGAAATTACAAATCTGACTATATTGAAGTCAAAACTTCTATCAATGACGTGGAAAGACACCCTGGAAAGTTATCTGCAACCCACATAAGTAACAAAGGATTAGTAATCACAGCATATCAAGAATTCTCATAAATCAATATTCAAATGGAGATTTGAGCAATATTTATGGTGCAGCAGATCACAGAAGAGGAAATATGAATGACACCTACATATAAGAAAAGAGGCTCAATTTCTCTATGATCAAAGAAATAAAAAGTAAAACAAAAATGAAATACCATTTCATACTTATTAGAATAGCAAAAATTAAAAAGTCTGAAAATTCTAAGTACTGAAGGAATGGGTGAAAATAGGAAATTTCAAGTACTGACAATGGGAAGGGATATGAATTGAAATTGCTATTTGGAGAGCAATTTACCACTCTCTGATAACATATGGGTGCATATAAACCAAATGCCCTGCAATTCCCTTCCAAGATATATATCTTAGAAAAATGCTTGCAATATGCTTAAGGAAACATGCCTGTGGCTCTTCGCTACAGCTCCTTGTACAATAACAGAGGAAACTTAGGAACGATACACATCAATAGGACAATGGATAAATAAACTGCACTATAGCCATACAATGAAATAACAGTACAGAACAGGGGAGGTGAATGAATCAAAGCAACATGCATCAACTGGAATTCATCTTGGAAAAAATATGGAATGAAAATAAATTGCAGAACACTGCCTTCCATTAAAAAAAAAAATTACAGATCTTCAAAAGAATACCATAGACTATTTTTAGGTACATGTATACATTTAAAATACTAAGACCTGAGTGGAAAAGTACATGTTAACTTCATAGTTATCCTTGTCTAGGGAAAAAAAAAATGGGATCTGAGAAGGGTTATATATAGCTTTAAATTTCTAGATCTTTATTTTATATAAAGAAGCAAATATAGAAAATTGTAACATTTCTTAGGTCTGGGTTGCTTATATTGACAAACTGTATATACATATATATGTATACATAAAATTATATATGAAATACGAAATATTCTCTGGCCCTGTTTGGGGGTCAGCAAGTCCTGGCTGGAATGTTGCCCCTACCTCTTTCTGGCTGTGTATCACAAGCAAGGTTTTCACCAGAATGACTTCACTTTCTTCTTCTTTAATAATATATATTTCAAAGGGTCGTTCTACAGATTAAATTAAAAATATATATCGCATAAAATATACATAGCGTGTTAGCGTAATATCTGGCGCAGAGTAGACATCAATAAAATGCTACTATTTTATTTCTTCAATAAATATCTACATCTTGTGTATTGCCAAGCTTATAAAAATAAATTATCTGGAGTCGAATTGTAACATTTTATCAATAGCTTTAACATCAGATGCAACAGAATTGAATGCTGCTCTTTCGACAATTTATAGACATGATTTTAAAGTGGCTTGAAGCGGTTCTCATCTGGAAATTCCTTTAAAAAGTATTTTAAAGCAGTGATGGCCAATAGAATTTCCTGTAATGTCAGAAGTGTTGTCTGCATAGCTACTAGCCACCTATGGGCTTATTAAGGGCTTGAAATTTGACTATGAGATTGAGAAACTGAATTTTTAATATTTTTGAATTTTAATTAATTTAAATTTAAACAGCCACATGTGGCTAGCGACTGTCATATAGGACAGTGTAGAGCCAAAGTAATAAAATGCATTTTTCAACAAGGATTTATTGGGCAACTACTATATACACAGATCATTGTGTTGGACCATGGAGGAGAAACGAGGCAGTTTCTGTACTCAAGATTATAATCTGTGAAAGGAAACTAGACTTACATGAGACATTTAAATGACAAGCGGCAGCAGTGGCTAAACTACGATGACTGGAAATGAAGAGTATATGGCAAAATCTGTCAGTGGGCTCTGGAGAGCTATAATGAAGGAGGGCTACTTATCTATGGCAGGCTGTAATCACAGCTTAAGACATGAATACATTTCATAAGAGGGAACAGTAGTGGGAGGACACTCCTGACACCCAGTGTAGTGGAAGTAGAAGAGAGGCTGGAGTGACTGAGCTGCTGGAGAGATGCCTGGTCAGAAAGCTATGCCTGTGAATGCAGTTGGGCTTATGATGACTGTCCTTGACCTGTCCACATCTGCAGCCTCATTTCTGTCTACTGCCTGCCCCATGCTTTCCTTCCAGCAGCTATGAGTTACCTTTAGGTCACCTGCATGTCCCCACTGCATGCATTCACTGATGCTGCCCCCACGGCTCAGACTGCCCTCTTCTGTGAAACTGCTCCGGTAGCTTCTACAAGTGTCTCAGACTCAGCTCAGGCACTGCTTCCTCTAAAAGGCCTCCCCTGATCTCCCAGCATGTTAGGTGCCTCGTCTGTGTTTCCAAAAGACCCATGCAGATTCCTGGCACTGATCTCATTACATGTTCTTATGAATAAGTCCACCCTCATTAATCGATCAAGAGCTCCTTGGAGGCCTTCACTATGTCACACTCATGTTTTATCTCCAGCTCTTATTATACTTTGCATGAATAAATGAATGACTTTTTCATGTAAATAATAAAGGTTCTCCAAGGATTTTCTGAACATGGATGTGGCATGATCTTTGTGATACTTTGGGAAGCATAAGGTGTTGATAATATTCAGTCTGGTTATGTCTGCCTAAAACAAAGATCATCTTTTGGAATCAGTGATGACAAAGTAACGGGTACTTTAAAAAATATTAATATGCATTTCTATTTCAATTTTTTTAATGACCTTCTCCAGCATGACATTCTGCCGGATAATCCATATGGCTCGCTCTCTAGCTTCTGTCTGATCCTTTTCAAATGTCACTTTTAAAGCAAAACCCAGCCTCCACCTCCAGCCCTTACTACCATCCTGTCTTGCTTTATTTCATTTTTTCTTCATACCACATATCATCACCTCATATATTTATTTTACTTATTCATTTGGTTTATTATCTGTCACCTCCCTCTAAAATGAAAGCTCCTTGGAAGAAGGAATTTCATCTATTTCCTTAACAAAGGCACCCAGAGCTCCTAGAACTGTACCTTATACATTGTGTGTGTGTGTGTGTGTGTGTGTGTTGGGGGGACATGTATTAGAATTATTAAATTTGAATTACATTTGAATTGTTCTGGCATTCAAACTAAGATTTTGCAGTAAGATAATGGGATTTGAAGCCAGGCCTTGTTGAGAAATCTAAAGTTTAGAGCTTCTTTGCATAACAAAAACCAAACCTGGAAATTCAGACACTTGAGGGTCCTCCATAGTGTACATAAAATGCCCCTCCCACCGTGACAGCCAGGCCACAGGTTGTTTGCCAGAATTGGAGGACAATGTGCTACGGAGCAAAGACAAGTCCACCCGGCCTTTGAAGTCCCTGGACACTGAGGCAAGAGTGAGGCAGGAGGGTCCAATCTCCTCCCTCCAGACCTGGACCAAGGGATGAGAAGGTACTTTAGGTACATAGGTGAAAAAACCAAGAGCAAAGAACTCTAGAAAAGATTTTATTATAGATCATCACTGCATCAGCCTGGTGAAAAGTAAGGAATGAGGGGAAGCAGTGACATCAAAAATAATGACTAGCCCCAACATAGTAATCCGAACAAAGACCAGTGTACAACTTTCTTGGGTGTCTCTTGGTCCCAGGATTGTGTGGGCAGGATCTAGAATTTCCTGCTGGTTCATGAGGGACAGTGACTGCAAGGCAGTTGAGTTGAGAAACCATAGGTCTCTCTGATGATGGGAGAGGGGACCCCATATCAGGACTGAGCCAGGGGTGGAAAAGGGATGCAGCTGAGGCTCAAAGAGGACCACAAAGAACCAGGAGAGGCCAAGTTGCAGAGGAGGGCTACTGAACCCAACAGAGCAAGATCAAACACATCACATGTGATGCCGGCCATGAACGCTGGGAGGATCCAGGTAGAGAAGGACATTGCTCAGAGAGCCGGGGAGCCACGGGGTTCAGCCTAGACCTTAGAACCCCATCACTGTGCTGCTTTGAGGCCACATAAGCCAGCTTTGATGGGTGCACAGGGCAAATTACGGGACCTGGAAGGCTTAACATTTTACCTATAGGCTCAGAAACCTAAAGGGATAGTTTCAATTATTGTATCAGACTCAGGTCACCAAGTTGATCTGTCCCTACGGCTTAGCAGGAGGGTGAGCACAAAGAGAAACAGATCAGTATAGATGCGATGGAGAAAATGCACTGTCTGTGCACATCTGAGTAGGCTGTGAGTACTGATCCAACAAAACAGCCATTGCACACTGCCAGAGCTCCTTGAAGCATAAATGGATGCTAGTGAGCAAACGCCAGAGAATTTTCACGAAGTCAGGTTCTTCCGGCCCTCGGTACCCCGCGCCCCAGCATACCGCCAAGTTGTGAAACAAGTGTTCTACTTCCTGCTAATAATGCATGAAAAGATCTTGAAACCGTTTCCCTTGGGGGGTTTAGAATAAATGTAATTCCCATTTACATTCCATTATCAAGTTCACCAGCGACTTCTTCAAATATGATTTTATTTCATCCTTAAAGAACAGCCTGTGGTTGTCACCAACCCCATTCGACAGATAACTAGGCTGAACCACTGGCTCTTCACTTCCCCGGGCTGTGTCTGGATTCCAGACTGCAGGAATCCTCAGACTACCCCACACCATGGAAATATCCCCCCATGGTTCTCATTTCAGAAATTGGGGCGTTTCTCCCAATTCCTCTCAAAGAATTGTTTTCTCCAGCCACTGATCTGGGACTGTCTTGTTCGATTCCGCTGAGCCCCGTCAAATGGGCAGGTACCAGCATGATGCCCTGCGAGCAGGTGCAGTCAGATGAATGGCAGCGCTCAGTGATGTTTAATCAGTAGCCCCACGCTGCCACAGTTACACATTCTGGTTTGAATTTTTAATTCCATCTCATCAAACAGTGCCATAAATCATCCTGCACTCCATTTAGAGTTGCATTTTCCAAAACCATCTCTGAAGTAATTAAGAAGAAACTACTCAGGCCTTTAAATCAGGCCTCCATGAAATGTAGGGACAATGAAAAGTCTGCAGCTCTCTTGCCTTTTTTCTTCAATTGCTGGCATCAATTCATTCTGGCTATGACAAACTATCATCCCCAAACCTTCATTCACAAAATATTTATGAGCCATTTGTGAATCGCTAGCCACTGAGAAATATAATGCTGCATGACAAAAATGAGTTATTTGAAAGTGTACAAAGTCTTATTTTAATATAATCCATCCGGCCCCAGGTCCACAGATTAATAACCCAAGCCTGACTCCAATATGAGATCCAGACCAAATGCCACATTCTAAAATCTCATAGCTGTGCCCAGAGACCTTGCAACCTAACCTAATTCACCTATTGCCTACATTTTTGAAATCAAATAAATACATAAATAACGAGTGAGTCCAAAAGAGATTTCCTCAGCTTCAGGGAACACTTTTATAGCATATACAAAGCAAACCAATTTGAATGTTTCCCAAACATGCAGGTGCTAAATACTCGTGCTTGGCAGGAGTAATTATTTGCTGTATCCCCTGGATCTTCTATTTTGCTGAACTTAATTTGTTTTCACTACTTAGAGGGAGTAAAAATATAAAAGTGCACCAAAACATTAGAAAAGCTGTGACAGTAAATGAGAGATTTACCACAGCGCTTTTTATGAATATTGTTTAGGCAGCATAAAATTGAAAACTAGCGAGAGCCTCTCTCTCCTGATGCTCTCCTGCCCTCTCTGCAGCTGGTAGACAAACGGGAACCTGAAACAATGGATGACAGAAGGAGGCTGGGTGCAGAGTTGCCATGAACTGATACTTCAGTGCCATTCTCGAGAGAGGAAGTGATTTGTAACTTCCCCAGAGCCTCTTGTCACCAATAAAGGCTCCAGAATGATGACAAAAACAAAAGTGGCTGGAAGAAGGCCTCACATAGCCCCCTGGGGACTCCAGGAGATATGGGAGCAGGGTGAGGTGGTGGCCTGGTGCCATGCATGGTGGAGACTGAAGTGTTTCCTTAAGACAGAAGCACTCAAACCTAGATGCACATTAGGCTCGCCTATGGAATTTTAAAAACGGCAAATGCTAGATACTAACCAAAGACTGATTGGATCAGACTTTCGGCAGGTGGAGCCCAGACCTTGCTGGTGGTAAAATGCTTCCCAAATGAGCCTAACGCTTTGGCTGGGGTGAGAATCGCTGAGTTATAGTTGACTCGTTTGGTCAGTTGTGATTGGTGATTGACTGCTCATGGCCCCTTGGTATAGATAAGGTGCAACTTAAAGCCTGAAGGCTTTATCTACCATGGAGACAGGCTTAGTTTGCCATGCATTATGTTTAAACTCAAAACAATATGTTTTTTAAAACACAGGACATTTCACAAAACAAGTAGATGTCTAATTCCCCTGAGAATCAGTACTGGACATTGTACATGGCACATTCGGCTGGACCTAAGGGAGGCCTGTTCACCTACATAAAGCAGATCTTCTCCAATTTGCCACAGACCCCATCATATGAGGCTACCTCTCTCACTAAAATTACCCGAATGGCTTTCATAGCTCTTTTTCTGATGATTTCCAGCATACACCTATAGGACTATTAGGGATCATATATTCCCAAGAGTCCATTGTTTGATCAATAAGGAAATGGAGGCCTAAAACATGCAAACTCCTTCTTAGTTCTATTATTCCTTAAGCCCTGTCACACTTTCTGAAATCCCCATTTACCTAAGCCAAAGTTTCAGGGAAATTTGTTTTTGCAGATTGGCCTATTAATATTTAATGATGTTTCTCATTGAATTTTAAAGTAGTAATTAAATCGAACTGTTTTGGAAGATCATATTAATTCCAAATTTTTAAATATGGAACAGAATAAATCTTGCTCAAAACAATAGCACAGTAAAAAATGAACATTAATTCCGTAGGGTGAGCCTAGGTGTCTTTTATTAAATATTTATTTCAACAATGAGAAATAAATTGAAATAACAGCTACTATAGAAACATAAAATATGTACGAATATGAAATATTTCTGTTCTCTAACTTTCTTAGCACCTTGACTAACACTTCTTAATTTCTGACTTAATTTATATATGTTTATACTCCTCTAATATATTATAAATTCATCCAGGATGGGGGTCCTTGCTTTTTTTACCTTCTGAGTCTACAACAACATCAAGCACAGAGCTTTACATATAATTAGTATCCAATAAATACTGGGAAATGTCCAATGAAATATACAAACTGAACCCTAAAAGGTACAAGAAAGCCATAAATCTTGCTCAGAATAAAAGCACAGTAACAAGTGAACATTAGTTCTGTAGGGTGAGCCAATAGTAAAGAAGCTGCTGATAACATGGACGAAGCATATGGCACTGATCATGCTCTCTGCACATAATTCACTGAGAACTTAACAAAAGTGAGCTTAAAAGCCCAAGAACATCAGCTCTATGGGGAGCACAACGTTGTGATAGCATCTAGAGAAGGAAACACAGATCCATTCCACCCACTGCCATTTACTCATGGCTTCCTTGACGAAAGAAGTCAAACCCATTGAGTTTCTATCCTTCTCTGCTCACTGGCGCCAGTAGGAAGGATCTCATTGGGTTATCACAAACCCAAGTGCCATATCCGTACGTTACAGATGAGGTGTTTTGGTCTATAAGTTACTTCCCCAAATTCATGCTGCTGGTTAGTAGCCTAGCTCAGAGTTTCTCAAGCTTCTCACATCATTTGGCGATCACATGAAAATGCAGATTTTGACTTAGAGGGGTGTGAGGTGAGTCCTGAGGTTCTGTATTACTAACACAGCCCCTGTGATGTTGAAGCTGCCAGCCCACTTCCACCATTTGCACAGAAAAGCGGATTCAGAATAGAAATATAAGGACCCAGAAATCCCCAATCAGAAGCTGGCTAGGTTCTTTGAAGGTTTCCCAATACAATGAATTATGCAATGATTTCTCAAAATTGCCCTGTAATTCAAATTATCTCTTCTGCTTTTGCCTTAGAGTTTATAAGATCCTATCACACTATAAAACTTCACCACTTCTTTCTACTTTTTTTTTTTTTTGTACTCAATATTCTTCGCTCATGTTCCCAGCTGAAATGGATGTGGGATTCTAGGTCTTCCACGGGCCATTGTTTCTTTGCACGTTCGAGAAACAAAAAAAAAATTTCCTGGAACACTTCCTCTGCTCCAGGAAATATGCCAAGCTATATGATGCAGTCATAACAGGAAAGGCCCAAGAAAGAGCTACTCCCTAAACAAACTCAAAATTACAATCCATAGCTGCAAAATTATTATAGGAGAAAGAGCTTGCTCCATGAGTACTTTGGGCCAAGAGTTAATCATAACCACAGGTGCTTGGAGCCCATCTCCTAGAAGTGACATCCCAGCTGAGACCTCAGAGTAAGAGTTGGCTAGGTGAAAAAGGAGCTAACATTGAGTGTGGTGGTTAAGTTATATGTCTCAACTTGACTGGACCACAGGGTTCTCTGACAGTCGGTCAAACATTATTCCAGGTGTACCAGTGAAGGTGTCTTTGGATGAGATTAACATGAGTTAGTAGACTGAGTAAAGCGGATTGTCCTTCTTATGTGGATGGCCTCCTTCAATCCACTGAAGGCCTGACCAGAAGTAAAAGGCTGACCCCACTGCAAGTAAGAGTGAATTTCTCTTCCCTTGTCTGTTTGAGCTGGAACATCAGTCTTTTCATGCCTTTCTTCTTGGTCCCGGCTTTCAGACTAGGATTTACACCACCAGGCCTCCTGCGTCTCCAGCTTGCCAACTGCATATCTTGGGATTCCTTAATGCCCATAATCACATAAGCCAGTAAGCCAATTCCTTAGACTAGATTTCTTCTCTCTCTCTCTCTCTCTCTCTCTCTCTCTCTCTCTCTCTCTCTCCCTTTCATCCTGCTGGGGTCTAGAACAATAAGTGGGAAGGCAAGCTGTGAGGCTGAAGATCTAAGCAGGAAGAGCCAGGGAGAATGGGACAGCTTGCCTCAAGCCTCTGGGGCTCACCTTTTCCAGGTGCTCCTACTTCTCAAGGAAGAAGAGGGTAAAGGGGATCAAATATATGGTGATGGAAAGAGAACTGACTCTGGGTGGTGAACACGCAATGTGACGTATAGATGATGGATTACAGAAATGTACATTTGAAACCTATGTAATTTACTTACCATTGTCACCCCAATAAATTCAATTCAAAAAGTCATCAAAAATGATAAACTAAATGTTAGAAATAGAAGACAATGAGGAAATGTCTCAATTTTTATTAATTTTATTAACCATTTTATATAATTATTCACCCTAGTCAGGATGAGAAGCATAGGTTTTGCCTTTATTCATTCATTTAACAAATATTTATCAAGCGCCTATCACGGGCCAGGCACCATTGTAGAAGGAGAGGAAACACCGGTGAATAAAGTCCCTATGTTCCAGGATGGTGACGGGAGAGAAATGCAGACAATAACCAGATAGGCAATACTGTGCATTCTGTGTGCTTATTACTATGAAGAAATCAAGCAGGAAATGAGGATAAGATGTGCTGGGATAGGGTGTGAGTACTATCTCATGAAGGGTGTCAGGGTCTGCAAGGCCTATCCCATCCTCTTCCTCTCTCCAGTCTGTTGCCTGATCCTCAGGGGCTGAACCCAACCAGAAACAAGAGGCGCTGTGTTTGTTTGCTGGCTGTGTAACGAAGTACCACAAACTGGGTAGCTTAAATAGCAGACATTTGTTGTCTCCCAGTTTCAGAAGCTAGAAGGTCAACATCAAGGTGTTAATATGGTTGCTTCCTTCTAAGAACTGTGAGAGAGAATCCTTTCCTAGCTTCTGATGATTTGCTGACAATCGTGTGTGCCCTGAAGTCGATGAAGTAATCTGCAAAGATCAGCTTCCCAGGGCACAGAGCTGGTTGGTGAAGTGGAGAGAGGGGGAGTCGAGTGAGAACCTGCAGGGCAAATGGAAGATTTCCCCAGCACAGAGCTAAGGGGCATCCCAGTATTTGGGGGTCTGGAAATGAGGAGGAAATGCAAGGAGAGAGAAAAGGAGCCCACGAGGTGGAGGAAGAATCAAGAAAGAGACATCCCAGAGAGTAAAGACAGTATTTCAGGAAGGGGAGAGTGATCCCTGTGCCGAATGCTGCTGATGAGTGAAGTAAGATTATTTTAACATTGTCACTTCTTTGAGGGACTTTGAGGCTGGAGACTGCTCAGAGACACCTGCAAACTCTCAGGTTACCCAGACCACACTGTAACTATGACTTACGTGTCAGAGGCTGACCTTTGCAGATTGCATCATGGATTTCAGTGCCTGTGATGCGTTGAATTGTGCGTCACCCCCATTCATATGTGGAAGCCTTAACCCCCAGTACCTCAGAACATCACCTTCTTGGAATCATTCCTCAGTATCGGAAGACACACGTTTTAAAGCACATGGATTCGCCTCAGACCATAAGCCCCTACTGGGGAGTGAGAGCAGCTGACTCTGCTCTAACACAATATTAAACACAGTAAAAGCATGGGTAGATGGACTATTAATCTTTCCACTGCAATTTGGCTGGCTGCCACAATACCTACCAAATGAAAAATAAATGGTTTGGTATTAAGGATTGTCAACTAATATATAATCCCAAAGGGTTAATTCTACACTAAGCCTGCTTGAAAAAAAATTTTTTTTTAAGAATATAATCAAACCATAAAGAACAAAGAAGCATGTTCATGGAGAACTCTTGCTGACCCCAAAGGAAAGAATGCCACCCCCCCCCGCCCCCATTCTCCCCACAGGCCAGGAAAAGGGAGGAGGGCGTCTCGCAAGGAGAACAGCCCTCTTCATGTCATTGACTAAAGCAGAGCGACTTATGCTGTTGGTGATCAGACTCAATGAATCACATGCTTGGGTACCACCCAAATCAAGGCAGGTGGAGGAGTTTCCACTAGACATTGTTCCATGCGCTCACGAGAGCACTGAGAGGGCGGGGCCAGGCTGGGGGGTGAATGGACTGCATTTTGCCAATGTGTTACGGGGCATTGGTGGACAGGCCCCGGGCAGCTTAGGGTCACTGTTCTGGGCAAATGGCCAAAACTGGAGGGTGTTCAATGCATGCAAAGGGGCACAGCATCGGCAGGCAGCCCGAGGGCAAATACAGACGTCATGGCATTGGGTCAGAGAGAGTGTAGAGACGAGAAGGCCACAGGGGCACACGCGCTATGAGGTCTAGCCCTCTGGAGGTCAACAAGGGGCTGCACGGGCAGGCCAGAGGCCAGGCAGCAAGAGCAGGAAGCCAGCTCAACAGACCCAGGTGTGGAGGTCAAGCACAAGGCCCTCAGGAAATTTCAGAGCATCGTTGGGGACTGGGATTCTAGAGAACAAGACTGTAGTAAATGGAAACACATGCCTGTGTCAAAGAGATGACCGCGTAGCAGTTTCTTGACCTCGCTTTCTGGTCTTTTCTATGCTGTGAGTGGTGTCAAATGCCAGTTCCAGATGGTCGCTTCTGAGGCCTACAGGTGGGAGCCGGCAACTGGCAGCCAGCTGAGGTGGGGTGTGGGGCCGCTGAGGAGAGGCAGCGGCTGTCCTGACCACGCTGTGTCTGCACTGGGGGGAGATCTGAGGGGAGGGGTGATTCAGGGCTGCCAATCCAACCCCTGATTTCCCCCTCCCTTCTCACTTGAGCTATTATTCTTAATGTCATTGTCATCATTATTAATTTTGGGGATGTTTACTTCACAATATAATGTACTTTGTTCTTTGCATCCATTGTCTTAATTTAACATTCTAACCAGGTAAAAATACTCTTCTGATCATTTACAGGTAAATAACTTTAAGTCAAAGAGTACGAGAAACTTGCCCAAAGTTACACAATTGTTGAAAGGCAAAGCAGGGATAGACCCATTTCTGTGCTACTCGAGACCAGGGCTAGCTTCATAGGGATGTGATCCGGGCAGTCTCACAAGGCACACTTACTTCAATATTCTCTGTCACCATCTCAAAAAGTTTAATAATTTTTGACAATGAGCCCCCATTTTCATTTTGCATGCAGCCTGGTAATTTATGTAGCTGCTGCTACTCAAATCCTGTGCTGTTTACTGCACCTCACTGCCCTCCCCCTACCACCTGCTCCCAGAGATTTATAAAATTGTGGGGAGTTGATTTTCCAGGGTGATTTAAAACCATCTCATCTGTTGTTGATTTTTTTTTCCTAAAGGAAAATGGGAGAAGATACTGACTGGAGCCAGAGGAAAACTGCGGTTTTGCAAGAGCGGTTCAGAAAGCTGGGGGCACTGCGTAGGTATGAGGAACTATGAAGTTTTTTTTCAGATTTATTGAGATGTAATTGACAATTCAAATTAAATCTATTTAAGATGTATGACTTAATAATTTTATATATATATATATATAGTGAAATAATACATGTATAATAAATATATATGGTGAAATAATCATCAAAATCAAGCTATTAACATATTCATTACCTCAAGTAGTTACATCTCCTTTTATGTGTGTGCAGTGAGAATACTGAAGATCTACCTTTTTGAAAGTTTCCAGTTATAATATAGCATTGTTAATTACAGTCACCAATGCATACATTTGATCTCCAGAACTTAAAACAGAAAATCGGTACCCCCTGATCAACATCTCCCTACGTCTCCTACCCATGAGTCCTGGTAACCAAATTCCATGAGTTTGACTTTTTTATGATTCCACGTAGATGTGAGATTATGCCGTATTGTCATTCTGAGTCTGGCTTATTTATGAATGAAATCTTAACCAAAGTTTTTTGTACTTCAGGATGTGTTTACCTGACATCTCTAAACACGTTCGAAAATTAAAGGCACTTAACCAATTACCAGGATGATTTGTCTACATGACTAGGAAAGAGTCTCAGGGTTTAAACAGGGAAGGGACTGCATCCAATAACTCTATCAGAATTGCTATGGTTTCCTCTTTTTTTTCTGCCACGTTGGACCACCTCTGCAGGCCTCCAGTGTAAAACCCTCAAGGTCAGAGCCAATCCTTCTCCTGGTCAGCTCTAGCCCCAAGGAGGAACATTAATTTTCTGTCTGGGGCCACGCTGTCATGCAAACATCCTCTGCCCTTCTCCCACACCACTGTTTAGCAGAAGGCCTTAGATGAAGCTGTCTCTCAGCAAGGACACAGAATCATGGGTATAAAATTAAGCAGGAGTCTAGGTGCAGGGTGATTTGAAGTAGAAGCTGACTTTTCAACTTCTTTATGAAGTTGACAAAGAGCACAAACTTCAACAATTTCTGCTTGCATGAGAACATTTATTGTTCAGGAGATGAGTGACTGACTGCGAGTATAGCAAAGAGGGGATTCGAGCCTTTTCTATGGAATGCCATGTTTCTGAGCACCAGCATCTATGCTCATTTCTCGTTGACGTGAGTCCAACAAAACACTTTTCTCTGTATAAACTCACTGAAAGTAGGCTGGTTCCAGCCATCTCTCACCTACCTTACTGTTTCCCAGAATATTAAAGGGGTCATCCTAGTCCTTTCAACACCTCTGACCAAGATTATTTGATCAGTGCTGAATCAGCTCTGACAGAAAATTGGGATATTCATCTCTGATGACCAGGAAATGGGCTGGACTAAACAAAGGTTAGAATAAATGTGTCTTTAAGTCATGAAGCTACTGATTAAAAAGAATAAAAATCTGACTGTTTTTGGAACATGTTACTCTTATTGTAGGAAAGATGCCATAGGAAGTACTGCATTCCACTCCTGTCCACATGCACATAATTAAATGAAAAACACATGCGACTGTTGAGTTAATTTGTGACATAAATCCATTCTCCTGAAATTTTCAGATATGGCAGGGAACGGGGCATGAGTATTAAGAAGAAAGTAGCATCTCTTCTGTATTATTCAGTTAGTCCTGATTTTATTATTTTATTCTTCTCATTTGCTTTTATATATTTGTTTTTGTTGTGTTTTTTTTTGAGGACAGTGTCACTGGCCCTCACATGTGGGACCCGAACCGGGGCCGCTGGCTTTTATATTTTTTACTTTGCCATTTTTACAGACTATTTCTTAGAGCAGGTTTAAAATGATTTACAGAAAAATTGAGAAGATAGTTCAGGGAGTCCCCATATACCCTACACAGAGTTACCCCTAACATCTTACATTAGTATGGTGCATTTGTTATAATTAATGAATCAATATCGATACATTGGTATTAACTAAAGTCCATACTTTAGTGTCACTTTTATCATGGCATATCAAGGGTATACACTATCATATCAAGTGACATGGTTTATTACTGTGCATCTTGAACCTGGCTGAAGTAATAATTGTCAGGTTTCTTCACTGTAACATTACTCTAGTTTTTCCCCTCACTTGCCATACTCTACTCTTTGAAAGCAAGTTTCTATTCACAGCCCACACATGCCATCCTACTGCTATGATAATGTTTCTTCATAAATTTTTATGCTCAAGAGATTTGTCTCTTCTTCCCAATTATGTATTCAGTTACTTACTTATATCAGTATAAAATATAAATTTTATATTTTGAGTTATAATATAATACTGCCTTAATCATTTTTTGGTCAAATTATGCCAGCTTCTGGCCATTGGAAGCTCTTTCCATTTGTCCTTATGGCCTCTAACATACGTGTGTGCATGCACACATACACATTCGTTCTACAACGTGCATTTTATTTTCAGGCTCTGCAAGCTTGTTCAAGTTTATTTTGTGTATTTCCTGCTCCAGTCCTAGAATCAGTCATTTCTCCAAGGAGCCTTGGTTCCTTCCATGAAAGAATGATATTAGAAACCAGCATCTGGGTGTTAGATGTGCTCAGTGGTACTGGGCTCTCCTTTCCTTATGCCTCCTTAGTTGACAAAACAAAGAAATACATGCGTATATATTAACCTGTGTATGTACACACATCTATACATATCTCTATATAGAACCATTTGTAATTACATGAGTCATTTGCTTTTGTTGTATTCTTCTTCATGAAGAAAGTGATTTGTATAGCTTCTCCCATCCCAACACTAAGCTTAAAACACCCTTAAAATCATGTTGGAAGCAAGGGATTCCTGTGTCAAGTACTAGAATGACCTATCCCTGCCCTTCGGCAGTTTTCAGTCCCATGAAGAAGATAGATTTATATGCACATAATTTCAATAAAATATATCACTTTGATAATCTCATGGGAAATGTACAGATTGCTGAAAAGGTACACAGGAAGCCAGGTTGAGGAGAAAGTTGCTGTGTGTGTGTGTGTGTGTGTGTGTGTGTGTGTGTGGCTAAGGAAACTAGACTTCATTGTGTAGATGAATGGAGATGATTGCAACATTTAATGCAAGACTAAGTCTGCATAAACCCAAGTGTAGAAAGCCATTTCCAGCTTCCTGGGTACTAATGCATCAGGATATGATGCAGAAAGAGACATCAAGGCTAAAACCAGGAAGTCTCCTTTCTAATGTGGTGCTGCTGTTCATGTGGTGGGAATGCAAAGGATAATGCTGATGTGGGTATCCCAGTTATTTATTTAGCACTTACTGTGTGCCAAGTGTTAGCTCATGTAACTCTAGGAGAAAGGCATTATGATGAATGCCACTTAGCTGATGAAGAACTGAGTCCTAGATGTTAAATAATGTGGATGGAGCCACACAGCTGGAAGGTGGCTGACACAACTTTAGGCCACATCTGCCTGGTTCCTCACCATTCCTCACTTTAACCATTACTTGGTATCAGGACAGGTTCAACTTGCAATGTCCAAGTTACTCCTAAAGATAGCAGGACTTAGCAAGTTCCAGGTTCTTACTTTTTATTTCTAAGAGGAAGAAAAAAAATCTATTAATGGAGACCTGGTGGCTATATCTAGATTAGAAGAAAGTCTGTGGAGAACAATACACAGGATGAAGACAGGAGTTCCTTCCCCTGGAAATAGGTTCACCCTGACCAAATGTCTCTGTAAAATGTTTGAGCTAAACCATTTCCATCTTTCATAATGAGGAGAAATGGGCAGATAAATCAGCTGGGAGCCTAAAGCCCTGTCGCCTGAGCTGGTGTGTCAGTCTGGTCTCTCCCTCCCCAGTTTGCTGGGATTTATATCAGGCAAGCAGATCTCATCATTCACCATGTGTCCCTTCAATGGAATTCTGGGTAAGATCAAATAAACCTCTGGGGGAGAGATGGGGGGTTTAGAACTACTGTCCTATTCTTTTGACTACAGAGTATTAAGACAAACCAAGGAAACATACAGCAGAGGAGTGAAAAATCCAAGTGACTTCTTCAATGCTTAGTAGTATAAAGGGATCAGATCTTCAGAAATATTTGCTATTTGGGTTTTTGCTTCTACCTAGAAGTGTGTGGTATCCTTGACTCATTCAGAAAGGCTAGCATGACTCTCCTCTTCAGCTAATTGGGTTATTTGGTGAATTCACAAGGATTGGGTTTGAGCTCAATCACCCTGAACAGCCATAAGTAGAAGGAAGACTATAAAACACTTTTAGAATGCAGACTATAAACCTAGGTGCAAGGAATGTATATTCACTAATAAAGGCAGTTTCGGCTGGCTAAGCATGTGCCTCCTTTGTGATTAATAAAAGCAGGAATGAAATCCCTTTGCCGGCCTAGCATAGAGCTCCCCATGTAGAAGGAAGGCTTGTGAGTTTCAAGCATGCCTCACATTTATTTATATATAATTTTAAGCCCTATCAAGTCTCCCCCTGCAGAAAAGAATTTAAGATGGATTGAACTCCTATAATTCCTGACTGAGGCCACCGTGATAAAACAGGCCTGCTCACCTCGCACACTCCTTCCCACACATGGTGGCTGTGTGTGTGATGCATGTGCAGGGCTTTGCATGCTAATCATATACAAATGTTAAGTAATTTAAATTCCTACTTACTTTCAATTAGCATGCTCTTAACCTTGGTATGTTATGGGAAGTAAGGCTCTAAGGATTGTGGGAAAATTATGTTCTCTTGATAACTGAGCAATGGTGGGGTGCCTAGAGAAAACAGATATATTAAATGCTTTACTCTTCAAACACAAACCCAGCCAGGGAAACCCAGTAAAGTTCCCAAACACTTCTTTGAGTCAAATTATTTACAAGTTGTTTTGTGTGTGTGTGTGTGTGTGTGTGTGTGTGTGTGTATTTGTAAATGTTCATACAGACATTATTAATGCAATGGGCCATAAAGCAAGTTCAGGGTCAGGAATCCGGATAAGCAAGTTCAGAGTCAGAACTGTAGACATAAATTATGCCACAGAATCTAACCTGGCTGGCCCTGATTTAATAAGGCCTCATCGTCACATCCTCCCATGCACTCAACTTGCAACTTCCTGCTTTAGGAGACAAGGCAATTAGTGGTAACAAAGAGTGAGAAAATTACTACATTCCACACATATCTGGGAAAGAAGGAAGGTCTTTCCCCCACCCCAGGATGGACGGAGGGGTGCCCACCAGAGAGAAGAATGAAAAATAGTCTTGATTTATAGACTTGCAGCAAACTAATTTGGAAAGTTAAGGCATGTCATCTGAAAAAGCTTTGTATTGCCTCGTCTCTCAAGGTAAGATGGGGATTTTAGGAGAGAGTTTTCTGGCAGTTTCCACTGAACTAAATCATAAGGTGTTTCATAATTCTGTGACAGTAGATTGTACAACTGAGCAGCTTGTATTTTCCTCAAACACATAAAGCACCGTACTCCGCTCTGTGATGTGTTTATCTGCTTCTCAGCCAGCATCAAAAAGAGAGTGTCCAACTGGACCCTAGGACCCTATGATTACTGGTATTTGGACTTCTCAGAGAAGAAGTCAGGCCAAGCATCTACTTCAGATGATATGATTTCAATATTCTGGTCTGAGATGTTCTTGCCCAAATTCTCTCTTTCATGTACACATAGTCTGAACTATCTCAGTGCTCTAAGGGAATGCCAATTGCGTCATTAAAATGGCATAGAGCTCTACTTGGCTGTCTTATGATTACATATTTGCTAAGGTTCTGAGCCATATAGATCTACTGATAATGGATGATGTTGATTCATTTCCCAGGTATGATAGGAAAAAAGTCCTGCTGCTCCATTCTATTCTATTATCCCCCAAACAATAACCTACATTTAATCTCTCATTCCTACCCTTTCATGTGCTGCTGTAAAGAAGGTCCCACTTTGGAATCAGTCCTTAAGCATCAGAACAGGTTTGGAGTTTTTACATTCTCTTCCCACCCCTGGATGAAGTCATAGGTATTTGAGGCTACATTCCTCCTTCCTACACAGGGGTCTCTTTCCCAGTGTCTGCCTTCTGATCAGCCAAACCTAATGGCCGGCCATTTCTAGACCCTTTGCTTCCTGTCAGGTAATTTGCTTTTGGTCTGCCTCTTTCAAGTGTAAGTGTTGCGAGCAGTTGTCATTTGTTCCATGTGCCAAGGCACTAGGCCAGCCCTTCACACTTGTATGCCTAGCTCCAGCTTCCTGACTCCCAGGATGAGTCAGAGATTTTAGAAAATTTTGGTCACAAATGACAAAGACATCCCTAAAACATGTTCAAGCAGAAAGGGGAATATAATGACTAGTACTATCTGAACCCCAACCAGTGGAAAGACAAACACCCAAGATCAACCATGACCTGGTATTTTAAGGTCACCTCTTTCCATCTTTTGTTTCTGATGGTTCTGGATGTCAAGTTTAATCTCTCTCACAATTTTTCTCCATTTTATAGGGAATATAGCAGCACACAGCATCTGAGTTTTACATCATATGGCTTCTGCCACTAAATGGGATTTGTTGCAACTCTATGAACACAAGTTCAGAAATCCCTGTGAAATAATTTGTTGGTGTAACCAGATTCCACAGCAGCCTGAGGCTTGGTTGTGTGGGAGGAAGGGGTTCCCAGGACAGAAGGGAAATGTTGGGAGACACTTATATTGTAGACTTCTTTTAGCCCCACAGCAGAGTAAAATATTAAGGACCAGTGCTTTATTCCCAGAAAAAAATTCAGGAGCTTTTGATGCAATCAGCCACTCTTGGAAGAACAGAGCCTTTTAAGGAATTTCTACCAATCTCCCGGAAAAATGTCTTCACCTTCTAGTATTTGGTTTATGAAATAATAATCTTCACCCTTTGTCTAGCATATAAAGAGTCTTTGACATCTGCTACAAGATGGAAATTATTACTATAGGTAAATTTTCAATTTGGATTTTTTTAAATGTTACATATAAAAAAAACTATTTTAGTCTCAGGATAATCATATATAAAGAAGAAAGCTGTGATGGATTATATTTGTTCCAGTTCTTTGGGTAGAAAAAAAACAAAACGCAATGGAAAAAAAGACCAAACAAAAAAAAAAGGAATTTATTTTTTTGTTAATGAGCTATTTCATGGAACTCAAGGTCAGGAGTGAGAGTGTGTGTGTGTGTGTGTGTGTGTGTGTGTGTGTGTGTACTTGAAACACAATGGCCAGTCTACAGTTCATGTGGACAGGTGAGAGGGGAAGTATTGTATTGATAATATCATGGGTGGCCATTATGCCAGTTCAATTTAGCCAATATTTATTAAGCACCCTTTTTATGTGAAGGGCATGTCACCACTCAACTTTTCATGCTTGTCAATCTACATGCTCTATTATAACACTTAAATGAATTAACTCTTTGGAAATTAAATTTGGTGTACCACTAAAAAATATACTGATACATATTAAGTTTGATTTGCTGCTCACTCGGCTATCATGAAACAAAATGGCAAGTAATAAAAATGTTAAATGAGCACATCTCTTCCCACAATTTTTAGTAACAATCAATTACATTTAGTAAAGGGAGAGGTCTATAGTTCATGGAAATATGTAGTACTCAATAATAAACTTGACCCAATATAATATGAAGAAAATAAGTCTCTCACGTTAAGTCAGCTTAGACTATGCTGAGGAGAAAAACCTTATCCAGGGTAATACACCTGTGAGTCTCCCAATCATAAGACTTAGATAGTTCATGGATAACTCCTCCAATGAGACCAGTCTGGACACTTTCCTGAACATGGCATTGATCTCACCTGCTCTAGGTCTTGCCTGAAATTGTTGGCTCAGTCTAAAGTGTCTTTTTTTTCCCCCAGCCTGCTTACATCTTCTATTTTGTCTTCAAAACTCAGCTAAAATTCTATGTCCTCTAAGAAGCACCACCATCCTCAAATTCCCCATTCAGAGTAGAGTATTCCTTTGCTTACACTTGCTTAACAAGATGTTTGTACACCTTTTTTGCCTTTTCAGAATCAATCTTGCATCATTGTGTGTGTGTGTGTGTGTGTGTTTAAGATGATAGATGATAGATAGATAGATAGATAGATAGATAGATAGATAGATAGATAGATAGATAGAATCTACTAGATGCTGAGTTACTGGTGGGTAACTGCCATAATCTCTTTTTTTTGTTTGTTTCCATCTATGTCTTTAATCATTAAACATTTTTGAGTGTCCATATTCACTGTTATGCATTATTGAAATATTAAGAAAAACCAGACTATATTTTATCCTCTAAAAATTTACAGTGTAAGTAATGAAAGACAGGCAGAAGATAAATACAAGATGATTTACATAAGAGAGGTAAAGATGAAATATTAGGAGAGTTCCCCGCATATGAAGAAGATCAACAGTGAGGGAAGGAGTGGACAGAGAGGGAAAGAAGGGGAAAAGCAGAAACCACTTCATGGAACAGGACAGGTTTGGAAATTGTCCACTGAGGATGGGTGGGGTTTGGTTGTGGGTGAGGATGCACATCCCCCCCCCCCACAGTAAGGGAAGCTGCATGAGTAAAGGCAGAAACAGGAAGAGCCGGAAGGTAGATCACATGGCGCATAGAGAGAAACAGCAAGAAACGGTTGGAATGGTAGCTTGGACATCAATGTCAGTTAAAGGAATATGGACAGTATCTTCTCATTAATATGGATCCACAGAAGTGGAAAAAGAGGAAGCTGAGTGTGTGTTGGCGGAATGAGGGGGGGTAGGGGGAGGTGTGTGTGTGGGGGGGCTGCCTCAAAACTATAAGCAAAGGAGGATGAGATCCAAGCCTGCGACAATGGCGGTGGGGGTGACGGCCTCACATAGAGGTCTGACAAGACTTGGCTGATGGTTGCACATGGAGGGCAAGAGAGAGGAAGAAAGGGGTTTTAAGAACCAGGGGTCAGTGATGCCACTGACCAAAGCAAGGAACATATGAGGATGAAATAGATGGATGATGGCAAAACATGATCCCCACTAGAAAGCTCAAGTAAATGTTTTTCCCTTTATACCGACCTCTCAGTTCATCACCTGATAGAGCCACACAAAAAATAAGTTAATAAATGTTGACTGAATTAATATGAATCTATAATAAACATTAAAACTATATGGTGACCATGGTGGAAATAGAACGTTTTAGACCAGGGGTTGGCAAACTGCGGTTTGCGAGCCACAAGCGGCTCTTCAGGTATGTTCCGTCTCAAAAGTTTGCCAACCCCTGGAAGAGCCAATCCTGTCCCTCACAACAATATAAAAATTATTCGAGAGCCATAAAAATATTTTTACATAATCACCATTATGTGAATAGTATCCTGTAAACATTTTATAAATGAAACTATGATAGTTTTGCTTTCATTTTCAATTTAACTTCAGAGCCACAGTTCACGAGCCACAATTTGCTGACCCCTGGCGGCTCTTCTGTCTCAAAAGCTTGCCTACCCCTGGTCTAGACATATCAGTAAAACCTGAAGTTGTCATCATGGAAGACAACCATGCCATTTTATAGAGTATCTCCTGGCCTCATGTCCAGCTATCCTTGGAAAATTCTCATCAGTTGGAAAGCAACTATATTTACTGGGTGGCTCTCATGGTAAAGAATTTAGGTATTTTATAAACTATCTCACTACCTTGTCCCAACTCTATTTCACTAAAGAGATAATGGGGTTGGGTTATCTAAGAGCTTTCAAATAGCAGGTAACAGCAAACCCTGCCCCAGGCAACGTTTTAAGCCCTGTATAAATATTAAATCCTCTACTTCTCATAATAAATCCAGTGGCAGGTATTCTCATCACCTCCATTAGAGGCATGAGGAAACCCTGGCATAGAAGGTTAAGTAATAAGGGCAAGGTCACACAGCAAACAAGAGTCAGGTCCAGAACGTGAACCCAAGCAGGCTGGTGCTGGAGTCTGTGAGCTTAACGGACTCGTACACAGCCCTGCAGGCTTCAGTGGCATCATGTGATTGGGACACAAGTCCAGTGGGTGCCAGAGCTTGTGTTTTCCTTCCACTTGGGCCTAGAGAAAACTTTGCTGGAGCTTTCCTTTCAGAAGAAAAGAAAAATGATTATTGAATGATTGGCCCAGGATCAAATGGAAATTAATAGCTATGCCTGCAATTCATGATTTCTACCACCCAATTTAGGTTCGTGTTGCCCTTCTACCAAAGGGTCAACAATGAACAGACCATAATTATTATATTTCAGGAATGTATTTCAAAAAATGTAGTTTAGTTATTTATAATAAAAGAGACATTACACTTCAACATCTTTGGGACAGGGATGAATACTTGATAAATATAATTAGTGGTTTTCCATGGGCTTTACAAATCAAACTTCTATGATAAAATTCTCACACACAAAAAAAGGTAATTTTACTTATCCATGTTTAGATTTATAGGTGCAGTATATTATCATGGATCTCCCAATCATCCTTTAGAAACACTGCAATATAGGGTTTTATTGTAGCTGTCTTTTGAGGTTGCAAATTGTTAACATCTGTCTCTCAGTATTTCTTTTTACTATACTCTAAATACTCTAATCTCTGGTTATCCTGCTAATAACTGTAATTTTCTAGTCAGCTGCTATCTCTCAAGGTAGTTTCAAGGTCATTTTTTTGCAATACATAAAGAAGCCTATAAAGAAAGGGGACGTGATTTATTTTTTAGCAAGTTGAACTCATGTTTGGATTTGGTTATATCCAAGAAAAAAGAGTCTCTACCTAGCTATTTTGCTTCCATCTTTTTGGTCGCAGCATGATTCATTTTGGTCTCTTTCATTGCAGTTTACTTCCGTTACCTGATGTTATTTCTAATAGGGAAAACAGATATTACTTTCAGAAGCATAATTAAAGGATACATTTAGATTCTACTTTTTATATTCAAAACACTGGATGATCCATATGTTATCCCTACAAGATACAAGCATGCTGCACTTTTCCCGAGAGAGGCATGTTTCTAAAAACTCTCTTAATCAAGATTTGGAGAATTACAGCCACTTTATTTTCTGCACAAAATGAAGAACCACAAATATATTTGTGTAAATGCACACATTTTCATTTATTCAAGGTGCTAATCAAAATATAAGAGAAGCATAAACATAAGCTATGGTGAACATATGGTTCGTTGTTTTTCATTTGTTTATTTGCTTGTTTGTTTTACATCGTCTGCATCCATTACTATCTTGTGGGGGGAAAAAAGATAAAATTAAAAACCTGGATTTCCTGTGGGTAAAATTCATCCTCACTCAACATTTTGCCTGTAGCTGTGGAGCATGACCAATTAGATAGCTAGAGCGATCATCAGGGACAGACATGCTCCGCCCTTGACCAATGAGATGCAAAATCAGGAGTCTGTGAGAGTTCTCTTGGAAAGGAATATGCACCCTGTTTCCAGTTGGATCGCTTTGCAGGTAGGATATCAATAGGGACTTGGCCTTGTCAAAATGGTTACCATGGGGAAAAAATCAGTCTGGAAAATATAGTCAAAGCAGGGAGAAATGAGATGCAAAAACCAGAGAGAGAGAAATACCCTGTTGCCATCATTTGCAATGCTGGATCACACCCACCTGTGAGTATGAGAAAGGCGTTCTTTTCACTTGAAAATGAGCGTGCCTGATTAGTACATAAGCACAATTGATGTCTATACACATTAATAAGGATCCAATTTTACTATAACAGA
Source organism: Aselliscus stoliczkanus (assembly GCA_033961575.1). Classification (NCBI taxonomy): domain Eukaryota; kingdom Metazoa; phylum Chordata; class Mammalia; order Chiroptera; family Hipposideridae; genus Aselliscus; species Aselliscus stoliczkanus. The sequence continues at coordinate 162,006,745 of CM066731.1, read as the reverse complement.
TAATAAGTATGACGGAAATTTTAATAGAATTAAATGAATTTTAAATGAAAATAACTGGTTAGGATTGAGTAAGAAAGCCTTCAGGCAAGACATTATAAATGATTCTGTGACTAGAACAAATGATTATAAAGTAATAGTTCATAGCCTAGCATACAGGAGTTTATATGAGGATTTCTTATGGATTGACTTGTGTCCGCCCCCAGAGTTCAGTTTTTGAAGTTCTAACCCCCAGTACCTCAGATTGTGACCCAGCTTAGAAATAGGGTTGTTGCATATCAAATCATTTAAGATGAGGTCATGCTGGAGTGGGTGAAAGCTGGATCCAATCTAACTCGTGTTCTTATAAGAAGGGAGAAATTTGGACACAGACACACAGAGAGAGAATGCCATGTGAAGATGAAGAGATGAGGTGATGTTTCTACAAGTCGGGGAACCCCATGGAGCCAGCAAAGCACCACATGCCTGGGGAGAGGCATGGAACACGCTCTCCCTCACAGCCCTCACAAGGAAGCAATCCTACTGACACCTTAACCTGGACTTCTAGCCTCTTGATCTGTGAGACAATAAAGTTCTGTTCATTAAGCTCACCCAGTTGGTAGTACTTTGTTCAGCAGCCCTACTAAACTAATGCAGGGTCTAAGGATATTTGCAAATGAAAATAAAAGAAATATATATGGAATAAAAAAGTCAGAATGAAATAGGAGAGCACTGATCAAAGTTGACTAACATTTGTTTTAAGAGTTCATAGAACAAAAATTTAAAGAACAAATTAGGATGATAATTGCACAATGGAGATAAAGGAATATATCTGAGAAACAGTATAAAGGAAGAAACTTGAAAATTAGCAAGAAAATGGATTAATATGTGGATTTAGATGACAAAAGATTTTGTTTTTTATCTGTTTCTTTATGACTTCAAAACTATGTGATTGGAGAATTAGAAACTGATGAAATTATCATTAAGAGAGTCTGGGAAAAAATTGTGGTACGCAGCAGGAAATTCTAGGATAGCTTAAGTTAAATCATACTTTTCTGGTGTCATTTCTTGTAGACATTTCAACTAAGTGAAAACCACCACCAACAGTGGGACAACTGGCATTATGTATCTTCCGAAAAACTCTTAGAAAAACAAAATATTACCTATTTGTACACTTTCAAAACTATTTAACCTGCATCAAGTTGTGAGGAAACAATCAGATAAATACAAACTGTTGGACTTTTTATAAAACATGGGCTTTTCAAAAATCGCAATTTCATAAAATCAAAAATTGTTGATGAAACTAGTCTAGATTAGAGGAATCTAGAGAGATATGACAGCTAAATGGAGTGTGTGATCCTGGAGTAGATTCTGAATCAGGAAAATAAAAAACAGTTTTAAAAGACATGGGGATAATTTGAATATGGACTCCATATTAGATTAACATGAGATCATTGTTCAACTTCTTAAATGTGGTAAGAGTATCATAGTTAGGTAGGTTATTTGGGAGATAAATGCTGAAGTATTTAGCAGTGAAGTGTGAAAATGTTTGCAACTTTCTCTCAAGTAGCCTACCAAAAAAACAAAAGTGTGTGTGCAGGAGTATGTCTCTCTCTCTCACACACACACACTCACACACACACACACACACACACACACACACCCCATTTGTAACATTGTTGGTGCTCTGCCCTGATCCCCTGGATCCTGTTTCCTATTTTAGTATACCCATCCACCAACTTTTCTGTGCTTTTTCCCCCTAACATCCCACATCTAAGGCTTTATGATGTTGAGAAATCCATGTAGGACCGAGGCTTGAATTTAACCTGAAATCACACCCTTACTTAACTTCTTCCCACTCCCCCACTTTTCTTTCCTTACTCCTCATGTGATCACAGTTTTTTTTGTTTTGTTTTGGTTTTTTTTGAGGGCAGTGTCACTGGCTCTCATATGTGGGACCGAACCGGGGCCACTGGCTTCCCAGGCCAGCGCTTAACCACCACGCCACTCAGTCGGCCTTTGTAATCACAGTTTTTTGTTGTTTTTTAATTTTTTAAATTTTTTTTTATTAGTTTCAGGTGTAAAACACAATGCAATAGTTATACTCTTTACCCCCCAAAGTGAAAACCCCCCTCCCCCAGTTCGCCACCCCACTCCCCCGCCATATTGTACATATCCATCACAACTCCCCTGACTCCCCTCCACAGTATACTCCACATCCCGTGACCATCCACATATTCAGTTGCAGTTGGCATACAATACTATATCACAGTTTTAATAAATCACTTCCCCATCTCATCTCAGGGTCTATTTTAGGGTAGTCCAATTACATATATGTATATATATATGAGAGAGAATAGGTTATGTAAAATCTTATCCATAGTGAATCTAGGTGGGTTTACTTTACTCTTCTTTTAACTTTTCTGTAGGTTTGATATTGGGGAGGAAGGACTTAAAGCAGCTGGCCTATATGACCCATTTCTCCTTTCATTACTGAGGTACAATTCTAGGAGAAGAGAAAACGCAAGAGACCTGGTCTTATCTCTCAAAATATACCCTTAGAACTTGACCTCCTCCTCGTAAATACCCATATACTACTAATATTTCTTAGGAAGAGAATCCATATCTATGGAATCTTCTTGGCAAGATCTCCCTGGTTTAGGGTTGTTTAAGGTAAACACTGGGATCCATAGATTCATGGGACGTGGCTTCCTAGAAAACGTCGCATAAGCAAGGTGACCCTCTGGGGTACAAAGCTGAGATATTTCACAACCCAAATGCTCTCTGCTGTGTGATGTAACCTGTGCACCTCAGGTGGAGACCTCATCTAATCAGGGTCAGAGCATGTGTGTGCGTGTGTGTGTGTGCATGTGTGTGTGCGTGTGTGTGTGTGTGTGAAGAAAGGAGCTGCGGAGCCACCCTCGGTGTTCCAGATCTCTCCTGCGCATCACCTGTGCCTCTCAGATGCTTACTATGAAATCAGTAGTAAAAGTTGGCTCTGGGAAAGACCCCTAATTGTGAAAAATCTGATTTGAAAATATGACCCTGTGTGTTACCACAGCTATTTTTCAATCTAAAAAGTTCTTCAGACAACACAGGCTGTCAGTTTTCTTAATGTCTCACATACAGGATTTGGACTAGACCTGTAAGTTTCTCCTCTAAGTTTATATAACAAAATACACAAATGTGGGCCAGCCGAGAGGCGAGGTGGTTAAGCGCTGGCTTGGGAAGCCAGCGGCCCCGGTTTGGGTCCCATATATGGGGTCCCATATATGGGGGCCAGTGACACTGCCCTCAAAAAAAAAAATACACAAATGCCAGAGGTTGACCTTTTAAAATACAACATGGACAATTTTAGGGCAGTGTTAGGTTCATAGCAAGATCAGGCAGAAGAGAACAGAGATCTCCTATATTTCCCTGCCCCCACAGATGGTACATTTGTTGCAAGTGATCAGCCTACATGGACACATATTTTACATTAGTGATCAGCCTTGTGGTTACACATTCTCTGGTTTTAGACAAATGTATCATGACACGTATCCACCATTACAGTGTCATACAGGGTAGTTTCACGGCCCTAAAATCTTCTGTGCTCCTTCTACTCCTCCCACCCTTTCTACTCTAACTCTTGGCAACCACGAATCTTTTTACCATATTTCATAATTTTGCCTTTTCCAGAATGTCATATAGTTGGAATCATACACTATATAGCCTCTTCAGATTGGCTTCTCTCAGTTAGGAATATGCATTTAACTTCCCTTCATATCTCCTCATGGGTTAATAGCTGATTTCTTTGTAGTGATGAGCCATATTCCATTGTCTGGAGGTGCTGCCATTTATTTATCGATTCTCCTACTGAAAGACATCTTGGTGAGGTTGGACTTTTTTTTTTTTTTTTTAGCTGAGCCGTCCTGCTCAACGGCCACTCAGTTCAGGCTGGGCATCGAACCGCCGTTGCTCAGAGCTCAGCTCGCACTCTTGAGCAAGCTCTTAACCAACTGAGCCACTCGGCCAGCCCGAGGTTGGACTCCTAAAGTGTGCCTCATGTTGGCTTTACAGCTAAGGCTCTACTACCACTGCCGTTTCTCCTGTTAAGAGAAGTCACCGAGTGTAAGTGACAGGGACACATCCCAGTGTTGGGTCGCCAGCTTCTGGGTGTCAGGAGTCAGTGGTGCAGCTGCAGCACCAGCAATGCCATGGTGGGGTCTCGGTCACTGGGCTGCCTCCTCTGCCACTCCACTGGTGGCCCCTGATGTCCATTCTGCCAGCCTTCCCCACAATCTTCTAAGCCCCCACTTTCCTGCATGAAATCCCTTTCTGCTGAAAATATGTATAGTGGTTTCTGTTCCCAGTACTGAATTCTGAAGGACATAGTTTATTAATGAAACTAAACAATTGCCCTATTTTGGTTTGGAGGTGTTTCTTCTCAGTTTCTTGATGTGTGTACATCCCTAGTTTGTCTACCTTTAAGATTTTTAAAAGTTTAAAATAAAACTAATAGGTAATAATAGACATAGCTCCTAACCAGGCAAAACAGATGGGGAACAATGGGTCCTAGTTCATATAGCCTGTGCATATTACTTTATGCAATTGCTGTTTTTTTTTCTTCTGCATGCAAGTTTAAATATCTGAATTATTATTAAGAAATATAACAAATGCACTGAGGTTTTTCCTGGATCAAAAAAAAAAATGCTTTGAAGATTATTTGAATCTAGTTTTTTGTTGTTGTTCAGCAGAAATCTCTGCAAACTAATCCAGAATCTAAAATTGTTAATGCCATATGTGTCATTGATTTCTATCTTGCCAATTAAATAAAGGTTACCGCCTGGACGCTTCAGAGATTGCCTCTCTCCCCAGGCACCATCACGGTAATTCGGCCCAGCCAGGGTACTCTTGCTGGCAGTCCCCACATTCCCTCTGCAGGGAATGACAGAACGCCTTCTGGGAACACTTCCCTCCAGGAATGGGAGAGCTGCTCAGAACCAGTACTCGGGTTTGCAGACCTTTCATTGTTCTTGAGAGAAGCTCGCCATTCCTGTGTTTCCAAAGGGCCACGAATTAACTCCACAGCATTTATTGAGCACCTATGAGATGACAGGCCCTGGGCCAGGCATAGGAATCCTAAGAAATAAACAGATGTGAAGCTATGTTTTTCTCCTCTGTAAAGTCTGACTTTGAGTGAATGGCTACATATCTAGTTTTAACACCATGTGATGAGTTTCATGAACAGAGTGCTATTGGGTAGCATGGAGGCAGGAAAAGTCTAATTTCACCTTGAGGAGGGAAAAAACTGACTTGCCAAGTAGAGAGAGAGGTGACATTTGAACTCAGTTGTGAAAAATAATTAAGGTTTGTCCAGGCCAGAGTGAACAAAGGATGAAGGGAAATCTGAGAGGAAAAACAAAAAAACAAAAAATGAAAAAAAGAAGTGTGAGCCAAGGCAGGAAGACAAGAGATAACCAGGCTTGTTTAGGAGGCCACTGAGAAGGTGGTTAGGAAAGTCTGATAGTTATTTTTTTGTGTCAAATTCACTGGGCCACGGGAGTCCAGTGTTTAAACGAACTTTAATTTGAGTGCGCCGGTGTTTAGGGATGAGATTAACGTTTAAATTGGTAGACTTGAGTAAAGCAGATTGCATTCCCTCATGTGGGTGGGCCACATCCAATCAGTTGAAGGCCTGAATAGAACAAAAGGTCTGACTTGCTCTTGACTAAGAGACAACTCCTCCTGCCTGACTGCCATTGAGCTGGGACATTGTTTTTTGTTGTTGTTGTTTTCTGTTTGTTTGTTCATTTGGTGGTGTTTTGTCTTTGAACTTGAACTGAAACAGCTGCTCTGTCTGGGTCTGGGCATTCAGGCTGGAACTACACCATGAGCTCTCCTGGGGCTCCAGGGCTCGCCAGCTGCAGATCTTGGGTCCTGTCAGCCTCCATAATCATATGAGCCAATTCCTTGGAATACATTGTATGTACACACTCACACACACACACACACACACACACACACTCCATTGGTTCTGTTCTCTGGCGAACGCTGACTAATACAGAAAGGGTAGCAGAAGATGAGGTTGTAATATTAAATATAATAACCAGAATGTAAAAAATCCAGAGGTTGTTCTACACACATTAATAATAGCTAGTATTTCTTTTCAATGTTATAATTGCTATTGTTGACAAGCTATAATTTCACTGCTTAGGACTTAGGTAGCTAAGACACTCTGGAGTGTTTCACAGGTATCAACTCATTTGTTCCTGACAGCCCCTGACAAGGGGGACCCTATAATTGTCCTCAATTTCCAGAGGCAGACATGAGGCACAGTGAAGTCACCTGCCTAAGGTCGCAGAGCTAGGAAGTGGCCGAGCCCTGAATGGAGCCCAGGAAGCCACGTCTCCAGCATCCGCACTCCATTACCGCTTCAGTGATGCTCTGACGCTGAACTTCATTCTACAGTATCTTTGAGCACAGATATACGTATCAAATTTGCCATTTTAGAAAGATTATTGTGATGGTAGAATGGAGAGCAAATTAGAGACTGGAAAGTACGAAGACGGCAGACACTCAGATGAGACTTGGTGGTAAGGATCTGACCTAGACCAGTAGGGCCAGGAGTAGGTGATGATCCAGGGAGCCTGTTTCCAAGATAGCATCACCATGATTTGGGAACGAATCAAATGCTGGGAATGAGGGAAAAGAGGTTAAAATCAGCATGATTAGGAACCGGTGAAGCACTGGTTATCTGAGCTAGGAAGCATGTTGAGGGGAAGAGGAAGGAAAGCTAGTAGGGATTCAGAAATAGACATTGAGATGCCCACAGATAGAAATATGAATCTGAATTCAGAACTGAGGTCAGGATTAGAGAAATAAATTCGGGAGTTTCCCATGGCTGCCGTAACAAAGAAACACAAACTTAGTGGCTTAAAACAAGAGATTTATCCTCTCACAGTTCTGGAAGTCTGAAATTAAGGTGTGGGCTGAGCCACTCGCCCTCTGGAGGCTCTAGGGGAGAATTACTCGTTCCTGGACCCTTTCTGGTGACTGCTGGCATTCCTTGGCTTGTGGCCCCACCACTGCAATCACAGCCTCCATCTCCACACCCCCTCCTATGTGGGGGTTGACTTTCCTTCTACCTCTTCTTATAAGGACATGTGTGATGGCATTTAAGGCTCATCCAGTTAATCCAAGATTCTCCCCTTACCTAGATATCTTTAGCTTAATCACAACTGCAAACACCCTCTTTCCAAATTACGCACCATCTATAGGTTCCAGGCAGTAGGCCTGACAAGTATGGGGGACTATTATTCAGCCTGCTACAGAAGTCATCAGGATGTGAAACATTAGGAAGGGAGGAGATGAATTGCCAAGGGTGAGAGGTGGCAGGAAGCCACCTTGGTGCAGGGGGAAGAGCCCTGCGAGCTCCGTCCCACTCTGTCTCTGTGCATAGGGACTTCACTTCGTAGCCTCAGCACTTTGGATCTCATTCTGTCCTCTGTCAAGTAATGAAGCTCAACTACATGAGTTTTCTCTCGAGTAGAAAATGTTAAGTGTACATTTCATCTAAATAAGTGTGCAGACTCATTTAGAGGCTATGGCTGTTTAAAAATCATATTTCACTGAAATAATATTAAAAGGAGAAGATAAATCCCAAATTGTCCATAGCCCTTCCATTTAACCAAATCAATGTTTTCATTTGCATGACATTTTCTAGTCCTTGAGCAAATACCCCTTCAATTTCTACATATTGGCCGCATTTTTATAGGTAGGCTTTTATAGTCTGTATTGTCATTTTAAATGTCACCATGATTATTTTTCCATTCTGCCACAGTCCTTTCTTCTAATCTCCTCCACTCCCCACCCTGCCCAAGCTTCCGCATCATGCAATAAAAGGAGATATACTCTGTGGGAATGATGTTCCCTGGAGTTGAGCGATGACAGCCGCCAGGAAAGCACTGGGGACCTGCCTCCTGGAATGAGGCACACTTGCCCTCTCACAGTCCCCATTCCAACAGACTCAGTGGCAAAATGCTTCAGTTAAGATTCTTTCCCATTCTAAACAGAATCTAATTCCTGCCACGGTGAAAACTCATTAGTATGCAGGTACGCATAGTAACCTCTCATACAGCTTTTATTTTAAATAAAGCTTGAAATAATACTTTAGAGAGTTAAAATATGTCTCATATTGAAAATGTTTAGCTTTTCACTTAGGCAATTCCCCAACAGTTGCTTCCCCTAAGGAGTGCATCCCCTTCGAACATACCTGCTTCATCATTTTCCATGCCACAAAATAACTGCTACAATTAAGCCCTGATGTCAGTCATCTGTATGCTGCATAGAAGTGCTGAGCATAACGCAAGAATGCCCCACTTTCCTGCAATACATAGCTCTCCGAATATAACTGCAAAAGTTGTGAGACATTCTTGGAAATCTATTCTATTTGGTCTTTGCATCATTTTTTTTTCTTTTCCTCAAGCTTACTCTCCCCTTAAATAACCTTATAGTCCACAGATACATGTTACACTTACACTTACACTTTCAATCTCTCTCTCTCTCTCTCTCTCTCTCTCTCTCTCTCTCTCTCTCTCTCTCTCTCTCTCTCTCCCCGGAAAAATAAAATGGGTTGAACTATCAAAGTGTGCTATAATCAATTTTCATTCAGTATGTATTAAATTTTGAAATGGTACCAAAGAGAGTGAAACTAAAAGAATCAATCATCTTTTATTATGTCCCTTCAGGATGAAATTAACCTGAATGGTCACTCTTGTTTCTTTCCTCTGGAAGAGAAAAAAGAATAGCTTATAGGTGCCAGGTGAAATCTAGGGAGGAGTAAAGTGTCCTATGGCAAGGATTTAATGATATTCAAGGTGTTATGGTTCCCACAGGTGTGCAGATAGCAGTGAAAGTATTGTGCATAGCTCAGCACTCCATTATGCTGGGCACAGGTTAAATTTGTGCTTCGGTTCATGTCTGCATTTAGCTGCTATCCTGCCTGCCCCTTGGCTCACTGGAGAGGAACGTGTCTGGATGTGTGTGGCTTTGGGCAAGTTATTGAACTCTCAGTGCCTCAGATCTTTCATCTGTTGACGAGGATGGGGCTAATAGCATCTTCTTTGAACAGATGTTGAGAGGATCAAATCAAATGATGCATGTGAAATACAGGTTAGTGCCTGATGCATAGTAAGTGCTCAGTAAATCTTAGCTACTCTCTCCAACTCATTTTACAAAACACTTTAGTCATCCACCCTAATCATGCCATGTTACCAAAGATGGATTCCTTGAGGACAACTCCCCATCACTATGTGAGAGCACTCATTTCTCTGTGATCTGACTTCCAGATGGCCTGCTTCACCATACAGAATCAATGTGCAAATGCCATAGTCACCCCATGAGGCCATCTTGTAACACACAAGCCTTTGGCACTGGAAGTCCAGTTATACTCCAGGGCCAATAGATAAAGCTGGCTTACCACTTCGGTGTGAAGCATGAAGCCCTGACGACACAGAGGAGCTAATTTAGGAAACCGTAATAGGTACCATCCTCCCAACAAGTCTAATGAAACCAGATGAGTATCTGAACCTCCAGACTAGCTTGTGATTGAAAACCAGTTGGCACCACACTGCTTGCCAGCTTCCCAAATGACTCTGACCTTTGTGCTTTCATTTTCTATTTATCTGTTATTGAGTATTTCTGGATGCTGTGATGCCAACACAACAGATCTGAGTGGCATATTTTTGTTCCATTTGCAAAAAAAAAAAAAAAAAAAAAAAAAAAAGATCAAATGACAGGGAGTACAGCTGTGAAAACTCCTTAAACAATAACTTTTGAAAAACTAGTCTCTGTCAACATGGAGTTCAGTGCTGGTAAAGTCCTTACATCTTCTAATGCAATGATTTTTTTTTTCTCTCAAATGAGGAAACTGAGCTCTAGAAAGGTAAAATGTAGACTCTTAAACTGACCCTTGGGTAATTCTTTGACGATCTGGTTATATGACTTGCTATTTACATTGATTTAATCAGCTGCATAATAGATTAAGTGAACTATGTAATCTGTGCAACGGGCCAGTCTTTGCCAAACTATAATCAGACCTTACATGACATAATGCTCGCCACTTTTGATATGCTATCTAAATTATTTGTCACTGCCGTCCTCTGATAAAGGTATTCCACCATTATTAAGATGAGAAATTCAGACTCAAAAAGTGTAGTTTGTTTGCCAGTGGTTCCGTAGCTGGTAAGTGGCAGGGTCGAGTTTTGAACCCACACTTTTTGACTCCCTATTCGATGGTTCTCCTGAGGAAATTTCTCTGGCAGTAAAGAATAGCTTGTCATAGGAAATTATTCTAATTACCTCAGGGCCGGACCCATTGGAAATGGAACACTTTGGGAAAATGTGGTGAAGGCATGGACACCAGGAATAAAGAAGGGATGTAGACAGATTTAGTCATAAAATGTATGCTTTCACTACATACCAATATTGTTGTGACCTAAGCCTGCATGTAGAAAAACTCGGTAGGAAAAAAGTTGTTTGATTTTGTTTTCTGGGATGCAACCATATTACCCCGAATTAGTTCATGTATGTAAAGAAAACTCTGAAGCCTAAATCATTCATAAAACCCACCCCCCTTCCTCAAAAATATATATTTTGAGTGGTTCTAAGAATTTCATCCTTACATGTCCTGAAGTACTACTATTAATATTTTTTGCAGGAGCCAACAATATAAATTATAAAGGAAGAAGACCTTTTTATCTGCAGAGTCATTGATAGTCATTCCTCAAATGATATTTACCTTTGAATAATAATGCCATAAAAAGTAGATTTCACACAGGTGTTTGTTGGCGGGGTGGTATTAACTTCCAGCACAGAATTCAATTGACTGTGCCTAAAAAATTGGCAGGACCCATCCCCTTGGGTATTAACACTTCTTTTTAAACACAGCTTAAAGAAGATGAATAATCATAAATAGTTAAAACTCCATAATCTACCTACATCGTATTCTTGACTACATCATAGCATTTTAAAAAAAAATCTGGAGAGATATTTGCTCTTTTATATTTTAATTAAGTTGGTTACTTTACCTAGCTATAAGTGAAAAAAGTAATGGCCCAAGATTTTGTACCGACACCAACTCTGTTCGGTAGCAGCAGACTATAAACAGCCTGGTCTGAGGGGGTATAATTGGCCACAGGGGAACAGGTGATAATGCGAGGATGGCTGAGGGTTCCCTCCACCAAACACCTTTGTTAGAACAACTTCAAGTTCACATCCACAGGGCAACTCCCAGGGGCCTGTTCTTCTCACTGGATTATGCGCTTATTCCCTAGAAAATATTCTTGGAATATCCTCTTAATTCCCAGGAGGCAAAGAAATGTGGGAAAGAATGGAAAGATGACAAATGAGCTCAAACCTCCTCAGTGGTGAAGGTAGGAAATAGAGCATAGAGAAGTTATTAGGTGTGTGCATGTGCGTACGCATATGTGTATGTTTATAGGGCTACATTTGTGCATTTGCCAATCATTTTAGTTTTAAAGAAAGAACCAATGCACAAACTGCCTCTTGGTTTATAAATCCATTGATCTGTGCTATATAATGTGTGCATGTACGTGTGCATCCAGAAGGGAATATTACTCTCAAAATACATGCACTCCATGTAAGCAGATATGTACTATACCCCAAACCTCGGAATATAATAAAAATTCAAAACCCTAAACTACCTCCTTAACTATTCCAGGGTATGGCTCCTTTTCATCATAGGGCTCCTTTCTCAAGGTGAGAAAGACAAACTCCCAAGACAACACCCTGTTTCCTAATTAGACAGGTTTCTAATCTGGACACATGGATCTTAAAGAGAAAGACAAAAAGTTCACAGCGGCTTTCAGACTTAAAAGGGATAGTCTCCCAATAACAGTAACAATAAATAACAATTTGCTCAGGGTCCATCATATGCTGGTAGCACATTAGGACCTTTCCACACATTATCTCTGATCTTTAAAGCAGCCCTGCAAGTCAGGTATTGCCCTGGCGGTGAGGTGAGTTAGTCAGTGTCATACAGAAGGACTGAAGACTCGAATTGGGATCTCTCCATGGCCAAAGCCCATGCAAGCTCCTTCAGGCAGGACTGCCAGCCCTCACAAACACCCCAGGGACTACTTTTTATTTGTGTATTATTACCAATTTTTAACTTCATGAGAAATACCTGGTAATTGTAAAAAAGTTAGAAGAGACAGAGTAGCAAAGACAAAAAAAAAAGGGAGAGAGAAAGAAAAACATTTACCCAAATTCCCAATAAATTACCACCACCAAGATATTGGGATATACTCATATTCCTCAGATTTTTCTTACCTCTGTACCTATGTGGAGGTATACAACATGCTATAGTATCTGCACTGTCGATACTATAGGGTTTCTAATCTATATTCAGTATCATCTGATTTCTGTTAACTCTCACATGCTCCATGTAGGTATGTATTTTTTAAAAAACAAAAAGTGGAACAATGTTATAAATGCTGCTTTGTGGGAGTTTCTTGTTCTTTTCTGCTTAATAAATTCTGATCAGAGTGTATTCCTTTGTTATCACCTTTGTTACAGCAATGTGGTGAATAAAGATCAATCTGTGTCACCATTTCTGTGTTATCGTAACGTACAAGGTCCCATTGCTGAGGCCCCATGCCGGCATTGATCAGGACACACAGGATAACCTCGCATAGGTGCGGAATTATGTACTTTACTAAGTCCTTGCTGTTCAGCATTTAAGCAGCTCCCAATTTTTTACTATTACTAACAGTGCAGTGATGGCTGGCACTATTTATACAATCGTGCATTTATAAAATTATTTTTTAAAATAAAATCTTTAGAGGAGTAATTACTCAGCCAAATACTCTTAAACATATATTAAAGATTTGGGGAACATATGATCAAATTGCAACATAACTGCAATCCACTGATGTTTTATCAATTTATCCCCTTACAGGTCAATGGGAGTGAAACTGTTTTCCAGGTGAGAGATAGCGACCAGTAGAATAATATGGCTTTGGAACTACATTGACATGATGTTCAGACCAGTGCAAGGAACATTATTTGTCTTAGTTGGAAGTTCCAAGAAACAACAGAAAGGTGTTGTTTTGATTTGTATCTCTTTGATTATCAGACAGACTGACCATTTTTCATGTGCAGGTAGGTATTCTTTTATATATACACATTTTAGTATGTGCATATAAATTGCGCAAAACTCATTCTAAGTAGGTAGGTTCTCAAAAATCAGTTCAGAACTATACACTCATCACTTATATGGGAACAGTACCTCTTACTGAGTCATTCAACCAACATTCATTCAGTGCTTATCAGGCTGATATTCACGCCAGCACACTCGTCATTTAAAGTCTTCTGAGGTTGTTATCCATGCGGAACTGGCAGTTAAGTATCATAAATATCACCCTGGTACTTATTATATGATAAATTCCATTATGACACTGGGATCTAGCAGTGAACAAACTCTGAATCCCTGTATTTATGGTACTTCTATTCTGGCAAACAAATACATGTATAAAATAGTATATAGTATCTATGGTGAGTACACCAAAGGTAAAATAAGGCTTAACATGCTTACAGCTCACTTAGAGAAACAACACTTAAACATGTATAACAATTTGAAGCAAAGATTATACTTGGCTTTGGGATATATGGATCTTATTATAAGAACCCTGCCCCAGGTTGGCCACACTTTCTGTTTGTTTCTCCTATTCTTTACCTGTGGGCTGAAATGCTGCATTTTCTTTCCTTGGAAATAAGTCTTTCCTGCTGAGTTTTTGGGCAGCATGCTATGCCACCCCCGGTCCTGATGGCGGTGGAGGAAGACATGGCATCTCCAATCTGCTCTTTTCTTTCAGGCGCCCTAATTGGAAGTCCTGCTTAGAACACATGGCCAGAGCGAGGCGCCAAGAGAAGAACAAAGGACAACTGCTCACATGTGTTCCTTCCCAATCTGGTCCAGGTTTTCTGTCTCAGCAGGGGCAGTCGACAGTGCAAAATACTAAATGGTGGAGGGTCAGCAGGCAGTGAGTGCTCACATCTCTGGCAAGCCCTGGGCGTGCAAGAAGGAAGGCTGGCTATGTTCATTTTTTTAAAGGAACTAAAATGGCGAATGGGAAGTAAGATGAAATGGAAGAGAGAAAATTATGAAACAGGAAAATCCACATTCTGGACCTTCTTAGCTAAAGTCCTTCTAGAATTAAAAAAGCTGAGAGAAGCAAAGGCTTTTATTTCCTTAAAAGTTAGAAAACAAATCTATTGAGAACATATTATACTGACATTATGGGAAGAACACTGAGGTAGAAATAACTAAACTTGAATTTTAAGCCAAGCTCAAAACATAAGCTCATGGTGTGATCTCAAATGATAAACCTGTTTATGTGGTACAAATCCTCCCAACATCCTAGATCTGTCACTTATTAACTCTTTCAAGACCAGCACAACAGGAGTTGGTAAGAAATCATGTAAGATTTGATGGGGAAATCCTTTTACCTAAGTAATTAAGAATAAAAGTGGTCAAATATCTCTCCTACAAATAATCTATGTGTAAGACTGATAGAGTAGGAGGAGAAATAGAAATTTACTTTCAACTGTTTTATGAAGAGGCATGCTTTTTTCCAAGGTAATCAATTCACAGATATTTTATTTTATCAATCATCTTCTAGGTAGGACTCAAAACCTTCATGAAACTCACTAAACACTCACCTTTCCACCACCTCTATTCAAAGCTCATGTGCATGGGCATGAACGCACAAGTCACACTCATTTTAAAAAAGAAAAGAAAAGAAAACATTGAACACTCCGAAGGGCTAATAGTACGTATCTGAAATTCCTGGAGCCAAATTTTTTTTGAGCGCAGAACTTTGCAGATTTCAGAAATTACAAAGTAATATAAGTTCCATATATCACATAACACCCTCACAAGCACCTTACACTCAAACACATTCATATCTGCACAGTAAGACATAGAAATGCCCATTCTAATTGAGATCAATAAAGATCATAAATACTCTCATATCGGTGCAGGTCAAGTTTTACCAAAGAAATTTCAGTGACTAAGTTACAAAAAGTTGTTTTACTTGTAATCACTTTTTAGGTTTCAGAATTGTGGCTAATAAACTGTGTATCTCCAGCACTTTCCCTTTGTTCAATTCTACTAGTGACTCAGATCTTACTCAAGTTATGACATAATTATCATCACATATAGATATTTATCGATTACCACTTGCAGAAAATGGGGCATTCGCTTAAGATGACAAAGCTTTTCTCATTAGCTGCTTATACTCTGCAGATAATGCAGAAATGTGAAATGATTTATGACCAGAATACAATAAAAGTCCTAGTCTATTGCACATGATATAAAATTTGAGTATTTTTGTTTTAATGTGAGATTTTTGGGGAAAAAGGTTAGTTTGTTGCCTGTCTAGTCTCCATTCTTCCATCCCTTTTTCTCTTCCTCCTCATTCTCCATTTTTCATTTCTGTCATCATTTCTTTAGGGTCAGCTTTCTTGCCTGTCCTAACTAGGTTAACTTCCTCTATTAAAAGTTCTCATGGTATCATGTACATCTCCTGCATTGAAAATACACAATTATTTGTGTGATTTTTAAAAATTAGTATCTTACTCCTCACTAGACTGTAAGTTCTCTGACATTCTGTCTAAGTTTCGTTCCCACCACAATTTCTCCAGCAACTAGTCAAGTGTTAGGCACAGCTAGTCTACTAATACTGGATGACTGAATGGGGTGATGGGTTGATGGGTGGATGGATGGATGGATGGATGGATAATTGATTGATTCAATATAGGGGGATCATCAGGGTCAGGTTAATGTTAGAATGAAAATACTTTCTTTGCATAAAGTAGAAATAGGAGAACAAATACATATGGAAGGGGAGAATCCAAGACATTATTTACAGGAAGCACCACAGTTCAGGGCTCTAGATATGCTTCTATTAAGAAGAATAATTTGGAAATTCTGACTTCTGCTTGAGGCAAGTCAGTTTAAGAACTCTGAAAAGGAAGAGGATCTAAAAAGTCATCAAACCTTAAAATGAAAATAGATTTAATGCAGAAAGACCCCCTTTAATCTTAGGCACATTTTCATTTTGATGAAAATGGTAGGAAAACTGAGATTGGGAAGGATTTATTTGCAAGCAATGATGGGTGAAAAGGTATAGCTCAAATGAATTCATTCAACAGCTCTAAAAGGTGGCCATAATGTTTTTTAAAAAGAACAAAAATTACCTCTGCAAAAATATTTTCTTTTATTTCTCTCCTGGCCCATATCTCAAAAATAATTAAATGCATGCAAATAAGAAAAGGAAACCAATGAACTTCTAACTAATAGGAGTCATCCTGAGGGTTTGAACAAAAAGAAACAGAGAAGAGGAGGGGATGGAATCCATTAAACTCTCCAACTATCTAAAACCTGCCAGCAATAGCAAAAATGAAAATGAAACCTTACCTTTTTGAAGTTCTCCCATTACTAATTGAAAGGCAAGAAGGCTGACTCTATATGCCTTAGGAAATAAAGACTTAACAGATGTCTTTATTGAAGATTCTGCTGTCCTAAAGGGAAGGAAGATGGATAGCACTTCCTAAGCCCTTTTGTCATGTCATATTCAAGTTCTGTCACCTAAACCTGATACACAATTAAACAATTGGCTAGGGTGTTGTCTTGACAGATTATTTGCCATGCTGGAAATGAAGAGATATTTGCTGCACCATTCACCTCTCTTGCTGGAAATGTTCCTAATTAGCAACATTACCAGCAGGAATTATTCTAAATGGGAAAAGGAAAAGTCAAGTTTCAAACTAAACTATATAAATGAAAGGAATAAAACTATACACCGAAATAGAAGAATGGCAATAAAAGGAGATTAAACAATTTTGTCCTTCATCTGAAAATCATTTCAAATTAAACAGATCACTATAAAGTCCATTAGTGAGTAATATTTTCATTAATAATATTTGAACTTTTTTGTTCATTTAGATATGTGAAGGAATTTTACTTTGTATCCACACTTTAAAGCTTTTATTCAAAGCAACCGTCTGTAAAAGATGGTTACTTCTTGGATGTGATGAAGGATTTCACCAACACATATTAATGAGGCTGAAAGCCTGGAAGAAATAGCATTTGCTTTCCCTACCTGCAACTTCAGCAGACGTGAGAGTGTCATGTGATAATTTTGACTTCATTCTATGTCAAAACATGTGCATCATATGAAGTAGTTATTATTCTCAAATGATCAATTGGATTTTCATCACTATAAGAAAAGAGCTGCTAACCAAGATTTGGTACCTGTACTAGTGCATGGGTTTGCACAAGTGCATCCATATACATACATTTTTGTATATGTAAAAATGGATATTATATACATATATCAATATGCTCATACACCTAGATAGATAGTATGCAAACATGAATGTGTAGATATGTGTCCAAATGTGCTTATGTGTATAGCTTTGTCTCAGCCTTTAGAATCAAGACAACATCTGCCACTCAAGCTTTCTCATAAGCAAAAGAGGGGGAATCAGAGAAAGGACTCAGTAAATTCTACATAAATAGTTTTAGAACTTTATTGTACATATAACTGATCTAGAGTACTGGTTCATTATTCTGATTTCTAAGGCCCAGGATTCTGCATTGCCACAACTCCCCCAGTGATTCTAGTGCCCTGCAACCCACCATAAACAAGCCAGTTTTAAGCAAATTTACAATCAGGATGTTTGCCTCTAGAAAAGTGTTGGCAAACTCCAATCTGTTGCCTGTTAGTGTTCAGCCGGAGAGCTATGAGTGGTTTTTATATTTTTAAGTGGTTGGAAGAAAATCAATAGTACAATATATTGTGGCACATGAAAATGATATGAAATTCAAGGTCCACTGTACATAAGAAATGTTTTATTGGAACTCAGCCATACTTGTTCATTTATGTACTGTCTGTGGCTGTGTTCATGCTACAATACTAGAGTTTGGTAATTGCAACAGAGACCACATGACCCACAGAGCCTAAAATATCTATTCCCTGGCTTTTTGCAGGAAAAGTGTGCAGACCCTACCCTACAGCCCTGCCCGATTTGTCAGCGGCCTTTATATCTACCCATGGCAGGCTGTTCTACTTCCTCCAGTCTCCCCTAATCTTGAAGGAGGAATTAAAAGCATACATCTCATCATCTTTAGCAGTTTCCTCATTGTATGTCTTAGATATTTCCATAAAATTCAAATAGTATTCCCACTATTAAAAAAAATAAAGGTAAATCTCAGTGAAGAGGTGGGAGAAAATAGAGAGTGTCCATTGGTGTCCTTGAAGTCATACCATGAAAGAATGGATGGCTCCATGGTCCAGAGACCAACTCATCTCCGGAGTTATTCAAGGAAAATGGATCCCCTGACTCTTAGGGAGATTGCAGAGAACAAATCAGGATTCTTTGTAATATTGATTTCAAAGTTTGTTCAAAACTCAAAATCAATGATTATTGACTCTAGCTAATCCTCTACTCTGTTAGGTGTAAGAGTAAGTCTGAAGGGGTATCTTCTCCTGTGGCTTCTACCTATGAGATATGTCTAAAAACCTCTTTCAAGTGTAATCCAGAAGCAACATTCATGCAAAACAGAAGGAAATCTGAGTGCTCTGAATGCTTCTTTCATAGCAATGAGCACACTGGCAATTACAGCAATATTTGTGGGGTTATCTCTTCAATGTCTACTTCTTTTCAGGCTTTCTAAACTAGGGTTTCACAACTGAACCACAGAGCCCCCAAAATACATTTCAAATTATTGTCTCAGTTACTCCAAGGGATTTGAACTTAGGCAATTGTGAGAAGTGGTTATCTACTCTATGTGAGGTTGTTATTTGTAGGTCTGAAGTCCGTAGGATGGGCTGTCAGCTAGAGAAGGTGGACATGCAGTGGGAGAGGCAAGGGCAAGCTGGAACTGAAAAGGTTAACCTAGGACTCACACTGGTCTTTCACTGTTTTCAAGCCTCAAACCTTGAGGACAGACTGCCCTGAAGGCAGAACAGGTCTTACGGGCATATCACCTATGAGTCACACAGTGTCCCCTGCTTAGAAGGACTTCATGCCTGGTTCAATGCTCTGTTGTTGCCATCTTGACATTTTAATAATATTTGAACAAGGAGCCCCATATTTTCATTTTACAACAGGCCTCAGAAATTATGTGTCCAGTTGTGCCTGCGAGGGAGGCTGGTGACCCTTATCAGCCACCTGGTTCCAGAGTTGGACAAACAGAAGTAGAAGATTCCTCATATCAAGCAGATGAGCTAGCAGGTAAATGCCAGCATGTGTGAGCTGTGATGGTGCCTCATGCCTAGCACTGACCTCCCCAGTAAAAAGGGATATGGTCACTCTCATTTCTATCACCCGACTCTTCCAGTGGCCTAACAGTAACTCAGAACTACATGGCGAAAGGAATTGTTGGAAATGTAGTACGATCCTAGGTAAGTGAACACACTAAAACCTCACCATACAAGCCACTGTAGGGATAAACCATTTCCATAGAATCCAGTGGGAGGCAGTAAAGAAAAATGGAAAGAGCTAGGAGACTTGAGTTCAAACCCAGAGCCATCACTTATTGACTGAAACCTTAGACAAGTCATTTAATTGCCTTGCCTGTAAAACAAATATAACAAAACATACTTGCAGAATCATTGTGAGAATTTGATAAAAAAAAACAAAACCTTAATATACTTACACTATTTTAAATACATAAGATAAAAAAATAACTATCTGAGACTTTTTGCATTCCTGAGTAATACACATAGACAAACAATTTAAGAGAATGAGCGATGATACTCAGTTGAGAGGTCTGGGCTCTTTTTTATCCCATTGTGTGAACTAACAGGAACGCCTCTCCAAACCTCCCCTGGAATGGCCGAGTGACAGAAGAAAGGATAGGTACTCCTTCAAAGGCTTCTTGATACAAATATAAAATTCCGTTAAATCTTATTACATTTTTAAAAATCCATGTTACTTTTGTCTTCTGTTCTGGAATAGGGTTGTCTTCATTTTAATGTAAAAATGATACTTTAAATTTCTTACAAGTGAAATTAGTTAACTCTTTCCCTTAAATCCTCAAGCACAACTGATGTTCTAAAAAGCTTCACCTCACCAATGGGCACCTTGATGATGGCGATGATGATGACAGTGACAATGATGACAATGATGATGGTGATGATGATGATGACAATGACAATGATGATGATGACGATGGTGATAACAATGACGACGATGATGATGATGATGATGATGAACAAGAAAAAGAAGAATTAACTCCACTGAACACTTGTTTGTATCAGGTACACTGAAAATTTTAAATGGATTACCTAATTTCATCTGCATAACATCTTCATTTTGTAAAATAGAAATTAGAGAACTAAGGCTCAGAGCTGTTAGGCAGGTCCTCTGAAATCAAGACGGGGGTCATAAGTGGCATCAGTGATCACAAGGTGCCAAGAGTCTACATTATAATCATTAGCTAACATGGTCTCCCTGGAAGTGTTCAGTGCTAAGTTTAAGAAGTCCAGTAAAGAGATCCAACCAAGATGAAATCTGTAATATTGACATGAAAAAAGCTGATCCACAAAGACTTACTTTTAAAACGTACATGCAGCGAGCTTGAGTCATTTAAGCCTAGTAAATTTGTAGTTACTCCCCAAAGCATTATGAAAATAGCAGGTAGACAAATGAAAAACGACATGAAAAAGAGGACGACTGAGGTGAAGGAAAAGAGAGAGGGAGAGACCACAGACATTCACTATGGATTTGGAATGAGGATGTTAAATCAAATATACCCATGCGCCTAGTGCAAAGTACAGGTCTAGAGACACGTAAGTGCATCAAAATCCAGATATTCTGAGTATGTATTAATAAAACAAAAAACACTCACACCTATCTACCTAAGAGATGAAAACTACAGAGACCACAACTTGAGCTCCCCACAGAGTCAAAGTCAACTCTAAGGTGAGGATGCAAATGAAGCACTTAGAGCATAATGCCCTCAGCAAGTAGATAGGCCTCCTTCTAGAAGCCCTCTTAGATCCCAGGAGCCAGAACCAATGAATCCTGACCTCCTGCTCTCACAGCACTTATTACATCAGCTTCCATCAGCATAATTTATGCAGTAACTCATCACCCTTCCAATGCACAGATCCAGCAGCCCTGGAAAGCTGATAGTATTTTACAAGTGAAATAAATTGCTGTAATCCTCCTAACATTCAGCACATCGCTTTGCATGTTCAATAAACATGTGTTAATCACCAGATGATTACACTTCTCACCATGAACAACTGAGGAAGACAAAAATTACTCCAAACCAAAACTATGCTTAAAAACATTTCAAATGTAATGAATGAAAAGGAGGTTAAAAGCCATTGCGCTATGAGAAATCATGTTTTTAGTGTAAAAGATAGCTTGCCAAGCATTCCGGGTTTAGTTTAATTCAAAAACAGGATTAAACATTTAAAAACAGGATTTTTTTTTTTTCCCTTCACCATTCTGATCAGCCTTAGGGGGCTAGAAACCATTCTAGTACAATCTTCCTGTCTCTATTCAATATGTTTTATCAGTGCAACTCAAAGAATGTCCCCTTAGAGATGGGATTACTTTGGTCCAAAAAGAGAAAATCTGCAAGGCTGTGACATTTCTGGCTGACTGAGAAAGATTTTTTTTTTCTTCTTTTTATTTTTTTAATTAACAATTCATCATTCTATGTGTATTTTTAGTGTACTTTTAGCCAATTAAATATTGATTTTGGCGAACCCAACAACCCTTCATGATATATTTGTTTGTACTAATCCCCTTTAGTCCACAGATTCTAGTATAATTACCAAACATGTTTCTTGATTCTGTGATATTCAGCAGTGATACTGTATGTACCAATTGAGCTCTACAGTGGAAACTAAGTATGAATAAATATTATAGGTATGCTAATATACTTCCTTGTATTAATTATTTTTGCTCAATAAAAGAACGTTCTGCTATATTGGTTAACTGTAGACATGTACAGTGGATTTAGATCGTTTCCACCATTTGTAATTTGAAGGTAGAGTGATGCACTGCTCACTCTAGCTGGGATGTCCTCACTCCATCTCCCATTATGCAAATGTTGCTGTCCTTCATTTCTCAGCTTCCATGGCACCAACTCCCTGAAGCTTTTCCAGACACCTCGTTCAGCAGATCTGAGCAATGTGTGGCAGCTAGCGCTATTAATACTACTTATTACCAGTGTGTACCTCTGGTTTCATTGCCCCGAAGCAGATTTCTGAAACATTAGCTTGGGTCCTTGGGGCCTTCCCACTCCCTTCCCCCCATTACCCCATCGCACCGTTTCCTGCCACCACACTTGGGGTCCACTCTGACTCTGGCAGTGCCCAATGGGAAGGTAAAATATGAGATTCCCTGGTGTCATTGCCCAGGCCTGCCAACAGTGGTCCATTGCCACTTTTGATCTCCATGTGACCTTACTGCTCGGAGAATAGCTTTAGCAACAAGTAAAGCTTGTTTAATGTCACCCCGCTCCACCACCTCGGAGTCACCATTTGCAGTCCCAAGCCAGCCTAAAAACTGGCCACATGGACTCTGAGGAGAAAATCCATAACTAAGACTTGAATGTCAGGTTAGTAAACCTGTAGAGAGCTATTTTTAAATTTCATGAAGATGAAGCAAGTTTGCTAACTACAGCCCATTTATAATTACAGTATTTATCAAATATGTTTTTCATAACTGAAATATCATTAAGTCATATTAACCCATGATCGTTTCATGTTAAAAATAATAAGAATGTAAGGGGAGATTCAGTTTCTTTCATTCAAATAAAAATAAGTTTATCTCATGAAATGTTCTTTATAAGATAAGCAATGATAAATTAAATTATGAAACACTTCTTTAAGAAATCAGGTTGCTTTCTACAACAAAGCATTTGTTTGAATAATATCATTTTATAGTAACAAGTGTTAAAGACAATAAAGGCACAGATTTGTTACATGATACACCCAAGTGGAGGGGGAGCAGTGGAAGGAGGGAAGATGGAAGAAAGGAAAAAAAGTTAAACTCAAAGGAGCATTAGCTCTAAAATCCAAGTGCACAGATCGCCAGCTGTTTTATCTTGACTTTATTTTCCACCTTCTATGTGGCCCTCAATATAATGCAACCACAGAATTCATTTTTTGGCACAACTTATCACTCATTAGTCAAAAATATTTCTAATCAGTATAATTTTCCAAGTAACTTTTAAACATTGTTTTAAACTAAAAAAGACCTTTGAAAAGTGCATTAGTATAATTTCTAAAGCTGTATTTATAAATGCAGTATATGGAATATATTTCTACTTTGATTTCAATGGTTCTATTTCTCCTGCTAGATTTTAAACTCTTTGACAATAAGTACATTTCATGTATCTTTCCACCCCTAAGTAATTGAATAATAACTAGTGAGTGTTTAAAATCATTCATGTATTCCCTGGCTTATTTTGAGAAGCCTTAGGTTATAATCCTAAACTCGTTATCAAACAGTGCAAGCATCATTAAATACTTACTTAGTCATGGATACACTGAATAGTTTTATTACTATCACTGATGTAAATGTAACTCTCTGAAAATTATTTTAATATACCCTTAAGAGCAGACATTATCATTATTATTATTATTATTATTATTATTATTATTATTTTCCCTTTCTGTTCACATTGCTGAGCAAATCTGTTTATTTATATTTGAAGTATGAAACTGTGAGCTTTCAAACAGAGCATCACCATGTGTGACACCCTCAATGCCTAGCATCCTTGTTCAGCACAGAGGGTGTCAATAAATGTTCTTAGTTAAAAATAAAGATTTACTAGGGCCGGCCAAGTGGCTCAGCTGATTAAGAGCTCGCTCAAGAGTGCGAGCTGAGCTCTAAGCAATGGCGGTTCGATGCCAGCCTGAGCTGAGTCGCCGTTGAGCTGCCAACAGGTGGCAGGATGGCTCAGCTAAAAAAAAAAAAATACAAATAAAGATTTACTGTATATGATATTATGTATATGTTGGCTAGGATAAAAGTAACTGTACAGGGTGGTAAATTTATATTATTTCTGAAACAACTCGGTGTTTCCGTTTTTATTTTTAGCCAAGACCTGTATGCAGAACAGCAAACTGGTGTTTCTGCTTGTGGCACAATTCAAAATTGTGACCCACATGGACAAGTGGATCAAGTATAGGAGGGACTATGTGTATAGGAAATCAGTGCCCCTTAAGAAAATCATACAGTAAATGCATAAATTCAGATATTCTGCCAGCCCACTCAAGTTCCCTTCAACCTAACATTCAAACCAGAAAGACCTGATTGAACAGTCCAGAGGAAGCTGTGAATTCTGTCCCCTGGCACCAGTTGTAAAGGCTTTCCAGTTTACACATTTTCAGATCGTCACCCTCAGTGAGAGAAGGAGAGGGAGTGGGAGAGGGAAGGGGATGGCGGAGGGGAAGGAAGGGAGTGGGGGGTAGAGAAGGAGGGAGAGGGTGACAACACAATGTCTTGCTTTGGCAAGAAAAAAATTCTTTCCTGCTACCACTGGAGGTAGAAAATTCCGCCTGTATAACAGGCATTGCTACATAACATTCCTGAAACAGATGAACCATGAATTTCAATGAAAGCTTCGTGCCTTCAGAATGCCATAAGTACTAGGAGTTAATTTATGGACTCGCCTGAAGTGCAGATGCTGAATCTGAGTCCTCCGACAGTCTCGCTATTTTAAAAGCAAGTTGGACCCCAGTGCTCCTGAAAATGGAGACGCCACAGAAAACCACCTTCCCTGATTGTCTGTCTGATCGAGATTCCACTTGAGTGAAGACACCAGCTTTACTGGTTATTGCGTCTAATGAGTAAATTTGCAAGCCTCCCACTTTAAATGAGTTGTGTGCGTTTATTTTCTCCAAATGAAATCTGGTAAAAGATTTTCTCATTTAGCCTCATCTTTTGCACATTTTTAGACAACGCAGGGAAAAATGACTTTTAGAAACTGGTTCACGGAGTCCTTTTTTTTTTCTTTTTTCTTTTTCCGGTTTTTGGCAGGGAGGTGAGTAGCATAGTTCGCGGGGTTCTTTGTGAGGTTTTCCTGCCCCTTAACAATTATTTAACAAAGATACTCCAATCTGCATATTGACATCATACTCCTACGAGCTGTCTAGCAGTTTGAGACGGGCTTTTATCTTTTCCTACAATTTGGAGTCTAAAATGGACAATGACAGCAGTCCCAGCTTTGCTGAAGCTCATCAAACTGTCTCATTCAAAGTGATGACTGAGTTGGATTAAACCCAAGGACTTGGCTACCGGTATTAACCCATCAGATGTTGCAGCCCCTCAGCCGCTTTAATCATTAGGGTGGGATTAGAAGTCATGCCCTGCCACAGCCTTGATGCCTCGGATATCACTCCGGGAGAATGTGGACGCTTCAATGGGCCGAGCTTTAATCACACCAGGCAAAACATGACAGTTTGGAAATTAACTCGGGAGGATAAACTTGGAAAGGAGATTACAATAGCTTGGGTGTTTATCAACAGATTGTACACTGTTAGCCAAGCAGATTTCCCAGACTCCTCATGGGCACCCCTGTGGTTGGTGCTCTCCATGTTCTTTCTTTGAAAATAAACAATGAAGAGTTTACACCGGCACATAAAAAGTAAGGCCGATAAGGTAGCTAATAGGGTTATAGGTATCATCGTATACCTTTCAGGGAGAACAAACACTCAGATAAAGGGAGCATTGGCAGGTCCTCCAACAGGATTTAGAAAACTTTCTGCTCCAAGTCTGCACATGTCCAAATAAATCATGATGCATTTCGGCTCTGCTGGGCTACTTTTTTTTTCTTTTTTTTTTTTTTCTTTTTCCCCCTGGCTGTAATAAGCATGCTTGATTGTCAGGCCCTGCTGTTCTTAGGGCCAAATCAAAAATACGATATTAACTTCTTTCAAAGATGCAGCCACCAAAGCAATAGAAGAATGCAAATAAATCAATTCTACATGCTTAAGTCCATCTCCCTTTCATGCAAACCCAGTTGATCGCGACAGCGTCTTTTGCCCCCCCAACTCTGCCTTATCATTCGGAGGTATGAAAAATAGATTGTGTCACAGTAATGAAGCACAGGAAAAGGGAGCTTGTTATAAGCTGATTACAGTTTAGATTGAAGGACTGGTTCTCATTAGCTATTTTAGATTGGACAGCATCCTCGAGCTGTAGTAATTACTGAAAGTAATTTTTGAAAGGGAGGGTGGGGCGGCTGGTATGAGGAGAGGCTCAGACCGTTGCATTGGGATTGGAAAGAGGTCTGGAGGGGGAGACCTGCAGCCTGCCAGGTTGTCATCCCCCCACCACTGTGGCAGAATGAATGAGGCAGCTGCGGCTGGCTACTTTCTTGTTAGGCTCTCCAGCGAGGAGGAAAGAGCACTTTGCATGGAGAAATGAATACGGCATAAGTGGTAAGAGGCCTATTTTAAGTTCAAGTGGGCAGGGTGACTCCTGGGAGTCATGCCCTCAACACACAAGCTCAGTTTTCATCCCATAATAAATGTGATGAAGGCAAGTTTCAATGCTGGCTACAGAAGCCGGCTTAAAAAGCAGACGCTAAATGATGGTCAAGGTAAAAGGACCTATTTTGTTGCTTCATTAAGTGGATTTGAGAACTTGGCCATTTCCCCGGTCCAAATAGGATGAAATATGCAGTCTTACCCATCTTGGGGGGATTCTAAGCAAATCTCTACGTGCTTTGTTCCATATGCAAGTTTTTGAGCCAGCATTTTCTTCAGTATCAGGCAGAAGTTTCAGGGGAGAAAATTTGCTGCTTATATTTTGAGCTGGGGAGACTGGGAGGTTGGAGGCCTGGTTTCTAGCTCTAGACCTGCCACTAACTAGACCTCTGGTGACCCTAAATAAACCATTTAACCTCTCAATGTGTCTGGGAAATAAAAGGAGCAGATTCAATCTTTTCTAATGCCCCTTAAAATTATTGACTTCTCTGATTCCAATTATAGCCCCTTAAGCTAATTTATTGAGAATGAGATTAAGAATACAAAAAAAAAAAGTCTTCTCTCTAAATCAATGAATCAATTCTGCACAAGATTAAGATGAAAATTTCTTCCTCCTAAACATATGAGATCTGGGCTACACTCCAATGGGAAAGTAAGGAACATTTACTGAGACCCTAATATGTGGAAGACTTTCTATGCATTGATCCCCTAATAACACTGCAAGAGACAGATAAAGTCTGAGCCCTCAAAAGCCATGTCACATGCCCATAGTGACATAGCTCATAAGTGGGAGAGACATGACACAACACATGAGGCTGCATGAGCAAAATGGTCATGAAATAGAGGACAGAGTCAACGAAAATTACAGGAGAAACTTCATAGCCACTTTTGTAGCTTGATTTCAGCAGCATCCAAAGGCTTCTCTTACTCTAAATATCTCTTATACTATTGCATTCCCTCTAAGAAAGTCCTCCCTTTGGGCTAACAAATGCTCCATCTCCAGAAAGCCCTGATTAAAATACAAATGTGTTACCTGGGAGGAATAAATTCATTAAGCCATTAGCGAAAATTAACAGTCTTTATAAAATTAACAGCCTGAATGTATCTGATTAGCCAGCTGTCATTCAGTAGAAAACAGATTCTCAGGGAAGCATATGAAGTCAACATTTCTTCCTCATGGAGAAGATCCAGAAAGGGTTTGAAACTGGGCACAGTGTTGCAAGGGGCAAGGGCTAAGAATGTGACACTGTCAGGGTTTCTGGGTAGCTGGACAGCAGCAGGGGCCCAGAGACCTCAGGCTGACCTGCTGGGGTGGTGGGGAACCAGTGGGCAGTGAAAGATGAGAGCGAATAAAGGAAGGGATTTGGGGGCTGGGAGAAGAGAGAGACTTGGTAGTGGGGGGTCGCCAAGATACAGTTTATCACTTGACTATTTCACTACAGACTTAAGTAGCTCTCAAGATTCAGGACTTTGACATACATCATTATTTTTAAAATGATTTAGTCCAATGATGTTCCGATTGAAGTAATTGCAAACCACCCCCACAGTAAACCTTTAAAATAAAGGAAGAACGCTTTTATCTGTGTTCTGCACTGGGCTTTTACGTAATAAATTGGTTGAAGAACGGAATCAGATGTTAAGAAAGAAGGAAAAAAAAATAGAAGAAGGGAAGGAGGGAGGGAGGGAGGGAAAAGGGGGAAGAAGAAAAGGAAGTTTGGAAACTAATGATCTAATCTAACGGTTGGCAAACTTTTCCAGGAAAGAACCAGAGAGTAAATATTTTAGGATTTACAGTCTATTGGTTTCTGTGACAACTATACAACTCTGTAAACAAATGGATATGGCTGTGTTTTAATAAAACTTTATTTACAAAGCAGGCACTCTTTGACCCTGATTCTAGGCCAAGTTCCCTCTTGCCTTATATAGAAGACGAGGCCCAAAATAGTTCAGTAATTGCCCAGCAGTCCTTCTCCGAAGTCATTGAGTTTTGTTTTTTGTTTTTCTCACAGAATCTCCACATAGACCTACTTGAACTTAAAATATTAGTTACACATTGAAAGAAAGGTGCTCACAGACGTTGAAAATGCAGGTCAGGGTCCAGGCTTTCCTTCCAGACTAAGTCCATTTGGAGTTAACTATGGAATCACTGCACAAAGCCAATGAGCAACATCACTAAGGAAGAATGAAGAGGAGAATCCACACTGAGACCATTGTGGAATGCCTAGTTTGCGATGTCATAAAGAAAGGGAAGCTAGGATACACACACACACACACACACACACACACACACACACAACACATGCACACACATAAATTACCTCATGCAACTCTCACAGAATACTGTAAGCACAGGTTAACAGCAATGAAGGAACTGAGGATCAGTTTTAAGAGCAGCTTTAAGAAACTGGTCAGAGTTTTGGTAGAAGAGGGTGAAGGGGGTCAAACATATGGCGATGGAAGGAGAACTGACTCTCGGTGGTGAGCACACAATGTGACAGATAGGTGATGTATTACAGAACTGCACACTTGAAACCCATGTAATTTTACTAACCATTGTCACCCCAATAAATTTAATTTTACAAAAAGTAAAAAACAAAAGCACAAAAAAACAACAGAAAAGAAAAGTCTGCTCAGATTCACATGGTTGGCAAATGGCAGAGCTCAGGTTTCAACCAGCTAAAGTGTCTCCTATATTTGTTGTTCTTGTAGGAAACATGGTAGATAAGTCTATCAACAATTGTACCTGAAGCTGATTGTATTTCATTTTGTATATCATTCTATTAACCACCCTGGTATTACGAGGGAAGGACACATTTTAAAATGTATAATCTCATTTTTGTATACAATCTCAGAGTTGTATAATTAGCTCTAACTTTAAAAGCCAACCCCTTCAAGCTTTCAATCAATTCTCACTCTCTCTCTCCCTGTCTCTCCCTGTCTCTCTCTCTCTCTCTCTCTCTCTCTCTCTCTCTCTCTCTCTCTCTCTCCCTCCCTCCCTCTCTCTCCCTGTCTCTCCCTGTCTCTCTCTCTCTCTCTCTCTCTCTCTCTCTCTCTCTCACTTTTTCCCCTATGCCTCATTTGCGTTCATCCTTTCTTTCTCCTCATATGTATGGCGGTGTAGTGTGCCCTGATAAATAATCCTCACCCAGACAAACGCAGCAGCCAGCCCACTGTCCCCCACAGCCCCTTTAATCTCCTGATTTGTTCCACAACCAGAATGACCTGGTTTAAATATTTCACTGGTTTGCCATTAGCCGAGCTTCAGGGCAGCCTCCCAGCCCTGCCTCCTCTTCCCCTCTTTTCTTTCCTGGCCTCTCCTCTTCCCAATGGCCCTTTCTCTCCACCCTGAGGTGACAGGGGCTTTCAGTCCCCAATGCGACAGGCTTACTCCCCAAGGCCTTTAAATGTGTTGTCCCTTTCCAGTTAAAGCTCTTCACACCCCCAGGCTTGTCCACCTCCTCTGGGCCACCTAAATCCTATTCACGCTTCACATCTCAAGACAGAAGACATGTCTGAGGGGCTGCATCGACTAATTCTCCAGGCTAGATCATTCCTTGCAGTGACATCTTCCATAGCAACCAATAGCAATTCCAGGACTTAGAATTACATATGCATTCGCGTGATTATTTATTTTGAGCCTCCCATGAGACTGAATGTTCCAGAAAGGCAAAGATCATGTTTGTTTTCCCTAATCCTGCATTGGATATAGTCTGACATAAAGGAGGCAAACGAAAAATGTTTGTGAATTTAAAAACATAATAAAACTCTCTCTTGACCTCTGCGTGCTCACCACCACTGTTAAAATTCTCTTCACCAAATTCCGACCTAATGATAAAATATACTTTAAAATCTGTCTTCCCTTCTTAGTATCAGGGTGGCTGGTACATAAAAACATGAGGATAAACTTCAAGTAAAATTGTCCGATAGGTTTCTCTCTCATTTTCCATACAATAACAACAAAAACAAAAATTTAGCTACTTAACATATTTCCAAGCTACAGAAGAAAAAAAACACAACACATTGCCCGAGAGAGTTAACCTTTTTTGTATGTTTTCCTTACATAGTTACTAAAGGTCTCCTAGGAGAATTCAAACTGCTGTGCACAAAAGCACCTTTTCATGGTGCGTAAGAATGCACAGAGCCAAAGTCAGAGGTTGATCAGGAAAACCCAAAGGAGAACTTTTCTCCACCAACAGCCCCTAGAGCCAGCCCCGTTTCACCCTTTAGTCCTGTAAGAAAGCACCCCCTGGAGCATTCTTTTGCATATCTACCCATTGGAACTCTCTGCAGAGATCCCAGGATGGAACTATTGTTCAGAATTGCCCAAGCATAGAGCTTAACTTCATAAGCTTATGTCTCAATATGATTAATTTTAGTAACTGTCTCTTCTAAACACCTACACCTGAAATTAAAATGCTAAAAAGAAAGCATACTCAAGTCCCTTCCCAATGAGCAAATGGCAGATGGGCCCGATGGTACCCAGCCCTGGACTGTATTGAAGCAACAGATTGTGCATCTTTTCACAAATCCTCAAATTAGAAATTTTATAGCATTATGAATTGCAAGATGAAGTCTGTTTTCCTGAGAAGGAGGTTTTGTGCTGACCTGATGCCAGCCTCCTCGAAGCCTCCATCTCTCCAATGGGGCACTTTGCAAATAAAAAAGTGCTTTATACTCTATTTAATTAGCTATTGCTCACAACCATTCCAGCAATTCAGATGGCTGTTATTTGTATTTTATGATTGCATTAACTTGCTCAAAACATGCCCTGAACAATTTCTTGGTGTCTGATTTCACATGAGTCTAACCACAGGGCTGGAGAGAGTGAGCAAGGGAAGGGACCATCTATAGCGATGCACCCCACTTCCTCCTAGGACCTCACTGCTCTGCCACAGTGTTAGTAATGGACCAGACACCTGGATGGCCCTCAGCATTTACAAGACATGGATGCAGAAGACCTCTACTTGGCTGCCTGCTAATCCCATCAATTAATAGGCAGGAAATGGCAGTCTGAGGGCAACGGCAGGCAAGGGAGAAAACACCTAATCCAGCAGAGAGTGGGGACCTGAACTGAGCTGCTCAAAGGGCTGGAAACCTCCATTGCAGGGGGTAGCTTCTCTCAGTGTGTGACTCCCACATCCTTCTGTAGGCTCCTCAAGTTGGGAGACAACTGCAGGATCTGGAACATTTGCCAATGCATAAAATGTGGTGTTTTTATGCACTGGAATGGTATCCAGAAGTTCAAAGCAATGAATTCAGTTTCCATGAATCAACATGGAAAAATCTCAAAAACAAATCGTTGAGTAAAAACACAACTTCCAGAGCAACATATATAATATGATACCATTAGTGCAACAAAAATTATATGCACGCACATGAAAACCATTTTATATGCAAATATACATGATAAACCATGCAAAAGTGATTTTTGTGCATATCAGTTTGAGTTCTTTCAAGAAACATCCAGGGCTATCCTAAGGGAAAAACAGATAAATATCTTAGGAAATCTACTTTTTCCTGTTAGGTTGGGAATAAGTCAACTGGCTAAATTTCAGCTTTCGTTTTGGATATATATATTATATATAATATATATACTGTATATTTAAATATATTTATGTGTGTACTATATATGTACTAATGTGTTACATGTACTATAGTTTTACATACTACATATACTTATTTTAGGAGCTAACAGGATATGTACAAAACTCATCAGTGTTGTATCCAGGGGAAGCCTTACAGCTGATTGTCAAAGAAGCCATCCATATATAAGTAATGATCAATGAAATTATAAAAAGAAAAAAGAACAAAATGACATAGAATAATAATAGTAGCTAAAATGTACTGTATCCTTATTATAAGCCAGCACTCTTCTAAATGTTCACATGTCTGAGTTCATTTTATCATCACGAAACCCCATGAGGCAGGCACTATCACTATACCCATTTTGTGGAAGAGGTGATCGATGCCCAGGGGTTAAGTTTTCTGCCCAAGAGTAGACAGATAATAGGTAGAGGAGCCAAGGCTGAGACCCAGGCAGACTGCTTCCAGCCCTGTGTTTAACCACTGTGACCCAAATGGCCCCTAAAACTCTGAGCTGACTCTTCAGAAGCCCAGCCAGCTCTCTGGGGAGGCAGATTGTTCCATCATCTGAGCTCAAAGGTACATCACTAGATATGACTCCACCCCTGGTGGGAGACCAGGATCTGTTCCTAGTAAACTGCTCTCAGCCTATTCCTCTGTCATGTAGAAAGTCAGAATCAGAGCAAAACACTGGTAAGAAGGCAAGGCTAAGCCAGTCTCCTAACAGAGAGCCTAGCTTCTCCTAAAATAACTGATGATGGTTCATGAATTATTGAAGGTTTTCAAGACAAAAAAAAAAAAAAAAATTGAACTAGTACTTTCTTTTTTTATTCAGTGCATTTCAAAACTGATTCTGAGGATACTGACCTGTCTTAAGTAGTTCTTTTTTCTCTCAAGGGGAAGGTTGAAACTTGTAAGATGCAGGGGCATAAATTTGATTCTAAGTCGAAATGCAGTTATCTGACTCAAAGATGGTAACCAAGAGGATTTCCTTGCCTTGCCCCTTATTATTATCTCTCTCTCTCTCTCTCTCTCTCTCTCTCTCTCTCTCTCTCTCTCTCTCTCTCTCTTTATTTTTGTACATAGATTTTTAGATAAAATTCAAGTAGCTGCTGGCAAACATCATCTATTTCCTGGCCCTCCATTTATTTACTAATTTATGTTATTTACTAACATAAATAATTTTTTTTAAAGTCAATCAAATCCAAAAAGACAAAGAGAACAGGAAAGATGACAACAGTGGATGCAAGATTATAGTAAAAGTTTGGAAGAGCAAAAGCAGAGACAGCAGAGGTTAGCTGTTGCTTAGAAAAGAGACCACCAAAGAAAAAGAGATCCATTCAGCTTGCTCAGGACTTGGGGTTTCAGCCAGGGGCTCACAGCAGAGATACTGAAAACCCCCACGGGATTTGGAACTCTGGCATCTCTCTCCTGTTCCACAAAGCCGGGTCCTCACCAGAATCCAGCGATTGAATTATGGTAGAAAAAGAACCTGAAGGGCTGGAAATTGAGGTGCACCAAGCAAGCAAGGTGAGGATGGAGTGAAGTGGAAGACCAGATACAGGTGAAAACAAGAGACAAAAGACTGCAGTGGAAATCCATGCTGCTTGGTGAGAAGCCAGCCCCATCCTCCAGTGGAATGTTCTGCAGGCAGAATTTTTCTCTGGAGAAATGGCACCTAGACGAAGGTCATCAGGAAAGGACCAGTGTCGGGTAAGGCAGTGACCTCAGGCAAAGCCAGCCTGCTGCTGGTGAGCCTCCAGAGGCAGACAAGCAACACCCAGGCACAGAGGGCCCTTCGAACCCTTTTAGTCTCAGACTTTGACATGAACAGAAAACCAGCCGTCATCAGACATTTGTGAAAAGGCTCCAGCCTGACATGAAGAGACTAAATCAAATGCACAAAGCACAGGGCACTACTGATAGAAGTTAAAATGGTGTAGAAAGCCAAAGAAAACCGCAGAAGTAAATGAACATCCCCAGAGAGATAAAAGAAAGCATTGTGCCAATGAAACATAAATTGCTAAGCAAGGAGGCCAAACAGACAAGAGCTCTTGAAAGTTAAAAATAGCCAGAAAAAAAATATTTGAAAGAAGAGTTACAAGTTAAGAAATTTTCCAAAAATTAGAGCCAAAGATAGAATACAGAAATGATAAAATCATATCAATCCAAGAAACCCAACAACAGGTGTCCCAGAGAAAGAAAATAAAAAATTCTGAGGAAGAAATTATCAAAGAACTAATATAAAATTTCCCAGAATTGAAAGACATGAGTCTTCAAATTATAGGGAAACAACACAATGATAAAATGCCTTGCCCCGAGGCACATGTCATGAAATTTTATAAAACTAGGGACATACCAAATATGAAGAATCAAAATGATTTCTCAACAGCAACACTGGAAACTGGGATCCGAAAAACAGTGGGAAAATACCTTTGAAATTCATGGGAATGTGGAGTTGCTTTCAATGTAAGTTTCTACAGCCAGCTTTCTTCTGTGTAAAATTGTTCTGATGATAAAGTGAGTTAACATTTATAACCTACGGAGAACAGTGCCTGGCACCTGAAGACGCTCGTTATTAAGCAGATAAAATACATGGAGTACCGTAGGAGTGAAATCTCTAGTGGAAGATGGAAGTGATGCATTTAAGTATTTTAAGTCTATTTTGATGGGCACGTGATGGAGGTGTTGAAGGACATGAAGGCCTGGACCCAGCACAGCCTGTGTCTGAACACCACACCCTCCTGCCTTCCCAATACCCTGCTCGGATGTCCAAAAGCAAGGTGGCCATGTGTCAGCCAAGCAGGGTGTCTTTGCAGTGAAGGAAGCTGCTGATAATTATGTGATGACAACAGGATAAATGAAGACTGTCCTAGACAACTAACATGTGCAAACTTAACTCTTGCTCTTCCCTCTTAAATTCGCTTTTTCTAAAATCTTGTTTCGTGTTGTCAGCAGAAATCCCATTCTTCCAGTTCCTCAGGCCCCAAAGCTTGATGTCATCCTTGACTCCCCTCTTTCTAATGCACCCCACTTCTAATCTGTCAGCTAATCCTACCAACTCTGCCTTCCAAATATGCCCCAAGTCCCACCACTTCTCACCCTGTAGGCCACACTGCAGTGGTGGCACTTTACAACTTCCTTTCAGCCCGACCCTCTCCCATCTGCTCTTCTCCCAGCAGCCAGAGAGGCTCCTTGGATATCTATGTCTGATCCCTCGCTCGTTACCCTCCAAAGGCTCCCATCCTTCAGGGGGAGAGTTGGAGGCCTTGCTGGATGCAGGGCGCTCCACCATCTGCCCCCACGCACACCCCTGTCCTTTCCAGCCACATCGCCGGCCACTCATCCTGCTCGCTTTGCTCCCTCACTGTTCTTGTTTCCAGAATGCAATGTAGCACTCCCACCCAAGGAGCTTTGCATTTTGTGGTTTCCTCCACCTGTAATCGTCACCTTCAGATATCTTTCCGAGCCACTCCCTTGCCGACCTCCAGTTTTCTGGTTTTTCCTTTTTGATTCCAACATCACGTTCTTATTTTGTTCATTCTTGCCACTCTGTTGAAAATTGTGCCCCTCATGTCAATGCTCCTTATCCCTCTTGCCTGCTTTGTTTTCCACCAAAACACTATCACATCACACCTTCTACAATTTACTGTGTACTTCGTTCGCCCAACAAAATGCCAGTTCTATTGGGGCAGTGACATTTTACTATCATGTTTACTGCTGGGTACCAACAACTAGACCTGCACCACATTGTTGAATTAATAAAATAAGAATGTAAACATGTTATTTAAAATATGAAGTTAATAGTAGAGAACACAGCTAGAAGAGTTGAAGGTAGTTGCTATGGGACATGGAGATGGACTGGGGTTGGGCAGGGGATGGCCATTTATATCATAAATATTTTATATTATGATATAAAGCATCCTTATTATGATTAGCTGACTCTCAAAAACCAATTAATAGTTTGCTTTTTTAATGTATAAAGGTGACATTGGTTAATAAGAGTATATAAATTCCAAGTGTACCATATTATAAACTTCATTTGTATATTGCATTGTGTGCTTATCACCCAAAGTTTAGTCTCCTTCTGTCACCAGATATTTGACCCCCTTTACCCTTTTCTATCTCCCTACCCCCAGCCCCCTTTCCCTCTAGTAACCACCGTATTGTTGTCTGTGTAAATGAGTTGTTTGTTTTGTTCATTCATTTGTTGCTTCCTGTTTTATATCCCACACATGAGTGAAATCATGTGGTTCTTGTCTTTTCCATCTGACTTATTTCACTCAACATAGCTTGGTTTTTATGAATTAACCTGAAACCTATGTAACGTTACTAACAATTGTCACTCCGATAAACTTTAATTAAAAAAATAATAATAATTAATTAATTAACCTTGTGAACAAAGGTGGATTAATTCTTGGCAGCCTAAACTTCTGGACTGTCAGGATGCTCTTCTCTTCCATTTCTCACTCTTCCCTAAATCCACGCAGCTGCACAACCCCCACTCCATCGTGTCTGTAGAGGCAACATGATGTATGTCTTCCCAGACTTGCCCACCACTGTTGTGTTTCCATCAACCAGTGCAGCTTCCCAGAGTGTGTCAGTGTCCTGGGGCTGCCATAACATAGTGCCACAAGCTGGGTGGCTTAACCCACAGAACTCTATTTTCTTCCCAGTCCTGAAGGCTGGAAGTCCGAGATCACAGTTTCAGCAGGGTTAATGTTTCCTGAGGCCTCCTTCCTTGGCTTGTAGATGGCGGTCTTCTTCCTGTGTCTTCACATGGCCCTCCCTCTGGGTTGATGTCCTAATCTCTTCTTATGGGCCCCCATTTTACCTTAGTTACCTCTTTAAAGGCTGTACCTCCAAATATAGCCACATTCTGAGGTATTGGGGGTTAGGACTTTAACATGTTAATTTCAGCCCCATAACACACAGCAACCCATTGAACACCTTTAAGGTTCACACTAAAGAGACATGAAGAGGAGAAAGAGTGGGGCATCAAGATTCTTTTTTACAAAATGCATTTAACCCATCAGAACTCCTTAAAGAGACAGAGAAAGAATTGGTGTTATTATTCAGGAAATGCTCCTCCAGTGACCTAGAAACACCCTTTGAGTGAGAACTTCTGATCTAGAGAATAAAGAAAATGTTATCCATGCAGGTTTTCTGAAACATGATTGAATATTAAAATGATCACCTCTTTGGGTGATCAGGTAAGAGCTGGACTGAAGAGGAGGTAAACCTATAATCAATTGACTGTAATAGTCTGGGTGCTAGCTCACTGTGTGCCTTTTTTTTTTTTTGCAAAGAACCATGACATAACTAAAAGCAGACATTCAAAACAGAATTTCACAGGAGCCTAGGCATTTAATTTTCTCTCACCCTTTTAACTCTGAAACTTCCCCCTGGATGATTTGGTTAGGTGTAGAATTGGGGGAAACCACGGAGGAGGCATTCCCTGGCAGAAAACATTGACAGGCCTAGGGATGGGGAATAATGAAAATCAAACTTGACAAAAAATGGCTTTTCAGTATATTGAAAAGAGGATTGAATCCACCACGGACCAAGAAATCCCCTCATCAAATCCAATCTTGATTTTTACCTATGAACTGATTAGTCCCACCTGTCACTCAGCCGTTTTATCTCCCAAGTTCAGTGGATGAGCAATTTTGCTGTGGTTTGTCAATTTGGTGTCAGTCCACCGAGACCGAATATTGTTCAAGGTGGTAAAAATAAAAAAGGAGAATCACTTAAATGCATTTTATACTGCTATTGGTAGATTTTTAAATTATGTTTTAAAAGTCTCAAGTTTTTGAAGAAATCATAGATTACACAGCAATGTAAAAATAATTATGACGTCTCCATACTGGCACTTAATAAAACAATTTTATTTTTATAGCCCTCAAACAAGGTAAAGCTTGATTTGAAAATATAGGTAACTTTAAGAGGTCAGAGGCAAAATATTAATAATCTTTGTAATCCTTAAGTATCCTGAGAGTGAAACAAATTTGGAAACATTCTGCATAAGCATATAAATCACTTGGGAAAAAAACAATGGTTTCATGATTTTCATTAGTGTTGTACCTTTGAAAATATTCTTTCACGTCTCACGTAAGTTTTATCATAATATTTAGCTCTCATTTGTTCCGCTGATCCAGATTATCTTGATTTATGAACATAACTAGAAAAGCTGGACAAGCCAAATACCTTTCCATATTAAAAACACTAAGTAGGTAAAAATCACTGGATGAAGATAATAGAGTTTCCCAACCAAAGTGCTGATTATAGTCATAAAGAGTAAGAAATATAATCGCCTCCCAGTTATCCTCTGTATCCTCTGTTGATGAGATATTATAAACATTTTCCTTCTTTATTTTTTTGTCTCCTGCAGAGCATTTATAAATGGTCACCCTATTTTTTTAAAGTCATTATAAAATAAGAAATATTTATAGAACATTCCATTAGGAGAGAAAGTTACACCCATAGCATTAAAGTACGTTTTCTTTATATGGCCGAGAGATTCTCAAGCCCAATCTCTTCCTTACGTCTTTAAACGGTGTACACTCCCCACACGGGTCACTACATAACACTTGTGCTAATTCTATTTGTCAATGCATTAAAAAAAGGAATCGTTCAAAACTACTATCACTTGGGGCTGGCCAAGTGGCACAGTGGTTAAGCGCTGGCTTGGGAAGCCAGCGGCCCCGGTTCAGGTCCCACATATGAGGGCCAGTGACACTGCCCTCAAAAAAAACCCAAAAAACCACTATCAATTGGCATTCGCTAATTGAACTGAATATCCAAGCCTGGATTTAGAAAAGCATATTCCATTTACATGAATTCTCCTATTTGGGCATTTCATTTAGGGGAAGAAGTGTATCTCATTTTAAACTGGAGGACTAGTAAAATGATTCAGTATTAGTCACCAACATTTAAGAGGTTACTCTACACCAAGCACCCTGTATTTGTTGTACATACTAAACCTCACTGTAGCTCCCTTTTACAGATGAGATGTAAACATTAGGGATGCTGTAGCTAAACATATGAGAACACTCTGGCTGATACCGATATATTTTAGATTCCTTCACATAAACAGCAGTGAACATGTAATCCCGGCCAGAGAGGCGGCTTGGTAATTCTGTCAAGGACCTGCTCTCGCTCTGTCTCGGCACCCTCAGCGTGTTGCAACATTCCTTCAGTGTTGTTTACGAGATGGCAGTTGCAGGGCTTGGCATTGCACTTTCTGTTTGTATCAGGAAGGGCTGTTCAGGAAAACATAAACCTTCATAGGCGTTTTAAACAGAAAAGGGATGTTAGTATAGGGAGTTTAGTGCTGGTGGAATTGCTGGCGGGTGGCCTGGGAGAGTAGAGGTCTGCAGAGGTCATTGCTGGTTCCGAGTTTGCAACTGGCTTTTGGGGTTAGGAAGCTCTAGGAACCACAGAGAAACACTGACCACAATTGCACTGCTTAGCATCATTGCAGGTGATTCTGAAGAAAATGACCAGAAACCTCTACAAAAATCTCTTCTCTGCTGAAGGTCATGTATCTGCTCACTGTTGTCCAAGGACCAATAAAATGGCTTCTGTTTCTCGTCTATTTTTCAAATCGCACGTGAGCACTGACCCTAAACGGAAACTCTACTGGCAGGAATTCAGGGAGAGGCACTCCCCAGACCGCCAGCCCCTATGATACAGGAAGGGCGTGGGAGGGAGAAAGCGATATTGAGTTAACATTAAACAATCTGGGACAAGGTTCCAAGGAGCAAGAAGGGCAAGTGCGATCCACAGTGACCTCCACCCTCTTTACCAGGAAAACAAAAGCTTTTGTTTGTGTTTCATTGTCTAGAATCCAGTCACCTTGTGCGTGCGCTTTGGCTGCAGGGGAAGCCGGGAGAAGGTGTATTTAGCTTTTCTTGCTGTTTAGTGGAGGCAAGAGAGCACCTCATTCACAGCCTTAGAAAAAGATGGGCCGGGCGAGTGACGCGGTGGTTAAGCGCTGGCTTGGGAAGCCAGAGGCCCCCGTTTGGGTCCCACATATGAGGTATGAGGGCCAGTGACAGTGCTCTCAAAAAAAAAAAAAAAAAAAGATGGCAGGTTAAGATGCTACAGATACGATTTTTTTAATTCACTAAGAAATTTTACCAACACAACAAACCAAAAGCAAACATCAGGGGTGACCACAGAAACATGGGCTAATCTCCATGTCAAGTTACAGGAGAGGAGCTCCATAAAGGGCACAAAAGCACGTGCAGGAAACTCTCAATATCATAAATACTCAGAAGATTGAGAATTGAAACCAAGATTAATCATATTCCAGTGGGAACGCAGATTTGTGCATCCATTTTGATAGTACTTAGTTAAATTAAGTATAGACTTAGCTTTTGACTCAGAAATTCTGCTCCCAAGTGGATATTCCAAGGAAACTATCGAGCAGGTCCACAAATGAATAGGTTATTACAGCTCTGTTAATGGTGTGGAAACTGGGGACAATGAATAGGTAACATGTGTCACACCACCATGGAGGACTAGGAAGCCATTAGCAGTAACATGGATGAATCGAGCAAACATAGTGGAAAGTGGGAAATAAAGGAAAAAGAGAATGCGATCTCTCATCCAATGCCATTTGTAAAAATTAAAAGAACATGCAAGCAAAACGCAATACATACTTGATGATGGCATGTTAGAATGAATGGATCTGGTGAGGAAAAGAGGACAGGAAACAGAGATAAAGAATAAATAAATAAAATGGGAAAGCCGGCTTGCTTGGACCCGTGATAATAATGTACCATGAACTGAGGGTGATATGACTGATTTAACCCTGGGCGAGTTAGATTAATGAAAAGAACCAAATATCAGTTGATTTAGAAAAATAGAAAGAGAGAGAGAGAGAGAGAGAGAGAGAGAGAGAGAGAGAGAGAGAGAGAGAGAGAGAGAGACAAACACAAACACCCATCTATGCCCTCATAGACATGTGTCACCTATGGGAGTCTAATGCAACAGTTCTGAGAGTTATCTACGCACAAACCTATCTTGGTTAATATGACTCCTTTCACAATGAGTGTCCTCCACAGTGGCATGCCAGGGAACATGGGAAGCCAGTTGCAATCCCCCCCCACATCCCGGCCATGGAGCAGCTGCAAGGGTCTATGGGAGACAGATCAACACAGTGCAAGGCTAATGGACCAGGAGCGAGAAGACACACACTTTGTGGGGGAACATTCTCTTTTTTGTTGGAAATAATTAAGTGGTTCTTCTTATCAGGTTGTGAATGAAGAATCCAAAACTCCAAGGGGCAGCCATCAGTCCCAGTGATTTTTCTATAGTCTTTTTAATTTTTTTGAGTGTGCTAAGAAATAATCAGATATTATTCTACTTAGTTTTCTCAGCCCCATTGCTTGTGAGGTTTCTTTCTTTTGCTTCAAATGCCTCCACAGGGAAGCTTTCCCTTGCCCTCAGTTAAGAGGGGCGGAGAGAGAAACCTGTCGCGATCAGTGAACCAGCCTGTTCACGGCTTCCCTGGGAGTCAGTGGAAATGGACTCCCTCTTTTATTTCAGGGGTGATTGGCAGTGATGATGCCCAAGAACAACTATCCCTTTCTCAGTGTGGATGCTGAGAGGTGGATGTCTTCTCAAACAAATATTCAATGCAGCCAGCAAGCATGATTTATCACAGCATAGCACTACATAGAAACATTTTTCTGAACACACCCTGTCTTTATCCCCTCCCCTTCCTGACACACTCCCTGGAGAACCGGGGACCAATCCTGGTGGCATGCGCCCTCCTGGTAGCAGTTTATCAAGCTCATTGTTTTCACAGATGAAGGGGTGATTGTCACCCGACAAAAGGACAGCAGGACTAAGATTTTCCAAGGATTTCCTAGCAAATCCCTGAAATTTAATGCCAGTGCAACTTTGGACAAACTACTTAAATGTCCGTTTACTCTAAATAAATTTGACATATTTCTAAACACAAAGAGTTGCAGCCTAAGGTATTTCTATCTCCTTGCTTCTCAGCTGCATCTAGCCTTTCTTCCCCCAGTTTACACCATTCACTGGACCAGTGAAGAGAGGGCATTTCCTTGGAAAAAGAGGGCATAGATCCACTTGAATGTAATAATTATAACCAATGTATTTATGTAGGCTCCTCTCAAAAAAAGAAACCACATCCAGCATCTTCATCTTCATATTATACTGGTCATATTATACATCAATATTATCCGGGCAGATGCAACCACATATGGTTTTTTTTTTGTAACTTAAAATTAATCTAAAAATACATCTTGCTCTTTTGTTCTTTTACTTTTTTTTTTTAATATCCCGAAAGTATTACTGGGGAGTTGTAGATATGCATTCAGAAATTACAAAGATGATGTATTTCATGACCAATTTAACAACATGTGAGAGTGACTATTTATGATGTTTTTCCCATGTACTGAACTCAGAACCTAACTTCTATGCAAGGTAAGTCTTCACCAAACTATTAGTAGTGACGAGAGTGGGCTCTGAGACCAGTGTCCTGGTTTAGAATCCTAACTCCAGGTCATACTGTATAATATTAGGCAAGTTTTTTAACCTTTCTGAGCCTCAGGTCCATCGTGTGCAAACACTCAATAAATATTAGCTGCTGCTGCTGTCACTGTTCCTACTATTATTATTATTGTTATTATTATTATTATCATTACTGCTACTTTGTTATTACTCGCTAATCCCTAGCAATTCTTATATCACTCCAAACATCCTCTTGGAATCCTTAATCATGTTTCTCCATAAACATGTCATCTTTCTGTTCCAGTTTATTGTCAGTAGCTATATTTTTTTCCCAAGTCCAGTAAGTATGAGACATATTAAAATCAAAAGAATTGTTCTTTTAAGTACTCTGGCCTGGGCACTGACTCGGAAGATATCGCTGTCACTTAAGAAGAGAATCACAAAGAGTAAAAACCCTCCTTGTGTCCTCATTTTCACTTTGATGTGCCACAAATAAAAAATGAGCTGACACGCCGAAAATCTGAAGACACCATATTGTTGTCACTCGGCATCCTGGCACATCTGACTCCCCTCCTGCTGCCGGAGCCGTTGAAGCTTTGAAGTTAGAAAATAACACCGCCTGATCTTCCAGCACTGATAATTAAGACACAGTGTGGCAAATCAAAAGAGACATGCCACCTAGTATCTACATTCCCTTCCCAAGCCCGAGAGGGACTGGAGAAAGACGAAGGGGAAGGAGGAGGAAGCAAGCTGAGGGCTGTGATTCATAAATCAATTGGTTCTGCCTTTTGGTAGGAAAACACCAGCAACTTCTCTATGACAACTCAATCCCATCTTGCGTTCCCAAAACAATTTTTCTTTCTTTGTTATGGTTTATGATCTTTGAGTTTCTTTTTCTTAAGGTTAATTTTTCTTCTAAGAAGGGAGACAAATGCCATCTCTTTAGAAAAAAAAGGAAAAAAAACTCATCATTTGTCTTCCTGTGGGGGGAAAATGGATGCACTTTTATGGC
This sequence comes from Aselliscus stoliczkanus, assembly GCA_033961575.1. Taxonomy (NCBI): domain Eukaryota; kingdom Metazoa; phylum Chordata; class Mammalia; order Chiroptera; family Hipposideridae; genus Aselliscus; species Aselliscus stoliczkanus. Next base: position 161,963,155 of record CM066731.1, on the reverse strand, counting down.
ATTCTTCTTTGTCATATGCAATTGCTGTTGTGTCATAAATTTAAAACAGGTTGTGCTTCTGAGGCCCCATTCAAATCGGAGCAGGGGACATGTGGGATATAAAGGTTTATTAGTATAAATGGATAAATAATGAATGTTGAATCTTGGGAACCTTGTGTTCAGCTAGTTGGCTCCAATAACATGTCATAATATATTTTTAAAATAATTCAACTAGGCAATATCTTCACAAAGATAAATTGACCTAAACTCTAATTGGAAAGGCATAGAAAGCATATTGCCATGTGCATTTCTTTACAATAAATAATTTGGGTCTATGAACTCAACTATGGTTTATTTGCAAGTATATCATAATCATCAAAATGGGTGACAGGCTTGAAAAACAAACAAAAAACCCACTAACTGCTGAATATATTCAGAATGAAAACCTGTTAACTCCATACAAGATCTGTCTGAACACCATCTCAACTAATATTTCCCTGTTGTTCTCTTTCCAGTCTCTGACCTTTCTCTTTCTACTGCGATATCATTTAAATGAAAAGATTCACCACAAATTGCGAAAAAGACTCAGAGTGATCTTTAAAGTCAAAAGAAAAACTAACTTGACAAATAGAAAAATAAAAAATCCTCTTGTTTTCAAAAGAAAATTTTCAAGAATGTCAAGATAACAGTTTTCAAATTTCAGATTACTCAGACTAGGAAACTATCGACCAACTGTCAAAATCACAAGAACTAAATTTTAAAAATAAGTATTAGGCACCAATGGGGTAAGATGAAAAATAACCCAATTGTTTTCATAATTTCTTGGTGGAGGATATAGTATTAGCAAAAGGGAAAGGAGAATGCCCAGTATATAAAATGTGGACTCATTTAGAGTCCTGAGATGCTTGTTGAGCAAAGAGGAGGGATGGGTAGATGTGGGTGGGACAGAAGCTCCCAGGGAAGCAATGGAGGAATTAACAAGCTCCCAGGAGTCAACGTGTATGCAGACAAAAGCCGTGAGTGAACATGTGGTCTTGCTAGTTTGTGTGTCATGTAATGCTTGAATGTGTTTAATCATGAAAGGGAGATGATTGAAGAATCCCAGGCCTTAAATGGATTCCAGACCTTCATTGTCTATACTTCTTCATACTTGGTAAAGGAGGGAATGTCAGATGTGGCTCTAGGGACACCTTAACCCAGAAGAGTCAGACAGCAGGGCTGGGGATGGGCCTCCTATGACATAGAGGCTGTTAGAGTGACTTGACAAGTGGGCCAGGTGTGAAAGCTAATTTGCTATGACTGCTATCACTATTCTTCATTTAACATGGCTGTAGGCTCTTACAGCTTATAATTTATATGTATATATGTATGTATACATAATCTCTCTAGACCTTCTCAGAAGTCTCCAAAGATAGTAATATTGTTATCAACCCCGTGATGAGTCATCCAAGGACCTGAGGGGTTCATGATGTGCCAAAGATGACACAGGCCCTGGTGACAGACCCTGAAATAGACCTCAGTCCCTCTGGTATCCAGCCCCATATTTTCCGACAAACTGCAAAACCTTTAGGAAAAAAGTCACTCATTAGAGAAGCCATGAAAAGAGACACTTAGTTTGATGGAAGGAAGATGTGAAAGGAAAATGGAGAAATTAGGAAGGAGGAAATGGTACAATTTCTCTAACAATCACTTACATGGCTCTTAGTATGCTCCAAGCAGCCTTAGGTATATTATCAATATTGATTCATTCAGGCTCAAAACAATCATGGAAGTGAGGTGCTATTAATAGTCCCATTTTAAAGATGCAAACACTGAGGCCCAAAGAGGTTCCATAACCTGCCTCAGGGTCTGGCAGCCTGGCCAGAGTCCATGGTTCCAACAAGAAAGGTTTGCTCCCTCTGTGGATAGTGGCTTGGTCGTTGGAAGGATTAAATGAGGTGATATAAGTCAAGTGTTGAGTACAGCCCTGGGAAAATGGTGTTTAAAAGTACTTAAGTACATATCAACTGTGTGGAGAAGACAGCTGGCAGATTTTTCTGGCTCAAGTGAAAAACACATACTGTGGTGTCACTCAATAGGATAAAAGTTGTGCGAAGTGTGATGAGAGTAGTTAGATAGCATCCTTCACACAGGAGGTTTCCTGGATGTGTTAGCCTCGGACTGGCTTTCTGTTGAGCTTGGCACACTTCAGACGAAGACTGCATTGCCTGGGGTTCTTTTTCCTCTTAGTTCCCAGTTCATCTTTACTTGAATCCAAATCTAGAACTAATTTTCCCAGGGTCCTGAAATAATTCCACAGCTCAAATTTTACCAAGTTACTAGACTCTGATGATGCAAAAATAAAGAGATGACAGCTTCAACCCCCTCAAGCAATGGACTTCCTAGAATGTGATCACAGACATCTAAGCCAGTAATAATAATATTGCCATATATAAGGGGGAAAAAAATCCAAGTTTGCCCAAGGAACAGAGGGAGCACATAAGAGGAATGTTGCTTTTATCTTGGGGCAGATTTCCTTCAGGAAGCAAATTGAACAGAGCTTGGAAGGGAAAGAAGGTGGGTGTGGAAAGGAGTGTAGACGGGAGACAGGCCAAGCAAGTCACACGGGCTCTCAGAAGTGTGCTGTGCTGAAGGAAACATGCATGATTTGTAGCTGCTCCAAAGTAAGTCAGGACAAGAGGCTGAAGAAACAGGAAGCATGGGGGAGGCATGAGGGGCTGGCAGGTGTCCTGTCACAGGGGCTGTGCACCTTGTGAAGCCTCACGGGAGACAGGATAGAAAGGGGCAGGCAGATCAGACCTGTATTTTAGATCATAACTCTCCCGAAAGCATGGCTGAAAAATTCGAGGAGGAATAAATTAAAGGCAGAAGTCTATTTCACAGTGAGAAATGTTGAGAGCTTGACCCAAGATGGAATTATTAGGGGATGGAGAAAACAGAAGATCGGTTTGCAAGTGATACAGGAAGACAAATTGAAGGGCACATCGGAGCTGTGAGTCACTCTACTATTCCTGGCATGATGACTTTGTTAGTGGGGTCACTGATGCAGATAGCAAATACAGGACGGAGAAGAGGTTTGAGGGTGAAGGGCGAGATGATCTGAAGGCTTTTGGACAGGTTGAGTTTAAAGTGCCTATGAGGCACCTAACTAGAGATTTCTTCTCATAGGCGATGGAAAATAGGAGCACATGATAGGCATTCAAAATTAATTTCCCTTGATGCATGTATGTCCCCTGCAATGCCACTTGTTTTGGGGTGTATTCATCCACTGGAATCCACAGGACCCTGGTGATTCTTTCCTGTGTTGATCAGTGCTCACCCCACAAGGTCCCTTCTGGATAAATTTGGTTTCTGGGTTAATTTGGCCAAGAGCAGAACATTGGAAGATGGAAGAAAATGGAAGTTGGATTATCAATTTCTTTAATTTCTTTGCTTATTCCCTGCAGTGGACTGGTATCTATGGACTGGTATCCTTCAACCTGATGCCACAATTTTTGTTAGGTGACTCTTCAACAGTTCCGTCTGTCTGTCTCTCTGTCTATCCATCTCTCTCTGTCTTTCTCTCTCTTGCTCGTTCTCTCTCTTGTTCTCTCCTTCTCTTCTTGCCCCTTCAGGCCTAGCTGTGGTAACTCCATTTCCATCCGTGCAGTAACTCGACTATTTCTTTGGGCCTTCTCTGTGCTGTAATCACACCACTGTTATAAGATCCCTTTATTAAGCTCCCTTCAAATACTCTAGTTGAGTGCACCACCCTTTTATTGCCAACGCTGACTGCTAAACTTGGCTTTGTGACATCAGTCTCCTAGTTTCCCTTCTATTTCATCGTCCTTCCCATCTTACTATCCTTTGATGGTTTCACCACATCTTTCCAACATCGACATTCAAGAATGCCCTGGGACTCACTTCTCAGACTTGTTCTTTTCCTTGGGTAACCTCAGTGCCTGGATGATCTCATTCAGATGGCTTTAAATACCATCTATGTCGTAACCGCCATATTTATGTCTCCAGCCCTAACCTTTCCCATTGAATTTCAAACTCAGCTACCCATTTGAAAGGCTAATAGTCTAATTAAACATAATTTGTCCAAATCATGCCTTCCCCACCCCCAAATCCCTCCTACCTTGATCATTTCCATCCCAACAGCAGCACCACCACAGCGGCACCTTGGACTCCTCTTTGCTGCCTACGCTGCAAATAATCTAGTAGCAAGTACTGTCAACTCTGCCTTCAGGATACATCCTGAAAGCTACAACTTCTCACTCTTGCAGTATGACTGTCCTAGCCCATACCACTTTCGTCCCTCAGATCTCCAGACTTTTCCTCTCTCCCCTACTGAAGCCAGAGTGGACCTCTTTGAAGCACAAATCAGAGAACGTGACTCACCCATTCACACTTTCAAAGACTTCCTATTACAAGCAGAATGAAAGCCTATGACTTTAAGCCTTCTGTCTTCTGGCTTTTGTCCAGCTGTACAACTACTCTGTCCTTTTCCAGCCACTCTGACCTGCTTGCTGCCCAATACAGTAGCCACTGGCCACAGGTGCCTACTGAACACGTGAAACGTGGCTACTGAGATTGAGGGACTGAATTTCCCATTTTATTTAATTTTCATTAATTTAAATTTCAAAACAGGTACTCATTTAATTATCAGGAAATCCTTAAGTATGTTCAGACAACATGGATATATTAATCTTCCTTATCAATTATAAATTTTGTAAAATCAAAATGTAAATCAATTATTTTCAATGGAAACAGTTTCCAGGGTGAGACATGCTTTAAGTATAAAATATACACCAGATTTGACAAATGGCATGAAAAGAATGTAAAATATTATATTTATAATTTTGATATTCATTGCATGTTTATAAATGATAAAATACAGAATTAAAATCAGTTTTACTTTCCCTGACCACACTATCTAAAATAGCTTCCATCCTCTCTCCCTTAGCCTGCTTTTTATTTTTCTACACAGCTCTCATCACTACATGCATTTGCTTATCCTATGACTCCCATACTAGAAGTAAGCCTTGTAAGGACAGGGACTTTTTTTTGGTTCAGTGATATATTCCCAAGGTTTAGAAAAAAAGAATATATATAGGCACCCAATATCTGTTGAATGAATGAATGAATGAATGAATGAATGAATGAACAAAATAAGCCACTGATACTCAACTGGGGCATAGCATGAACAATTTCTGTGTGTATACTCTATGACTCTTACGGGAATTGAGCATTTAAACATTTCTACCATATTGGAACTTAAGTGAGCATGAAACATTTCTGTCACGGGAACCCAGGACTCTGAGATTTCAAAGGGGTATGGATGTCTTCAAAAGGGAAAATAGTATATGAAAGACATAAACTTGAAAGCTTCTAAAGTGCCTTTTGCTTGAGATGCCTTAAAATTACACCTGAACTGTTTTGCAATGCAGCTACAATTAAGCACACATTATTTTTTTCCAATTTTCAAGAGTCAGTAGCAGGTAATTCCAAGAGGAAAGGAAATTGGCATAGCATAAACACATTCTCGGCTATACCCAATATGAAATACATACAAAACTTATTTGTATGCTACTGGGAATTTTTAACTTAGGTTTTAAATTTCAGGTACTAAGACAATTCTCTTGTTTTCCAATATGAAGTTGTATATATATTTAGCATGAAATCCAGGGAGTTTTAATTTCTTCTCAGATAGTATCAGGTTGTACCACCTAAGCAATAGAGACTGAGCTAACAGTAGCATCACCACAAATGTCAAGGAATGCGCTTTCACTCACAGCGTAGGACTTTCAAAGTTGAAGGAAAGGGAAATGCATCAACATAGCAAAATGGAAATAAGATTCATTTTTCTCTTGCCTTCCAGAAGTTGCATAACTTTCTGTAATGGTTAGGTTATCATCATGGATAAGTGCTAAAGAATTTTAGCAGACTCAGGCAATAAATCAGGGTTGGGAGGGAAAGATGTGGGGAGGGCAGGGCTCCCTCAGAAGGTCACAAAGGTGAGAATGTGTGTGAGAACAGCTGCCAGCCTAGATGAAGGCCAGAGTCTAAAATCATTTCTGAATGACTATTGCCTTCTTTGTGGACATGGGATCATGTGTCCATGAGGGGGTAGGTGGGAATGGAAGATCACATCAACAATTATTTCTTGTCCCCAGTCTGCCAGGTATGGTGTCACTGGGTTCTTTGTTTTGCTCATCTGCTTCTAATCGGCTATGAGTTAGTGAAGCAGGTTAAACTTGTGTATGATAAGGAGGAGACATATTTTATGTCAGGTGTTGGGGGATGTCTTTTCTGCACGTTTTGGATCATTAGAGCCTCATGTTGTCACCTTTGTCTGAAGGCCTTGGCCACATTCGGGTTGTCTACTATGCTAGAGATAGAAGTCGTAGGCTTAGTGAATTTTTGGTGGGAGAGGTTATAATTTTATCATTTACCTGAATTTTTAGGCACGTGGAGTTAGAAGAATAGCAGAAGATGAGTTCCTGAAAATGGGCTTCCTGAGGCTTGCCTAGTGTTCAGCAATGGCAACTCTGATTTTGGGTTCAGAGGCTGCCAGTCTGTAAATTATCCCTGGATTGTGTCATATCCTCTTGAAAAATGTACACTTGGGGGTGACCGGTTAGCTCAGTTGGTTAGAGTGTGGTGCTGATAACACCAAGGTTGCCAGTTCGATCCCCGCATGGGCCACCGTGAGCTGCGCCCTCCCTAAGAGTCAAGTGTGCCATTGTAGCATGAAAGCAATGTGTAACCAATGATCATGGCTGTTCCCCAATTAAAAAATACAAGAAATCAAAAATAAAAGAAAAATATAAATTCTGGGATCTGCTCCCAGTTGGTACAAACAGTCAGGAACATGAAGGAAATTTAATCTCAACCCACTGAGATAGGCATGAATTTGTAGGATTCTGGCATGCCTCAAATTACAATCCCTTCTAGATAGTCTTTCAAATCAGAAGGCTGTTTATTTGGAAATGAAAAATGAAAAAAAAAAATATTCAAAAGTGTTTTTTTGATCCCTCAAGTTTCATTTTTATTTTCTTCATTCTTTTCTACCTGGAAATTACTTTAACTCCCATTTTTTACAATTGCTCTGTTCTTGTCCTATTAAATCCTAAGCTGGGATGTGTACCTTATACATAAACTGATATGATAGTGGTTAAATCTGACAACACTTTCTCTCCCCAAGAAAATATTCATAACTGTTTCCTATGCCAGAGATTCATTTCAATTCTGATATCAAATAGCTTTCGCTTTACACCTCCGGCTGTCAAATGCTTACGCTGGTCTTCCTCTAAATTTAAAATCCAGTCAGGGGAATGAAGGAGATAACACTTCTTTTATTACAGTTTGGGAAAACAATAAAAATCATTTTGGATATTGAAATATCCCATGAAGCATTTGGGTATATTTCACTCTGTGCTTGGGAAATTGCAAACAATATATCCAAAGAAACAGATGTCAACAAAATGCACTTAAAGCTATGATGCCTCATAGTCACCCACAAGTGTGCAGATTCTAAATTGAGTCAGCGAACCACAAATAAATAAGCACAGAGAAAACTAATTGCCTAGAAAAGAATGTTCCGCTTGCTTTGTCATTAGCTACTTAAAACGCTCTACAAGTGTAGCGTCTCTGAAACCCAAATTCCAGAGTAGTTAACTCTTTTTAAGGAGATCAGACAGATACTGAAACCAAGGGCCAGGATTGTGTCTCTCATGTACTTCAACCAGGGCAGGCAGGGCTCAGAGAAACCTCACAGATGCAAAGGAAATGGACCAATGCCATGCCATTTGTTTCGGAGAGCTGTCCTTCAATATGGAGAGGTCTAGTTCAAGGTTGCACAAACTTTTGCATGTACATAAATCACCTGGGACCTTGAGAAAATGCAGATGCTGCTTCAGTAGGTCTGGGGCAGAGCCTGAGAATCTCCACTTCTAACCAGGTCTCAGGTGAGATCCAGGCTGCTGGGTTAGGGGCCACGTATTTAATAGTGAGGGTTTGCATGGCTAAAAGTTTCCCTGGAAATCAGGAGACCTGAGTTACAACTCTCATTCTTCTAATAATCCCCTGTAGGACCTTAGGGAAATTGTCAGACTGATCAGTGCCTCGGTTTCTCATCTGTGAAGAAGACGTCTGAAGGTTAAAGAGATCACATTGATATGAAACCCTGAAGAGAGTTAAAAATGTTCTCTGAACAGGTTTGGCTGAACAAACGTATTCCAGGGCATTAAATGACATCAGAAGAGTGAAGAAATGAGTCTTAGAGGTTGAGAATCAAAAAGTATAACAAACAAACAGGTCCTGTTGGAAGGCAGAACCACAAACAAAGAATAAGAACAAAGCATAAGTTTTAAAAAAAAAAAAAGCAAAGTGCCACAAAAAGTCATTTGAAGCAAAGTCAGAGTTCAGAAGAGGAACAGAGGATAGTGTGAAAGTACTATAGTCTTTAATGTCTGAAGAATGATGACCACAGAGACTTACAAAGAGCAGATCCTTGGAGGGATGTGGGGAAAAAGATGACGCAGCACATACAAAACTGAAGAAGAAGCCGGGGCGGGGCAGGGGGCAGAAAACCTTTGGATAAACTACAACAAATTATTTAAAATACAGTGTAATTAAATCACCTCTTTCCCCAAAATGCTGGATAAATTTTTAAAGCAATTTTTTTGTTGGCCTCTTGGCATTTTTGTAAGTATTTGGGATACACATAAGTAGCACATCTTCTAGTCATTGCTCAACCCTATGTTACTACCAACATGAGATGAATCAAGTGGCCAAGAGTTTGCAAATGCACTCAAGCGTATTATCACTGAGACTCTCTGTACCGGGCCCTCCTAAGAAAGGCAGTCTGCCTTCTTATCACCAAGTCCTCCTTGTGACAGGGAATACCTAGCAGAAACTGGGGGAAATAAACGGGGGGAGTATAAAGGATGGAGAACAAACAACGTTTTATATTTATTTTCCTTATAAGTCACTAACCAATTGAACTCCTGTGTCAGCAAAGCTGGAAAATCTTGCCTTGCCATCACTTATACTGGTAGCATTCTTGACCGTGTCCAAGGCTGAAGCTACCGATGGTTAACTTCCCGGGAATACCCACGGTAACTATTTCAGACCTGTGAACAATCACACCTTCTCAATGTCATCAGACACCCAAGCCAAGCAAATACCTCTTCAAAAGGCTGCAAGATTGCATTTCAGTTTTGGAAGTGACCATGCTGGCCACTAAATGCTGACAACTCTCTCTGAGCCTGCCAAGGGCCATGGCTGCCTTTCTTCCAGATAAAAGATCATATGACTAACATTTCCTGTAAATCAGCTGGTCCTAAACCAGAGGCTGAATCTGAAATCTCACTGGCAATTTCAACACATCTACAGATGGAAAAAAAGGGTCACCTTTCAAAGGTTTCAACCCGAGGAGTGCCAGTTAGAACCTTTGCAACACCATCAATTGTACCACAGTGTAGGGTAGATGCAGCATTGCTCACAGGTACAGACAGCAGCCCAGGAAGTCACCTGGCCCCCTAAATTTAACAAGATGACTCAAGACTCTACTGTAATACTCACACGCTTTTATGTCTTTGATGACCAAACCCAAGAGGATTGCTAAACCAGCATTCCAGTTCAGGGGAAAGAAGCTAAAGAACTATGCATGAATAACACCTTAACTCACACGTGGAACATATCTTCATCCACATACACCATGGACTGGAAAACTTAGGTTATTAAAGGTGAAAGAGGCTAAACAGTATGTGAGATGGCTCTCTTGAGACGTTTATTTGCATAATGAAGCTAAGATCTGGCAAGACAACTCAGCAGTTCTTTGGGATCCCGCTACTTGTAGTCACACACGATGGTTTTAATTCACTAGCTAAATTACTTTGTGGAATTGTTGGTAGCTAATCTCAAAACTCTGTCTACAAATAATTCATGACTATATTTACCAGAGAAGAAAGGGCCTAATTAGTAAAGATGTATAGTTTAATTAATCTGTCTTCTGGAAAATCCCAAATTAATACGTAGGTAATGATCACCTTTGATGAAGATTTAAACATTGCTGAGGTCATTGGCCTAATCTAAACTCTAGAGTCTAGGGCTCTGCTTTACTCTCAATGCCTGAAGCCAGGACACCTAGATAGCCTCTGCCTGGAGCTATCCTCCAAGAAGGGAAAGAAAGTCAAAAGCTTTTGACCATGATCTTATTTTCATATTTAGTTCTTGCAGAGCCATTTTATTTAAAATATTTTTAACGATGGAACCCAAACTGCAGGGAAAAATTAAGCATAAAAGATAGGTAGGAGCAAATTGGTAAAGTTGTTTTAAAAGAGAGAAATGGGGTTATTTAGTACATAGGAACAATTTAATATTTTACAGTTAATTCATCTGGAGTTTTTATTGTAGAATAGTTTTACTTTAAAAAGCAACTCAGGGGCCAGCCGAGTGGCGCAGTGGTTAAGAGCTGGCTTGGGATGCCAGCGGCCCCGGTTCGGATCCCACATATGAGGGTCAGTGACACTGCCCTCAAAAAAAAAAAAAAAAAAAGGCAACTCAGGGTAGATGAATTGGCAGAGCACAGAGGAATTTTTAGGGCAGTGAAAATACACTATATGGTGTTACAATGATGGATACATGTCAGTATACATTTGTCTAAACCTGTAGAATGTATAACATCAAGAGTGAACCCTAAAGTACACTATGGACTTTGGTGATTATGACGTGTCAATGCACTTTCACCAGTGGTAACGAAGTACCACTGTGAGGGGCAATGGTGATAATGAGGGAGACCGTGCATGGGGGTAGGAGGGGGCTGTAATGGAAAATCTCTGTACCTCCCTCTCAATTTAGCTGTGAACCTAAAACTGCTTTAAAAGTCTAAAAATAAAGAAACTCCTAGTTTGATCTATACTTAAACCTTCCTGAATAATAACAGTAATAATGATTAATATTGACCAAATATTTATTATACATCAGACACTCTACTAAGGACTTTACATGCATTAATTCACTCATTTCTCACCGCCTCTCTGTATTATAGGTGCAAGTTATATATCTATTTTATATATCAGCACAGAGAGGATACGTAACTTGCCCATGATCACATAGATAGCTAGTAGGTGGCTACCCTGGGGTTCAAGGCCAGACCCTGAATCAATGCATCTGCTGGAGGTCCTGCTGCAAAAGCAGTACTGAGGTTTTCCTAGTGCTTTGCTTTTTGTGCCACATATGTTATATAGACATTCTTGTGTGTGCATATCAATGTACATTGACATGTCTCTATAAAAAAACAGAAACATATTGGGTATGTATTTGGTGCCATTCAGAGTGTTAGGACATAAATGTAAGAAGATCAATAAAGGGCCGGCCGAGTGACGTGTTGGTTAAGAGCTGGCTTGGGAGGCCAGCTGCCTGGGTTTGGATCCCACATATGAGGGCGGGTGACACTGCCCTCTACAGCTAGATGGTGAACAACAGCTCCACCTGGAGCTGGGCTGCTGTGAGTCCCCGGGACGGCATAGCTGCAGCCCCTGCTGCAGTGGGCTGCCATAGGCTACAGTGAGTGGCTGGCAGCCAGCGTGAGCGGCTGGCAGCCGGTGTGACCTGCCAAGACCCGCTGTGAGTGGCCGTCCAGAGGCCAGTGACCAATCTGCCTCACCCGGGAAGAGTGCAATGATGATACCAACATAGGCCAGTGAAGCATGTCCTCCAAAACTAGACTGAAAAACAAAAGGACAACAACTTATCTGTTCCCCTTCCCCGGTTCCCCAGCATGGTACCCCTACCCCAACTCCCCAATAAAATCTTTAAAAAACAAAAGAAGAAGATCAATAAAGAGGGCCTCCTTCCCCAAGGATCCTGCACACTCCTGAAAATCCAGACATCACAACATTTACTGAGTAGCTATCCCATCAGCTATTAACTGGTGAGGAGAGTTATTTTAACTCTCTATATATTAAGTCTAAATTTAACTTATTTTGCCTTCATGGATAACTTTCTAACCCAACACATCTTATCTTTATTGAAATTTGGGAAACTAAGGAAAGTACAGTAGTGGTGGTATGCCATGGTAAGTGTCAGATGAAAATTAAAATTGGATGCTACAGAGAAGAGAAAAAGAATGTATGAAAATCAGGAAATTTTAGGGAGCTGATCACAAGACAAGAGAAGAAGGAGAATGTTTTAAAAAGGATTAAGAATCTGTCAGAATAAATGTGGTCCATCTAGCTGTGAGGCTACTTAGAGTCCAAAATGAAGGAACTTGACAGGTAAAGAGGAAATAGGTTAAAAGATTAAAAAGTCATAGTTTAGTTCTCCCTCCCTTTGAATATGGATGAACTTTGTGACTTGCTTCCAACAAGCAGAGCATGGAAAGTGGAACATATTCAATTTACAGTGGAAAAGCCTGACAAACATAACCTTAACCACTTACGTAAGCTTAACAGCACCAGTGATAAATTATGTTGATATCATGTGTCCCTGATATAATGTAATGAGAAGGGCACTTCACTTCCAGGATATTTCCCCAGAATCCATAGTCCAGTGTGACCATGAGAAAATAACATCAGGTAAAAACCCAAATTGAGGGCCATTCTATAAAGTACTTGATGAGGGCTCTTCAGAACTGTCAAGATCATGAAAAATAAGGGAAGGTATTGAAACTGTCACAGATTGGATGAGAGTAAGAAGAGGTGATGACCAAATGCAATGCGGAGCCATGGATTGGATCCTGGCATGGAAAAAGGACATCGGTGGAAAATTGGTGAAATCCAAGTAAAGTCTGCAGTTTAGTTACTAGTAATGTATTTACTGTCACTGTTGGTTAATAGTAATGAACCGATGTTCATTTCTTAGTTTTGACAAATGCACCACCATTATATAAAGATGTTCACGCTAAGAGAAAATGGGAAAGAGTACTTGGGGAACCCTCCATGCTATCTTTGCAATGTTTTTTTTTTAATTTATGCTTATTCCCACATAAAAAATTTAATTTAAAGGGCCGGCCAAGTGGCTCAGTTGGTTAAGAGCTCGCTCAAGAGTGCAAGCTGAGCTCTGAGCAACAGCAGTTCGATGCTCAGCCCAAGATGAGCAACTGCTAAGCTGCCAACAGGTAACAGGATGGCTCAGCTAAAAAAAAAATAATAATAATAATAATAATTTAAAAATAATTGTGGATTATAATTTCATCTTATTAAAATGACTCTAAAGCATAAGTGTTTTTCAGTGGGTGTTTACAAAAATGATATGTAATTTTCTCTGGTATAAAAAAAATGGGGAAAAAATATGGACCTACAGTGGTTGAGCTTTAAAGCACATTGTGCAAAAATAAATAAATAAATAAATAATAAATAAATAAATACTAGTGATTATTTGTTACATAGAGGCTTTATGATAAACAGAGACAATAAGGTGTATGGTCAGCATAGTTAAAAGCCACAGATAAAGGGTAAGGCATTTCAAGGTGATGGCTCCCATGTCAGCCATCTTCTGCTTTGCAATGGCCAATTAGGTAAATACTCTAGGCAACCATTAAACCTAAATAACATGGGAGTTCCACAAATTAAAAATGTGTGTGCTCGAGGGAGTTAAGACAGGAAGAGCAAGGCATAGATTAGGGGCCAACCCTGGACAATAATGAGCAAGAATAAAAATACGAAAGTCAGTGACCCCCCAACACTGGTAAGCTCCTGGGGCTGCAAGGTGGACAAAAAAAAGAAAAAGGTGGAAGGAGATACTTTACAAAGTTGTTTCAAGCCTGTTTCCTCCAGAGACAGCATGAGGAACAACTCTTGCCTTCATTACTTTGTCTCCTCCCCTCCCCTTTGACAGTCCAGAGTGGAGAATGAGAACCTGTGTTATGCAAATCCCAACTCTGCCACTAACTGGAGTTTCGATATTAGGAAATCCCCGTAAGCTCCGTGGATCTCACTTTTTGATGGTGAAAATGAGGAAGTAATACCTGATCATTGCAAAAGTTTTTGTTTTGTTTTGTTTTGTATAGGTTGTAAACATGGTGTGATAAGAAGATCTTGTGGACTACTTTTGGCACACAAGCCCCCAATTTGCCAACCCTGATTATTATATCCAATGGCATGTAAGTAAGAATGGATGGAGTCAACACTTATATAAGTGGACCCTGTGTGAACCTTGGTCTGTCAACCTAGTGAAGGGTCTGCCATTTTTTAGCAGCTGAGGATATAAGCAGCAAGATCATGCTACTACTTGCAGAAAGCTCTGGTGTACTGGTTACTTCAGGCCTTTAAAATTATGTAATCCAAGTTATCTTCCCCTTTTATTGGTTTCATTTGGGATCCAAATCACAATGGTATGGGCCATTGGTATAAGGATAACATGAATTTCCCAAGCAAATAAAGACACAAATTATCTGAAGGTATTAATGATCATTTCATGGTGACTGACATTGAAATGGGAACAGTAAAGGAGAACTCTGTGCCCAAGGTCAGGGGTCGGCAAACCTTTGAGACAGAAGAGCCAACAAGGGTCAGCAAACCGCGGCTCACAAATTGTGATTCTGAAGTAAAATTGAAAATGAAAATAAAATTATCATAGTTTCATTTATAAAATGTTTACAGGATATTATTCACATAATGGTGATTATGTAAAAATATATTTATGGCTCTTGAATAATTTTTAAATTGTTGTGAGGGACAGGATTTGCTCTTCCAGGGGTCAGCAAAATTGTAACACAGAATGTACCCAAAGAGCCACCTGTGGCTCGCGAGCCGCAGTTTGCCGACCACTGCCCTAGATCCTCTTTCACAGGGGAAGAAAACAGGGAAAAGGGGTGGGAAAGAAAAAGAGAGAGAAAAGGGAGAACAGTTTTAAGAAGAATATATAGTCTGAAATCCATGAAAATGAAATTGGCCGGAGAAAAACTGGTCATATTAGAATTGGAAAGTAGTCAAACATTTTAAGTTTAAAAGCTGGGAAAGGAGGGCCATCTGGGGAGAATTGGGAGTAAGGTAAGATGACCAAATCATCCCAGTTTACCCAGAACTTACCCAGTTTTGATACTGAAAGTTCTTCATCTTGGGAACCTACCCAAGGCCAGGCAAATAAATGGGAATGGGTGGTCATCCTAAAAAAAACTATAATCAAATGTCACATGGTTTTATTTTAAGATTACCCTTACATTGAAATGGTGGACTTCCTTCTTATGTACATACATATACACATATTTCTTATTGTTATGAAAATGTAGTTTTCTTCATCTTTACTCATCATACCTCATATTGCATAGGCCAGGAAGTAACTTAGACTTGTGATGTATCTAATCTTATGACTGGGTCTGGTTTCTAAGATTAAAAAAAGTATAAAACATTTTGAAAACTTAAAAGCGGTACATATATAAGGAAGCAAGCCCATGCTACTGTTGATCTGTGCACATACAGATTCCACAAGTGCCAAACTATTTTTGCAGTAATAAGAATTGTTTGTCATGTATAGATTAGCTATGATAAGGGCAATTCATTTTGTATGTAAAGGTAAAATCGACATTGAAACACACAGATGAGTTTTTTTGCCACACAGATGTGACAAAAGTGTTAAGGAAAACAAATTGGATCATTAAAAGTATGTCCATAGTATTAAGAATAAAGAAGGCTTGGGCTGGCCAGGTGGCTCAACTGGTTACAGAACGAGCTCTGAGCAAACAGCATTGTTGGTTCGATTCCCACACGGGTCAGTGAGCTGCGAGCAAGCTGAGCTGCTACTGAGCTGCCAACGGTTGGCCAGATGGCTCAGCTGTACAAGGTTGCCAGTTAGACTCCCGCATGGGATGGCGGGCTGTGCCCCACCCCCCACCGCCCTGCAACTGGATTGAAAATGGTGACTGGACTTAAAACTGAGCTTGTACCCTCCACAACTAAGACTGAGGGACAACAATTTAACTTGGAGCTGATGGATCCTGGAAAAACACATTGTTACCCTTCCCCTACTCCCCAACACTGTCCTCCTCCCCAATTCCCCAATAAAAATCTTAAAAATAAGAAAAATAGAATGAGGAAGGCTTAAATCTACAAGTTGAGATAAATAACATATTATTAACAAATAATATGAGAGCAAAAGTCCTCAGTTCTTATTTAAGATCAAGTAGAATGACTTTCAAAATGGAAAGTGTAGGTAACAACATAGCTTTTAGGGAACTTTAGTTAAAGATGCTAGGAGATAGTAAAAAAGATCTCTTTTTTTAAAAAAGATTTTATTGGGGAATTGGGGGAGGAGAATAGCGTTGGGGAATCGGGGAAGGGGAACAGACAAGTTAAGTCTTTTTGTTCTTCAGTCTAGTTGCGGAAGACGTTGCTTCACTGGCCCATGTTGGTATCATCATTGCGCTCTTCCCAGATGAGGCAGATTGGTCGCCGGCCTCTGGATGTCTGCTCACCGCGGCTATTGGCAGCTCATGCTGGCTGCCGGCAGCTCACGCTGGCTGCCGGCCACTCACTGTAGCCTATGGCAGCCCACCGCAGCAGGGGCTGCAGCCTACACCATCGCCAGGGCTCGCACAGCCGCTGTAGAAGGCAGTGTCATTGGCCCTCATATGTGGGATCCAAACCAGGGCCGCTGGCATCCCAAAACCAGCTCTTAACTACTGCGCCACTTGGCCGGCCCTGAAAAAGATCTCTTGGCTTGAAATGAATAGACTCAAATGTTAGACACTGGGCTAGTAAAAAACAAACAAACAAACAAAAAAGAACCATAAAAACTAGATGTTCCTTTAGATGAGATATGGGTAAATACCCCCAATACTTCAAAATGGAGAAATAAAGTTATAAAATAGAAACTACATCAAGCTGACCATGGCCATGTTCTGGAATAAAGTGGAAACTGAGGAACCAGCATGGACAACTTGTCATGCCAAACTAACTTCCATTAAAAAAAAAAGGATTACTAAACAGGAGGATCAAGGAAATACCATACAAAGCATATATGCTGATTTCAGCAATTTTAAAATATGTCATTTGTGGTTTGTTGTACAAAGTTTTCCTCTATATCCTTAGCAACTGGAAAACACACGCAAGCACGCACACAATAAATAAGCAGCAGGTAGCATGGTTGCACTACGCATCGTGCCTAGTCTCATAGGCGGGGTAGGACTCTGCGATAGTCATCATCTAGTATTTTTCTTAATTACTACAAGCCAAGAGATATTCTTATCAAGTTTGTATAAGATATACATCTGCTGATGAAATCAGTTTCCAAAAACAACTTGACAAGCCAGAATTCATGGTTGTGCTGATTTCTATTGCATTTCTGCACTTAGGCCTCAGAAAACAACTCTGACTATGAAGTGCCTGATATGACCGTGAGAGTGTTGATTAAAATGCTTGGGAATTGGGGTTGATATCCATCTCTTCATGAGCCCATGCCTGCCTATCTTGCACCAGTTAGAAATATCCTGTCTAAAACAAACAAGGCAGGGCTCTTACAGTGACAGTGCTTGGTTTGATCATGGCCATCACATTTTAAGACAAACACTTTGATTAACTAAGGCTTATCTAGAACAGTGAGACCAGAACTGTGGATACTCTAGGAAGTGGGTTACAGGAGAATTATTGGAGAAAAAAAATGATTACTGGGTACAGAGCACAGCAGAGGCATAATAATTATTTTCAGATATTTAAAATTCCTTTTTAATGAAGGGGGGATTGAACTTATTTCACAAAGCTCCAGAAGACAAAAGTCAGATCAATAGGTTGAAATTTTGAATAGGCAAAACTGAGCTCAGTGCAAGAAAAAAACTTTCTGGTAATTATAGCTTCTTAATAAAAAGAATGAAATACCAGTATCACCAAGGGTATGGAAACATGAATATTTTTACACAGTTGAAACAGGGATGGGAATTGGATCTTTTTTCTGGAGAGGCAATTTGGCCATGTATTCAAAAGACTTAAAAGCCTGTATCCTTTAATTCAGAAATTCCACTTACAGACATTTACAGACATAATTAATAATGCTGGGAAAAAAAGTTTCTAAGAAAATTAATTGCAACATTTTTGTACTAGTGTACATTTTGAGATAATCTAAATAGCCATTATGCATATATGTATATGACACATGTAAAATGGAATACTAAGCTGTTATTTTAAAAGCACATGGCAGAAAAAAAAATGTATAGAAATAAATATTCACAACACAATATTAGTTGAAAAGAGATCCCAACCTTTTCTTTTAAATATAGAAAGCCAGAAAGAGAGAGAAAAAGATGAAATAAAATAAGCCAAAATACTAGCATTGCTACTTGTAAGATACAGAGCCAGTTTTCCTTATGTGTGTTTTACTGTTTTTTTCCAATCTACCTAAAATGGAAACATATACAGTTGGTGATCAGAAACAAACAGAAAACAATGATGGCACAGACATGGGTTCTTGCATCCCCAGGACCTAACTCACAGTTGGAAGTCAACACAGTTTTTTGTTGAATGAGTGAATAAATTAATGAAATGTTATAAATATTTTATGGCGTGAACTCTCTAAAAGAGTTCATAGCTTCCCATTACTGGAACTGTTTAAGCACAGGCGGAATGACTCTCCACATATGTGGAGGGCATTCTTATTTTGATTGAGATCAGTGGTTCCCCAAAAGAGGCATCTGGGAAACCTAAAATGCTCCCCTGTTTCATGAAACACAAATTTCCAGTCCCCACCCCAGATTTACTGCATCACAACCTGCAGTTGTTAGAATTGCCTGGGTTAGAATTTGAAGATTATTTTCATGCATCTGGAAAACCAATCTGTGGTCCTGAGCTGATGGCTAAGGCAGGATCCCCCTACTCCGGGCCTTTGCACTGTCTGTTCACTGGCCCGAAACGCTCAGCTTGTATCTGAGAATTGCTTGGGGGTGTAGGGGGAAAACCCACACATAGAATTTGGGGTACAGAACTGTTAGCCAGCCTTACCATCATCTCTGCTGGTTACTGAGTGGGTGGTGAGGAGACACCTACAGTGTAGACCATGTCCCAAAGAGTACAGATCTTGCAGAAAGTGACCGGGCCCTTCGCCCAGCAATTCTTGTGTGCAGCCCCCTCTGTTCATAACCCTAAAGAAGAAGGGACTCCCTAGGCCTTAACACCTTAACAATTGTATTGAGTAAATGAGTTTTACTTGCCTGAATCCCTACTTCTTATCTTTTTTCCTGACCCTCTTTCATAACAAAATACTGCACAGACTTTCAGCAGACAGTGAAGCACTGCTAACTATCAAGTCAACATAATCAAATCTGTCCTCTGTCTTACGTGTGTTCTTTTACTTGCCCTTATAAAGAATCACTAACTAATTAATGTCGGACTAGACATTATTTTGTCTAAGAGCTATATCCATATGCTTACTTGTCTCCTAATATTTTTGCATCAAAATCATATATTAGTTTCAAAAGATACCATACATATTTCTATGGTGATAAATTAGAGTATATCCATCCAACTTATTTCCCATCCTGTTTCCTTAAGGTAAGGCCGATATGTGAAAACAAATAGCATTTTATCCCTATTAGGTAGCAATGTTTTATATCTATTTATTGATGAACTAAAAATATCCCCAAATACTTGTAATGCAAGCCAAAGGAGCCCTCTTACTTAATATTGCCTGCACACACACACACACGCACAGGCACCCATGATGGATTACAGAAGAATGCTCCTATTGACACCAAAAACTCCAATTGCCCCAACTATTAAGTGCTGGCTGGGTCCTGATTTATTTTAGGCAAATTAGGCGGCATAATGGGTAAAATGAATACTTTGAGGATCAGATTTAAATGAGCAAATGTAAAGGAATTCAGGTGTAACTCTCATTTTCATGATTATTTCTTCAATAGTGGTAAAGTCTTGGCAGCTGCAAACATCAATGAATGAGCTGCTGCTCTAACAATAACAGAGACCTGCTCAGCGCAGATTTACAGAAAACATGACCAGTCTGATCCAAAGCTACCAAATTGGCAAATTTACTAGAAGTAGGTGGAGTAGGTTATACTTCATAAGACAATGATGACAAAAAAATTCTGGTGTACAGAAAATCATTGTTTTGTGGGGGTTAGGAAAGGAAAATACTTCATTGGCCATTCTGTTTCCAGCTGGATATAATAACCCACATGTGTTGGGGGAGACCTTTGTAAGATGTGACTATAGGTTTGAAAGGAGAGCTGGACCCAGGAATTAGAGGCTCCCTACTCCTCCCCAGTGATAGAAGGTGCCCAAGGACATGACCTTGAGATAGTAATGTGGCTATGAGACCATCTGGCTGGGTTCATGACTAACCCCTGTTAAGGCCTCTATATAACACTGAAGATTTGATGGGCAGGTACAGAAAACTATTCATCTTGTGCCTGCCAAGACAAGCCTAGTAAGTGAGTTCTCTTATTAAACCTGCCACCTGGCTGGCCGAGTGGCGCGGTGGTTAAGCGCTGGCTTTGGGAAGCCAGCGGCCCTGGTTCGGTCCCACATATGAGGGCCAGTGACACTGCCCTCAAAAAACAAAACAAACAAAAAAAACAAAAAAAAAAACAAAAAACAAAAAAAACAAAAGATAAACCTGCCACCTACCATTCTCCAGTGGTCTGCCTCTTTCTTCCATCTCTCTCTCTCTCTCTCTCTCTCTCTCTCCCTCTCCCCTCAGTTTACAGAGGCTGGTTTCAGATTACACCCAGGAAGCTTCTAAAGAGGTTACAACCCAACATGGCCGCTACATTTAGCAATTTAAAATGTTTCCACAGACATCATCTCATAAAATTGTCATAACAACCCTGGGAAGCTGATGTGCTTACATTAGCCAATGAAGGTATGGAAGCTCTGAACAATTAAATAACTTCCCTGAGGTTTCACAAAAATGGTCCAGACAAATGACTGTACAAACAGCTGAAACAATAAGATAAAGACATAAAAATGACCATTCATTACATATGGGCAGATTGTGGCACAGGCTTTTTCTTTGTGACCCAAATAAACAACCTCACTCACCGGCAGTGTTTTCCTAATCAGAGATGATCAATCAGTGGCCTGTGGGATACAGCAAGCCACAAGGTGATGGAGGGCACGCTAAGGACTGGACACTCCTGGATAACAAATGCTGACACGTACTTCCTCAACAGCTCGCTGGTTCTCAATTCATCTGCAGCCTGTTCTGAAACACATCTAGTACTTTCCTTCTCAGGTTTCCAGGAACTCAAGGATGTGCTTTCAACCAAACAAAACAACCTTACACATAAATTATCAGTAGTGTTACATCCTCTATCTTGCCCCTTTTCTCACCTCTCTCCAGTTCTAGACAGATATGGCTAGGCACAGGAACAAGACAAATTCCAAAAAATATCTGAACAATATTTTACAGCTAAAAAGTGCAATTTTGAATTTGAATAGGAAAGATCCAGTATATCAGTGGTCCTCAAATCGCCAAGTCATTCAAAGACCAGTCGCTTTCCTACTGATGACAACACTTCAAAGGTAAACTTCTGCAACCACAGATGTTCAAGTTGGAAAGACATATAGACCTTCCAATTGAAACCTCTCCTGTTCCCAAGGAGAAAGGCCCAGTGACAAGAAGTGACTTTTCACAGGTCATGCAATGAATTAATGTGTGAGTGAAACCTAAAAACAAAAATCTACCGACTGTCTAGGGCTCCCCTGCACTGTCTGTGTAATAAGAAGGTCCCTGCTCACATAAGCAACCATTCTTAAGATCAGTCATCTCTAGGCTGGATGGATGTGGTTCCCTCCATGTGAACAGGAACCAAGAAATATGTTTTCACTTCTTGCTTCTGAACTTTCTCCAGGAAAAATAAACTGGTGTTTTTCTTGAGGCTCAGATACTTTAAATCTGACCCTGGCACTAAAATCTTCAAGAATTTAAGACATAAGGACATGAACTGCCTAATTGGCCTCTATAAGATATTAATATTAGAGGCCAAATACAAAATGGTGAATGTTAAGAGCATTGGTCTGAGCAGGAAGAGGCCTGGGGGTGGGGAAGAAGGTCTCATTTTTAAAGTTTGCATGAAGGCGCATGATTTCAATAGATGCCATTTACTCCTGAGACTGTGTCACCTCCCCCAATAGTTTGAAAGATCTCAGAGAACACAGAATTTTTTGCATTTCTTTTATAACCCATCAAGACCTAAAATAGGTGCTCAATAAATTTTTCTTGCCTAACAGCAGTTCGATGCCCAGCCCAAGCTGAGCTGCCGCTGAGCTGCCAACAGGTGGCAGGATGGCTCAGCTAAAAAAAAAAAAAAGAAATTCTTGCCTAAAGGTATAAAATAACATATTCTTCTTCTAGTTTTTAGGAAGCAGCCCTCTTTAGACTGGCAAAAAAAACTCAAGAAATAAAAATTGCCTAAATTCACTAAAAAGAGAAACAAAACTTATCATAGAATAATCTCTAGACTCAAACTCCATGATTATTGAATCTAATATTCTTGTCTTATATGCAAGGAGATAGAAATCTAGTGAGGGGAACCCATTTGCTACAACTGTACACACCTCGGAACAGAGCTAAAATTAAATGTTAGTTCACATAAGCCTCAACACTGCAAGAAGTCTCAGAGTGTCCCAGTTCTGTGAGCCACTGTGTCACAGAGAGAAGCATTTGAGACCACGGTAATTGGGCCAGATGTCTAGACACACAGCAGACACTGCCAAAACCATCACATACTATGCCTGACACCACCATTCTCTTGACTGCCATTCAAAATCTAACCCCCCTTGCCCACTGCAGGCTCCGTTTGCATCCTACTGTGCATTTAGCCTGACCCACCCCCTGTCCTTTGCCCTCCCTCTCACACCCTTCCATTGTCCCTTGGTCAGCTTCAGAATACTCTCTGTTCTCCATCCTTTCTCAGAATGTTCTCCTCACTTCTTGTCTTAACTAAAACCCAGTTGTCCCCTGAGTACTGCTCACCTGGAGGAGGCTTTTATATTTCTCACTCATATGTCAGAGCATTTTCTCTAATTCTTATAGCCACTTTCAATCCAGCACTACACCCCAATTCCTGCCCAAACCACTGAACTCTTGAGGGTCTCATCATGCAAATATATCACTCTTGCTCTCTAATTGCTGTGGTCATCCATCAACATTCTGGTTACTCTTCTTATTTATAAAAGACTTTATCCTCTAGCTCTAGTCTTCTATCATTATGTCCATGACTAATCACAAACATGGAGGAGTCATCTAACATCCTGACCTCACAGATCCTAGATCTCCTAACCAGGGATATGTTATCAGACATCAAAGAATTCAAGCTTCAGCACAATTCTTTGTGCTAAACAAAGAAACAATAAACTGTCCCATCTCACTAGTTATTATATGTTAAGTACCACAATGGAAGACGTCTAAGTATTAAAAAATAAAGCTAGGGATTTCATTACTTCTATCTCATGAAGTTGAGAAACTATGTATAGGAGTGGCTAACATTCGTGGTAGACCTTAAAATATGAGTACCAGTGACAAGATGGACAATGGCAGAAGAGCATGCCAAGCAGAGCAATAGTGCGAGCATGGCCACAAAATGATGTCAAGGTTGGAAATAGCAAATAACCTAATATGACTAAGAAATGAAGTGTTTTGGGAAAAGTGAACAGGGATTATAGGTACAGGATTAGGCCAGGTTAGGAAGTGTATTAAATAACGAGCCAAGAAATATGGAAGGAAGTGTATTAAATAATGAGCCAAGAAATATTGAAGGTTTGAAAAAGAATTATATGGTCAGATCCGTGTTACTAAACTAATGACTGCACACTGTAATGAGCAGTTCAAAAGTGGTAGAAACAAAGTATGCCGGGATTATGAGCAAGAGAGAGGTTGATTCCACTTCAGTAGCTAATTCTTGGCAGAAGCTGAAGTCCAAAATGCAATTAAAAAAAGAAAAAACTGTTTTTATGGCTAGAAATAACATTCTAATTTGGTCAGCTTTCAATGCAGGTCACTGAGGTTCAGGCTGGTGAAAAGCAAAAATTGGGCTTTTTCTGGGATATACTGGACCATAGGTTCCCATGGCTCTCACCCTGTCACCCAACCTCACTTGGATACTTGGAAGGCTCAAATCTAGAATAGACTGGGAATCCCAAAGCACCACAGAGACCTTTAAATTCTTCAAGAAGACCTAAATCTAAATCAACTGACTTGGTTTATTTTGCACTGTAATGGAAGACCTGCCCCCTCTCTCAAGACTCAAATAGACCCTCAGGGTCAATATCAAACCTCCAAATAATCTGATAACTGAGTACTTTGGGCAGAATGAGTATTTGCTGCTCTAAATTATTGACCTGTGATGAAACTCACCAGTTTACTTACAAAATTCTCCATTTTGTGACAAAGAGGGATTTGTATGACTCACTGAAATCAAAGTCAAGGACTTAACTTGACATAATTTTGTTATTACCTTTTGTACCTGAACCCCCACGTACAAAACATAATTTGACATTTTTATGGTTTGGACCTGAAAATATAAGCCTATGAGATTAATAATCCTGACCAAATTGAAATTCTGTTCAAACATTTACTCTATTTTTTATTTCACTGCAGTATTCAGTTTGACTAGTAAACAAAATATACATTTTGATTGAACAGGATCCACTTTCATCTTTAATGTTTTGAGTGGTTAATCCAGCTTTCTCATGTAAATATTCTTCAGTGACTCTGGAAAAGACTAGAGTATAATTTTGTTGTAACTCATTTTTATGTTTGAAATTTCCTGTATCAATCTTTTTAAAATATAATGTCCCTGTTCTCATGGCTTCAGATGTTAATACTTATTTCCCTATTAGTAAACATATTATAATGTCCCACAGGGATCTTTCATATTTGCCTGAGATGGTCTCATGAAACATTGGGAACTAATTTGTAACTATACAATACAAATACATCTAGTTCAGAATTTAAAACAAACAAACAAACAAAAAAAAACACTTATTTTGTCTTATAAGGTCAAACATGAACTGGAATTTTAAATAGGAATTACAAAATCACTACTGAAATGATATTTCCACTTTCAGTTAATGACATCACTAATGAGATTAATATTAATTTGTATAGTAATATGCATATTGCTACAGACATTAATAGTACATTTTGTTTTGGATAAGTCTATCACTGCAGTATATATAGGTTGGATTTATTTAAATCAACTTTATTTCAATGAGACCTGTGAAGGAATGTGCATATTTTCTCATTTTGAAGCTCACAAAATATAATCTCTTCAGGGTGAGTTGCAATTATGTATACCTTGAATTACGCTGAATTCCAGCTTGGCATTAGGTTATAAGGAAAGCTACAGTACAAGTGAAGAGGGGTGTCCATGTATGCTTACAGACTTCAGGTCTGTCAGACAATTCAGATATCAAGGCCTTTGAGCACTTACGGTATTGCCTTTGGACAAAATTGAGCATGTCCCCATGTATACCAGTCTATGGGAAATATAGAACTGTATTCTCCCATCAGGCCACGGGGCAGCTTTCCAGCTATCACAACACGGCATGTCTGACAATCATTGTCTGCCTGAAGTGCCCACTCAGGTCTGCTTTATCTCTCATCCATCTGAGTATAAACGAATGGTTGCAAGGCCTTGAGACTCTACGAGTCATCTGAGGCAGAATAATAATTGTTCTTGTAGCAGCAGCGAGGCTATTTCATGGACATATAGGGTTGGCAGAAAAGTGAATCAATTTGAGAACGAGTGTGCAGCATTAAATAAAGCCCAAGTCCCCATGGTCTTATCTGATGTTTCAGTTTGTTTTTCAAAAGTGAGGTGCCCAGAGGTATTGGTGCTCTATTTTAAGCAGACCTAGAGTTTAATAGGAAGGTGCTGACAAGCAGCTGAAAGGTCATCAACAGACACTCCTGTGCATCTAACTGAATTGGACGTTTGTACCATGAAATTGCATCAGGCGTAAATAGGTTTATTGTTTCAGAGGATTCCAGAGCAGAGTGGCAGCTCTGTTATGCATCTATTGTAATCAAGAGGCTGAGAGTTATCAAAATCTTTCTTATTATAGTTTTTCTCTTTTGAGCATAAAGACAGCAGGCCCTGGGATAACACCATTTCATTCAACGTCATTCCACTATAATGTTAATGAGATGCTGTAGGAACTTAACTCTTGCTTGTATCAACTAGCCTTTGGTAAAACTGGGTTGTTATATGCTATTTTGTTTAAAGACATAAAGTGAGGGTTTACTGTATAGCACACACACTTGGAACTGGGCACTAAACTGAGAAAACATAGCACAGACCAGAAGAAAGGAGGCGCGGGTTCTCTGAAGCTGCACTACAGCGGTGGTCAGCAGCTATGGGAGGTGAGGCTTATAAATAAAACATAAAATGCATGATCTATTCTGTCTCTGAATACATTCCTTGAGGGTCAGGTGAACCAAATAAACCTAGTCAGATAGAGAAAAAATTTAAAGGTCCAAAGAGAGCCTTGTCAGGGATTATCAATGGAAGTTGCATGTAAAACTTATTCCTGGTATATAAAAAGAAATGGAAGCAGGGAAAATAGAATCAGAAAAAAAAATGAATAGCAGAACTTAATCTCTTAATTGGTCTCTCTGCTTCGATTATCTCTGCTCTAATTCCTCTTCCTGAGTATTCTCAAAGTTAGCTTCCCGAAACACAAAGCTGAACATATTCCTATTTTGTTCAAAATGTTCAGTGACTCTCCATTGCTTACAAAATTCCATAATTGGGAATTCAAAACCCTCCACTATTTGTGTCCAATGTATTGTGCCTACCACATCTGTCACTCTGCCCCCAGTAGAATCAGCCATTCCACTCCAACTCTCCTTCATACACAGCTGCAATTCCTGCTCAAATCCTCCCTGTCGCAAAAAGTTCCGTCTGCTTCTGCTCCAGATGGAGAAGTTCAAGAAAGCAGAGAATGTGTCTTAATTCTGGACAGTGTCTATGAGCCTTACTGGATGCAAAGCACCATGATAAAGGATACACTTTTATTGTCTTATTGAATTGTGACCACACACTATGAGGCAGCCCATTTTATACATGGGAAAACTGTAGCAAAAGAGCTTAATTAATTTGCCTAAGGTCACACAGCTAGTAAACGATGGAGCTAAAACCAGATTGTCTACATTCTGGAGCCTGGGCTCTGAATCTCTTCTTGTAACCAGCTCTTCACTAACAGTCACCATTTTTAGGCACAGTAGATCAAACGATCAATAAAATGTGGTTAAACCAAAGCCTCACAGGTAATATAAGGAAAAAAATTAAATGGCTTGAAGAGAGAGAAAAACACATTACCAAGAAACAGAATACATGATTGCCTTCAGAGAAAAGAAATATAATAAAAAGGGAAATATGGTTTCCTCAGCAAATCCAGGTTGTTGCATAGTCTATACTGTCTTGTAGGTTAGGAAAAGACATCAGGCGGTTCTAGACTTTTTTCAGTCTGACTTACTTTGCTTAGCACAATAATCTCAAGATCCATCCATGGTGTCACAAACGGCATTATTTCACCATTTCTTATGGCAGAATCAACCCATATAACTTTACTTACAATTATCACCCCAACAAACTTTAATTTAAAAAAAAAAAAAAGACATCAGACGGAAGGCTAACTTCCCACAGTGTATTAAAGACTAATTACACTGACTCTGGAAGAAGTTGGGGAGGGTGATGAGTGAGACTTCACACTTACCTGCAGGGATGACCTAGTTCCAATTCAAGGCTTCAATCATTTACTGAAGCTGCACTCTATGAGGTTGAGAATAAGCACAGTAGGCCTAAGAATAGTCACTGAAGGGTTGCCAAGCTGAAGACTTACTATGTAAAATAAAATCAAAGAAGACAAGTCAAGTGTGACAAGATAGCCATCAGAATAGTGACACCACCAAGACAAAAAGTCCACATGACAACACAACGCAGATGACGGGCCAAATGAATTGAGAGAAAGGAGCTGACAAGTGGCTGGGAAGGCCCAGGGTGGCGCTCAGAGAAGGGACTGGACTTGAGCGAGACAGAATGCATAGAGCTCAAGTACGTAGAATAAAGTGAGAGGAATTTCTCTATCGAATGTTAAAGCATATACGAATAAAGACCTATCTCTTGGGGATATGTCTGTCACAATATTTTCTAAGTGGTATGCCAGAAAACATGAATCCAGCCAGATGTTCTATGGAAAAAGAGTTAGTGGTTAAGTAAGTCCTGGACAGGCTGACCTCTACAGGCCTCTTCTGCAAACTCAGAGCACTCATGGGCACCCCACAGGCCCTGGAAGCCCCACTGGAGTAGCAGTACTAATACTAGTAATAGTAGTAGCAGCAGCAGCAACTCACTTTTAAGGAGCTCTTACTCTGTGCCAACTGCTGTGCTAAGACTTTATATGGATTCTCCACATGTAATTCCTTATGTGATGTGTGTATTCCTAGCCTATTTGATAGCTACGGAAACCAAGGCTTGGATAATAAACTAATCACCCATATCAGGCAGCTAGGAAGTGGTAGGACTTAGATCTAAATCAAGCACCCTGACCCCAGAGTATATGCCCTTACATGCCACCCTACTGCTGCATCCCACTAAGCATTCCTAGGTAACTTTTTCTGTGCAAACCTTTTGAACCCTAGCATATCTACCTTGTTTCTCATCATTTCCTGTACCTTCCCTTTGACCTACTAAAACCTTCTGTTGAATTCAGTTTTCTGCATGAACACTATGCAGTGAGAGGTGTGCTGTCTGGCTGCCGCGTTTGGCTGTGACTTTGGTCTAGTTCTCTTAGATGAAAAGCCTGCCATCCAATTTGCTTACTAAACAATATCCCACAAATTGGAGAAATACCATGCATGAGATTTTCACTCACAGAGCAGATCAACAGTCAAAATTATGTCTTCTTCTGGCTCCTTTCCACTCACTTCTGCCTCCACTGGCTAAAACAAAATGCAAAATAGCCCTTGGTTGGTACATTTATTATGACTCTATTTCATCTTCCTGGCAGAAAGCTTCCTGAATTAACTAAGAAAATATCTAGGCATTGTCTTCCCCATTGTTTGGTAGAAATGTTACATTTCACGATTGAACCCTTTAGAAAATATACCTATAGTATAAAAATATACCTTTGTGCTGACCAAGAAGGCATGCTTTCAAAATTCCTTCCAAGAAAATGCTGATTCTTAGGCAATCTAACACCAAGCTGATAATGCTGGAGGCTTATAGAACAATGGCCTTGTGAATTTCAAGGTGGATGAAAAGGGTGGTTAGAAACAATAGCAGGACCATCCCATGGTGTCTGCACTTGGCATTTGCGTTGCAAGTCTGAAATTAGTGGTCATTGAGAAAAGGTTTTTCCCAAGAGGGGCTGGAAGTTCCAGGCAGGGCAACAAAAAATGGGCATTTCTGTAACAGGTTTACCTGTGGCCCTGCCAGGTAACCAGTGAGGAGGAAACTCAATGGCAGTCCCCAGAAGATAAAGGTCTTCAGGGAGGCAGGTCCGGGGTGGGGTGGGGGGGAGACATTCAGCCTGCAGTCTAAGAGGGGAGAACTCAGCTTTCCCCACCCTCGTGCCTGCTGGAAACTCCTCTTTCCCTTATTCCTACTTTATGTGCGCCTTTGGTGAGGAGCTTAAGCTTTCTGCCATTTCCTGAATCTCGATCTGTTTGGGTAATTTAAAAAACAAACACCCCAATCAACTTGATAATTGATTCCCAATTGATGGAAGGCACTGCCTTTGCGCATTGCCTAACATGTCACTAAAAAGAGAAAGAAAAAAAAAATTGAGCAGTGAATTTCTCAGGGCCTGCCAAAAGAATGATTAACTTGGTGAGCTCTCTGAAAGTCTCGTTCCTGTTGACAGCTGGCTTTCTTAAACAAGTTAGTACCTGCTGAGTTGGGTTGATTTTATCTGATCCACCAGAGCTGATGTCTTTACAAACACCCAAAACAGCCCCACACTTGGATTATTTGTAAACTACCACCATGTAGTTATGGAGGCGCTCTGTGAATAAACAAAGGGCTTGCAACTCCATATAGGGAGACTGAAATACAACGTGCTAAGCGGCAGTCTATTTTTCCCAGGCAAGACACGCGGTGTAATTTTTTCCTTTTGATTACATGGTGTCAGCGCCTTCTCCAGCGCCTCCAGTATAAACTGACTCTCCACGGGCCTGTTTCAATGTATTCGGGGGCTGCACCCACACAGTGAATTTCCAACTCTCTAAGAGCCGTCCAGAAGAATGGGGGTAAGTCCAGTTTGATGACCAGGCTGGAAAGCTGTGAGGGGGCCAGAGCCATTCCCTTTACATAAGCCTTCACTTCAAAAGCCTCCACTTAATTGCCTTTAGAAATGTCCCACCTTTGGGGAATGTAATGATGGTTCTTAATGGTTTCCGAAAAGAAATATGTATTCAATCACTATGGATCCGGAGCATAACAGACGCACACTCGTCTCAACAGATCACATTTCTAAATATGAAATTGGGAGCGATTATTCTGTGAGAAAAAGAACTCTATTCCTGCTCAAGGGTTCAAGAAGGCTTTTAAGAAACTTAACCATCCAAATACTATCGGATCCTCGTTAACTTTATTACCACCTATGAGGAGGTGAGTGTGTATGTGTGTGTGTGTGTGTGTGTGTGTGTGTGTGTGTGTGTGTGTGTCTGAGAGAGAGAGAGAGAGAGAGAGAGAGAGAGAGAGAGAGAGAGAACGGGGGTGAAGGGTAGCTGAGAAGAGGCACAGCGACTGTGGAAAATGAAGAGTTTTTGTGTGTTTTTTTATAAAGAGCCCCATTCTGAATTTGAATCTTTTGTCTCCGTTCTTAGCAACACTTCTCCTTGTCCCCCCACAATACCCACGCCTGGTGAGACCGAGGACTCATAATTATTATTTGGAATCAAGAAATGAACTCTTTGTAAACAGAATCAGAATGAGGGGATGCTCTAGATTACATCCCCCAAAAAAAGTACATGGACCCACTTTATGGTTATTCACTACCCCACAGAATGTAAAATTATTTCTTGCTAAGTTGACAGCTTTCCAGGTCAGATCTTCCCTAAGTCCAAAGCAGAGTGAACATTTTCTCACAATGCCCAGCTGTCAAGCCAGAGGGAGAGCACAGCCTCCATGGTAGAAGTGTGTCTGGGCCATCTTCCCAGGAGGTGGGTGTCACTTTGCCTGGCGGGACAGCTTGCCAGTGAGACCACTCAGAGGGCTTAAACCATGTCCAGAACCTCCCACAGGCAGCAGACCCAACACTCTTCAGTCAGCGTGGGATGCTAAGCAGAACATGGGCTACGGAACAAGACCCAAGCCTTCTCCACATTCCCTCATGGATCCTGATGCTGATCGAATCAACATCTACAAAATGAGGTAGAAAACACTCCCCCGGGGCAGCTGTGAAACTTGCATGCCATAGCTTAAAAATGCCTGAAATGTAAGAGCGCAAACACATACTGTCCCCACTGAGGGAATTTGCACCAAGGAGTAATCGTGCTTACAAAACAGTGGCCTTATCGGTGGAGGCTCACTTGGGCCAACACCTTATCATTCCCATAAATACCCTTCCACTGTCAGCAGGCAGCAATCTCCTGCTTCCACCATCTCCAGTTCTAGAAAAGATGGTACCACCTTCCTAAGAGAGGTAGCCCCACCTGCACAAATGGCAGCTCTTTTATGGATTATGGGGCAACCCATGCCAGTCATCACTCCTCCCTCCAGGGACATTAGCACATCCAGAAGTGGAGTCACCATGATATTAATAGGGTTTCAACGTTAGGGTCCTTAAATTGCAACAGCCCATTCCAGTGCCTCATATCCAACTTTGAGTTCATAATATTAATATTCTTTTGCTTAAAGAGGGCCTCCCAACTTGTATACATTTTGGACCCTCAAAAATACAGATCTGGGGCCGGCTGAGTGGCTCAGTTGGTTAAGAGCTCGCTCAAGAATGCGACCTGAGCTCTGAGCAACAGCAGTTCGATACCCAGCCTGAGCTGAGCTGCTGCTAAGCTACCAACAGGTGGCAGGATGGCTCAGCTAACAAAAAAAAAATACAGATCTGCCCTGGACTTACCATAATGCCACTGTCTTCATGATTTTACAGCTAAAGAAATGAAAGGCCTGAGATGATCAGGAATAAGACCTGAGCTTCACAGTTCCAGCCTCAAGCATAAGCTTCTACTTAAGTCACTGCTTTAAACAGCACCAGCTCCACCCTGGGTCCCACCTTCCCCTTCTGCCCACCTCCCAGACGATAAAACCTAATTAGGAAAAAGCAAACTGGGGATCCTGAAGCCCCATAGCTTACCAATCACCACGACTAAGAACCTCAACCTTTTGTCAGTATAAGTGGTAGATAATTTTCACTTAAGTATAAATATGAAATTTTGTCCCAGACTGAAGCAAACCCTGATAATTATACAGTTGCACATTATTGTGTTAACAAAAAAGGTCTAAATTATCTCCTTCCAGCGTTTAATGAATTCAGCCGCTTAATGAATTCCCCAAATGCACTGCCTTTCCCCTTTCCACTTTCCCTTGCAACAGCGGAATTGTGTGGCTGTTGGGGAAAAAAAAAAAAAAAGCCGTCCTTACAGAATACTATTTATTTGCCAAAGGGAAAAACCAGAGGGAAAAAGAGAGAGAGACTAAATTGTCTTTGATCAGTGGGAATTAGTTGCGAAAGCTCAATAAAAATAAAAGCTGGATTTGACTCTTCGTATGTTTAGGACTTCAGTGATGCAATCACCCAAATTTAGAATTTATAAGGTTGCTTTGTTCAGCTCCTTCAGCTCAGTTCCCATGTAAATGTTTGCTCTCAGGGCAAAAACATGGAGCATCTGGATGGAATCTATTCTGGCTGCAGGAAGACAGAATGCCAACGCTGTAGAAAAACTGTCCATCTTTAAATTAAATTCAAATCCAAGCAGCTTGCACCCTCACCAAAGTCTGTTTCTCGACATCTTTTTTAGCTACATGATTTAAATCATCTGTGTGATGAGTCTTTTTTTTTCCTATGCCTCACAATCTTTTGGAGTAAATGCGGTGCTTGTTCACATGAGGAATTAATAGTTTGTTACCATTTTCCATGGTCTTGACATTTGGAAACATTTGTAATCAATAAAGGCAAACACAAGCAAACAAATTTGATAACTGTTTTAAGGGATAAAGATAGAATATTAAAACAGGATTCAAAAGAAGTGCCTTTACCCAAAATCTAATAAATCTGTAGCTTGAAATTTTCGATTAGCTGTCATGTCATCCAACTTTCTTCTGCGTATAGGAGAGTTGCTTCTCATTCATGCTTGCCCACGTTCCACACACAACGCCACACTATTCAGTGATAAATTAGTTCACTAATGTCCATTAATTCCATTGGGCACTTGGAAATCACAAGCAGCCAGTCCTCAGCAAAAGCATAACACACTCAAATCCTCATCTATATGCCACCATCTTTCTTTTCTTTATGGTAATTTCTCTCCGTGTCTTCACTAATAGAAATGCCCAATTCTTCCTTTGCCATTTGGTTACACAGAAAGACCCAGCATAGCTGCAAAATCTGCTGTTGGACGGTATGTCCTCTCTAAGCTCTTTTTCTGTGCTGCTTTCCACATCACCTGGCCAAGATCTGACCTGGCAGTCATAATCCGAAAAGGGCCTCTCACCTACATTCACCTTTGCTGATGGAGTTAGTTGATCCCACCTCTGTATCATTATGGAAAAATCCTCACTCAGCATTTAATGATGGATTCCAGTGGAATACGGTAATACTTTCCAATAAAGTTTATTATTATTATTTTTTTGTTTTCCTAACAGGAACCCATAATAGTAATAGTGCCTTAACCCAAAGCAGTGATTCCATGGTGAAAATGCCGAACAGTGATGGCAGGAAGGGTGCCTATAGGAAGGACCTCATGAGGCAGACAATGGTTGGAACTTCTCAGGTCACACTTCCTAGGAG
Source organism: Aselliscus stoliczkanus (assembly GCA_033961575.1). Taxonomy (NCBI): domain Eukaryota; kingdom Metazoa; phylum Chordata; class Mammalia; order Chiroptera; family Hipposideridae; genus Aselliscus; species Aselliscus stoliczkanus. The sequence goes on along the minus strand of CM066731.1, from coordinate 161,929,274 downwards.
TTGCCCCCTGTCTAAACTTTTCACAGAATGGAACTCTTAGGACTGCAAATATATGACATTATTACCTAATTAGAGCAAACTTTTCCAAACAGTTTTCCAAAGTATCCATGGTTCGATAGCGGTGAAGGATCTTAAGGTGGAAGAACCCGGGAAGAGCAGGGAGATGGGGAGTTGAGCCTGACATCGCTCTGAAAGGCCATCTTCTGCCTTATTGGTAGGTTTGGATCGGGTCATATTTCATTTGCAAAGAAGTATCGTGATAAACCACCTAGATTACCCACCCTTAGCGAGGCTAATGAAATTCCTGAAGGAGAAGCAGAGGAGAAAATCAAATCCCTCTTCTCCCTGGTCAGGAGAGTGCCTCTGATTGTAACTATTTTGCCCTGATTCCAGAAGTGACCTTACACCACAGCCAGTCTTCCTTTTCAAAGCTAACGAGGGCAAGGCTTTGGAAACTCTTAATATACAAGATATTTGTATCCCCCTGTGGAAAGCTTCAGGGGCTGTGGGTCCAGCTAAAGGTGCATATAACTATACTTTTTAGCTAGGGATAGGAAAATCGTCAAAATGTGATGATAGACATAGGATGAGCCTGACCATCACTGGATACAGGCTAAGCTCAGCAAAGCAGAAGTATCATTTCTAAATCAGTGTGTTGTTTTTTTTTAAAAAGATCCTGGTAGAGGTCCTGTGAAATTATTATTGCCTCATGATATCCAGAAAAGTGACAGTGACTGCCCCTAGTTCTCACACGGAGTGAAGTCTATGTAGAATTACCTAGGATGTCCTTTACTATATTTATCCCTAGGTTACCCATGATGGAAGCTAAACATAGAAACCAAAGAAGGAAGGAACACATTTGACAATATTTATATCTAAGATCCCTGTGCCAGGTGTCATCATTGAATTTTAAAATAACCTCATTTTACATGATCCATATTAAAAAGACTACACACCCTGTTTTCTCAGGTGTGGAGCCCTGACACAGGCAGGTGGAGTGGGTCGGGACAGAATGATGCTGGCTGCCTCTGTGGTTGAGAGCATTTATGCCACTCCAATTTGTGTGGGTGAAACATACTAGGGAACATGTTTCTTAGCACATTCCGCCTACTGCCCACGTTTGCCTCCTTTAGGAAACAGACGCTTCTTCTAGGACACAGTCCCTCATGCGATGAAAATGCCATCTTGGCTACGTGCATGATTTCTTAGTATTAGGCAACAATTGAAGAAAAATAAAGACAATGTTTGAAAGAAGCTGTAGCATCTCCAAACAGGAAATAAAGTACAGTAAATTACCATTTAGCCAGCTTGCAAACAATTACAAAAACAGAAACCAAAATCCTTTTTGCACATTTTGCATTCTTTTTTGAGAAAGAGGCAAATGACAAGTAAACAAGCTGTCATCAGCGATGGATTCAGTGTCCAGAGAATTCCTCGAGCTCTACAGTCATTGGGCCCCATCTTCTGAGTCATCTGGGCTCCGTATTATTCTCGAATGAGTCTGCGTTCTGAGTCCTAGACCCCAGGTTCTTCTGAACCTCAGATCTAATATATGCAGACAATTTTAGTGTTTATTTTAAGTCTTTGACATCTGGAAGTCCACATAGGGAAGCATAAGTAACTATAACCTTCTGATATGTATATATTGCCCTCTCTCCTGAATTACACCATCAAACTAGTATCTAAGGATTGAGTTCTCTCCTATAGAAGGATCTGCCTCTTGATACTTACAGCATTGGGAGGTAGGTGCCGGGAGGTAGGTGCTGGGAGTCCCTCTCGTCCCTAGAACAAACACCCACTGACAGAGGGTTAGTCACCCATTGAGAAATCTAGGTGTTTGGAGGGAGGGGACAGATGCTTACCAAGCTCTGGGTACCTTGGGGACAACATGTCTACCATCAGAGCCCCTCTAGTTTCTCTCTTCTGGAGTTCCCTCCTGGTGGGTGGGGCTCTTGCATAATTATTCAACTTTTACTTGTGAGGGGGGAGCTGGTTTTCCAGTCTTTAAAATTATATTCTTTGTTTATGAGCAAATGAAGGTCTTTTCATGAAAGTAACATATCGTTTTAACTTAATTTGGAATTACATTTCATGTCACAGTTTTTCCTTCACTTCATCCAATTTTTCCTTTAACTGGATGGGATTAGTCACTCACACTCACTTAGGGTGGAGGTAACTAACATGGGCCTACTTCCAAAAGCTTCTTCTAAACACAGTTAAAAGCGTCTTTTACTAGCCATCATAGGCTGACTTTTCTGGAAAGCAGGCTCTGAG